>CM073463.1:43930000-45310000 GCA_037074535.1 Gleditsia sinensis
AGAAGCAAGGGAAAACGCTCATGAGAGGAGCTATATGGACTTGGAACATGCTGAGGAGGAAACAAGGAGGCAACCATGAAGAAATTGTCAAATTTTTAGATTGCAGCTTGAAGCATGGTCAGGCCGTGCTTGGGGTGCTTGAAGCATGGCTAGGCCGTGCTCTGTGCGAAAGATGCAAAAAATTCCTAGAATCCAACCTGAAGCATGGCCAGGTCGTGTCAGGAAGCACGACCATGCTTCGTGTCCATACAACACGTGTTTTTTAGGGTTTTGAGCAGCCAAGTTGATACATATGCAAGGGGAAACACAGAGGAACACATTCAGACCTAGAGAGACATCTTAGACTCAGTTTTTAGACTTAGAAAACACTCTTAGATTAGGTTTTTACTTGAATCATCGTTGATTTTATGTTCTAGAATAGGATTTACAACACTTGAAGGTTGTATTTCATCTATACTTTTCTGCAAACTAGGTTACATCTTTCTACTTTAATTCTCTACTTCTACCTCTACTCCTTCTCTTTAGATTGTACTGAACTTGAATGGTTTACTTAATAGATATGAATTTGTTTTCTGTTTCTATGAAGTGTGAGTAAATATTTATCTAGGGTTTCGGTAAACCGACTTGTGATATGATGATACTATGATGTTGAGTTGAATGTTGGAACTTTAATTGTGATCAATTCTGGATTAATTAGGATTAACTATTATATGTATGAATAAGAGTTGGTAGAATGCTTGATCACCAATCTATCACGTCTTAGGTATTTAATTGATGAACCGAAAGGTAAAAATTAAAACCTCAACCTAATAGTTAATTAGGGATATCTTAATCATGAAAGTAGTTTAATATTCTCTAGGAATGAATCAATTAGTGGGCAAGAGAAAACCGATTAATTGACTTCCATGGTTGGCATAGAGCTCAATAGACCTAAGTTGAACTAAGAACCACGAAAGTAGGCAATTGTATCAATTTAGGTATGATTAGTAATGCTTGAAAGAGGTTTCTAATTAATTAAGGATAAACCATCCCCAATTACTTAGATAATTGCAATTAGAGGTACAATTTGAATGTTGAATATCATAAGTGTGGTGAACCCTAACCCTAGGCTTTTGTTAATTGAATTCTTAATTTTCTTAATTGTGACAAACTTTCCATTGAATTACATCGATTTAGATAGCATATTTCGTACCATTCTAGTAATTAATATTGTTCTCTGTGGGATACGACCCGTACTCACTGGACTAGCTATAGCTATGCCGTGCGCTTGCGATTAATTATAAAAAAAAATCAACAAGTTTTTGGTGTCATTGCCAGGGAACAATCGTCAATATTAGATATTTGCGAAATAGCTAGACTAGATCACTTTCTTTTAATTTTTCTGCATAATTTTATCTTGCTGATTTTTGCCTCTTTTCTTCCTTTATAGGTGTGTTTCTCTTTTATGCGAAGAGAACGTGATTTTGTTGGTGAATTTGATCCAGAAATTGAACGCACACTATGAAGGATAAAAAGAAGACATCAGTAAAAAAATTCTGCACCTACCATGGCAGAGAGAGATAACTGATATCTTAAAGATTTTACCGCCCTAGATACTCATGGCTTGAATCTGAGTATCGTAAGACCAGTTGTTGAGGCCAACAACTTTGAGCTGAAGCCTTCTCTTCTGTAGATGGTTTAGCAGAATCAATTTGGAGGGTCACCTACTGAAGACCCTAATCTCCACTTATCAGTATTTGTAGAATACTGTGACACCCTGAAGCTGAATGGAGTATCTTCTGATGCCATCAGACTGAGACTATTCCCTTTCTCTATGGGGGACAAGGCCCGTGCATGGTTGCATTCTCTTCCATTAGGGTCAATAACTACATGGCAGCAGCTTTCTCAAGCTTTCTTGGCTAAATACTTTCCACCAAGTAAGACAACCCATCTTAGGAATCAGATAACTACCTTTGCTCAGAAAAATGGGGAGTCACTATATGAGGCTTGGGAGAGATTTAAAGAACTCCTCAGAATATGCCCACACCATGGGTTGTGGAAGTGGCTCATAGTCCATACATTTTACAATGGACTAATCTACAACACCTATATGTCTGTGGATGCTGCAGCTGGAGGAGCTTTGATGAATAAAACTGTAGATGAGGCATATGAGCTGATTGAAGATATAGCTCAAAATCACTACTCTTGGTCTAGTGAAAGGCAGCCAAGGAAACCATCAGGTATGTATGAAGTTGATGCATTTAATCATTTAACTTCTAAAGTTGATGCCTTGTTTCAGAAATTAGATAAGTTTAGCATCAATGCTGTTGGTTCCTCTTCATCATCTTTTGCATGTGATATTTGTGAAGGTGTTGGTCATATGACCAATGAATGCTAGCTTGGAAACTCTGCACTTCAGGATTGTGAGCAGGTAAATTTTGTGAACAACCAAAGAAACAATCCCTACAACAATACCTATAATCCAGGCTAGAGAAATCACCCAAATCTCTCATACAAGACGAATGCAAATCAGCAGCCTCATAATAATTTTAGGCAACCTCCTGGGTTTTAGAATCAGAGGCAATTCAATCCTCCTCCTCAACCAAAGTCAAATTTGGAGGCTCTAATAGAGAATTTCATCTCCACACAGAGTAAACAGAATGAAGAATTTAAAGCCCAAAATTATTCAATGAATGAGGCTATAAAGGATTTAGCTTCTAAAGTTGACTCACTTACTCCACATAATAAAATGCTAGAAACTCATATAGTACAGCAAGTGAGTTCTTTAAATAGAAACTTTGGCAAATTCCCTGGCCAACCTGAGAATCCAAGAGAACATTGCAAGGCTATCACTTTGAGAAGTGGTAAGTAATTAGGTGAGTTAGTGGAAAAAGAGGAATATAAGGAGGAAGAATTGAGAGATATACTAGTAAAAACAATTGAAGAAGAAGTGCAAGTTAGTGAAAGGAAAGAAGAAGAAGAGCCTAAATATGTGGCTCCTGAACCATACAAGCCACCGATTCTTTTCCCTCAGAGACTAGCTAAAGCCAAATTAGAAAAGCAATATGGAAAATTCCTTGATGTGCTGAAAAAGCTACACATTAATATTCCATTCTTGGAAGCTGTCTCTCAAATGCCTTCTTATGCTAAAGTTTTGAAGGAAATCCTGTCTAATAAGAGGAAGATTGAGGAGTATGCCACAGTGGCATTAACTGAAGAGTGTAGTGGATTGATCCAAAATAAATTGCCTCCTAAACTCAAGGACCCTGGAAGCTTCTCTATACCTTGTTCTATTTGAGATGTGAAAATCACTAGAGCCTTATGTGATATTGGAGCAAGTGTGAGTCTTATGCCATTATCCATATGCAAGAAGCTCCATATGGGTGATTTGAAGCCTACTACTATCTCTCTCCATTTAGCGGACCGATCCGTTACTCATCCGGTAGGTATATTAGAGGACGTTCATCTAAAGATAGGTAAATTTTTCATACCTATTGATTTTGTTGTCTTAGATATGGAGGAAGATAGTCAAATCCCCATCATTCTTGGAAGGCCTTTCCTAGCCACTGCAGGTGCCATTATCAATGTGAAATATAGAAAGCTTTCCTTGAATGTAGGGGATGAAAAGATTGAGTTCAATCTAAATGATGCGATGAAGTGCCCATCTTAAGGTGATACTTGTTGCATGGTTGATGTAATTGAGCAGAATATTGTTGATAATGCAGTAAGCTTTTGTTCTACTGACCCACTTGATCTTTGCCTTGTGGATAGTTCTATTTCTTGTGCTGAACAGGTAGAAGCTGATGCATATGCCCAAATGCTTGATGAATGTCCCATGCTCACCTCAAAAGTAAAAGCTGAAATGCTAAAATTGGACCATAATAAAAAATTAGCAACTATTGAGGAAATCAAGGCACTTAAGGTAGAACTCAAACCTCTTCCATCCAATCTAAGGTATGAATTTCTGAACACTAACTCTTCATATCCAGTAATTGTGAATGCTGAAGAAACTAGTAAGTTATTGGATGTTCTCAAAAAGTTTAAAAAAGTGATTGGGTATAACATTGATGACATAAAATGGATTAGTCCATTTGTTTGCATGCATCGCATTATACTTGATAATGATCATAAACCTTATAGGGAGCACCAAATGAGACTAAATCCAAACATGAAAGAGGTAGTCAAGAAGGAAGTGCTCAAATTGTTTGATGCAAGTATTATTTATCCTATTTCAGATAGTGAGTGGGTAAGCCCTATTCATGTGGTTCCTAAGAAGGGAGGTATGACTGTTATTAAGAATGATAATGATGAATTAATTCCTACTAGAGCTGTTACGGGTTGGTGTATGTGCATTGATTATAGAAAATTGAATAAGGCCACCCGTAAGGATCACTTCCCTTTAACCTTTATTGATCAATTGTTGGAAAGACTGGCAAAACATTCACATTTTTGTTATCTGGATGGATACTCAGATTCTTTTAGATCCCTATCCATCTAGACGCCCAAGAAAAGACAACGTTCACATGTCCTTATGACACCTTTGCATATAGAAGGATGCCATTCGGATTGTGCAACGCACCAGCCACTTTCCAAAGATGTATGATGGCTTTATTCTCAGACTTTATTGAAGATATAATGGAAATATTTATGGATGATTTTTCTATCTATGGTACCTCATTTAATAATTGTCTAAATGATTTGACACAGGTACTTAAAAGATGTGAGGAAGTCAACCTAGTACTAAACTGGAAAAAATGCCATTTTATGGTAAGGGAAGGAATAGTACTTGAACACTTGGTGTCTGAAAGAGGAATAGAGGTAGAAAAAGCAAAAATTGAGGCAATTTAGACAATGCCACCACCATCAGATGTTAGGGAAGTGAGGAGTTTTCTTGGGTATGCGGGCTTCTACAGAAGATTTATCCAAGACTTCTCCAAAATTTCTAAACTCTTAACTAATTTGCTTATTATGGATATTCCATTCTTATTTGATAATGATTGCTTACATGCTTTTCGCAGGTTAAAGGAGGCACTAATATCTGCACCAATCTTTCAACCTCCTGATTGGAGCCTTCCCTTTGAGATTATGTGTGATGCAAGTGACTATGCTGTGGGAGCTGTACTTGGGCAAAGAAGAGATAAAAAGCCCTATGTTATTTACTATGCCAGCAAGACCATGGATGAAGCCTAAGTCAATTACTCCACCACAGAAAAGGAGCTCTTGGCAGTAGTGTTTGCAATTGAAAAATTCTGTCAATATTTGTTGGGATTCATAGTCATTGTATACATGGATCATGCTGCCATCAAATATTTGCTAAGTAAGAAGGATGCCAAGCCAAGATTCATTAGATGGATCCTTTTATTGCAAGAGTTTGACCTTGTGATCCGAGATAAGAAAGGAACAGAGAATGTGGTTGTAGACCATCTTTCAAGGCTTAGGCAAGATTCAATGAGAGACGATAAAGATGAGTTGCCTATAGATGATTCTTTTCCCGATGACCAACTCCTTGCAGTCACTCATACCGATGCTCCTTGGTATGCAGATTTTGTGAACTATCTTGCATGCAGAATTTTACCTGAAGGGTTGAGCTACCATTAGAGAAAGAAATTTTTCTCTGATATCAAGTCTTACTATTGGAATGATCCATGTCTATAAAAATGGTGTGCAGATGGCATCTTCCGAAGGTGTATTCCAGAGGAAAAGGTATATAGTGTCATATTTCACTGCCATAATTCACCTTGTGGAGGCCATACTAGCACCTCAAAAATTGCAGCTAAAATTCTTCAAGCTGGTTTTTATTGGCCTTCGCTTTTCAAAGATGTGCATACCTTTGTAAAAGGTTGTGATCGGTGTCAAAGAATTGGAAATATATCAA
Source organism: Gleditsia sinensis (assembly GCA_037074535.1). Taxonomy (NCBI): domain Eukaryota; kingdom Viridiplantae; phylum Streptophyta; class Magnoliopsida; order Fabales; family Fabaceae; genus Gleditsia; species Gleditsia sinensis. Next base: position 43,935,855 of record CM073463.1, read on the forward strand.
GGAGGAATGAGATGCCCCTAAACAATATTTTAGAAGTTGAAATATTTGATGTTTGGGGTATTGACTATATGGGCCCCTTTCCATCCTCATGTGGGAATAAGTATATCCTAGTAGCTATGGATTATGTGTCTAAGTGGGTAGAAGCAGTGGCATCTTCCACTAATGATGCTAGAGTAGTTGCCAAGCTCTTCAAGAGAGTATTTTTCCAAGATTTGGAGTACCCCGAGCTGTGATAAGTGATGGAGGTTCCTACTTTACTGAGTAACAATTTCAGAATCTCTTGAAGAAATATGGAGTCACTCATAAAATGGCTCTAGCTTATCATCCTCAAACAAGTGGACAAGTGGAAATATCAAATAGGGAAATCAAAGCAATCTTAGAGAAGACTGTATAAAAGGCAAGAAAAGATTGGTCTCTCAAGCTTGATCATGCATTATGGTCTTATAGAATAGCATATAAGACACTGATAGGCACCACACCCTTTCAGTTAATTTATGGAAAACCTTGTTACTTGCCAGTAGAGCTTGAACATAAGGCGTATTGGGCAATCAAGACAATTAATTTTGACTTGACAGCTGCTGGAAAAAGGAGATACCTGCAATTGAATAAGCTAGACGAGCTGAGACTTGATGCTTATGATAGTGCTAAGTTATATAAAGAAAGAACAAAAAGATGGCACGATAAGCACATCTTGAGGCATGAATTTCAAGTAGGAGAATGGGTCCTACTATTTAATTCAAGACTGAAGCTTTTTCCCTAAAAACTTCGTTCTCGCTGGTTCGGTCCATTCCAAGTGAGTCAAGTTTTCCCATATGGAGTTATGGAAGTATGGAGTGAAGCTACCAGATCCTTCAAAGTTAACAGACAACGCCTTAAGCACTTTGTCACGGGACAACCTGTTGAAAAGGGAGTCATCCAAGCTCTCTTAGAGCCCTCATTAATCCAATAAAGTGCAAGGGAGTCGAGCTAATGACTTTAAACAAGCGCTTTGTGGGAGGCAACCCACATTTTAATTTCTAAGTTTCTTTTTATTTTGATTTCTTGCTTTAAGATTTAGTTTTCATCTTTAATTTAGTTAATTTCTTAGGTTAGAAGTTTAATGGGTGTTTTCATTTGATTTTCAGATCCATTTCCATGTGCCCAAGGTAATATAAAAGGATGAAAATCAAAGGCAATCAAAGAGAATTAAAATTGAGGAAAAATTCGAAGAATTAGGGGTTCCAACATCCAACACGGGTAACCCTTGTCACAGAGCATGCCCGTGCTTTAAGCACAGGCCAAAAAAAGGAGAAAAAGGAGTCACTCGTAGCCAACATGGGCAGGCCATGTCACAGGACACGGCTATGCTCCAGGCCCAAACCCAAGCACCCTTTCCTTGTGTTGGCTAAAACGGGCAAAATCCAAAGAAATTAGATTTCCAACGCCTAGCACGGGTTGGCCATGCTGTGAAACACGGCCCAGCCAAACCCGTGCTCTAGGTGAGGTTCGAAAAAAAACAAGAGAAGAATAAGAAGATAAAAGGACCAGTGCCCAACATGGGTAACCTGTGTCCCAGGACACAGGCGTGCCTAGGCCCATCGAAAGCACACTTGGCCCCTGTTGGCCAACACGGGCCAAATCCAGGAGGCGGAGGCATTCCAGCCTGAAGCACGGGTGGGCCGTGCTGAGGGGCACGATAGTGCTTCAGGCCCAGGTGCTTTTTTCTCCCTTATTTTCTTCTCTTCCCTTTCCCGTGTCTCACCTTATTTCCCGTGCCCTAACCCGTGCTATTTTCCCTCCTCCTTCTACAATTCAAAACTCCATCTCCTTCCTCAACCTTCTTCAACCCCGATCTCCCAATAAACTGTGCCCTAGCCTAGCAACCCGAAGCCCTCCATTTCCCTCACCCTCTCGGTTTCTCCATACCCGTAGTTTTCCCCTATCTCTACATCCAAACCCGAAATCCTTGCCATAATCCCACACCCAGAAAGCATCCATCGAATAATTCTGCAACCTAAATCCCATCCACCCCGTGGCCAACTCCCTCACCCAGCCTTTCCACTTCGCTGCACTACCTTCACCTGTAGCCCACCTTACTCCAAGCATTACCCACACCCCATCCAGCACACCAAAGCCAAAGCCCCCCACCATTCTCCCCAACCTATCTCGTACCATTACCCATACTCATGCTTCCACTACCTTGCACCAGCCTACGTGAAACCCATTCCCACATTGCCCAACCTCATGTTGTTGGAAGCTTATTGTTGTTGCAAAAGTATATATGCAATGTCAGTACGCAAGTGCACGTGTTGTGACCAAGTAATACAATGATGAGTGAGTATCGTCCAACGAGGAAGTGTACTAGAAATTACTATAAAACTTTTGACTTGTGAAATATTGTAGCAAAATGTTGTTGGTTCACAAGGTATGAAGTTTGAGTGAAAATAAGGCTAAACAGAACCTAACATGACTTTGAACAAGTTGAGATACACTAGGTTGTGGAAAAATAGATCTTAGGTGAACTAGGGTTGCTTTTGGGTTGCCATGAACTTCTGCACTTGTAATAACTGTAAAATTTAACAAAAATTTAAATTAAAGAAATTTAGAATAAAAGAGAAAATTTTGAAAATAGAGATAAGAACCATAGAAAATATGTATATTTACTACATGGGTTAAAGAAGTACAAAGAAAATATGAGAATTTATGTTTTGGCGCGTAATTTTTATTTTTACATGATAGTATTTTGCTATAAGCAATATATTTTTATTTGTTTAGAAATGATTATGATTTGCTAAAAGTAAGTGGATTTTTAAGTAAAATAATTATTGTTTTGCTTAAAATAATTATATTGGCCTCTAATAAATTTTTGTTGTATTTTTAGAAATATTCTTTCTTTTATTATGTATAAAGATATTTATTTTGAGATTTGTTTTATTACAATTTTTATCAAGAAAAATTATGATTTAAGAGTTTAACTAAAGGTTTATGAAAATGTAAATTTTTTAGAAAATTTTGGGATATTTTATGATGAAAAACAGAATTTATATGAATTTATATAAAAGAAAATTCTATTATTAATTATTAAATAATAATAATTATTATTTAAAAAAAGAAAAAGAAACATGACAATAAAATGGAGATATGGGGGAAGGAAGACAAAGGTTGCAATTTCGAAGAGAAATCGAGAATTTCAAATAGTGAGTGAATAGTGAGTGAATAGTTACATACAACTTTATCTCTCGATCTAGAGTGCCTATTGGCTTCCGATCTCAAAACTGAAGGTACTACTGGATTTAGGACAAAGAATAATTCAGTTTTGACCGATCAATTTTTCAAATCAGCCGTGGAATTGCCATAGATCTGAAGTAAAAAATCTCAAAAAAAGGTAAATTCTGAAACTTTTACTTAGAGATCTCAAATTAGAAATCTGACTCCGTAGATGGATTCAGAAGCTACATAAACATTAGGATATAAATTCGTTTCAGTGATTCGATAAATTTTTTGTGACGGTGAATAGTGATTTTTGGTAGTAAACATTACCCTTAGCGTTGACCGAGCTCCTAGAGGCTAAATTTAGCAAATCCAGAGTCATTTTCAACGTTTTTGGACTTTTCGTACTCTAATTTGAGGTTTATTTTACCGAATTCAGACCAGAAACGAGGATTTTAAGGCTGTCCAATCTGGAGTCCTTATCTGTGAGTAGATAATTCTTTCTATGACTTGTTTTTACTCTTTTTGAACTTTACATTGATAAATGAGTATGATTACATGTTATTTATACATTTATATATTTCTGAAATGGTTTGAAATATCTGAAATGGTTGAAATATGATATTTAGTTCAAGAAGAGTATGAATTTTGATACACATTGAACATGTGATATTTTAATGTATTTCGCATTATACGGCAAAAAAATTATGTTATGCATGTGACGTTGATTTATAAAGTGATATGTTTACCTCGGATATGGGCATGATTATATGTTTCCCCTGATTGGGAAGTTTTGACAGATGAATATATTGAGACTGAAAAGTCTGTTTTATATTGAGAATTTTATACTAGATTATATGACATATGTGCATATGGTATTTTTTGTGGAGGAATCCTATTGGAAACACTGTCTACTAACAGCAGGTGATGTTAGCCCTGTTGCGCACCTTGATTGCCTCAGCTAGCAAGGGATGTGGTGCTAGCCTCTTGTGAGGGCCAACACACGGGAGATTATATGTGAAGGAGAGCAGAATGCCTCCTATATATGGGCAAGATGCCAGTTATATGATGGCGAGATGTCAATTATATGAGATGTTATTTGCCATCCCTTGCTGTGTGCTTGGGAAAGACCCATAAAGAGTCCCTTCGCGTGTCCTCTTGAATGGTAGTAGGGCAAACCCAGCAAGATGCTGAGTTTAGGCAAATCCTATACCACCAAAGTACGGAAGGGGTCAAACTCTGGTATGGTGGTTCTGATATGGGATCTTTCGAATAAGTTATATGAGAAATATTTGATGCATAACATGATTTGATAAATGATTTTATAGTTTTGTATATGATTTTGAATATGAATATAAATTGTTAACAAAGATGTTTCGAAATGTGGGTCCCATATGAATGTACTTCTGAATGTAACTTTTCTATATGAGAAACTTTGAAATGAAAAGTACATCCATATGTTGACCTTAGAGGTTATAGGAGGTGTTATCTGTTCATTGTGTTGTAAAACTCACTACACGATGTGGATCTATTTTTCAAATAAAGACACAGAGTTTGGTCCAGCAGCCACGTGATCAACTAGGGGTCGTACTTCAGTGGTGAGCCTAAATTGTTTCTAGGCTCCCAGTGTTTTATATTTGTGATATATTTGTACTCTAGAATTGCTATGAACGTCACAGGCAGGATCCTCATTTTTGCTGTAAATCTGATATTTATAGATCTGGCATGTATACTTTACCAATATTGGAACCTTGTAAACGTGTGACGTTACTCATATATGTGATATTGTGAGATTATTTACAAATGCATAAAGATAAAGTTTATTGGATATGAGAGGAATTCGCGTTCCTAATGTAGGGGCGTGACAAGTTGATATCAGAGGATTAGGTTTTCCTGTGGCTATCAGAGCAAATGATTCTTTAGTTGGACCTTTAGTATCGATATGAGCTGGATATATTTATACTTCAGGTGCTGCTAAGGGATTCTATAGGGTTTCAAATTCCTTTCTATTCCAAGTTGCTAAAGTTTATAGTATAAGATAGATTGAATATTGTGACATATTAAGAAGTATCTATGGATCAATTATAGCTTGAAAGTGGAAGAGATATGCGTCTTAAAGAATTTAAGGAATTGAGACAGATACCAAATATGATGATTTCTGAATGTGACATCCGTTGTACCCGGTTGTCTAGATATGGTAGACTGTGATGTGATATTGAGAATGGATTAGTTGGCATTATGTCATGTCATTTTGAAATGTCACTTTAAGGTGATTAAATTCAATATTCTTGGAGAATTTTATTTCTTGATACAAGGAAATCGTAGTGAGATACCTAGTAACCTAATCTCTATTTCACTATCCCATAAGTGATTACAAAAGGTGCCAAGAATATTTGGCAAGTGGTAAAAGATGTTGATATAAAGTATACTAGTGTAAATCAAGTTCAAGTGGTTAGAGAATTTTCTGATGTAATTCCTGAGGAATTGTCAGGATTACCCCGAAACAATAAATAAAATTTGGTATTGATTTATTTCCTGGAACCTAACTAGTGTTTATATTTCCATATAGAATGACAACCACTGCACTTAAAGAAATGAAAAAGAAATAGTTACAAGACATGTTAGACAAGGGATTTAAAAGCCCTAGTACTTTTACTTGGAGTGCTCCAGTTCTATCTGTGAAAAAGAAAGATAGATCACTATGACTATGTGTAACAACCTCTTTTTATTATTATTTATTATACAATATAGAGTTCACATACACGTCATTAATCAAAATGTACATATAACAAAAATTAAACACATAAATAACTACATCTTATTTATTCTGGTTGACCAATTTCGGAGATATAGGTGCGGGTGGTTGCACCTTCATCGGGATCTGAACCAACTCGACCATAAACATATTATTTGATTATGGGATCTGCCCAACATAAAGTAACTCGATCCAACGTACACTAAAAGCCAGAGTCATAGAAAAATCTGCATAACTAATTTTCTGAACATGACATGGAAATATAGTGAGAATTAAATCCCAGTAAGTTCAACAATAAATCATCATCAATATAACTCATCACGTCATGTTCAGCTGTATAAACAACAGTAAATATCTTTGGTCACATGAATGCACTATATCTACGCACATGAGAATCGTACAGTAATGACATGTATGACAAGATTAATTATTTTCAGAATATCATATGATGACTATCAATTTATTCTCATATTAAGCTACCCTGGTCAGGGTGAGTATTTTCTACTCTCCGATACGGGCTTTTCTCGCTCCATCCGACATGGCCCACTTTCTCTTTCTTTTCTCATTAACATGATCATAACCGTTGGTAGGGCGTCTCCTACTGGTGCACCACATGGATTGCCATGTGACCATGTTCATTTCTTTTCTTTTCACAATGATAGCAAAAAATATGCTTTCAATAACAAGTATGTTCATCAAAATATAACTATAATAAAAATCATTGGTAATCATGCCATGAACATAACCATTTCAAATATCACTTTATAAAATATTTCAATGTCAGAATTTCACACTTTAGATGGTAAGAAGTTCATACAATGACAATGGCAATGGCATATACTAGTCATTTATTAATTTCATTTATAAGATTCTTCTTCTTTTTTAAATATTAATTTTGATACACATAGTTATAATTCTTATGTTAACCATTTATTTTAATTCCATACAGATAATTCTCAGAAATTAAAATATAGAAGCTTAAAATTTTGCCACCCATAGCCATACCTATGCAGAACTTTCTATACCAGCCTAAGTATTCAAACATACATCACAGGCAAGACCAATATGTAACATGATATAGCAAAATCCATGACCAATCATCAAAGTTCTAAGATAAAAATCTCATATAAATATTATAAGTTTCAAAAGTTTTCTTCAAAAAGAAATATTGTTAAACTTACCTAGAGCACTTAGTCCTCTAGACTTCTCCTTCCTCTTTCTTCCTTTCTTCCTCTCCTTTCCTCACTCTACCTTGCTTCTATGTTTCCTCTCCCTCACTTGGATGAAAGTTATAGTGTTTTAAAGGTGGGTTTTGCTTAAATAGACCCTCAAATAATTTACCTTTCATGATCATGGGTCTACCTTATCACAATTAGATTACACTTGGTTGAACTTTTGGAAAACAAACAACTTATGTTCTTGTCTTCCTCTTCCTTAGTCAAGATATGCATAGCAAAAGGAGATTTGTATTTTGAAAATTATGATAATATGTTCTTAAGATATGGGACAAGATCCCTTTGATTTAGGGATTCGTTTCCTTTTTCTTTTGTCTTAATCAAGTATGATATATTTGCCTTTTTAAGTGGCAAATTTCTAGCCCTTCAATCTCCATTATTTAGTTGAAATTATTTGTGTGGGATAGGAATATTTTTTCCTAATGCCATGTATTATCATACCACTTGCTACAATTATGAGTGTAGGATATTGATGTTTTGTCCTAAAGTCTTGTATTATCATATCACTTGCTAAATTTTTATCTTAATGTCAAGTCACCTAATCTTGATTACACCATTAGCTCATTACTTTACTTTTTTTTTTCATTTTTCCTCTTGGGTTTGGGCTCATTCTTGCCCATTTTCTTTACTTTGGTTAAAATTCTACCTTCCATAATGGGCTTGGTCACATTTTTATGATTTTTGGGGTACCGGTTCAATTTCTATATCCTAGTCTAAGTCTATGTTTTATTTCTTCTTTGGGCTATCCTATTGGCTTGCTAAAAATTCATGTGAAGTAGAAAAACTCTATATGAAGTGTCCATAGGTGAAAGCCCAATTTTTGGGTGGAGATACTAAACTTAGTAACTTTAACTCTTAAATTAGGAAAAATTAGCCTAATCCAATCTTCTTAAAATTTTAATACCTCTATTTACTTCACAAAAATTTATCTTCCTTACCCAAGAATTTCACCTTTCTTTAGTATATTTATTTCTAATTTTTTCCTCTTAAGTTTTCTCTCTTTACCTATTCCATTAATGTTAGAATATTCTCTTTACCTATTTCATTAATGTTAGAACATTTCTATGCATATATGTAAGGTGAACAATTTTTTTAAGGATTATATTTCCTTTGGTATCTAAAAAATTGGCTAATAAATTTTATTTTCTTACGGGATGTTACACTATGCATAAATTATAGACAGATGAATAAAGTGACAATGTGGAATAAATATCCATTACCTCGTATAGATGATTTGTTTGACCAGTTACAAAGTGCTCAACATTTTTCAAAAAATGACTTGATTTGATATTTGAATATCATCAATTAAGGACAAGAGAAGAGGATATTGCAAAAAAAAAAATTTCTTTTAGGATTCGGCATAGACACTATGAGTTTTTAGTTATGTCATTTGGATTGACAAATGTCCCAGCTACATTCATAGATTAAAATGAATAAGTAATTAAGCCATCCCTGAATCAAGTTGTTACTATATTTATTGATGATATACTAGAATATTCTAAGAGTTCATAGGATCATAAGCAATATTTAAAGATAGTTTTACAAACTCCAAGGGAGTATCAGCTATATGCTAAGTTCTCAAAATACGAATTCTGACTTAGTAATATTACTTTCTTAAGGTATATGGCTAGCAAGATGGTATCCAAGATAACCCTAAGAAAGTAAAAGTGGTACAACAATGTCCACATCTTGCTACAGTTATAGATGAAGATCCAAGTCCAATTTGCGTTTTCTGCTGTTGTCTGTTGTCCATTCTATTTGAGCTGTAATTGGATCGGATACATGAACATATGCTTGTAAAGCATCAATCAACTCCTCAACATTTGAAGCCGAGATGAGAATTCGTCATGCTGAGTGTGAGATGAACCTTTGTTCCACAGCATGATTAAGAAAAGACAACAGATCATCAAAGAAGTGGTTAACATTTAACAAACCTATGGGTTTGTGATGCATATTTAGTTGTGCCCAAGAGACTATTTAAAAAATTTCTTCTAAAGTACCAAAAACCCCCTAGTAAGGCAATAAAGGCATTAGCATTGCTCATCATTCTAGCCATGCGCTCATGCATGGAAGCAACCCTAAATTCTTCCCCAATTGTCTTTCCTATGATGTTGGATGTAGCTAGAGCTGTAGGAATAATACCTAAAACTTGACATCCTCCTACATGTACAGCTATAGACACACACCCCATTAACCCACGGTTACCTCCACCATAGATTAAATGAATTTTTCTCCTGGCCAGCAACATACCTAGGTTTTGTGCTACTTTCACATATTCTCCATCTTTCCCAGGACTGAAACCACAAAAGACACAAATATTTCGAAACTGACGGAATGTGATTCCCTCCATAGATGTACACACTTTAATTTTTAGTATGAAAGTAAAGATACTAATGTGTGTATTTATAGAATTCAGAGAAGAACATACAAATGATAGCTATGTGAATAGGCCAGACATAATTAAAACAACTATGTGAGTGATTGATAGATATAAGCTAAATTGAAGGTAAAATTTTCAAAAATGACGGCAAGCATGTATATGTACAGTAGTTGTGATAGTTGCTCATATGAGGCATATAAAGAGAATAAGGTTAAGATATCACTAGGAAATTTTCTTTTTCTTGTTGTCCTTGACGAAGGATTGATATCTTGAGTCATGTAGGGAAGTTGTAGATGATAGACGTCATTATAAAAAAATGAAGATGCAAACCAAATAATTAGTGAAGAGGGATATTTTTCTTGTTTTCTCAATGTTCTTGCCAGTAGACTATCGGTATTATTAAATTGACTAGCTATTTTGAGAAATTTTAATTTGGACTGGTTATTTTACAGTTGATTGATGACATCTATTTAGAAGCAATCAACTGCATCCTACCAGTTAACTACGTATTCTTTGATTTTTACAGACTTTTATAAGCTCATAAATATTTCTTTTTCCATGTGCTATCTTTCCACCGAATACCAACAGAATTAAAATAGATTTTGACACATATATTCAAAATTTGCGGCCACCGATTTTTGCTGAAATAACAGCTAGATTTTGTTTACAGATTTTCAAGAATTACGACCACTGATTTTAATTTTATTTCAATACTTCATCCACATTTCTGACTTCCTATTTTGGCACCATGCTCTATTATGAATTCCACATTTTCTGCTGCATTGTCCTACATTAATGTTTGGCCTTAAATGCAAAGTTCTTTTCCCTCATTACAATAAATGTTAATTTATTTTCTCTGAAACTCAATTATTTTGGTGTCCAAGAGGTTAATAGGTTAAAGTAATAAAAAGTTTGTAAGGAATGGACAGCTGATAGCCTTATGGTGTTTTGATGAATGTAATCAAAAGAATTAGTAGTGTTGAAGATCTTAAGGAAGAAAATATAAGAAGTATGATTTAAATTAATTTTTGAACTCTTAATGTGGAAATATGGAGAATATTCTGAGAATCATGTCCGAAAATAATGTAAGTAAATAGAAAAAATTATAATATGAGGTTGAATAATATTTTGTATTTAAATTTTATGCTATGTGTTGAAGTTATGTAATTTAAGTTATTAGTCAATTCTTTTCGTTGGAAATTGGTGAATTGGATGGTGTATGAATTTATGTGGGTGAAACTAAATGTATGTTATTATAGGGTAAATTGTTTGGAAATAAGAAGCATTAAGAAAATGTTTTAAAGAGAGGATTTGAGATATGTGGGATTTATGTGAGCATAGGCAAAATGAGACAAGGGAATTAATGATCATAATTTTTATTTGGAAGTGTTGATAGTGAAAATTTTTGGTGGTATTTAAACATTAAATTTCTTACAATGTAATTAGTGATTTTTGCTACCGAAAGTATATCGAAAGGTTTATTTAAAAAGAATCAATTGAGAAACTTTTATGATAGTTTAAAAATGTACTAGAAGAATCAATGGTGCTAGAACTCTTTGATGATGGAATGTGGAAAGTAGAGTTTAAGTGAATTAGTTTGGCCTACCAAAGTGGGTGTGTGGAGAACATTTTCAAATAACGTTCCAATAGAGCATAAGTGATCTAGGTACTAAGATGAAGTCTTTTATGTAAAATTTGGGATAGTTCAAGATTAGAAATTTTATGTGTGTACATTTGTTCTAAAACCCTTTAAGGTGCTAGGATTGGTAAAGTGGAATTGAAGAGGTTAGAATTTTATGTTGCTATATTGGAAGCATAAGAAAGATTTGAGTACTTTGTATAAAGTAAATTGATTAGAAAAGAAATACAAGTAACTCAATACCGATCAAAAGTCTATAAGGACCATGAATGTTGAGCACTAGAAATTATCAGTTGGTGACCACATATTCCTGAAGGACTCACTAATGAAAGAGGTAATGAGATTTGGAAAGAAAGGGAAGTTACACCCTCGGTATATAGAACCATTTGAAATTCTTGATAGGATCGGTTTAGTGGCTTATTGTTTGGCTTTATCCCCTAAATTGGGTAATGTCCATCCAATTTTTCATGTGTCTATGTTACAAAAATATTTACCGGATCCTACACATGTTATATAGTGTCCACAGATTCAGTTACAGGAAGATTTAACCTATGAGGAACAACTAGTAGTAATAGTGGACAGACAAGTAAAGAAGTTACGGTCAAAAGAAATACCTATAGTGAAGGTGATATGGAAAAAAAATCACTCTTCTGAGGAAGTTACTTGGAAAAGAGAGGAGGATATATGTGACAGATATCCGCATTTGTTTGAACAATGAGGTTAGGATTGATCTGCAATTAAGGTGATGAAATTCGGGGACCGAATTTCTTTAAGGGGGGAAGAATGTAATAACTGTAAAATTTAATAAAAATTTAAATTAAAGAAAATTTAGAATAAAAGAGAAAATTTTGAAAATAGAGATAAGAACCGAAGAAAATATGTATATTTACTACATGGGTTAAAGAAGTACAATGAAAATATGAGAATTTACGTTTTGGCGCGTAATTTTTATTTTTACATGATAGTATTTTGCTATAAGCAATATATTTTTATTTGTTTATAAATGATTATGATTTGCTAAAAGTAAGTGGATTTTTAAGTAAAATAATTATTGTTTTGCTTAAAATAATTATTTTGGCCTCTAATGAATTTTTGTTGTATTTTTAGAAATATTCTTTCTTTTATTATAAAGATATTTATTTTGAGATTTTTTTATTACGATTTTTATCAAGAAAAATTATGATTTAAGAGTTTAACTAAAGGTTTATGAAAATGTAAATTTTTAGAAATTTTTGGGATATTTTATGATGAAAAACAGAATTTATATAAAAGAAAATTCTATTATTAATTATTAAATAATAATAATTATTATTAAAAAAAAAGAAACATGACAATAAAATGGAGATACGGGGGAAGGAAGACAACGGTTGCAATTTCGAAGAGAAATCGAGAATTTTAAATAGTGAGTGCATAGTGAGTGAATAGTAACATACAACTTTATCTCTCAATCTGGAGTGCCTATTGACTTCCGATCTCAAAACTGAAGGTGTTACTGGATTTAGGACGAAGAATACTTCAGTTTTAACTGATCAATTTTTCAAATCAGCTGTTGAATCGCCATAGATTTGAAGTAGAAAATCTCGGAAAAAGGTAAATTCTGAAACTTTTACTTAGAGATCTCAAATTAGAAATCTGACTCCGTAGATGGATTCAGAAATTAGATAAACATTAGAATATGAATTCGTTTTAGTGATTCGGTAAATTTTTTTGTGACGGTGAATAGTAATTTTTGGTAGAGAATAGTGGCAGTGAATAGTAATTTTCGGTAGTGAATAGTAATTTTTTGTTGTGAACAGAACCCTTAGCGTTGACCGAGCTCTTAGAGGCTAAATTTAGCAAATATTGAGTCATTTTTAAGGTTTTTGGACCTTCCGGACTTGATTTTGAGGTTTATTTTAACGAATTCAGATCAGAAACGAAGATTTTAGGGCTATCCAATCTGGAGCCCTTACCTGTGAGTAGATAATTCTTTCTATGGCTTGTTTTTACTCTTCTTGAACTTTACATTGATAAATGAGTATAATTACATGTTATTTATACATTTATATGTTTTTGAAATGGTTTGAAATATCTGAAATGGTTGAAATATGATATTTAGTTAAAGAGTATGAATTTTGATACACATTGAACATGTGATATTTAAATGTATTTCGCATTATACGGCAAAAAAATTATGTTATGCATGTGACATTGATTTATAAAGTGATACGTTTGCCTCAGATATGGGCATGATTATATGTTTCCCCTGATTGGGAAGTTTTGACAGATGAATATATTGAGACTGAAAAGTCTATTTTATATTGATAATTTTATACTAGATTATATAACATGTGCATATGGTATTTTCTATGGAGGAATCCTATTGGAAACACTGTATGCTAATAGCAGGTGATGTTAGCCCTGGTGTGCACCTTGATTGCCTCAGCTAGCAAGGGAGGTGGTGCTAGCCTCGTGTGAGGGCCAACACACGAAGATTATATGTGAAGGACAGCGGAATGCCTCCTATATATGGGCGAGATGCCAGTTATATGATGGCGAGATGCCAATTATATGAGATGTTATTTGCCATCCCTTGCTGTGTTCTTGGGAAAGACCCATAAAGTGTCCCTTCGCATGTCCTCTTGAATGGTAGTAGGGAAAACTTCAGCGGGATGTTGAGTTTAGGCAAATCCTATACCACCAAAGTACAGAAGGGGTCAAACTCTAGTATGGTGGTTCTGATATGGGATCCTTCGAATAAGTTATATGAGAAATATTTGATGCATAACATTATTTGATAAATGATTTTATAGTTTTGTATATGATTTTGAATATGAATATAAATTGTTAACATAGATGTTTTGAAATGCAGGTCTCATATGAATGTACTTCTGAATGTAACTTTTCTATATGAGAAACTTTGAAATGAAAAGTACATCCATATGTTGACCTTAGAGGTTATATGAGGTGTTATCTGCTCACTTAGTTGTAAAACTCACTACACGATGTGGATCTATTTTTCAGATAAAGACAAAGAGTTTGGTCTAGCAGTCACGTGATTGACTAAGGGTCGTACTTCAGTGGTGAGCCTAAATTGTTTCTAGGCTCCCAGTGTTTTATATTTATGATATATTTGTACTCTAGAATTGCTCTGAACGTCACAGGCAGGATCCTTGTTTCCGCTGTAAATCTGATATTTATAGATCTGGCATGTATACTTTATCAATATTGGAACCTTGTAAACATGTGATGTTACTCATATATGTGATATTGTGAGATTATTTACAAATGCATAATGATAAAGTTTATCGGATATTAGAGGAATTCACGTTCCTAAAGTAGGGGCGTGACAAGACTTATTTTGCTCTAGAAATTGCTATAGCAATTGCTCAAGTATCCAGTTTTCTCTTCAATGGGTTCTTTCCAGACTACCATCCCATGAACCCCTGGGATTCAGCCCTACATTCTTGTATGAAGCCAAACCCTAGAGTTATGCGTGAAGTCCCAACTATTTGGTCATATGGGACTACTATATATTCCTATATTAGTTGTGCTTTGGTCTTTCACCCAACCCATAACATCCAACCTTTTTCTAGCCTCCACCACCCGTCCAGGTCAATGTTAGCCTTAGCCTTCTACTATTAAATTTTAGTTAACAGAAGAAGTGTAAGAAATGCAAAAGCAGTTGAATGACAAAAGCAATGCTGTGGCAAAATCATTTATAAATTAAAATGTTCATGTGTTCACTATAACCCGTCTACAACCCTAGCTGGAAACTTAGCCCAGCCTCATATCCAAACTAATTACAAGCATATGGATAACCATCATGCAGTGAAGAGTAATACAACCAAAGAAAAAAATATAATTCAGCACTAAAACAATAAAGCACAGAAAGAGAAGAAGGGAATCCCCAGAAGGGGTCCTCTTATTCACATCCAGTGCCTCATCCTGCAGGGTTGGCTCGACCTGGGCAGAATGTATCCTCACAGCCTACTCCCTTCAGGGATTTCTGGGCCTCCTTTGTAACATCATTTTTTTTATTATTATACAATATTGAGTTCACATACACGTCATTAATCAAAACGTACATGCAACATATCAAAGACATAGATATTTACATCTTGTTTATTTTGGTTGACCAATTTCGGAGATACAGGTGCGGGTGGTTGCACCATCACCGGGATCTGTGCCAACTCACTCACAAACATTTTATTTAAGATCTGCCCATCATAGAATAACTCGATCCAACGTGCACTAAAAGCCAGAGCTATAGAAAATCTGCATAACTAATTTTCTGAACATGATATGGAAATATAGTGAGAATTAAATCCCAGTAAGTTTAACAATAAATCATCATCAATAAAGCTCATCACGTCATGTTCAGCTGTATAAACTACAGAAAATATCTTTGGTTACATGAATGCATTATATCTACGCACATAAGAATCATACTGTAATGATATGTATGACAGGATTAACTATTTTCAAAATATCATATGATGGCCATCAACTTATTCTCATTTCAAGCTACCCCGGTCAGGGTGAGTATCCTCTACTCTCCGGTACGGGCTTTTCTTGCTCCGTCCGACATGGTCCACTTTCTCTTTCTTTATCATTATCATGATCATAACCGTTGGTAGGGCGTCCCCTACTGGTGCACCACACGGATTACCATGTGACCGTGCTCATTTTGTTTCTTTTCACAATGATAGCCAAAAATATGCTTTCAATAACAAGTATGTTCATCAAAATATAATTATTACAAAAAATTATTGGTAATCATGCCATGAACATAACCATTTCAAATATCACTTTATAAAATATTTCCATGTCAAAATTTCACACTTAAGATGGTAAGAAATTCATACAATGGCAATGGCTATGGCTATACTAGTTATTTATTATTTTCATTTATAAGATTCATCTTCTTTCTTAAATAATAATTTTATTCCTTTATTTTCTTGATGCAGGTTTTCATCACATCTAACCTTCTCTTACTAATCAGAGCATAACTCCCTCAATCGAACTCCGATGTAGGTTATCTTATTGTCCATTTCAAGATAAAACAATTATCTAAAACTATTATGTTGAACATTTTAGTGAAATATTAAGAAATCAAGGTGATATTACTCCCTCAAAGTACATGATAGTTCCTCTCGGATAGGTTCTGACCTTTAGCTACTAATCTGTTCATATCTCCCACATATGAATTTGAGATTAAGTGATTCTAGTGGATAAATATCCGTGCCACATCTATATATAATTCATATGTTAACCATTTATTTTAATTCCTTATAGAGTGTTCTCAGAAATTAAAATACCGAAGCTATCCTAACATATTCTTCCCTGATGAACCATTTTCTGACCTTTGACTACTAATCAGCTCATATCTTCCTCATATGGACTCCAAATTGAATGGTTCCAGTGGCTAAAAATCCGTGACACACATATATTTAATTCTTATGTTAACCATTTATTTTAATTCCCTACAGATAATTCCCAGAAATTAAAATACCGAAGCTATCGTAACATATTCTTCCCTGACAAACCATTTTCTGACCTTTACTTACTAATCGGACCATATCTACCACATATGGACTCCAAATTGAATGATTCCAGTGGCTAAAAATCTATGACACACATAGCTATAATTCTTATGTTAACTATTTATTTTAATTCCTTATAGATTGTTCCTAAAAATTAAAAGACCGAAACTAAAAATTCTGCCACCCATAGCCATAACCTTGCAGAACTATCTACACCAACCTAAGTATTCAAACATACATCACATGCAAGATCAATATGTAACATGATATAGCAACATCCATGACCAATTATCAAAGTTCTAAGATCAAAATCTCATATAAATATTATAAGTTTCAAAAGTTTTCTTTAAAAAGAAATATTGTTAAACTTACTTGGAGCACTTAATCTTCTAGACTTCTCCTTCCTCTTTCTTCCTTTCTTCCTCTCCTTTCCTCACTCTACCTTGCTTCTATTTTTCCTCTCCCTCACTTGGACGAAATTCTAATGTTGTAACGGTGGGTTTTCTTATATAGACCATCAAATAATTCACCTTTCATGATCATGGGTCTACCTTATCACAAATAGGATACACTTTGTTGAATTTTTGGAAAACAAACAACTTATGTTCTTGTCTTCCTCTTCCTTAGTCAAGATATGCATAGGAAAAGGAGATTTGTATTTTGAAAATTATGATGATATGTTCTTAAGATAAGGGACAAGGTCCCTTTGATTTAGGGATTCATTTACTTTTTCTTTTGTCTTAAACAATTATGATAGGTTGCCTTTTTAAGTGACAAATTTCTAGCCCTTCAATCTCCATTATTTGGTTGAAATTATTTATGTGGGATAGAGATGTTTTGTCCTAATGCTATGTCTTATCATACCACTTGCTAAAATTATAAGGGTAGGATATAGATGTTTTTGTCCTAAAGCCTTGTATTATTATGCCACTTGCCAAAATGATGAATGTAGAATCACACTACTTGCTAAATTTTTGTCTTAATGCCATGTCACCTAATCTTGATTACACCATTATTTCATCACTTTAATTTTATTTTTATTTTATTTTTCCTCTTGGGTTTGGGCTCATTCTTGCCCATTTTCTTTACTTTGGTTAAAATTCTACCTTTCATAATGGGCTTGGTCACATTTTCATGATTTTTGGGCTACCGGTCCAATTTCTATATCCTAGTCCAAGTTTATGTTTTATTTCATCCTTGGGCTATCCTATTGGCTTGCTGAAAATTCATGTGAAGTAGAAAAACTCTATATGAAGTGTCCATAGGTTAAAGCCCAATTATGGGTGGAGATACTAAACTTAGTAATTAAGAAAAATTACCATAATCCGATCTTCTTGAAATTTTAAGACCTTTACTTACTTCACAAAAATTTATCTTTCTTTACCTAAGAATTTCACCTTTCTTTAGCATGTTTATTTCTAATATTTCTTCTTAGGTTTTCTTTCTTTACCTATTCCATTAATATTAGAACATTTGTATGCATATATGTAAGGTGAAGAATTTCTAAGAAAAATATCTAAAAATTACGGGATGTTACATCCTTCCCTCATTTTTCTGTCCCGTCGTATTTCCTTTTAATACCTTTCTGTTCTCACCTCACCCCCTTCCGTGTCTCTCTCTTTTCTTCTCTACTCCATGCCTTTTATAGAAAAGCATTGTGGTCCCAATGAGATGGCCTGGTCTGCTGCAATTCTTCTTACTTTTCGGCCAGCACATCTGACAGCAGCTTTCTCTCCACTTCCAGTAGTGGAGACAGTCTCTGTGCCTCTGTATCCCAGCACTCTGCTGTGTCAGCTGAGTGCTCCCTTTTTCCATGCTGGGTAGTGGCTGCATCTACTACAGTAGGCTTGACTCACTACCACCTGCACCATATCACAAAAGGTCAGCTTCCTATCATATGCATCATTTTAAAAGGATCTAGATCACCCAATATCACTCAGTTTATTGCCTGTTTTGCTATGCATGCATACTGAATTTTCACAGCAAACGTAATGGGTGGTCTTATATTCATGGGAGGCAAAACACACTATTAAATCAGGGGGTATGAATGCTAATAAATCAAAATGAAGAGTAAATGACCTTAGAAAAACATAGAGAAACTCTAATGAATTAGAGTTATCAATTCCCCCCAAACTTAAAGTTTTTGTTGTCCTCAAGAAAATTACTCTATCAACTAAACCACTTCTATTAAACTCCAGCTGCCTTGTCTAGTTCCATGTGGCACTGCTACTAGCCTTCACTCTTAGAGTTGTTTAGGAATTACTGACTGTCTTCTCCTTTCCTTAACCTCACCCGAAACCTCCTTTGTGATTGTGTGTGTGATATAGTGAGTCCTTCAGGAACTACTTGGATCAAGATCAGTTAAGGTCCTATGATTTTACATGCTAATATATTAAGTCCCCTTAACTAGAGCAAGATGGCACACATTAGAGGCGTAACTATAGTAGCAATTAAGGGGGTGGATCAACTTTCTCTCTTCTTCTTTTTTTCCTTTTTTTCTTTGCTGCAGCACAGGTCATTGGTGCCTTTTGATGCGAATGCCAACATTTGAGATGAAGGAACTCGGTTACTCAGCACTATCACCTTTAAGCACTATTCTACTCATACCCTGATGTCACTGTTTTACGCAAAAGCATACATGGGGCTCATGCATACCCCTGGTTACTAAGGGACAACAGAGGCATTGGAGTGGCAACTACTTCACTTTTTTTTTCTTCCCCTAAACTTAAGCCCTTCTGACAATAGCTCATGCCTCTTTTTGTCATTCAGCAGGAGGCTCACAACATTAACTCTAAAATCCTAGGTCCAATTCCTGAAAAATCACCAAGTTTTTCTTGCTAAGACTAACCATAGTCCAGTGTTCATATAAGAAGGTTCTAGTTGTGTAGGGTTGACATGCAGAATTCCTATTTTTGTTATCAGTCAAGTTCTAGTCGTTCCTCATGGAGCTTCCTAGAACTAACAGCAGGCCATGAAATACACATGACAGACTCATCTCTTTTTCTTTTGTTTTTTTTATAAAAGAGTGATTATAAGACTTCCTAATTGCTAAAAGTTAATTACTCATCAGACGTAAACCCATATTCATACACAATCAAATAGGAAACAAACACAAGACCTAGCACAGATTGAAATAAACTCATTTAATTAAGCACAACAAACACCACAGCAAACACTAAAGCAACACTAATTCCATCCCCCCAAACTTAAAGATGGGCAGTGCCCCCACTTCTTATTATATTGCAAACCCAACAAAGGAGGCAAAAAAATGTATGAAAAGATAGGAACAGCAAGCATGCAGAGCTCGTTGAATATATATAAAAATTGACAGAAAGGAAATAGAGGGGAAGAGGACTTCCTTAGGGTGCATGCAGGATTACTGCAGCACCCAGGTGGCATGGACTCCCTTAAGATTTTGATGAGCTGCGGAGCCCACTCCTTCGCTGAGTTGATCTTTGTGGGCTTTGGAGTTTGGTCTTTCCTTTCTGCATGGCTGTTACCCTTTTGGCAAGTGGCTCTTCATCCTCGGAGGACGCATCTTCCTCTCGGGTCCTCCGTGGGCTTGTCCTTTGCTCATTGCTCTGAGAGGAGTCTTGGGATTCCTCACCCTCTTCAGTCTGGGGCTCTGGTGCTCTTTGTTCTTCCCCAAATGTGGTATAGAATAGGTCCGTGGGGAATTCAGGGAAGGGGAATAATTGCTTGAAATTTTGCTTAAGCGTTTTCTGGAGGGAAATATCCTTCTTTTGTTGGTATTGCCAGAATTGTTGTTGGTGTTTCAAAAATAGTGCTTGTTACTATAGGATGATGGTTTGTTGCTGTAGGAGTAGTTAGAAGGTCTTATATGCCGACTGGGGGGCTGAGATTGATGTAACTTGGCCTTCATGGTATGTAGGGGTTTGTGTGGTGGCTGGTGGCTCTGGCTTTCCCTTGTCTTGCACAATGCGAGCTATGGTAATGGTGCTTATGGAGGCTCCCATCTTGATTGTTTCTTCATCCATTGTGATGGGTACCTTGCTGTCGTAGCATAGCAGGGTGATAAGGGAAGGGAAGAGCATATTGCCCTTTTTTTGGCTAGTGCATACTCTTATTTGCTCATTGATGACCCTTCCTACATTAATAGGCCTCCCTGAAATGATGGCATCAACCATGGCCACCCTATCTCGGCTTACAGTTTGCCCGTGAGTGGAGGGAAAAAGGCGAGTCTTCAGGAAGTGATACCCCACTTTAGCCACACGCACTAAAGAAATACGGTTTATGGTTGTAGCACCTTGAGAAGATTTGTCCCAGGTGGTGCTTGGTATGTACACCCATGCCAACATTTCCTCTTAATCTTGTTCTTGCAGAGACTCCAAATGCGCTGCATAGTCGTCATCCTCATCGTTCAATTTGTAGGCTTCATTTATAGTGGCTGGGTTGAATAGTACACGGGTCTCCCTAACCCAGACCCAGTCCTTGGCATCTTTCGAGAAGTTGGCGTAGAACTCTCTTACCAGTGGAATAAGAGCAGGTTGGGGGTGTTTGGCGAAATTCTCCCATCCCCGTTGCTTCACTACTATTGCCACATGTAATGATCGGGGTTTTTTTTTATATAGGGACCGATAACAGATTCTAAGCAGCGAACCATACACGTTTATATAAGCAGCTTATATTCCTTTATCATAATATTCGAACTACATCAAAGGTTAATATTTATACATAAGTGACATTGAGACACATAACTACATCAACTTAACATGAACCTTATACCACACATCTCTCCTGGATGTAAAGGGTGGAGGAGGTGGTGCTGGCATCGGGATCTATACAAAGCATCGCCATCCACTGGATCTTCCATGATCAAGTGCACGGAAGCAGCTAGTGTATCGTTTGCTCTTATATGAATATAACACCAACAATAATGAGAACGAAGGTTCCCAATAGGTTTAACATTAAAAGCATCATACGTTAAGTAAGGAAAACACAGTGTTATGTCCCACTGTATAAACTACAGAAAACATTTTCTCTTTGTATATGATAAGATAACAAGAATATATAACATGCTTTCATATTCAACAGACAGGTTATGTATCAATATCAGGCATGTATAATAACCAGGTTATACTTCAATAATATGCTTGTGTATCCATCTTTGCAGCACTTTCATGCAGGGTGACTGATTGTCTGCAGCCACATCACAACGCTCAGTGACTAATGGTCTGTAGCCACATTTCTACACTCAGTGACTAATCGTCTATAGTCACATCTCAACCATGTACATCAACATGATATAACCATGTATACATCAAACAACTCACCTTTATCATCATGCTTGCCATCCACAATCAACTTCATCTCTTCATACAATCAATATGTAACAACTCCTCTATCATCATACATTAATGTACACATCATATTCTTTAATCATCATGACCATCACAATGGGATGATGCATTAACCAAGCACATCAATAATATTATGCATAATATCATCACCACATCATTTAACAAATATGTATTAATACACTTACCAACAACGTATACCTTATATCATGTAATCCTCATGCATTGATATACTAGCAAAGGCATCAAATCAACATGCATTTCAACCATACATTGCACATCTAGCTCATATGCAATTCAATTACATATATCTCATCAATATATAACAAATTCACTTGCATAGGTCTCTTTAATATGCATTTTCATCCATAAATAAAATATACATCTCATCAATATGCAATATGTGACTTAATTTCTCATAATAAAAGGATGGAATTCACATTACAATGCATCATTGAAAATGTATTTATTTGTATTTTAGTTCCCCTTAACATCATCCATTCATTGGAGTTCATTTAGAGCATTCAAAATGCAAAACAGAGCAAAAACAGCCTCAAGCACGGCCTGGCCGTGTCACCAAGAACGGCTGTGCTTCAAGCTGTGTAACCCGTGCTGAAAAAACACAAAACAGCTCGAAGCACGGCCTGGCCATGTCACAAAGCACAGTTGTGCTTCGGGTTTTCCCTACAGCCCAGATTTTTGTCCAGTCAGACCTTCCTTTACTAAAAAGAACATAACTTCCTCAATTTAACTCCGATTATGGTGATTTCAGTGTCTATAGAAATCTAAGACAATTATCTACAACTTTGTTGTTTACTACTTTACTAGATTAAAAACCAAAATGTTTGAAAAATGCGTACGAAAAAAGCGTCACGATTCTATGCGTTAAATCTGACATTTCTTCACTCATCAGGGGATATCTCTCTCATTTCAAATCCGATAAAGGTGATTCCAGAGGAATTAGAAAGATAAGAAACAAGGATACAACTAATATGTTATACATATTTCTAGATTCGACCTAAAACATAACACCCAGAACCAACCATTCAGAGCATCGATTTCCACCATTTTCAAGCCAAAAATAAGCAAACACATGTATGATCTATGCATCCAACTCTCTCACCTTTCATGGCCAACCATAAATATACATCATGAATAATCAAAAGTGGATATATGAAACACTTATAAATCATTCAATATACATTAAATTCCATGAAAACATGAATAATGTTAAACCTACCAAACCAGAGATTCTTTCTCTTCTCCAACTTTCCTTGGATTTCTTCCTCTTGATCACTCTCCTTCTTCCTTTCTCTCTCCTCTCTCTCTCTCTCTTCTTTTTCTTTCTCTCATTCTCTTGGTCTCTCTCCCTTCTCTCATTTTTCCTTGGCCGCCACCTCTTCCCCTTGATCTTTTTGGCCTACTTCTCCTCCAAGTCACTTTTCCAAGTCAAGTCAACTTCTTCTTCTCCAAGCCACTTGGACAAGTCAACTTCTTCTCCTCCAAGCCACTCCTATCTCCTTCTCTCTCTTGGGTTAGTCGACTCATCCTTGAGTCAAGAAAGATAAGATATATTATTTAGCCTTCCTCAACAAGCCATCATCCTCCGATCTCAAGATCTTGCTTTATTCAACTATTACACTCTTGCCATCCCATCATAATAGAACTATGCCATTAGATAAGTCTTTGTTTGGTTGTAGGAAAATTCCATCAAATACTTTAATTCCACTTTATCCTTTTTCTAAGGTTTCATTGATGTTCCATTTTATTCTCTTCCATTCCCTTCACCATGAGAATTATTTTCCACTTATTAAAATCTGGGATGTTACACCACATACATTGGCAAACCTATATCCTCAAACGTTGTAAAGGTGAAGCATTTTTCTACACAGAAAGTCCTCTAAATTTTTTATTCATCGTGCCTCCTCTAGTTTTCGTCCGAGGTGAACTTCTTCATCTTGCTAGCCTTCCTTGCTACCGTCTTGATTCTTGGCATTGTTTGCAAGTTGAAGGTCTTGGAGAGGATGTTGTGCTTTCGGGAAATAGAGTTTTCAGGGTGTGAAGGGTATGGGAATGCAAAAGGCAAGGCTTGAAGAACTGACAGAAGGCAAAGGGTGTGCAGAAATGGGTTGAGGGAGAATATGGAGGGTCGTGACTTTTGGTTTCCTTATATGTTCCCGCCCCTTTTTTTCGACATGACGGGATTGGGCCTTAAGTGTTGGGCTCATTCTTTTATGTTCAGGTATCTGGGTACCTAAGCCCTGTCTACTTCCTCAACCCAGCTTCTTTCTTCTACTTTCCAGCCTGGGGCCCATTATCCTGCATCATCATGATAAAGGCAAACTCCTTGCCCAGGGGGAGTTGCTATTGCTACAACATTTTGTGTGGAAAATTGTAAGATCAAGAGTTTCCATTCTGATGCTCCTAAAGACCTGTAACGTTAACACAGATGAAATCAAAAGCATAATTCAAGCTACTTATTACTGTAAAATAAAATGATAATTTATGAAAACATGGGTTGCCTCCCATAAGTGCTTGTTTTATAGTCAACGGCCTGACTTCTTCCCTTTTATCCTTCTTTCAATGAAATTGAGGTGTGCTGGCATTCCACATCGCCTCCTAAGTAGTGCTTAACCCTCTGTCCATTGACCTTGAATGTTTTCCCTGATTTTTCTTCCTCCAATTCGATGGCTCCAAAAGGGAAGACCTTGCTAATTCGAAAGGGACTAGACCAACGGGACTTTAGTTTTCTAGGGAACAAAGTTAGCCTGGAATTGAACAGCAACACCTTCTGTCCTACTTCAAAGCTTCGTGACTGAATCTTCTTGTCATGCCATTGCTTTTTTTTTTCTTTATATAGTTCAGCATTTTCATAAGCTTGGCTGCAAAATTCATCCAACTCATTTAGCTACAACATCCTTTTTTCACCAGCAGCTTCCAAGTTAAGATTTAAATTTTTGACTGCCCAGTATGTCCGATGTTCTAGTTCTACTGGCAGATGACAAGTTTTTCGAAATACTAACTTGTAGGGAGACATCCCTAAAGGTGTTTTATAGGCTGTTCTATAGGCCCACAATGCATCGTCCAGTCTTGAGGACCAGTCTTTCCTATTTGGGCCAATAGTTTTTTCAAGGATCCTCTTGATTTCTCTATTGGAGATTTCAGCTTGCCCACTGGTTTGAGGGTGGTATGGAGTTGCCACTTTGTGTCTTACTCTATATTTAGCCACCAGTGCCCCAAATTTCCTGTTGCAGAAGTGAGATCCTCCATCACTGATGATGGCTCTAGGAGTTCCAAATCTTGTGAAAATGTTCCTTTTAAGGAACCTAGTCACCACCTTTGCATCATTAGTTGGAAAATCACTTGCTTCTACCCATTTTGAAACATAATCAACAGCTACCAGTATATATTGATTCCCAAAACTCGAAGGAAATGGCCACATGAAATCAATTCCCCATACATCAAATAATTCCACTTCTAGAATATTGTTAAGAGGCATTTTAGGTCTTCTGGATATATTTCCTACTCTCTGGCAACTGTCGCATTGTAGCACAAAAGAGTGGGAGTCCTTGAATAGAGAAGGCCAGTAGAAACCTGCCTGCAGCACCTTGTTTACAGTCCTAATGCCTCCAAAATGGCCTCCATAGGGTGAGGCATAGCATTGCTGTAGGATTTGCTCTATTTCTTCTTTTGGAATGTATCTCCTAATCATCTGATCAGCACACTGCTTGAAGAGGTATGGTTCATCCTAGTTGTAAGAATTGACATCATACAAGAATTTTTTCTTCTGCTATAAAGTTAAGTCCGGTAGCAGTAGTCCACTTACCAGGTAGTTCATATGATCAGCATACCATCTTGGGATATGAGAAGGAGTTGCTCATCTGAAAACTCCTCATTGACTTCTTCTGCGTTTACTTTATTTGGTTGCAGTCTGGAGAGATAGTCAGCCACTTGATTCTCAATTCCCTTTCTATCCCTGATTTTCAGGTCCAACTCTTATAGTAGGAGTACCCATCGAATGAGTCGAGGCTTTGAGTCCTTCTTCTTGACTAGGTGCTTAATGACAAAGTGGTCAGTATACATAATCACTTTTGTACCTACCAAGTAGGACCTGAATTTTTCAAAAGCAAACACCACAGCCGCAAAGTAGCTCCTTTTTTGTTACAGTGTAGTTGAGTTGGGCTCCTTGTAATGTATTACTAGAGTAATATATGGAGTGAAACACCTTGTTCCTGCACTGTCCAAGAACAACTCCCAGAGCTACATCACTTACATCACACATGAGCTCAAAGGGTGAAGCCTAATCAGGTGCCATGATAATAGGTGCTGTACTTAGCTTCTCCTTAAGATCACATAATGCTTTCATACAGTCTTCATCAAAGCAGAAGAATTTGTCTTTCTCGAGCAAATTGCATAAGGGTTTTGCAATCTTGGAGAAATCCTTGATGAACCTTCTGTAAAATCCTACATGGCCAAGGAAGCTTCTAATGCCTTTAATTGAAGTGGGAGGAGGTAGCTTCTCAATGATCTCCACCTTGGCCTTGTCAACCCTTAACCCCTCTTGAGAAACTTTGTCGCCCAGCACAATCCCCTCATTTACCATGAATTGACACTTCTCCCAATTCAACACCAAGTTTTTTTCCTCGCACCTTTGAAGGACTTTGGCAAGGTTTTCCAAACACAAATTAAAAGAATTCCTGAAAACTAAAAAGTCATCCATAAAAATATCCACAAACTGCTCCACCATTTCGGTGAAAATTGTCATCATACATCGTTGGAAAGTTGCTGGAGCGTTTCATAACCCAAATGGAATCCTCCAAAATGCAAAGGTGCCATAATGTGAATGTGGTCTTGTGTTGATCTTTGGGTGCTATAGCAATCTGATTGTAGCTTGAATACCCATCTAAGAAACAATAATATTCTCTTCCTATAAGTCTGTCTAACATTTGGTCAATGAATGGCAAGGGGAAATGATGTGATCTTAATTAAGCATGATATTAATACCTTTAAAATTAATTTTTGTTTGATTTAAGTAAAATATAATTAGGAATTAGCTTAGTTTTGTGTTTTGTGTTGTAGGAACAAAGAAAGAAGAAAAGAGAAGAAAAAGATAAGAAATTCATGGAAAAATGCTACATTGCAGCAATTCCAGACCTTTCAGCACTATTTTGAGCATATCGCCCTCTTATGAACTCCAATCAAAGTGATTCAAGTGGCTGTGAAAAGATAACACAATCATATACAACTTTTATGTTGAAAACTTGGTTAAATTCGGGATATTTCATAGCGTTACAGAGCTTGCCAATCAAAATCACAGTGCAACAGGATGAATTCTGACCTTTGATCACTAATTTTGTCATATCTCCTTAAATATAGATCATATTAAGGTGATTCCAGCGGCTATGGAAAGAAGATACATAGAACTACAACTTTCCTATTTGAAACTTTGGCCAATTCTGGAGTTTTCTGGGCACCGCGGCGGTACATCATTGCAGGTTCGGAGGGCTGCGGCGCTCCCTAGCACGCCGCGGCGTTTGTTGCCCAGAAGCACCGGGTGCTGTGGCGCCCGAGCCCCAGTGCCGGGGCACCTGAGCGTCAGAACCAGAGTGCGCCAGAGTTAGCTCAGGTGCCATGGCACCCTGTCAGAAGCTGTCTGTAGCACCGCGGCGCCCGTGTAGCACGCCATGGTGCTCACCGCTGCATCAGTTTACTGAATTCGCAAATTTTAACTCTTTTTGACTCCAATTGAAGTCCGATGGGCCGGCTAGAAACACTCCTACTTCGATTAGGAGTTGTAAATCTATAAA
The DNA here is from genome assembly GCA_037074535.1 of Gleditsia sinensis. Lineage (NCBI taxonomy): Eukaryota > Viridiplantae > Streptophyta > Magnoliopsida > Fabales > Fabaceae > Gleditsia > Gleditsia sinensis. The sequence goes on from CM073463.1 coordinate 43,963,703, forward strand.
AAGGGAGGAAAGCAAGCAGAGAATTCATTCAATCATTCATCCAAGTTCTTAGTTACATTCTTCAATTCTTCTTTAGATTTTCTTATGGCCCTGCGTGGCTAGTTCTTTTTAGTTGGTTGAGGTAGATTGAAACCTCAAGGGATCTTTATACATTGTGAGATGTGGATTTGATTTTATTATTTCAATTTGAATTGAGTATTGATTATTCATCTGCTCTTCTTTTCAATGATTATTCATATGATTGCTAGGAAGGCCTACTAGTATATTATCTGTCTTAATCTACTGCTGAATTATGTTTTGAACAAAGTCTTCAATTCTGTGATTCATGAGGCAAATAGGTTTGAGGATTTTGAATTATAAATCATTGAACCTATGATGAACAATTAACTGAATTAGATATAACCGATGTGTTTATATTTGTTTAGCTCTGTCAGTTTCTCTAATTCTTCATTTAATTAATAAGTTATGCTTTACTAATGTGCTAAAGGATTACTTGTTAATTAGGGTTTAATTGGTGCGATTGTCATTAATTTACTAGACTTAAGGAGGAACAGGGTGAGAAACCCAATGATAGATATTCAATTACAAATTGATTATGTTGTTAATGATCAATGCAATCCCTTGACGGTGGATATCAACCGAAACCAACGCCTTTCTCATTAATTACTCTCTTAATTATTTTCATTATTGTTTACTTTACTTAATTTGTGATTATCAATCCCCTCTTTTTTTCTAATCATATAAGGTAATACCAGTCTCTGTGGGATCGACCCTTACTCCCACTACTACAGGTTAATTTTGAGGTAAGGTATCAATTTGGGTGTACCTGCAACAGTACGCACCAGGAAATGGTCTTTCCTGGTGCTTTTGTTCAGCCTCCTATAGTCCATGCAAATCCTCTAACCAGTCACAACCTTGGTAGGGAAGAGCTCATTGTTTCATTCTCTACCACAGTCATGCCTCCTTTTTTAGGAACACATTGGACTGGACTAACCCAGGAGCTGTCTGATATAGGGTAAATAATTCCAGCATCCAACCATTTGATGATTTCCTTCTTTACTACCTCCTTCATGATTGGATTGAGCCTTCATTGAGGTTCAATGGATAATTTTTCATTGCTCTCCAATAGGATCTTATGCATACAGACTGAGAGACTGACACCCTTAATATCAACAAGAGTCAATCTGATAGCTCTTTTGAATTTTTTAATGTCTCAACTAACTGCTCTTCTTGCTCCTCTGTCAGAAGTGCTGAAATAATTACAAGGAGAGTGGCTGCATCTCCCAAGTATGCATATTTTAGGTGTGTTGGCAATGGCTTCAGTTCCAAGGTTGGTGGTTCATTTATTGATGCCTTTGGTAGCTTAAACTGCCATGAAGACATATCCAATGGCTCAACCATCAGTCCTTACTTGTCAATGCCATGTTTTGCTTCTATCAAGGCCCATTCTTCATCATTTCCCTCCTCTGAATCTGAGCCATCTTTCCACTCAACTGGTGATGGGACTCTGCAGCAATTTTCAAATTGTTCAGATGTTAATGTATCTATCATCGATATAACTAAGCGTTCTTCCACTTCACTAGGGAACTTCATGGACTGAAATACATTAAATGTGATATGCTCATCTTGAACCCTCATTGTTAACTCCCATTTTTGGACATCAATTAAGGTTCGCCTAGTGGCTAGGAATGGCCTACCCAAAATGATTGGCACTTGTGCATTTGCTTCATAATCTAGTACTATGAAATCAACTGGAAAAATGAATTTATCCACCTTAACTAGGACATCCTCGATTTTTCCTTCTAGATGTGCTATAGATCTATCTACCAATTGTAATGAAACAGTGGTGGGTCTAGCCTGTCCAATCCCCAACTTCTTGAATACTGACATAGGCATGAGGTTGATACTTGCACCCAAGTCACAAAGAGCCTTGCCAAAGTACTGGTTTCCAATGGAGCAGGGTATAGTGAAGCTATCTGGATCCTTGAGTTTGGGTGGCAGCTTATTTTGTAGCACAACACTACATTCTCTCGTTAGAGCAACAATTTCAAATTCCCCAAACCTTCTTTTCTTAGTTAAGATGTCCTTTATGAACTTGACATAGTTAGGCATTTTCTCCAGTGCTTCTACCAAGGGAATGTTAATGTGCAGCTGCTTGAGGACGTCCAAAAATCTTTTGAACTAGTGGTCTTACTGCTGTTTCTGGAATCTTTGGGGGAATTGTGGAGGTGGCATGGTCTGCTGCATGTTTTGTTGCGGCAAAGCAGCTGTGTTTTGCTGTGGCAAATTTGCAAAATTTTCTCCAGTGGTTCCTGCTTTCTCACTTGCCTCCTCAACTTGCCTCTGCTTGCCTTTCTTCTTATCCAGGGGTACAGTAGGGTCTTTTTGGTCCTGTCTCTTTGCTTGGGGTTCTTCCATTACTTTTCCACTCCTTAGAGCTATAGCCTTATAGTGCTCTTTCCCTTCTCTCCTAGGGACTTCAATATTGCTTGGAAGTGCCCCTAGAGGTCTGCTTTTTAATTCATTGGCAAGTTGCCCAACTTGGGTCTCCAGATTCCTCAATGATGCAGCTTGACTTTAAATCACAACATCATTTCTCGCCATGTATTCCTTGAGCAAGGACTCCAACGTAGTGGGAGTTTCATTAGGCTGATGCCTTTACTGCTAAAATCCTGGGGGGGCCTGTGGTCTCTGTAGGGCAGAGTTGCTTCCCTATCCAGTACCATAGTTACTCCAAGAAAAATTGGGATTTTGCCTCCAACCCGAGTTATACGTGTTTGAATAGGGATTGTTGTTGCGATTCATGTTTCCCACATAGCATACTGGCTCCGGATTTGAAGGACAACTTTCGAATAAATGAGACCCATTGCACATAACACAAGATACTTTATTTTTCTGGATTGCATTAGCTGCTTGAGGGCGAATCAGTTGCTGGTTTTTCAAGACATTTACTAATGAAGCTAGCTGGGTTGTGAAAGAAGTGATCTCACTCACTTCATGCATACCCGCAATTTTTTTCCAGTTGAGACTCTGTCCATAGGCCATTGATAATTGTTGCTGGCCATCCTTTTGAGCAGCTCATATGCCTTATTGTATGTTTTAGACAGAAGTGCCCCATTAGTTGCTGTATCCACTATGGTTCGTGTTTGATCATTAAGGCCATTATAAAAGGTCTCCATCTGAATGCAGTACGAGATTCCATGATGGAGAAAGCTCCGTAGCAATTCTTTGTACCTCTCCCTAGTGTCATATAGCGATTCTCCATCTAGTTGCTGGAAGGATGTGGTATCATTTCTCAATCTTGCATTCTTGGTAGGTGGGAAGTATTTTAACAAAAACTTCTTTGCCAAATCACTCTAGTTGGCAATAGAATTAGGTGGCAGAGAGTTCAGCCAAGCTCTAGCTCGATCTCTTAATAAATAGGGGAACAGTTTCAGCCTTAGAAATTCATCTATCACCTTATTCTTTTTGAATGCATCTGTGACTTCAATGAATACTCTCAGGTGAAGGTAAGGGTCCTTTATAAGCATCCCACTGAATTAGCCCATTGTTTGTAGCATCTTGAACATCACAGGCTTGAGCTCGAAATAAAGATCTTTAATTTCTGGTCTTACTATGCTCGGGTTCAACCCATTCAGATTTGGTTGAACATAAGCATTCAAGACTTTATCTCGGTCATCCATGTTGTCTGCGCCTCTCTGGTTGGCCATTTCTGCTTCTTGCTGAGGTCCCAATAGTCCTCTCCTTCTTCTTAGAAGAGTCCTCTCTATTTCAGGATCTAGAGGCAATAGCTCTTTATCGGACCTGCTCATGTACTGAGGTCACTTGCCTAAATTAACACCAGGATGAGTAAGGGATAAAAGTCTTTCGCACAGTCAAATGTCTAATAATAATTTTCAAGTTGACACTTCCCCGGCAACGGCGCCAAAAACTTGTTGTTGCAAAAGTATATATGCAATGTCAGTACGCAAGTGCACGTGTCGTGACCAAGTAATACAATGATGAGTGAGTATCGTCTCACGAGGAGGTGTACTAGAAATTACTATAAAACTTTTGACTCGTGAAATGCTGTAGCAAAATTTTGTTGGTTCACAAGATATGAAGTTTGAGTGCAAATAAGGCTAAACAAAACCTAACATGACTTTGAACAAGTTGGGATACATTAGGTTGCAGAAAAACAAATCTTAGGTGAATTAGGGTTGCTTCCGGGTTGCCATGAACTTCTGCACTCATTTTGCTCTAGAAATTGCTATAGCAATTGCTCAAGTGCCCAGTTTTCTCTTGAATGGGTTCTTTCTAGACTACCATCCCATGTACCCCTGGGATTCAGCCCTACATTCCTGTATGAAGCCAAACCCTATAGTTATGCGTGAAGTCCCAACTATTTGGTCATATAGGACAACTATATATTCCTATATTAGTTGTGCTTTGGTCATTCACCCAACCCATAACATCCAACCTTTTTCCAGCCTCCACCACTCGCCTAGGTCAATGTTAGCCTTAGCCTTCTACTATTAAATTTTAGTTAACAGAAGAAGTGTAAGAAATGCAAAAGCAGTTGAATGAAAAAAGCAATGCTGTGGCAAAATCATTTATAAATTAAAATGTGCATGTGTTCACTGCAACCCATCTACAACCCTAGCTGGAAACTTAGCCCAGCCTCATGTCCAAACTAATTATAAGCATTAGGAAAACCATCATGCAGTGAAGAGTAATACAATCAAAGGAAAAAATACAATTCAGCGCTAAAACAATAAAGCACAGAAAGAGAAGAAGGGAATCCTCAGAAGGGATCCTCTTCTTCACATCCAGTGCCTCCTCCTACAGGGTTGGCTTGACCTGGGTAGAATGTATCCTCACAGCCCACTCCCTTTAGGGATTTCTAGGATTCCTTCCCTCATTTTTCTATCCCTCCGTATTTCCTTTTAATACCTTTTTGTTCTCACCTCACCCCTTCCGTGTCTCTCTCTTTTCTTCTCTGTTCCATGCCTTTTATATATGAGCATTGTGGTCCCAATGAGATGGCCTGGTCTGCTACAATTCTTCTTACTTTTTGACCAGCACATCTGATAGTAACTTTCTCTCCACTTCCAGTAGTGGAGACAGTCCCTGTGCCTTTGTATCCTAGCCCTCTTCTGTGTTAGCTGGGTGCTCCCTTTTCCATGTTGGGTAGTGGCCACACCTGCTGCAGCAGTCCTGACTCATTGCCACCTGCACCGTATCACAAAAGGTCAACTTCCCATCATATGCATCATATTAAAAGGATCAAGATCACCTAATATCACTCAGTTTACTGCCTGTTTTGCTATGCATGCATACTGAATTTTCATAGCAAACGTAATGGGTGGTCTTATATTCATAGGAGGCAAAACACACTATAAATCAAGGGGCATGAATGCTAATAAATCAAAATGCAGAGTAAATGACCTTAGAAGAGCATAGAGAAACTCTAATGAATTAGAGTTATCACTTATTACTCTTTGCTGCATTCCATCGTACTTCACCCAGGTAATTTATAATTTCTTGCAATTTCTTTCAAATTCTAGATTTGAACTTTCTGGACTTGGTGGTTGTACTGAATTGCTCTGTTTTGCTGTCTAAATTTTGAGCCTTAATTTGCTGGTTTACTACACTAAATATTCTGGCCTTGTTGGACTTGCTGAATTAGAATTTCCCTTCTCATTGTTAGACTTACTTAATGGTTTATTTGCATTGGTTTCGTTAGACTGGCTTTGCCTCCAATTAACATGCATTGTGTTGAATTCATCTAAAATTGGTAAATCTAATTTAAACTGGAAACTCATATGCTCTTGTGATTACTTGGACTTGTTTTGAGAATTTCTACAGAACTTGGATTACTTCATTATTGCATTTTCTGCTCGATTGGTAGATTGAATTGCCTTTGCTTATTAATCCTTGAAATTTCTGCCATAATTTTTGGATGCTTGTGTGCTTAAATTTTTTGACTTCTGCATTAGAGAATATTTATGGTTAGGTGGTTAATCTTTTCTTCATTGGTTTGCATGAGACCTTCTGTTTAATTTGAACTTGAACTTGAATAGGTTGGTCTAAGCTTGTATTCAATTTACTAAACTTGAGCTGGAATTAATTAGCTGTATAATCAAAATTCTTTGTGATTCAGCTTCCAGACATTGAATACTTTGCATTTTATTTTGCTTTGCATTCTGATCTCATTCGTCTGTTCATTGGGTTTTAGACCTGCTTACCCTACTCCCTCTTATATCTTACATTGCATATAATCACATATGGGCCCCAAAAGAGCCAGAACTGGCCAATCATCCTCCCAATTCCAACAACCATGTAGAGGACGAACTCAACAACCATCCCAACTTCCTCACCAAATAAATGAGTATGGTATTGTGTTTGTTGATGATAGTCAATGGACACGATACGATACTCTAATTAAATGGGGAATGCTGAGTACCCGCTACATGGATAAGGAATGTTTGGACTGGTTAGGTATTTTAAATGACGTCCACTACTTAGTTGATGGGATTGGGTGGAATACATTCATCACACTACGATACTCGGCCTATCCTAGGACCACCGTAGAGTTTTTCAGCTCAGTTAATGTAGTCCTATTTCGGGGTCCTGACGTCGATCAGGGCCGCATTAATGTGAGATTGTTTGATCGTACTTTTAGCTTAACATTGGCTGAATTTAATGCATTATTTAGACTACCTCTTGGGGGAACTAGATCAGTCCCCTCAAGTTTTCTTACCTAACCTTTTTAGAACTTAATTTCTATTGGGGGCAGTATAGTGCATCAAGGTTAAAAGGCTCTTTTATTTGTAACCCCACTTTTAGATATTTACAACGCCTGATGGCCCATACTGTTTTTGGTAGGGCTGAGAGTGATGGGGTTGCAAATCAAAGGGAGCTTTACTTTCCTTATGCTATGGTACACGGTACTAAGGTGGATACTAGAGCCTTCACAGCTCAGCAGATGGCCCGGGTAGGTAGTGCAATGAATGGTAAAGTGGTCATAGGGGACCTGGTTACTGCCATAGTTAGAGGGCTGGGATTTGAGTCAAATCTTCAGGGAATGCAACCAGTAGTAGGCAGCAGCAAGATTGATTTAGAATCCTACTTGCATATGAAACTCATTGTCAAGAAAAATGCTGATTATTGGTTGTATCTCTGAGGACATAGAATCTTCTGCCTCCTTAACCCTACTAGGACTGCAGTTACCAGTGAGGAGAACTGGTTATACCCTTTAGAGGAGGGTAAAGAGGGTGATGAGATTCCACCAGAGGGGGATAATTTCCCACTTGAGCCACTTTTGGCTCTCCCACCCCTACCCCTTCCCATTTTACTGACCGTGTAGGTACATCATATGCTTCCCCAAAAAATCAGGACTCCATTTCTTTGAGGCTCAACTGCATTGAGGCCGAGCAACTATCACAGAGAGCTACCCTGCATGCCATGCACGATTCCATCCAAACCATGCAGGAAATGATGCAAGCATGGTACACCTGGCAGTTGGGTCAGAACCCACCTCCAGCTCCTCTAGACAACCAGTGAACAAGTAAGTCACTTATCCCTTTTCCTATTCTTTCATTATTATTGACATTGGGGACAATGTCAAGCTTAAGCATGGGGGAGTAGACTTTAGCCTTTGGGTTTGCATTAGATGAACTTCTGATTTGCATTAACTATTTTCACTAGTTGATTTAGTTGTCTTTTGCATGTATATACTGTACATATCACATCCCTCTTGTTTTATTGCATAATCACATAGTTTGCTGTTTTGGAAATAGATTGATGTAATATAGGCTAATTTTAGCTCATGAACATGTGATGCACAATAGGATATGAATTAGGTAGTTTAAATTTTAGTCTCTCTTCTAGCATTAAACCTCTAATTTTTTTGAAAAATATCTCTCCTATAGTGTTGTGAATTGTATACCTTTATTGATTTTAACACTGAGAGTGTGAAGTCTGGGAGAGGTGAAAAATGAGGGAATATAACACCCAAAAATTTCACCGAGTACCCTTTCAAGGCACCAAAAAGGCCCTAGTATGAGTACCTAGCTGCCTTTATCCTAGTGAGATGGAGCATAAAATGCACTCATGTCATATTTCTATAAAAAAATGATGAATGAAATAGAAAAAGAAAAAAAAATTGATGAATGATGAGAAATAAAAGAAATAAAGTGCGAAAAATAGAAATAATGGTAAAGCAACATAGGGAGATCTAAAGGATGAGGTGGCCAACTTGAGTGTCTGAAAATCAATTAGATGCATACATTCAATGGTACCAATAGAAGCAGATATATAATAGGGAAATTTTGGTTTAGTTTTAGAAGAACAAAGACTATTTGATAAATGTCTATTCATAGATCTATTGTGTACACATTGATTGAGTGAAGAATTTCCTGTATTGCATTTATCTGTTATCTGAAATTTGTATGCATCATCTCCCTTCCTTTTGATTTAACATGTTATTTGCTTAAGGACAAGCAAATGTTTAAGCATAGGGGAGTTGATAAAGGGAAAATTTGAGTACTGAATGGCTATATTTTATCCCTTAATTTAAAGTAAACTTGTGATTATTCCCCTATTTTTGGTTATACTTTGCTTTGGATACTGCTTTGGTTTGTTTTATGCTTGTAGGTGAGCAAAAGAGGCCAAGAAGCAAGGGAAAACACTCATGAGAGGAGCCATATGGACTTGGAACATGCTGAGGAGGAAGCAAGGAGGCAACCCTGAAGAAATTGGCAAATTCTGAGATTGGTAGCTTGAAGCATGGCCAGGCCGTGCTCTGTGCGAAAGATGCAAAAAATTCCCAGAATCCAGCTCGAAGCATGGCCATGCTTTGTGTCCGTACAGCACGTGTTTTTTAGGGTTTTGAGCAGTCAAGTTGATACATATGCAGGGGGAAACACAGAGGAACACATTCAGACCTAGAGAGACATCTTAGACTCAGTTTTTAGGTTTGGAAAACACTCTTAGATTAGGTTTTTACTTGAATCATCGTTGATTTTATATTCTAGAGTAAGATTTACAGCACTTGAAGGTTGTATTTCATCTTTACTTTTCTGCAAACCAGGTTACATCTTTCTACTTTAATTCTCTACTTCTACCTCTACTCCTTCTCTTTAGATTGTACTGAACTTGAATGGTTTACTTAATAGATATGAATTTGGTTTTTGTTTTTATGAAGTGTGAGTAGATATTTATCTAGGGTTTCGGTAAACCCATTTGTGATATGATGATACTATGATGTTGAATTGAATGTTGGAACTCTAATTGTGATCACTTCTGGATTAATTAGGATTAACTATTATATGCATGAATAAGAGTTGGTAGAATGCCTGATCACCAATCTATCACGTCTTAGGTATTTAATTGATGAACCGAAAGGTGAAAATTAAATCCCGAACCTAATAGTTAATTAGGGATATCTTAATCATGAAAATAGTTTAAGATTCTCTAGGAATGAATCAATTAGTGGGCAAGAGAAAACCAATTAATTGACTTCCATGGTTGGCATAGAGCTCAATAGACCTAAGTTGAACTAAGAATAACGAAAGTAGGCAATTGGATCAACTTAGGTACGATTAGTAATGCTTAAAAGAGATTGCTAATTAATTAAGGCTAAACCATCCCCAATTACCTAGATAATTGCAATTAGAGGTACAAGTTGAATGTTAAATATCATAAGTGTGATGAACCTTAACCCTAGGCTTTTGTTAATTGAATTCTTAATTTTCTTAATTGTGACAAACTCTCCATTGAATTACATCGATTTAGATAGCATATTTTGTACCATTCTAGTAATTGACATTGTTCTCTGTAGGATATGACCCATACTCGCCGGACTAGCTACAGCTACGCCGTGCGCTTGCGGTTAATTATAAAACAAAATCAACATCTTCCTTACCAATACTCCTTATCGACACTCCTTTCTTTGCCTCATAATTATCACTCATTTTTCCTCACCTACCTCCCTTATAATTATTAAAAAATTTCCTACCTACCACCCAATATTTACAACTTTGCCATCTTCCATTATTTACAATACTACCATCTTAAAGAATTTACATAAATGTCATCTTAAAAAATTTACATAAATGCCATTTCAAGAAATTTATATAAATGCCATTTCAATTAAATTACATAAATGCCATTTTAACTATCCTAAGATTTTGTTTGATTTGAGTAAAATTGTAAAATAATTTAATCCTCCCTTGAGATCCAATATGCTTCCTCCTCTCTAAAAGAAATAAATTCCAATTAGTAACATAAGAAAAAATCAGAGATGTTACAACTAAGATATTTGCTGTAGCTTATACAGATGAACATGACATGATGAGCTATATTGATGATAATTATGATTTATTGTTGAACCTACTTGGATTTAATTCTCACTATATTTTCATATCTTGTTCAGAAGACTAAATATACAAATATTCTCTGTGACCGGCTTTTAGCGTACGTTGGTTCGAGTTGGCTAAGATCCTGGTTGTACAACTCCATTTATGTAACAACTCAATTTTTTTAATATTTGTAAAATAGCATGAAGTTATTACATTTTTACTACATAACTCATAATAACATTTATTTAATTTAACCAAGCATAATTAAGGTTTAAAATCTACCATTGTTATTGATACAATACTGAGTTCACATACACATCATTAATTTACAAACATCCGTATAAAAGTTTAACATATACATGTACATATGAGACTTAATCATCCACGTAGATAACTTCCGAGGACACAAGTGCAGATGGTGGCACCTCTACCGGAATCTTAATTACGTCTACTACAGATACATCCAATATAATCGGTATTTGCCCAAGGTAGGGCACCTCGATCCAACGTACAGCAATAATAAGAGTCATAGAAAATAGCTGTATATTTAATCTTCTGAACATGATATGGAAAAATAGTGAGAATTAAATCCCATAAGGTTCAACAATAAATCATAATCATCATTAATATAGTTTATCACATCATGTTCATCTGTATAAGCTACAGTGAAAACCTTTGGTCACATGAATGCAATTTATCTATGCCCAAGAAAATCGTACAATAATGACATGTATGGTAGGATTAACTATTTTCAAAATATCATATGATGGCTATCAATTTATTCTCATATCAAGCTACCTCGATTAGGGTGAATATTTTCTATTCTCCGGTACGGGCTTTTCTCGCTCCGTCCAACATGGCACACCTTCTCTTTCTTTTCTCATTAACATAATCATAACCGTTGGTAGGGCGTCCCCTACTGGTGCACCACACGGATTGCCCATGTGACTGTGCTCATTTATTTTCTTTTCACAATAATAGCCAAAAATATGATTTCAATAACAAGTATGTTCATTAAACTCACATCAAAATATAATTATTACCAAAAATTATTGGTAATCATGCCATGAACATAACCGTTTCAAATATCACTTTATAAAATATTTCCATGTCAAAATTACACACTTAAGATGGTAAGAAGTTCATGCAATGGCAATAACTATGGTATATACTAGTCATTTATTATTTTCATTTATAAGATTTTTTTTAAATATAATTTTTATCTCTTTATTTTCTTGATGCAGGTTTTCATCCTATCTGACCTTCTCTTACTAATTAGAGTATAGCTCCCTCATTTTAACTATGATTTAAGTGATCTTGGTGTCAATTTAAAGATAAAAAAATTATCTAAAACTATTATGTTGAATAGTTTAGTCAAATATTAAAGATTCTTGGTGATATGACTCCCACCAGTGACAGGTTATTTCTTCTCTGGTAGGTTTTGACCTCTACTTACTAATTTATCCATATCTCTCTCATAAGAATTTCAAATTGAGTGATTCCAGTGGATACAATTCTGTGACACATATATCTATAATTTTTATGTTAACCAGTTATTTTAATTTCCTACAAAATGTTCCCAGAAATTGAAACACAGAAGCTTTCTTAATAGATTCTTCCCTGATTAACCACTTTCTGACCACTGCTTACTAATCGGACCATATCTACCTCATTTGGACTCCAAAGTGAGTGATTCCAGTGGCCAAAAATCCGTAAAACATCGATCTACATTTTTGATGTTAAGAAATTCTTTTACTTCCCTACATATTTATCCCAAAAATTCAAACACAGAAGCATACCTGACAGATTCTTCCTTGGTTAACCATTTTCTGATCACTGCTTACTAATCAGACCATATCTATCTCATATGGACTCTAAATTGAGTGATTTCAGTGGCTACAAATCTGTGAGACATAGAGCTACATTTTTTATGTTAACCATTTATTTTAATTTCTTACTGATTCTTCCTAGAATTTTAAAAATAGAAGTTTAAAATTTTGCCACCCGTAGCCATACCTATACAGAGCTGTCTACACTAGCCTAAGTATTCAAACATACATCACATGCAAGATCAATATGTAACATGATATAGCAACATCCATGACCAATCACCAAAGTTCTAAGATCAAAATTTCATATAAATGTTACAAATTTGAAAACTTTTCATCAAAAAGAAATATTGTTAAACCTACCTTGAGCACATAGTCCTCTAGATTTCTCCTTCCTCCTTCTTCCTCTCTTCCTCTCCTTTCCTCACTCTACCTTACTTATATTTTTTCCTCTCCCTCACTTTGACAAAATTCTAATGTTATAAGGGTGGGTTTTGCTTAAATAGACTATCAAATAATTCAACTTTCATGATGATGGGTCAACCTTATCATAATTAGGATGCACTTGGTTGATTTTTGAAAAATAAACAACTCATGTTCTTATCTTCCTCTTCCTTAGTCAAGATATGCATAAGAAAATGAGATTTGTATTTTAAAAATTATGATAATATGTTCTTAAGACTAGGGACAACGTCCCTTTGATTTAGGGATTCATTTCTTTTTTCTTTTGTCTTAATCAAGTATGATAGGTTTTCCTTTTTAGGTGGCAAATTTTCAACCCTTGAATCTTCCTTGCTTAGCAGAAATTATTTGTGTAGGATAATGATGTTTTGTTATAATGCTATGTATTATTACCCACTTGCTAAAATTATCAGTGTAGAATATCACACCACTTGCTGAATTTTTGTGTTAATGTAATGTAACCTAATCTTTATTATTATTATTACACTATTATTTCATTAAATGATTTATTTTATTTTATTTTATTTTTCCTCTTGGATTTGGGCTCATTCCTACCCATTTCCTTTACTTTGGATAAAATTCTACCTTTCTTGGAGGGTTTGGTCACATTTTCATAATTTTTGGGCTATTGGTCCAACTTCTATATCCTAGTCTAAGTCTATATTTTATTTTTTGCTTAAGTTATCCAATGGGCTTGCTAGAAACTTATGTGAAGTGGAAAAAACCCTATATGAAGTGTCCATAAGTGAAAGCCCAATTTATGGGTAGATATGTTAAATTTAGAAATTTCTAACTCTTGAATTAGGAAAAATTACCCTAATCCAATCTTCTTAAAATTTTAAGACCTTTACTTCACAAAAATTATCTTCCTTACCAAAGAATTTCGTCTATCTTTAGTATGTTATTTCTAATTTTTCCTATTAGGTTTTCTCTCTTTACTTGTTCCCTTAATGTTAGAAACATTTTCTATGCATACGCATAAGGTGAAGAGTTTCTAAGGATTATATTTCCTTAGATATCTAAAAATCATCTAATAAATTTTATTTCCTTAATTAAATATTTATGTTTCTTTAAAGAAACAAAATTAGAAATTTTACATTAAATATTTATGTACCTTTATTAATAAAAGAAACAAAATTAAAGATGTTACACTGGTGATGGTGCAACCACCCACACCAGTATTCTCGAAACTGGTCAATATGGATGAATAAGATGTAGATATATATGTGTTTATTTTTTGTACGGATGTTTTCAATTAATAATGTGTATGTGAACCCAGAATTGTATCAGTCTTAATGGTATACCATAAACCTTAATTATGCTTGGTTAATTTAATTGAATGTTATTATGAGTTAAATAGTTAGAAGTAAAGAGGTAATGACTTAATAGGATTTTACAAATATATATATATATATATATATATATATATATATATATATGTAAAAATGGAGTTGTTACAAATTGCACCTTCACCTTCACCTGGATCTTAGCCAACTCGACCACAAACACCTTATTAATTACTGGGATCTACCCAAAATAGAGTAACTCGATCCAACGTGCACTAAAAGTCAGAGCCATAGAGAAAATCTGCATAACTAGTTTTCTAAACATGATATAGAAATATAGTGAGAATTAAATTCCAGTAGGTTCAACAATAAATCATAATCATCACAAATATTGCTCATCATGTTATGTTCATTTGTATAAGCTACAACAAATATCTTAGGTCACATAAATGCACTTTATCTATGCACGTGAAAATCATGCAGTAATGACATGTATGGCATGAATAACTATTTTCAGAATATCATATGATGGTTATCAACTTATTTTCATATCAAGCTACCCTAGTCAGGGTGAGTATTTCCTACTCTCCGGTATGAGCTTTTCTCGCTTTATCCGACATGGCACACTTTCTTTTTCTTTTCCCATTATAATAATCATAGTCGTGAGTAGGGCGTCCCCTATTAGTGCATCACATAGACCTCCATGTGATCGTGCTCATCTCTTTCCTTTTCTTTTCTTTTCACATTAATAGCCAAAAATATGATTTCAATAACAAGTATGTTCACATGCCATAATTTATCATCAAAGCATATTCACTTCCAAAGATCATTGGTCTAATACAATCATGCCATGAACATAATCATTTTCAAATATTAATTTATAAATTATTTCCATGTCAAAATTGCATAGTTAAGTTGATAAGAAATTTATGCAATGGCAATGGCTAGGGCATACACTAGTCATTTATTATTTTCATTTATAAGATTTTTCTTCTTTCTTCAATATTATTTTTATCTCTTCATTTTCTTTATGCTTGACCTATAGTCACTTTCCTCGTACTTACATCATTTTCAACATATGTTCTCACAAAGATTATAAGGAATTATTCTTCACTTTGGTTTCTATTATTACCCTATAGTTAATGAGGTTCATTTAGGACAGAAAAGTGTTGAAAATAAGCTTTACCAGTTCTCAACACGGCCTAGCCATTTCTTGTAACACAGCCATGCTCCACGCTTTAAAAATCCCTTTCTTGCACCGAACACGGCCTGGCTCTATGTCGTGTTGTCCCCTGAAGTAGGTTTTCGTCCAGCCAGACCTTCTCTCACTAATCATAGCATAAGCCATGCTCTAGGCTTCAAAAAGCCCTTTCCTACACCGAACACGGCCGGGCCGTGTCTTGGAACACATTTATGCTTTGTGTTGTGTTGTCCCCTGATGCAGGTTTTCATCCAGCCAAAACTTCTCTCACTAATCAAAGCATAACAACCTCATTTTAACTCCAATTGAGGTGATTTTGGTGTCCATTTAAAACTAAGACAATCCTATAAAACACTTATGTTGAACATTTTAGTGAAATCTTAAGGAATCTTAGTGTTATTACTCCCACAAATTCAATGTTATTTCCTTCTTGGGTAGGTTCTAACCTCTATATACTGATCTAACCATATCTCCTTCTTATGGACTCCAAATTGAGTGATTCCAATGGCTAAAAATTTGTGAGACATATATCTATATTTTTCTTTCTAATCATTTCTTTTAATTCCATACATATGTTTCCTAGAAATTCAAACACAGAAGCTTACCTAACAGGTTCTTTCCTGATTAATTAGTTTCTGACCATGGCTTACTAATCGAACCATATCTCCCTCATATAGACTCCAAATTAAGTGATTCCAGTGGCTAAAAATCTATGAGACATATATATACATTTTTTATGTTAACTATTTCTTTTAATTCCTAACCGATTCTTCCCAGAATTTCAAAAATAAAAGCTTCCCTAGTTACTCCGAAATTCAATTTTCTTAGCCTAGACTTTCCTAAAGTTCTAGTTCATCCTTTTATTAAGTCATCTTCTATTTTTCTTCCAAATTTACACCTAGCCATAGAATTACTCATCTCAACATTTAATTATATTTCTCACTTAATTTAACATATTCCATCATCCACTTCGAAAGAAAAACATAATCAAATCATGCATCACTAAGGGTGTTTCTCAATAGAAATTTCTCATGGTTTTTTCCTATTTGTTTTAGGCCATACTTAATTTACCAACCTAACCATCTTCCATCCATTTTTACCACATCCTAATATACATCATAGCAGTACAAAAAGCCCTTAAAGTTTGCTACCCATAGCCATGCCTAAGTAGAAAATTTCCATACCAACATATGTATTTAAACATTCATCACATGTAAGATCAACATGTAACTTGATATAGCAACATCCATGGCCAATCATAAAAGTTCTAGGATCAAAATCCCATATAAATGTTACAAATTTCAAATATTTTTGTCAAAAAGAGATATTGTTAAACCTACCTAAAATCTCCCTAACTCACTTATTGAATTCTTTTTCTTGTTTCCTCTTCAAGGAAGTGATAAGATTTCTCCATTCCCTTAACTTTTCTAATAGCTTGAATAAGAGAGGTAGGATGAGTTTTGAACCCCCATGATGATGAGAAAAGATGGATTCAAATGGAGATTAAGCTAACTTACCTTGAGTGCTTAGTCCTCTAGACTTCTCTTCTCTTTCCCTCCTTTCCTCACTCTACCTTACTTCTATTTTTCCCTCTTCCTTACTTGGAAGAAATTCTAATGTTATAAGAGTGATTTTTGCTTAAATAAATTATCAAGTGATCCTCCTCTCATAATTATGAGTTTACCTTATCACAATTAGGATGCATTTGGTTGCTTTTAGGGGGAAGACAAATCATGTTCTTGTCTTACTCTCCCTTAGTCAATATATGCATAGCAAATGGAGGATTTGTTATTTGAAAATTATGATAAAATGTTCTCAAGACAAAGGGCAAGGTCCCCTTAATTTAAGAATTCATTTCTTTTTTCTTTTGTCTCACTCAAGTATGATAGATTTGCCTTTCTAAATGAAAAATTTCAGCCCTTGAGTCTCCCTTGCTTGGCTGAAATTATTTGTGTAGGATAGGGATGCTTTGTCCTAATTCCATGTATTATTACCTACTATATCATTACATGGCTTGCTGAAATTATAAGTGTAGGATATAGATGTTTTGTCCTAATACCATGTGAGCTAATCTTGATTATTATTACATACTATTTCATCACCTGGTTCTTCTTTTTTTCCCTCTTGGATTTGGGCTTATTCTTGCCCATTTCCTTTGCTTTGGCTGAAATTCTATCTCTCATGGAGGGCTTGGTCACATTTTCATGATTTTTAGGCTATCGGTCCAATTTCTATATCATAGTCCAACTCTTTGTTATATCTCTTGCTTTGGCTATCCAATTGGCATGCTAGAAACTTATGTGAAGTGGAAAAACTCTATGAAGTGTCCATAGATGAAGGCTCAATGTATGGGTGGAGATGTTAAACTTAGGAACTCTAGCTCTTGAATTAGGAAAAATCACCCTAATATAATCTTCTTAAAATTTTAAGACCTTTACGTACTTCAAAAAATTTATCTTCTTTACCCAAGAATTTCGCCTCTCTTTAGGATGTTATTTCTAATTTTTTCTATTAGGTTTTCTCTCTTTACCTATTCCCTTACTATTTAGAAACATTTTCCATGCATACACATAAAGTGAAGAATTTCTAAGGCTTATATTTTCTTAGATATCTAAAAATTGTTTAATAAGTTTTATTTTCTTAATTAAATATTTATGTACCTTTATTAACAAAAGAAACGAAATTAGAGATGTTACAAAAAGACATTTAAATATGCTAAGGCAATTGAGGAGAGAAAAGAAAATTACCAAATCAATATAAATTCCTTTCTTAGTGATACTAGAACAAGGCCAACTTCTTACTAAATGTTATCCTTAAGACTTAAATAAGGATAAAAGTGCCAAGATAAATTGAATATAAAGTGTGTGAGTGTTCAAAAAATAAGGTAAATCAAATAGATGGTAAATAATTTAAGAGAAATAAGTCCTATGAAGAATCACTTGAATAAAGTTAGTAATTTATTTGGTATGTACCCAAAATTCCTAACTAGAGACTATAGGACTTAGATGAATTGAAAAGGCATAGGAAATGCATAAAAGATCAATACAAGCTATGGTAAGTGGAAACCTAAACAATATATATAATTATATATGATTATATTAGACACATAAGAACACGTTGATAAGTATACATAAAATTGACAACTTTAAAAAGGATTATAGGAATATAATTTTTAATTAGGTGTGTTAGTAAGTCAAATTCTAGAGGCTTTTCAATGAATGGCCTTAGGAACCCTAAAGAAGGAAAATAATCAAAAGTAAATAAATAACTAGGGAATATGGAATTAACCAAAGGTATGCGTGAGGAAGCTCCCTTTTCTCAAGGCTTTCACAAAGGAAAGATAAATTGAAAATAATTATGATTTGAATGAAACCTTTAGAAAGCGCGAATTAAATATTTCTCTATTAGATACCATTAACCAAATGGCTAGATATGCTCAGTTTTTAAAAGAATTAACTAAGGTTAAGAGAAACAAAAGGGAAAAAGGATGTAAGAAGCTAAAAGTTGGGTAGAATTTGTTAGCTATTATTCAGAAAAAGCTCCCTAAAAAGTGTAAGGATCTATGTATGTTCTCTATCCTTAGCACCAAAGGAGATACAAAATTTGAAAAGGCCATTGCTAGATTTGGGGCCATCTATAAATGTTATGCCATATTTCATATATAAATCTTCGAAAATTGGACCCCTAAAAGAGATTAATGTGATAATTTAGCTAGTTGATAAATCAAACATCTACCCTGAAGGTGTTGTTGAGGATGTTTTGGTAAAAGTAAATGAATTAATTTTTTTAGCTGACTTTTATATTCTTGACATGGAAATGGAGGATCATAATACTCCTATTTTGTTGGGAAGACTATTTTTAAAAAAACATTTAAAACAAAAATTGATGTTTATTATGGTACATTAACAATGGTAATTGATAATGAAATTATTTTTAATATTTATGATGCCATGGGACATCCTAGAGATAACGTTAATCTTGTTTATGTTATTACCATTTATGATTATTTAGCACAAGAAAAATCCCTAATCAGCCTATTGAGGAAAAGAAGGAGGAGTTAGGCTCAAGCTCATTGTTTGAGGAAAATTTTGCAACCTTAAAACTGTAGAATTCAAGTAAGAAATCAAAATTAATTTCTTCAAAATTTAAGAAAATTCCTCCTTCTATTTTGTAGGACCTTGAACCAAGTTTGTAACACCTTACACATCACTTGAAATATTTAAAAATGGAAGACACATTGCATATCATAATTTTCAAAAATTTAGGTGCTCAAAAAGAGGAGGGGTTAATAAACATTTTTAAGGAGCAAGGAACAACCATTGCAAAAACAATTACAAATCTTAAAGGTATGGACCCTACTATAAAACTCTATCAGGTCGCATTTGATAAAGGGATGAAACCCTATAAAGGAAGGGGGTCTTGCCTTCATGAACTCAGACCATCCATTCTCACTCCCTGCAGGCCTATGATTTCCTCTGTTCTCTCCATTATTATTGTTTTGGAGGTGGTACATGTAACATTTCCGATTTTTCCTTATGTTACTAATTAGAATTTATTTCTTTCAGAGAGAAGAAAGCATATTGGATCTCAAGGGAGGATTAAATTATTTTACAATATTACTCCAATCAAACAAGATCTTAGGATGGTTAAAATTACCTTTATGTAATTTCATTGAAATGACATTTATGTAATTTCATTGAGATGGAAATTTTATAAATAATCTAGGATGACAGTTTTGTAAATACTTTTGGATGGTATTTTTGTAATTTATGGAGGATGGCAATTTTGTAATTAATGGAGGATGGCATTTTTGTAATTAAAGGAGGATGGCAAAATTGTAATTTAAGGGTTGGTAGGTAGGAAAAATAATTAAGATGGAGATGGGGGAAATTGGTAGGTAGGGAAAGAATAATAAATTAAGAGGGAGAAGGGGGAAGTGTCGGCAAGAGTTTTCGGCAAGGAAAGAGGAAGAAAAGAAAAAGGAGGAAAAGAAAGAAGAAGAAAAAAAAATAAAGAGGAAGAAGAAGGAAACGGAAAAGAAAGAGGCAAGGGAAATCAAGGTAAATTTCTTGGTCGTCTCTCTAAGTTCATCATCATTTCTTAAGGAATATCCTAATTCACGGTATGGATGTAGGATTTTTGTGAGGAAGGAATCAAGCATGCAAGTTTAAGGATTTATCTGAGGTAGGCTTAACATTCACTCATGAATTTTGTAAAACATTATATATATATATATATACTTTTTAGATGTGATTTTGGATAACATGTGGTCTGGATAATTATATAGAATTATGTTTGGATGTTTGGACATTGTAATTGGGTACATGAGATTATATAAAAGAAAATCAAAGGAAAAGTTAAATTGAGTTGAATTTCGGAATAATTGGGAAGCCTCTGTTTTTTTGGAATTCTGGGAAACTTCAGCAAGGATTTTAAAGAAATGGTCAACATATGAATTGTCGATATATGTCTCACGGATCTATAGGCTTTGGAATTACTTAATTTGGAGTCCATATGAGGGAGATATGGCTGCTTAATTGACCAGAGGTCGGAATCCAGGATAGTAAAAATAAGCGCTTTATTTGTAATTTTATGGGAATAATACGTAAAGAATTTAAAAAAATGATAAACATAAACGTTATAGATAATTGTCTTAGCGTTTTATAGGCTTTGACATTACCTCAATTGTCTTAGCGTTTTTGGGAATAATAAGTAAGGAATATGAAGACATAATAAACACGAAAGTTGTATATAATTGTCTTATATTTTTATAGGATTTGAAATCACCTCAATCGGAGTTCATATGAGGGAGATATGGTTGAATAAGTGAGGAAAGGTCTCAGAACACGGCCAAGCTGTGTTCTGGGTTGCTTCAGCACAGGTAGACCGTGTTCGAGATTGTTTTTAAGCATGTTTGAAGTATTTTTCAAGCATGGCCGTGTCTTGAACATGGTCAGGCCGTGTTGGGGGATAAATTATCATATTTTTTTACTGTTTTCTGCCTAAAAATAATCTTGTTTGTTGAAATATTTTTAGGAAACATATATCCAAGAAAAATATTTTTAAAATGATGATTTTGGTATCACAAATTACTCTTTTTCTTTATTTGATTTAAAATGAATCATATTGAATATTGGTATGTGATGAATAATTATTAATCATTTGGTATAAAAATGATGCATCATATTATGAAAGTGATTAAATGGCAAGCGTAAAGCTCATGGCGAGTTGCTTGATAATTATATATTGTATTTGATGAATATGAATTTATATATATACATTTATATGTATGGATGAATATCGACGGGTTGTATGGCTTGAAACGGTATCGAGTAGGGGATGCCCTATTAACTTGAGTGACCCAAGGGAGGGCCACTCCAACTGGGTGACAGAGGTAATGTGAGGAGGCAGATGGGTGATGAACTCACATTCCCTGATCACTTATTGTGACTGTAGTCGATCGGTCACTATGCGTATAACAAATGAGTGAATTAAGAACTGTGATATGTATGAGCATTATTTTAAAAGAAAAAGGGTGAATTTTCAGTGCATATAGTATGTTAATTATGCATCAACTGAAGTGATGATTTAGTCTTCAAATCTTAATATTTTTTGTAACTTATACAGCTGAACATAACTCCTATTTTTGCATTATATTTTATTTATGTTAAGTCTACTGGGAACCTTTGTTCTCACTATTATTGTGGTGTTATGTTGAGATAAAAAGAAATGAGATGCAACAGGAAATGGCATTACTGATGGAGATCTTGATGTCACCACCACTTCCTCACCCTTTGTATTTCAAGGGTGAAGTGCCGTATAAGGACTCATATTTATGTACTGAAATATTGTATTGTATAAATATAACATGTGTGAGGTTTGTAATGTATATGTAAACATATATATTGTGTTTTGAAATGTTGTATTGTATAATTATAACATGTATGAGGTTTGTAATAAATATGTATACATATATATTGTGTTTATACATATGGAGTATTTAACATGCGTAATGTGAAAAAAAAAGTAAAGTAAATCAGATCTTACAAAGTTGGTATAATAATAATAATTAAATAAAAAAAACCGGACGTTACAGTACTTGATTCTATTAGAGGTTGAAACTTGATCTCGGATAGCTACAACCAAACTATGTGGGGTTTTATTCGTGTTGTTCACTAGATTTCTCCTTGGTGGTGCCATATTTTATTATATCAAAATATAATGAATTACTACTGAGTTGATCAGACTTAATAGCTAGTTTGAAAAATATTTAATAGTAATCATCACACCACTCAAGTGTACAGATAGGAAACACTAGTAATTTCTTATCTACATATAATCATCAATACTTCTACATAGTTTAACTACTAACATACTCAAGATTTAATAAGATTGATTTAGATAACCATCCACCACTAGTCATCTAGGATCGACTTGCTCTGATACCAACTCTATAACGATGTCAGAAAAAAAATATTTTTTATATGTATATAAACTTATATTGATAGTTTCGAATTGCCTACTTTCTTTCTGAAGTCATTACCTAACCTTTTAGCTGCATTCCTTAACTTAATTGATTACCATCTTGATTTAATTAATCCATTAAAGGCATAAAACTTAGTATGATAATATAATAGAAATAATTATACAAACATCTACTAAGAACTATTGGTTATCATAACTACCATGGGAATGTTTATATACATGCCATAGTAACAAGTGTACTATTTGTAATACAAAAAATATTGATAGCTTTTATATGTATATAAACTTATAAAAAAATATTTTTTATATGTATATAAACTTATATTGATAGTTTCGAATTGCCTACTTTCTTTCTGAATTCATTACCTATCCTTTTAGCTGCATTCCTTAACTTAATTGATTACCATCTTGATTTAATTAATCCATTAAAGGCATAAAACTTAGTATGAAAATATAATAGAAATAATTATACAAACATCTACTAAGAACTATTGGTTATCATAACTACCATGGGAATGTTTATATACATGCCATAGTAACAAGTGTACTATTTGTAATACAAAAAAGCAAAAGAGTACCCGATTTCTATGTCAAAAAAATATCCCTAATGGTCGAGTTAACACAAGATCTACATATATAGAACTCAACTAATACATAAACTAATGTCCTTCAGGATCTCTAGGTGCTGTGGGTGGTGGTGGAGGCACGTGCACTTGGAGTTCAGAAATATTCACTATGATTAAGTTCTGAACTATTGGAAATGACCCCATATATGGTCACTCTATCCACTGAATCACAATAAGTAGAGTAAGCATAGATACGGGCATGATGGCCTACTTATCTGAATATGATATGAAATAATGGCGAGAATAATAATTCTCAGTAGGTTTAATAGTGAAAAAAATATATAATCATTTCAATATCACATTATGTTTAGCTATATAAACTACAGAATGCATGTAGCCATAATCAGTATAATATGATGCACATGTTATTATGTATTATGGAAATTCTAAAGAAAATCATATTGAATGGCATTCATACCTTATCAATGTCATGGCATGCATTAATTCATTACTTTTTCTGTGAGCATTAACTCATGATTTTTCTTTTCTCATTCTTAGGTTGTAGGATGTTTCTATTGCATTAATTCATTACTTTTTCTGTGAGCATTAACTCACATTAGGAGGACAAATAAGCATAAACTCACCCCTGAATGTTCTTGCCTTAGAGCCCAATGCCGCAGGGATTCAGTCTCCTCGTTCCCAGGCGCTGCGGCTCTCCAGATGGCATGATGTGGAGCTGCACCGCTTTCTCTTGTGAGCACCGTGGTGCCTAGAAAATTCTAGAATCTACCAAAGTTCTTACCATAAAATTTGTAGCTCTTGATCTTTTATTTACATAGCTGCTTGAATCACCTTAATCGAAGTTTGTATGAGAGAGATATGCCTCAATTAGTGACAAAAGGTTAGATATCAGTATTTTTCCATGATTTTCTATTTCCATCTTCTTTTCTTCTTTGTTCTTCCTAAAACACAAAACATAATTAATTCTTATTCATAATCTACTTAAATTAAACAAAAATTAACTTCAAACATGCCAAAAACAAGCTTAATTAATTGAATATCACCCTTATTTTGGTACCAATATGGAGGTCATAAGACCAAGGGTCACCTTGCACCACGAAGAATAGTTTCCCTTCTAGTGTTTTCATTTTCTTTTCTTAAACAACCAACATAATTTCAAATCTTATAGCCAACATTGTCACCATTTCAAGAACAAATTGTAACTGATACCATGCATGTAGTATAAGATGGTTTACAACTCATTTCATGCATAGATTAGTACAATAACAATGCTGTAACATTCTTAATTTCGTTTCTTTTATTAATAAATGTACATAAATATTTAATTAAGGAAATAAAACTTATTAAACAATTTTTAGATATATAAGAAAATATAAGTCTTAGAAATTCTTCACCTTATGTGTATGCATATAATATGTTTCTAACATTAAGGGAATATGTAAAGAGAGAAAACCTAATAGAAAAAAATTAGAAATAACATCCTAAAGAAGGGCGAAATTCTTAGGTAAGGAAGATAAATTTTTAAAAGTAAGTAAAGGTTGTAAAATTTCAAGAAGATTGGATTAGGGTAATTTTTCCTAATTTAAGAGCTAGAGTTCCTAAGTTTAACATCTCCACCCATACATTGGGCCTTCACCTATGGACACTTCATTTCCACTTTACATGAGTTTCTAGCAAGCCAATTGGATAGCCCAAGTAAGAGATATAACATAGAGTTGGACTAGGATATAGAAGTTGGATTGATAGCCCAAAATCATGAAATGTGACCAAGCCCTCCATGAGAGGTAGAATTTCAGCCAAAGCAAAGGAAATAGGCAAGAATGAGCCCAAATCCAAGAGGAAAAAAATAAAAATCATGTGATGAAATTGTAGTGTAATAATAATCAAGATTAGGTCACATGGCATTAGGACAAAACATCTATATCCTACGCTCATACTTTCAGCAAGCCATGTGATGATATAGTAGGTAATAATACATGGCATTATGACAAAACATCCCTATCCTACACAAATAATTTCAGCCAAGCAAGAGAGACTCAAGGGCTGGAAATTTACCACCTAGAAAGACAAACTTATCATACTTGAGTGAGACAAAAGAAAAAGGAAATGAATTCCTAAATCAAAGGGACCTTGTCCCTTGTCTTAAGAACATTTTATCATGATTTTCAAATACAAATCTCTTTTTGCTATGCATATCTTGACTAAGGGAGAGGAAGACAAGAACACGAGTTGTCTTTCAACAAAAATCAGCTAAGTGCATCCTAATTGTGATAAGGTAGAACCATAATTATGAGAGGAAGATCACTTAATAATTTATTTAAGCAAAAACCACTCTTATAACATGAGAATTTTGTCCAAGATAGGGAGAGGGAAAAACAAAAGCAAGGAAGAGTAAGGAAAGAAGAGAAAGAGAGGAGAAGAGAGAAAGGAAAAAGAAGGAGAAGTCTAAAAGACTAAGTACTCAAGCTACTGGAAAAGCTAAGGAAAGGGAGGAATCTTGCCACTTTCTTCAAGAGAAAACAAGAAAAAGAATTCACTAAGTGAGCTAGGGAGATCTTTAGGTAGGTTTATCAATATCTTTTTTTGAAGAAAAGTTTTGAAATTTGTAATATATTTATATGGGATTTTGATCTTATAACTTTAATGAAATTTACTATATTTGATACTTTGATGATTGGCCATGAATGTTGCTATATCATGTTACATGTTGATCTTGCATACGATGGATGTTTTAAATACTTCGGTTAGTATGAAAAGTTCTGAATAGGATATTTGAATAGGATACTATGGGTGGCAAAATTTTAGGGTTTTTATGCGGTTGTTATGGATATTTGAATGTGGTGCAAATTGATAGAATATGATTAGATGAAAATTAGAAAGAAAATGAAAGAGGATGTAATAAAAGATTGAACTAAAAGCTTAGGAAGGGTTTGGTTAGAAAACTGGATTTTGGAGTAACTAGGGATGCTTATGTTTGTAAATTCTAGGAAGAATCAGTTAGGAATTAAAAGAAATGGTTAACATAAAAAATAAAGATATATGTCTCAAAAAAATTTATCCACTAGAATCACCTAATTTAGAGTTCAAATGAGAGAGATATGGTTCAATTAGTAAGCAGTGGTCAGAAAATGGTTAACCAAAGAAGAATCTGTTAGGTAAGCTTCTGTGTTTGAACTTTTGGAAACAATCTGTATAGAACTAAAAAAAATGTTTAAAATGAAATATATATATATATATATATATATATATATATATATATATATATATATGTCTTAATAATTTTTAGCCACTGGAATCATTTAATTTAGAATCCATATGAGGGAGATATGGTCAGATTAGTAAGTAGTGGTCAGAAACTAGTTAACTAAGGAAGAATCTGTTAGGTAAGCTTATGTGTTTGAATTTCTAGGAAGAACTTGTAGGGAATTAAAAGAAATGGTTGACATGAAAAGTATAGATATATGACCTATGAATTTTTAGCCACTGAAATCATTTAATTTAGAGTCCATAGGAGGGAGATATGATAAGATTAGTAAGTAGAGGTCAGAACCTAACCAAGAAGAAATAACATTGAATTTGATGGAGTAATAACACCAAGATTCCTTACGATTTCACTAAAATATTCAACATAAGAGTTTTAGAGGTTTATTCTTATTAAACAGACACTAAGATCACTTCAATCAGAGTTAAAATAAGGGAGTTACGCTCTGATTAGTGAGAGATGAAAATAATATTTAAGAAAGAAGAAGAATCTTTTAAATAAAAATAATAAATGACTAGTGTATGCCCTAGCCATTGCCATTGCATGAACTCCCTTCCATCTTAAGTGTGTAATTTTGACATGGAAATATTTTATAAAGTGATATTTGAAAATGATTTTGTTCATGGCATGATTACCACTGAATTTTGGTAATGATTATACTTTGATGATAAATTATGGCATGTGAGTATAATGAACATACTTGTTATTGAAATCATATTTTTGGCTATTAATGTGAAAAGAAAAGAAAAGAAAAAAGATGAGCACAGTCACATAGCGGTCTGTGTGGTGCACCAGTAGGGGATGCCCTACTAAGGGCTATGATTATGCTAATGTGAAAATAAAGAGAAAGTATTCCATGTCGGACGGAGCGAGAAAAGCTCATATCGGAGAATAGAAAGTACTCACCTTGACCAGAGTAGCTTGATATGAAAATAAGTTGATAGCCATCATATGATTTTCTGAAAATAGTTATTCACATATC
Source organism: Gleditsia sinensis (assembly GCA_037074535.1). Classification (NCBI taxonomy): domain Eukaryota; kingdom Viridiplantae; phylum Streptophyta; class Magnoliopsida; order Fabales; family Fabaceae; genus Gleditsia; species Gleditsia sinensis. The sequence goes on from CM073463.1 coordinate 43,991,140, forward strand.
ATTACTGTACAATTTTCATGTGCACAAATAAAGTGCATTCATGTGACCTAAGATATTTGCTGTAGTTTATACAGATGAACATGGCATGATGAGCTATATTGATGTTAATTATATTTATTGTTGAACCTACTAGGATTTAATTCTCACTATATTTCTATATTATGTTCAGAAAACTAGTTATACAGATTATCTCTATAGCTCTGGTTTTTAGTGCACGCCGGATTGAGTTACTCTATTTTGGGTAGATCCTAGAAATTAATAAGGTGTTTGTGGTCGAGTTGGCTAAGATCCCAGTGAAGGTGCAACTACCTGCACCTGTATCTCTATAATTGGTCAACATGGATGAATAAAACGTCGATATTTATGAGTTTGATTTTTTTTTATGGATGTTTTGATTAATGATGTGTATTTGAACTCAGAATTGTATCAGTGTTAATGGTAGAACTTAAATCTTGATTATGCTTGGTTAAATTAATTGAATGTTGTTATCAATTAAGTAATTAGAAGTAAAGAAGCAATGACTTCATAGGACTTTACAAATATATATTAAAAAAAAAGAATGGAGTTGTTACAAATGTCACTAGGATGCCAAACAATCATTTTGAAATAAACAAATAAAGTTATTGCCAATGCTGTGAGTGGAAGTATTTCATATGTTTGGAATTGACTAGGACTTGCACTTATTAAATGCCTTATTCTTTAGCTATATCCTTATCTTTATCTACTTTATTTTCTTAAGTACCTTTTAGTCATTCATTAGAAATAACTCCATGTCTCATGTACTAATATCATAAGTTGTATTAGGTGTTCATATGGTTTTGATTGAGGTTGCCAAGTTTCTAGGAATTAAATGTATTATCCTAAAATTTTTGGTTTAGATACTAGTTTATACATATACTTCATTATGGGTTGTGTGGGCCATTTTATCTCAACAAGTCTTCTCTTATCTTTACCACCATATCTTGTATGCAACTCCTTCCATTTTCCCCCATTTTTAACACAACTCAAGCCCTGAGCATAGCTTGGCCGTGTCCTATGACACGTCTTGGCCATGTCCTACACCTGTGACACAGTTTGATTGTGTTCTGTATTATCCCACCCAAAACATAGCCTGGCTGTGTCCTGAGGCACGACTATGTTTTAGCTCTACGATTCATAGCTTTTTGCCTCTAAATTTGCATTTCCACCATTCTCCTTACTACTTTCTTAACCTAACTCAGAAATAACCTAAACATAAATATAATTTCATTCTCCAAAGACCCAATATATATCATAATCTTATCCCTTCTCTTCTCATTAATATAATTGCTTCCAACAAACCATTAGAAAACATATATGTATATTCCATCTTACAATATGACAGTAGCAAAGCATTATTCTAGTAGTTCCAACCATAAAAATGAATCCATTGTTTAGTGTAACAACTCCATTTTTTAACATATATACTTATATGTATATTTCTAAAATTCCATGAAGTCATTACCTTCTTACTTTTAACTACTTAACTCATAATAACATTCAATTAAATTAACTAAACATAAATAAGGTTTAAGAAATACCATTAACACTTATACAATTCTGGGTTCACATACACATTATTAATCAAAACATATGTACAAAAATCAAACACATATAAGTTTACATTTTATTCATCCATATTGATCAGTTCCGAAGATATGGGTGCGGGTGGTTGCACCTTCACCGGGATCTTAGCCAACTTGACCCAACGTACGCTAAAAGTCGATCATAGAGAATATTTGCATAACATAGTTTTTTGCACATGATGTGGAAATATAGTGAGAAATAAATCCCAGTATGTTCAATAATAAATCATTATCAATAATGCTTGTCACGCCATGTTCATCTGTATAAGCTACAATAATTATCTTTCGATCATATGAATGCACTTCATCTATGCACATGAAAATCGTACAGTTATGACATGTATGGCCTGAATAACTATTTTAAGAATATCATATGATGGCTATCAACTTATTTTTATATCTAGCTACCTCGGTCAAGGTGAGTACTTTCTGCTCTCTGGAATGGGCTTTTCTCGCTTCGTCCGACATGGCACACTTTCTCTTTCTTTTCTCATTAACATAATCATAACCATTGGTAGGGCGTCTCCTACTGGTGCAACACACGGATCGCCATGTAACCGTGCTCATTTCATTTCTTTTCTTTTCTTTTCACATTAATAGCCATAAATATGATTTCAATAACAAGTATGTTCATTATACTCACATGCCATAATTTTCATCAAAATATATCATTACAAAAAATCATTGATAATCATGCCATAAACATAATCGTTTCAAATATCACTTTATAAAATATTTATATATCAAAATTACACACTTAAGATGGTAAGCAGTTCATGCCATGGCAATGGCTAGAGCATACACTAATCATTTATTATTTTCATTTATAAGATTTTTTTTAAAATATTATTATCCTCTCTTTACGAAACAAAGCATAACACCCTCATTTTAAATTCGATTGAGGTGATCTTGGTGTCAATTGAAAGATAAGAAAATTCTCAAAATCCCTTATGTTGAACAGTTTAGTGAAATCTTAAGTAATCATGGTGTTACTACTCCCTCGAATTCAATGTTATTTTTTCTCAGGTAGGTTCAGACCTCTACTTACTCATCAGACCATATCTCCCTCATAAAAACTCCAATTGAGGTGATTCCAAAGCCTATAAAATGATAATAAATTTAGATAAAACTTTCATCTTTATCATTTCTTTAGATTCCTTACTAATTATTCCAGAAAATCGAAAACAAAAACACTTACATTTACCAACTTGGATTCTAGATTAATTATAACCTTTACTAATTAATCAGCCATATCTCTCTCATATGGATTCAACATTAAGTGATTTGAAAGCCTAAAGATCCGTGATACATATATCTATATTTATTAAGTTAACAATTTCCTTTAATTCCTTACATATTTTGCCCAAACATTCAAACACAGAAGCATACCTGACAGATTCTTCCCTGGTTACCATTTTCTGACCACTGCTTACATATTGGGAAATATCTCCCTCATCTGTACTCCAAATTAAGTGATTCAAGTAGCTCATTGTTCATGTTAACCATTTTTTTTAATTCCTAACTGATTCGTCTCAGAATTTCAAAAACAGAAGCTTCCCTAATTACCCCGAAATCCAGCTTCCTAACCAATCCTTACCTAAGGTTTTAGTTCATCATTATATTACATCATCTTACATCTTCTTTACATATAATCATATTCCATCAAATTTTCACCACATTCAAATATACAAAATAGTAGCATAAAAATCGTAAAATTTTTATCACCCATAGCTATACCTATGCAGAACTTTCCACACCAATCGTAATGTCCAAAACATCCATCATATGCAAAATAACATATAACATGATATAGCAACATCCATGACTAATCATCAAAGTAGCAAATATTGTAAATTTCATCAAAGTTCTAAGATCAAAATACCACGTGAATGTTACAAATTTCAAAGCTTTTCTTTAAAAAGAAATATTGTTAAACCTACCTAAAGATCTCCCTAGCTCACTTAGTGAATTATTTTTCTTGTTTCCTCTTGAAGGAAGTAGCAAGATTCCTTCATTTCCTTAGCTTTTTTAGCAGCTTAAATAAGAGAAGGAGGGTGAGTTTTTGAACCCCAAGGATGAAGAAGAAAGAGGGATTCAAGTGGAGATTAAGCTAACTTACCTTGAGTACTTAGTCCTCTAGACTTCTCCTTCTTCTTCCTTCCTTTCTTCTCATCTCTTTCTCTCCTTTCCTCACTGAGACGAAATTATAATGTTATAGGGGTGGACTTTGCTTAAATAAACTATTTCAAGGCTCACAGTTTTGAATTATACTATTTTTGTATTCTAGAGTGTACTCTGAACGCCATAGGCAAGATCTCTGTTTCTGTTGTTATTTTAACATTTATAACTTGGCCTATATAATGTATATACATGAGAGAATCTCTATTTATTTATTTCCTTGACAAAGAATAGTGTTATGCATGTTATGGAAAATATCTTATTGCGGAAAAAAAATGTTTGTTTCACCTGCTCGTAAATTAGAGGGGTTACAAAATGAATCCCTAAATCAAAGGGACCTTGTCCCTTGTCTTAAGAAAATAATATCATAATTTTCAAAATACGAATCTCCTTTTGCTTTGCATATCTTGACTAAGGAAGAGGAAGACAAGAACATGAGTTATTTTTCCCCAAAAAACAACCAAGTGCATCCTAATTGTGATAGGGTAGACTCATCCCCCAAAAGCTTAACTATTACAAGATTGCCACTCCATTAGATTATGACTAACTCCTTGACTAAGGCCTTGTTTGGCTTCCTCATATTTTCCAAATGCTTTAATTCCTCTTTTAGGAAAATACTAAGAGGCTTTAAAGTCACATCTAAAGGCATATCTCTAGCTCATTTCTTGATATTTGGTTCTAGCCCCAAATAATTAAGGAATTACAATTTATTTCCTTCACCATTAACAATTATTTATATATATAAAATTAGGGATGTTACATATCTCAACCTCTAGAATATTATTCTGGGGCATCTCATTCCTTCTCGAAATATTACCAATCCTATGACAGCGATCACAAGCTTTTAATACCTCCTATGACCTCTTAGGTCAGCATATGGATGTACTCAAGTTTTAAAATTTGTCACTTAGAAAATACAGTTCAGAAGTACATCCATATGAGACTCGTATTTCAAATATTTTCAAATAAAATGATATTTAGATATACAAATGGTGCGCACTGTCGCAGGTACACCCAAATTAATACATTACCTCAAAACTAACCTGTAGTAGTGGGAGTAAGGGTCGATCCCACAGAGACTGGAATTACCTTATGTGATTAAGAAAGGGGGGTTTGATAATTGTGAATAAAGTAAATTAAACAATAATGAAAATAGTGAAAAGAGTAATTAATAAGAAAAGCGTTGGTTTCGGTTGATATTCACCATCAAGGGATTGCATCAATCATTAACAAAATCATCAATCTTAAACCAAATATCTACCATTGGGACTCTATCCCAGTTCGTCCTTAAGCCTAGTGAATTGATAACAATCGTACCAATTAAACTCTAATTGATAAAAAATCCTTTAACACATTGGCAAAGTCTAACTTATCAACTGCATTAAGAACGAGAGAAACTGATAGAGCTAAATGAATATAAGCAAATTGATTATATTTAATTTAGTTGATCATTCATCATAGGGTTAATGATTTATAATCCAAAATCCTTAATCCTATTTGCTTCATGAATCAAGTAATGAAAACTTTGTTCAAAACCTAATTCAGCAGTAGACTTAGACATACAATATACTAGTAGGCCTCCTAGCAATAACATGAAAAATCATTTAGAAAAGAAAATCAGATGAATAAACAATACCTAGTTAAGATTGAACTATTGAAAACAATTCCAAATCTCACAATGCATAAGGGTCCCTTGAGGTTTCAATCTACCTCAACCAACTAAAAAGAATTAGCCACGTAGGGCCATAAGAAAATCTAAAGAAGAATTGAAGAACTTGGATGCCTTCTCTGCTTGTTTTTCTCTCTTTTTATAGATTCCCTCCTCTTAATCGAAGTAGGAATGTATTTAGGTCAAAATCCCCGTCCATCGGCCTTCAATTTGAGTGAAAAAGACCTAAAATCGCAAAATTAGCAAGTCTGTACGATGGCGGGCACCGCGGCACTACAGAAATTATGTCACGGGGTGCTGCAGCGCCATAGTCAGCGCCGCGGTGCTCTATGGTTCCTGGGAAGGGGCGCTGCGGCGCTACGGACTAGCCATGATGGGCCGCCGCGGCACTAACTTATGAGCACCGCGGCGCCTAGAAAACTTTGGATTTTGCCGAAGTGCCGAACACAAAAGTTGTATCTCTATGTTTCCTCTTTCCATAGCCACTGGAATCACCTCGATCGGAGCTCCAATGACCAAGATATGCCTCCATTAGTGATGAAAGATCAGAAATCAGCATTTTTCATGATTTTCTCTATATTTTTCTCTTCTTTTCTTCTTTATTATTCCTAAAACATAAAACACAAGAATTAATTAAATCCTATTTATTCACTATTTAAATAAAATAAAAAGTAACATAAAATATGTTAAATACATGCTTAATTTATAGCATGTCAAATACCCCCACACTTACTCTTTTGCGTGTCCTCAAGCAAATTAATTTATGTGAACAATATTCAATAAATAAGATGAGTGAAAGACTTACCAATATGTAGCCTCATAGTGAAAATTGTATGCTCTTAAAGAAATTTCAGAAAATTTAATGACTATGTGCAATATTCAATTCAAATGCAATTCAGAATTTATTTTCTAGAGCCCTGAGTGCGTGTGTGTCTTTGAGCAGTTCAACCATCTTTCATTCAAATGAGTTTATATATCTCAAGAAATCAGGTATGGATCTCTTTGTAGGATTTCTATATGCTTATTTTTCATGCTACTCTCCACTAATGTAGGTCAAAACTGCTTTTTAGGATCAAAAGGACTTTATTTAGCTTGTAATGTGACCAGGGTATAAGGTAGGATAAAGGATATAAATGTAGGCTCAATCACCCAGCACCACATGATTAAATATGATCTCTTGAGCTCTTTGCTTTTTTTTCTTTTTTCAATAATAATTTTGGGGAAATTTTCTCCCCACACTCCTTTTCTTACTTCAATTTAATCCATCATTTTCCTCTTTTTCTTTCACCCACAACATTTGTTCTTATACTTTTTGGATTTCCACCCTTCCACCCTTTTTGTAAATAAAGCTCTACAATTCAAATAATTAGCAAAATAATCATGGAGTGAGTGAATAGGGTAAAGAAAAATAAGGATATTCATACAAATTTTTGCTTTAGGCTCATTTGTGGTTTTTAGAAGGAAGAGTTCATTAAGCTCAAAATAAAGGAACTAAGGATATTTTATTGTTTAGGTTAGGCTAGAAAGGCTCAATCTATCCAATAATGCCTAAATCATCTCCTAAAAAAATAGTATTAACCTAGGATTTCGCCTCAAGCAGCATTCAAATAAGTTCTAGAATTCTGTTAAGATCATGAAATATTTTTGAATTATATAAACCTTCTCTAAGTAAAAGATAAAAATGAATGCCCAAAGTTATTGTGCAAAATAGTTTCAGGATTCTAAAAAATGGGTAATAAATTGCAAATAAATTTAAATTACACATAATTATGATTTTCCCACGTTTCTCAAGAGCTATTAGCAATTTAAACATTTATATCATTGGCTATTGGTTTCACTAACACACTCATAAATTGAAAATTTATTCACATGCTCACCTCATGACAGGATTAAAAGTGCACATATCATAAAATTATAGTTATGCATCAAAGTAGGAAAGTGCACAAGTTTATGATTTATTATACAGTCATCTAGTTGAATCATAAAGTGACCCCCCACACTTAAAAACATACATTGTCCCCAATGTAAGAATATAAAAGAGAATATAATAGGGACAAGTAATAACATAAGGAGGGGTTCAGTGAAACTTCCCTGATTAGTGATCACCATCCATCTCATCATGCTCAGGTGCAGGCCTAAAGGGTGGTTCAGGAGGTGCCGGGAAAGCAATTGGGAGGTTCAGGGCATGAGCTAATTGGCTAAAACATGCATGATGATGTTGTGCAATAGAGTACTGGTAGAGGGCCATATCGTTCATTTGATGGCTCAGACACTCTGTGCGCTCCCATAAATCTTCAATGGTATGCTGGGATGGTGGTGGAGCTGAGCTGCTGCCCGGTTCCTCTGTAGGTATTGGCTGAATCCCTAGCTCCTCCTCAGCTGCTTCTTCATGGCCTTTGTATTTTTGTATGTCTGCATAGGAAATAGGTTTCATTTGGTGAATGAGAGCCTCAGTGGAATCCCAGCTTACTCCTGCCTTCTGACATAGACCAGTAATTAAACTAGGGGCAAAGAGGGATCTGCTTCTAGCACTAATACAGCTGAGCATCTGCCTATGAATAATCTTGCCTACATCAATAGAAAGACCCTTTAGTATTGCATAAAGCAAAATGGCCCTATCCCTCCTGACTTGACTCATGTTGAAGCTGGGCATGAATCTTGTGGACACGAAATAGTACCATGCTTTAGCCACTTTATTCATATCAGCCCTAGCAAAGTATACCGGTTGGCCATTGTTATCCAATTTCCAAGAGGCCCCCTGTAGCAAAGAGTGCATATAATGTCTTCAAAGTCAATGTATGATTGAAGAAGCGCCGTATATTCATCATCCTCAATATCAGGAAGTGAATAGAATTCATTAATGGCATGCGGAGTGAATGGCACCATCTTACCTCTAACCCGTGCTTTATGACGTTCGTGAACTGTAGCATTGGAGTAGAACTCCTATACCACGGGAATAACTCCTGGTTCTGGGTTCCTGCAGAAAATCTCCCAACGCCTATGGAGGATATTGTCTCTTTGAGGTAGCCCCTCGGTGATCATAAATCCACGTTCTGGAACGATAGGCTTATGCACCACCACTTTGATGTGGTGTTGATAGACCTCTTCAGTCACAAATGCCACGGTGTCAAATTCTGGAGGGTCCTCAGCTCTAGTCTTCCTTTTTGAGATACTCAACTTAGAAGTTTTTGGAGCCATTTGCTTGGAAGTTCACTAAGGCATTTTAGCAAACACCTTGTGGACGCTCTTTAAAACTTGGAAGAATGAATGGTTGATTCTCAAGTAGAAGTCCCAAATCAGTGTAGACCAGTAGCAATTAAGTATGGGAATCAATTACAGTAGGAAAAATGAAGAGAACCATACCCAATTTAGCTTGAATGGTGGCTGGAGATTGGAAGATCAAATATGCCTTTGAACCCTAAAAAATTGTCTTAGAATCCAACTCAAATGCTGAAAGGGGTGTATAATCCTATAAAAGAAGATGAAAAATCATGTAATGTAAGCAAGATAACATAATGGGAGGTGGGTATGGTTGATTTATGGCAAGAAAATGGATTTAGAGGTGAAGAGGATGCAAAATCGGAGGGGGAAGACGAAGAGGGCGCGCGACCCTCTTATAGAGAGCACCACGGCGCTCTCTGCTGCAACGCGGAGTGTCGTGACACTGTTCTAGAGGGCGGCGGCTCTCGCCCAGTCTGGGTGATAAGCGCCGCGGCGCATGTACGTCTGCAGTTCTGCAAATTTTTTTTTATAAAGAAAAATTAAACTATGAATAGAAAAATTAAGAAGAAGAAGAATGGTTGTTGGGTTGCCTCCCAACCAGCGCCTTTGTTTTACGTCGTAGGCTCGACATAAACTAAAAAAAAAAATCAATGAGGGTCTTGAAGAGTTGTCCATTGTGATTCCTCTTGTTGAAATCCTTCATAGTAAGGTTTGAGCCTATGCCCGTTGACTTTGAAGCTATTCTGGTTATCCATGCTTTTTATTTCAACTGCACTATGAGGAAAAATATCAGTAACAATAAATGGTCCCTCCCATCTAGAACAAAATTTACCTAGAAACAATCGGAGCCTAGAATTATAGAGGAGGACTTTCTGTCCTTTGGTAAACTCCTTGCGTGGAATCATACGATCGTGTAGGAGTTTAGTTTTGGCCTTATAAATATTTACGTTTTCGTAGGCCTCGTTTCTAATTTCCTCTAATTCCTAAAGTTGTAATTTCCTGCATTCTCCACTTTCTTCCACATTCATGTTAAATTTCTTTATAGCCCAAAATGCTTTATGTTCCAATTCAACTGGAAGATGACAAGTTTTTCCAAATACTAACCTGTATGGAGACATACCAATTGGAGTCTTATAGGCTATTCTGTATGCCCATAGAGCATCATCTAATCTGAGACTCCAATCCCTGCAGTTGGGATTTATTGTCTTACTAATGATATTTTTGATTTCTCTATTGGATACCTCAGCTTGCCCATTAGTCTGGGGGTGATATGCAGTTGACAATTTATGAGTGACATTATATTTCTTTAATAGGGCTTCAATAGTCCTATTGCAAAAATGTGTTCCCCTGTCACTTATCAAAGCTCTTGGAATCCCAAATCTTGAAAAAATATGGGATTTAATGAAATCTGCAACCATTTTAGAATCATCAGTCCTGGTGGGTTTAGCTTCCACCCACTTTGAGACATAATCCACAACCAGCAAAATATAATTATATCCATATGACAAGGGAAAAGGTCCTATGAAATGAATGCCCCAAACATAAAAAATTTCACAAAATAATACTGGTGTTTGAGGCATCTCATTTTTTCTAGATATATTACCTGTTTTCTGACAGTTAGTACATGACTTACAAAAATGATATGAATCTTTGAATAGAGTAGGCCAGTAAAAACCGCAGTCCAACACTTTCTTTGCTATCCTCTTTGCTCCAAAGTGTCCTCCACATGCATAAGAATGACAAAAAGTTAGAATTGATAAAACTTCAGAATCAGGAATACACCTTCTTATAATTTGATCTGAGCATTGCTTCTAAAGGTAAGGATTGTCCCATATGTAGTATTTGGCGTCACTCTTGATCCTATTTTTAGCTGTCCTGGTCAAAAGAGGAGGTAACTGATTAGTAGCTAGATAATTTACAATATTTACATACCATGGCATATGAATTGAAACTGAAAATAAATTTTCATCTGGGAATGATTCTTCAATTTTCAATTTTTCTTCCACATGTGTCAAGCGGCTTAGGTGATCTGCTACATTGTTTTCAGACCCTTTCTTGTCTCTAATCTCTAAATCAAATTCTGTAAGCAGTAGCACCCATCTGATTATCCTAGGTTTAGCCTCCTTTTTCATCACCAAATACCTCAAAGCTGCATGATCATTAAAAAAAATAATTTTAGTACATATTAAATATGATGTAAATTTTTCTAATGGAAAGACTACAACTAAGAGTTCTTTTTCAGTGGTGGTATAGTTCTTCTAGGCATCATTCAGTATTCTGGAGGCATAATATATCACATGGGATGTGTTTCCAATCCTTTGGCCTAGTATTGCTCCAACTGCATGGTCACTGGCATCACACATAATTTCAAAAGGGATGTTCCAGTTTGGTGCTTGGATGATTGGAGCTGAAATCAAGGACTCTTTCAATTTGTCAAAAGCTTCCCTGCATTCTCCATCAAATTCAAAAGAGACATCCTTCTGAAGCAATTTGCACATAGGTGCTGCTTTCTTAGAAAAGTCCTTTATGAATCTCCTATAAAAACCTGCATGGCCAAGAAAAGAACGAACTTCCTGCACACAAGTGGGATAAGGTAGAGTTTGTATAATATCAATCTTTGCTTTATCTACCCTATTCCTCTTTTTGAGACAACATGGCCTAAAACTATACCTTGTTCAACCATAAAATGACACTTTTCAGAATTTAAAATAGGGTTAGTTTCTTGACATCTTTTCAAAATTAGTGAAAGGTTATGTAAACAATCATCGAATGAATTCCCATAAAATGAAAAATTATCCATAAATACCTCAATAAATTTTTCAAGGTAATTTGAGAATATGCTAACCATACACCTTTGAAAAGTAGCAGGGGCATTACAAAGCCCAAATGGCATGCGCCTATATGCGAATGTCCCAAATGGACAAGTGAATGTTGTCTTTTCCTGGTCTTCAGGAGCAATTGCAATTTGGAAATAGCCTGAATAACCATCAAGAAAACAGTAGTAAGGTTTACCAGATAATCTTTCAAGCATTTGATCAATAAAAGGTAAAGAAAAATGATCTTTTCAGGTTACAGAATTTAATTTTCTATAATCTATACAAACCCTCCACCCATTTTGAATCCAGGTGGGGACCAATTCCTCCTTTTGATTTTTTATCACAGTTATTCCTGTTTTCTTGGGAACCACTTGCACTGGGCTCACTCAATGACTGTCTGAAATAGGGTATATTACCCCAACCTCCAACAATTTAAGAATTTCTTTCTTCACTACATCCATCATAGGTGGATTTAGCCTTCTTTGGGGCTGTCTAGATGTTTAGCACCTTCTTCCATCAATATTCTGTGCATACATGTAGAAGGGCTTATTCCCTTAAGATCAACTATGGTCCAACCTATTGCAGTTTTGTGTTCTTTAAGAACTTGGATTAGTTTTGCCTCTTGATCATTTTCAAGCTTGTTGGAGATAATAACAAGAAGTGTTTCTCCCTCTCTCAAGAATATATATTTGAGGTGATCAGGGAGTGGTTTCAGTTTAGGAGTAAGAGCCTGCACAACAGAAGGTAGAAGAGAAGTATCAGAAATTGGTAATTCTATATAAGAAACATTACCTGTTGGTGGTTCTTCTGAAAAATCATTTAGTGCAGCCAGTTCCTCTTTTGTTTCTTCATCCAATTCTATCTTACCATCATCCTCTTCTATGGATTTGCTCACAATCACTTCCAATTTATCCTGTCCATCTAATTCAAATGCATCATGTGCTAGGGAATCAAAGATATCTATAGAATAAATAGGAGTATCATCACCTGGATGTTTCATGGCTTCATACATATTAAAATTTATTACTTCACCATCAAATTCCATAGTGAGTGTGCCATTGTGAACATCTATCTTAGTTTTTGAGGTTTTCAAAAATGGTCTCCCTAATAATATTGGGGATGTAAAATCCCCATTTTCCATGTCTAGTACATAAAAGTCTGCAGGAAAAACCAAATTATCTACCTGTACCAAAACATCCTCAATTACTCCCTTAGGGTATGCAGTGGACCTGTCAGCTAATTGAATGACCACATTAGTAGAGTTTAATGGTCCTAATTTCAAGGAAGCATATATAGAATATGGCATGACATTTATGGAGGCTCCTAAATCTAACATAGCTTTTTCAACATGAGTATCCCCAATTTTACATGGAATAGTAAACATACTTGGATCCTTGCATTTAGTGGGGAGTTTTGTTTATATCATGGCAGATACGTTCTGACTCATTTGAAGCTTTTCAAACCCCTTCAATTTTTGCTTTCTTTTTTAAGTGCATAATTCTTTCAAGAACTTTACATATCTTGGTACCTGCTTAATAGCATTTAGGAGGGGAATATTAACTTCACATTTTCTAAAGATATCATACAATTCAGAAGTTTTCTCATTTAGTCTATTCTCTTTAAGAGCTTCTGGAAAAGGAGGCACTACTTCATAATTTAAATTAGAAGGAGACTTACCTGTAGGTGCTTCATTCTCCTTAATTGATTTTTCAGTTTTCTTAGGAGAAGAGGGTGCTGGTGGGCTTTCAATCTCCTTACCATTCCTTAAAACAATTGCACTAGCATTCTCTCTAGGGTTCACCACAATTTGTGAAGGTAACTTACCTGAGTTTGGAGCATCCAATCGACTCACTGTGGTTGCTAACTGACCTACTTGAGTTGTCAGGTTTTGAATGCTAGCTCTTGTCTCTTGCTGAAATTGATGAGAGTTATGTACAAGAGTTTTCACAATGTCTTCCAGTAGATTACTTACCTGGTGATCCTGGGATGCATTTTGTCTAGGATAATAAGCCTGTTGGTTTTGTTGAAAATTTTGTCCTGCAGGCCTATTTTGTGCATTCCCATATCTGAAATTGGGATGATTCTTTCATCCAGAATTGTATGTATTAGCATATGGATCATACCTTTTTGGTTGGCCAGGAAAACCTCCTACATCATTTGCTTGTTCTGTGGATTCCTCTTGAATTGTAGGACACATGTCAATTGGGTGCCCTGTGGCTGAGCATATTCCACATACTTTAACTTGTTGTAGTGTACCTGCAGCCATTTGGCGCACAAGAGAAGTAAGTTTAGATATTTAATTCTGAAGAGAAGTAGTACTTACCTCATGGGCATGCCTAATAGGAGGATCATGCCTAACGCCAAATTGTTGTGAATTGGCAGCCATATTTGATATTAGGATTCTGGCTGCCTCAGGAGTTTTATCTACTAGTGCTCCTCTACTAGCTACATCTATCATGCTCCTATCTCCCTGCAAAAGACCTTCATAAAAATATTGGATTAGTAGCTGCTCACTAATATGATGATGTGGGCAGCTTGCACAAAGTTTCTTAAACCATTCCCAATATTCATAAAGCGTTTCACCATGCAATTGCCTAATGCCGCATATTTCTTTCCTAATAGTAGCGGCTCTAGATGCAGGAAAATAACGTTCTAAAAACATTCTCTTCACTCATTCCAGGTAGTGATAGTACCAGAGGGCAAATAATACAACCAATCTTTGGCTGAATCTTTTAAGGAAAAAGGAAAAGCCTGAGTTTTATTTGTTCCTCAGTTACTCCAGGGGGCTTCATACTGGTATATACCATATGGAACTCCTTCAGATGTTTATACGGGTCTTCACCTGCAAGACCATGAAAACTTGGTAAGAGATGAATTAATCCAAATTTCAACTCAAAATTAACATTGTCATCAAGATTAGGAAAAGTAATGCATAAGGGTTGCTAATGCAAATCAGGAGCTGCAAGCTCCTTCAGAGTGGGGTGTCTGGCCATGATCACTTCCTCCTTGTCCTGATAAACGTCTTCTTGAATTTCTCTTCTGTGCCTGTATACAGATTTTCCAATATCTGGATTGAACTGTAAATCTTGAGAATTAGAAGAACGAGTTACATGCATAAATAAAAAAAATCACAAAAAGTAATGACGCAGTCCCCGGCAACAGCGCCAAAATTTGGTGCGCATTGTCGCAGGTACACCCAAATTAATACCTTACCTCAAAACTAACCTGTAGTAGTGGGAGTAAGGGTCGATCCCACAGAGACTGAAATTACCTTATGTGATTAAGAAAGGGGGGTTTGATAATTGTGAATAAAGTAAATTAAACAATAATGAAAATAGTGAAAAGAGTAATTAATGAGAAAAGCGTTGGTTTCAGTTGATATTCACCATTAAGGGATTGCATCGATCATTGACAAAATCATCAATCTTAAACCAAATATCTACCATTGGGACTTTATCCCAGTTCCTCCTTAAGCCTAGTGAATTGATAACAATTGTACCAATTAAAATCTAATTGATAAAATATCCTTTAACACATCGGCAAAGTTTAACTTATCAACTGCATTAAGAATGAGAGAAATTGATAGAGCTAAATGAATATAAGCAAATTGATTATATTTAATTTAGTTGATCATTCATCATAGGGTTAATGATTTATAATCCAAAATCCTTAATCCTATTTGCTTCATGAATCAAGTAATGAAAACTTTGTTCAAAACCTAATTCAGCAGTAGACTTAGACATACAATATACTAGTAGGCCTCCTAGCAATCACATGAAAAATCATTTAGAAAAGAAAAGCAGATGAATAAACAATACCTAGTTAAGATTGAACTATTGAAAACAATTCCAAATCTCACAATGCATAAGGGTCCCTTGAGGTTTCAATCTACCTCAACCAACTAAAAAGAACTAGCCACGCAGGGCCATAAGAAAATCTAAAGAAGAATTGAAGAACTTGGATTAAGAATTGGATGCCTTCTCTGCTTGCTTTTCTCTCTTTTTATAGATTCCCTCCTCTTAATCAAAGTAGGAATGTATTTAGGTCAAAATCCCCATCCATCGGCCTTCAATTTGAGTGAAAAAGACCTAAAATCGCGAAATCAGCAAGTCTGTACTGACTAGCCATGACGGGCCGCCGAGGCGTTAACTTGCGCACCGTGGCGCCCAGAAAACTTTGGATTTTGCCAAAGTGCTGAACATGAAAGTTGTAGACCTATGTTTCTTCTTTCCATAACCGCTAGAATCACCCTGATCGGAGGTCAAATAAGCGAGATATGCCTCCATTAGTGATGAAAGGTCAGAAATCAGCATTTTTCATGATTTTCTCTCTATTTTCCTCTTCTTTTCTTTTTTATTATTCCTAAAACATAAAACACAAGAATTAATTAAATCCTATTTATTCACTATTTAAATAAAATAAAAAGTAACATAAAATATGCTAAATACATGCTTAATTTATAGCATGTCAACAAACCATATTCAGCACAGTATGATCATTAAACAAATGTTGTTATGCTCAGCTGTATAAACTATAGAAAAATAATAAGCTTTTGAGATAAAGTTATAAACTTTTAAAATGACCTGCCTCATTCTACGATTTGGTCAACCCACACACTCATTTGCTATACGCATAGTGACTGATAGACTACAGTCACAATAGTGATCAGGGAATGTGAGCCCATCACCTATCTGCCTTCTCACATTTCCACTGTCACCCGATTGGAGCGGTCCTCCCTCAGTTCACTCAGGCTAATAGGGCGTCCCCTATTCAGTACCATCATAAGTCAAACAACCCGTCGATATTAATCCATACATATAAATACATACAAATATATATATATGCATATTCATCAAATGCAATGTATAATTATCAAGCAACTCGCCATGAGCTTTACGCTTGCCATTCAATCATAATCAGTAACTTTATAGTTTTACAAATCAATTCCTCATGCACATAATATTTACTTTGCCAAATAATGATAAATATATTTAGAATCACATATACATGCCCTCTTCCTTGGGAATACACATTCGAAAGATACCATATGTGCACCATTTGTAGAGACAAGGATTGTCCCAATAGTATAATTTAACCTCCAAGAATAATTTCTTTCTTTTATGATAACTTAGCCCATGCGGTATAATTCTGCATGCCTAGTGGATACAATCACGAGTATACCAAATATAGTAAATACCTTACCTCAAACTAACCTGTAGTAGTAGAAGTAATGGTCAATTCCACAGAGACTGGTATTACCTTTTGTGAATCAAATAAAAGGGGTTTTAATGATGAAAATAAAATAATAAAGTAAAAGAGAATAATCGCAAACAAAATAAAAGAGAGTGATTAATGATAAAAGCGTTAGTTTCAGTTGATATACACCATCAAGGAATCTTATTGATCATTGACAACATAATCAATTTTAAATTGAGTATATACCATCGAGATATTATCCTTGTTCCTCCTTAGGTTTAGTCAATTGATGACAATCGCCTCAATGAACCCTAATTAATAGTTAACCTTTAGCACATCAGTAAAGTTTAATGTATTAACCGCATGAAGAATTAGAAAAACTAGTATAACTAAATAAATATAGGCACATCGGTTGTATTTAATTTAGTTAATAATTCACCATAATTTTTGTAACATCCCGTAATTTTTAGATATTTTCCTTAGAAATTCTTCACCTTATATATATGCATAGAAATGTTCTAATATTAATGGAATAGGTAAAGAAAGAAAACCTAAGAGGAAATATTAGAAATAAACATGCTAAAGAAAGGTGAAATTCTTAGGTAAAGAAAGATAAATTTTTGTGAAGTAAGTAAAGGTCTTGAAATTTCAAGAAGATCGGATTAGGGTAATTTTTCTTAATTTAAAAGCAAAATTTACTAAGTTTAGTATCTCCACCCATAATTGGGCTTTAACCTATGGACACTTCATATAGAGTTTTTCTACTTCACATGAATTTTTAGCAAGCCAATAGGATAGCCTAAGGAAGAAATAAAACATATACTTGGACTAGGATATAGAAATTGGACCGGTAGCCCAAAAATCATCAAAATGTGACCAAGCCCATTATGAAAGGTAGAATTTTAACCAAAGTAAAGAAAATGGGCAAGAATGAGCCCAAACCCAAGAGGAAAATAAAAATAAAAATAAAATTAAAGTGATGAAATAATGGTGTAATCAAGATTAGGTGACATGGCATTAAGACAAAAAATTTAGCAAGTGGTATGATTCTACATTCATCATTTTGGCAAGTGGCATAATAATACAAGGCTTTAGGACAAAAACATCTATATCCTACACTCATAATTTTAGCAAGTGGTATGATAAGACATAGCATTAGGACAAAACATCTCTATCCCACATAAATAATTTCAACCAAATAATGGAGATTGAAGGGCTAGAAATTTGGCACTTAAAAAGGCAACCTATCATAATTGATTAAGACAAAAAAAAAGTAAATGAATCCCTAAATCAAAGGGACCTTGTCCCATATCTTAAGAACATATCATCATAATTTTCAAAATACAAATCTCCATTTCCTATGCATATCTTGACTAAGGAAGAGGAAGACAAGAACATAAGTTGTTTGTTTTCCAAAAATTCAACAAAGTGTATCCTAATTGTGATAAGGTAGACCCATGATCATGAAAAGTGAATTATTTGGTGGTCTATATAAGAAAACCCAACCTTACAACATTAGAATTTCGTCCAAGTGAGGGAGAGGAAAAATAGAAGCAAGGTAGAGTGAGGAAAGGAGAGGAAGAAAGGAAGAAAGAGGAAGGAGAAGTCTAAGAGACTAAGTGCTCCAGGTAAGTTTAACAATATTTCTTTTTGAAGAAAACTTTTGAAACTTATAATATTTATATGAGATTTTGATCTTAGAACTTTTATGATTGGTCATGATGTTGCTATATCATGTTACATATTGATCTTACATGTGATGTATGTTTGAATACTTAGGTTGGTGAAGATAGTTCTGCATGGGTATGGCTATGGGTGGCAGAATTTTAAGCTTTGGTGTTTTAATTTCTGGGAACAATCTATAAGGAATTAAAATAAATGGTTAACATAAGAATTATATCTATGTGTGTCATGGATTTTTACCCACTAAAATCATTCAATTTGGAGTCGATATGTGGTATATATGGTCCGATTAGTAAGCAAAGGTCAGAAAATGGTTCATCAGTGAAGAATATGTTAGGATAGCTTCTGTATTTTAATTTCTGAGAATTATTTGTAGGGAATTAAAATAAATCGTTAGCATAAGAATTAAAGATATATGTCTCACAGATTTGTAGCCACTGGAATCATTCAATTTGAAGTCCATATGAGGTAGATATGGTCCTATTAGTAGTCAAAGGTCAGAAAATGGTTCATCAGGGAAGAATATGTTAGGACAGCTTCTTTATTTTAATTTTTGGGAATTATCTGTATGGAATTAAAATAAATGGTTAACATAAGAATTATAGATATGTGTGTCATGGATTTTAAGCCACTAGAATCATTCAATTTGGAGTCCATTTGAGGAATATATGAGCTGATTAGTAGTCAAAGGTCAGAAAATGGTTCATCAGGGAAGAATATGTTAGGACAGCTTCAGTATTTTAATTTCTGAGAATTATCTGTATGTAATTAAAATAAATGGTTAACATAAGAATTATAGCTATGTGTGTCATGGATTTTAAGCCACTGTAATCATTCAATTTGAAGTCCATATGAGGAATATATGAGCTGATTAGTAGTCAAAGGTCAGAAAATGGTTCATTAGGGAAGATTATGTTAGGACAGCTTTTGTATTTTAATTTCTGAGAATTATCTGTATGGAATTAAAATAAATGGTTAACATAAGAATTATATCTATGTGTGTCATGGATTTTAAGCCACTAGAATCATTCAATTTTGAGTCCATATGAGGAAGATATGAGCTTATTAGTAGTCAAAGGTCAGAAAATGGTTCATCAGGGATGAATATGTTAGGATAGCTTCTGTATTTTAATTTCTGGAAATTATTTGTATGGTATTAAAATAAATGGTTAACATAAGAATTATAGATATGTGTGTCATGAATTTTTAGCCACTAGAATCACTCAAGTTGGAGTCCATATGAGGTAGATATGGTCCGATTAGTAGGTAGAGGTCAGAACCTATCCGAGAAGAAATAACCTATACATTTAGGGAGTAATATCACCTTGATTTCTTAATATTTCGCTACAGTGTTCAACATAATTGTTTTAGATAATTTTTTTATCTTGAAATTGACACCAAGATCACCTACATCAAAGTTAAATTGAGGGATTTATACTCTGATTAGAAAGAGAAGGTTAGATAGGATGAAAACCTGCATCAAGAAAATAAAGAAATAAAATTAGTATTTTAAAAAGAAGATGAATCTTAATAAATGACTAGTATAGCCACATCTATTGCCATTGTATGAACTTCTTACCATCTTAAGTGTGAAATTTTGACATGGAAATATTTTATAAAGTGATATTTGAAATGGTTATGTTCATGGCATGATTACCAATGATTTATGGTAATAGTTATATTTTGATGAACATACTTGTTATTGAAAGCATATTTTTGGCTATCATTGTGAAAAGAAAAGAAATGAGCACAGTCACATGGCAATCCGTGTGGTGCACTAGTAGGGGACGCCCTACGAACGGTTATGATCATAATAATAAGAAAAGAAAGAGAAAGTGGGCCATGTCGGACGGAGCGAGAAAAGCCCGTATCGGAGAGTAGATGATACCCACCCTGACCGGAGTAGCTTAAAATGAGAATAAGTTGATGGCCATCATATGATATTTTGAAAATAGTTAATCCTGTCATACATATCATTACAGTATGATTCTTATGTTCGTAGATATAATGCATTCATGTGACCAAAGATATTTTCTGTAGTTTATACAGCTGAACATGACATGATGAACTTTATTGATGATGATTTATTGTTGAACTTACTGGGATTTAATTCTCACTATATTTTCATATCATTTTCAGAAAATTAGTTATGCAGATTTTCTATAGCTCTGGCTTTTAGTGCACGTTGGATCGAGTTATTCTATGATGGGCAGATCCTAAATAAAATGTTTGTGAGTGAGTTGGCACAGATCCCGATGAAGGTGCAACCACCTGCACCTGTATCTCCGGAATTGGTCAACCAAAATAAACAAGATGTAAATATCTATGTCTTTGATATGTTGCATGTACGTTTTGATTAATGATGTGTATGTGAACTCAATATTGTATAAATAAATAAATAAAAAAGGATGTTACATAATTGGTATCAGAGTAGGTCCATCCTAGATGGCCAGTGGGTGGATGGTTATCTGAATCGATCTTATAGTGGCTTGAGTATGTTGTGGTTGTGCTGTGTAGGGGATCAGTGACTCATATAGGTAAGAAATTACTAGTGTTTCTTATCTATATGCCGAGGTGGTGTTATGACTGCTGTTAAATATTTTTTTTTGAAACTAACTATTGGGCTTGATCACCTCAATAGCAGCATAAATTTATTTTTTCCCACAGTAGGAAATGGCACCACCAAAGCGGAATTCGGCAAACAATGCGAAGGAAATCTTGCACAACCTTGCCACAGCAATTCGAGAATTTGGTATTGATTTACTCCTTAGAACCCAACTAGTATCTATATCCCTATATAGAATGATATCGATTGAATTTAAAAAAAAAATTTACAAGACTTGTTAGACAAGGGATTTAAATGCCCTAGTACTTTTATTTGGAGTGCTCTAGTTCTATTTGTGAAAAAGAAAGATGGATCACTATGACTATGCTTAGATTATAGACAGTTGAATAAGGTGGCAATGTAAAATAGAAACCCATTAGCTCGTATAGATTACCTGTTTGACCAGTTATAAGGTGTTGAATATTTTTTCCACAAATAGATTTGGGATATGAGTAACATTAATTAAGAATAAGTGAAGAGGATGTAGGACTTATTATGGGCATTATGAGTTCTTGGTGATGCATTTAAATTGACAAATCTTTAGCTGCATTCATAGATTTAATGAATAGTAATTAGGTCATCCCTAGAACAATTTGTTATTATATATATGGATGATATACTAGAATATTTCAATAGTTCAGAGGATCATAAGCAACATTCAAAGATAGTTTTACCAACTCTAAAGGAGTATGGTTGGTAAATATGGTATCCAAGTAGACTCTGAGAAAGTAAAAGTAGTACAAAAAATAGCTACATTTTACTAGATTTAAAGATGAAGATCCAAATCCAATTTACGCTTCCTGCGGTTATCTGCCGTCCATTCTATTTGAGTAATAGTTGGGTCAGGTACATGAACATAGGCTTGTAAAGCATCAATTAACTCTTCAGCATTTGAAGCTGAGATGAGAATTCCTCGTGCTGAGTGTTAGATAAACCTCTATTCCACAGCTTGATCTAGAAAAGATAACAAACCATCAAAGAAGTGATTAACATTTAACAAACCTATCGGTTTGTGATGCATATTCAGTTGTGCCCAAGAGACTATTTGGAAAATCTCCTCTAGAGTACCAAAACCACCTGGTAAGGCAATGAAGGCGTCAGCATTGCTCATCATTCTAGCCATGCATTCATGCATGGAAGCTACCCTATATTCTTCCCCAATTGTCTTCCCTATGTTGCTAGATGTAGCTAAAGCTGTAGGAATAATACCTAGAACTTGGCATCCCCCTACATGTGCAGTTGTAGCCACACACCCCATTAACCCACAGTTACCTCCACCATACACTAAATGAATTTTTCTCCTAGCCAGCACCATACCCAGATTTTGTGCTGCTTTAACATACTCCTCATCTTTTCCAGGACTGGAACCACAAAAGACAGATATTTTGAAACTGACGGAATGCGGTTCCCTCCATAATTTCTATCACCTTAACTTTGAGTATAGACAAAGATACTAATGTAAGTATTTATAGAACTCAGAGAAGGGCATATTTATAATAGCTATGCGAATAGGCCGGGTATTATTAGAACAACTATGTGAGTGATTGGTGGATATCAGTTAAATTAAAGGTAAATAAAAAAAAATTTCAAAAATGACGGCAAGCATGTATATGTACAGTAGTATGACTGTGACCCATATTAAGCACATAAAGAACATAAGATAAGATATCACCAGAAATCTGTCTTTATCTTGTTGTCCTTGATGAAGCATTGATGTTTTGATTCTTGTAGAAAAGTTGTAGGTGATAGCCGTCATTGAAAAAAAGAATGCAATCAAATGATTTATTTTGTATTCTCAATGTTTTTGCCAGTCGACTATCAGTATTATTAAGTCGACTAGCTATTTTGAGAAATTTTAATTTGGACTGATTATCTTACAGTTGATTGATTACATCTATTTTGAAGCAATCAACTGCATCCTACCAGTTAACTACATATTCTTTGATTTTCACAGACTTTTACAAGCTCAGAAATGTTTCTTTTTCTATGTGATTTCTTTCCACCGAATACCAATAGATTTAAAGTAGATTCTGACACATATATTCAAAATTTGCGGCCACCGATTTTTGCTGAAATCATAGATAGATTTTGTTTACAGATTTTCAAGAATTACGGCCACCGATTTTAATATTTTTCAATGCTTTGTCAAAATTTTTGACTTTCGCTTTTGGAACCATTCTCTATTATGATTTTCATCTGTTTCACTCATTAACGGTTGGCATTAAATGCAAGGTTATTTTCCATCATTGCAATGAAAGATAATTTCTTTTCTTTGAAACTCGGTTATTATGGTGTCTAAGTTGTTAGTAGGTTAAAGTAATGAAAAGTTTGAAAAGAATGGATGGATGATGGTCTTATGGTGTTTTGACGAATGTAATCAAGAGAACTAGTGGTGTTGAAGTTCTTGAGGAATAAAATATAGGAAGTAGGATTTAAGTTAGTTTTTGAACTCTTAATTTGGAAATATAGAGAATATTCTGAGAACCATGTCCGAAAATAATGTAAGTGATCAAGATATTTATGTTAAAGGATTATATCATGCTAAATTGAGTCTAGTATCTAGGATGTGAATTATGTTGGAATTGAGAATTCATGTATGAGTATTTGATAGGAAAAATCTTCTTGAAATGATTGGGTGAATTAAATGGGATTGACATAAGCTAGAATGAGGTGCTTTTGGATATGATAGAAGAAATAATTGAAATTTTTAACAATGAGTTTAATGGTGTTAATAAACTTGTATATAATTATCGTGATGAGTTAAGTTGAAATTATTAGACATGTGTCAATGGCACACGTTATTAAAGGTTTGAAGGATTTATTGCTACGTATGTTTAACATATTGATTAAAGGATTTGAGGATAAAAATAGATGATAGATTAAGATGATGATATTTAGGGGATGATGTTGATATATGAAAAAAAAAATAATGACTTGATAGAAGTTTGGAATAAGAAAAGATAGTTACCCAATATGAAGGTGTATATGTTCCTTTATATGCGTGCTTTCTAATATCGACCCATAGATATATCCATGCGAGCTAGAGGATATCAATTGAAGAACTTATGAGTGAAAGAAATCCTTATGGTTAAGTTATATGGCAAAATCACCAAGTGAATAGACATATTAAAAAATAAAGATGTTATACATAAAAGATATCCCTAATTATTTAGGTAATAAGGTTGGTAACTCTGAATAATGCCTTAATTTCATTCCCTACATGTGGTAGGATGGATTGAAATTCGGGGACCAAATTTCTTAAGGGGGGAAGAATGTAACATCCCGTAATTTTTAGATATTTTCCTTAGAAATTCTTCACCTTACATATATGCATAGAAATGTTCTAATATTAATGGAATAGGTAAAGAAAGAAAACCTAAGAGGAAATATTAAAAATAAACATGCTAAAGAAAGGTGAAATTCTTAGGTAAAGAAAGATAAATTTTTGTGAAGTAAGTAAATGTCTTAAAATTTCAAGAAGATCGGATTATGGTAATTTTTCTTAATTTAAAAGCAAAAGTTACTAAGTTTAGTATCTCCACCTGTAATTGGGCTTTAACCTATGGACACTTCATATAGAGTTTTGCTACTTCACATGAATTTTTAGCTAGCCAATAGGATAGCCCAAGGAAGAAATAAAAACATATACTTGGACTAGGATATAGAAATTGGACCGGCAGCCCAAAAATCATCAAAATGTGACCAAGCCCATTATGAAAGGTAGAATTTTAACCAAAGTAAAGAAAATGGGCAAGAATGAGCCCAAACCCAAGAGGAAAATAAAAATAAAAATAAAATTAAAGTGATGAAATAATGGTGTAATCAAGATTAGGTGACATGGCATTAAGACAAAAAATTTAGCAAGTGGTATGATTCTACATTCATCATTTTGGCAAGTGGCATAATAATACAAGGCTTTAGGACAAAAACATCTATATCCTACACTCATAATTTTAGCAAGTGGTATGATAAGACATAGCATTAGGACAAAACATCTCTATCCCACATAAATAATTTCAACCAAATAATGGAGATTGAAGGGCTAGAAATTTGCCACTTAAAAAGGCAACCTATCATAATTGATTAAGACAAAAAAAAAGTAAATGAATCCCTAAATCAAAGGGACCTTGTCCCATATCTTAAGAACATATCATCATAATTTTCAAAATACAAATCTCCTTTTCCTATGCATATCTTGACTAAGGAAGAGGAAGACAAGAACATAAGTTGTTTGTTTTCCAAAAATTCAACAAAGTGTATCCTAATTGTGATAAGGTAGACCCATGATCATGAAAAGTGAATTATTTGGGGGTCTATATAAGAAAACTCACCCTTACAACATTATAATTTCGTCCAAGTGAGGGAGAGGAAAAATAGAAGCAAGGTAGACTGAGGAAAGGAGAAGAAGAAAGGAAGAAAGAGGAAGGAGAAATCTAGGAGACTAAGTGCTCCAGGTAAGTTTAACAATATTTCTTTTTGAAGAAAACTTTGAAACTTATAATATTTATATGAGATTTTGATATTAGAACTTTTATGATTGGTCATGATGTTGCTATATCATGTTACATATTGATCTTGCATGTGATGTATATTTGAATACTTAGGTTGGTGTAGATAGTTCTGCATGGGTATGGCTATGGGTGGCAGAATTTTAAGCTTCGGTGTTTTAATTTATGGGAATAATCTATAAGGAATGAAAATAAATGGTTAACATAAGAATTATATCTATGTGTGTCAGGGATTTTTAGCCACTAAAATCATTTAATTTGGAGTCAATATGTGGTAGATGTGGTCCGATTAGTAAGCAAAGGTCAGAAAATGGTTCATCAGGGAAGAATATGTTAGGATATCTTCTGTATTTTAATTTCTGAGAATTATCTGTAGGGAATTAAAATAAATCATTAACATAAGAATTAAAGATATATGTCTCACGGATTTGTAGCCACTAGAATCATTCAATTGGAAGTCCATATGAGGTAGATATGGTCCGATTAGTAGTCAAAGGTCAGAAAATGATTCATCAGGGAAGAATATGTTAGGACAAATTCTGTATTTTAATGTTTGGGAATTATCTGTATGGAATTAAAATAAATGGTTAACATAAGAATTATAGAAATGTGTATCATGGATTTTAAGCCACTGGCATCATTCAATTTGGAGTCCATATGAGGAATATATGAGCTGATTAGTAGTCAAAGGTCAGAAAATGGTTCATCAGGGAAGAATATGTTAGGACAACTTCTGTATTTTAATTTATGGGAATTATCTGTATGGAATTAAAATAAATGGTTAACATACGAATTATAGCTATGTGTGTCATGGATTTTAAGCCACTGGAATCATTCAATCTGAAGTCCATATGAGGAATATATGAGCTGATTAGTAGTCAAAGGTCAGAAAATGGTTCATTAGGGAAGATTATGTTAGGACAGCTTCTGTATTTTAATTTTTGAGAATTATGTATATGGAATTAAAATAAATTGTTAACATAATAATTATAGCTATGTGTGTCATGGATTTTTATCCACTGGAATCATTCAATTTGGAGTCCATATGAAGAAGATATGAGCTTATTAGTAATCAAAGGTCAGAAAATGGTTTATCGGGGAAGAATATGTTAGGACAGCTTCTGTATTTTAATTTTTGGAAATTATCTGTATGGTATTAAAATAAATGGTTAACATAAGAATTATAGATATGTGTGTCATGGATTTTTAGCCACTAGAATTACTCAAGTTGGAGTCCATATGAGGTAGATATGGTCCGATTAGTAGGTAGAGGTCAGAACCTATCCGAGAAGAAATAACCTATACATGTAGGGAGTAATATCACCTTGATTTCTTAATATTTCGCTACAATGTTCAACATAATAGTTTTAGATAATTTTTTTATCTTGAAATTGACACCAAGATCACCTACATCAAAGTTAAATTGAGGGATTTATACTCTGATTAGAAAGAGAAGGTTAGATAGGATGAAAACTTGCATCAAGAAAATAAAGAAATAAAATTAGTATTTAAAAAAGAAGATGAATCTTAATAAATGACTAGTATAGCCACAGCTATTGCCATTGTATGAACTTCTTACCATCTTAAGTGTGAAATTTTTACGTGGAAATATTTTATAAAGTGATATTTGAAATGGTTATGTTCATGGCATGATTACCAATTATTTATGGTAATAGTTATATTTTGATGAACATACTTGTTATTGAAAGCATGTTTTTGGCTATCATTGTGAAAAGAAAAGAAATGAGCACGGTCACATGGCAATCCGTGTGGTGCACCAGTAGGGGACGCCCTACCAACGGTTATGATCATAATAATGAGAAAAGAAAGAGAAAGTGAGCCATGTCGGACGGAGCGAGAAAAGCCCGTACCGGAGAGTAGAGGATACTCACCCTGACCGGGGTAGCTTAAAATGAGAATAAGTTGATGGCCATCATATGATATTTTGAAAATAGTTAATCCTGTCATACATATCATTACAGTATTATTCTTATGTGCGTAGATATAATGCATTCATGTGACCAAAGATATTTTTTGTAGTTTATACAGCTGAACATGACGTGATGAGCTTTATTGATGATGATTTATTGTTGATCTTACTGGGATTTAATTCTCACTATATTTCCATATCATGTTCAGAAAATTAGTTATGCAGATTTTCTATAGCTCTGGCTTTTAGTGCACGTTGGATCGAGTTATTCTATGATGGGCAGATCCTAAATAAAATGTTTGTGAGCGAGTTGGCACAGCTCCCGGTGAAGGTGCAACCACCCGCACCTGTATCTCCAGAATTGGTCAACCAAAATAAACAAGATGTAGATTATTGTCTTATGTGGGAGATATGGTCTAGTTAGTGCTAAAACATCTAAAATCACTGTAATTCAAGATTTTTACATGAATTTCTTATTTTTTTCTCCTCTTTTCTTCTTCCTTTGCTACTACAGCTCAAAACACAAAACGAAGCTAATTCTTAATCATATTTTACTTAAATCAAACAAAAAATAAGTTTAAAGGTATTAAAATCATGCTTAATTATGAGCACATTAATGCAGGTAATTGACATAATCAGCATACCAAGAAACCTCAATATTAGTGATTGTAAGGAGTTAGTCAATAGGAAAAGAATCATCAATTAGCAATTCATCTTTAGCGTCTCACATTAATTCTAGCTTTAGCCTTGAAAGATGATCTTTAACCACATTCTTGATTCCCTTCTTATCTCAAATTAGCATATCAAACTCTTGCAGTAGAAGTATCTACTGGATTAACCTCGGCTTGGCATCCTTGTTGTTTAATAAATACTTTATAACAGCATGATCTGTATACACAATGACCTCGAATCCCAGTAAGTATTAGCATAACTTATCAATTACAAAGACCACCGCTAGGAGTTCCTTTTTGTGGTCGAGTATTTCACTTGGGCCAAGTGTCCAATTATTATACCTTTCCTTACCATAACGTGACATTTTTCCCTGTTTAGTACCATGTTGACTTCTTCACATCTCTTTAGTACCTATGTTAGATTACTTAAGAAATTGTCAAATGAGGTACCATAAATAGAAAAATCATCCATGAATACTTCCATTATATTTTCAATAAAATCTAAGAAAATGGCCATTATACAATGTTAGAAAGTGGTTGGAGCGTTGCACAATCCGAATGGCATCCTTCTATAGGCAAAGGTGCTATAAGGACATGTGAATGTTGTCCTTTCCTTGTCGTTTGGATGGATTGGGATATGAAAGAATCCAGAATATCCATCCAGATAACAAAAATATGAATGCTTTGTCAGCCTTTCTAATAATTGATCAATGAATGGAAAAGAAAAATAATCTTTATAGGTGGCCTTATGTAGTTTTCTATAATCAACACACATCCGCCAACTTGTAATAGATTTAGTATGGATCAGTTCATCATTATCATTCTTAACAACTGTCATCCCTCCTTTATTAAGGACTATATGGATGTGGCTCACTCATTATTTGAGATAGGATAGATAATGCCAATGTCTAGTAGTTTGAGCAACTATTTCTTTACTACCTCTTTCATATTTGGGTTCAACCTTCTTTGGTGCTCTTTCGAGAGTTTATGATTGTCATCAAGCAAAATATGATGCATACACACAGATGGACTAATCCCTTTAATATCATCAATGCTATACCCAATTACCTTCTTATATTTTTTGAGGAACTCAAGGAGCTTACTGGTCTCATCAGTATTTAATTCAGCATTTACAATCATCGGATATATAGAGTCAGAGTCCAGAAATTCATACATTAGATTGGAAGGAAGTGGTTTAATTTCTACCTTTGGAACCTTAACTTCCTCTATAATTGCTTATTTTTTTAT
The DNA here is from genome assembly GCA_037074535.1 of Gleditsia sinensis. Classification (NCBI taxonomy): domain Eukaryota; kingdom Viridiplantae; phylum Streptophyta; class Magnoliopsida; order Fabales; family Fabaceae; genus Gleditsia; species Gleditsia sinensis. Next base: position 44,020,470 of record CM073463.1, read on the forward strand.
TGAGGTCTACTTGAAGCTTTTTTTCCTTTGCATCTAAAGGGAAAATGGGACTCTCATTAAGCATCTTTGAACATGTAGCAGCTTCAACTTATTTATCATATAGCAAAGAACTTTCCACAAGGCATAGCTCAAGTGGGTTAGTAGAACAGAAACTCATAACATCATTAGTAATATTTTGTTCAACCAAGTCAATCATACAATAAGATTCATCTACATATCGGGATTTCATTGTAGTTGTTAAATTAAACTCAATTTTCTCATCCCTTACATTGAGAGAAAGCTTTCTATCTTTTATATTAATTATTGCACCAACAGTAGCTAGGAAAGGCCTTCCAAGAATGATGGAGATTTGATTATCCTCCTCAATCTCTAACATCGCAAAATCCACAAGTATGAAAAACTTACTAACCTTTAGAGGACATCCTCTAAAATACCCAATAGATGTTTGATAGATCGATCTGCCAACTAAAAGGAAAAGGTAGTCAGCTTCCAGTAACAGATTTGGAGCTCTTGAAAATGGACAAGGGTATAAGATTTACACTTGTTGCTAGGTCACATAATGCTTAATCAATGTGCAAGTCTCTAATAGAACAAGGAATAGAGAAGCGTCTGGAACCCTTAAGCTTTAGTGGCAGCTTATTTTGGATTAGTGTATTGCACTCTTCTGTCAATACTATTGTTGTCTATTCCTTAATTCTCCTCTTATTTGAAAGGATCTTCTTAAAAAATTTGACATAGGAGGGCATATGAGATACAGCTTCAAAGAATGGAATGTTGACGTGTAGCTTCTTTAACACATCTAATAATTTCCCATATTGCTTTTCCAATTTAGCTTTAGCTAATCTCTCAAAAAAAGGAACTGATGGCTTATATGGTGTAGGAGCCACGTACTTAGGCTCATCTTCTCTCTTTTCCTCTTTTGAATCTTCTTTTTTTGCTTCTTCACATTGAGCCTGGGGTTCATATTTCTTTTTCTTCCCTCTTCCTTCTGGCTCAACCAATTGCTTACGTCTCCTCAAGATTATGGCTTTGCAATGTTCTTTAGGGTTCTTAGGTTGGCTGGGAAAATTGCCAAAGCTCTTGTTTGATAAGATAGCTTGTTGTGCATCATTCATTGAATAGTTTTGAGCTTTGAATTCTTTATTCTATTTTGACTGAGTCACAATAAAATTTTCCATCAGAGCTCCCAAATTAGACTTTGTTAGGGGTGAAGGATTAAAAGATCTTTGATTCTAAAATCCAAGTGGCTGCTTGAAGTTATTTTGAGGAGGCTGATTAGCATTGGCCTTATATGAGAAGTTGGGATGGTTCCTCCATTCTAGGTTATAAGTGTTGCTAAAATGATTGCTCCTTTGATTGTTATTGATAAAATTTATCTGCTTATAATCTTGTGGTATAGGGTTTCCAAGGTGGCAATCATTGACAACATAACCAATACATCCATAAATCTTACAAGTAGAAGAGGCGGAAGAAGAACCAAAAACATTAACACTCAACTTGTCAAACTTCTAAAACAGTGCATCAACGTTAGAAGATAGATGATCAAAAGCATCAACTTCATACATACTTGTCGATTTCCTTAATGGTTGTCACTTACTAGACCAAAAGTAATGGTTCTATGCCATATCTTCAATCAATTCATAAGCCTCAACAATAACTTTATTCATTAAAGCTCCTCCAGCTTCAATATCCATAAATATACAAGTATTGTATATAAGTCCATTATAGAAAGAATGGACTATTAGCCATTTTTCCAATCCATGGTGTGCATATAATTTGATGAGTTCTTTAAATCTTTCTCAAGTTTCATATAAAAGATTCCTCATCTCTCTATGCAAAAGTAGTAATCTGATTGCACAGGTGGGCTATCCTACTTAGGGGAAAATACTTGGCTAATAATGCTTGTGAAAGTTGTTGCTAAGTAGTGACTGATCCAAATAGAAGATAATGTAACCATGCTCGAGCTTTGTCCCGCAAAGAGAATGGAAATAAACTCAAGGGAATGGCATTTGATGAAACTCCATTGAGCTTTAATGTGTCATAATACTCCAAGAACAATGAGAGGTGGAGGTTTGGATCTTCAGTAAGAGAACCTCTAAATTGGTACTGTTGGACCATCTGTAAAAGTGATGTTTTTAGCTTAAAGTTATTCGCTTCCATTGCTGGCCTAACTATACTAGGGTTCAGGCTTTGAGTGTCCTAGGCGTTAAAATCTTTCAAAGAATTATTATTACAGTCTGTTATTATAGGTTGTGTTTGATCTTGCTCCTTTCTTCTTCTACGCAATATTCTTTCAATCTCAAGATTAAATTAAGCAAGATGTTAGTGGTTTCTTCCCACAAAATGACAACACACCTACAAAAGAAAATAAGAGATAAAATTAGAAAAGTAAAAAAGTAAAAAAAAAAAGTAAGAGGAAGATTTAGTCTAGCTATTTTGAAAAATAGACCAATATTGACACAGTTGGTCCCCGGCAACGATGCCAAAAACTTGTTTATCGTGTTTATTTACAACAAGTGCATGGTGTAGTTGTAGCTAGTCTGGTAAACATAGGTCGTGTCCCATAGAGACTAATGTATTAACTACTAGAATCTTATGAAACGAACTATCTAAATCAAATAGAGTTTGAGAAGAATATCAAATAGAAAGTCATAAGCAATCAAAGTAAATATGTAATGGAATTTAATTATAAAAAGACCTATGACTAGGGTTTACCACACTTATGTTATTCAACAACCAAGATAGGTATTTCTAACTATAATTATTTGAGTTATCAGGGATGGTTCAGCCTAAATTCATTACTAGCCTCTTTCGAGGTCTAATAACATTACTTAAATTAATCTAATTGCCTACTTTCATGGTTTAAATTAACTTAAGCCCTTTAAGATTTGTGCCAACCAAAAAGTTCAACTCCTAAAGGATCTTAAACTACTTTCATGATTAAAATACCGCTAATTAACTATTAGGTTCCAACAATAACTTTCAACTTTCAATTAATCAATTATTTACCTAAGACGTGACAAAATGGTGGCCAAACACTTCATCAACACATATCATGCATAATAGTCAATCTGATTATCCACAAATAATCATAAAAGGAATTCAACAATTCAACTAAATACATCATAAGTGGTTTTCCTAATCCTAGAATAGAATCTAGTCACACATAATTGAAATAAAAATCAAATATAGTTTCATTAAGTGAACCATGAATGTTCAATATAATATTTGCTAAAGAGAAAATGAGAGAAATGTCTTCTTGAATATCTTGTACACAATTATAGACATTAAGAGTAAGACAAAAGACAATTTTAATGCAATATTTGAGTTAGTAGAGATTTGTACATAGAATGAATTAGAGCTATAGGATAGTGGAGGAGGCAAAATAATAAAACCTAAAGCAAAATATACATTAACTAAGAAGTAAAGATTAGTTGTGTTTGGATGGGTCATGAAACTGAAACTGCCAGATGGATATGTCTCCACCTAGTCTAGGTGTCTTGACATAAGAGAGGCAAAGTTGTTTGGTATGAAAAGTCATGATTTCCATGTGTTCATACAACAATTTCTCCCAATTGCATTTAAAGCATCACTAAAACCTATCTAGAACATACTTATAGTGTTTATTCAGTTCTTTAGAGAATTTACTTCACCATTGCTATGAGAGGATACTTTAGGTGTGATGGAGCAAAACATTTGAATCATTCTTTGCAAACTAGAACAAATTTTTCCTCTAAGTTTCTTTGACTCGATGGAGTACCTTCCAGTTTATTTACTTTATAAAGTAAGGGTTGGAGGTTTAGTGCAATATTGATGGATGTATCCATTTGAAAGGTAGAGTCATGTATCCTTTTTGTTTTCTTATAAATTATGGCATTGTATTCATTGTACTAATATTGTCAATTAAGTGTATTAGGCTTATTCATACACTAAAAGACAAGGTGATGAACATAATTGCAGTTGAAGGTTCAATTTGTGAAGCTTATCTGGTAGAAGAGACCTTTACATTTGCATCATACTATTATCCATCTAATGTTCAATGTGGAATGAATTAAATACCACAAAATAATGATGGAGGTGAAGGTTCTCCAATTAGAATGCTGCTCTTTATCTTTAATTATGTTGGCCATCCTTTTAGAAGATACACATCCTTTATGTTGGAAGAAAGGGATTTGTAAATTGCACACTTGTATGTCATTCTAAATTGTCCAGAGGTGGAGCCATTTTTAACGTAAGTGTAAAAATTGTTCATTTAAACACTTATATATATATATAGGAAAACAAAGAATAAGAATTCTCATCCAAATAGTTCTTAGTAAATTTTGACTAAGAAACTAATCAAATACAATATGATGATATATATTCCTCTATAGAAGAAAGATCATTAATGGAGACTGACCCAGAGGATTGAGGGAAAAAGGGGAGAGAAGTAAGGATTGTAGACGGACTACACTAGAAATTAAAACATGTAATTAAAATGAAACTGAATGATAAAATTTGATTACAAAAAATTTTAATAAAAAAAAGAAAAAAGGCTTATAGTGGTTATGCTTGACTTTCTTACTATAAACTCTCTGATTTCTAATGGGGTAAGAAGTGTTCTGCATCTCATTACAAATGTGGGGATATATATAGAAGGGGAATCCTAGAGTTTTCCTTTACTATTCTACCCGTGATTTGCTTTTCACTTCATGCTATAGTAAGATTCTTCTACAGTAGCTATCCATCATTACTTTTTGTCAATATGCAAAGGATGTTTTGCAATGTCTACCCATGATTTGTGAGTCAAAGTCAAGGGTTTTTTATTTGCCATACCCAAGAGGGTTTGGATTGGAATTGGACAGGGGTAATCATTCACTATTTGGGGGTTTTTTAGAGGTTTTGGAAGAATAGGATATAACTTGCTTCTCTTTATTTTTTGGATTTGGTTTTGAAGATTCATTCACAGACTCAGTGTTTGGGGGTTTATTCTCTTTTTTCTTTGGCATTTTCCTGTAAAAATTATCTTGTAAGAAAATGAGGAATAAAATTTGAAGAACCTTTTATATGCTCAATGTCAAAATTAAATGCACTTAAAATGGCTTTAAATAGAGCAAAAATTTGTTTTGATGCAATGTTTTTAACATCATTTTGCAAAACATCCTTTGCAGATTTGCAAGCAACTCTAATAAGAAATTTCTGATTGAGAAGATCACTTTAAAATTTGTTGATGGATGGCTACTGTAGAAGAATCTTAGTGTAGCACGAGGTGAAAAGCAAATCATAGGTAGAATAATTAGGGAAAACTCTAACATTTCTTTTTATATATATCCCTATATTTGTAATGAGAGGCATAATGCTTTTTAACCCATTAGAATTTAGAGAGTTTAGAGTAATAAAATCGGGCATAACCCACTATAAACCTTTTCTCTTTCTGATTCAAATTTTATGTAATTAACTTTTATCATTAAATTTCATTTTAATTTTAATTTTAATTACATGTTTTAATTTTTAATGTAGTTCTTCTATGTTCCTTACTTTTCTCCTGCTTTTCCCTCGATCCTCTAGGGTCAGTCTTCCCACTCTTGGTATATATATATATATATATATATTTAACAGTAAATTAATTTAATGTGTTTTCTCAACTTAGCACATATAGTAATATGCTACAAGAACGAAGATAGGAGACTAGGAAGTGGATAGACAAATCTCCACAATGTTTCCTACATGGTTTAAAGAATACGTATGTTGCATATCTTCTCCCTAATTTCTTAGTCTCTGACATTTTCATTTTTAAGTGAGACTAACTTAAATGTTTGATGATTAGGTGTTAAATAACAATGTAGAAGATGCCCTTCTAAAGAGTTTGTGTGGGGTCTCGAAAGAAAGGCCAACAAATAGCCAACATATTATGTAAACAGTTACAAATTTAACACAAAAGGTCTTTGCCAAGGTATGGGTACAACAAATTTTGATGTACGTTGTTAAGGTGGTACAAATGAAACAATAGAGAATTATTATTATTATGGGGTCTTAACAGATATTGTTGAAGTACACTATACATGATGACTTGTAAAGATGTTAGTTCTATTAAAATGTGCTTAGTTTGATGCCACCCCCAATCATTGAACAAAGGTAGATAACTATGGGATTGTTGAGGTTAGAACATCTAGGAGATATAAAAATTATTATGCCTTTATATTTGTACAACAAGTAGTGTAAGTATATTAAACACAATATCCTAAAAGACAACGCGATTGGTTAGTAGTGATCAAAATCAAGGCACGAACCATAATACAAACAACAATAAAAACTTAAAGGCCTTGAAGTGATGCTTCGTACCAAGAAGAATCATCAATGAAATCACTCATAATAATTGCAAATGATAATCTCGAGCAAAGTCTTATTGATATTGATGGCTTTGTTGATGAAATTTACAATCCTTTTGTGAACTTACATGAAGTGAAGATGGATATAAATGTTGAAATTGAAGATGTGGATGAAGAAGATGTTGAGGAAGAAGGATAATGTGAAGAAGAAAATGACAATGATGAAGAACATGATTAGGTATTGTTAGCTTTTTCTATTTTACTAAGTGCATTAGGTAGATTGTATATTGATAAATAGGAAAATCATGTGTTTATTCGTTGCTTTTCATCCCTTAAATTGTTGTTAACTTCTGATTATTTTCATAATTCCATTTGATTTTATTTTGTTGCTTTGGATATTACTCGACTATATCTTCTTTTTGTAGGTGAGCAAGAGGGGCTAAGAACTAAGGGAAAATGCATATTTGGAGAGCTCTTTGGACTAGGAGCAAGCCAAGGAGGAACCACACAAATGATGGGCTACAGAAGATCAACAAAAGGCCAAGATAGACTTTAACACGGCCAGGCCATGTTTTGTGTCTTCAAACATGGCTTGGCCATGTTCTATGATGGAGCCTATGTGCAACCTCTCCTAAACTAGCTTAAAGCATGGCATGGCCATATCTTAAGACATGGTCGTGCTTCAGGTTTGTAAAGTTCCATGTTTTTTAGGTTTTAATGTAGTGAAGGGGTTATATATAGGGGGACTCGACTTTCTTTAGGGCTAGGTTTTTAGTATAATTTTAATTTCTTTATGATTTAGACTAGAACTTGCGTAGGATCAAAGATTGTATCTTAATTGATTCATCTCCATTGCTTTTACTGGGTTTTATCTCTCTATCTCTATCTCTTTTTCTCTTTAGCAAAGTTTGTATTGAACATTCATGGTGTAAGGACTTCACTTCTTTTTTTTAACACACTAATGAAGTAATTATAGACTATTGGCTAATCCATTCATTTCATGATAATTAATTTCTTAATTTAAGAAAACAAAAAATAAGATCAAAGGGGCATATCTATTATTAATATTAATGTTTTCATTAGTTTATATATATATCACAATGTCCTAGGTGTTACTGTAGTACAAAAGCAATAAGACACCTGACACTATGCCAAAAGAATGATCAGCATTAGGGTATAGTTAGTCAAAATTACCCATGTACAAAAGAATAAATCTATGCCCTCATCATCTGTATTAGCCTTCTTCAGGGACACTTGTGTGGGTAGTGGCAGCTTCACTAGAACTTCAGCTATCTCAACTACTGACACATTGTTAATCACACGAATCTGCCCAAAATAAGGTATCTCTACCCAACGTAAGATAAAACTCAAAGTCATTGAGAATAACTACTACTTATCTGGACATGACAGAATTATAGTGAGATATAATAATCCCAATAGTTCAACGATAAATCATAATTTCATATACATAGCTTATTATGTCATGTTCAACTACATAAGCTACAAAATTTCTCAAGCCACAACAATGCACTATATCTATGCATATGTAAATTGTAAGGACCGTTTTTTTGTCTCTTAGAAATAACATGAGATATTAAGACACATAAAGAAGATAACAACACATGAGGCACAATCTAAAACATATTTATATATACCATTAGCTTCCTTTTGAAAACTGCATTAGTGATTAGCCTTATGTACACATGTAACCTCAGGTACTAAGCATTACATCCAAAAGATAAAGTACCGATTCAGGTTACACATAAAAAAATGGATAAGTCTATTTAGGTACATAACCTTACACTAACTACATAACAATATCATATGGGCCATCACCCTTAGGGTGCAACGGGTGGAGGAGGTGGCACTGTTGCTGGTATCTCGATCATATTTACCACAATAATATTGGATATTATGGTGAATTGTCCTAAGTACAAGACCTATACTAACTGTATCTCCAATATAAGCGATAGGTGTAACGCCCGATTTTTTTTTTTTATGTAGAGATCAGATATACCATAAGCTAAGCAACCCATACATTCATATATTCAAAACTATATACATCAGAGTTCAACAACATATATATATATATATATATACATACATATGTAACCCGAGGTACTGAGCTCACAACACAAAAGGCAGAGTACCATGGGGTTACATCAAAACAATGGGTTAGCCCATTTACAAAGCCAAAAGTTAGACTTCCACTGCTACACTACATCCTATCCCTAGCCTTCACCCCTGGGGTGCTGCTGGTGGAGGAGGTGGGCCAGGAGTAGGGATCTCTATCATACTAGTCACTAACAGGTTCACAATAATCGTGAACTATCCCAAGTAAGGGACATCCACGGTCTGCAACTCCAGAAGCAGTGTCAGCACCACGAATGCCATTTCTACTGATCTGAACATAGCATTAAAACATAGTGAGATATGAAAATCCCAGTAAGATCAACACCCAAACATATAAAATACGAAAATTCACATGCTATGTCCAGCTGTATAAACTACAGAAAACATTTTCTCTTTTATGCAATAAAGATACAATAATGTACTTACCAGCCTTTTGTAGGTTATGCATCAATATCATGCATGATAACAAAATATGCATTTGTACAATACCTGTGCTGTTGTCCATGATCCATACCACACACAGTGGCTCATTATCACTCATAGTGGCTCATAAGCCGATAATTTCTCTCAATTGCAATCCTCAATGTGGCGTGAGCCTTCTCCTCCAGCTACTCACCCACCCTTTGAGGGCCATTGGTCGGAGGGTCCTTCCTGTATTGACCACTCTAGGCTATAGGGCGTCCCCTATCCCGGTACCGTATCACAAGCCACGACCCTTCAGTCGCTTTACCTCGTAAGGTGCCACTATCCTGGGTCAACTTAATGGGTAAAGGTCAACATGGAATTGTCAGTCTCCTCAATACAGTAAGGAAGACACCCGTTGCCAGACCATCCTGCTTCAGAGAGGATCATTCTGACCGTCAGTCGCCTCAATACAGCAAGGGAGACACCCATTTCTGGGCCACCCTGCTTCAGAGAGGGTCCTCCTGACCAGATTAAGTCTTTTATCTCTCTCCAGCCACTTATCACAACAAGAATATGCATATCAATAAATGTCCAGAACATAATTCATATTCATCCTTAAACATGTTACATTTATTCCTCATAAATAAAATACGTGCTTCTATAGCCTCCCAAAAGCACATGCATCAATGACTCACTTGCAGCCATGCACACAAGCAGTCTATAATATGCAAATATGACAATCATGCATCATTCCTTATGCATTGTTATACTAGCATAGACATCAATCAACATACATTTCATCATTATACAATGTGTGATTTAATATCTCATAATAAAAGGATGGAATTTACACTACAATGTATCACTAAAAAGGTATATCTATACATTTTAGTTCCCCTTAACATCATCCATTCATTGGAGTTCATTTAGAGCCTTCAAAATGCAAAACAGAGCAAAAACAGCCTCAAGCACAGCCTGGCCGTGTCACCAAGCACATCCATGCTTCAAACTATGCAAACCAGGCTAAAAACACTCAAAACAGCCCGAAGCACGGCCTGGCCATGTCCCCAAGCACGGCCGTGCTTCGGGTTTTTCCATGCAGTCCAGATTTCCGTTCAGCCAGACCTTTCCTTACTAAAAAGATCATAACTCACTCATTTCAACTTCGATTAAGGTGATTTCGGTGTCTATGGAAAGCTAAAACAATTACCCACAACTTTTATTTCTACCACTTCAACAAATAAGAAATAGAATCAGGGGAAAAAGTTGGTTGAAAACAGAAACAAAACTCAGCCCATTAAATCTGACCTACCCTCACTCATCAGGGCATATCTCTCTCATTTCTAATCCGATTAAGGTGATTCTAGGGGCGTATGAAAGCTAAGAAACAGGGCTACAATTGATATGTTCAATATATTTCCAGATTCTACATAAAAAGTAACCTCCAGAACCAACCAAAATCGTGAATGATGTTGATCTTACCTTTCTCTTTCTACAAGTTGTCTCTTTAGTTTGCTCTACACCTCCCCTCCTTCTCTTCTCCTTGCTCTTTCTTCTTCTTCTCTAGCTTTCCTCTTTCCCCTCTCTCTCTTCTTCTTCTCCTTCTCTTTTCTTTCTTCTCTTTCTCCCTTCTCTCCTTTTGCCGTGGGGTTCCCTTGGGCTTGGCTGGAAAAACTGGTGACTTGGTCTTCTAAGTCAACAGAAAAAATAATAAAATATGGTAGCTTCCTCAACAAGCCATCCAACCCCTTAACCTTTACCCCTACCTTGTCTAAAAATTTCAAGAGTGCCATCCCATTAAAGTGTGACTAAGGGGTTGGCTAAGGCTTTGTTTGGGTGAAGGAAAATTGCTAGGTGTTTAATATCTTCTTGGGCCTTACCTCAATGACTTTTTGTGCAACTCTCTTCATGGCTCCATATCTCTATCCTTGCTATCTACTTGTAACCCTGAAAACAAGAAAATTACTACCTCTTTCTCAACAACTTTTCCCAAAAGTAAGAAAAATCTTTATTAAACATTTATTGTTATTCCTCTATAACTCCCTCATTTAAATCTTTTAAACCCTTTTTCTTACCACTCCATTTTATGAATATCATTAACAAAATTTCGGGTGTTACACTTCTTCCCCCCTTAATAGGAATTTTGTCCCCAAAATTCAGGAATTTTACCTACCTTCAAACATTTATGGGTAAGAGTGCCTCATGTCTTCCTCTCTTTCCCACGTAGCCTCCTCTTCGGATAGCCCTTTCCATAACACCTTTATCAGCGGAACAGATTTACTACGTAGTTGTTTCACACTTTGATCTAAGATCATGACGGGTTCTGGTTGATATGTTAGATTTTCCTTCACTGCTAATTCCTCCTTTTGGATCACATGTGATGGATCCGGCAAATATCTTCGTAGTTGAGAGACATGAAACACATTGTGCAAGTTAGATAATCTCGGAGGTAAGGATATTTGATATGCCGAGGGGCCAACTTTCTTAAGTATCTGATATGGTCCTATGTAGCGAGGACTCAGCTTCTTGGCTTTCATGGCTCGGCCAATTCTAGTGGTCGGAGAAATCTTCAAAAACACATGTTCTCCTTCTTGAAAACACAGGGGCTTTCTTCTCCGATCATAATAACTTTTCTAACGACTCTGGGCAGTTCGCATCCTATCTTGTATCATTCATATTTGCTCCGTAGTATGCTGAACTAACTCTGGACCTAACAACTTTCTCTCACCTACTTCATACCAGCATAGAGGTGATTTGCATTTTCTGCCATACAGAGCTTCATATGGTGCCATTCCAATACTGGCATGATAACTGTTGTTGTAAGCGAATTCCACCAGAGGAAGATACTTATCCCAATCTTTTCCCTGATCTAAGGTGCATGCTCTCAACATGTCTTCCATTGTTTGTATCGTCCTTTCAGTCTGACCATCTGTTTGCGGATGATATGCAGTACTAAATTGTAATTTTGTACCGAAAGCTTCCTGCAATGCTTTCCAGAATCGGGAAGTGAATCTAGGATCTCGGTCAGAAACAATGCTGCTTGGAATCCCATGTAATCGGACTACCTCCTTCACATACAGATGTGCTAGCTTTTCCAACGAGTAATTAATCCTTATGGGCAAAAATTGTGCAGACTTTGTCAATCTATCCATTATTACCCATATGGCGTCATGACCCGCTTGAGTCTTGGACAATCCAGTCACAAAATCCATAGCAATACCATCCCATTTCCATTCGGGGATTTCTAAGGATTGTAATGTCCCAGAAGGCCTCTGATGTTCAATCTTGACTTTCTGACAAGTTAAGCACTTTGAGACATGTTCCGCTATATCTTTCTTCATTCCCGGCCACCAAAACGATTGTTTTAAATCTCGATACATCTTTGTAGCTCCCGGATGAATAGCGTATTTACTTTGATGCCCTTCTTCTAGAATTGTTGTCTTCAGGTCTCTCCCATGAGGCACACACATTCTTCCTCGATAGAGGATGACTCCTTCTTCTGATTTTGTGAAGCCTGGTGCATTTCGTTTATTTTGCAGGAAAAGATCTTGTACTTGTGCTTCCTTAATCTGCGTTTTCAAATCGCACTCCAACCTTAACTCACCAATAAGCAAACTGCTAGGAGTAGCTATCACTGATAATCTCAAATTCCTAAATTCTTCAATTAAGCTCATCTCTTTCACCAACATATAACTCAAATGTAGTGACTTTCGGCTTAAAGCATCCGCTACTACATTTGCTTTTCCTGGGTGGTATTTCAGCTCAAACTTATAATCATCAATAAACTCCATCCATCTCCTCTGTCTTATATTCAATTCCTTCTGATCAAAAAGATATTTCAAACTTTTATGATCACTATACACTTCAAACACCGCACCATATAGATAGTGCCGCCAAATCTTCAGGGCGAACACTATAGCAGCCAATTCCAGATCATGAGTAGGGTAATTTTCTTCATGTGGCCTTAGCTGTCTAGAGGCATAGGCTACTACCCTACCTTCTTGCATCAAAACACACCCCAAACCCTTTTTAGAAGCATCTGTGTAAACCTCAAAATGTCTGGAAGGATCTGGGAGAATTAAGACAGGAGGTGTAGTAAGCCGGGTCTTAAGCTCTAGAAAACCCTTCTCGCATTCCGCCGTCCATTTGATCGCACATCCTTTCCGAGTCAATCTAGTCAAGGGTAATGCTATTTGTGAAAAACCCTGTATGAACCTTCTATAATACCCCGCAAGACCCAGAAAACTTCTAATTTAGGTCACTGACTTTGGTCGTTCCCACTTGAGAATGGCTTCAATCTTACTAGGGTCTACAGATACTCCCTCCTTCGACACCACATGTCCTAGAAATTTGACTTCTTGCATCCAAAATTCGCATTTCTCCAGTTTAGCAAAAAGTTTCTTCTCCTTCAAAACTCGAAGCACTAGCCGAAGATGACGTTCATGTTCCTCCATGCTCCTTGAGTAAATGAGGATATCATCAATAAAAACCACTACGAACTGATCCAAATAGGGTCGGAAGATTCGATTCATGTAATCCATGAAGATCGCAGGAGCGTTGGTAACTCCAAACGGCATAACTAGGAATTCATAATGCCCGTAACGAGATCTGAAGGCCGTTTTAGGAACGTCTTCCTCCTTTACTCGAATCTGATGATAACCCGATCTCAAATCGACTTTAGAGAAAACAGTTGCCCCCTTGAGCTGATCCAACAAATCATCAATTCTTGGTAATGGATACTTATTCTTGATGGTCACCTTGTTAAGCTGTCGGTAGTCAATGCATAACCGCAAGCTTCCATCCTTCTTCTTTACGAAGAGCACTGGGGCTCCCCAAGGCGAAACACTGGGTCGAATAAAATTCTTCCCCAAAAGGTCTTCAATCTGCTTCTTAAGCTCTTTCAACTCCATAGGAGCCATCCTATATGGGGTAATAGAAATAGGAGTTGCTCCTGGTACCAAATCAATGGAAAACTCAACTTCCCTCTTGGGTGGTTGTTCAGTAATTTCTGAAGGAAAGACTTCCGGAAAGTCCCGAACTACCGTAAACTTGACTAGTTCTTGCTCAACCTCCCAGTTGAGGCTACATAGAAAAACACCATCTAAAGCTTCTTCAACTGATTCCCTTTGCATTTCGTTGATCGGTTCACTCCCACTTTCAAACTTCTTGTTAGATTCCGATCGAAAAACCAGAATCTTCCTAGAACAATCCAAGAGAATCTCGTTGCTGCTAAGCCAATCCATTCCCAAAATCACATCCATATCTTCCAAGGGTAGACAAATAAGATCCACATTAAAGGATCTACCATATACCTCAATTAGGCAGTCTTTACAGACTGAGGAGGTGTTCACCTTCCCTCCCGTAGGGGTCAACACCATCAGCTTATATGACAATTCAGACACCGAAAGCCGCAACTTTCTCACACAAACAGATGATATGAAAGAGTGGCTGGCACCCGAATCAAAAAGCACGACCAAAGGATAGCCGTGAAGATAGCACGTACCTTAGATCAGATCAGGAGATTACTTCGCTTCAGTTCCATTTAAAGTAAAAACTCTCCCTTTAACCGGCGGAGTTGGCTCACTCTTCTTCCCATCTTCCAAGGGACAGCGACGAGCTATATGGCCTTTTTGCCCACACCGAAAACAAGTAACTGGATTTCGAGAACAGGGTCCATTCCCATGATATCGCCCACACTTTCCACACTCGCTCGCAGCAAAATTCTGCACTAAAGGTCTAGCTCTCATAGCCAAAGGCTTTTTTCCTGCTACAGAGTTTCTTCCCCTAATAAAACGATCGGGTGCTGAAAATTCTCTCTTTCTCTTCCAAGGCGCCCTTCGGTCTTTCTCTTCTTCCACTGCCTTCAAGCTCTTTTCTAGTAACTGACACTTATTAATCAAAGGAACGAATTCGCGGATATCCAAGGCTACCACTGCATTGCGAATGTCGGGATTCAACCCAGCCTCAAACTTGATTGCTTTCCAAGATTCGTCAGGATTATATCTCAGATACGACGAGAACTTAGTTAACTCTTCGAATCTGGCAATGTACTGGTCAATCGATCGACCTCTCTGTCGAAGTTGGAGAAATTCTATCTCTTTCTCCGCTCTGACACTTCTCGAAAAGTACTTGTCTAAGAAGGTCTCCCAGAAAATAGACCAAGTAACCTGTCGCTCTTGGTGAGCCAACAGTTCATTGGCTCCTCTCCACCAAAATTCTGCTTCCTCCTTCAGCATGTATACAGCAAAATCTACTTTCTGTTCATCTAAACATTTCAGAACCCTAAAGACCTTCTCCATTTCGATCAACCATCTATCTGCCACCATCAGATCATACCCTCCAGCGAAAGGCGGCGATCGAGTTCTCATAAAATCCGCCCATCCATTCCCTGCATTCTTCAGGTTCTCACCCATCTCACCATTAGCGTCACTATTATTTTGCATATGCCGCAGAATTTGGTTTGTGGCAGAAACTTGATCTCGAATAGCAGTGGCTAGATCTTGTAGAGTAGCTTCTGTACTTGGTGCCGAGTTTCTCCTTGATGAGCCATTTTCCACTGTATGAAACAAAATAATTAGTTCCTATTGAGGTGATCAAGCTCAATAGTATTTAAAGAAGACTTTATAATACAGTAGTGATAACATCATCAAGCATACATACTGGAAAAACGCTAGCAATTTTCCCTTAACAATTTCCATGTGCCACTCTCTCCATCTATCCACATCTTATTCAAGATGCTTTAGATCGATCCAGGTAACCATCCACCCCCATGGCCACTTAGGAACGACCCGCTATGATACCAACTTGTAACGCCCGATTTTTTTTTTTTTTATGCAGAGATCAGATATACCACAAGCTAAGCAACCCATACATTTATATATTCAAAACTATATACATCAGAGTTCAACAGCATATATAAATATATACATACATATGTAACCCGAGGTACTGAGCTCACAACACAAAAGGCAGAGTACCATGGGGTTACATCAAAACAATGGGTTAGCCCATTTACAAAGCCAAAAGTTAGACTTCCACTGCTACACTACATCCTATCCCTAGCCCTCACCCTTGGGGTGCTACTGGTGGAGGAGGTAGGCCAGGATTAAGGATATTTATCATACTAGTCACTAACAGGTTCACAATAATCGTGAACTGTCCCAAGTAAGGGACATCCACGGTCTGCAACTCCAGAAGCAGTGTCAGCACCACGAATGCCATTTCTACTGATCTGAACATAGCATTAAAACATAGTGACATATGAAAATCCCAGTAAGATCAACACCCAAACATATAAAATACGAAAATTCACATGCTATGTCCAGCTGTATAAACTACAGAAAACATTTTCTCTTTTATGTAATAAAGATACAATAATGTACTTACCAGCCTTTTGTAGGTTATGCATCAATATCATGCATGATAACAAAATATGCATTTGTACAATACCTGTGCTGTCGTCCATGATCCATACCACACACAGTGGCTCATTATCACTCATAGTGGCTCATAAGCCGATAATTTCTCTCAGTTGCAATCCTCAATGTGGCGTGAGTCTTCTCCTCCAGCTACTCACCCACCCTTTGAGGGCCATTGGTCGGAGGGTCCTTCCTGTATTGACCACTCTAGGCTATAGGGTGTCCCCTATCCCGGTACCGTATCACAAGCCACGACCCTTCAGTCGCTTTACCTCGTAAGGTGCCACTATCCTGGGTCACCTTAATGGGTAAAGGTCAACCTGAAATTGTCAGTCTCCTCAATACAGCAAGGAAGACACCCGTTGCCAGGCCATCCTGCTTCAGAGAGGATCATTCTGACCGTCAGTCGCCTCAATACAGCAAGGAAGACACCCATTTCTGGGCCACCCTACTTCAGAGAGGGTCCTCCTGACCAGATTAAGTCTTTTATCTCTCTCCAGCCACTTATCACAACAAGAATATGCATATCAATAAATGTCCAGAACATAATTCATATTCATCCTTAAACATGTTACATTTATTCCTCATAAATAACATACGTGCTTCTATAGCCTCCCAAAAGCACATGCATCAATGACTCACTTGCAGCCATGCACACAAGCAGTCTATAATATACAAATATGACAATCATGCATCATTCCTTATGCATTGTTATACTAGCATAGACATCAATCAACATGCATTTCATCATTATACAATGTGTGATTTAATATCTCATAATAAAAGGATGGAATTTACACTACAATGTATCACTAAAAAGGTATATCTATACATTTTAGTTCCCCTTAACATCATCCATTCATTGGAGTTCATTTAGAGCCTTCAAAATGCAAAACAGAGCAAAAACAGCCTCAAGCACGGCCTGGCCGTGTCACCAAGCACGGCCATGCTTCAAACTATGCAAACCAGGCTAAAAACACTCAAAATAGCCTGAAGCACGGCCTGGCCGTGTCCCCAAGCACGGCCGTGCTTCAGGTTTTTCCATGCAGTCCAGATTTCCGTTCAGCCAGACCTTTCCTTACTAAAAAGATCATAACTCACTCATTTCAACTCCGATTAAGGTGAAAACATTTTCCTTTTTGTAATGCAAATGTAACATGGATAAAGCATGAATAAAATATTATGCTTGCATGCTTGACAATTATCATTATTCTATACAAAAATAATATTTGTAGTGTTAATCTTCTATAATTTTGTCTTTGTTCAGGAATAGGGTAATGCGAGCCATTCTCTCACCCGCTACACACACACCACTATTACTTCGTTAGAGTGGTCATAGTCTCCCTCGACACACTCAAGGCTAATAGGTTGTCTCCTATTCGATATCGTTTCAAGCCATACAAACTCATCAAGTCACCTTACTATTGTAAAGGTCATCCTATGTCTCATATCGTCTTTTATTTATCCAGCCACAAACATCATTATTCACATCAACAATACTCAACAATATTCATTAACATTATATAACCATCCATGTATCATATCTCACAAGTACAAGCCACATCATTCCATATCTGCAACGTATGTTTCATCAAGTTAATCACTATCTTTTGAGTCATTACATGGTAATCCATAACATAAATCATGTCTAGTATGAAAAGAATGAGGAAGCTAGTGTTGTATTACATCTATGTTTAAGGCATTCAACTTTAATTTAGGTCCTCTAATCACTATTCGCTTATTATAGTTCATTTGGGAGGGAAAATAAAAAATCGAGTTAAAAAAACCTTGTAAATAGCCTGGCTGTGTCCTAGAACATGGCCATGCTCTGGCTACACCCAAAAATACACCTGCATAGAACACGGTCGTGTTCTAGGCGCGTCCAAAATTCCCCTTGTTTTACAACTTCCATGCAGCCATATTAATGTCCAACCAGCCAAAAATAGGGATATACATGAATATTTAGGTAATTTTTTACACATACCATCATTCCCAAGGGGTCAAATTAATTCAAAACCTACCCCCCATAAATAGCTTCCCCCTTTTCTCTTCTTCCACATACATAAAAGTAATGAACTTCCAAACCCATTTTCACCTTCATCAATTCAATTCCAACAATAGACATAAACATATTTACACACACACACATACATATATATATATATATATATATATATACACACATCATCAAATAATGCAAGGATTCAAGATAGGTTAATATTGAACCTACCTATTCTCTCTCTTTGATTTCTTCTTCCTTACTTGCTTGAGCCTTTCCTTCTCCTCCACCACTAATTTCTGTACATTCATCCCACAAATCATCCCTTAGAAAGTTAAAAAAGAGAAGAAAAATATATTAGAGAGGTTAATCCATAGGGAATTAACCTTGGTTCTTCCTCTCTTGGCTATCTCTTTCATCTTCTTTCTTGGTCTCTCTTTTCTCTTGGCTTCTCTCCTCCCTTTTTGTTGACCTCCCCAAGAAAACAAGGAAAAAAATAAAATAAACAAACTTACTCAAAAAGCTTCCTAGCCTATGCCAACTATGTCCCTTAACCATGCAAATATTTCAAAATTGTCATTTTATTACATTGTGACTATTCCCTTAACAAAGGCCTTGTTTGGTTTGTGCAAAGTTCCATAATGCTTTAATCTTCTCTTGAGAAAATTTCCAATAAAATTTTGAGCAACACTGTCCACTTGTCTTCAACAAATCTCTTGCCACCCCGCTCTAGCCTTAAAAGATGAGAAATTGCCATTTTCCCTTAACAATTTTCCTCAAAGATAAGAATTCTTTCTTTCATCTTTTATATGTATATAATTAAGAATTAATAAAATCAATTTATTTTAACTCTTCTTATTATGATACTTCGCGAAATGTGAAGAAAATCAGGGGATGTTACATAAATCATGTAATCATGACAATTATGGTGTAACATCCCTAATTTTGTTTCATGTATTAATAAAAGTACATAAATATTTAATTAAGGAAATAAAATTTATTAGACAATATTTTAGATATCTAAGGAAATAATAATAAAGATTAGATTACATGGCATTAAGACAAAAATTTAGCAAGTGGTGTGATTCCACATTCATAATTTTGGCAAGTGGCATGATAATACAAGGCTTTAGGACAAAAACATATATATCCTACACTCATAATTTTAGCAAGTGGTATGATAATACATGGCATTAGGACAAAACATTCCTATCCCACACAAATAATATCAACTAAATAATGGAGATTTAAGGGCTAGAAATTTGCCACCTAAAAAGGCAAACCTATCATACTTGTTTAAGACAAAAGAAAATGGAAATGAATCCCTAAATCAAAGGGACCTTGTCCCTTATCTTAAGAACATATCATCATAATTTTCAAAGTACAAATCTCCTTTTCCTATGCATATCTTGACTAAGGAAGAGGAAGACAAGATCATAAGTTGTTTGTTTTCCAAAAATTCAACAAAGTGTATCCTAATTGTGATAAGGTAGACCCATGATCATGAAAGGTGTATTATTTGGTGGTCTATTTAAGCAAAACCCACCCCTACAACATTTTAATTTCGTCTAAGTGAGGAAGAGAGAGAAATAGAAGCAAGGTAGAGTGAGGAAAGGAGAGAAAGAGAGGAGAAGAAAGGAAGGAAGAAGAAGGAGAAGTTTAGAAGGCTAAGTACTCAAGGTAAGTTACCTTAATCTCCACTTGAATCCATTTTTCTTCTTCATCCTTGAGGTTTAAAAACTCACCCTCCTTCTCTTACCTAAGCTGCTAGAAAAGCTAAGAGAAGGGAGGAATCTTGCTACTTCTTTCAAGAGGAAACAAGAAAACCAATTCACTAAGTGAGCTAGGGAGATTCTTAGGTAAGTTTAACAATATTTTTTTTCGAAGAAAAGCTTTGAAATTTGTAATATCTATATGGGAATTTTATCTTAGAACTTTGATGATTGGTCATGGATGTTGCTTTATCATGTTACATATTGATCTTGCATGTGATGTACGTTTGAATACTTAGGCTGGTTTAGATAGTTCTGCATAGGTATGGCTATGGGTGGTAAAACTTTAAGCTTCTATTTTTTAAAATTATGGGAAGAATTGGTAAGGAATTAAAATAAATGGTTAACATAAATAATATAGCTATATGTCTCACGGATATTTAGCCACTGAAATTACTCAATTTGGAGTCCACATGAGGCAGATATGAGCCAATTAGTAAGCAGAGGTCAGAAAATGGTTAATCAGGGAAGAATCTGTTAGGAAAGCTTATGTTTTTGAATTTTTGGGACCATTCAGTAAGGAATTAAAATAACTTGTTAACATAACAATTATAGATATATGTCTTACGGATTTGTAGCAACTAGAATCACTCAATTTGTAGTCCATATGAGGTAGATATGGTCTAATTAGTAAGTAGTGTTCAGAAAATGATTAATCAGGGAAGAATCTGTTAGGAAAGCTTTTGTTTTTGAATTTTTGGGACCATTATGTAAGGAATTAAAATAACTTGTTAACATAACAATTATATATATATGTCTCACGGATTTGTAGCAACTGGAATAACTCAATTTGTAGTCCATATGGGGTAGATATGGTCTGCTTAGTTAGCAAAGGTCAGAAAATGGTTAAATCAGGGAAGAATATGTTAGGATAGCTTTTGTGTTTGAATTTATGGGAATATTCTGTAGGGAATTAAAATAAATGGTTAACATAAAAATTATTTCTATATGTGTCACGGAGTTGTAGCCACTGGAATAACTTAATTTGGAATTCATATGAGGGAGATATGGACAGATTAGTAGGTAAAGGTCAGAACCTATCCAAGAGGAAATAATCTGTACGTTGTGGGAGTAATATCACCTTTATTTCTTAATATTTCGCTAAACTATTCAACATAATTGTTTTAGATAATTGTTTTATCTTGAAATTGATACCAAGATCACCTACATCGGAGTTCAATTGAGGGAGTTATGCTCTGATTAGTAAGAGAAGGTTAGATATGATGAAAACCTGCATCAAGAAAATAAAGAAATAAAAGTAATATTTAAAAAAGAAGACAAATCTTATAAATGGAAATAATAAATGACTAGTATATGCCATAGCCATTGCCATTGTATGAACTTCTTACCATATTAAGTGTGAAATTTTGACATGGAAATATTTTATAAAGTGATATTTGAAATGGTTATGTTCATGGCATGATTACCAATGATTTTTGGTAATAGTTATATTTTGATGAACATACTTGTTATTGAAAGCATATTTTAGCTATCATTGTGAAAAGAAAAGAAATGAACACGGTCACATGGCAATCCGTGTGGTGCACCAGTAGGGGACGCCCTACCAACGGTTATGAATATGTTAATGAGAAAAGAAAGAGAAAGTGTGCCATGTGGGACGGAGCGAGATAAGCCCGTACCGGAGAGTAGAAAATACTCACCCTGATCAGGGTAGCTTGATATGAGAATAAATTGGTAGACATTATATGATATTTTGAAAATAATCAATCCTGTCATACATGTCATTACTGTATGATTCTCATGTGCATAGATATAGTTCATTCATGTGACCAAAGTTATTTACTGTAGTTTATACAGCTGAACATGACGTGATGACTATATTGATAATGATTTATTGTTGAACCTATTGGGATTTAATTCTCACTATATTTCCATATCATGTTCAGAAGAATAATTATGTAGATTTTCTCAATGACACTTATTATTTCCGTACGTTGGATCGAGGTGCCCTACCTTGGGCAACTACCAGTTATATCATATGTATCTGTAGTAGATGTGACTGAGATTCTGGTTGAGGTGCCACCCGCACCAGTGTCCCTGGAAGTAGTTGACATAGATGATTAGAGCTAATATGTATCTTTGTACAAATGTTTGTAAAATAATGGTGTATATGGAAACTCAGTATTGTATCACTGTTAATAACAATTATGCTTGGTTAAAGTGATTATTATTACGAGTTAAGTGGTTAGAATTAAAGTAGTAATAACTTCATGTAATTTTACAAATATAATAAAAAAAATTTGTTACATTTACATAAATGGAGTTGTTACATATGGCATGAATAATCTTTTCAAAATATCATGGGCACAAATAACTGTTTCAAAATATCATGGCATGTCAAAATCACAACTTTATCATATAATGGTAGCTAAATGTTCATATCAATTCTTTTCTACCTTGGTTAGGTTGAGTATTCTATACTTGTTCATAACGGGCTTTTCTCTCGCCCCATCTGACGTGGCATAATTCTCTTTCTTTTCTTATCATAGCCATGAATAGGGCATCCCCTATTTGGTGCACTACACATGGAAACCATGTGACTGTTCTCTTTTATTTTCTTTTCTTTTCACATAAATAGCCAAGATATGTTTTCAACAATAAAATATGCCCAATATGACCACATGCCACAAATTACAAATCAAAACATAATCATTTTAAATATCATTCATAGAAATCATATAAAAATAATATGCATAGGATGGTAAAAAATTATGCAATGGCTATGGCTAGGGCATAGTAAAGCTATATTTCCCAAAAGTCCCTTACTTTAACTCATATAGAAAATTTATTTTGCCTTTGTGATTCTTCTTATTAATTATTATCATTTTATTTCTTTATTTTCTTCCATTTTTATTCTCTAGTCGATCTTTTCCTAAAACTAATCCCACTTAAATTATTCTTTTTCATCTTGTACTCTTAAACACTTATTTTCCAATTCCTTTACATATATCTATTCTTATTATCCTTGATTTCCTAGTATACATCTTTATACTTAAATTATCAACCCTTTTCTAAGTGTCAAAGCATTCTGGTTACCATAAGTCTGGACCTTTTGTTACTCTTTTGGTCATATCTCTCTCATATGAACTCCAATTTAGGTTATTTCAAATCCTATGGAAATACATAAGTATAAAAAAAATTTGTTAAGAGTTTTGGCAAAATTCCAATAATATAGGTGTTATAGCATCCTCAAAATCTCTGTTACTACACTACAAGCTAATTCTGAACTTTCCTTACTAATTGTGATATATCTTATGGGCTCCAAATTGGGTGATTCCAGTGACCATAAAACTATAAAAAATAGAGATATAAATTTTATACTAACCATTTCTTTGAATTAAGCATGGATATTTCCCATAAATTCAAAAATAGAAAGCTCCCTTACATTGCCCTAAGTTTCCAGCCTTTTTACTACTCAAATTAATTCTTAGGGTTATGCTTGGACAAATTTTTAATCTCTAAAATTCTAATTTACTCAAATTTCAATCATCTAATTAATTTCATTCTTTAATCCATTTAGTCCTCTTCAATTTCAGACTCATCTATTCCTAAATATTTACTATCCCTACTCAATAAGTCAACCTTCCATCATTAACAACTATTCTATTTTCATGCATAGTCATTGTAACAACTCCATTCATTTATTTTTAAATATATATTTGTAAAGTTTCATGAAGTCATTACTTCTTTACTTCAAATTACTTAACTCATAATAACTTTCAATTAATTTAACCAAGCATAATCAAGGTTTAAGGTCTACCATTAACACTTATACAATTCTTAGTTTACATACATATCATTAATCAAAACGTTCGTACAAAAAAATATCAAACTCATAAATATCTACATTTAATTCATCCACGTTGACCAATTTTACATATATAGGTACGGGTAGTTGCACCTTCACTGAGATCTTAACTAATCTCGACCACAAACACTTTATTAATTTTTGGGATCTGTCTAAAATAGAGTAACTCGATCTAATGTGCACTAAAAAACCAGAGCCATGGAGAAAAATATGCAGAACTAGTTTTTTGAACATGATATGGAAATATAGTGAGAATTAAATCCTAATAGGTTCAACAATAAATCATAATTATCATCAATATAGCTCATAATGTCATGTTCATCTGTATAAATTAAAGAAAATATCTTAAGTCACATGAATGCACTTTATCTATTCACATGAAAATCTTATAGTAATGACATGCATGGCATGAATAACTATTTTCAGAATATCATATGATGGCCATAAACTTATTTTAATATCAAGTTACTCCAATCAGGGTGAGTAATTTCTACTCTTGGGTACGGGCTTTTCTCGCTTTGTCTGACATGGCACACTTTCTCTTTCTTTTCTCATTACCACAATCATAGCCATTAGTATGGCATCCCCTACTAGTGCACCACACCGAATGCCATGTGACCGTGTTCGTCTCTTTTCTTTTCATATTAATAGCCAAAAATTCATTGGTAATCATGCTATGAACATAATCATTTTCAAATATCACTATATAAAATATTTCCATGTAAAAATTACACACTTAAGATGGAAGGGAATTCATGCAATGGCAATGGCTAGGGCATACACTAGTCATTTATTATTTTCATTTATAAGATTTTTCTTCTTTATTAAATATTATTTTTATCTCTCACTAATCAGAGTATACTTTCCTTATTTTAACTCCAATTGAGGTGATCTTGTTGTCCATTTAAAGTTAAGACAAACGCCTAAAATTATTATGTTGAACATTTTAGTGAAATCATAAGGAATCTTGGTTTTATTACTCCTTGAAATTCAATGTTATTTCTTTCCAAGTAAGTTCTGACCTCTACTTACTAATTTTATCATATCTCCCTCCTATGGACTCTTGAATGATTCCATTAGCTAAATATTCGTAAGTCATATATCTATATTTTTCATGTTAACCATTTCTTTTCAGTTCCCTACAAATTTTTCCCAAAAATTTAAACACAGAAACTTACCTAATAGATTCTTTCCTGGTTAACTAGTTTCTGACAACTGCTTACTAATTGGAGCATATCTCCCTCATTTAAACTCCAAATTGGGTGATTCTAGTGGATACAAATATGTGAGACATATATATACATTTCTTACGTTAACAATTTCTTTTAATTCCTAACTGATTCTTACCATAATTTCAAAAATAGAAGCTTCTCCAAAATCCAGTTTTCTAACCAAACCCTTCCTAAGGTTTTAGTTCATCCATTTTTTATGTGCTCTTCCATTTTTTTCCTAATTTACATCTAATCATAATATTACTCATTTCAACATTTTAATTAGATTCCTTACACTTAATTTAACATATTCCATCGTCTACTTCTCAAGAAAACAGAAATCAAATCATGTATTATTAAGGGTGTTTCTCAACAGAAATGTCTCATGGTCTTCTTCTGAGTGTTTAAGGCCATATTTATTTTATCAATCTACCCATATCCCATTAACTTTTTACCACATTTTAATATACATAACAGTAATACAAAAACCTAAATTTTTTGCCACTCATAGCCATACCTATGCAAAACCTTCGACACAAACTTAAGTTTTCAACATACATCACAAGCATGATCAACATGTAATATGATATAGCAACATCCATGGCCAATCATGAAAGTAAAAAATATTGTAAATTTCATCAAAGTTCTAGGATCAAAATCCCATATAAATGTTATAAATTTCAAATCTTTTCTTCAAAAAGAGATATTGTTAAACCTACCTAAACATCTCCCTCGCTCACTTAGTGAATTCTTTTTCTTGTTTTCTGTTGAAGAAAATGGCAAGATTCCTCCCTTCCCTTAACTTTTCCAACAACTTAAATAAAAGGAGGGCGAGTTTTGAACCTCAAGGATGAAAAGAATAGATGGATTCAAGTGGAGATTAAGCTAACTTACCTTGAGTACTTAGTCCTCTAAACTTCTTCTTCTTCCTTCCTTCCTCTCTTCTCCTTTCTTTCTCTCCTTTCCTCACTTCTCTTTTTCCCTCTCCCTCACTTAGAAGAAATTATAATGTTATAAGATTGGTTTTGCCTTAAATAAATTATCAAGTGTTCCTCCTCTCAAAATTATGGGTCTACCTTATCACAATTAGGATGCACTTATCTTCTTTTTGGGGAAAGACAATTCATGTTCTTGTCTTCCTCTCCCTTAATCAAGATATGCATAGTAAAAGGAGATTTATTTTTGAAAATCATGATAAAATGTTCTTAATACAAGGGACAAGGTCCCTTTGATTTACAGATTCATTTCCTTTTTCTTTTGTCTCGCTCAAGTATGATAGGTTTGCCTTTCTAGGTTGCAAATTTTTAGCCCTTGAGTGTCGCTTGCTTAGTTAAAATTATTTGTGTAGGTGATAAAGGGGAAAATTGAGTGTTTAATGGTTATATTTTATCCCCTAATTAGTAGTAAACTTATGATTATTTCCCTACATTTGGTTATGCTTTGCTTTGGATACTGCTTTAGTTTGTTTTATGTTTGTAGGAGAGAAAAAGAGGCCAAGAAGCAAGGGAAAACACTCATGAAAGGAGGCATATGGACTTGGAACATGTTGAGGAGGAAGCAAGGAGGCAACCTTGAAGAAATTGGCAAGAAAAGAGACTTGCAGCCCCAAACACGGCTATGCTGTGCTTGGTGTACATGAAGCATGGCCAAGCCGTGGTCTATGCGAAAAGTAGAGAATTTCTCAGATTTCTAGCCCGAAGCACTGCCAGGCCGTGTCATGAAGCACAATCGTGCTTCGTGTCTGTACATTGTAACAACTCCATTTTAAGTAACAATTTTTTTTAAATACCATGAAGTTATTACCTTGTTACAACTTAACTCAAAATAACATTTATTTAATTTATACAATACAGAATTTACATACATATCATTAATCAATAACATACATACAAAAGTCTAACACATATATAATTACATCTTATTCATCCCTGTTGACCGGTTCCGGAGATACGGGTGCAAGTGGTTGCACCTTCACTGGGATCTTAATCAACTCGACCATAGACATCATATATATTACTGGGATCAGCTCAAAATAGAGTAACTCGATCCAACATACGCTAAAAGCCAGTGCCATAGAGAAAATTTACATAACTATTCTTCTGAACATGACATGAAAATATAGTGAGAATTAAATCCCAGTAAGTTCAACAATAAATCATCATCAATAAAGCTCATCACATCATGTTCATCTGTATAAACTGCAGCAAATATCGTTGGTCACATGAATGCACTATATCTATGCACATGAGAATCGTACAGTAATGACATGTATGACATGATTAATTATTTTTAGAATATCATATGATGACTATCAATTTATTCTCATATCAAGCTACCCCAGTCAAGGTGAGTATTTTCTACTCTCCTGTACGGGTTTTTCTCGCTCTGTCCGACATAGCACACTTTCTCTTTCTTTTCTCATTAACATAGTCATAACCGTGGGTAGGGCATCCCCTACTGGTGCACCACATGGATTACCATGTGACCATGCTTATTTCTTTTTTTTTTCACAATAATAGCCAAAAATATGCTTTCAGTAACAAGTATGTTCATCAAAATATAATTATTACCAAAAATCATTGGTAATCATGCCATGAACATAACCATTTTAAATATCAGTTTATAAAATATTTCCATGTCAAAATTTCACACTTAAGATGGTAAGAAGTTCATATAATGGCAATGGCTATGGCATTTACTAGTCATTTATTATTTTCATTTATCAGATTTTTTTTTAAAATATTAATTTTATTTCTTTATTTTCTTGATGCAGGTTTTCATCTTATCTGACCTTCTCTTACTAATCAAAGCATAACTCCCTCAATTTAACTCTGATGTGGGTGATATTTGTGTCAATTTAAAGATAAAACAATTATCTAAAACTATTATGTTGACCAGTTTAGCGAAATATTAAGAATTGAAGGTGATATTACTCCCTCAAAATATAGGTTATTTTTTCTCGGGTAGGTTCTGACCTCTACCTACAAATCTGTCCATATCTTCCTCATAAGAATTCCAAAATAAGTGATTACAGTGGCTAAACATCCATGACAAATATAGAAATAATATGTATGTTAATCATTTATTTTAATTCCCAACAAAATGTTCCCAGAAATTAAAACACATAAGCTATCCTAAAATATTCTTCCCTGATTAACCAATTTCTGATCACTACATACCAATCGAACCATATCTACCTCATGCGGACTCCAAATTGAGTTATTCTAGTGGCTAAAATTCTGTGACACATATATCTATAATTCTTATGTTAACCATTGATTTTAATTCCCTACAGAATATTCCCAGAAATTAAAACACAGAAGCTATTGTAACATATTCTTCCTTTTTGATTATTCTTCGAATTTAAAAAAAAAAGCTTAAAATTTTACCACCCATAGCCATACCTATGCAGAACTATCTACACTAGCCTAAGTATTCAAACATACATAATATGTAACATGTTATAGCAACATCCATGACCAATCATTAAAGTTCTAAGATCAAAATCCCATATAAATATTACAAGTTTCAAAACTTTTCTTCAAAAAGAAATATTGTTAAACTTACCTTGAGCACTTAGTCTTCTAGACTTCTCCTTCCTCTTCCTTCCTTTCTTCCTCTCCTTTCCTCACTCTACCTTGCTTCTATTTTTTTATCTCCCTCACTTGGATGAAAATTCTAATATTATAAGGGTAGGTTTTGCTTATATAGACTATCAAATAATTCACCTTTCATAATCATGGGTCTACTTTATCACAATTAGGATGCACTTGGTTGAATTTTTGGAGAAACAAACAACTCATTTTCTTGTCTTCCTCTTCCTTTGTCAATATATGCATAGGAAAATGAGATTTGTATTTTTAAAACTATGATAATATGTTCTTAAGATAAGGGACAAGGTCCCTTTGATTTAGTGATTCATTTCCTTTTTCTTTTGTTTTAATCAATTATGATAGGTTTACCTTTTTAGGTGACAAATTTTCAACCCTTGAATCTTCCTTGCTTAGCTAAAATTATTTGTGTAAGATAAGGATGTTTTGTCATAATGCTATGTATTATTACCCACTTGCTAAAGTTATGAGTGTATGATATAGATGTTTTTTCTTCCTAAAATTATGAATGTGGGATATCACCACTTGCTAAATTTTTGTCTTAATGCTATGTCACCTAATCTTGATTACACCATTATTTCATCACTTTATTTTATTTTTTATTTTTATTTTTTCTCTTGGGTTTGGACTCATTCTTGCCCATTTTCTTTACTTTGGTTAAAATTCTACCTTTCATAATGGACTTAGTCACATTTTCATGATTTTTGGGCTACCGGTCTAATTTCTATATCCTAATCCAAGTCTATGTTTTATTTCTTCCTTGGGCTATCCTATTTGCTTGCTAAAAATTCATGTGAAGTAGAAAAACTCTATATGAAATATCCATAGTTGAAAGCCCAATTTATGGGTGGAGATACTAAACTTAGTAACTTTAACTCTTAAATTAGAAAAAATTACCCTAATCCAATCTTCTTGAAATTTTAATACCTTTACTTTCTTCACAAAAAGTTATCTTCCTTACCCAAGAATTTCACCTTTCTTTAGTATATTTATTTCTAATTTTTCCTCTTAGGTTTTCTCTCTTTACCTATTCTATTAATGTTAGAACATTTCTATGCATACACGTAAGGTGAAGAATTTATAAGGATTATATTTCCTTAGATATTTAAAAATTGTCTAATAAATTTTATTTCCTTAATTAAATATTTATGTACCTTTATCAATAAAAGAAACGAAATTAAAGATGTTACTTTGAATACTTTTGTACTTTTATTAATTCATAAAATGAAATTAGGGATGTTACATACACCACGTGATTTTTAGGGTTTTGAGCAGCCAAGTGGTTATAAATACATGGGGAAGTGCAGCTAAGTAGATCTAAACTCATACAGATATCTTAAACTCAGTTTTTAGGCTTAGAAAACACTCTTAGATTAGGTTTTTACTAGATTCATTGTTGAATTCATGTTCTAGAGTAGGATTTACAACAATTGAAGCATTATATCTCAAATTTACACAAATTAGGTTTCATCTATATACTTTCGTTCTCTACTTTTACTTCTATTTCTACTCCTTCTCTTGAATTGCATTGAACTTGAATTATTTACTTAATGAATATGGTTTTGGTTTATGTTTCTATGATGTATGAGTAGATATTGATCTAGGGTTTTGGTAAACCCACTTATGGTATGATGATACTACATTGTTGAGTTGAATGTTGGAACCCTAATTGTGATTACTTCTAGATTAATTAGGATTAACTATTATGTGTATGAATAAGAGTTGGTAGAATGACTAATCACCAATCTATCACTTCTCAAGTATTTGATTGATGAACTGAAAGGTGAAAATTAAAACCGGAACCTAATAGTTAATTAGGGATATCTTAATCACAAAAGTAGTTTAAGGTTCTCTAGGAATGAATCAATTAGTGGGCACAAGAAAACCGATTAATTGAATTCCATGGTTGGCATATAACTTAATAGACCTAGGTTGAACTAAGAACCACAAAAGTAGGCAATTGGATTAACCTAGGTACGATTTGTAATGCTTGAAAGAGATTACTATTTAATTAAGGCTAAACCATCCCAAATTACCTAGATAATTACAACTAGAGGTACATGTTGAATGTTGAATATCATAAGTATGGTGAACCCTAACCTTAGGCTTTTATTAATTGAATTACTTATTAGTTGAATTGTGACAAACTTTCTATCGCATTACATTGATTTAGATAGCATATTTTGTATAATTCTAGTAGTTGACATTGTTCTCTGTGGGATACGACCTGTACTCGTTGTACTAGATACAGCTACGCCGTGCGCTTGTGGTTATTAGTAAAACACACACAACAAGTTTTTGGCGTCGTTGCCGGGAATAATCGTCAATATTATATATATTGTGAAATAGCTAGACTATATCAATTTCTTTTAATTTTTCTGCATAATTTAATCTTGTTGATTTTTGTCTCTTTTCTTCCTTTATAGGTGTGTTTCTATTTTATGAGAAGAGAACTTGAGTTCATCGCTGAATTTGATTTGAAAATTGAATGCACACTACAAAAGAGAAGAAGAAGACAACAGCAAGAACATTCTGCACCTACCATGGCAGAGAGAGATAACCGTTCTCTTAAGGATTTCACCGCCCCAGATGCCCATGGCTTAAATCCCAGTATTATCAGAACAGTTGTTGAGGTCAACAACTTTGAGCTAAAGCCTTCTCTTTTGCATATGGTTCAGCAAAATCAATTTGGAGGGTCACCTACTGAAGACCCTAATCTCCACTTATTAGTATTTTTAGAATACTGTGATACTTTGAAGCTGAATGGAGTATCTTCTGATGCCATTAGACTGAGATTGTTTCCTTTCTCTCTAAGGGACAAGGCCCGTACATGGTTGCATTCTCTTCCATCAGGGTCAATAACTATATGGCAGTAGCTTTCTCAAGCATTCTTGGCCAAGTACTTCCCACCAAGTAAGAAAGCCCATCTTAGAAATTAGATAACTACTTTTGCATAAAAGGATGGGGAGTCACTATATGAAGCTTGGGAGAGATTTAAAGAGCTCCTCATAATATGTCCACACCATGGGTTAGAGAAGTGGCTTATAGTCCATACGTAATACAATGGACTAATCTACAGCACCCGCATGTCTGTGGATGCTGCAGTAGGAGGGGCCATTATGAACAAAATAGTGGATGATGCCTATGAGTTAATTGAAGATATGGCTCAAAAGCACTACTCCTGGTCTAGTGAGAGGCAGCTAAGAAAACCATTAGGTATGTATGAAGTAGATGCATTTAATCATCTAACTTCTAAAGTTGATGCTCTGTTTTAGAAATTAGATAAGTTAAGCATCAATGTTGTTGGTTCTTCTTCATATTCATTATGTGAGATTTGTGGAGGTGGTTGTCATGTGGCCAATGAATGCCAGCTTGGAAACTCTGCACCTTAGGATTGTGAGCAGGTAATGTAACGTCCGGTTTTAACCTTTTCTCCCCCACTTCATTCCAACATAAAGGCGATTTACATCTCCTACCATACAAAGCTTCATAAGGTCCCATTCCAATACTAGAATGATAACTGTTATTATATGTAAACTCAGCCAGTGACAGATATCCATCCCATACTTTTCCTTGCTCTAGCACACACGTTCTTAGCATATCCTCTAAAGTCTGTATAGTTCTCTCTATTTGATTATCTATTTGACGATGATATGCAGTACTAAAACACAAACGAGTGTCAAAAGCTTCTTGTAGCGCTCTCCAAAATCTAGAAGTAAATCGGGGATCTCGATCCGAAATGATACTATTAGGAATTCCATGTAACTGTACAATTTCTTTCATATACAACTGGGCCAATTTATTCAATGAGTAATTTTTTTAATGGGTAGAAAGTGCGCAGATTTCGTCAATCTATCTACTATTACCTATATCGCATCATGACATATCTGAGTCTTAGGTAATCCGACAATAAAATCCATAAATATACTATCCCATTTCCACTCAAGGATTTCTAAAGGTTGTAAGATCCCCGAAGGTTTTTTATGTTATATCTTCACCTTTTGACAAACCAGACACTTAGACACGTATTCAGCAATGTCTTTCTTCATTCCTGGCCACCAATATAATCTTTTCAAATCTTGATACATTTTTGTAGATCCTGGATGGATTGTTACTTACTTTAATGAGCTTTTTCCATAATCTTAGCCTTCAAATTCTCTCCTTGTGGTATACATGTTTTGCCTCGATACATAATAATTCTATCATCTGACATTGCAAAGTCAAGCTGTTCTCTTGAATCTTGTAAAAATTGATCATGTATCTGTGCTTCCTTAATCTGAGTCTTCAAATCACTTTCAATTCTTAATTCACTAACAATCAGACTTCTAAGGACAGTCATAACTGATAAGTTCAAATTTCTAAATTCTTCAATTAGCT
Organism: Gleditsia sinensis; assembly: GCA_037074535.1. NCBI lineage: Eukaryota > Viridiplantae > Streptophyta > Magnoliopsida > Fabales > Fabaceae > Gleditsia > Gleditsia sinensis. Next base: position 44,053,533 of record CM073463.1, read on the forward strand.
CTATTTCTTTTATCAGTATTTGACTTAAATACAATGACTTCCGGCTCAATGCATCAACTACTACATTTGCCTTCCCTGGGTGATACTTTAATTCAAATTTGTAATCATTAATGAATTCCATCCACCTTTTTTGCCTCATATTCAATTCTTTTTGGTCAAAGAGATGCTTTCAACTCTTGTGGTCACTATATATTTCAAATACAGCTCCATACAAGTAGTTTCTCAACATCTTTAGGGAAAAAACTATTGCAGCCAACTCTAAATCATGAGTAGGATAGTTCTCTTTATGCAGTCTCAATTGTTGAGACGCATAAGCAACTACTCTACTTTCTTGCATCAAAACACAACCTGAACCTTTCTTGGAAGCATCCGTATAGACTACAAAGCATCCAGAAGGGTTAGGAACAACTAGAACAGGTGGAGAAGTCAATTTGACTTTAAGTTCTTGAAAACTATTCTCGCATTCCTCAGTCCAATTAAATGGACTTCCTTTTCTGGTCAATCGAGTCAAAGGCAAAGCTATTTGAGAAAATCCCAGTATAAATCTTCTGTAATATCATGCTAAACCCAGGAAACTTCTAATTTCAGTCACAGTTTTTGACCTCTCCTATTTCAGCACTGCTTCAGTTTTACTGGGATCCACCGACACACCGTCTTTAGAAATTACGTAACTCAAAAACTTCAATTCTTCCAGTTGTTGTGCTTATGTTTTACTAATTAACTGTAAGCGCACGGTGTAGCTGTAGCTAGTCCGGCGAGTATGGGTCATATCCCACAGAGAACAATGTCAATTACTAGAATGATGTGAAATATGCTATCTAAATCGATGTAATTCAAGGGAGAGTTTGTCACAATTAAATAAATTAAGGATTCAATTAAATAAAGCCCAGGGTTAGGGTCCACCACACTTATGATATTCAACATCCAATTTGTACCTCTAATTGTTATTATCTAGATTAGTTGGGGATGGTTTAGCCTTAATTAACTAGCAACCTCTTTCAAGCATTACTAATCATACCTAGGTTAATCCAATTGCCTACTTTCGTGGTTCTTAGTTCAACCTAGGTCCATTAAGTTCTATGCCAACCATGAATACAATTAATCGATTTTCTCGTGCCCACTAATTGATTCATTCCTAGAGAACCGTAAACTACTTTCGTGATTAAGATATCCTATTAGGTTCTAGTATTAATCTTCACCTTTCAGTTCATCAATTAATATCCTAAAACATGATAAAACGTTGGCCAGACATTCATCAACTCATATAATCAATGCATAATAGCTAGTCCTAATTAACCATATATAACACAATTAGGGTTCCAACAATTCAATTAGCATAATAAATCATCACATCATAAGTGGGTTTACCGAAACCCTAGATCAAATCTACTCAAGCATGATAGAAAGATAAATCAAAAGCATAATCCAATTCATTAAGTAAATCTATTCAATACAAACCAAGAGAAAGGGTAGAAGAAGAAGTAGAGATGAATGTAGAGATAGAAAGATAGAACTTGAATTACTGAATGTAAAGAATAAGAGATACACACTTGAATCAATCTCAAATCTATTCTAAGAACATAAATTAAACATTAATCCTAGTAAAAACCTAATCTAATGGTCTTTCCTAAACCTAAAACTGAGTAAAAGAAGGTCTGAATGCGTCTGGATGTCTTTGGTTGTGTTTCACCATCAATATATATCACTTTTACTGCTCAAAACCCTAAAACATATGGTGTGTACGGACCCGAAGCATGGTCATGTTCCAAGACACGGCCTGGCCGTGCTTCAGGCTGGATTCTGGGAGTTTTCTGCATACTTCGAACAAAGCACAGCCTGGTCATGCTTCAAGCACACCAAGCACGGCCTGGCCGTGTTGGGGGCTACCATGCTCCTTTCTTGCCAATGTTTGGTGTGTTGCCTCCTTGCATCCTCCTTAGCATGTTCCAAATCCATATGGCATTTCTCATGGGTATTTTCCCTTGCTTCTTGGCCTTTTTTGCTCTCCTACAAACATAAAACAAACCAAAGCAGTATCCAAAGCAAAGCATAACCAAATGCGGGGAAATAATCACAAGTTTACTACTAATTAGGGGATAAAATATAACCATTAAACACTCAAATTTCCCCTTTATCAACTCCCCCATGCTTAAACCTTTGCTTGTCCTCAAGCAAATAACATGTCATATCAGAAGAAAGAGAGATGATGCATAAAAATTTCAGATAACAGATAAATGCAATACAAGAAATTCTTCACTCAATCAATGTGCACACAATAGATATATGAATAGACATTTATCAGATAGTCATTGTTCTTCTAAGACTAAACCAAAATTCCCTTATTATATATCTGCTTCTATTGATACCATTGAATGTATGCATCTAATTGATTTTTAAGCACTCAAGTAGGCCACCTCATCCTTTAGATCTCCTTATGTTGCCTTACCCTTATTTCTAATTTTTCTCACTCAATTTCTTTTATTTCTCATCATCATTTTTTTCTTTTGTCTATTTCATTCATAATCTTTTTTTTCTTTTATAGAAATATGCCGTGAGTGCATTTTATGCTCCATCTCACTAGGGTAAAGGTAGCTAGGTACTCATACTAGGGCCTTTTTGGTGCCTTGAAGGGGTACTTTGAGTGAAAACTTTTTGGGTGTTAAATTCCCTCATTTTTCACCTCTCCCAGCCTTTACACTCTCATAGTGTGAAAAATCAATAAAGGCATACAATTCAAAGCACAATAGGAGAGATATTTTTTAAAAAAATTAGAGGTTTAATGCTAGAAGAGAGAAACTAAAATTTAAACTACCTATTTCATATCCTATCGTGCATAATATGTTCATGAGCTAAAATCAACCTATATTACATCAATCTATCTCTGAAATAGTAAACTATGTGATTATTTCCCTGCATTTGGTTATGCTTTGTTTTGGATACTGCTTTAGTTTATTTTATGTTTGTAAGAGAGCAAAAGAGGCCAAGAAGCAAGGGAAAACACTCATGAGAGCAGCCATATGGACTTGGAACATGTTGAGGAAGAAGTAAGGCAGAAACCTTGAAGAAATTGGCAAGAAAAGAGACTTGTAGCCCCAAACATGGCTATGCCGTGCTTGGTGTGCTTGAAGTATGGCCAGGCCGTACTCTATGTGAAAAGTGGAGAATTTCTCAAATTTTCAACCCGAATCATGGTCAGTGTAACAACCTCTTTTTTTTTCCTTTATTATTATACAATATTGAGTTCAAATACATGTCATTAATCAAAACAGACGTATAACATATCAAACACATAGATATTTACATCTTGTTTATTTTGGTTGACCAATTCTGGAGATACAGGTGCGGGTGGTTGCACCTTCACCGGGATCTGAGCCAACTCGACCACAAACATCTTATTTGATTCTGAAATCTGCCCGACATAAAGTAACTCGATCCAATGTGCACTAAAAGCTAGAGCCTTAGAAACAAAAGCTGCATAAATAATTTTCTGAACATGATATGGAAATATAGTGAGAATTAAATCCCAGTAAGTTCAACAATAAATTATCATCAGTAAAGCTCATCACGTCATGTTCAGCTGCATAAACTACATAAAATATCTTTGGTCACATGAATGCATTATATCTATGCACATAAGAATCATACTGTAATGATATGTATGATATGATTAACTATTTTCAAAATATCATATGATGGCCATCAACTTATTCTCATTTCAAGCTACCCCAGTCAGGGTGAGTGTCCTCTACTCTCCGGTACGGACTTTTCTCGCTCCGTCCAACATGGCCCACTTTCTCTTTTTTTTCTCATTATCATGATCATAACCGTTGGTAGGACGTCCCCTACTGGTGCACCACACGGATTGCCATGTGACCGTGCTCATTTCTTTTCTTTTCATAATGATAGCCAAAATATGCTTTCAATAACAAGTATGTTCATCAAAATATAACTATTACCATAAATCATTGGTAATCATGCCATGAACATAACCATTTCAAATATCACTTTATAAAATATTTCCATGTCAAAATTTCACACTTAAGAAGGTAAGAAGTTCATACAATGGCAATGGCTATGGCTATACTAGTCATTTATTAAGATTCATCTTCTTTTTTAAATACTAATTTTATTTCTTTATTTTCTTGATGCAGTTTTTCATCCTATCTAACGTTCTCTTACTAATCAGAGCATAACTCCCTCAATTTAACTCTGATGTAGGTGATCTTGGTGTCCATTTCAAGATAAAACATTTATCTAAAACTATTATGTTGAACATTATAGCGAAAAATTAAGAAACAAAGGTGATATTACTCCCTCAAAGTACAGGATAGTTCCTCTCGGATAGGTTCTGACCTTTACTGACTAATTAGACCATATCTCCCAAATTGGAACTCCAAATTGAGTTATTACAGTTGGTAAACATCCATGAGTCATATATCTATAATTGTTATGTTGCGCGCTATTTTAATTCCCTACAGAATATTCCCAGAAATTCAAAAACTAAAACATTAATAACATACTCTTCCCTGAATAAATATTTTCTGACCTCTGCTAACTAATCGGATCATATCTACCTCATATGAACTCCAAATTGCATAATTATAGTGGGTATGTTTCCATGAGACATAGATATATAACGTTCATGTTAACCATTTATTTTAATTCCATACAGATAATTCCCAGAAATTAAAATACAAAAGCTGTCCTAACATAATCTTCCCTGATGAACCATTTTCTGACCTTGGCTAACTAATCGGACCATATCTACCACATGTGGACTCCAAATTGAATGATTCCAGTGGCTAAAAATCCATGACACACATATCTTTAATTCTTATGTTAACCATTTATTTAAATTCCCTACCAATAATTCCCAGAAATTAAATTACCGAAGCTATCCTAACATATTCTTCCCTGATGATTCATTTTCTGACGTTTGACTACTTATCAGACCATAGCTATCTCATATGGACTCCAAATGGAATGATTCCAGTGGGTGAAAATCCGTGACACATATATCTTTAATTCTTATGTTAACCATTTATTTTAATTCCTTATAGATTGTTCCCAGAAATTAAAATACCGAAGCTTAAAATTCTGTCAACCATAGCAATACCCATGCAGAACTATCTACACCAACCTAAGTATTCAAACATACATCACATGCAAGATCAATATGTAACATGATATAGCAACATCCAAGACCAATCATCAAAGTTCTAAGATGAAAATCGCATATAAATATTATGAGTTTCAAAGGTTTTCTTCAAAAAGAAATATTGTTAAACTTACCTGGAGCACTTAGTCCCCTAGACTTCTCCTTCCTCTTTCTTCCTTTCTTCCTCTCCTTTCCTCACACTACCTTGCTTCTATTTTTGCTCTCCCTCACTTGGACGAAATTCTAATGTTGTAAGGGTGGGTTTTCTTATATCGACCACCAAATAATTCACCTTTCATGATCATGGGTCTACCTTATCACAATTAGGATACACTTTGTTGAATTTTTGGAAAACAAACAACTTATGTTCTTGTCTTCCTCTTCCTTAGTCAAGATATGCATAGAAAAAGGAGATTTGTATTTTGAAAATTATGATGATATGTTCTCAAGATATGGGGCAAGATCCCTTTGATTTAGGGATTCATTTCCTTTTTCTTTTGTCTTAATCAAGTATGATATATTTGCCTTTTTAAGTGGCAAATTTCTAGCTCTTGAATTTTCCTTACTTAACTAAAATTATTTGTGTAGGATAATGATGTTTTGTCATAATGCTATGTATTATTACCCACTTGCTAAAGTTATGAATGTAGGATATAGATGTTTTTGTCCTAAAGCCTTGTATTATTATGCCACTTGCCAAAATGATGAATGTAGAATCACACCACTTGCTAAATTTTTGTCTTAATGCCATGTCACTTAATCTTGATTACACCAATATTTCATCACTTTAATTTTATTTTTATTTTTATTTTTATTTTTCCTCTTGGGTTTGGGCTCATTCTTGCCCATTTTCCTTACTTTAGTTAAAATTCTTCCTTTCATAATGGGCTTGGTCACATTTTCATGATTTTTGGGCTACCGGTCCAATTTCTATATCCTAGTCTAAGTCTATGTTTTATTTCTTCCTTGGGCTATCCTATTGGCTTGTTAAAAATTCATGTGAAGTAGAAAAACTCTATATGAAGTGTCTATAGGTTAAAGCCCAATTACGGGTGGAGATACTAAACTTAGTAACTTTTGCTCTTAAATTAAGAAAAATTACCATAATCCGATCTTCTTGAAATTTTAAGACCTTTACTTACTTCACAAAAATTTATCTTTCTTTACCTAAGAATTTTACATTTCTTTAACATGTTTATTTATAATATTTTCTCTTAGGTTTTCTTTCTTTACCTATTCCATTAATATTAGAACATTTCTATGCATATATGTAAGGTGAAGAATTTGTAAGGAAAATATCTAGAAAATTATGGGATGTTACAGCCAGGCCATGTCATAAAGCACGGTCGTGCTTCGTGTCTGTACACCACATGATTTTTAGGGTTTTGAGCAGCCAAGTGGTTATAAATACATGAGGAAGCGCAGCCAAGAAGATCCAAACTCATATAGATATCTTAGACTCAGTTTTTAGGCTTAAAAAACACTCTTAGATTAGGTTTTTACTAGATTCATTGTTGAATTCATGTTCTGGAGTAGGATTTATAGCAATTGAAGCGTTGTATCTCATATTTATGTTCTGTAAATCAGGTTTCATCTTTCTACTTTAGTTCTCTACTTCTACTTCTACTCTTTCTCTTGAATTGTATTGAACTTGAATGATTTACTTAATGAATAGGATTTTGGTTTATGTTTCTATGATCTGTGAGTAGATATTGATCTAGGGTTTTGGTAAACCCACTTATGGTATGATGATACTACATTGTTGAGTAAAATGTTGGAACCCTAATTGTGATTACTTCTAGATTAATTAAGATTAACTATTATATGCATGAATAAGAGTTGGTAGAATGCCTGATCACCAATCTATCACATCTCAGGTATTATATTGATGAACTGAAAGGTGAAAGTTAAAACCAGAACCTAATAGTTAATTAGGGATATCTTAATCATGAAAGTAGTTTAAAGCTCTCTAGAAATGAATCAATTAGTGGGCATGAGAAAACTGATTAATTGAATTCTATGGTTGGCATAGAACTTAATGGACCTAGGTTGAACTAAGAACCACGAAAATAGGCAATTGGATGAACCTAGGTACGATTAGTAATGCTTAAAAGAGATTGCTAGTTAATTAAGGCTAAACCATCCCCAATTACCTAGATAATTGCAATTAGAGGTACATGTTGAATGTTGAATATCATAAGTTTGGTGAACCCTAACCCTAGACTTTTATAAATTGAATTACTTATTAGTTCAATTGCGACAAACTTTCTATCGCATTACATCTATTTAGATAGCATATTTCGTATAATTCTAGTAGATGACATTGTTCTCTATGGGATATGACCCGTACTCGCCGGATTAGCTACAGCTATGCCGTGTGCTTGCAGTTATTAGTAAAATACACACAACAGTAAGATAGGGATATTTTGTCATAATGCCATGTATTATTACCTACTATATCATCACATGGCTTGCTAAAATTATGAGTGTAGGATATAGATGTTTTGTCCTAATGTCATGTGACCTAATCTTGATTATTATTATAGTACTATTTCTTTACATGATTTTTATTTTTTCTCTTGGGTTTGCACTCATTCTTGCCTATTTCCTTTGCTTTTACTAAAATTTTTACCTTTCATGGAAGGCTTGGTCACATTTTCATGATTTTTGGGTTATCGGTCCAACTTTTATATCCTATTCCAAGTCTATGTTTTATCTCTTGCTTGGTCTATCCAATTGGCTTGCTAGAAACTCATGTGAAGTGGAAATGAAGTGTCAATAGATGAAAGCCCAATGTATGGATGGAGATGTGAAACTTAGGAACTTTAACTCTTGGATTAGGAAAAATTACCCTAATCCAATCTTCTTGAAATTTTAAGACCTTTACCCACTTCTAAAAATTTATCTTCCTTACCCAAGAATTTCGCCTCTCTTTAGAATGTTATCTCTAATTTTTTCTATTAGGTTTTCTCTCTTTACCTATTCCCTTAATGTTAGAAACTTTTTCTATGCATACACATAAGGTGAAGAATTTCTAAGGCTTAAGATATCTAAAAATTGTTTAATAAGTTTTATTTCCTTAATTAAATATTTATGTACCTTCACTAATAAAAGAAATGAAATTAGAAATGTTACAGTCATCACATGAAACTTTTCCCTAAGCTAAGCCTTGATACTTTAGCTATTTCTAGTGCTTATAGTTACTTCTAATTATTTATTATGGCATTCTTAATCATTCCTTAATCCTTAACTTTTCGTGATTCTCCTCCTTCTCTTGTATATATTTTATGTAGTTTATTTTCTTATTGTTTCTTATCACTATACCTAGGCATATTTGGTCTTCCAAATTTTTAGTTAATCATGCCTTAACTCCTAGATTACTCTTCTAATAAGTTTTAGTAGCATTCATCTTACAAGCATCTATTGTAACATATTCCATCATCCACTTCTTCCAAAAACCAGAATTTATTAACAACAATATCAAGAATGTTCCCAACACCGAAACTTCCAAGGGTTATCCCTAAATTTCAAGGCTTAACTTATTCTAGCAACATAACCATCTTCCATTAAATATGCCATAGCCAATTCAATTAAAAGAAAAAAATATAATAGCCCTAAAATTTTTCCACCATAACCATTCATGTAGAAATTTAAGACCACCCTAAGCAAGCATACAACCATCACATGCAAGATTCACATATAGCAAGATATAGACATCCATGGCCAATCATCAAGAGTATCAATAGTAAAAATTTATCAAAGTTCTAGGGTTAAGAACCCCATATAATGTTAAAAAGTTTCAAAGTTTTCTTCAAAGGAAATATTTTTAAACTTACCTATAGCATTTTCTAAGCTTACTTAGCTAGTCTTTCTTTCTTGCATTCTCCTTGGCAGTGATGAGATTTCCCCCTCCTACTTGTTGTTCTTGCAACATATTTAAGAGTAAAAGAGTGAGTTCTTAGCCCTAGAGATGAATAGAAAGAAGAGGTTTGGGTGATGGTCAACTTCATTACATTGTGCTCTTTTATTCTCCTACACTTCATTTTCTTTTTCTTCCCTTTTCTCCTTTTTGCTTCTACTTCCTTTCTACTCCCACTTGGCCAAAATGCTTCCCAATAGAGTGGCCAATGTCTTAAAATTTTTTAAGGTCAATCATGATGTCATTTTCTTTACTTATGGAGCACTCCTTTGGTACATCATCTTGGCATGTTATAATTGTTTCTTATAGGATAACATGCTTCGGTTTTCCCTCTCCATTCCTTGGCTGAAGAGTGCTTCTTAAAAGGGTGATGAAATGCTTAAAATTTATGGGGTTAAATGTTTCAAACATGTGGTTGATTGCTTTGCTTGTTGATCACTCAATAGGGTATCATTGTGGCTCATTAATTTCTCATCTATGGTACCATTTATTAGCAATAATTTTACTTCTTCCCCCTCTCTACCTTGGCCGAAACACACATGCCATGGGTGGGATATTTTTCTTAAATTCATGTGATAATTTATTTTAGCTATGGAACACTCCAAAATTAATTTCCCCAACTTGTTGGGCATTCGATGGCTTGCTTAGTTTATACTCTACAAGGGGTAATCAATGCTCATCATTCTGGGCTACTATTGCATCATGTGAGCTTTCTTCCTTGTCTAAAATTTTGGTTTCTTCCCCTTATTCCCATGGTTGGCCGAATTTCCCCCAAGGAAATGAGATATCTCCCTAAAAACCAACCAACTCCTTAGCCTAGTTACCTTCCATGAGGTTTCTCCTAACTATCCTTCCATGAGGCCTATTATTGTACTAGCATGAGGTGGCTTTTCTTCATGGAGTGGAAGATGATAACTTGATGAAGTGTCTTGATGATGTGGCTACTCTATATGAAGGCTTAATGATGGGGAGTAAGATGAGGTGTCAAGCTTAGAAAATTTGCTTCTTGAATTTAGAAAATTCCTTTAATTTAATTTATTGAAATTCCAAAGCTTCAACCTTACTTCAAAAATTCATTCTTCTTGCCCAAAATTTCACCCTCCATGAAGAAAATATTTCTAAATTTCCCATCTTAGAAATCTTCCTTTCCTTTTCCCTATGTTTAATCAAAATATTTATGTTTACATATTAAATTAGGGATACCTATTATACATTTTCTATTAAATACTTTCCTTATAATTTCTTGATCAATTTTCTTCTTTTCCTTGTTTCTATAAATTGATATTTTCATTCCTTTTTTATAAGCAAAAAATAAGGATGTTACACATGGTTTATTTAATGCAGTTGATTTTGATTTCTATTTCAATTATGTGTGAGTAGATTTTACTATAGGAATGGGGAAACCCACTTATGATATACTCATTTGAATTTTTGAATTCCTTTTGTGATTATTTGTGGATAATCATATTGATAAAGTGTTTGGCCATTAGTTTGTCACATCTTAGGCAGATAACTGATGAATTGAAACATGAAAATTATTACCAGAACCTAATAGTTAATTAGGGGTATTTTAATCACGAAAGTAGTTTAAGATCCTCTAGGAATTGAACTTGTTGGTTAACCCAAATCTTAAGGAGGCCTAAGTTAACCAAAACCATGAAAGTAGGCAATTAGATTAACTTAAGTACTGTTGTTAAACCTTGAAAGGGGATAGGAATGAATTTAGGCTAAACTATCCCTGATCACTTAAATAATTACAATTGGAAATACTTACTTGGGTTGTTGAATATCATAAGTATAGTGAAACCTAGTCCTAGGTCTTTTATAATTGAATTTCATCAACTATTTACTTTCATTGCTTGCAAATTTCCATTCATTATTTCTCTCAAATTCTATTGATTCAAATAGTTCATTTCGACAATAGGGGATGAATAGCCCTAAAAAATATGTTGTTTAAGGTGCATAGTGGTGAGAAAAATGGTGATTGAATTCCTACAAAGATGTTACAAAAGATAATGGCTGAATGGGGCAGTGAAGCTTGAAAAGATATATCTAGAAAAAAAAAACCTAGTAGGTTTTAAAAAGAAAGACTCAATGTACATAAGGGATGGTCTATATCTGCATAAGAGCACGCCAAAAGAATGGTGAATAATTTTTGTCAAAATCATAATGATTAAGTTGTTACTCCCATAATGCTTAACTTTTTAATTTTTCAAAGGGTGGAAATAAACATGGAACCAATTTGTTTTGAGTTATATGAGCATCTTCACTAGCCTAATGGGAAGCCATCGGAGTGGTTCAACGAACAACGAGGAAAAATTATTGTATGTAATTACTACTATTTTATTTCTATCTCTTTACAAACATTAAATTTATCTAACAACTCTATCCTTTGAGGAAATATATTAAACAAAATTAGTTGAGAGGCAATCTTAGAGTCACGAGGGTTCTAGCCTACACTTCACCCAACATTCAGACAACGTTGTTTACTTGGATGTTGTTGGAGGCATAAACAACAAAGGACAGATATATGGGTTAGGAACTCAAGCTCATAAAGTATTAGTAGTAGCTTACTCTTTTGAATCTTTCACAAACTTATTGATGTACCTTTTGAATTGATCGTTGTCTTTGAATAGAGAAGCTATGCTTTAGGATGAACTTGAGGCTTCTTCATGCTTTCTTGGTTATTTTTCAGTAGTCTTGGGTGCCATCTTCTCTTGAAGGATGAAGAGAAACCAAAAATCCCCAAAATTTAACCCTAACTTGTCATTTTAAGAAAGATAGAGCGAAGGTAGCCTTAAATTGTGCAAACTTCACCAAATGGGTTGTGGGTTATATTTTTTGATCGATTATGAGAGGATTCTCCAAAGGAATTGGCAAGAGATGGATGAGTTTAAGTGAATTTAAGAGTAACCCTACAACGTTTGCGAGCCAAAATGAGGTACAATGGCATTAAAATGTTTTTTTTGTCCTTTATGTGCTTGGTGGGGGCATAAGGTGCCTAATGCTCTTAGGTTTTGTTAAAACAAAGCCCCAGGGTGGTTCTTTAGGCATCCAAAGGAATGATTAGGTGCATAATGTCTTCATTTTTGCAAAATGTAACCTATTAGGCATAAAAGCTTCTTCTAGGCTTATATAACTTGTAACGTCTCTTTTTTTAGGTGATTACGTATTAGACCAGCATAACACTACTCTACATAACATGTAACCAAAGTTACTAAGCGTACATCACAACAAGGAAAAGTACCGTGGGGTTACATCAAAACAATGGGATTAGCCCATTTACATCATTAGAACCATATACATAACACTACTCTACTATTCCTTCCCCATGGGTGTCAACCCTGAGGTAATACTGGTGGAGGAGGCAGGCCAGACGCAGGGATCTCTACCATGTTTATAACTAGGAGATTCACTATAATAGTGAACTATCCCAAGTAAGGGACATCCACGGTTTAGAGCTATAACAGAATGGTCAGCACAACAAACGACATCTCAACTGATCGGAACATAACATTAATAACATAATGAGATATAAAATCCTAGCAAGGTCAACATCCAAAATAGAAGCATAATGAAATACTTACATGTTATGTCCAGCTGTATAAGATATAAAAAATATTTTCTCTTTCTTACAATAAAAGTACAATAAAATACTTGCAGGCCTTTTATAGGTTATGCATCAATATCACGCATGATATTTGAAATTTATGTTCATAGGATACCTGTACAACTGTTCATGGTTCATACATCGCTCATAGGCTTATCATCTGATAATCTTTCCCAATTACAAACATCAATGTGGTGTGAGCCTTACCACTACAGCTACTTATCCACTATTGAGGGCCTTTGGTCGGAGTGTACCTTCCCACATTAACCACTCTAGGCTATAGGGCGTCCCCTATCTCAGTACCGTATCCAATCCACGACCCTTTAGTCGCCTTACCTTGTCAGGTGCTGCATGCCTCTGGGTCACTTTAATGGGTAAGGGTCATCCTAGACTTGTTAGTCTCCTCAATATAGCAAGGGAGACACCTGTTACCAAGCTACCCTACTTCACAGAGGATCATTCTGACTTGTCAGTTACCTCAATACAGTAAGGGAGACAATTATTGCCAGGCCACCCTACTTTAGAAAGGGTCCTCCTAACTAAGCTTATGTCTTTTACATGTCTTTCCAGCCACTTAATTTAACAAAAGCATACATATTAATATCTATCATGAACATAAGCCACATTCATTCACATGCAAGCCATAACAATTTCATCATGTATTAGACATACAATGCTCTTTCATTCTTTCCTACTATTCATGCATCATTTATTTGTCTAGGACTGCTCATGCAAATGATCTATATCATTTGATAATGTTCAGGCATCATTCCTTCAAACTTTACACAATTAATTCAATGAGCATACATAATCAATTGGATATAACATATTTCTTTTAACATACATGACTCATAAAACCCTCATTATCATCCTATAAACATTGATGATTAATTTGGAATTAAAAAGGAAACAAAAAATGATGAAAAAGGATGATACAGCATGAAGCACGGTCTGGCCGTGTCACCAAGCACGGCCATGCTTCACTCCCATGTTTCCCCCCTCCCCTGTGCTTCCTCACAATGTGGTCATGTTACACATAGACTCGCACCAGACCATGGCCTGGCCGTGTTTCCAAGCACGACCGTGCTTTGGGTGTGAAACTCACCAAACTTTCTCTTTTTCTCCCAAACCATCCAAGAAAACCCAAAAAAAAAATTATATCAATGTTTTAAGCATGAAAAATACAATTTTTTCATAGCATATGACCTCCCAAAACATGGATTTAACTTCAAAACTAACTACACCAAATTTTCCCAAATCACTATCTCATGCATATAAATGAACAACAACCATGAATGCTATAAATGCTTTAACAAAAGCTCTAGCTACCTTCCAACATACTTAAATACACGCATACAAATCAACCATTAAGTCATCCAACCAAAATTTATAAAAAAGGATGTTGATCTTACTTTTTCTTCTTCCCATAAAAGGTTTTCTCTCTAGGTTCAGCTTGGTTTCTTTCTCTAGAAATCTTCACCTATATGCATATTTTTCCCACCATCGTGAGACCTAAGAGATTTCCATAACTCAAGCACAGGATTAAGGGAGATTTCTTACCTCTTTCCTTCTTCTCCTTCACTTTCTCACTCCACTTCTTCTCTCTCTCTCCTTCTCTTTCTTTCTTCTCTTTTTCCTTCTCTCATTTTCTCCTTGTTGTGGCTTTCTCTTCCTTAGGCTGAAAGTTGGTGACTTGGTCACCAAGTCAAGGGGAAAGTAATTTAAAATTGCTAGCTTCTCCAAGAAGCCACCTTGCCTCTTAACTAATATCCTTACTTTCCCTAAGAATGGGCAAAATTCTACTCCATTACAATGAGACTATATGGTTAGTTAAGGCCTTGTTTGGGTGAAGAGAAATCTTACTAAGTGTTTAATTCCTTCTTGAGACATATTCCAATGGATTTTTGTGCAACTTTATTCATAGCTCCTCATCTCTATTCTTATTGCCTATTCGTGGTCTTGAAGATAAAGAAATTACTACCTCCTCCTTAAACATCTCTTCCAAAAATGAGAAATCTCTTATTAACTATTCATAATTATTTCCTTCTAATTACCCCATTTAATCATTTTTAATCCTTTCTTAATATTCCATTTTGTGCATATAATTAACAAATTTCTAGGCGTTACACTTCTCTGCACTTTAAAGGAATTTTGTCTTCAAAATTCAAAATTTTTACCTATTCTCAAACAAATGCAAATAAGAATGTCCCATATCTTCCTTTCTTTCCTATGTAGCTTCTTCTTCAGATAGCCTTTTCCACAACACTTTCACCAACGGAACGGATTTATTACGTAGCTGTTTCATACTTCGATCTAGAATTATAACAGGTTTTGGTTGATAAGTCAAGTTCTCTTTCACTGCTACTTTCGCTTCCTGAATCACATGTGACGGATCCGGCAGATATCACATGTGAAACACATTGTGCAGATTGGATAGTCTTGGGGTTAGAGCTACTTGATATGCTAAGGGACCAACTTTCTTGAGTATCTGGTAAGGTCTTATATAACGCAGGCTCAATTTCTTAACTTTCATAGCTCAGCCAAGTCCAGTGATCGAAGAAATCTTCAAAAATACATGTTCCCCTTCCTAGAATTGCAAAGGCTTCCTTCTCTGGTCATAATAAATTTTTTGATGACTCTGGGCAGTCTGCATCTTGTCTCGTATCATTCGTATATGCTCCCTAGTGTGCTGAACTAACTCAGGATCCAACAACTTCCTTTCACTTACTTCACACCAACACAGAGGTGATTTGCACCTTTTACCATACAAAGCTTCATACAGTGCCATCCCAATACTCGCATGGTAATTATTGTTGTAAGCAAACTCCACTAGAGGAAGATACTTATCTCAATCTTCCTCTTGATCCAAGGTGCATGCTCGCAACATGCCTTCTATTGTCTTTATTTTCCTTTCAATCTGACCATCTGTTTGTGGATGACACGCAGTATTAAATCGTAATTTAGTACCAAAAATCTCCTGTAAGGCTTTCCAAAATCTGGAAGTGAATCTAGGATCTCGATCACAAATGATGCTGCTTGGAATTCCATGCAATCAAACAACCTCCTTTAAATAAAGTTGTGCCAGCTTATCCAACGAGTAATTGATTCTTATAGGTAAAAAGTGTGCAGATTTTGTCATTCTATCCACTATTACCCATATAGCATCATAACTAGCCTGAGTCTTGGATAAACCAACCACAAAGTCCATGGAAATGCCATCCCATTTCCATTCAGGAATCTCTAAGGACTGTAGTGTCCCAGAAGGCCTTTGATGTTCAATCTTGACTTTCTGACAAATTAAGCATTTTGCTACATATTTCACTATGTCTCTCTTTATTCCTAGCCACCAAAATGATCACTTTAAATCTTGATACATATTTGTCGTTCCCGGATGGCTAGCATATTTACTTGATGGCTTTCATCCAAGATTTTTGTCTTCAAGTCTTCCCCTTGAGGCAACACATTCTTCCTCGATGGAGGATGATTCATTCTTCCAACTTCGTGAAGCCTGGTGAATTTTTTTATTTTGAAGAAAAGGATCTCGTGCTTGTGCTTCCTTAATTTGTATTTTCAAATCACAGTCCAACTGTAGCTCACCAATAAGCAAACTTCTAGGAGTAGTTACTACTGACAACCTCAAATTTTTGAATTCTTCAATCAAGTTCATCACCTTTATGAGCATATGACTCAAATGCACGACTTTCAGCTTTACGCATCCACCACCACATTCGCTTTTCCCTAGGTGGTATTTTAGTTCAAATTTGTAATCATCAATAAATTCCATCCATCTCCTCTGTCTCATATTCAATTCCTTCTGATCAAAAAGATATTTAAAACTTTTGTGATCACTGTACACTTCAAATACCATGCCGTATAGATAGTGCCACCAAATATTCAAGGCGAACACTATAGCAGCCAAATCCAAATCATGAGTAGGATAGTTTTCTTCATGTGATCTTAGCTGTCTGGAGGCATAGGCGACTACTCTTCCTTCTTGTATCAAACACACCCTAGTCTCTTCTTAGAAGCATTTGTATAAACTTCAAAACGATCGAAGGGATCCGGGAGTGTAACAACCTTTTTATTATTATTATTATACAATATAGAGTTTACATATATGTCATTAATCAAAACATACGTACAACATATCAAACACATAAAAATCTACATCTTATTTATTCTGGTTGACCAATTCCAGATATACAGGTGCGGGTGGTTGCACCTTCACCGGGATCTAAGCCAACTCGACCACAAACATTTTATTTGCTTCTGGGATCTGCCCAACATAAAGTACTCGATCCAACGTGCACTAAAAGCCAGAGCCATAGAAAAATCTGCATAACTAATTTTCTGAACATGATATGGAAATATAGTGAGAATTAAATCCCAGTAAGTTCAACAATAAATCATCATCAATATAGCTCATCACGTCATATTTAGCTGTATAAACTACAACAAATATCTTTGGTCACATGAATGCACTATATCTATACACATGAGAATCGTACAATAATGACATGTATGACAGGATTAACTTTTTTTAGAATATCATATGATGACTATCAATTTATTCTCATATCAAGCTACCCCAGTCAGGGTGAGTATTTTCTACTCTCCGGTACAGGCTTTTCTCGCTCCATGCAACATGACCCACTTTCTCTTCCTTTTCTCATTTACATGATCATAACCATTGGTAGGGTATCCCCTACTGGTACACCACACGGATTGCCATGTGACCGTGCTCATTTATTTTCTTTTCACAATGATAGCCAAAAATATGCTTTCAATAACAAGTTTGTTCATCAAAATATAACCATTACCAAAAATCATTGGTAATCATGCCATGAACATAACCATTTCAAATATCACTTTATAAAATATTTCCATGTCAAAATTTCACACTTAAGATGGTAAGAAATTCATACAATGGCAATGGCTATGGCATATACTAGACATTTATTATTTTCATTTATAAGATTTTTTTGTAAATATTAATTTTATTTCTTTATTTTCTTGATGCAGGTTTTCATCATATCTAACATTCTCTTACTAATCATATCATAACTCCCTCAATTTAACTCCGATTTAGGTTATCTTGATGTCAGTTTCAAGATAAAACAATTATCTAAAACTATTATGTTGAACAGTTTAGCGAAATATTAAGAAATCAAGGTGATATTACTTCCTCAATGTACAGATTATTTCTTCTCCGATAGGTTTTGACCTCTGCCTACTAATCTGTCCATATCTCCCTCATAAGAATTCCAAATTAAGTTATTCCAGTGGCTAAAACTCTGTGACACATATAGAAATAATTTTTATGTTAATCATTTATTTTAATTCCCTATATAATGTTCCGAGAAATTAAAACACAGAAGTTATCCTAACATATTCTTCCCTGATTAACCATTTTCTGACCACTGCTTACTAATCAGACCATATCTACCTCATATGGACTCCAAATTGCATGATTCCAGTGGTTACAAATTTGTGACACATATATCTATAATTCTTATGTTGACTATTTATTTTAATTCCCTACATAATAGTCCCAGAAATTAAAAAACATAAGCTATCCTGATATATTATTCCCTGATTAACCATTTTCTGAACATTGCTTACGAATCAGACCATATCAACCTCATATGGGCTCCAAATTGAGTGATTCCAGTGGTTAAAAATTTGTGACACATATATTTATAATTCTTATGTTGACTATTTATTTTATTTCCCTACAGAATAGTCCCAAAAATTAAAACACAAAAGCCTAAAATTTTGCCACCCATAGCCATACCTATGCAGAACTATCTACACCAGCCTAAGTATTCAAACATACATAATATGTAACATGATATAGCAACATCCATGACCAATCATCAAAGTTCTAAGATTAAAATCTCATATAAATTTTACAAGTTTCAAATCTTTTCTTCAAAAAGAAATATTGTCAAACTTACCTAGAGCACTTAGTCCTCTAGACTTCTCCTTCCTCTTTCTTCCTTTCTTCCTCTCCTTTCCTCACTCTACCTTGCTTCTATTTTTCCTCTCCCTCACTTGGATGAAAATTCTAATGTTGTAAGGGTGGG
The DNA here is from genome assembly GCA_037074535.1 of Gleditsia sinensis. Lineage (NCBI taxonomy): Eukaryota > Viridiplantae > Streptophyta > Magnoliopsida > Fabales > Fabaceae > Gleditsia > Gleditsia sinensis. The sequence continues at coordinate 44,072,306 of CM073463.1, forward strand.
TTTTGCTTAAATAAACCATCAAATAATTCACCTTTCATGATCATGAGTCTACCTTATCACAATGAGGATACACTTGGTTGAATTTTTGGAAAACAAACAACTTATGTTCTTGTCTTCCTCTTCCTTAGTCAAGATATGCATAGCAAAAGAAGATTTGTATTTTGAAAATTATGATAATATGTTCTTAAGATAAGGGACAAGGTCCCTTTGATTTAGGGATTCATTTCATTTTTCTTTTGTCTTAATCAATTATGATAGGTTTGCCTTTTTAGTTGGCAAATTTCCAGCCCTTGAATCTCCATTATTTGGTTGAAATTATTTGTGTGGGATAGAAATGTTTTGTCCTAATGGTATGTATTATCATACTACTTGCTACAATTATGAGTGTAGGATATAGATGTTTTGTCCTAAAGCCTTGTATTATCATACCACTTGCTAAAATTATGAATGTAAGATATCACACCACTTGCTAAATTTTTGTCTTAATGCCATATCACCTAATCTTGATTACACCATTATCTTATCACTTTATTTTTATTTTTATTTTTCATCTTGGGTTTGGGCTCACTCTTGTCCATTTTCTTTACTTTGGTTAAAATTCTACATTTCATAATGGGCTTGGTCACATTTTCATGATTTTTGGGCTACCAGTCCAATTTCTATATCCTAGTCCAAGTCTATGTTTTATTTCTTGCTTAGGTTATCCAATGGGCTTGCTAAAAAAATTATGTGAAGTGGAAAAACTCTATATGAATTGTTCATAGGTGAAAGCCCAATTTATGGGTGGAGATACTAAATTTAGTAACTTTAACTCCTAAATTAGGAAAAATTACCCTAATCCAATCTTCTTGAAATTTCAAGACCTTTACTTACTTCACAAAAATTTATCTTCCTTACCCTAGAATTTCAACTTTCTTTAGCATGTTTATTTCTAATATTTCCTCTTAGGTTTTTTCTCTTTACCTATTCTATTAATGTTAGAACATTTCTATGTATACACATAAGGTGAAGAATTTCTAAGGATTATATTTCCTTAGATATCTAAAAATTGTCTTATAAATTTTATTTCCTTAACTAAATATTTATGTATGTTTATCCATAAAAGAAACTAAATTAAGAATGTTACTTTGAATACTTTTGTACTTTTATTAATACATGAAACGAAATTAGGGATGTTACAAGGAGAATCAAGACAAGAGGTGTTGTGAGTCGAGTCTTAAGCTCCAGAAAACTGTTCTCGCATTCTGCTGTCCACTTGATCAAACTTCCTTTCCAAGTCAATCTGGTCAAGGGTAATGCTATTTGCAAAAAACCTTGTATGAACCTTCTGTAATAACCAGCTAGACCTAGAAAGCTTCTGATTTTGGTTACTATTTTTGGTCTTTCCCACTTGAGAATAGCTTCTGTTTTGCTAGGATCTACATACACTCCATCCTTTGACACCACATGCCCCAGAAATTTTACTTCTTGCATCCAGAACTCGCATTTCTCTAATTTAGCAAATAGTTTCTTCTCCTTCAAAATTTGAAGCACTACACGAAGATGACATTCGTGTTCCTTCGTACTCCTTGAGTAGATTAGAATATCGTCGATGAAGACTACCGCGAACTAAACTAAATAGGATCGAAAGATTCGATTCATGTAGTCCATGAAGACTGCAGGTGCATTGATAACTCCAAACGGCATAACCAGGAACTCATAATGCCCGTATCGAGATCTAAAGGCTGTTTTAGGGATATCTTCTTCCTTTACTTGAATCTGATGATAACCTAATCTCAGATCTATTTTAGAGAAAATAGTTGCCCCTTAAGCTGATCTAGTAAATCATCTATTCTTGGCAACAGATACTTATTCTTGATAGTCACCTTGTTAAGTTGCCTGTAGTCAATAGATAACCGCAAACTTCCATCCTTCTTTACAAATAGCATTGGAGCTCCCCAAGGCAAAACATTGGGTTGGAAAAAATTCTTTTCTAAAAGATCTTCAATTTACTTCTTAAGCTTTTCTAATTCTACAGGAGCCATTTAATATGGTGTAATAGAAATAAAAGTTTCCCCTGGTACCAATTCAATAGAAAACTCTACTTCTCGCTTAGGTAGTTGTTTAATAATTTTTGAGGGAAAGACTTCCAAACAATCATGAACTACCAAAACTTTAACCAGCTCTTGCTCAGTCCCCATGTTAAGGGTACATAAAAGGGTACAGCCTGGATCCTCATCAACTAATTCCCTCTGGAGTTTGTTGATTTGTTCATCTTTGCTTTTAAGTTCCTCGTTAGATTCTGAACGAAAAACCAGAGTCTTCGCATAACAATCCAAGAGAATCTGGTTGCTACTGAGCCAGACTATCCCCAGAATCACATCTATATCTTTTAGGGGTAAAGAAATAATATCCACGATAAAGGATCTGCCAAACACTTTGACTGTATAGCCTCTACAGACTGAAGAGGTGCTCACATTTCCTCCCATAGGGGTTAACATTACCAATTCGTATGTCAACTCAAACACAGAGTAAAGTAGCTTTCACATACAAGTAAATGATATGAAAGAATGACTAGCACCAGAATCGAAAAGCACAACCAGAGGATAGCCGTGGAGATAACACATACCTTGAATTAAATCAAGACATTGTTTTGCTTCAGTCCCGCTCAAAGTAAAAACTCTCCCTTTAACTGGCTGAGTCGGCTCAATCTTCTTCCCATCCTTCAAAGGACAGCAGCGAGCTATATGCCCTTTCTGCCCGCATCAGAAACACGTAATCGGGTTATGAAAACAAGGTCCATTCCCATGAAGTTGCCCACATATCCCGCACTCGATCCCAATGATATTCTACACCAAAGGTCTAACCCCCATGGTCAAGGGTTTCTTGCCTACAGCTATGTTCCTTCCCCTAACAAAATAATCCGGAGCTAAGAATTCTCTTTTTCTCTTCCATGGTGCCCGTTTGTCCTTCTCTTCCTCTACTTCCTTCAAACTCTTTTCCAACAACTGATATTTGTTAATCAAGGGGACAAATTCACGAATTTCCAAGGCTACTATTGCATTGTGAATTTTTGGATTCAGACCAGCTTCAAACTTAATAGCTTTCCAAGATTCATTCAAAGTATATTTCAGATAGGACGAGAACTTGGCTAATTCCTTGAATCTTGCAATGTACTGGTCGATCGATCGGCTCTCTTGTTTGAGTTGGAGGAATTCTATTTTCTTCTCGGCTATGACACTTCTTGGGAAATACTTATCTAAGAAGGTCTCTCGAAAGACTGACCAAGTAACTTGTTGATCCTGGTGGACTAATAATTCACTAGATCCTCTCCACCAGAACTCCGCTTCTTCTTTCAACATGTATACAGCAAAATTCACCTTTTACTCATCTGAACACTCTAAAACCCCGAAGACTTTTTCTATCTCAGCCAACCATCTATCTACCACCATAGGATCATATCCTCCGGTAAAAGACAAAGGTCGAGTTTTCATAAATCTACCCATCCATTACCTGCGTTCCTTGGGTTCTCACCCATCTCACCATTAGAATCACTATTGTTCTGGGTATGTTGCAGGATCTGATTCATGGCAGAAACTTGATCTTGAATAGCAGTGGCTAGATCTTATAAAGTAGCTTCCGCACTTGGCGCTGAATTTCTCCTTAATGATGCCCTTTTCTACTATATGAAACAAAAGAGTTAGTCACTATTGAAGTGATCAAGCTCAACAGTAATTAAAGAAAAATTTTATAATACAATAGTGACAACACCATCAAGCATAGATATTAGGAAAAACGCTGGCAATTTTTCCTTAACAATTTTCAATGCGCTACTCTACTCCATCTATCCATATCTTATTCAAGATGCTCATAGATCGATCCAGGTAACCATCCACCCCCATGACCACTTAGGATCGACCTGCTCTGACACTAACTTGTAACATCTCTTTTTTTAAGGTGATTTCGTATTAGACCAGCATTTTATAAAAAGATATGCATCTTGTATTTATATACATACAAAAATTACATACAAGAAAAATTAGTAGCGTATATACACATGTAACCAAAGGTACTAAGCATACATCACAAAAAGGCAAAGTATTGTAGGGTTACATAAAAACAATAGAGTTAGCCCATTTACATCATTAGAACTATATACATAACACTACTCTATTATTCCCTCCCCATAGCTGTCACCTCTAGGGTACTACTGGTGGAGGAGGAGGGCCAGGTGCAGGGATCTCTACCTTGTTTATAACTTGGAGGTTCACTATAATAGTGAATTGTCCCAAGTAAGGGACATTGATGGTCTGGAGCTCTAACAAAATGGTCAGCACCACAAACGGCATCTTTACTTATCTGAACATAACATTAATAACATAATGAGATATAAAATCCCAGCAAGGTCAACATCCAAAACAGAAGCATAATGAAATACTTACATGTTATGTCCAATTGTATAAACTACAAAAAACATTTTCTCTTTCTTACAATAAAAGTACAATAAAATACATGCAGGCCTTTTATAAGTTAATCATCAATATCACGCATGATATTTGAAATGTGTGTTAATAGGATAATTGTACAACTATTCATGGTTCATACATAGCTCATAAGCTCATCATATGATAATCTCTCTCAATTGCAAACCTCAATGTGGCGTGAGCCTTACCCTAGAGCTACTCACCCACTATTAAGGGCCTTTGGTCAGAGCAGTCCTTCTCACAATGACCACTTTAAGCTATAGGGCGTCCCCTATCCCGGTACCATATCCAAGCTACGACCCTTTAGTTGCTTTACCTTGTAAGGTGCCGCATGCCGCCAGGTCACCTTAATGGGTAAGGGTCATCCTGGACTTGTCACTCGATTTCGTCTCCGTTCTATCTCCCCCTTCCCCTTTTCTCTTTTATTTTTTTATAATAATAATAATTACTATTTAATAATTGAATAATATGATTTTATTTTTTATAAATTCATATAAATTCTATTTTTCATCCTAAAACATCCCAAAAATTTCTAAAATTTTACATTCTCATAAACCTTTAGTTAAACTCTTAAATCATGAATTTTCTTGATAAAAATATTAATAAAAGAAATCACAAAATAAATATCTTTATACATAATAAAAGAAAGAATATTTCTAAAAATACAACAAAAATTTATTGAAGGCCAATATAATTATTTTAAGTAAAACAATAACTAAGTTAATTAAAAGTATACTGTGTTTGTATTTTAGAGTACTCTGAACGCTATAGGCAAGATCTCCGTTTTTGTTGTACTTTGATGTTTATAGACTTAGTCTGTATATTGTGTATACATGAGAGAAATGACAAATAATTGGATTCTGTATCTTTATGGAGAATATCTGATTGCGGGAAAAAATGTTTTATTTTACGTAACGTAAATTGGGGTCATTACAAGTTGGTTTGGAGATAAAATCATCACTTTTAATGCACTTGCCTCACTCGACGATTTGGTCAATGCAATGAAAACATAACTCATTTCCTATACGCATATTGACTGATCGACTATAGTCATAATAAGTGATCAGGGAATGTGAGTACATCACCCTCCTGCCCCCCACATTACTATTGTCACCCGGTTGTAGCGGCCCCCTCCCGGTTCACTCAAGCTAATAGGGCGTCCACTATTCGGTACCGTCATAAGCCATACAACCCATTGATATTCTACAAGCCTCTGATCTCTAAACTAAGGGTACCACTGGATTCATGATGGAGAATACTACGATTTTGACCGAACAATTTCTCAAATCAGCCGTAGAATCGCCGTAGATCAGTAGTAGAAAATCTAAAAAAAAGATAAACTCTGAAACTCTTAGTTAGAGACCTCAAATTGGAAATCTAACACCGTAGATGGATTTAGGATCTAGATAAACCTTAGGATATGAAATTTTTCAGCTATCTGACAACTTTTTATTTTTAGTGAATATTATTTTTCAGTGATGAATAGTATTTTCCGACAGTGAATAGTGTTTTTCGGTCATGAATAGTGACCGAGTTCCCGTAGTCATTTTTTTTATTTTTGGACCCTCCAAGCACGTTTTTGAAGTCTGTTTAGTCAAATGTGGATTGGAAAAGTGCATTTTGGGACTATCCAATCTAGAGCCCTTACCCTGTGATTAGAGAATTCTTTCTATGACTTACTCTATGCTCTTCTTGAACTATAAATGTATAATTGTTTTTGCTTACAATTATTTATGCTATCATAAATTTCTGAAATGTGTTGAAATAATTATTTTGCTTACAAACTGGCACATAGTTCAAGGAGAGTATGGTTTTAGAAATAGATTTTGGAACACATTGAATATATGGTTCTAAATGTATTTATCATTATTTGATAAGGTGAATATTATGTGCACGATGCATTGATTTGTAAAGCTATATACTTGTGAAAATGATGCATGTCATATTATAATGAAATTTGAATGGCAAGCGTAAAGCTCATGGCTAGTTGCTTGGTAATTATGGCAAGCGTAAAGCTCATGGCGAGTTGGTTGATAAATATGACAAGCATAAAGCTTCTGGCGAGTTGCTTGATAATTTTGTATGTATTTATAATTCAAAAACCGTGAGCCTTAGAAGCAACATAGACTCACCCACAGAATATGTCACCTAATTGAAATACAACAAGGGAGACACCTATTACCAGGCCACCCTGCTTAAGAGAGGATCAATCTGACCTGTCAATCGCCTCAATACAGTAAGGGAGACACCTATTGCTAGGCCACCCTGCTTCAGAGAGGGTCCTCCTGACTAAGCTTATTTCTTTTACATGTCTTTCCAGCCACTTAATTTTAAAAAAGCATACATATTAATATCCATCATGAACATAAGCCACATTCATTCACATGCTAGCCAAAACAATTTCATCATGTATTAAACATACAATGCTCTTTCATTCTTTCCTACTATTCATGCATCATTTATTTGCTTAGGACTGCTCATGCAAATGGTCTATATCATTTAATAATGTTCAGGAATCATTCCTTCATACTTTACACAATTAATTCAATGAGCATACATAATCAATTAGATATTACATATTTCTTTTAACATACATGACTCATAAAACTCTCATTATCATCCTATAAACATTGATGATTAATTTGGAATTAAAAAGGAAACAGAAAATGATAAAAAAGGTTGAGACTGCATGGAGCACAACTGTGCTTCACTCTCATGTTCCACTCCCCCCCCCCCCGTGCTTCCTCACAACGTGGCCGTGTTACACACAAACCTGCACCAAGCATGGCCGTGCTTTGGGCTGTGTTCTTCATTTTTCCACTTCCAGCCCAAAGCATGGCCTGGCCATGTCTCCAAGCACAGCAGTGCTTTTGGCGCGAAACTCACCAAACTTTCTCTTTTTCTCCCAAACTAGTCAAGAAAATTCAACAATAATTATATCAATGTTTTAAGCATGAAAAATATAATTTTTTCATAGCATATGACCACCCAAAACATGGATTTAACTTCAAAACTAACTACACCAAATTTTCCCAAATCACTATCTCATGCATATAAATGAACAACAACCATGAATACCATAAATGTTTCAACAAAAGCTCTAGCTACCTTCCAACATACTTAAATGCACACATAAAAATCAGCCATTAAGTCATCCAACCAAAATTGATAAAAAAGATGTTAATCTTACTTTTTCTTCTTCCCAAAAGAAGGTTCTCTCTTTAGGTTCAGCTTGGTTTCTCTCTCTAGAAATCTTCACCAATTTGCAGAGTTTCCCCACCATCATGAGACCCAAGAGATTTCCATGACTCCAAAACAAGATTAAGGGAGATTTCTTACCTCTTTTCTTCTTCTTCACTTTCTTTCTTCTCTTTTTCCTTCTCTTTTTTCTCATTGCCGTGGGTTTCTCTTCCTTGGGCTGAAAGTTGGTGACTTGGTCACCAAGTCAAGGGGAAAATAATTTAAAATTGCTAGGTTCTCCAAGAAGCCACCTTTCCCCTTAACTAATACCTTGACTTTCCCTAAGAATTTCCAAAATGCCACTCTATTACAATGGGACTATATAGTTAGTTAAGGCCTTGTTTGGGTGAAGGGAAAGCTTACCAAGTGTTTAATTCCTTCTTGAGACATATTCCAATGGATTTTTGTGCAACTTTCTTCATAGCTCCTCATCTCTATTCTTATTTCCTATTCGTGGTCATGCAGATAAAGAAATTACTACCTCCTCTTTAAACATCTCTTCCAAAAATGAGAAATTCTTATTAACTATTCACAATTATTTACTTATAATTACCCCATTTAATCCTTTCTTAATATTCCATTTTGTGCATATAATTAACAAATTTCTGGGCGTTACATAACTGATTGTAAACCTTCGTAAACTTCTCCAAATTTAGCTTTTTGACTTATTTTTACTCTTGAAACTTTAAATTTTCTTGAGTAGCTTGATGAGGGCTATAACATCCCCATTTTTTCTTAACTAAAGAGGCTTGAAAGTATTAGTAAAAAGGGTAAAGAAAAGAAGAAATAAGAAATAAGAAATTGATGAAAATTTTTAAAGAAATATTTAAGAAATATATATATTGGAAATTCTAATTAAGTGTGTAAATACTAAAAATTAGTACTAATAACTAGGGAAAAGATCAAAAATAATTAAGAGGCAATTTTGAAGTTAAAATGGGTGAGAGTGACAAAATGGAGAGGAAGAAAAATAAATTCAAAAACAAGTATATAGGCTTTGGAATTTAAAAGAATAGTGAACTAAGTAAATTATCTTAATTTAGAGCCTAATTTTATTAATTTTAAATTTTTAGGAAAAATATTAATGAGGATATGGAACTCAAATGATCCAAACAAGGCCTTAGGAATATTCTTCGGACACATCACCTTAATCCATCATTAAACCTCTTCATAAAGAAGGACACCTCATGGGAACACCTCACCAATGATGATTATTACCCCTTGTTGTAGAGAGGACACATCACTTGAGTGAATATTAAGTTATAGGACACCTTATTTAAGTGTCCAATAAGCTAAGAATTGGCCTCATTCTCTTAAAGAATTGACCACATGTTATCTTGACCATGCTTCGGCCAAGCTAGAAGGAGAAAACTGAATCCCTTTAGTGTGAGAAAGAGAAGGAGAAAGATAAGAGGGAAAGGAAAAAGAAAGTGCATGAAAGTTAAGGTGCAAGATAATGTATAGTCTCTCCACCTTAATCCCTTATTTTCTTTCCTTAATCTCATATTCTCAACTTGATAAGCTTCCTAGAATAATGGGGAGGAAGGAGGGTTTTCACACTACTTCAAGAAAGGAAGGAGAAGAAATTAGTTAGCAAGTGTAGGAGATCAACTTAGGTAGGTGTCACAATATTTCTTTTTGAAGAAAAGTTATGAAATTTGTAAGATTTAAATGAGTTTTCAACCCTAGGATTTTAAGAAAAATTGTAATATTAGGTATCTAATGTGTGTAAAGCATGATTTTTGTAAAAACTCTATTTGTTTTACATATATACATATACATATACATATTTGTAAAATCCCATGAAGTCATTACCTATTTACTTCTAACTATTTAACTCATGATAACATTCATTTAAATTAACCAAGCATAATTAAGTTTTATGGTATACCATTAACACTGATACAATTCTGGGTTCACATCACATCATTAATTAAAAACATCCGTACAAAAATCAAACACATATATGTCTACATCTTATTCATCCAATTTGACCAGTTCTGGGCATATGGGTGCAGGTGGTTGCACCTTCATCGGGATCATAGCCAACTCGACCTAACGTACACTAAAAGCCGATAATAAAGAATATCTGTATATTTATTCTTTTGAACATGATATAGAAATATAGTGAAAATTAAATCCTAATAGGTTCAAAAATAAATCATAATTATCATCAATATAGCTCATGATGTTAATTTCATCTGTATAAGCTAAAGAAAATACCTTAGGTCACATGAATGCACTTTATCTATGCATATGAAAATCATACAATAATGACATGTATGGTATGAATAACTATTTTTAAAATATCATATGATGGGTATCGACTTATTTTCACATCAATCTACCCCGGTCAGGGTAAGTACTTTCTACTATCCGGTACGAGTTTTTCTCACTCCGTCTGACATGGTACACTTTCTCTTTTTTTCTCTTTATCATAGTCATAGCTGTGAGTAAGACGTCCCCTATTGGTGTACCACACGGACTGCCATGTAACCGTGCTCGTCTCTTTTCTTTTCTTTTCTTTTCTTTTCACGTTAATAGCCAAAAATATGATTTCCATAATAAGAATGTTCATTATACTCACATGCCATTGATGTGATCTTAATTAAGCATGATATTAATACCTTTAAACTTAATTTTTGTTTGATTTAAGTAAAATATGATTAGAAATTAACTTATTTTTATGTTTTGTGTTGTAGGAAGAAAGGAAGAAGAAAAGAGAAGAAAAAGTTAAGAAATCATGGAAAAATGCTGAATTGTAGTGATTCTAGACCTTTCAGCACTGTTTAGAACATATCTAGCACATATGAACTCCAATCAAAGTGATTTAAGTGGCTGTGAAAAGATAAAACAATTATCTACAACTTTTATGTTGAAAACTATGTCAAATTCAAGAGATTACATAGCGTTACAGAGCTCACAAATCAGAATAATAGTGCAGTAAGATGAATCCTGACCTTTGGTCACTAATTTTTGCATATATCCTTCAATTTAGATCCGATTAAGGTGATTCTAGTGGCTGCAGAAAGAAGAGACATAGAGATACAACTTTTGTGTTCAAAACTTTGGCAAATTCTAGAATTTTCTGAGCAACGCGGTATTGGCTGATTGAGGAGCAACCCTACTTCGTTGAGGATCAGCTAATCTATAAAATAGGAAGAACGCAAGCATCAAAGGGGGAATTGAATCATTCTAGTTCTTAATTATCTTCTTTAATTCTTTTTTAGATTTTCTTATGGCCCTACGCGGCTAATTTATTTTTAGTTGGTAAAGGAAGATTGAAACCTCAAGGGACTGTCATGTATTGTGAGATTTAGATTAGATTTTATTATTTTAATCTTAATTGAGTATTGATTATTCATCTACTCTTCTTTTCTCAATGTTTATTCATATGATTGCTAGGAGGCCTACTAGTATATTGTATGTTTTAATCTACTGCTGAATTAGGTTTTGAACAAAGTTTTCATTATTGTATTCATAAAGCAAATAGGTTTAAGGATTTTGGGTTATAAATCATTAACCCTATGATGAATAATTAACTAAATTAGATATAGCTAATGCGTTTATATTTGTTTAGCTCTATCAGTTTCTCTAGTTCTTCATGCGATTAATAAGTTATGCTTTACCGATGTGCTAAAGGATTGCTTGTTAATTAGGGTTAAATTGGTGTGATTGTCATCAATTTACTAGACTTAAGGAGGAACAGGGTTAAAATCCCAATGATAGATATTCAATTATAGATTGATTATGTTGTCAATGATCAATGCAATTCCTTGATGGTGTATATCAACCGAAACTAATACCTTTATTATTCACTACTCTCTTCATTACTTTTATTATTGTTTACTTTTATTTATTTGAAATTATCAATCCCCCCTTCTCTCAATCACAAAAGGTAATACTATTCTCTGTTGGATCGACCTTTACTCCCACTACTACAAGTTAGTTGAGAGGTAAAGTATCAATTTAGGTGTACCTGCGACAATACGCACCAGCCGTAATTTATCATCAATGCATAATCATGACAAAAAATCATTAGTAAAATGCAATCATGCCATGATCATAACTATTTTCGCATATCAATTTATAAAATATTTTCATGTCAAAATTATACACTTAAGATGGTAAAGAGTTCATGCAATAGCAATGGCTAAGACATACACTAGTCATTTATTATTTTTATTTATAAGATTCTTCTTCTTTCTTAAATATTATTTTCATCTTTTCATTTTCTTTATCCTTGGCCTCTAGTTACTTTTCTCCTACTTATATCATTTTCAACACATGTTCTCACAAATTTTATAGGGCATTCTTCTCCAATTTGGTTTCTATTATTACCCTACGGTTAATGAGGTTTATTTAGGATAGAAAAATGTTGAAAATAAGCTTTACCAGCTCCCAACATGGCCTGGCCATGTTCCAAGACATGGCCATGCTTGAAAAATACTTCAAATGTACTAAAAAACAACCCTGAACATGGCCTACCTGTCTTGAAGCAACCCAGAATACGGTATGGCACTGTTCTGTGACCTTTCCTTACTAATTCAACCATATCTCCCTCATGCCAACTCCAATTAAGGTGATTATAAAGCCTATAAAAATCTAAGACACTTATATACAAATTTTATGTTTATTATTTCTTCATATTCCTTACGAATTATTCTCAGACAATTGAAAACAAAAACACTTATATTTACCAACCTGGATTCTAGACAAATTTTTACCTCTGCTCATTAATCAACCATATCTCCCTCATATACACTCCAAATTAAGTGATTTTAGAGACTATAGATCTGTGAGACATATATCTATATTTATTATGTTAATAATTTCCTTTAATTCCCTACATATTTTTCCTATATCTTTAAACAAAAAAGCATACTTTACAAATTCTTCCCTGATTACCTAGTTTCTGATCATTGCGTACTAATCAGACCATATCTCCCTCGTGTGGAATCCAAATTGAGTGATTTTAGTGCCAAAAACTCCTTGAGACATATATCTACATTTTTTATGCTAACCGTTTCTTTTAATTCCCAACCAAGTCTTCCCAAAATTTCAAAAACAAAAACGTCCCTCGTTACTCCGAAATCCAGTTTTTAAACAAAACCCTTCCTAAGGTTCTTGTTCATCATTTTCATACTTCCTTTTCCATTTTCTTCCAAATTTACATCTAACCATTAGATTAATCATTTCAATATTTTAATTAGATTCCTTACACTTAATTTAACATATTCCATCATCCTTTTCTCAAGAAAACAGAAAATCAAATTATGTATTATTAAAGGTGTTCCTAACAGAAATTTCTCATGGTCTTTTTCTAGATCTTTAAGGCCATATTCATTTTATCAATCTAACCATATCCCATCAATTTTTCACCATATTTAAATATACATAACAACAGTACAAAACTCTAAAATTTTGCCACCCATAGCCATACCTATACAGAACCTTCCACACCAACCTAAGTATTCAAACATACATCAAATGTAATATCAACATGTAACATGATATAGCAACATCCATGGCCAATCATCAAAGTAGCAAATATTATAAATTTCATCAAAGTTCTAGTAACAAAATCCCATATAAATGTTATAAATTTCAAAACTTTTCCTCAAAAAAAGATATTGTTAAACCTACCTAAAGATCTCCCTAACTCACTTAGTGAATTCTTTTTCTTGTTTCCTCTTGAAGGAAATGGCAAGATTCCTCCCTTCCTTTAGCTTTTCCAGTAACTTAAATAAAAGAAGGAGGGTAAGGTTTGAACCCCAAGGATGAAGAGAAAAGATGGATTTAAGTGGAGATTAAGCTAACTTACCTTGAGTACTTAGTTCTAGACTTCTCCTTCTTCTTCTTTCCTCTCTTTTCCTCTTTTTCTCTCTTTTTCTCACTCTACCTTGCTTCTGTTTTCCCTCTCCCTCACTTGAACGAAATTCTAATGTTATAAGAGTGGTTTTTGCTTAAATAAATTATCAAGTAGTCCTCTTCTCATAATTATAGGTCTACCTTATCACAATTAGGATGCACTTGGTTGCATTTTAGGGGAAGACAAATCATGTTCTTGTCTTCCTCTCCCTTAGTCAAGATATGCATAGTAAAAAGAGGATTTGTTATTTCAAAATTATGATAAAATGTTCTCAAGATAAGAGGCAAGGTCCATTTGATTTAAAGATTCATTTCCTTTTTCTTTTGTCTCACTCAAGTATGATAGGTTTGCCTTTCTAGGTGGCAAATTTCCATCCCTTGAGTCTCCCTTCCTTGGCTGAAATTATTTGTGTAAGGATGTTTTGTCATAATACCATGTATTATTACTTACTATATCATCACATGGCTTGCTAAAATTATGAATGTAGGATATAAATGTTTTGTCCTAATACCATGTGACCTAATCTTGATTATTACACTACTATTTCATCACATGGTTCTTATTTTTTCTTCTTGGATTTGGGCTCATTCTTGCCTATTTCCTTTGCTTTGGCTGAAATTCTACATCTAATGGAGGGCTTGGCCACATTTTCATGATTTTTGGGCTATTGGTCTAACTCTATATTCTAGTCCAAGTCTATGTTATATCTCTTGCTTAGGCTATCCAATTGGCTTGCTAGAAACTCACTTGAAGTTGAAAAACAAACTCTAGGAAGTGTCCATAGGTGAAGGCTCAATGTATGGATGGAGATGTTAAACTTAGGAACTCTAGCTCTTAAATTTGGAAAAATTACCCTCATCCAATATTCTTGAAATTTTAAGATGTTTACTTACTTTCAAAAATTTATTTTCCTTACCCAAGAATTTCGTCTCTCTTTAGGATGTTATTTCTACTTTTTTTTCTATTAGGTTTTCTCTCTTTAACTATTCCCTTAATGTTAGAAAAAATTTCTATGCATACACGTAAGTTGCAGAATTTCTAAGGCTTATATTTTCTGATATTTAAAAATTGTTTAATAAATTTTATTTCATTAATTACATATTTATGTACCTTTATTAATAAAAGAAACGAAATTAGGGATGTTACAATTTTAATACCTTTAAACTCGATTTTTGTTTTATATTATGTAAAATATGATTAGGATTTAGCCTATTTTTGTGTTTTATGTTGTAGGAGGAAAGGAAGAAGAAAAGAGGAGAAAAAGAGAAGAAATTCATGAAAAATGCTGAATTGTAGTGAGTCCAAACCTTTTGGAAATAATTAAGACATAACTCCCATATAAAAAATCCAATTTAAATTATTCAAGTTTCTATAGAAAGGTAAGAAAATTGTCTACAACTTTTTTGTTTATCACTTTGGAACATTCTTGAGAAATAAGAGGTCTATGGTGCCTAAAAATTAGAATCGTGGTGTAGTAAGGTGAATCCTGACCTTTTAGCATGTATTGAGGCATAAATCTCTCATATGGGCTCTAATTGAAGTGATTTTAGTGGATATAGAAAGCCAAGACATAGATATACAACTATCATGTTAGTCACTGACATACTATAAAATAAGCATGTTTTTCACATGTTTTAAGTTGCTTTTTATTTAATTTTAGTAGAAAATAGGAATGAATTAACTGAGTGTTGTGTTTTGTGTTTTAGGAATAATAAAGAAGAAATGAAGAGAAAAATAGAGAGAAAATCATAGAAAAATGCTGATTTCTGACCTTGTGTCACTAATTGAGGCATATTTCACTCATTTGGACTCCGATTAAGGTGATTTTAGCGGCTATGGAAAGCAGAGACATAGAGCTACAACTTTCATATTCGACATTTCGGCAAAATCCAGAAGAATCTAGGCACCGCGGCGCTCACAATGGAGCACCGCGGCGCCACGGTAAGACAATCCGAAGCGCCGCAGCGCTACACTTCGCGCCGCGGCGCTGCGCTACCCAGGACATAGCGCCGCGGCACTCAACCCATGGCGCCGCGGCGCCTTAGCTCCCTCGACAAAGAGCGCCACGGCGGTGACTTAGGGCGCCGCGGCGCCCCGTGGCTTCATCTTCGTAGCGCCGCGGCGCCCGTGCGCCGTAGGGGACTTGCTGATTTCGCGATTTTAGGTCGTTTTCGCTCAAAATTGAAGGGAATGGACGGGAATTTGACCTAAAAAACATTCTGACTTCGATTTAGAGAGTGGAGTCTATAAAAAGAGAGAAAAGCAACTAGAGAAGGAGCCAATTCATCACCGAATTCTTCATCTACATTCTTCAATTCTTCTTTTGTTTATCTTATGGCCCTGCGTGGCTAATTCTCTTTAGTTGGTTGAGGTGAGTTGAAACCTCAAGGGATTTTTATACATTGTGAGATGTGGATTTGATGTTATGATTTCAATTTGATTTGAATATTGATTGTTCATCTTTTCTGATTCTTAATGATTACTCATATGATTGCTAGGAGGCCTACTAGTATTTTGTCTGTTTTAATCTACCGTTGAATTGTGTTTTGAACAAAGTTTTCAATCCTGTGATTTGTGAGGCAAATAGGTTTGAGGGTTTTGGATTATAAATCATTGAACCTATGATGAATGATTAACTAAATTAAATATAGCCGATGTGTTTATATTTGTTTAGCTCTGTCAGTTTCTTTAGTTCTTCATGCGGTTAGCAAGTTATGTTTTACCGATGTGCTAAAATATGGCTTGTTAATTAGGGTTTAATTAGTGCGATTGTCATTAATTTGCTAGGCTTAAGGAGAAACAGGGTTAAAACCCCAATGATAGATATTCAATTGCAGATTGATATTGTTGTCAATGATCAATGTAATCCCTTGACGGTGGATACCAACCGAAACCGACGTTTTTATTATTAATCTCTTTCTCTTAGTTATTTTCATTATTGTTTACTTTACTTAATCTGCGATTATCAACCCCCCATTTGTCAATCACATAAGGTAATTTCAGTCTCTGTGGGATCGACCCTTACTCCCACTACTACAGGTTAGTTTTGAGGTAAGGTATTAATTTGGGTGCACCTGCGACAGTGCGCACTAAATTTTGGCGCCGTTGCCGGGGACTGTGTCATTACTTTTTGTGATTTTTTTATTTATTTATGCCTGTAACTCGTTCTTCTAATTCTCGAGATTTACAGTTAAATCCAGATATTGGAAAATCTGTATACAGGCACAGAAGAGGAATTCAAGAAGACATTGATCAGGATACGGAGGAAGTGATCATGGCCAGACACCCTACTCTGAAGGAGCTTGCAGCTCCTGATTTACATCAGCAACCCTTATGCATTACTTTTCCTAATCTTGATGATAATGTTAATTTTGAATTGAAATCTGGATTAATTCATCTCTTACCAAGTTTTCATGGTCTTGCAGGTGAAGACCCGCATAAACATTTGAAGGAGTTCCATGTAGTATGTACCAGTATGAAGCCCCCTGGAGTAACTGAGGAACAAATAAAACTCAGGGCTTTTCCTTTTTCCTTAAAAGATTCAGCCAAAGATTGGTTGTATTATTTGCCTTCTGGTACTATCACTACTTGGAATGAGATGAAGAGAATGTTTTTAGAACGTTATTTTCCTGCATCTAGAGCCGCTACTATTAGGAAAGAGATATGCGGCATTAGGCAATTACATGGTGAAACGCTTTATGAATATTGGGAGAGGTTTAAGAAACTTTGTGCAAGCTGCCGATACCATCAGATTAGTGAGCAGCTACTAATCCAATATTTCTATGAAGGTCTTTTGCAGGGAGATAGGAGCATGATAGATGCAGCTAGTGGAGGAGCACTAGTAGATAAAACTCCTGAAGCAGCCAGAATTCTGATCTCAAATATGGCTGCTAATTCACAACAATTTGGCGTTAGGCATGATCCTCCTATTAGGCATGCCCATGAGGTAAGTACTACTTCTCTTCAGAATCAAATATCTGAACTTACTTCTCTTATGCGCCAAATGGCTACAGGTACACTGCAGCAAGTTAAAGTATGTGGAATATGCTCAGCCACAGGGCACCCAACTGACATGTGTCCTACACTTCAAGAAGAGTCCACAGAACAAGCGAATGCTGTAGGAGGTTTTCCTGGCCAACCAAAGAGGTATGATCCATATGCTAATACATACAATCCTGGATGGAAGGATCATCCCAATTTCAGATATGGGAATGCACAAAATAGGCCCGCAGGACAAAATTTTCAACAAAATCAGCAAGCCTATTATCCCAGACAGAATGCATCCCAAGATCAACAGGTAAGTAATCCGTTGGAAGATGTTGTCAAGTCTCTTGCACATAACTTTCAACAATTTCAGCAAGAGACGAGAGCTAGCATTCAGAACTTGACAACTCAGATAGGCCAAATAGCAACCACAGTCAATCGGTTAGATGCGCAAGAATCAGGTAAGCTACCTTCTCAAACTGTGGTGAATCCTAGAGAAAATGTCAGTTCAATTATTTCAATAAATGGTAAGGAAATTGAAAGTCCACCATCTGTTTTTTCTCCTAAAAAGCAAGAAAAATCAATTAAGGAGAATGAAGCAACTACAGGTAAGTCTCTTTCTAATTTAAAGTATGAAGTAATGCCTCCTTTTCCAGAAGCTCTTAAAGAGAATAGGCTAAATGAGAAAACCTCTGAATTGTATGACATCTTTAGAAAATGTGAAGTTAATCTTCCCCTTCTAGATACCATTAAACAGGTGCCAAGATATGCAAAGTTCTTGAAAGAACTATGTACTCAAAAAGAAGGGCAAAAATTAAAAGATTTTGAAAAGATTCATATGAGTCAGAATGTATCTGCTATGATACAGACAAAACTCCCCACTAAATGCAAGGATCCAGGTATGTTTACTATCCCATGCAAAATTGGGGGAACTCGCATTGAAAAGGCTATGTTAGATTTAGGAGCTTCCATCAATGTTATGCCATATTCTGTATATACATCTTTGAATTTGGGACCATTGAAATCTGTTAATTTGATAATTCAACTAGCAGATAGATCCACTACATATCCTAAGGGAATAATTGAGGATGTCTTGGTGCAGGTAGATGATTTGGTGTTCCCTGCAGATTTTTATGTGCTTGACACGGACAATGGGGATTTTACTTCTCCAATATTATTAGGGAGACCATTTTTGAAAACCTCCAAAACCAAGATAGATGTTCACAATGGCACACTCACTATGGAATTTGATGGTAAAGTAATAAAATTCAATATGTATGAAGCCATAAAATACCCAGGTGATGATACTCCTGTCTATTCCATTGATGTACTTGATTCGTTGGCATATGATGTATTTGAATTAGATGAAAAGGATAAAATGGAGGAAAGTGTGAACAAATCTATAGCAGCAGATGATGGTGAGATAGACTTTGATGAAGAAATAAAGGAGAAACTGGCTGCACTCAATGATTCTTCAAAAGAGTCACCAAAGGGTAAGATTTCTTATATGGAATTATCAAATTCTGATACCACTCTTGCACCTTCTGTTTTGCAGGACCGTGGATCAATTTTGTCATCTCTTCCTAATCACCTGAAATACTTGGAAATAGGAGATGCATCACCTATTATAGTTGCAAAAAGTTTAGGTGTTAAAAAAGAAGAGGAATTGATGCATATTTGTCAAGAAAAAAGAAATGCCATTATAAAAACAATTGCAAACCTTAAAGGCATAGACCCGACTATAAAATTGCATCAAGTTCTCGAAATGAAAAGGGTTGAACCCTTTAAAGGTAAGAAATCTCTCCCTTGGTTAGGACCACTTGTTATTACTGATGTGGTTTTTGGTTATGCAGTTGAATTTCAAAGATTGAATCAGTCCCAGAAATTTAAAGTGAACCTCAAAGAGCCTCCATAAACAAAGATAGGGAGCTGAGTCGAGCCAACGACGTAAAACAAAGGCGCTGGTTGGGAGGCAACCCAACAATTATTCTGCTTCTTCTTCTTATTTTTTCTTTCTTTTCATAGTTTATTTTTTCTCTTTAAAAAAAAATAAAAAAACTGGGCGAGCGCCGCGGCGCTATAGAACAGCGCCGCGGCGCTACGTACCCAGAATGGGTGAGTGCCGTGGCGCTCCGCGTTACAGCAGAGAGCCCGCGGCGCTCTCTATAAGAGCATCGCGATGCTCTTCATTTTCCCCCTCCATATTTTCCTCTTTTGCAGCTCCAAATCCATTTTCTTACCTTCAATCACCCACACCCACCTCCCACTACAATATCTTGCTGAAATTACCTAATTTTGCATCTTCTTTTGCAGGATTATACACTTCTTTTCAGCATTTGAGCTGATTTCCATGCCAATTTTCAAGGGTTCTCAAGCCATTTTGATCTCACACTTTCCAGCCATACATCACGCTGCATTTGGTACGATTTACGTTGTTTTTCCTGCGAAAATTGATCTCTACACTTCCTTGCTACTAGTTTTTACTGCATTGGGACTCCAAGCTACGAATCTACCATCGATTCTCTCCATTTTTCAAGAGTGCACACCAGGTGTTCGATAAAACGCCCCAGAGAGTTTGCCAAGTGCAATGGCCCCAAAAACTTCCAAATTAGGCATCTCTAAGAGGAAGAACAGAGCTGAGGACCCTCCGGCATTCGACACTGGGGCTTTTGTGACTGAAGCGGTTTATCAACACCACATCAAAGTGGTGGTGCATAAACCTATAGTTCCAGAACGTGGATTTCTTATCACCGAAGGGCTACCTCACAGAGACAATATCCTCCATAGGCATTGGGAGATCTTCTGCAGGAACCCAGAACCAGGAGTTATTCCCATAGTTCAGGAGTTCTACTCCAATGCCACAGTTCACGAACGTCATCAAGCAAGGGTTAGAGGCAAGATGGTGCCATTCACTCCGCACATTATTAATGAATTTTATTCCCTGCTAGATATTGAGGATGATGAATATACGGCGCTTTTTCAATCTTACATTGACTTTGACGACGTTATTTGCACCCTATGCTACAGGGGGGCCTCCTGGAAATTGGATAGCAATGGCCATCCGTTATACCTTGCTAGAGCTGACATGAATAAAGTGGCTAAAGCATGGCACTATTTCGTGTCAGCAAGATTTATGCCCAACCTCAACATGAGTCAGGTCAGGCGGGAAAGGGCCATTTTGCTTTATACAGTACTAAAAGGGCTTTCTATTGATGTAGGTAAGGTTATTCATAGGCAGCTGCTCGGCTGTATCAGTGCTAGAGGCGGATCTCTATTTGCCCCTAGTTTAATTACTGGTCTATGTCAGAAAGCGAGCGTAAGCTGGGATTCCACTGAAGCTCTCATTCACCCGATGAAGCCTATTTCCTATGCCGACATCCAAAAATACAAGGGCCATGAAGAAGCAGGGGAGGAGGAGCTAGGGATTCAGCCAATACCTACAGAGGAACCGGGCAGCAGCTCAGCTCCACCACCATCCCAACATACTATTGAAGATTTATGGGAGCGCACAGAGTATCTGAGCCATCAAATGAACGATCTGGCCCTCTATCAGCACTCTATTGCGCAGCATCATCATGCGTGTTTTAGCCAGTTAGCTCATGCCTTGAACCTCCCGATTGCTTTCCCGGCACCTCCTGAACCACCCTTTAGGCCTGCACCTGACCATGATGAGATGGATGGTGATCACTAGTCAGGGAAGTTTCACTGCACCCCTCCTTATGTTTTTATTTGTCCCTTTTATATTCTCTTTTATATTCTTACATTGGGGACAATGTATGTTTTTAAGTGTGGGGGGGTCACTTTATAATTCAGCTAGATGACTGTATAATATATCATACACGTGTGCACTTTCCTACTTTGATACATTTTATGATATATGCACTTTTAATCTTATCATGAGGTGAGCATGTGAACAAAATTTCATTTTATGAGTTTGTGATAGCTGAACCAATACCCAATGATATAACTGTTTAAATTGCTTATAGCTCTTGGGAGATGTAGGAAATTCATAATTATGTGTAATTTTAATTTCTTTTCAATTTATGATTACCTATTTTCTAAAAATCCTGAAATTCTTTTGCACAGTAATTTTGGATATTTAATTTGTCTTTTACTTAGAAAAAGATTATATAATTCAAAATTATTTTATGATCTCATTTAAATTTCTAGAACTTATTTAAATGCTACTTGAGGCGAAATCCTAGGCTAATTCTAACAATTAGGAGTTGATTTAGGCATTTTTTTTAGAGATTGAGCCTTTCAAGCTCAACCCAAACAAGTGAATATCCTTAGAACCTCTATTTTGAGCTTAATTAACATTTTATTCTATACCCACAAAACAGCCAAGACCAAATTTTGTGATTGACACCTTTATTTTCTTCTACCTGTTCACTCACTCCATGATTAATTTCTGAATATTTGTTTTATAGATCTACATTAATGAAAGGGTGGAAGGGTGGAGCAAGGACAAAAGAAAGAAAGAAAGAAAATTTTTTTTTTTTAAAAGACTAATGAAAGTCTATCCAGTGATTGAAAAAGGAAGAAATAGAGAATTAAAGAAAAGTAGAATGCAGAAAAGCAAGAAAATAAGTGTGGGGGAAAAACTTTCCCAATCTTGAGAATTAGCTCAAATAGATCAGAGTTAATCATGTGATGTTGGGGGATTGAGCTTTAAAATTATATCTTTTATCTCACCCCATAGCCTAGCCACATTACAAGCTGAGTTAAGTCTTTTTGATCCTAAGAAGTAGTTTTAGCCTACATTAGTGGAGAGTAGCATGAAAAATAAGCCTATGGAAATTTTAAATAGAGAGCCATGCTATAATTCCTGAGATATATAAGTTCATTTAGGTAAAAGAAAATTTAATTATCCGAATACACACACACACTATGGATTTTAGGGAATAAATTATAAATTGCTTTTGAATTAAATGTTGCACATGATCATGAAATTTTCTGAAATTTCTTCAAGAGCATACAATTTTCACTATGAGGCAGCATATTGGTAAGCCATTCACTCATTTCATATATTGAATTCTGTTTACATGAATCAATATTTGTTTGAGGACAAGCAAAAGAGTAAGTGTGGGGGTATTTGACATGCTATAAAATAAGCATGTTTTTCACATGTTTTAAGTTGCTTTTTATTTAATTTTAGTAGAAAATAGGAATGAATTAACTGAGTGTTGTGTTTTGTGTTTGAGGAATAATAAAGAAGAAATGAAGAGAAAAATAGAGAGAAAATCATAGAAAAATGCTGATTTCTGACCTTGTGTCACTATTTGAGGCATATCTCACTCATTTGGACTCCGATTAAGGTGATTTCAGCGGCTATGGAAAGAAGAGACATAGAGCTACAACTTTCATATTCAGCATTTTGGTAAAATCCAGAAGAATCTGGGCGCCGCGGCGCTCACAATGGAGCGCCGCGGCGCCACGGTAAGACAATCCGAAGCGCCGCGGCGCTGCGCTACCCAGGACATAGCGCCGCGGCGCTCAACCCATGGCGCCGCGGCGCCTTAGCTCTCTCGACAAAGAGCGCCGCGGCGGTGACTTAGGGCACCGTGGTGCCCCGTGGCTTCATCTTCGTAGTGCCGCGGCGCCTGTGCGCCGTAGGGGACTTGCTGATTTCGCGATTTTAGGTCGTTTTCGCTCAAAATTGAAGGGAATGGACGGGAATTTGACCTAAAACACATTCTGACTTCGATTTAGAGAGTGGAGTCTATAAAAATAGAGAAAAGCAACCAGAGAAGGAGCCAATTCATCACCGAATTCTTCATCTACATTCTTCAATTCTTCTTTTGTTTATCTTATGGCCCTGCGTGGCTAATTCTCTTTAGTTGGTTGAGGTGAGTTGAAACCTCAAGGGATTTTTATACATTGTGAGATGTGGATTTGATGTTATGATTTCAATTTGATTTGAATATTGATTGTTCATCTGTTCTGATTCTTAATGATTACTCATATGATTGCTAGGAGGCCTACTAGTATTTTGTCTGTTTTAATCTACCGTTGAATTGTGTTTTGAACAAAGTTTTCAATCCTGCGATTCGTGAGGCAAATAGGTTTGAGGGTTTTGGATTATAAATCATTGAACCTATGATGAATGATTAACTAAATTAAATATAGCCGATGTGTTTATATTTGTTTAGCTCTGTCAGTTTCTTTAGTTCTTCATGCGGTTAGCAAGTTATGTTTTACCGATGTGCTAAAATATGGCTTGTTAATTAGGGTTTAATTAGTGCGATTGTCATTAATTTGCTAGGCTTGAGGAGAAACAGGGTTAAAACCCCAATGATAGATATTCAATTGCAGATTGATATTGTTGTCGATGATCAATGTAATCCCTTGACGGTGGATACCAATCGAAACCGACGTTTTTATTATTAATCTCTTTCTCTTAGTTATTTTCATTATTGTTTACTTTACTTAATCTACGATTATCAACCCCCCATTTGTCAATCACATAAGGTAATTTCAGTCTCTGTGGGATCGACCCTTACTCCCACTACTACAGGTTAGTTTTGAGGTAAGGTATTAATTTGGGTGCACCTGCGATAGTGCGCACCAGTCACTTTTGTAGATTCTGTAAAAACAAGTCAGGACCGCTACACTGCATAAGCTTCTAAGTGAGATGTGCATATTGTAACATCCCCCAATTTTTATTTACTATAAATTAATTTTTAATAGTGAACAGAAGAAAAAAGAATGAAATAGGGCATTGAAGAAACCCTAGAAAATTATAAAGTATGTAAATGGTAAAAAGGAAAACTAGAAGGGGAGAAATTCTAACTTTCTAAACTTTGAGGCTAGAATTGAACATCGGGAAATGAGTTTGGGATATGTTTTGGGTGTGATCCCAAAACCATTTGGCATCTTCTTAAGAAAAAGGATTAATTCATTTTAGGAATTAACACAAGCCAAATAAGGCATTAGTTAAGGAGCTAGTTAAGATTTTAAGGGATGGCAAACTCGTAATTTTTACATAGTTTAGGACATAGTTGGCATGAGATTTTTGGCTTCTTGGACTAGCTTTATTATTATATTTTTTTTCCAAAGAATTCTTGAATAAGTTGAATAAGCTAAGGGGAGAGGGAGAAGAGGTACATAGCCAAGAAAGAGAAGAGAAAGAAGAAGAATAAGAGAAAGAAGGAGAAGAGAAGGAAGAAAGAGAGAGAATGCTAGGGGAGGAAGAACCAATGTGAGTTTCCCATGGGTAGTCTCTCCAATCTTCTTCCCCTCTCTTGTTTATTTTCCTAAAGGATGATTTGTGGGAGGAATATGAAGATTTTTGGTGGTGGAAGACAAGGAAGAGCTCAAGCAAGTAAGAGGAAAGAAATCTAAGAGAGAGAAAATATGTAGATTTAACATTAATCTTTCAATGGAATTTCATGTATTTTGAAATATTTAAAGGTGTTTCAAATTTCATATTTTGATGATGCATATTTGTGATTATCCATGTAGAGTGAAAGTTTGGATGCATATTTAATACATGTTTTGTGCTGAAATTTGGTTTGAAAAGAGTGAAAATTGATAATTTGAATGGATGGTTCTAGAAGTCAGGATTTGTATCGAATTTGAAAATATGTTTAACACAAAAGTTGTAGCCTATGTCTTATCTTTCGAACCCCTATAGAATCACTTTAATCAGACTCAATATGAGAGATTTATTCCCTAATGAATGAAGAGAGGTTAGATCTAATGTGAGAGTCTTAATGTTGTTTTCTATACCTTTTTCACATGTTTTAAAACCTAATTTGTCAAAGTAGTAAACATAAAAGTTGTATATAATTGTCATAGAATTCCATAGAAACTGAAATCAACTTAATCAGCATTGAAATTAGGGAGATATGACTCAATTAGTGAGAGAATGTCAAACTAGATAGAAACCTTGAGTAGGGGACAGCCCAAAGCATGGCCGTGTTAGGGGCTGGTTTAGCTTCTTTTCAACTGCTTTCTACCCTAAATGAAGCTCATTAACTAAATGGTAATTATAGAAACAAAATTGGAGGAGAATGCTCTAAAATCTTTGTGATACAATACTAGTTTTCCGTACTTCTTGTAATGATAAGCATGACATATATTGTGTATTAATACATATTTGTTAAATGATGAAGGTAATGATGTAATGCCTACACTATTTCATCAATTCATGATTATTAGATGCTATGATTTTTATGCTATTGTATTGATTCATGATGATTAAATGATATAATTCTTATGCTATTGTATCAACACGTGATGATTAGATGGTATGATGCATACATTGTTATATAATGACAGATGGATTAATACATATTTGTTAAATGATGTAATGATAAATGGATAAGTTGACACTAAGGCTTGTGAAGTATAATGAATACATGGTTACATGATATTAGATGTATTATTATATATTTGTTATATGATGACGACGATGGTGAACATGATACCATAAATGTAGTTGAAAATAATAACAAGACAAAATAAGATTTAGGATGATCCTTACACTAGTAGGGTGACCAGTCGGGTCATATGGCCACTTTGACTGTGGTGGGTGAGCAACAGGGAAGGAGGAATGGCTCACCGATATACGACAGTAGAGTGTGTGAAGCGGGGGGAATGGCTCACACTTCTCGGTTGTGAAAGAGAATAGAAAAGAGACGAATATCAGTGCTATGTATGTAACAACTCAATTTTTTTTACATATATACTTATATGTATATTTCTAAAATTCCATGAAGTCATTACCTTCTTACTTCTAACTATTTAACTCATAATAACATTCAATTAAATTAACCAAACATAAATAAAGTTTAAGAAATACCATTAACACATATACAATTTTGGGTTCACGTACACATTATTAATCAAAACATATATACAAAAATCAAACACATATAAGTATACATTTTATTCATCCATATTGACCAGTTCCGGAGATATGAGTGTGGGTAGTTGAACCTTCACCGAGATCTTAGCCAACTCGACCAACGTACGCTAAAAGCCGATCATAGAGAATATCTACATAACTTAGTTTTCTGAACATAATATGGAAATATAGTGACAAATAAATACCAATAGGTTCAACAATAAATCATTATCAATAATGCTTGTCATGTCATGTTCATCTGTATAAGCTACAACAATTATCTTTAGCTAACATGAATGCACTTTATCTATGCACATGAAAATCATACAGTTATGACATGTATGGCATGAATAACTATTTTTAGAATATCATATGTGGCTATCAACTTATTTTCATATAAAACTACCCTGGTCAAGGTGAGTACTTTCTACTTTTTGAAACGGGCTTTTCTCATTCCGTCTGACATGACACACTTTCTCTTTCTTTTCTAATTAACATAATAATAACTGTTGGTAGGGCATCCCCAACTGGTGCACCACACGGACCGCCATGTGATCGTGCTCATTTCTTTTCTTTTCTTTTCTTTTCACATTAATAGCCATAAATATGATTTCAATAACAAGTATGTTCATTATACTCATATGGCATAATTTTCATCAAAATATAATCATTACCAAAAATCATTGGTAATCATGCCATAAACATAATCATTTTAAATATTACTTTATAAAATATTTCTATGTCAAAATTATGCACTTAAGATGGTAGGATTTCAAGCAATGGCAATGGCTATGGCATACACTAGTCATTTATTATTTTTATTTATAAGATTCTTCTTTTTTAAATATTATTATCCTCTCTTAACTAAACAGAGCATAATACCCTCATTTTAAATTCGATTGAGGTGATCTTGGTGTCAATTAAAAGATAAGACAATCTTCTAAAACCCTTATGTTGAACATTTTAGTTAAATCTTAAGTAATCATGGTGCTACTACTCCCTCAAATTCAATGTTATTTCTTCTCGGGTAAGTTCAGGCCTCTACTTACTAATCGGACCATATCTCCCTCATACAAACTCTAATTGAGGTGATTCCAAAGCCTATAAAACACTAATACATTTATAAACAACTTTCATGTTTATCTTTTTTTCAGCTTCCTTACTAATTATTCTGAAAAAATTGAAAACAAGAACACTTACATTTACCACCCTGGATTCTAAACTAATTTTAACCTTTACTTATTAATCATCCATATCTCTCTCATATGGACTCCCAATTAAGTGATTTCAGAGCCTATAGATCTGTGATACATATATCTATATTTATTATGTTAACAATTTCCTTGGATTCCCTACATATTGTTCCCAGAAATTCAAACACATAAGCATACTTAACAGATTCTTCCATGGTTAGCTAGTTTCTGACCTTTGCTAACTAATCTGACCATATCTCCCTCATATTGATTTAAATTGGAATGATTCTAGTGGCTACAAATCTGTGAAAGATAGATCTACATTTTTAATGTTAAGAATTTCTTTTAATTCCCTACAGATTTATCCCAGAAATTCAAACACAGAAGCATACCTAACAGATTCTTCCCTGGTTAACCATTTTCTGACCATTGCTTACATATTGGGCAATAACAACCTCATCTCGACTCCAAATTAAGTGATTCCAGTGGCTAAAACTCCTTGAGACATAGATCTACATTTTTCTAGTTAACCATTTCTTTTAATTCCAAATCGGTTCTTCCCAAAATTTTAAAAACAAAAGCTTCCCTAATTATCCCGAAATCAAGTTTCCTAACCAATCCTTTCCTAAGGTTTTAGTTTATCATTACATTACATCCTCTTCCATTTTCTTTACATCTAATCTTATTCCATCAATTTTTCACCACATTCAAATATACAAAATAGTAGCATAAAAATCATAAAAATTTTACCACCCATAGCCATACCTATGCAGAACTTTTCACACCAACCGTAATGTCCAAAACATCCATCATATGCAAAATAACATGTAACATGATATAGCAACATCCATAACCAATCATCAAAGTAGTAAATATTACAAATTTCATCAAAATTCTAAGATCAAAATC
The DNA here is from genome assembly GCA_037074535.1 of Gleditsia sinensis. Classification (NCBI taxonomy): domain Eukaryota; kingdom Viridiplantae; phylum Streptophyta; class Magnoliopsida; order Fabales; family Fabaceae; genus Gleditsia; species Gleditsia sinensis. Next base: position 44,100,818 of record CM073463.1, read on the forward strand.
CCACATAAATGTTACAAATTTCAAAAAATTTCTTCAAAAAGAGATATTGTTAAACTTACCTAAAGATCTCCCTAGCTCACTTAGTGAATTCTTTTTCTTGTTTCCTCTTGAAGGAAGTAGCAAGATTCCTCCCTTCCCTTAACTTTTCTAGCAGCTTAAATAAGATAAGGAGGGTGAATTTTTGAACCCCAAGGATGAAGAAGAAAGATGGATTCAAGTGGAGATTAAGCTAACTTACCTTGAGTACTTAGTCCTCTAGACTTATCCTTCTTCTTCCTTCCTTTCTTCTCCTCTCTTTCTCTCCTTTCTTTACTCTACCTTGTTTCTATTATTTCCTTTCCCTCACTTAGATGAAATTATAATGTTATAGGGTTGGGTTTTGCTTAAATAAACTATTAAATGATTCATCTTTCATGATCATAGGTCTACCTTATCACAATTATGATGCACTTGGTTGTTTTTTGGGGAAAAATAACTCATGTTCTTGTCTTCCTCTTCCTTAGTCAACATTTGCATAGAAAAATGAGATTAGTATTTTTAAAATTATGATAATATGTTCTTAAGACAAGGGACAAGGTCCCTTTGATTTAGGGATTCATTTCCTTTTTCTTTTGTCTTAATCAAGTATGATAGGTTTGCCTTTCTAAGTGGCAAATTTTCAGCCATTAGATCTCCATTGCTTGGCTGAAATTATTTGTGTAGGATAAGGACGTTTTGTCATAATGCTATGTATTATTATCCACTTGTTGAAATTATGAATGTAGGATGTAGATATTTTGTCCTAATGCCATGTATTATTACCTTGTTGAAATTATGAATGTAGGATATAGATGTTTTGTCTTAATGCCATGTGACCTAATCTTGATTATTATTGCACTACTATTTCCTCACATGATTCTTTTTTTATGTTGGATTTGGGCTCATTCTTACCCATTTCCTTTGCTTTGGCTAAAATTTTACTTTTCATGGAGGACTTGGTCACATTTTCATAATTTTTGGGCAATCGGTCCAACTTCTATATCCAAGTCGAAGTCAATGTTTTATTTCTTGCTTGGGCTATCCAATGGGCTTGCTAGAAACTTATGTGAAGTGGAAAAGCTCTATATGAAGTGTCCATAGGTGAAAGCCCAATTTATGGGTGGAGATGTTAAACTTAGAAATTTCTAACTCTTGAATTAGGAAAAATTACCCTAATCCAATCTTCTTAAAATTTTAAGACCTTTACTTACTTCACAAAAAAGCTTATCTTCCTTACCAAAGAATTTTGTCTCTCTTTAGTATGTTATTTCTAATTTTTCCTATTAGGTTTTCTCTCTTTACTTGTTCCCTTAATGTTAGAAACATTTTCTATGCATACACATAAGATGAAGAATTTCTAAGGATTATACTTCCTTAGATATCTAAAAATTTTCTAATAAATTTTATTTCCTTAATTAAATATTTATCTACCTTTATTAATAAAAAAACAAAATTATGGATGTTATAATCTAAGCAGTGGGGGAGAATGGCTCACATTGCTATGTGTTTGGGGTAAGTGAGTAGCATGGGGGAATGGTTCACATTACCTTATTGTTGTGAGAAAAGACGAATATCAGTGCTCTGTAAGCAGCCAGGTGGAGGGAATGGCTCACATTGCTATGTTTTTGTGGTAAGTGAGTTATGGAGGGGAATGTCTCATATTATCTTGTTGTTTTTCTATGTGATTAGTAGGGGGAATGGCTCACATTGTAGTGTTTTCTAATATGTGAATAGCAGGGGAGGTTGGATGGGGGAGGGAGGGGAACAACTCACATTATCCTATTTTTTAGACAAATAAGTTGATGAGTAAGAGGACACTATGCATGCTGCTTTGTTATCTTGTATATATGTGTATAATATGTTTTCATCATACTACTTGTAAGTAATGTAACATCCCGTAATTTTTAGATATTTTCCTTAGAAATTCTTCACCTTACATATATGCATAGAAATGTTCTAATATTAATGGAATAGGTAAAGAAAGAAAACCTAAGAGGAAATATTAGAAATAAACATGTTAAAGAAAGGTGAAATTCTTAGGTAAAGAAAGATAAATTTTTGTGAAGTAAGTAAAGGTCTTAAAATTTCAAGAAGATCGGATTAGGGTAATCTTTCTTAATTTAAGAGCAAAAGTTACTGAGTTTAGTATCTCCACCTGTAATTGGGCTTTAACCTATAGACATTTCATATAGAGTTTTTCTACTTCACATGAATTTTTAGCAAGCCAATAGGATAGGCCAAGGAAGAAATAAAACATAGACTTGGACTAGGATATAGAAATTGGACCGATAGCCCAAAAATCATGAAAATGTGACCAAGCCCATTATGAAAGGAAGAATTTTAACCAAAGTAAGGAAAATGGGCAAGAATGAGCCCAAACCCAAGAGGAAAAATAAAAATAAAAATAAAATTAAAGTGATGAAATATTAGTGTAATCAAGATTAAGTGACATGGCATTAAGACAAAAATTTGACAAGTGGTGTGATTCTACATTCATCATTTTGGCAAGTGGCATAATAATACAAGGCTTTAGGACAAAAACATCTATATCCTACATTCATAACTTTAGCAAGTGGGTAATAATACATAGCATTATGACAAAACATCATTATCCTACACAAATAATTTTAGTTAAGTAAGGGAAATTCAAGGGCTAGAAATTTGCCACTTAAAAAGGCAAATCTATCATACTTGATTAAGACAAAAGAAAAAGGAAATGAATCCCTAAATCAAAGGGATCTTGCCCCATATCTTAAGAACATATCATCATAATTTTCAAAATACAAATCTCCTTTTTCTATGCATATCTTGACTAAGGAAGAGGAAGACAAGAACATAAGTTGTTTGTTTTCCAAAAATTCAACAAAGTGTATCCTAATTGTGATAAGGTAGACCCATGATCATGAAAGGTGAATTATTTGGTGGTCTATATAAGAAAACCCACCCTTACAACATTAGAATTTCGTCCAAGTGAGGGAGAGCAAAAATAGAAGCAAGGTAGTGTGAGGAAAGGAGAGGAAGAAAGGAAGAAAGAGGAAGGAGAAGTCTAGGAGACTAAGTGCTCCAGGTAAGTTTAACAATATTTCTTTTTGAAGAAAACCTTTGAAACTCATAATATTTATATGAGATTTTGGTCTTAGAACTTTGATGATTGGTCATGGATGTTGCTATATCATGTTGCATATTGATCTTTCATGTGATGTATGTTTGAATACTTAGGTTGGTGTAGATAGTTCTGCATGGATATGGCTATGGTTGACAGAATTTTAAGCTTCGGTATTTTAATTTCTGGGAACAATTTATAAGGAATTAAAATAAATGGTTAACATAAGAATTAAAGATATATGTGTCACGGATTTTCACCCACTGGAATCATTCCATTTGGAGTCCATATGAGGTAGATATGGTCTGATTAGTAGTCAAAGGTCAGAAAATGAATCATCAGGGAAGAATATGTTAGGATAGCTTCGGTAATTTAATTTCTGGGAATTATTGGTACGGAATTAAAATAAATGGTTAACATAAGAATTAAATATATGTGTGTCATGGATTTTTAGCCACTGGAATCATTCAATTTGGAGTCCACACGTGGTAGATATGGTCCGATTAGTAAGCCAAGGTCAGAAAATGGTTCATCAGGGAAGATTATGTTAGGACAGCTTTTGTATTTTAATTTCTGGGAATTATCTGTATGGAATTAAAATAAATGGTTAAAATTAAAGTTATATATCTATGTCTCATGGAAATATACCCACTGGAATGATGCAATTTGGAGTTCATATGAGGTAGATATGATCCGATTAGTAAGCAGAGGTCAGAAAATGTTTATTCAGGGAAGAGTATGTTATTAATGCTTTAGTTTTTGAATTTCTGGGAATGTTCTGTAGGGAATTAAAATAGCACGCCAACAAAACAATTATAGATATATGGCTCATGGATTTTTACCAACTGGAATCACTCAATTTGGAGTTCCAATTTGGGAGATATGGTCTAATTAGTTCGTAAAGGTCAGAACCTATCCGAGAGGAACTATCCTGTACTTTGAGGGAGTAATATCACCTTTGTTTCTTAAATTTTCGTTACAATGTTCAACATAATAGTTTTAGATAATTGTTTTATCTTGAAATGGACACCAAGATCACCTACATCAGAGTTAAATTGTGGGAGTTATGCTCTGATTAGTAAGAGAATGTTAGATAGGATGAAAACCTGCATTAAGAAAATAAAGAAATAAAATTAGTATTTAAAAAAGAAGCTGAATCTTAATAAATGACTTGTATAGCCATAGCCATTGCCATTGTATGAACTTCTTACCATCTTAAGTGTGAAATTTTGACATGGAAATATTTTATAAAGTGATATTTGAAATGGTTATGTTCATGGCATGATTACCAATGATTTATGGTAATAGTTATATTTTGATGAACATACTTGTTATTGAAAGCATATTTTTGGCTAACATTGTGAAAAGAAAAGAAATGAGCACGGTCACATGGCAATCCGTGTGGTGCACCAGTAGGGGACGCCCTACCAACGGTTATGATCATGATAATGAGAAAAGAAAGAGAAAGTAGGCCATGTCGGACGGAGCGAGAAAAGCCCGTACCGGAGAGTAGAGGATACTCACCCTGACCGGGGTAGCTTGAAATGAGAATAAGTTGATGGCCATCATATGATATTTTGAAAATAGTTAATCATATCATACATATTATTATAGTATGATTCTTATGTACATAGATATAATGCATTCATGTGACCAAAGATATTTTCTGTAGTTTATACAGCTGAACATGACGTGATGAGCTTTACTGATGATAATTTATTGTTGAACTTACTGGGATTTAATTCTCACTATATTTCCATATCATGTTCAGAAAATTATTTATGCAGCTTTTGTTTCTAAGGCTCTGACTTTTAGTGCACATTGGATCGAGTTACTTTATGTTGGGCAGATTTCAGAATCAAATAAGATGTTTGTGGTCGAGTTGGCTCAGATCCCGGTGAAGGTGCAACCACCCGCACCTGTATCTCCGGAATTGGTCAACCAAAATAAACAAGATGTAAATATCTATGTGTTTGATATGTTATACGTCTGTTTTGATTAATGACATGTATGTGAACTCAATATTGTATAATAATAAAGGAAAAAAAAAGGTTGTTACAAGTAACAGACACATGCTTTCAATAAACAATATCTTTTTCTGTAGCTTATACAACTAGATATAACATTGTGATCATTATATATTATATGATATGTTTAATGTTGAATATATAAAGACTCTATTCTCATTAATGTTTGGTGTTATGTTCAGATAAAAGTAGTTGAGATGTCAAAAAATCTTCCTGTTGCTGTTTTGGAGACCTTTATACAGTAAAGGTTGTGGAGATCCCAATGCCAATACCACCTCTTCCACCCTCTATACCCCAAGGGTGATGTGTTGTATAGGGGCTTATGTTAAGTTAATGTAACTCTGTGACTCCATGTTACTCTTGTATGAACATTAATTAGTCATGTAGTCTTTGAGTGTGATGGTTATGAAATACATGCTGCTCATATACATGTGTATTATTTGATATTTAAATTGGGATAATTGCTTCCATAATAATCTTAAGAGGGCAAAAAAAAATCAATCATTACACGTATCATCACGGTGCTCCAGGAAAGCAACATGGCGCTCACCAGTGCAACAAGGATTCCAACACGAGTTGAAGTCTTTTTTGACTCCAATTGAAGCTCAAAAGTCTGGGGACTAACCTAAAAGCAATTCTACATCATTTAGGACTCTTTAATCTATGAATAAGAGGGGAAAAAAGCAACAAAATAACATCCTATCATCCAATCCTCAATAATTCTCTCTCTCTCTTCTTATATTCTTCTCTTATGTTTTCTTATGGCCTTGCATGGCTAATTTCCTTTTGCAGGTGGAGGAATATTGACATATCAAGGATTTATACATTGTGAGATTGAATTTAAGGTTTTCTTGTTCAATTTTATTTGAGTATTGATTATTCATCTGTTCTTCTTCCCATGATTGTTTCAATTTATATCTAGGGTACACACTAGTGGTCTAATTACTTCAATCTACTGTTGAATCATAAATTAACAAAGTTTTGATCCCTTTGATTTAAGAGGCAAATATGGTTAATAATTCTATGATTATGAATTATTAACCTATGATGAATAATTAACTAGATAAAATACAATCGATGTATATATTTTGTTTTGTTCTATCTGTTTCTCTAATTCTTCATGCGATTAATGAATTGAATTTTACCAATTGGCTAAGATTGCTTGTTAATTTGGGTTAGTTGTGGCAATCATTATCAATTAACTAAACCTAAGGAGAAACACAAAAAACATCCTAATGATAGATACTTAATATAGAATTGATTATATTATTAGTGATAGATAAGATTCCATGATGTGGATATCAACCAAAACTAACTCTTTCATCATTAATCACTCTCTTATTTTGTTATTTGTGATCATTATCTTTTTACTTTGTTAATTTACTTACAACACTCAAATCCCCTTTATTTTATTTCACAAAGGGTAATACCACTGTGGGATCGACGCTTATTTCCATTACTACAGGTCGTATTAAGGTAAGGTATTTTTTATATTTTGTGTACTCATGATAGTATTTGCTAGTATCCTTGATGATGGCTACAGATGACTATATCTTGGTACATGTAGATCTTGCATTTGATGCTTGTAAATATGCTCGACTTGGTTTTGAGTTTTTGCATGGTATGGCTATAGTAGGGTGTGACTTTGGAGATTATTTATGTTGCTTGATTTTGGGTGAAAATGGACCATGAAAACTAAAGTAGTTATGGGTGTAATAGAAAGTATGAATGAAAGCTAGAAATCTAGGAAATTCAAGGTAAACATTTCGGTTTTGAAGCTTTCCTAGGGTGCTTGCTAGAAAATCTGGAGATAAAAAGAATGGAATGTTAATATATGATACATTAGATGAAAGAAAGTAACTTGAAGTAATAGAAGAAGAATAGTATGCTAAACTCCTAGGTTAGGCGAAATTCATCAAGTAACATATATAAGAAATTTTGATAAGTGTTGAAATAAGTAGTGATTAAAAAGTATCTTACATATTACATGAGATGAGTAAATATTCAAGGAAAGATAATGTCCAAGTTATAAAAAAAATGAATGGAAGAACCAATTAATTAGGTTCTCATGCTCTAAGTGGCTGAATTTTTGAAGTTAGGTCCTAAAGGATGACTATTGGTAACAATAAAAATATTATGTAGTAAAATTGTTAGGTAAAGGAAGAGATAAATATTACATGAGAAGTATAATGACACTAAAATGTGATAAGTGAAGAAAATGGAGAATAGATGGAGGAAAATGTCACATAAATGTTAAAATCCACATATGACTTTAGGAAAGTAAGGAATGAAATTTTTGGGGTCATTAGTGAAAATGCTAAGTAATCCCCCTCTCATATCTTTTGATATCACATGCTGATTTAGTAAATAAGAAAGAACAAGGGTTAAGGAGCATTTTTAATTGAGTTATAAGTAATGTATAAAGTAAATAAGATCATTAAAGAAATAATGCTAGTTGACTAAATGAATAGAAAATTTCCACTTAGTAGTATTAGAATAAATAAATTACTAACTAAAAGGTTCATATCTATAATGAAGGACGAATAGAGTTTCCAAGATCTTTTTAAGTAATATCAATGAATAGAAAGTAAATAAAATTTAACTTTAGTAGGTAAAATAGTAAGGACATTGTGTCTCTACGTAATAAATCAATATAGAAGAGTGAGTAATTATATTAAATAAAAGTAAGTTACAAGTAAAATTTTGTCACAAATGGCTTGAATTGAATGAGAAAAGGCCGTTAGACCTAGTGATAAATAAATGGTAAGTGGAAACCTAATAGGGTAAAAAGGTTCTTAATTGATTATTTTTTTAAATGTAGTCATATTGATGTTTAAGTTGAAATTAATAAATTGAAAATAAGTATAAAAACAAGCATTTAAGAGCATATGTTGGAGAAGAGAATTAAGTGGGATTAGTTTTAGATGAAATTAATTAGTGTCCAACAATGGAAGAGAGTAAAGAAATAAATTGATAAAAATGATACTAAATATTATTAAGAAAGTATAATTTAGAAGAAATTTACAAAATGAAATAATTCCCCTAGGTTGGCCAAAATGGTTTTATAAGGAAAATATAATCATAAATGTTGAATTTCAATTTAAGTATAAATTGTGTTAAAGTCATAGCCATGGTGTAACGACTCCATTTTTTTTAATACCTTCATGAGGTCATTACAACTTAATTACTAAATTGCTTACTTCAAGATAATTAATCTCCTTAGTTTAAGTAAGCATAATTGAGACAAAAAATGTATAATTTATCATTAATTGGCATTAAGGTTTGATCATTCAAAAGGATACCCATATACAAAATATCAAGCATATACATGCCTATGTCCTAATCATTTATGTCAGTCTTGTCCGGTGACATGGGTGCGGGTGGTGGCACCTCCACTAGGATCTCAACCAACTCGACAATAGACACCTTATTAATTACTAGGATCTGCCAAAAATAGAGTAACTTGATCTAGCATATGCTAAAAACACGAGCTAAAGAGAAAATATGTGTATTTACTTTTTTGAACATAATATGAAAATATAGTGAGAATTATATCTCAGCAGGTTCAACAATAAATCATAATCATCATCAATATAGCTCATAATGTCATGCCTAGCTGTATAAGCTATACTAAATTTTCTCAAGCCACATGAATGCACTTTATCTATGCATATGAAAATCATGCAACAATAATATGTATGGCATAAGTAAATACTTTTAGAATATCATGGGCATGTATAATCATTTCAGATATCAAATGTAGCATCCCTAATTTTGTTTCTTTTATTAATAAATGTACATAAATATTTAATTAAGGAAATAAAACTTATTAAACAATTTTTAGATATCTAAGAAAATATAAGCCTTAGAAATTCTTTACCTTATGTATATACATAGAAAATGTTTTTAACATTAAGGGAATAGGTAAAGAGAGAAAACAGAAAAAGAAAATTAGAAATAACATCCTAAAGAGAGGAGAAATCCTTGGGTAGGGAAGATAAATTTTTGGAAGTGAGTAAAGGTCTTAAAATTTCAAGAAGATTGGATTAGGGTAATTTTTGCTAATTCAAGAGTTAGAGTTCCTAAATTTAACATCTTCACCCATACATTGGGTCTTCACCTATAGGCACTTCATAGAGTTTTTCCACTTTACATGAGTTTCTAGTAAGCCAATTGGATAGCCCAAGCAAGAGATATTGTAACATCCCGTAATTTTTATTTTTAAATAATAATGTTTTTCTATAAACAAATATATTTTTATTTGTTTAAAAATGATTATGTTCTGCTAAAGGCAAGTATACTTTTAATTAAAGTAATCATTTTTTTGCTTAAAATAATTATATTGGCCTTTAATATATTTTTGTTGTATTTTTAGAAATATTCTTTCTTTTATTATGTATAAAGATATTTATTTTGTGATTTTTTTTATTAAGATTTTTATTAAGAAAAATCATGATTTAAGAGTTTAACTAAAGGTTTATGAGAATGTAAATTTTTAGAAATTTTTGGAATATTTTAAGATGAAAAACAATATTTATATGAATATATATAAAATCAAAATTTATTATTTAATTATTAAATAATAATAATAATAGTAATAATAATAAAGAATAAAGAAAAGGGGGAGGGGGAGACAGAAACCGAAACGTGAAATACGGAAGAGAATGAATAGTGAAATAGTGAGAATAATATCTCCATATTTTCTCTCTAGATTTGGAGTACCTATTGACTTTTGATATCAAAACTAAGGGTACCATTGGATTCAGGACGAAGAATACTACAATTTTGACCGAACAATTTCTCAAATCAGCCATAGAATCGCTATAGATCAGAAGTAGAAAATCTAAAAAAAAAAAGGTAAACTCTGAAACTTTTACTTAGAGACCTCAAATTGGAAATCTAACACCGTAAATGGATTCCAGAGTTAGATAAACCTTAGCATATTAAATTTTTCAGCTATCTGACAACTTTTTATTCTTTGTGAATAATATTTTTTAGCAATAAATAATGTTTTTCGGCGGTGAATAGTATTTTTCGACAATAAATAGTGATAAAGTTCCTTGAGTCATTTTCTTAATTTTTGGACCCTCCAAACACATTTTTGAAGTCTGCTTAGTCAAATGTGGATTGGAAAAATGCATTTTAGGGCTGTCCAATGTAGAACCTATACCTTGTGAGTAGATAATTCTTTCTATAACTTGCCATATACTCTTCTTGATCTTTAAGCATGTATTTGATTATGTTTATGAGATATTTACACTTTTAAATGTTTTTGAAATGCATTAAAATTATCTAAATTTCTTACAATTTGGAATATAGTTCGAGAAGAGTATAGTTTTAAAAATTAATTTCTGCACTCATGGTATATCTGATTTCACATTTATTTCTCATTAAATGATAAAGTGAATATTTATGCATGTGGCATTGATTTGTAAAACTATAAAGTTACTGATTATGATTGAATGGCAAGTGTGAAGATCATGGCGAGTTTCTTGATAATTTTACATTGCATTTGATGAATATGCATTTATATATATGTATTTATATGTATGGATGAATATCAACGGGTTGTATGGCTTGTGACGGTACCGAATAGGGGACGCCCTATTAGCTTGAGTGAGCCGAGGTAGGGCCACTCCAACTGGGTGACAGTGGTAATGTGAGAAGGCAGATGGGTGATGGACTCATATTCCCTTATCACTATTGTGACTGTAGTCGATCAATCACTATGCATATAGCAAATGAGTGTGTGGGTTGACCAAATCGTTGAATGAGGCAGGTCACTTTAAATTGGGTTGACCAAATCGCTGAATGAGGCAGTTCATTTTAAAAGTTTATAACTTTATCTCAAAAGCTTATTATTTTACTATAGTTTATACAGTTGAGTATAACAACATTTGTTTAATGATTATACTGTGCTGAATATGGTTTGGATATCTGAATATCCTTTTGTTTGAAAATATTTGAAATACGGGTCCTATATGGATGTACTTCTGAAATATATTTTCTAAGTGACAAATTTTAAAACATGAGTACATCCATATGCTGTCCTAAGAGGTCATAGGAGGTATTATCTCCTCACTGAGTTTTCAAACTCACTACACGATATTTTCACATTTTTCATATAAGAATACAAAGTCTGATCCTACAGATAGGTGATCAGTTAGGTGACATATTCTCCGGGTGACTCTATGTTGATTTTAAGGCTCACAATTTTGAATTATACTATGTTTGTATTCTAGAGTGTGCTCCGAATGCTACAAGTAGGATCCCTGTTTCTGTTGTTACTTTGACATTTATAACTTGGTCTATATAATGTATATACATGAGAGAACCTATATGTATCTATTTCTATGACAAATAATAGTGTTATACATGTTAAGAAAAATATCTGATTGCGAAAAAAAAATGTTTGTTTCACGTGCTCGAAAATTAGGGGTGTTACAAGTTGGTATCAGAGCATTAGGTTTCCCTGTGGCTATTGGAGCAAAGAATTCTTTAGTAGGACTTTTAGTATGGGTATGAGCCAGACATATTTATACTTCAGGTGCTGTTGAGGGATTCTATAGGGTTTCAATTTCCTTTCAATTCCAAGTTATTAAATTTCCTAGTATAAAGTTGATTGAATACTGTGACATCTTAAGAGGTATCTATGGATCAATTACTACCTGAAAGTGAAAGGGGTAGGTTTCCTAGATAATTTAAAAAAATTGAGACAAATGTCAAATATGATTATTTCTGAATATAATATCCATTTTACTTGAATGTCTAGATATGGTAGACTTTGATGTGATATTAGAAATGGATTGGTTGACAATATGTCAGGCCATTTTAGAATGTCATCTGAAGATGATTAAATTCAGTATTCCTAGAGATTCTTTTTTCTTGATATAAGGAGACCAAAGTGAGGTACCCAAAAATCTAATCTTTATTTTAACAGCCTATAAGTTATTACAAAAAGGTGACAGTGGTAGGAGATGTTGATATGAAATATACTAGTGTAAATTAAGTTCCAGTGGTTAGAGATTTTTCTAATGTAATTCTTGAGAAATTTCCAGGATTACCTCGAAACGTAAAATAGAATTTTGTGTTGATTTACTTCCTAAAATCCAACCAGTGTCTATACCCCCATATAGAATGGTAATCACTGAACTCAAGGAATTGAAAAATTAATTGTAAGACTTGTTGGATAAGGGATTTATATACCCTAGTACTCCTTCTTGGAGAGTTCCAATACTATTTATGGAAAACAAGAGATGGATTGTTGCGATTGTGCGTAGAATATAGACAGTTGAATAAGGTGACAGTGCGAAATAAATATCTATTACCTCGTAGAGATGATCTGTTTAACCAGTTACAAGGTGCTCAATATTTTTTTTTCAAAAAATTGATTTGATATATGAGTATCATTAATTGAGCATAAAGGAAGAGGATATTAAAAAAAAATTCTTTTAAGACTCATTATGGGCATTATGAGTTCTTGGCTATGTCATTTAGTTTGACAAATTCCCCAGCTGCAATTATAGAGTTCAGATGATCATAAGCAACATCTAAAGATAGTTTTACCAACTCTAAGGGAGTATGGTTGGTAAAGATGGTATCCAAGTAGACTCTAAGAAAGTAAAAGTGGTACAACAATGTCTACGTTTTACTACATCTAAAGATGAAGATACAAATCTAATTTGCACTTCTTGCGATTGTCTACCCTCCATTTTATTTGAGCCATAGTTGGATCAGGTACATAAACAAATGTCTGTAAAGAATCAATCAACTCTTTAGCATTTGAAGCTGAGATGAGAATTCGTCGTGCTGAGTGTGGAATGAACCTTTGTTCTACAGCTTGTTCAAGAAAAGACAACAGACCATTAAAGAAATGGTTAACATTTAACAAACCTATCGTTTTGTGATGCATATTTAGTTGTGCCCAAGAAACTATTTGGAAAATCTCTTGTAAAGTACCAAAACCACTTGGTAAGGCAATGAAGGCATCAGCATTGCTCATCATTCTAGCTATACGCTCATGCATGGAAGCTACCCTAAACTCTTCTCCAATTGTCTTTCCTACGATGTTGGAGCTAGAGCTGTAGGAATAATGCCTAGAACTTGACATCTTCCTACATGTACAGCTGTAGACACACACCCCATTAACCCATGGTTACCTCCACCATAGATTAAATGAATTTTTCTTCTGGCCAGCACCATACCTAAGTTTTGTGCAGCTTTCACATACTCTCCATCTTTTCTAGGATTGGAACCACAAAAGACACAAATATTTCGAAACTAAAGGAATGCGATTCCCTCCATAACTACACACACCCTAACTTTGAGTATGCAGGTAAAGATACTAACATGAACATTTATAGAACTAAGAGAATGGCATACTTACAATAGCTATACAAATAGGCCGGACATAATTAGAATAGCTATGTGAGTGATTGGTGGATATTAGCTAAATTGAAGGAGAAAAATTTCAAAATGACGGCAAGCATGTATATGTACAGTAGTTATGATCGTGGTTCATATTAAAAACAAAAAGAGAATAAGGTTAAAATATCACCAAAAATTTGTTCTTTTTTCCTTGTTGTCCTTGATGAAACATTTGTGTCTTAATTATTGTCGGAAAGTTGTAAGCGATAGGCGTGATTGTAGAAAAAAAAGAGTGAAAATGCAAACGAGTTAAATATTGAAGAGGGACAATCAAATGATTTATTTTATTTTTCTAATGTTCTTGCTAGTCGACTATCGGTATTATTAAGTCGACTAGCTATTTTGAGAATTTGTAATTTGGACTGGTTTATTTTACAGTTGATTGATTACATCTATTTTGAAGCAGTCAGCTGTATCCTACCAGCTAACTATGTATTCTTTGTTTTTCACAGACTTTTATAAGCTCAAAAATGTTTCTTTTCCACCGAATATCAACAAATTTAAAGTAGATTTTGGCACATATATTCAAAATTTGTGGCCACCGAATTTAATTTTCTTTCAATGCTTTGTTCAAATTTTTGACTTCCTATTTTGGCATCGTTTTCTATTATGTTTTTTTTTCTATTCTACTGCATTCTCCTTTATTAATGTTTGGCATTCAATGTAAAGTTCTTTTCCCTCATTACAAGAAAAGTTAATTTATTTTCTTTTAAACTCAATTATTATGGTGTCCAAGGTATTAGTAGGTTAAAGTAATGAAAAGTTTGAAAGGAATGGACAGATGATGGTCTTATGGTTTTTTGAGGAATGTAACCAAGAGAATTAGTGTTGTTGAAGTTCTTGAGGAATAAAATATAGGAAGTAGGATTTAAATTAATCTTTGAACTCCTAATTTGGAAATATGGAGAATATATGAGAATCATGTTCGAAAATAATGTGAGTGATCAAGATATTTGTGTTAAAGGTTTATACCATGCTAAATTAAGTCTAGTATCTAGGATGTGAATTATGTTGAAATTGAAAATTCATGTAATAGTAATTGTTGGAAAAAAATCTTCTTGAAATGATTGGGTGAATTAAATGAGATTGATATAAGCTAAAATGAGGTACTTTTAGATATGATAGAAGAAAGGCTTGAAATTTTTGATAATGAATTTGTTGGTGTTAATAAGAGGGTATAGAGTTACTGTGATGAGGTAAGTTGGAATTGTTAGACATGAGCCAATGGAACATAAACGTTATAAAAAGTTTGGTGGATTTATTGCTACGTATGTTAAACATATTGATTAATGCATTTGAGGATAAAAAATAGATGATAGATTAATATGATGATATTCATGGAATGATGTTGACATGTGAGAAGCAAAGATGACTTGATAGAAGTCTGAAATAAGACAAGATAGTTACACAATATGAATGTGCATATGTTCTTTTATGTGTTTGTTTCCTAATATCGACTTATAGATATATGCATTCGAACTTGAGGATATAAAGGAATGAGATATACAATGGTTTAAGAGTTCCTTACATGTATATATATAATCTGTTGAGTACTTTGTAGAAAGTGAAATTGATTGAAAGAGGAATACAAACAATTCAATACAGGCCAAAAGTCTATAAGGACCATGAATGTTGAGCACTAGAAATTATCAGTTGGTGACCACATATTCTTGAAGGACTTACCAATGAAAGGTAATGAGGTTGGAAAGAAAAAAAGTTAAACTCTAGTATATAGACTCTTTTGAAAACTTGAACAAAGTAGGCATAATAATACATTGCCTAGCCTTGCCATCAGGATTGATTAATGTGGATACAGACTTTCTTTCATCAATACTAAGAAAGTACCTATTAGATTCTTCTTATGTTACCTAAGTCCAAAAAATTTAATTGGACAAAAATTTGGCCTAACTATGGGTACAATGGATTTTATTGTTGATCGACAAGTGAAGAACTTATAGATGAAAGAAATCCCTATGGTTAAGTTATATGGGAAAATCACTCAAGTGAAGAGACATATTAAAAGTAAAGATGATATACAGAGAAGATATCCCCAATTATTTGAATATTAAGGTTGGTAACTTCGAATTATGCCTTGATTTCATTCCTTACATGTGGTAGGATGGGCTGAAATTCAGGGACTGAATTTCTTAAGGGGGGAAGAATGTAACATCCCGTGATTTCTATTTTTAAATAATAATATTTTGCTATAAACAAATATATTTTTATTTGTTTAAAAATGATTATGTTCTGCTAAAAGCAAGTATACTTTTAATTAAAGTAATTATTGTTTTGCTTAAAATAATTATATTGGTCTTCAATAAATTTTTGTTGTATTTTTAGAAATATTCTTTCTTTTATTATGTATAAATATATTTATTTTATGATTTGTTTTATTAATATTTTTATCAAGAAAAATCATGATTTAAGAGTTTAACTAAAGGTTTATGAGAATGTAAATTTTTAGAAATTTTTGGAATGTTTTAAGATAAAAAACGATATTTATATGAATATATATAAAATAAAATTTTATTATTTAATTATTAAATAATAATAATAATAAAGAATAAAGAAAAGGGGGAGGGGGAGACGAAAACCGAAACATGAAATAAGAAAGAGAATGAATAAGGAAATAGTGTGAATAATATCTCCATGTTTTCTCTCTAGATTTGGAGTATTTATTGGCTTTTGATCTCAAAACTAATGGTACAACTAGATTCAAGATGGAGAATATTATGATTGTGACCGAAAAATTTCTCAAATCAGCCGTAGAATCGTCGTAGATTAGAAGTAGAAAATCTCAGAAAAGGGTAAACTCTGAAACTTTTAGAGACCTCAAATTGGAAATTTGATATCGTAAATGGATCCAAGAGTTAGATAATCCTTAGGATATGAAATTTTTCAACTATTTGACAACTTTTTATTTTTAGTGAATAGTATATTCTGTCGATGAATACTGACCAAGTTCCTGGAGTCATTTTCTTGATTTTTGGACCCTCCGGACACGTTTTTAAAGTCTATTTAGTCAAATGTGGATTGGAAAAGTGCATTTTAGGGCTATCCAATCTGGAGCCCGTACCTTATGAGTAGATAATTCTTTCTATGACTTGCCCTATACTCTTCTTGATCTTTAAGCATGTATTTGATTATGTTTATGAGATATTTACACTTTTAAATATTTCTGAAATGCATTAAAATTATCTGAATTACTTACAATTTAGAATATAGTTCGAGAAGAGTATAGTTTTGAAAATTGATTTCTGAACTCGTGGTATATCTGATTTCACATTTATTTCTCATTAAATGGTAAAGTGAATATTTATGCATGTGGCATTGATTTGTAAAAGTATAAATCTACTGATTATGATTGAATGGCAAGCATAAAGCTCATGGTGAGTTGCTTGATAATTTTACATTGTATTTGATGAATATGCATTTATATATATGTATTTGTATGTATGGATGAATATCAACGGGTTGTATGGCTTGTGACGGTACTGAATAGGGGACGCCCTATTTGCCTGAGTGAGCCGAGGGAGGGTTGCTCCAACCGAGTGACAGTGGTAATGTGAGGAGGCAGATGGGTGATGGACTCATATTCCCTTATCACTATTGTGACTGTAGTTGATCGGTCACTATGCGTATAGCAAATGAGTGTGTGGGTTGATCAGATCGCCGAATGAGGCAGGTCACTTTAAATTGGGTTGACCAGATCGCCGAATGAGGTAGGTCATTTTAAAAGTTTATAACTTTATCTCAAAAGCTTATTATTTTACTATAATTTATACAACTGAGTATAACAACATTTGTTTAATGATTATACCGTGCTGAATATGGTTTGGATATCTGAATATCCTTTTATTTGAAAATATTTGAAATACTGGTCCCATATGGATGTACTTCTGAACTGTATTTTCTAAGTGACAAATTTTAAAACATGAGTACATCCATATGCTGACCTAAGAGGTCATAGGAGGTATTGTATGCTCACTGAGTTGTCAAACTCACTACACGATATTTCTACATTTTTCATATAAGAATACAATGTCTAATCCTGCAAATAGGTGATCAGTTAGGTGACATATTCTCTGAGTGAGTCTACGTTGTTTTCAAGGCTCACAGTTTTAAATTATTCTATGTTGGTATTCTAGAGTGTGTTCCGAACGCTACAGGTAGGATCCCTGTCTTTGTTGTTACTTTGACATTTATAACTTAGTCTGTATAATATATATACATGAGAGAACCTATATGTACCTATTTTTATGACAAAGAATAGTGTTATACATGTTAAGAAAAATATCTGATTGTAGGAAAAAAATGTTTGTTTCACATGCTTGAAAATTGGAGGCATTACAGATATAACATAGACTTCGACTAGGATATAGAAGTTGGATTGATAGCCCAAAAATCATGAAAATGTGATGATAAAATATGGCATGTGAGTATAATGAACATACTTGATATTGAAATCATATTTTTGGCTATTAATATGAAAAGAAAAGAAAAAAAAAGAGGAGCACGATCATATGGCGGTCCGTGTGGTGCACCAATAAGGGACACCCTACACAAGGCTATGATTATGCTAATGAGAATAGAAAAAGAAAGTGTTCCATGTCGGACGGAGTGAGAAAAGCCAATACCAGAGAGTGAAAAGTACTCACCCTGACTGGGGTAACTTGATTTGTAAATAAGTTGATAACTATCATATGATGTTCTGAAAATAGTTATTCATGCCATACATGTCATTACTACATTATTTTCATGTGCATAGATAAAGTGAATTCATGTGACCTAAGACATTTGTTGTAGCTTATATAGATGAACATGATATGATGAGCAATATTGATGATGATTTTGATTTATTGTTGAACATATTGGGATTTAATTCTCACTATATTTCCATATCATGTTTAGAAAACTAGATATGCAGATTTTCTCTATGGCTCTAGCTTTTAGTGCATGTTGGATCGAGCTACTTTATGTTGGGCAGATCTTAGTAATTAATAAAGTGTTTATGGTCGAGTTGGCTAAAATCCTAGTGAAGTTGAAACCGCCCACACCCGTATCTCTAGAATATGTCAACATGGATGAATAAGATGTAGATATATATGTGATTGACTTTTGTACGGATCTTTTGATTAATAATTTGTATGTGAACTTAGAATTATATCAGTATTATTGGTAGACCTTGAATCTTAATTATGCTTGGTTAAATTAATTGAATGTTATTATGTTACGTAGTTAGGAATAAAGAGGTAATGACTTCATGTGACTTTACAAATATATATATATATATATATATATATATATATATATATATATATATATATATATATATAAGATCAACTATTAAAAAGGGATAGGGCATGATAAATTCACAACTTCATCATATAATGGCTATTAACTATTCTCATCATATCTTCTTTTTCTTAGTCAAGGTGAGCGTCCTTCTCTCACTCTTTTCACCTCTAATTGGGCCAACACTACGTCCTGTCAGGCATGGTAACATCTGATCGGGCCAACACTATGTCTCGTCAAACAAAATCTTATACAATATATATGTGAATAGGGTGTCCCTTATTTGGTGCACCATAATGGAAAGCCATGTGACCATTATCTTTTCTTTTCTTTCTGTTCACATTAATAGCCAAGTTATGATTTTCAACAAAATATGCCCAATATGCCCATATGCCAAATTTATCAAAGCATAGCCATTTCAAATATCATTTATAAAATACAACCATGCCATGAATTACACTTCTGAAAACATGATCATTTTCAAATATCATTTTGTAAAATATTTCTATGTAAAAATCACACACTTAGGATGGTGAATAATTTATGCAATGGCAATGGCTAATACTTAAATTAAGATTTACCCAATCCTCTTTCATTTTAACTTATAAATATTCCTTTTCTTTCTTAATTTCATTTTATTTCTTTATTTTCTTCTATCTTTGTCTTCTAAACCATTTTATCCTCAAATTAGATCCTACTTAATTTATTCTTCAATATTTGCCTTTAAATTCTTATTTCAAAATATCTCTTGAAACCATTTTGTGAAAATCTTGTTTGTGGCTTCATATACTTCTTACCTATTAATTTCTCAAAGTTCTAATACTCCCTTTTTATTAGAAATTTCTATCCATTCAAGTTATAAGACCTTTGGTTATTGTTTACGCACTATCTCTCTTATTTGAACTCTAATTTAAGTGATTCTAGGTCCTATGGAAATATAATACAGAAATATAAAACTTTCATGTTAATCATTTTTCCCAAAACCAACGAAATTTCGGTGTTATTGAGCCCTCAAATTCACTATTATTTTACCTTGGGTGGGTTTTAACATTTGCTTACTAATCGGGCCATATCTACCTCATGTGAACTCCAAATTAGATGATTCCATTGGACAAAATTATGTGAGACATATATCTACATTTTTCATATAACCATTTCTTTTAATTCGTTACATATTTTTCCCAAAAATTCGAAAAAATAAGGTTTCTCCACACTACCTTGAGTTTCCATATTCTTTGCTTCTTAAGCTTATCTTATTATCTTCTTAGGATCATGGATAGGCATTTTAGTCTCCAAAAGTCTGATTACTCAAATCCCTAATATCTAATGTTTTAACTATAACTCTTACTTATTATAACATATTCTATCATCCACTTCTTCCAAAAACAGAATCTAATAAAGCAACATTAAGAACGCCTTAAACCAAAATTTACCTAAAGTTTTTCCTATATCTCAAGTCCTCATTCATTATATCCACCATAGCCTTCTTCCATCATATTTAACATAGCCATTACAAAAACCCTAGGATTTTGGCTACCCATAGCCAAAAACCATGCAAAAATTCAAACCAACCCAAGCAAGCATACAACCATCACATGCAAGATTTACATGTAGCAAGATATAGAGGCATTCATGGCCAATCATCAAAGTATCAAATATTAAAAATTTTATCAAAGTTCTAGGATGAAAATCCCATATAAATGTTACAAATTTCAAAGCATTTCTTCAAAAAGAGATATTGTTAAACCTACGTACAAATCTTCTTAGTTTTCATAGCCTAGCTTCTCCTCTTTCATTTCTTCTTTGGTATAGTGAAAATCCTCCTCCTTCTTACTATTCCAACAGTAATTTCCAAGGGAAGGACTGAGTTCTAGGTGCAAATAATGGTGAGCAAGAAAAAGATTAGAGTGGGAGAAAACTTTTTTACCTTGTGCCCTAAGCTTTCCTACTCTTTCTTCCTATTTCTTTCTCTCCTTGCTTTCTTTTAGCTTACTTCTATTTTTTCCTCTCCCTCACTTGGCTAAAACTTCCCTTTGCTAGGAGTGGCAATTGCTTAAAATTTCAAGTGGTCAACCTCTCCAAATCATGGGTCTTTTGCTTTACTTGTGGGACACTCCCTATGGTCATCATTCTGGTCCATTTCTAGCTTCATTTAGGTGTCAATTTTTCAGGTTTCTTCTCCCCATCTTGGCCGAAAATGCTTCCTCCAATAATTGCAAGAAATGCTAAAATTTTCAAGTGATCCATTGTAAAAACTCCATTTTTTTTATATTTGTAAAGTCCCATGAAGTCATTACCTTTTTACTTCTAACTTCTTAACTCATAATAACATTCAATTAATTTAACAAAGCATAATTAAGGTTCAAGGTTTACCATTAATACTGAAACAATTTTGAGTTCACATACACATCATTAATCAAAACGTCTGTACAAATGTCAAACACATATATATCTACATTTTATTCATCCATATTGACCAATTCTAGAGATACAAGTGCGAGTGGTTGCACCTTCACCAGGATCTTAGCCAACTCGACCACAAAAACCTTATTAATTACTGAGATTTACCTAAAATAGAGTAACTCAATCCAATGTGCACTAAAAGCCAAAGCTATAGAGAAAATCTGCATATCTAGTTTTCTAAACATGATATGGAAATATAGTGAGAATTAAATCCTAATAAGTTTAACAATAAATCATAATCATCATCAATATTACTCATCATATTATGTTTATATGTATAAGCTACAGCAAATGTCTTAGGTCAGATGAATGTACTTTATCTATGCACATGAAAATTGTGTAGTAATTATATGTATGACATGAATAACAATTTTCAGAATATCATATGATGGCTATCAACTTCTTCTCATATCAAGCTACCCCGGTTAGGGTGAGTATTTTTTACTCTTTGGTACGGGCTTTTCTCGCTCCGTCCGACATGGCACACTTTCTCATTTTCTCATTAGTATAATCATAGCCATTAGTAGGGTGTTCCCTAATAGTGCATCACACGAACTGCCATGTGACTGTGCTAATCTCTTTTCTTTTCTTTTAACATTAATAGCAAAAAATATGATGTTAATAACAAGTATGTTCATTATACTTACATGCCATAATTTATCATCAAAGCATAATCATTACCAAAAATCATTGGTAAAATACAATCATGCCATGAATATAATCAATTTCAAATATCACTTTATAAAATATTTCCATGTTAAAATTACACACTAAAGATGGTAAGGAGTTCATGCAATGGCAATGGCTAGGGCAAACACTAGTCATTTATTATTTATAAGATTCTTTTTCTTTCTTAAATATTATTTTCATCGCTCACTAATCAGAGCATAGCTCCCTCATTTTAACTCCAATTAAGGTGATCTTGGTGTCCATTTAAAGCTAAGACAATCATCTAAAACTCTTATGTTGAAAATTTTAGTAAAACCATAAGGAATCTTGGTATTATTACTCCTTCAAATTCAATGTTATTTCTTCCCGGGTAGGTTTTGACCTCTACTTACTAATCTGACCATATCTCCCTCCTATGGACTTTAAATTGATTAATTCTAGTGGAAAAAAATTCATGGGTCATATATCTATATTTTTCATGTTAACCATTTCTTTTAATTCCCTATAAAGTTTTCCCAAAAATGCAATCACATAAGTTTACCTAATAGATTCTTCCCTGGTTAACTAGTTTCTAGCCACTGCTTACTAATCTGACCATATTTCTCTCATATAGATTCCAAATTGAGTGATTCCAGTGGCAAAAAAAATATGTGAGACATATATCTATATTTTTTAATGTTAACCATTTCTTTTAACTCCCTACATATTTTTTCTAGAAATTCAAACACAGAAGCTTACCTAACAGATTCTTTCTTAGTTAACCTTTTTTTGATCACTGCTTACTAATCGAACTATATCCCCTTATTTGAACTCCAAATTGGGTGATTCCAGTGTCTAAAAATTTGTGAGATATATATCTACATTTTTCATGTTAACCATTTCTTTTAATTCCTAATAGACTCCTCATAGAATTTTAAAAATAGAAGCTTCCCTAGTTACTCCAAAATCCAATTTTCTAACCAAATCCTTTCGAAGGTTTTAGTTCATCCTTTTATTATGTCATCTTCCCTTTTCCTCCTAATTTACATCTAACCATAAGATTACTCATTTCAACATTTTAATTAGATTACTTACACTTAATTTAACATATTCCATCATCTACTTCTCAAAAAGAGAAATCAAATCATGTATTATTAAGGCCATTTTCCAACAAAAATTTCTCATGGTCTTCTTCTAAGTGTTTAAGGCCATACTCATTTTATCAATCTAATCATATTCCATCAATTTTTCACCACATTTGAATATACATAACAGTAGTGATGAGTGAGTTTTATACTTATAAATTAAATATTTTTATCTTATCTTTTTGCCACAATTAAGCATATATCTCCCTTACTTATCTTTAGTTTTGTGTATTTTTTATAGATGGAGAGAAGAATAGAAAATGGACTCAATTGGAGGAATCATAGCTAAATTGTGGTTCTTTAGGAATGATATTTATAAATCAAGCAGATAAAACAAATTTATTGAGGATGGCTATGAAAGGAGCATTATCATATTGAATCCTGAGATGCATCCTAATGGATATATGTACAAATTTAATATTTATTTATAACCACATTTTCAAAAGAACTAAAACATAAAGGTTCAAGGAAAACCACCCAATGTTGAAAATATGTTTGCTGTTTGTAGTCCCGCCCAACCTTGTTGCAGTATTTGAGTTGTATATCCGAAAATACATATCTAATATGTATGAAATTTGGTAGGTGAGTATCTAACACAATTGGGTACAACTTTCATGTTCAAGTGGTCAAAAAATTCGAACATTAAAATGGCCAAAAGTGGGCCAGAAAAGAATTTGTCTACTGCTGCAGTCCAGCCCGACCTTGCTCTAATAGCTTGACCATAAGTCATAAATTACATATCCAATTTGTCCAAAATTTTTCTTGACGGAAAGATAATGAAATTTTCTACAACTTTCATGTTGATTGAGTCATCAAATTCAGCCGATTTCAAGAAGATATTTAAGGTTAAAATTTGGTGCACATGATGGAATCCAAATTGTCAATTTTGTACAACTTCCTACCTAACATTCTAACAATTACCACACCTAAATGTATCTATAAATAGAGGGCTTGAGGAGTGAGTTGGGAGCTTAGGAAAGCTTTGGTTGGATTTCTAAGTTCTTGTAATGTTCTTCTCTCTTTAGAAATTTTGTATCTTTATTTTCTTTCATAATATTATCATCCTTCTTCATCTTTTATTTTGCTTTCTTGCCTTGATTATGGAGAACTAATCTCCTAATGCTAAGGTGAAATGGTGAAACTCTTGGTATGAGAATAATAATTCATCTAACTCTTAATTTTAGTGTTTATATTTGATGTTGTATTTACTCCCTTCTTTTCTTATGTTATGTTTTAATAGCTGGCTGAGCCACATATTTCTTCTTGTTGTTGTTTAATGGTTGGATTTACCGTCTACTTCTTATTTTTATTTTTCATGGTTGGCTTTACCACCTACTTTATTTTATTTTATTTTGTTATGTTAATTAGTTTTCTACCTTTCTCATTTTCTGCATAATTTAATCTTGTAAAATGTGAATTTTGATATATTGTAGACAATCTTTGGCACAATAAATGCTTGAATCAATCTTGATTTATTGTAGACAATATAATGATTGGCAAAATTTATGCTTGAATCCATTTACAAGTTATCTTTGTCATCTTTGTGTTTTTTTTCTTGTAAAATGTGAACCTTGATACATTGTAGATAATTTTTGGCACAATAAATACTTGAATCA
This sequence comes from Gleditsia sinensis, assembly GCA_037074535.1. Classification (NCBI taxonomy): domain Eukaryota; kingdom Viridiplantae; phylum Streptophyta; class Magnoliopsida; order Fabales; family Fabaceae; genus Gleditsia; species Gleditsia sinensis. The sequence continues at coordinate 44,125,560 of CM073463.1, forward strand.
ATATTGATTTATTGTAGACAATATGATAATTGGAATAATGTATGCTTGAATCCATTTTACAAGAATGTTTTATATATTAGTAATACAATAAAAAAGAGGTAAATATAATTCATGTATAAACAAAGGTGAATTTAAATTAACATATCTTCCAATTGGAAACTTATTCATGTAAGGATTCTAATTGAGTAATAAAAGAGTTAAATTTATCTTTATTTGATATACCAAAAGTGGATCCCCTAACCTTAGCATGTTTTTTTACTTTGAATACATCTTTATTTAATTTCAGTATATTAATTCTTTGCATATTTTGTTCAATACCTTTCTCACAAAACAAGACATTGGTAACTAGGTTGGAATTATTTATTTCGGATTTAAATTATAATTTTCTCTTGATTGGCAATCCATGTGGGATCGACCTTGCATACCACTAAATCTATACTCCAATAGATTCATGCACTTATGAGTTTTAACTAAAACAACAAATTTTTGGCACTGTTGCTGGGGATTGCGATGAAAAAGCTATTTAGATCCAAGTAAGTATAATTCTTCCACTAGTTATAATTTAAAAAAATTGTTTTTATTCTGTGTATATTACTTTCTTTTTTAGAATTGTTTCTAGAAAGTTGGTGCAGTAAATTGGGTGTATAAAATTAGTTGATTCTGCCAACAAGGCTAAAAGTGTAACATCCCATATGAAAATAAAATTTATTAGACAATTTTTAGATATCTAAGGAAATATAATCCTTATAAATTCTTTACCTTACGTATATGCATAGCAAGCGTCTAACATTAATGGAATAGGTAAAGAGAGAAAACTTAAGAGAAAATATTAAAAATAAATATACTAAAGAAAGGTGAAATTCTTGGGTAAGAAAGATAAATTTTTGTGAAGTCGGTAAAGGTATTAAAATTTCAAGAAGATTGGATTAGGGTAATTTTTTCTAATTTAAGAGTTAAAGTTACTAAGTTTAGTATCTCCACCCATAAATTAGGCTTTTACCTATGGACACTTCATATAGAGTTTTTCTACTTCACGTGAATTTTTAGCAAGCCAATAGGATAGCCCAAGGAAGAAATAAAACATAGACTTGGACTAGGATATAGAAATTGGACCGGTAGCCCAAAAATCATGAAAATGTGACAAGCCCATTATGAAAGGTAGAATTTTAACCAAAGTAAAGAAAATGGGCAAGAATGAGCCCAAACCCAAGAGGAAAAATAAAGTGATGGAATAATGGTGTAATCAAGATCAGGTGACATGGCATTAAGACAAAAATTTAGCAAGTTGTGTGATATCCTACATTCATAATTTTAGCAAGTGGTATGATAATACATGGAATTAGGACAAAACATCTATATTCTACACTCATAATTTTAGCAAGTGGGTAATAATAAATAGAATTATGACAAAACATCTTTATCCTACACAAATAATTTTAGCTAAACAAGAAAGAATCAAGGGTTGAAAATTTGCCACCTAAAAAGGCAAACCTATCATACTTGATTAAGACAAAAGAAAAGGAAATGTATCCCTAAATCAAAGGGACCTTGTCCCTTATCTTAAGAACATATCATCATAATTTTCAAAATACAAATCTCATTTTCCTATACATATCTTGACTAAGGAAGAGGAAGACAAGAACATAAGTTGTTTCTTTTCCAAAAATTCAACCAAGTGCATCCTAATTGTGATAAGGTAGACCCATGATTATGAAAGGTAAATGACATGCTTTAAATTAAGCATGTATTTAGCATATTTTATGTTTCTTTTTATTTTATTTAAATGATAAATAGATAGGTTTTAATTAAATTGTGTGTTTTATGTTTTTAGGAATAATAAAGAAGAAAAGAAGAGAAAAATAGAAGAAAATCATGAAAAATGCTGATTTCTGACCTTTTGTCACTAATGGAAGCATATCTCACTCATTTTAGCTCCGCTTGAGCTGATTCCAGCGGCTATGGAAAGAAGAAACATAGAGCTACAACTTTCGTGTTCGGCACTTTGGCAAAATCCGGCGTTTTCTAGGCGCCGCGGCTCTCACAATACAGCGCCGCGGTGGCCCGTCATGGATGTCTCGTAGAGCCGCGGCGCCCTTGCCCCAGAACCACGAGCGCCGCGGCACCCCGTGGATGAAGTTTCGCAGCGCCACAACGCTGAACTTATGCGCCGCGGCGCCGCCGCTCCAGAAGTCGCGATTTTAGGTTTTTTTCGCCTGATTTGAAGCCTAATTGATGGAGATTTGACCTAAAAACTTTCCTACTTCGACTAGGAGGGTTTTAATCGATAAAAAGAAAGGAAAGTAAGCAGAGAAGGATCTATTCATTCAGCAAAGAATTCATTCAAGTTCTCAACTCTTTTCTTTACTTCTTGTTTAGTTTTCTATGGCCCTGCGCGGCTAATTTTCTTTAGTTGGTTGAGGGAGATTGAAACCTCAAGGGATTTGATGTCATTGTGAGATACGGATTTGATTTCATTGCATTCAATCTTAACCGGGTATTGTTTATTCATCTATTCTTATTTTCTTAATATTATGCATGTGATTGCTAGGAGGCCTACTAGTATATTGTATGTGTAGCTGCTGAATTAGGTTTTGAACAAAGCTTTTATTACTTGATTCGTGAAGCAAATAGGATTAAGGATTTTGGATTATAAATCGTTAACCCTATGATGAATATCAACTAAATTGAATATAACCGATGTGCTTGTATTCGTTTAGCTCTATTAGTTTCTCTTGTTCTTCATGCGGTTAATAAGTTATGCTTTACCGATGTGCTAAAGGACTGCTCGTTAATTAGAGTATAATTAGTGCGATTGTCATTAATTTACTAGGCTTAAGGAGGAACTGGGATAGAATCCCAATGATAGATATTTGGTTTAAGATTGATAATTTTTTCAATGATCAATGCAATCCCTTGATGGTGAATATCGACCGAAACCAACGCTTTTCTCATTAATCACTTTCTCTCAATTATTTTTGCTATTGTTTACTTAATTTTAATTGCGACTCTCAATCCCCCCTTTCTGAATCACATAAGGTAATTCCAGTCTCTGTGGGATCGACCCTTACTCCTACTACTACAGGTTAGTGTTGAGGTAAGGTTTTAATTTGGGCGTGCCTGCGACAGTGCGCACCAGTAAATTATTTGATAGTCTATATAAGCAAAACCCAACCTTATAACATTGGAATTTCGTCCAAGTGAGGGAGAGGAAAAATAGAAGCAAGGTAGAGTGAGGAAAGGAGAGGAAGAAAGGAAGAAAGGGGAAGGAGAAATCTAGAGGACTAAGTGCTCAAGGTAAGTTTAACAATATTTCTTTTTGAAGAAAACTTTTGAAACTTGTAATATTTATATGAGATTTTGATCTTAGAACTTTGATGTTTGGTCATAGATTTTGTTATATCATGTTACATATTATGTATGTTTGAATACTTAGGCTGGTGTAAATAGTTCTGCATAGGTATGGCTATGGATGGCACACTTTTAAGCTTGTGTTTTTAAACGTTTGGGAAGCATCGGTAAGGAATTGAAACAAATGGTTGACATGAAAAATGTAGATCTATGTCTCACGGAATTTTAACCACTAGAATCACTCAATTTAGAGTCCATATGACGTAGATATGGTCAGATTAGTAAGCAATGGTCAGAAAATGGTTAATCAGGGAAGAATATGTTAGGATAGTTTCTGTGTTTTAATTTCTGGGAACATTCTAAAGGGAATTAAAATAAATGGTTAACTTAATAATTATAGCAATATGTGTCATAGATTTGTAGCCACCGGAATCACTCAATTTGGAGTCCATATGAGGTAGATATGGTCCGATTAGTAAGCAATGGTCAGAAAATGGTTAATCAGGGAAGAATATGTTAGGATAGCTTCTGTGTTTTAATTTATGGGAACATTTTGTAGGGAATTAAAATAAATAGTTAACATAAGAATTATAGCTATATGTATCACGGATTGTTAGCCACTGGAATCACTTAATTGGGAATTGTTATGAGGGAGATATGGACGAATTAGTAGGCAAAGGTCAGAACCAATCCGAGAAGAAATAACCTATATATTGAGGGAGTAATATCACCTTGAGTTCTTCATATTTCACTAAACTGTTAAACATAATAGTTTTAGATAATTATTTTATCTTAAAATTGACACCAAGATCACCTACATTGGAGTTAAATTGAGGGAGTTATGCTCTGATTAGTAAGAGAATGTTAGATAGGATGAAAACCTGCATCAAGAAAATAAAGAAATAAAATTAATATTTAAACAAATAAGAAGAATCTTATAAATGAAAATAATATATGACATAGCCATTGCCATTGTATGAACTTCTTACCATCTTAAGTGTGAAATGTTGACATGGAAATATTTTATAAAGTAATATTTGAAATGGTTATGTTTATGGCATGTTTACCAATAATTTTTGGTAATAGTTATATTTTGTTGAACATACTTGTTATTGAAAGCATATTTTTGGCTATCATTGTGAAAAGAAAAGAAATGAGCACGGTCACATGGCAATTCATGTGGTACACCAGTAGGGGACGCCCCACCAACGGTTATGAATATGTTAATGAGAAAAGAAAGAGAAAGTGTGCCATGTCGGACTGAGCGAGAAAAGCCCGTACCAGAGAGTAGAAAATAATCACCCTGACTGGGGTAGCTTGATATGAGAATAAATTGATAGTCATCATATGATATTTTAAAAATAATTAATCTTGTCATACATGTTGTTAATGTACGATTCTCATGTGCATAGATATAGTGCATTCATGTGACCAAAGATATTTACTGTAGTTTATACAGCTGAACATGACGTGATGAGCTATATTGATGATGGTTTATTGTTGAACTTATTGGGATTAAATTCTCACTATATTTCCATATTATGTTCAGAAAATTAATTATGCAGATTTTTCTATGGCTCTGGCTTTTAGTGTACGTTGGATCGAGTTACTTTATGTTGGGCAGATCCCAGAATCAAATAATATGTTTGTGGTCGAGTTGGTTCAGATGCCGATGAAGGTGCAACCACCCGCACCTAGATCTCCAGAATTGGTCAACCAAAATAAATAAGATGTAGTTATTTATGTGTTTGATTTTTGTTGTATGTACATTTTGATTAATGACGTGTATGTGAACTCTATATTGTATAATAAATAATAATAAAAAGAGGTTGTTACATAATTGGTATGAGAGCAGGTCGATCCTAGATGGCTAGTGGGTGGTTGGTTATCTGAATCAATCTTATAGTATCTTGAGTATGTTGTGGTAGTGCTGTGTAGGGGATCAGTGATTTCATATAGGTAAGAAATTACTAGTGTGTCCTATCTATATGCCGAAGTGGTGTTATGCTGCTGTTAAATATTTTGTGGTGTTATGCTGCTGTTAAATATTTTTTTGAAACTAACTATTGGGCTTGATCACCTCAATAGCAGCAACATAACTTTATTTTTGCCACAGTAGGAAATGGCACCACCAAGGAGGAATCCAGCAAACAATGCGGAGGAAACCCTGCACAACCTTGCCACAGCAATTCGACAATTTGATATTGATTTACTCCTTAGAACCCAACTAGTATCTATATCCCTATATAGAATGATATCGATTGAATTTAAAAAAAACATTTAGTTACAAGGCTTGTTAGACAAGGGATTTAAATGCCCTAGTACTTTTATTCGGAGTGCTCCAGTTCTATCTGTGAAAAAGAAAGATGGATCACTATGACTATGCATAGATTATAGACAGTTGAATATGGTGACCCATTACCTCGTATAGATTACTTGTTTAACCAGTTATAATGTGTTCAATTTTTTTCCAAAAATTGATTTGCGATATGAGTAACATTAATTAAGGATAAGAGAAGAGGATGTACAAAAATTTTATTTTAAGACTTATTATGGGCATTATGAGTTCTTGGTGATGTCATTTAAATTGACAAATATCTTAGCTGCATTCATAGACTTAATGAATAGTAATTACGTCATCTCTGGATCAATTTGTTATTATATATATTGATGATATACTAGAATATTTCAAAATATCAGAGGATCATAAGCAACATTCAAATCCAAATCCAATTTGCGCTTCCTACATTTGTTTGCCGTCCATTCTATTTGAGCCATAGTTAGATCAAGTACATGAACATATGCTTGTAAAGCATCAATCAACTCTTCAGCATTTGAAGCCGAGATGAGAATTCGTCGTGCTGAGTGTGAGATGAATCTTTGTTCCACAGCATGATCAAGAAAAGACAACAGACCATCAAAGAAGTGATTAACATTTAACAAACCTATCAGTTTGTGATGCATATTCAGTTGTGCCCAAGAAATTATTTGGAAAATCTCTTCTAAAGTACCAAAACCACCTGGTAAGGCAATGAAGGCATCGGCATTGCTCATCATTCTAGCCATGTGTTTATGCATGGAAGCTACCCTAAACTCTTCCCCAATTGTCTTTCCTACGATGTTAGATGTAGCTAGAGCTGTAGGAATAATACCTAGTGTAACAACCTCTTTTTTTTTCCTTTATTATTATACAATATTGAGTTCACATACATGTCATTAATCAAAAACAGACATATAACATATCAAACACATAGATATTTACATCTTGTTTATTTTGGTTGACCGATTCCGGAGATACAGGTGCGGGTGGTTGCACCTTCACCGGGATCTGAGCCAACTCGACCACAAACATCTTATTTGATTCTGAAATCTGCCCAACATAAAGTAATTCCATCCAATGTGCACTAAAAGCCAGAGCCTTAGAAACAAAAGCTGCATAAATAATTTTCTGAACATGATATGGAAATATAGTGAGAATTAAATCCCAGCAAGTTCAACAATAAATTATTATCAGTAAAGCTCATCACGTCATGTTCAGCTGTATAAACTACAGAAAATATCTTTGGTCACATGAATGCATTATATCTATGCACATAAGAATCATACTGTAATGATATGTATGACATGATTAACTATTTTCAAAATATCATATGATGGCCATCAACTTATTCTCATTTCAAGCTACCCCGGTCTAGGTGAGTATCCTCTACTCTCTGGTACGGGCTTTTCTCGCTCTGTCCAACATGGCCCACTTTCTCTTTCTTTTCTCATTATCATGATCATAACCGTTGGTAGGGTGTCCCCTACTGGTGCACCACACGGATTGCCATGTGACCGTGCTCATTTCTTTTCTTTTCACAATGTTAGCCAAAAATATGCTTTCAATAACAAGTATGTTCATCAAAATATAACTATTACCATAAATCATTGGTAATCATGCCATGAACATAACCATTTCAAATATCACTTTATAAAATATTTCCATGTCAAAATTTCACACTTAAGATGGTAAGAAGTTCATACAATGGCAATGGCTATGGCTATACTAGTCATTTATTAAGATTCATCTTCTTTTTTAAATACTAATTTTCTTTCTTTATTTTCTTGATGCAGGTTTTCATCCTATCTAACCTTCTCTTACTAATCAGAGCATAACTCCCTCAATTTAACTCTGATGTAGGTGATCTTGGTGTCCATTTCAAGATAAAACAATTATCTAAAACTATTATGTTGAACATTGTAGCGAAAAATTAAGAAACGAAGGTGATATTACTCCCTCAAAGTACAGGATAGTTCCTCTCGGATAGGTTCTGACCTTTACTGACTAATTAGACCATATCTCCCAAATTGGAACTCCAAATTGAGTTATTCAAGTTGGTAAAAATCCATGAGCCATATATCTATAATTGTTATGTTGGCGCGCTATTTTAATTCCCTACAGAATATTCCTAGAAATTCAAAAACTAAAGCATTAATAACATACTCTTCCCTGAATAAAGATTTTCTGACCTCGACTTACTAATCGGATCATATCTACCTCATATGAACTCCAAATTGCATAATTCCAGTGGGTATATTTCCATGAGACATAGATATATAACTTTCATGTTAACCATTTATTTTAATTCCATACAGATAATTCCCAGAAATTAAAATACAGAAGCTGCCCTAACATATTCTTCCCTGATGAACTATTTTCTGACCTTTGACTACTAATCAGCTCATATATTCCTCATATGGACTCCAAATTGAATAATTCTAGTGTCTAAACATCCATGACAAACATATCTATAATTCTTTTGTTAACCACTTATTTTAATTCCATACAGATAATTCTCAGAAATTAAAATACAAAAGCTATCCTAACATAATCTTCCCTGATGAACCATTTTCTGACCTTGGCTTACTAATCAGACCATATCTACCACATGTGGACTCCAAATTGAATGATTCCAGTGCTAAAAATCCATGACACACATATCTTTAATTCTTATGTTAACCATTTATTTTAATTCCCTACCAATAATTCTCAGAAATTAAATTACCGAAGCTATCCTAACATATTCTTCCCTGATGATTCATTTTCTGACCTTTGACTACTAATCAGACCATATCTACCTCATATGGACTCCAAATGGAATGATTCCAGTGGGTGAAAATCCGTGACACATATATCTTTAATTCTTATGTTTAACATTTATTTTAATTCCTTATAAATTGTTCCTAGAAATTAAAATACCGAAGTTTAAAATTCTGTCAACCACAGTCATACCCATGCAGAACTATCTACACCAACCTAAGTATTCAAACATACATCACATGCAAGATCAATATGTAACATGATATAGCAACATCCATGACCAATCATCAAAGTTCTAAGATCAAAATCTCATATAAATATTATGAGTTTCAAGGGTTTTCTTCAGAAAGAAATATTGTTAAACTTACCTGGAGCACTTAGTCCCCTAGACTTCTCCTTCCTATTTCTTCCTTTCTTCCTCTCCTTTCCTCACACTACCTTGCTTCTATTTTTGCTCTCCCTCACTTGGACGAAATTCTAATGTTGTAAGGGTGGGTTTTCTTATATAGACCACCAAATAATTCACCTTTCATGATCATGGGTCTACCTTATCACAATTAGGATACACTTTGTTGAATTTTTGGAAAAGAAACAACTTATGTTCTTGTCTTCCTCTTCCTTAGTCAAGATATGCATAGAAAAAGGAGATTTGTATTTTGAAAATTATGATGATATGTTCTTAAGATATGGGGCAAGATCCCTTTGATTTAGGGATTCATTTCCTTTTTCTTTTGTCTTAATCAAGTATGATAGATTTGCCTTTTTAAGTGGCAAAATTCTAGCCCTTGAATTTTCCTTACTTAACTAAAATTATTTGTGTAGGATAATGATGTTTTGTCATAATGCTATGTATTATTACCCACTTGCTAAAGTTATGAATGTAGAATATAGATGTTTTTGTCCTAAAGCCTTGTATTATTATGCCACTTGCCAAAATGATGAATGTAGAATCACATCACTTGCTAAATTTTTGTCTTAATGCCATGTCACTTAATCTTGATTACACCAATATTTCATCACTTTAATTTTATTTTTATTTTTATTTTTTCCTCTTGGGTTTGGGCTCATTCTTGCCCATTTTCCTTACTTTGGTTAAAATTCTACCTTTCATAATGGGTTTGGTCACATTTTCATGATTTTTGGGCTACCGGTCCAATTTCTATATCCTAGTCCAAGTCTATGTTTTATTTCTTCCTTGGGCTATCCTATTGGCTTGCTAAAAATTCATGTGAAGTAGAAAAACTCTATATGAAGTGTCTATAGGTTAAAGCCCAATTACGGGTGGAGATACTAAACTTAGTAACTTTTGCTCTTAAATTAAGAACAATTACCCTAATCCGATCTTCTTGAAATTTTAAGACCTTTACTTACTTCACAAAAAATTATCTTTCTTTACCTAAGAATTTCACCTTTCTTTAACATGTTTATTTCTAATATTTCCTCTTAGGTTTTCTTTCTTTACCTATTCCATTAATATTAGAACATTTCTATGCATATATGTAAGGTGAAGAATTTCTAAGGAAAATATCTAAAAATTACGGGATGTTACACCTAGAACTTGGCATCCTCCTACATGGGCAGCTGTAGACACACACCTCATTAACCCATGGTTACCTCCACCATAGACTAAATGAATTTTTCTTCTGGCCAGTACCATACCTAGGTTTTGTGCAGCTTTAACATACTTTTCATCTTTTCCAGGACTAGAACCACAAAAGAAACAAATATTTCAAAATTGACGAAATGCGATTCCTTCCATAGTTGCACACACCTTGACTTGGAGTATGAATGTAAAGATATTAACGTGTGCATTTATAGAACTCAGAGAATGGCATACTTATGATAGCTATGCAAATAGGTCGGGAATAATTAGAATATTTATGTGAGTGATTGGTGGATATCAGCTAAATTGAAGGTGAAATTTTCTAAAATGACGGCAAGCATGTATATGTATAGTAGTTGTGATAGTCGCTCATATTAGGCATATAAAAAGAATAAGGTTAAGATATCATCAGAAATTTTTCTTTGTTGTCTTTAATGAAACCTTGATATCTTGATTCTTGTAGAGAAGTTGTAGGTGATAGGCATAATTGAAAAACAAAAGAAAGTGAAAATGTAAACAAGTTAGTTGTTGAAGAAGGATAATCAAATGATTTATTTGTTTTCCCAATATTTTTGCCAGTCGACTATTGGTATTATTAAGTCGACTAGCTATTTTAAGAAATTTTAATTTAGACTGGTTATTTTACAATTAATTGATTACATCTATTTTGAAGCAATCAACTGCATCCTACCAGTTAACTACGTATTCTTTGATTTTCACAGACTTTTATAAGCTCAGAAATGTTTCTTTTTCCATGTGATATCTTTCCATGGAATACCAACAGATTTAAAGTAGATTTTGGCACATATATTCAAACCTTGCAGCCACCGATTTTTGCCAATATAATAGCTAAATTTTTGTTTTCCGATTTTCAAGAATTACAGCCACTGATTTTAACTCTCTCTAATGTTTTGTCCAAACTTTTGACTTTCTATTTTAACACCGTTCTTTATTATGCTTTTCATATATTCTACTGCATTGTCCTACATTAATATTTGGCATTAAATGCAAGATTATTTTCCCATATTACAAGAAAAGTTAATTAATTTATTTATTATTATTATATTTGAAACTCAACTATTATGGTGTTTTGACGAATGTAATTAAGAGAATTAGTGGTGTTAAAGTTCTTGAGGAATAAAATATGGGAAGTAGGATTTAAATTAATCTTTGAACTCTTAATTTGGAAATATGGAGAATATTTTGAGAACCATGTCCAAAAATAATGTAAGTGATCATGATATTTGTGTTAAAAGTTTATATCATGCTAAATTGAGTCTAGTATCTAGGATGTGAATTATGTGGGAATTGAAAATTCATGTATGAGTAATTGTTAGGAAAAATCTTCTTGAAATGATTGGGTGAATTAAATGGGATTGACATAAGCTAGAATGAGGTGCTTTTGGATATGATAAAAGAAATAATTGAAATTTTTGACAATGAGTTTAATGGTGTTAATAAGCTGGTATAGAATTACGATGATGAGATAAGTTGGAATTATTAGACATGTGTCAATGGTACATAAACGTTATAAAAGGTTTAGAGGATTTATTGCTACGTATGTTTAACATATTGATTAAAGGATTTTAGGATAAAATAGATGATAGATTAAGATGATGAGATTCATGGAATGATGTTGATATATGAAAACCAAAAATGACTTGATAGAAGTTTGAAATAAGAAAATATAGTTACCCAATATGAAGGTGAATATGTTCCTTTATCTGTGTGTTTTCTAATATCGACCCATAGATATATCCATGCGAGCTAGAGGATATAAAGTGAAGAACTTATGGATGAAAAGATATCCTTAATTATTTAGGTAATCAAGTTGGTAACTTTGAATTGTACCTTAATTTCATTCCCTACATGTGGTAGGATAGGTTGAAATTTGGGGACCGAATTTCTTAAGGGGGGAAGAATGTAACATCCCGTAAGAAAATAAAATTTATTAGACAATTTTTACATATCTAAGGAAATATAATCCTTATAAATTCTTTACCTTATGTATATGTATAGCAAGCATTTAACATTAATGGAATAGGTAAAGAGAGAAAACTTAAGAGAAAATATTAAAAATAAATATACTAAAGAAACGTGAAATTCTTGGGTAAAAAAGATAAATTTTTGTGAAGTCAGTAAAGGTATTAAAATTTCAAGAATATTGGATTAGGGTAATTTTTCCTAATTTAAGAGTTAAAGTTACTAAATTTAGTATCTCCATACATAAATTGGGCTTTTACCTATGGACACTTCATATAGAGTTTTTCTACTTCATGTGAATTTTTAGCAAGCCAATAGGATAGCCCAAGGAAGAAATAAAACATAGACTTGGACTAGGATATAGAAATTGGACCGGTAGCCCAAAAATCATGAAAATGTGACAAGCCCATTATGAAAGATAGAATTTTAACCAAAGTAAAGAAAATGGGCAAGAATGAGCCCAAACCCAAGAGGAAAAATAAAAAGAAAAAAAATAAAGTGATGGAATAATGGTGCAATCAAGATTAGGTGACATGGCATTAAGACAAAAATTTAGCAAGTGGTGTGATATCCTACATTCATAATTTTAGCAAGTGGTATGATAATACATGGAATTAGGACAAAACATCTATATCCTACACTCATAATTTTAGCAAGTGGGTAATAATACATAAAATTATGACAAAACATCTTAATCCTACACAAATAATTTTAGCTAAGCAAGAAAGATTCAAGGGTTGGAAATTTGCAAACTAAAAAGGCAAACATATCATACTTGATTAAGACAAAAGAAAAGGAAATATATCCCTAAATCAAAGGGACCTTGTCCCTTATCTTAAGAACATATCATCATAATTTTCAAAATACAAATCTCCTTTTCCTATGCATATCTTGACTAAGGAAGAGGAAGACAAGAACATAAGTTGTTTGTTTTCCAAAAATTCAACCAAGTGCATCCTAATTGTGATAAGGTAGACCCATGATTATGAAAGGTAAATTATTTGATAGTCTATATAAGCAAAACCCACCCTTATAACATTGGAATTTCGTCCAAGTGAGGGAGAGGAAAAATAGAAGCAAGGTAGAGTGAGGAAAGGAGAGGAAGAAAGGAAGAAAGGGGAAGGAGAAATCTAGAGGACTAAGTGCTCAAGGTAAGTTTAATAATATTTCTTTTTGTAGAAAACTTTTGAAACTTATAATATTTATATTTGATTTTGATCTTAGAACTTTGATGATTGGTCATGGATGTTGCTATATCATGTTACATATTATGTATGTTTGAATACTTAGGCTGGTGTAGATAGTTCTGCATAGGTATGACTATGGATGACAAACTTTTAAGCTTGTGTTTTTAAAATTATGGGAAGAATCGGTAAGGAATTAAAACAAATGGTTAACAAGAAAAATGTAGATCTATGTCTCACGAAATTTTAACCACTAGAATCACTCAATTTGGAGTCCATATAAAGTAGATATGGTCCGATTGGTAAGCAATGGTCATAAAATGGTTAATCAGGGAAGAATATGTTAGGATAGTTTCTGTGTTTTAATTTCTGGGAACATTCTGTAGGGAATTTGTAACGTCCTGATTTTACTTTCATTTAATATTATTATTATAGTAACTTTATAGAATCTGATTTGAATTTATTTTTATTTATTTACTCATAATTTTTTTTTCTTTTTCACATTTCGCATATTAAATTCTCCATATGTAAAAACACAATATATATATAAGTTACAAATCTTACAAATTTTACACATATAATAATTATACAATACAGCATTTAGTACATAAACAAGAGTCCCTATTCAGCACTCCACCCTTGTAACACAAAGGGTGAGGGGGTGGTGCTAACTTTGAAATCTCCATCAGTAACGTCGTTCCCTGTTGCATCTCATTTCTTTTTATATGAACATAACAACACAATAATAGTCAGAACAAAGGTTCCTAGTAGACTTAACATAAATAAAATATAATGACAAAAATAGGGGTTATGTTCAGCTGTATAAGCTACAGAAAATATTAAGATCTGGAGATAAAACCATAATTTTTAAAATGACCTGCCTCACTCGGCGATCTGGTCAATGCAATTTAAAAATGACCTGCCTCAGTCGGTGATCTGGGCAATGCAATTTAAAAATGACCTGCCTCAGTCCGCGATCTGGTCAATGCAATTTGCTATACACATAGTGACCGATCGACTACAGTCACAATAAGTGATCAGGGAATGTGAGTACATCACCCTCCTGCCTCCTCACATTACCATTGTCACCCGGTTGGAGCGGCCTTCCCTTGGCTCACTCAGGCTAATAGGGCGTCCCCTACTCGGTACCATCTCAAGCCATACAACCCGTCAATATTCATCCATACATATAAATACATATATATATAAATGCATAATCATCAAATGCAATATATAAAATAACATGCATCATTTTCATATCCAATAATTAATAATTATTTATCACATATCAAATGTCCAATATAATAAATTTTGAATCAAATAAAAAAAAGTAATTTTCTTGAACATTTGTTTTCCAAAAATATTTCAACAAATAAAACTATTTTTAGGTAGAAAAATAGTGAACAATATGATAATCCAGCACCTAACACAGCCTACCCGTGCTGACATAACCCAGAACACGGCCTGGACGTGTTCTGTGACCTTTCCTCACTTATTTAACCATATCTCTCTCATACGAAGTCCGATTAAGGTGATTTCAAAACCTATAAAAAATTAAGACAATCATCTACAATTTTTATGTTTATCATTGCTTCAAATTATTTATGGTTTATTCCCAGAAAATTAGAAAATAAAACAATTATTTTTACTATCCTGAATTCTGACCTCTACTCAATACATCCGTCATATCTCCCTCATATGGACTCTAAATCAAGTAATTCCAAAGCCTATAGATCCGTGAGACATGTATCTACAATTCATATGTTGATCATTTCTTTACAATCCTTGCCGAAAGTTTCCAAAATTCCAAACATAGAGGCTTTCCAAATATTTCGAAATTCAGCTTAATTTAACTTTTCCTTTGATTTTCTTTTATATAATCCCATACATCCATATGCATGTCCAAACATCCAAAATAGAATTCCATATAAATATCCAGACCACATGTTATCCATAATAACATCTAAGAGTAAATCAATAATTTTATACAAAATTTTTGAGTGGATGTTAAGCCTACCTCAGATAGATCCTTAAACTTGAGTGTTTGATTCCTTCCACAAAAAATAAAATCCTACATCCATACCGTGAATTAGGATATTCCTTAAGAAAAGATGATGAAATTAGAGAGACGGCCAAGAAATTTACCTTGATTTCTCCTTTCCTCTTCCTTTTTCTTCTTCTTCCTCTTTCTCTTCTTTCTCTTCTCTTCTTTTTTTCTTCTTTCTTCTGCCGAAAACCCTACTGACACTTTCCCTTCCCCCTTTTTTCTTTTTCCCCTTTCTTTTCCTCCTTTTCTTTTTCCTCTCTTTCCTTCCGTCACTCCCCCCTTTCTCCTTCTTATCTTTATTTTATTATTATTATATTATATATTTTGTTTTTCCTTCCTACCCCTACCTACCACCATTTTTCCCTAAAAAACCCATGCCATCATTCATATTTACACCAATGCCATTCTCCATAAATTACATAAATGCCATCCTCCATTAATTACAAAAATTCCATTTTAACCATCCTACTATCTCCTTTTACTTGAGTAAAATTGTAAAATGATTTAATCCTCCCGTGAGGTCCAAAATGCTTTCTCCTCTCTAAAAAAAAAATTCCAATTAGTAACATAAAGAAAAAATCAAGGATGTTACATAATTAAAATAAATGGTTAACGTAATAATTATAGCTATATGTGTCACAGATTTTTAGCCACTAGAATCACTCTATTTGTAGTCCATATGAGGTAGATATGGTCTGATTAGTAAGCAATGGTCAGAAAATGGTTAAACAGGGAAGAATATGTTAGGATAGTTTCTGTGTTTTAATTTTTGGGAACGTTCTGTAGGGAATTAAAATAAATGGTTAACATAAGAATTATAGCTATATGTGTCATGGATTGTTAGCCACTAGAATCACTTAATTTGGAATTGTTATGAGGGAGATATGGACTAATTAGTAGGCGGAGGTCAGAACCAATCCGAGAAGAAATAACCTGTATGTTGAGGGAGTAATATCACCTTGATTTCTTCATATTTCGCTAAACTGTTAAACATAATAGTTTTAGATAATTGTTTTATCTTAAAATTGACATCACGATCAACTGCATCGAAGTTAAATTAATGGAGTTATGCTCTGATTAGTAAGAGAAGGTTAGATAGGATGAAAACCTGCATCAAGAAAATAAAGAAATAAAATTAATATTTAAACAAATAAGAAGAATCTTATAAATGAAAATAATATATGACATAGCCATTGCCATTGTATGAACTTCTTACCATCTTAAGTGTGAAATGTTGACATGGAAATATTTTATAAAGTGATATTTGAAATGGTTATGTTTATGGCATGATTACCAATGATTTTTTATAATAGTTATATTTTGTTGAATATACTTGTTATTGATAGCATATTTTTGGCTATCATTGTGAAAAGAAAAGAAATGAGCACAGTCACATGGCAATCCGTGTGGTGCACCAGTAGGGGACGTCCTACCAACGGTTATGAATATGTTAATGAGAAAAGAAAGAGAAAGTGTGCCATGTCGGACGGAGCGAGAAAAGCTCATACCGGAGAGTAGAAAATACTCACCCTGACCGGGGTAGCTTGATATGAGAATAAATTGATAGTCATCAAATGATATTCTAAAAATAATTAATCATGTCATACATGTCATTAATATACGATTCTCATGTGCATAGATATAGTGCATTCATGTGACCAAAGATATTTATTGTAGTTTATATAGCTGAACATGACGTGATGAGCTATATTGATGATGATTTTTTGTTGAACTTACTGGGATTAAATTCTCACTATATTTCCATATCATGTTTAGAAAATTAGTTATGCAGATTTTTCTATGGATCTGGCTTTTAGTGTACGTTGGATCGAGTTACTTTATGTTGGGCAGATCCTAGAATAAAATAATATGTTTGTGGTCGAGTTGGTTCAGATCCCAGTGAAGGTGCAACCACCCGCACCTATATCTCCAGAATTGGTCAACCAAAACAAATAAGATGTAGTTATTTATATGTTTGACTTTTGT
Source organism: Gleditsia sinensis (assembly GCA_037074535.1). Classification (NCBI taxonomy): domain Eukaryota; kingdom Viridiplantae; phylum Streptophyta; class Magnoliopsida; order Fabales; family Fabaceae; genus Gleditsia; species Gleditsia sinensis. Next base: position 44,142,791 of record CM073463.1, read on the forward strand.
TGTACGTACATTTGATTAATGACGTGTATGTGAACTTTATATTGTATAATAAAAAAAAAAGAGGTTGTTACAAAAAGCACCTAAGGAGTATGGATTTTAAGTGAGACTATTGTGACTCTTCCACACTTTTCTGGGAATCCTTCAATTAAATATTATCCATTATTACTTACACCCAAAATAAATAAATAAATATTTTTTGCTGCATAATTTTATGATTTTTTTGGTTGTATTTTCATTTTTTTTTATATTGTGTGCCATTAGAAATACTTGTTTATAATTATTTTTTTGTTTGTTAGTTTATGCATGCTTGGAAACGTGATAAAGATAAGCGGTTGGTTAGAAAAAGTTTAGGGTCAATCATTGATTGTATAATAGAAACATTAGACTTTGTTAGGACATCATCAAAAATAGAAGAACAAGTTGTACATGAGAAAACCCTTATGGAATATTTCTCACCTGTCACAGCTAGTACTCCATCTTGTATAGTTTTACCATAAACTAATGCAACTCACTTTCAGCTTAAACCAGCCATACTCCAACTTTTACCATCATTTATTGTTCGGAAAAAGAAGATCCATACATACATATTAAAGAGTTTCTTGAAATATGCTCGACATTTTGCTTCCAAAATTTCAATGATGAGTCAATCAAGCTCAGAATATTTCTATTTTCATTGAAAGATATAGCTAATGCCTGGTTGAACTCCCTCCCTATAGGAACTATTACTAGTTACAACCAATTGGTAAATAAGTTTCTAGCAAAAAAAATTTCCATGTCTAAAACTAATGCCCTTAGGAGAGAAATTTCTGATTTTTGTCAAAAAGAAGGTGAACAATTTTTTGAATGTTGGGAAAGATTTAATGGTCTTCTTTTGTAATGTCCTCATCATGGTTTTGAAACTTGGAGATTGGTGAAATATTTCTATGATGGTTTAACTTCACCAAACCGTCAAATGATCCAAAGCATGCATGGTGGAAAATTTTTACAATTGAATGAAGGGGAAGCTTGGGAATCCTTAGGATCTTTATTTAAAAATTCTCAACATTGGAATTTCATAGATCTTAGGGATAAGAAGTCTTAAATCCCAAAAAAAAGAGAAATTTATGAAGTGAATGATGATACAGATGTGAGAGCTGCCTTAGCCAATCTTACTAGGAATGTAGAGGCTTTAACTTTAAGCCATACTCTAAACCCTTCACCCAATACTAGGAAAGAAGCGTATGCCTTATGTTCCAGTACATCTCACACTGCACAATCTTGTCCATCCATACCATCTTATCAAGAGGCATTCTTTGAGTAAGCTAATTCTCTTCAATCTTATAGGAAGTCATCAAATAACCCATTTGTACCTATATATAATTCGAATTGGAGAAATCATCCAAACTTCTCATGGAGAAAAAATCAGCCATCAATGAATCAAAGTGGGTAACAATTTTTCCCTCCCAATTCATACCCTTAAGTTCCTCAACATACTCCTCCTTTTGGGGTACCACAACAAAGAAAACTTTTTTTGGAAGATACTTTGTAATAATTCATGCAATCTATAACATCCCAAATTTTAATAAATGGAAAATAATTCTTATGGTCAAGGAACATCGATGATGTAACAACTCTAGTTTTTTTAACATATATACTTATATGTATATTTCTAAAGTTCCATGAAGTCATTATCTTCTTCTTCAAACTATTTAACTCATAATAACATTTAATTAAATTAACCAAACATAAATAAGGTTTAAGAAATACTATTAACACTTATCCAATTCTGGGTTCACGTACACATCATTAATTAAAACATATGTACAAAAATTAAACACATATAAGTATACATTTTATTCATCCATATTGACTAGTTCTGGAGATACGGGTACGAGTGGTTGCACTTTCACCGGGCTCTTAGCTAACTTGACCCAACGTACGCTAAAAGCCAGTCATAGAAAATATTTGCATAACTTAGTTTTCTGAACATGATATGGAAATATAGTGAGAAATAAATCCTAGTAGGTTCAATAATAAATCATTATCAATAATTCTTGTCACATCATGTTCATCTGTATAAGCTACAGCAAATACCTTTAGGTCACATGAATACACTTTACCTATGCACGTGAAAATCGTAAAGTTATGTCATGTATCGCATAAATAACTATTTTCAAAATATCCTATGATGGCTATCAACTTGTTTTCATATCAAACTATCCTGGTTAAGGTGAGTACTTTCTACTCTATGGTACAAGCTTTTCTCATTAAAATAATCATAACCATTGATAGGGCGTCCCTTACTGGTGCACTACACGAACCGCCATGTGATCATGCTCATTTCTTTTTTTTCTTTTCTTTTTACATTAATAGCCAAAAATATGATTTCAATAACAAGTATGTTCATTATACTAACATGCCACAATTTTCATCAAAATATAATCATTACCAAAAAAATATTGGTAAACATGCCATAACATAATCGTTTCAAATATCACTTTATAAAATATTTTTATGTCAAAATTACACACTTAATATGGTAAGGAGTTCATGCAATGGAAATGGCTATGTCATACACTAGTAATTTATTATTTTCATTTATAAGATTCTTTTTTTAAAAACATTATTATCCTCTCTTCACTAAATAGAGCATAACACCGTCATTTTAAATCCGATTGAGGTAATCTTTGTGTCAATTGAAAGAAAAGAGAATCCTCTAAAACCCTCATGTGGAACATTTTAGTTAAATATTAAGCAATCATTGTGTTACTACTCCCTCAAATTGAATGTTATTTCTTCTCGGATAAGTTCAGACCTCTACTTCTTAATTAGACCATATCTCCCTCACACAAACTCCAATTGAGGTGATTTGAAAGCTTATAAAATGCTAAGACATTTATATACAACTTTCATGTTTATCTTTTCTTCAGATTCCTTACTCATTACTCCTAAAAAATCATAAACAAAAACACTTACTCATTAATTAGCCATATCGCTCTCATATGGACTCCAAATTAAGTGATTTCAGAGCCTATAGATCTGTGATACATATATCTATATTTATTATGTTAAAAATTCCCTTTATTTCTCTACATATTTTGCCCAAAAATTCAAGTACAGAAACAAACATAGCAGATTCTTTCATGGTTAGCTAGTTTCTGACCTTTGCTTACTAATCTGATTATATCTCCCTCATATTGATTCCAATATGAATAATTATAGTGGATCTAAACCTGTGAAAAATATATCTACATTTTTCATGTTAAGAATTTCTTTTAATTCCCTATAGATTTATCCCAAAAATTCAAAAACATAAGCATACCTGACAGATTCTTCCCTGGTTAACCATTTTCTGATGACTGCTTATATATCGAGCAATATCTCCCACATCTGAACTCCAAATTAAGTGATTTCAGTGGCTACAAATCCATGAGACATAGCTCTACATTTTTTATGTTAACCATTTTTTTAATTCCTAATTGATTCTTCCCAGAATTTCAAAAATAGAAGCTTTCCGAGTCACCCCGAAATCCTGTTTCCTAACTAATCCTTTCCTAAGGTTTTAGTTCATCATTATATTACATCCTCTTTTATTTTCTTTACATCTAATTATATTCCATCAAATTTTCACCATAATTAAATATACAAATTAGTAACATAAAAAGCATAAAATTTTTACCACCGATAGCCATACTTATGCAGAACTTTCCACACCAACTGTAATGTCCAAAACATCCATCATATGAATAATAACATATAACATGATATAACAACATCCATGACCAATCATCAAAGTAACAAATATTGTAAATTTCATCAAAGTTATAAGATCAAAATCCCACATAAATGTTACAAATTTTAAAAATTTTCTTCAAAAAGAGATATTGTTAAACCTACCTAAAGATCTCCCTAGCTCACTTAGTGAATTCTTTTTCTAGTTTCCTCTTGAAGGAAGTAGAAAGATTCCTCCCTTCCCTGAGCTTTTCTAGCAATTTATATAAGAGAAGGAGGGCGAGTTTTTGAACCCCAAGGATGAAAAAGAAAGATGGATTCAAGTGAAGATGAATATAACTTACCTTGAGTACTTAGTCCTCTAGACTTCTCCTTCTTCTTCCTTCCTTTCTTCTCCTCTCTTTCTCTTCTTTCCTCACTCTACCTTGCTTCTATTTTTTCTCTCCCTCACTTGGACGAAATTATAATGTTATAGGGGTGGGTTTTGCTTAAATAGACTATCAAGTGGTTCAACATTCATGATCATGGGTCTACCTTATCACAATTAGGATGCACATGGTTGATTTTTGGAAAGAAAAAACAACTCATGTTCTTGTCTTCCTCTTCCTTAGTCAAGATATGCATAGCAAAAGGAGATTTTTATTTCGAAAATTATGATAATATGTTCTTAAGACAAGGGAAAAGGTCCCTTTGATTTAGGGATTCATTTCATTTTTCTTTTGTCTTAATCAAGTATTGGTGAGCACTGTCGCAAGTGCACCCAAATTAATATCTTACCTCAAAACTAACCTGTAGAAGTGGGAGTAAGGGTCCATCCCACAGAGACTGGAATTACCTTATGTGATTAAAAGGGGGGAATTGATAATCACAAATTAAGTAAAGTAAACAATAATGAAAATAAATAAGTGAAAGTGATTAATGATAAAGACGTTGGTTTCGGTTGGTATCCACCGTCAAGGGATTACATTAATCATCGACAACATAATCAATCTGTAAATGAACATCTATCATTGGGGTTTTAACCCTGTTTCTCCTTAAGCCTAGCAAATTAATGATAATCACACTAATAAAACCCTAATCAACAAGCCATCTTTTAGCACATCGGTAAAATATAACTTGTTAACCGTATGAAGAACTAGAGAAACTGATAGAGCTAAACAAATATAAACACATCGGCTATATCTAATTTAGTCAATCATTCATCATAGGTTCAATGATTTATAATCCAAAACCCTCAAACCTATTTGCCTCACGAATCGCAGAATTAAAGACTTTGTTCAAAACACAATGCAGCGGTAGATTAAAACAGACAAAATACTAGTAGGCCTCCTAGCAAACATATGAATAATCATTAAGAACAAGAATAGATGAACAATCAATATTCAAAACAAATTGAAATAATAACATCAGATCCACATCTCACAATGTATAAAAATCCCTTGAGGTTTCAACTCACCTCAACCAACTAAAGAGAATTAGCCACACAGGGCCATAAGATAAACAAAAGAAGAATTGAAGAATGTAGATGAAGAATTCGGTGAAAGATTGGATGCCTTCTCTGGTTGCTTTCCTCTCTTTTGATAGACTTTTTCCTTCTAAACGAAGTAAGAACGTATTTTTGGTCAAGTTCTCGTCCATTCCCTTCAATTTTGAGCGAAAACGACCTAAAATCGTGAAATCAGCAAATCCCCTATGGCTCACGGGCGCCGCGGCGCTGCGTCCTGGGCAGCACGGCACCGCGGCGCGATGGGTAGCGCTGCGGCGATTCAGATTGTCTTATCGTGGCACCGCGGCGCCTAGAATCTTCTAGATTTTGTCGAAGTGTCAAACATGAAAGTTTTAGCTCTATGTCTCTTCTTTCCGTAGCCACTGAAATCACCTTAATCGGAGTCCAAATGAGTGAGATATGCCTCAATTAGTGACACAAGGTCAGGAATCAACATTTTTCTATGATTTTCTCTTTATTTTTCTCTTCTTTTCGTCTTTATTATTCCTAAAACACAAAACACAGCATTCAATCAATTCATACCTATTTTCTACTAAAATTAAATAAAAAGCAACTTAAAACATGTCAAAAACATGCTTATTTTATAGCATGTCAAATACCCCCACACTTACTCTTTTGCTTGTCCTCAAGCAAACATTGATTCATGTAAACATAATTCAATATATGAAATGATTGAATGGCTTACCAATATGCTGCCTCATAGTGAAAATTGTATGCTCTTGAAGAAATTCCAAAAAATTTCATGACCATGTGCAACATTTAATTCAAATGCAATTTATAATTTTATTCCCTAAAATCCATAGTGTGTGTGTGTCTTTGGATAATTTAATTTTCTTTTACCTAAATGAGCTTATACATCTCAGGAATTATAGCATGGCTCTCTATTTAAAATTTCCATAGGCTTATTTTTCATGCTACTCTCCACTAATGTAGGCTAAAACTACTTCTTAGGATCAAAAGGACTTAACTCAGCTTGTAATGTGGCTAGGCTATGGGGTGAGATAAAAGATATAATTTAAAGCTCAATCTCCCAACATCACATGATTAACTCTGATCTATTTGAGCTAATTCTCAAGATTGGGGAAGTTTTTCCCCCACACTTATTTCCTTGCTTCACTGCATTCTACTTTTCTTTGATTCTCTATTTATTCATTTTTCAATCACTGGATAGACTTTCATTAGTCTTTTGAGAATATATATATATATATATATATATATATATATATATATATATATATATATATATATATATATATATATATATATATATATTCTTTCTTTCTTTTGTCCTTGCTCCACCCTTCCACCCTTTCATTAATGTAGATCTATAAAACAAATATTAAGAAATTAATCATGGAGTGAGTGAATCAGGTAGAAAAAATAAAGGTATCAATCACAAAATTTGGTCTTGGCTGTTTTGTGGGTATAGAATAAAATGTTAATTAAGCTCAAAATAGAGGTTCTAAGGATATTCACTTGTTTGGGTTAAGCTTGAAAGACTCAATCTCATAAAAAAAATGCCTAAATCATCTCCTAATTGTTAGTATTAGCCTAGGATTTCGCCTCAAGTAGCATTTAAATAAGTTCTAGAAATTTAAATAAGATCATAAAATATTTTTTGAGTTATATAATCTTTTTTTAAGTAAAAGAAATTAAATATCCAAAATTACTGTGCAAAAGAATTTCAGGATTTTTAGAAAATAGGTAATCATAAATTGAAAAGAATTTAAAATTACACATAATTATGACTTTCCTACATCTCCCAAGAGCTATAAGCAATTTAAACAGTTATATCATTGGCTATTGGTTCAACTATCACAAACTCATAAATTTAAATTTTGTTCACATGCTCACCTCATGACAAGATTAAAAGTGCACATATCATAAAATGTATCAAAGTAGGAAAGTGTACAAGTGTATGATTTATTATATAGTCATCCAGCTGAATCATAAAGTGACCCCCCCACACTTAAAAACATACATTGTCCTCAATGTAAGAATATAAAAGAGAATATAAAAGGGACAAATAAAAACATAAGGAGGGGTTCAGTGAAACTTCCCTGACTAGTGATCACCATCCATCTCATCATGCTCAGGTGCAGGCCTAAAGGGTGGTTCAGGAGGTGCCGGGAAAGCAATCGGGAGGTTCAGGGCATGAGCTAACTGGCTAAAACACGCATGATGATGCTGTGCAATAGAGTGCTGATAGAGGGCCAGATCGTTTATTTGATGACTCAGATACTCTGTGCGCTCCCATAAATCTTCAATGGTATGCTGGGATGGTGGTGGAGCTGAGCTGCTTCCCGGTTCCTCTATAGGTATTAGCTGAATCCCTAACTCCTCCTCTGCTGCTTCTTCATGGCCCTTGTATTTTTGGATGTCTGCATAGGAAATAGGCTTCATCGGGTGAATGAGAGCCTCAGTGGAATCCCAACTTACGCCCGCTTTCTGACATAGACCAGTAATTAAACTAGGGGCAAATAGGGATCCGCCTCTAGCAATGATACAGCTGAGTAGCTGCCTATGAATAACCTTGCCTACATCAATAGAAAGCCCTTTAAGTATTACATAAAGCAAAATGGCCCGTTCCCGCCTGACTTGACTCATGTTGAGGCTGGGCATGAATCTGGCTGATACGAAATAGTGCCATGCTTTAGCCACTTTATTCATGTCAGCTCTAGCAAGATATAACGGATGGCCATTGCTATCCAATTTTCAGGAAGCCCCTCGGTAGCATACAGTGCATATCACGTCTTCAAAGTCAATGTATGATTGAAGAAGTGCCGTATATTCAGCATCCTCAATACAGGCAGGGAATAGAATTCATTAATAGCGTGCGAAGTGAATGGCACCATCTTGCCTCTAACCCGTGCTTGATGATGTTCGTGAATTGTAGCATTGGAGTAGAACTCCTGAACTATGGGAATAACTCCTGGTTCTGGGTTCCTGCAGAAAATCTCCCAATGCCTATGGAGGATATTGTCTCTGTGAGGTAGCCCTTCGGTGATAAGAAATCCACGTTTTGGAACTATAGGTTTATGCACCACCACTTTGATGTGGTGTTGATAAACCGCTTCAATCACAAAAGCTCTGGTGTCGAATGCCGGAGGGTCCTCAACTCTGTTCTTCCTCTTAGAGATGCCTAATTTAGAAGTTTTTGGGGCCATTGCACTTGGCAAACTCTCTGGGGCATCTTATCAAACACCTAGTGTGCACTCTTGAAAAATGGAGAGAATGGATGGTAGATTCGTAGCTTGAAGTCCCAATGCAGTAAAAACCAATAGCAAGGAAGTGTAGAGACCACCTTCAGCAGGAAAAACAACGTAAATCGTACCAAATGCAGTGCGATTGGTGGCTGGAAAGTGTGAGATCAAAATTGCTTGAGAACCTTAGAAAATTGCTATTGAATCCAAGCCAAAAGCTGAAAGAAGTGTATAATCCTACAAAAGAAGATGCACAATCATGTAATGTGAGCAAGAGAACGTAATAGGAGGTGGGTATGGTGGATTTGAGGCAAAAAAGTGGATGGGGAGGTGAAATAGATGCAAAAAACGGAGGAGAAAACAAAGAGGGGCGCGACCCTCTTATAGAGAGCGCCGCGGCGCTCTCCGCGCCACAGCGCTCACCCATTCTGGGTAAGTAGCGCCGCGGCGCTCGCCCAGTCTGGGCGACGTGCACCGCGGCGCTCGTTTTGGGCGCCACTGCGCATGTACGCGTCCGCAGATCAGAATTTTTTTTTAAAAATGAAAAATTAAACTATGAAAAGAAAAAATAAGAAGAAGAAGAAGAATGATTGTTGGGTTGCCTCCCAACCAGCGCCTTTGTTTTACGTCGTTGGCTTGACTCAGCTCCCTATCTTTGTTCATGGAGGCTCTTTGAGGTTCATTTTAAATTTCTGGGACTTGTTCAATCCTTGAAATTCAACTGCATAACCAAAAACCACATCAGTAATAACAAGTAGTCCTAACCAAGGGAGAGATTTCTTACCTTTAAAGGGTCTAACCCCTTTAATTTCCATATTTTGATGCAACTCTACAATCAGGTCTATGCCTTTAAGGTTTGCAATTATTTTTATAATGACATTTCTTTTTTTCTGAAAAATATGCATCAATTCTTCTTCTTTTTTAACACCCAAATTCTGGGCAACTAGAATAGGTGATGCTTCCCCTACTTCCAAGTATTTCAAGTGATTGAGGAGAGGTGACAAATTGGACCCATGATCCTGCAAAATAGAAGGTGCAAGAGTAGTATCAGAATTTGATAATTCCTTATAAGCAACCTTACCTTTTTGTGGCCCTTCTGAAAAATCATTGAGTGCAGTTAGTTTCTCCTTTGTTCCTTCATCTAAGTCTATCTCACCATCATCTGCTGCCATAGATTTGTTCACACTTTCCTCTATTTTATCCTTTTCATCTAATTCAAAAATATTGTATGCCAATGAATCAAGTACATCAATGGAATAAACAGGAGTATCATCACCTAGGTGTTTCATGGCTTCATACATATTGAATTTTATTACTTCACCATCAAATTTCATAGTGAGTGTGCCATTGTGAACATCTATCTTGGTTTTGGAGGTTTTTAAGAATGGTCTCCCTAATAATATTGGAGAAGTAGAATCCTCATTGTCCATGTCAAGCACATAAAAATCTGCAGGGAACACCAAATCATCTACCTGCACCAAAACATCTATAATTATTCCCTTAGGATATGCAGTGGACCTGTCGGCTAGCTGAATTATCAAATTTATAGATTTCAATGGTCCCAAATTCAAAGATGTGTATACAGAATATGGCATAACATTGATGGAAGCTCCTAAATCTAACATAGCCTTTTCAATGCGAGTCCTCCCAATTTTGCATGGAATAGTAAACATACCTGGATCCTTGCATTTAATAGGGAGTTTTGTCTGTATCATAGCAGATACATTCTGACTCATATGAATCTTTTCAAAATACCTTAAGTTTTGCCCTTCTTTTTTAGTACATAGTTCTTTCAAGAACTTTGCATATCTTGGCACCTGTTTAATGGTATCTAGAAGGGGGAGATTAACTTTACATTTTCTAAAGACATCATACAATTCAGAAGTTTTCTCATCTATCCTATTCTCTTTAAGAGCTTCTAGAAAAGGAGGCACTACTTCATAATTCAAATTAGAAGAAGACTTACCTGTAGGTGCTTCATTCTCCTTAATTGATGTTTCAGTTTTCTTAGGAGAAGAGGGTGCCGGTGGACTTTCAATCTCCTTACCATTAATTGAAATAATTACACTGACATTTTCTCTAGGATTCACCACAGTTTGAGAAGGTAACTTACCTGAGTTCTGAGCATCCAATCGACTCACTGTAGTTGCTAACTGACCTATTTGAGTTGTCAGATTCTGGATGCTAGCTCTTGTCTCTTGCTGAAATTGATGAGAGTTATGTACCAGAGTTTTTACAATGTCTTCCAATGGATTACTTACCTGTTGATCCTGGGGTGCATTCTATCTAGGATAATAAGCTTGCTGATTTTGTTGAAAATTTTGTCCTGCAGGCCTATTTTGTGCACTCCCATATCTGAAATTGGGATGATCCTTCAATCCAGGATTGTATGTATTGGCATATGGATCATACCTTCTTGGTTGGCCAGGAAAACCTCCTACAACATTCGCTTGTTCTGTGGATTTCTCTTGAAGTGTAGGACACATGTCAGTTGGGTGCCCTGTGGCTGAGCATATTCCACATACTTTAACTTGCTCTAGTGTACCTGTTGCCATTTGACGCACAAGAGAAGTAAGTTCAGATATTTGATTCTAAAGAGAAGTAGTACTTACCTCCTGGGCATGTCTAATAGGAGGATCATGCCTAACGCCAAATTGTTGTGAATTGGCAGCCATATTTGATATCAAGATTCTGGCTGCCTCAGGAGTCTTATCTACTAGTGCTCCTCCACTAGCTGCATCTATCATGCTCCTATCTCCCTCCAAAAGACCTTCATAAAAATATTGGATTAGTAGCTGCTCACTAATCTGATAATGTGGGCAGCTTGCACAAAGTTTCTTAAACATCTCCCAATATTCATAAAGGGTTTCACCATGCAATTGCCTAATGCCGCATATCTCTTTCCTAATAGTAGCGGCTCTAGATGCAAGAAAATAACGTTCTAAAAACATTCTCTTCATCTCATTCCAAGTAGTGATAGTACCAGAAAGAAAATAATACAACCAATCTTTGGCTGAATCTTTTAAGGAAAAAGGAAAAGCCCTGAGTTTTATTTGTTCCTCAGTTACTCCAGGGGGCTTCATACTGGTACATACTACATGGAACTCCTTCAGATGTTTAAGCGGGTCTTCACCTGCAAGACCATGAAAACTTGGTAAGAGATGAATTAATCCAGATTTCAACTCAAAGTTAACATTATCATCAAGATTAGGAAAAGTAATGCATAAGGGTTGCTGATGTAAATCAGGAGCTGCAAGCTCCTTCAGAGTAGGGTGTCTCGCCATGATCACTTCCTCCTTATCCTGATCAATGTCTTCTTGAATTTCTCTTTTGTGCCTGTGTACAGATTTTCCAATATCTGGATTGAACTGTAAATCTCGAGAATTAGAAGAACGAGTTATAGGCATAAATAAATAAAAATCACAAAAAGTAATAACGCAGTCCCCGGCAACGACGCCAAAATTTAGTGAGCACTGTCGCAGGTGCACCCAAATTAATACCTTACCTCAAAACTAACCTGTAGTAGTGGGAGTAAGGGTCGATCCCACAGAGACTGGAATTACCTTATGTGATTAAAAGGGGGGAATTGATAATCGTAAATTAAGTAAAGTAAACAATAATGAAAATAAATAAGCGAAAGTGATTAATGATAAAGACGTTGGTTTCGGTTGGTATCCACCGTCAAGGGATTACATTAATCATCGACAACATAATCAATCTGTAAATGAACATCTATCATTGGGGTTTTAACCCTGTTTCTCCTTAAGCCTAGCAAATTAATGATAATCACACTAATAAAACCCTAATCAACAAGCCATCTTTTAGCACATCGGTAAAATATAACTTGTTAACCGTATGAAGAACTAGAGAAACTGATAGAGCTAAACAAATATAAACACATCGGCTATATCTAATTTAGTCAATCATTCATCATAGGTTCAATGATTTATAATCCAAAACCCTCAAACCTATTTGCCTCACGAATCGCAGAATTAAAGACTTTGTTCAAAACACAATTCAGCGGTAGATTAAAACAGACGAAATACTAGTAGGCCTCCTAGCAAACATATGCATAATCATTAAGAACAAGAACAGATGAACAATCAATATTCAAAAAAAATTGAAATAATAACATCAGATCCACATCTCACAATGTATAAAAATCCCTTGAGGTTTCAACTCACCTCAACCAACTAAAGAGAATTAGCCACGCAGGGCCATAAGATAAACAAAAGAAGAATTGAAGAATGTAGATGAAGAATTTGGTGAAAGATTGGATGCCTTCTCTGGTTGCTTTCCTCTCTTTTGATAGACTTTTTCCTTCTAATCGAAGTCAGAACGTATTTTTGGTCAAGTTCCCGTCCATTCCCTTCAATTTTGAGCGAAAACGACCTAAAATCGCGAAAACTGCAAATCCCCTACGGCTCACGGGTGCCGCGGCGCTTAAGTGGAGTTCCACGGCGCTTCGGGGAATCAGGGACGGGGCTCCGCGGTGCTCCTTGTTTGCACCGCAGTAGGCTATGTCGAACCTGATCGTGCGCCGCGGTGCTGCGTCCTGGACAGCACGGCGCCGCAGCGATTCGGATTGTCTTATCGTGGCGCCGCGGCGCCCAGAATCTTCTGGATTTTGCCAAAGTGCTGAACATGAAAGTTGTAGCTCTATGTCTCTTCTTTCCGTAGCCGCTGAAATCACCTTAATCGGAATCCAAATGAGTAAGATATGCCTCAATTAGTGACACAAGGTCAGGAATCAGCATTTTTCTATGATTTTCTCTTTATTTTTCTCTTCTTTTCTTCTTTATTATTCCTAAAACACAAAAAACAACATTCAATCAATTCATACCTATTTTCTACTAAAATTAAATAAAAAGCAACTTAAAACATGTCAAAAACATGCTTATTTTATAGCATGTCAAGTATGATAGGTTTTCCTTTCTAAGTGGCAAATTTTCAGCCATTGGATGTCCCTTGCTTGACTGAAATTATTTGTGTAAAATAAGGATTTTTTTCATAATGCTATGTATTATTATCCACTTGTTGAAATTATGAATGTAGGATAGAGATTTTTTGTCCTAATGCCATGTATTATTACCTACTTGTTGAAATTATGAATGTAGAATATAGATGTTTTGTCTTAATGCCATGTGAGCTAATCTTGATTATTATTGCACTACTATTTCCTCACATGATTCTTATTTTTTTTCCTCTTGGATTTGAGCTCATTCTTACTGATGTGATCTTAATTAAGTATGATATTAATACCTTTAAACTTACTTTCTGTTTGATTTAAGTAAAATATAATTATGAATTAGCTTAGTTTTTTTTTTGGTTATAGGAACAAAGGAAGAAGAAAAGAGAAAAAAAGATAAGAAATTCATGGAAAAATGCTGCATTGTAGTGATTCTAGACCTTTCAACATTGTTTTGAGCATATCTCGCTCTTATGAACTCCAATCAAAGTTCTTTAAGTGGCCGTGAAAAGATAACACAATCATATACAACTTTTATGTTGAATACTTGGTCAAATTCGGGAGATTTCATAGCGTTACAGAGCTCACATATCAAAATCACAATGCAGCAGAATGAATTCTGACCTTTGGTCACTAATTTTATCATATCTCCTTCAATTTAGATCAGATTAAGGTGATTCCAGTGGCTATGGAAAGAAGAGACATAGAGTTACAACTTTCTTGTTTGGAACTTTAGCAAATTTTGGAATTTTTTGGGCACCGTGGCGCTGCGTCATTGCAGACTTGGAGCGCTGCGGCGCCCTGATGGTTACTTCTGTAAAGTCGCGACACCACTGTAGCACGTCGCAGCACCAGGTCGTTGAATTCACGATTTTTAGTGTTTTTCCACTCCAATTGAAGCCCGATAGGCTGAAATTTGACCTAGAAACACTCCTACTTCGATTAGGAGGAGCTAATCTATAAAAAGGGAGGAAAGCAAGCAGAAAATTCATTCAATCATTCATCCAAGTTTTAAATTACATTCTTCAATTCTTCTTTAGATTTTCTTATGGCCCTGTGTGGCTAGTTCTTTTTAGTTGGTTGAGGTAGATTGAAACCTCAAGGGATCTTCATGCATTGTGAGATGTTGATTTGATTTGATTATTTCAATTTGAATTGAGTATTGATTATTCATCTGCCATTCTTCTCAATGATTATTCATATGATTGCTAGGGAGGCTTACTAGTATATTATCTATCTAAATCTACTGCTGAATTATGTTTTGAACAAAGTCTTTAATTCTGTGATTCATGAGGCAAATAGATTTGAGGATTTTGGATTATAAATCATTGAACCTATGATGAATAATTAACTAAATTAGATATAACCAACATGTTTATATTTATTTAACTATTTCAGTTTCTCTAGTTCTTCATGCGATTAGTAAGTTATGCTTTACCGATGTGCTAAAGGATTGCTTGTTAATTAGGGTTTAATTAGTGCGATTGTCATTAATTTACTAGACTTAAGGAGGAACAGGGTAAGAAAACCAATGATAGATATTCAATTACAGATTGATAATGTTGTCAATGATCAATGCAATCCCTTGACGGTGGATATCAACCGAAACCAACGTCTTTATCATTAATCAATCTCTCTTATTTACTTTCATTATCGTTTACTTGGTTTTATTTACAATTATCAATCCCCATTTTCTCAATCACATATGATAATTCCAGTCTCTGTGGGATCCACCCTTACTCCCACTACTACAGGTTAGTTTTGAGGTAAGGTATCAATTTGAGTGTACCTGCGACAGTACGCACCAAATATTGGTGCCGTTGCCGGGGACTGTATCTATTACTTTTTGTGATTTTATTTTGATTTATGAATGTGACTCGTTCTTCTAATTTTCAAAATTTAGAGTTCAATCCAAATATTGGAAAATCTGTATACAGGCATAGAAGAGAACTTCAAGAGGACATTGATCAAGAAAAGGAGGAAGTAACCATGGCGAGGCACCCCACTCTAAAGGAGCTTGCAGCTCCATATTTGCATCAGCAACCCTTATGCATTACTTTTCCTAATCTTGATGACAATGTTAATTTTGAGTTGAAATCTGGATTAATTCATCTTTTACCTAATTTTCATGGACTTGTAGGTCAAGACCCGCATAAACACTTGAAGGAATTCCATGTGGTATGTACCAGCATGAAGCCCCCTGGGGTAACTGAAGAATAAATAAAACTCTTTCATCAAGAGATTTAGCCAAAGATTAGTTGTATTATTTGCCCTCTGGTACTATTATTACTTGGAATGAGATGAAGAGAAAGTTTTTATAACGTTATTTTCTTGCATCTAGAGCCGCTACTATCAGGAAAGAAATATGAGGCATTAGGCAATTGCATGGAGAGACACTTTATGAATATTGGGAGAGGTTTAAAAAACTTTGTGTAAGCTGCCTACATCATCAGATTAGTGAGCAGCTACTAATCCAATATTTCTATGAAGGTCTTTTGCAGGGAGATAGGAGCATGATAGATGCAGCTAGTGGAGGAGCACAAGTAGATAAGACTCCTGAAGCAGCCAGAATCCTGATATCAAATATGGCTGCTAATTCTCAACAATTTGGCATTAGGCATGATACTTCTATTAGACATGCCCATGAGGTAAGTGCTACTTCTCTTCAGAATCAAATATCTGAACTTACCTCTCTTATGCGCTAAATGGCTACAGGTACACTACAGCAAGTTAAAGTATGTGGAATATGTTTAGCAACAGGGCACTCTACTGATATGTGCCCTACACTTCAAGAGGAATTCACAAAACAAGCAAATGTTGTAAGAGGTTTTCCTGACCAACCAAAGAGGTATGATCCTTATGCTAATATATACAATCCTGGATAGAAGGATCATCCCAATTTCAGATATAGGAATGCACAAAATAGGCCTGCAGGACAAAATTTTTAGTAAAATCAGCAAGCCTATTATCCTAGACAAAATACATCTCAAGATCACCAGGTAAGTAATTCCTTGGAAGATGTTGTGAAAACTCTTGTACATAATTCTCATCAATTTTAGCAAGAGACAAGAGCCAGCATTCAGAACCTAACAACTCAAGTAGGTCAGTTAGCAACCACAGTGAGTCGATTTGAAGCTTAAAACTCAAGTAAGTTACCTTTTCAAACTGTGGTAAATCCTAGAGAAAATGTCAGTGCAATTATTTCAATGAATGGTAAGGAAACTGAAGGTTTACCATCCCTTTCTTCTCCTAAAAAGCATAAGAAATTAAATAAGGAGAAAGAAGAATCTACAGGTAAGTCTCTATCTACTCCAAATTATGAAGTAATGCCTCCTTTTCCAGAAGCTCTTAAAGAGAATAGGCTAAATGAGAAAACTTCTGAACTGTATGACACCTTTAGAAAATGTGAAGTTAATCTCCCCCTTCTAGATACCGTTAAACAGGTGCCAAGATATGCAAAGTTCTTGAAAGAACTATGTACTCAAAAAGAAGGGCAAAAATTAAAGGATTTTGAAAAGGTTCATATGAATCAGAATGTATCTGCTATGATACAAACAAAACTCCCTACTAAATGTAAGGATCTAGGTATGTTTACTATTCCATGCAAAATTGGGAAAACTCGTATTGAAAAGGCTATGTTAGATTTAGAAGCTTCCATCAATGGTATGCTATATTCTGTATATACATATTTGAATTTGGGACCATTGAACTCTGCAAATTTGATAATTCAACTAGTAGATAGGTCCACTGTATATCCTAAGGGAATAATTGAGGATGTCTTGGTGCAGGTTGATGATTTGGTGTTCCCTGCAGATTTTTATGTGCTTGACATGGACAATGGGGATTTTACTTCTCCAATATTATTAGGGAGACCATTCTTGAAAACCTCTAAAACCAAGATAGATGTTCACAATGGTACACTCACTATGGAATTTGATGGTGAAGTAATAAAATTCAATATGTATGAAGCCACGAAACACCCAGGTGATGATACTCTTGTTTATTCCATTGATGTACTTGATTCTTTGGCATACAATGTGTTTGAATTAGATGAAAAGGATAAAATAGAGGAAAGTGTGAACAAATCTATAGCAGAAGGCGATGGTGAGATAGACTTAAATGATGAAACAAAAGAGAAACTGGCTGCACTCAATGATTTTTCAGAAGGGCCACCAAAAGGAAAGGTTGCTTATAAGGAATTATCAAATTTTGATACTATTCTTGCACCTTCTGTTTTACAGGACCGTGGATCAATTTTTGTCACCTTTTCCAAATCACCTAAAATACTTGGAAGTAGGAGATGCATCACCTATTATAGTTGCAAAAAATTTAGGTGTTAAAAAAGAGACGAATTCATGCATATTCTTCTAGAAAAAAGAAATGCCATTACAAAAACAATTGCAAACCTTAAAGGCATAGACCCGACTATAGAGTTGCATCAAGTTCTAGAAATCAAAGGGGTTAGACCCTTTAAAGTTCAATTTCAAGGATTGAATCAGTACCAGAAATGTAAAGTGAACATCAAAGAGCCTCTATGAACAAAGATAGGGAGCTGGGTCGAGCCAAAAACATTAAATAAAGGCGCTTATTGGGAGGCAACCCAACATAGTAAAAAAAAAAGTGGAAAGCAGAAAATTCAAGATCCAGCAATGCAACACGCTCGTTCTAACTCAAACAAATTCAGGGAAGTTCACTTAACTCATGTTTTTCTATATCCTTCCCTAATTCTTATCTTTCTTTTACATTGAGGAAAATGTAAATTTTGAGTGTGGGGGTGGACGTATATTTTTCTAAATCATTGTGACCCTATTACGAGCATTAATTTTCTGATTTTCACTATTAATGTACTTTTATTGCGTTTAGTAAGTTGAGTGATTGTGTGAGTGTTTCAATTTATATTTTGGGATGTTAGACACAACCAACAGCCAATGATATTACTATTCAAAATTTTTTTTAGCTCTTGAAAAATGTAAAAAATTCATGGTTATATGCAATTTTATCCCTTTTGCAATTTATTACTTTTGACTTTAGAATCTTGAAATATTTTTGCATAATAACTTTGGGCATTCAATTTTATCTTTTACTTAGAGAAGGTTTATATAATTCAAAAATATTTCATGATTTCAACAGGATTCTAGAACTTATTTGAATGCTGCTTGAGGCAAAATCCTAGGTTAATACTACTATTTAGGAGATGATTTAGGCATTATTGGATAGATTGAGCCTTTCTAGCCTAACCTAAACAGTGAAATATCCTTAGTTCCTCTATTTTGAGCTTAATGAATTTTTCCTTCTAAAAACCACAAATGAGCTGAAAGCCAAACTTTGTATGAATATCTTTATTTTTGATCCTATTCACTCACTCCATGATTATTTTTCTGAATACTTGTTTTGTAGAGCTTTATTTAAGAAAAAGGGTGGAAGGGTGGAGTAAGGAAAATAAAAGAATTATGAAGGAAAAAAAAGAATTATGCAAAGGAAATAGAAGAAAAATCCGAATGCTGTGAAAAAAAAAATTAGAGAATTGAGGAAAAAGGATAGATTAAATTCAATTGAAACAAGAAAATGAGTGTGGGGGGAGAAATCACCCCAAATTTAGGAAAGCTCAAGAGATCAAATTTAATCATGTAGTGATGGGTGATTGAGCCTAAATTTGTATCATTTATCTTACCTTATACCTTAGCCACATTACAGGCTAAATAAAGTCCTATTGATCTTAGAGGTAGTTTTGGCTTACATTAGTGGAGAGTGGCATGAAGAATAAGAATATGGAAATCCTAAACTAATTAGAGATCTACAATCAAAATATTGGGATATATAAACTCATCCGGGTAAAAGAAAATTTATTGACCCAAAAACACACACACACTAGGGATTCAGAAGGATAAAATAATATATTGCATTTGTTTTAATCTTGTGCATGATTATGACCTTCCAAAATTTTTCTAGAGTATATTTTTATGTTATGAGGAAAACGTTTGGTAAGCCTAACACTCACTACATTATTGATTGTTGTTCTTTTTTGTCTTTAGGGATTATTTTGCTTAAGGACAAGCAAAAGGTTGAGTGTGGGGGTATTTGATGTGATCTTAATTAAGCATGATATTAATACCTTTAAACTTACTTTTTGTTTGATTTAAGTAAAATATAATTATGAATTAACTTAGTTTTGTGTTTTGTGTTGTAGGAACAAAGGAAGAAGAAAAGAGAAGAAAAAGATAAGAAATTCATGGAAAAATGCTACATTGCAGCGATTCCAGACCATTCAGCATTGTTTTAAGCATATCTCTGTCTTATGAATTCCAATCAAATTGATTTAAGTGGATGTGAAAAGATAACACAATCATCTACAACTTTTATGTTGAAAACTTGGTCAAATTCGGGAGAGTTTATAGCGTTACAGAGCTCACATATCAAAATCACAATGCAACAGAATGAATTCTAACCTTTGGTCACTAATTTTATCATATCTCCTTCAATTTAGATTAGATTAAGGTGATTCCAGCGGCTATGGAAAGAAGAGACATAGAGATACAACTTTTGTGGTTGGTACTTTGGCAAAGTCTGGAATTTTCTGGGCACTGCGGCGCTGCGTCATTGCAGACTCGGAGCGCTGCGGTGCCCCGATGGTTACTTTCATAGTGCCGCGGCACCAGCCGTCGCACCAGGTCACTGAATTTGCAATTTTTAGGGTTTTTCAACTCCAATTGAAGCTCGATAGGCCGAAATTTGACCTAGAAACACTCCTACTTCGATTAGGAGGAGTTAATCTATAAAAAGGGAGGAAAGCAAGTAGAAAATTCATTCAATCATTCATCCAAATTCTTAATTACATTCTTCAATTCTTCTTTAGATTTTCTTATGGCCCTTTGTGGCTAGTTCTTTTTAGTTGGTTGAGGTAGATTGAAACCTCAAGGGATCTTCATCCATTGTGAGATGTTGATTTGATTTTATTATTTCAATTTGAATTGAGTATTGATTATTCATCTGCTCTTCTTCTCAATGATTATTCATATGATTGCTAGGGAGGCCTACTAGTATATTATCTGTCTGAATCTATCGTTGAATTATGTTTTGAACAAAGTCTTCAATTCTGTGATTCATAAGGCAAATAGGTTTGAGGATTTTGGATTATAAATCATTGAACCTATGATGAATAATTAACTAAATTAGATATAACCGACGTGTTTATATTTATTTAACTTTGTCAGTTTCTTTAGTTCTTCATGCGATTAATAAGTTATGCTTTACCGATGTCCTAAAGGATTGCTTGTTAATTAGGGTTTAATTAGTGCGATTGTCATTAATTTACTAGACTTAAGGAGGAACAGGGTTAGAAACCCAATGATAGATATTCAATTACAGATTGATTATGTTGTCAATGATCAATGCAATCCCTTGATGGTGGATATTAACCAAAACCAACGTCTTTATCATTAATCACTATCTCTTATTTACTTTCATTATTGTTTACTTGGTTTTATTTACAATTATCAATCCCCCATTTCTCAATCACATAAGGTAATTCCAGTCTCTGTGGGATCGACCCTTACTCCCACTACTACAGGTTAGTTTTGAGGCAATGTATCAATTTGGGTGTACTTGCGACAGTACGCACCACTTACCCATTTCCTTTGGCTAAAATTCTACCTTTCATGGAGGGCTTGGTCATATTTTCATAATTTTTGGGTTATCGGTCCAACTTCTATATCTTAGTCGAAGTCTATGTTTTATTTCTTGTTTGGGCTATCTAATGGGTTTGCTAGAAACTTATGTCAAGTGAAAAAACTCTATATGAAGTGTCCATAAATGAAAGCCCAATTTATGGGTGGAGATGTTAAACTTATAAATTTCTAACTCTTGAATTAGGAAAAATTATCCTAATCCAATCTTCTTAAAATTTTAAGACATTTACTTACTTCACAAAAAATTATCTTCCTTACCAAAGAATTTCGCCTCTCTTTAATATGTTATTTCTAATTTTTCCTATTAGGTTTTTTCTCTTTACTTGTTCCCTTAATGTTAGAAACATTTTCTATGCATACACATAAGGTGAACATTTTTTAAGGATTATATTTCTTTAGATATCTAAAAAGTGTCTAATAAATTTTATTTTCTTAATTAAGTATTTATGTACCTTTAAAGAAACAAAATTAGGGATGTCACATTAAATATTTATGTACCTTTATTAATTAAAGAAACGAAATTAAGTATGTTACAGATGAAACCTTAGAAAATGGATAAAGTGGAATTAAAAAATTTGGAAGAATTTTCCTACAACCAAACAAAGCCTTACCTATTGGCATAGTTCAATTGTGATGGGATGGCAAGGTTGTAATAGTTGGATAAAGTAGGGTCTTGAGATAGAAGGATAATGGCTTGTTGAGGAAGATTAAATAAAATATCTTATCCTTGCTCTACTCAAGGGGAGATTCAACCAACCAAGGGAGAGAAGGGGAGAGGGATGGCTTGGAGAGAAAACCTTGACTTGACAAAGTCTTGGCTTGGATCTTCACTTGACAAAGTCTTGGCTTGGAGAAGAAGTAGGCCAAAAGGTGAAGGGAGAGGGAGGTAGTGGCGAAGGAAAAGAGGAGAAGAGAGAGAGACCGAGAGAAGGAGAGAAAGGCACAAGGTGAAGGTCCAAGGATTTGTAGAGAAAGGAAGAAAGAGAAGTGTTCAAAGAGGAGGAAATCAAAGAATAGAAAGAATCTCTGGTTTTGGTAGGTTTAACATTATTCATATTTCCATGGAATTTTATGTATTTTGAATGATTTATAATTGTTTCAAATAACCTATTTTGATGATGCATGATGTATATTTATGTTTAGCCATGAAAAGTGAGAGTTGGATGCATAGATCATACATGTGTTTGCTAAAATTGACTTGAAAAGGGTGAAAATCGATGGTTTGAACAGTTGGTTATGTTTTATATCGAATTTGGAAATCTGCTCAAAATATGAGTTGTAGCCTATTTCTTAGCTTTCTAATTCTTCTAAAATCACCATAATTAGATTTCAAATGAAAGCGATATCACCAGATGAGTGAAGAAAGGTCAGATCTAACGCATAGAATTGCAATGTTGTTTTCAGACACCATTTTCACCTATTTTTGTTTCTAATTTTTTGAAGTGGTAAACATAAACGTTGTATATAATTGTCTTAGATTTCCATAGACACTGAAATCAACTTAATCAGAGTTAAACTGAGGGAGTTATGGTCTTTTTAGTGAAGAAAGGTCTGACTGGTTAGAAATCTGGAGTGCAGGAAAACCCAAAGCACGACCGTGCTTGGTGACACGGTAGGGCCATGCTTCAGGCTGTTTTGAGATTTTTCAGCACGTTTGGCACAGCTTGAAGCATGACCATGCTTGGTGACATGGCCAAGCCGTGCTTGAGGCTGGATTTGCTTTGTTTTACATTTTGAAGACTCTAAATGAACTCCAATGAATGGATGATGTTAAGGGGAATTAAAATACAAATAAATACCTTTTTAATGATGCATTGTAGTGTGAATTCTATCCTTTTATTATAAGGAATTAAATTACATATTGCATATTGATGAGATATATGCTTAATGTATGGATAAAAATACATATTAATGAGACCTGTGCAAGTGAATTTGTTATATATTGATGAGATATATGTAAGAGAATTGCATATGAGCTAGATGTGCAATGTATAGATGAAATGCATGTTGATTTGGTGCTAGTATATCAATGCATAAGGATTACATGATATAAGGTATGCATTGTTGGTAAGTGTATTAATACATATTTGTTAAATGATATGGTGATGATATTATGCATGATATTAGTGATGTGCTTGGTTAATGCATAATCCTATTGTGATGGTCATGATAATTAAAGAAGATGACGTGTACATTATTAAATGACGATAGAAAGGTTATTACATAGTGATTGTATGAAGAGACGAAGTTAATTGTGGATGGAAAGCATGATGATAAAGTTGAGTTGTTTAATGTATACATGGTTATATCATGTTGATGTACATGGTTGAACTCATGACTACAAACGATTAGTCACTGAGTGTAGAGATGTCGCTATAGACATTTAGTCACTGTTTGCGAACCTTGTGGTTGCAAACGATCAGTCACCATGCATGAATGCACTGTAAAGATATATATATATATATATATATATATATATATATATATATATATATATATATATATATATATATATATATATATAAGTATAATATTGAAGTATAACCTGGTTATTATACATTCCTGATATTGATGCATAATTGTCTATTGAATATGAAAGCATGCTATACATTCTTGTTATTTTATCATATACAAAGAGAAAATGTTTTTTGTAGTTTATATAGCTAGACATAACACTGTGTTTTCCTTATTTACTATATGATGCTTTTAATGTTAAACCTATTGGGAACTTCCGTTCTCATTATTGTTGGTGTTAAGTTCAGATAAGAACAAACGATATGATAACTGCTTCTGTGTACTTGATCATAGAAGATCCAGTGGATAGCAATGCCTTGTACAGATCCTGATGCCAGTACCACCTCCTTCAACCTTTACACCTATGGGAGATGTGCAGTATAGGGTTCATTGTTAAGTTGATGTAGTTATGTGACTCAGTGTCGCTTATGTAACAACTCCATCTATGTAAATGTAACAATTTTTTTTTATATTTGTATAATTCCATGAAATTATTACTGCTTTAATTCTAACCACTTAACTCGTAATAATAATTAATTTAACCAAGCATAACTGTTATTAACAGTGATACAATACTGAGTTTCCATACACACCATTATTTTACAAACTACACACCATTATCTTACAAACATTTGTACAAAGATACAAATTACTTGTAATCATCTACGTCAACTACTTCCGAGGACACTGGTACGGGTGGCGGCACCTCTACCAGAATCTCAATCACATCTACTACAGATATATCTGATATAACTGGTAGTTGCCCAAGGTACGGAAATAATAAGTGTCATGGAGAAAATCTGCATAATTATTCTTATGAACATGATATGGAAATATAGTGAGAATTAAATCCCAGTAGGTTCAACAATAAATCATAATTTACCATTAATATAGTTCATCATGTCATGTCCATCTGTATAAACTACAGAAAATATCTTTAGGTCACATGAATGCACTTCATCCATGCACATGAAAATTGTACAATTATGACATGTATGGCATAAATAATATTTTTCAGGATATCATATGATGACTATCAATTTATTCTCATATCAAGCTACCCTGGTTAGGGTGAGTATTTTCTACTCTCCAATACGGACTTTTCTCGCTCCGTCCAACATGGCTTACTTTCTCTTTCTTTTCTTATTAACATGATCATAACTGTTGGTAGAGCGTCGGTGCACCACACAGATTGCCATGTGACCATGCTCATTTCTTTTCTTTTCACATTGATAGCCAAAAATATGCTTTCAATAACAAGTATATAACTATTACCAAAAAAATCATTGATAATCATGCGATGAACATAATCATTTCAAATATCACTTTATAAAATATTTCTATGTCAAAATTTCACACTTAAGATGGTAAGAAGTTCATACAATGGCAATGGCTATGGCATATATTAGTCATTTATTATTTTTATTTATAAGATTCTTTTTTTTTTTAAATATTAATTTTATTGCTTTATTTTCTTGATGCAGGTTTTCATCCTATCTAACCTTCTCTTACTAATCAGAGCATAACTCCATTAATTTAACTCCAATGTAGGTGATCTTGGTGTCAATTTAACGATAAAACAATTATCTAAAACTATTATGCTGAACAGTTTAGCGAAATATTAAGAAATCAAGGTGATATTTGTCCCTCAAATTACAGGTTATTTCTTCTCGAGTTGTTTCTGACCTCTACCTACTAATATGTCCATATCTCTCTCATAAAAATTCTAAATTAAGTGATTCCAGTGGCTAAAACTCCGCGACACATATCTCTATAATTCTTATGTTAATCATTTATTTTAATTCCCTACATAATGTTCCCAGAAATTAAAACCCAGAAGCTATCCTAACATATTCGTCCCTGATTAACCATTTTTTGACCACTGCTTACTGATCAGACCATATCTACCTATTATGAACTCCAAATTGCGTAATTCCAGTGGTTCAAATTCCGTGACACATATATATATAATTCTTATGTTAACCATTTATTTGAATTCCCTACAGGAAGTTCCTAGCAATTAAAACACATAAGCTATCCTAACATGTTCTTTCTTGATTAACCATTTTCTGAACACTACTTACTAATCAGACCATATCTACCTCATATGGACTCCAAATGGAGTGATTACAGTGACTAAAATTCCGTGACACATATATCTATAATTCTTATGTTAACAATTTATTTTAATTCCCTATAGAATGTTTCCAAAAATTCAAAAATAGAAGCTATCCTAACATGTTCTTTCCTCATTAACCATTTTCTGAACACTGCTTACCAATCAGACCATATCTACCTCATATGGACTACAAATTGAGTGATTCCAGTGGTTAAAAATCCGTGCGACATATATCTATAATTGTTATGTTAACAATTTATTTTAATTCCCTACAGAATGTTCCCAAAAATTCAAAAACAGAAGCTTTTCTAACATGTTCTTTCCTAATTAACCATTTTCTGAACACTGCTTACTAATCAGACCATATCTACCTCATATGGACTCCAAATTGAGTGATTCAAGTGGCTAAAAATCTGTGAGACATATATATATATATATAATTTTTATGTTAACAAGTTATTTTAATTCCTTACAGAATGTTCCCAGAAATTCAAAAACAGAAGCTTAAATTTTGCCACCCATAGCTATACCTATGCAGAACTATCTACACCAGCCTAAGTATTCAAACATACATCACATGCAAGAATAATATGTAACATGATAAAGCAACATCCATGACCAATCATCAAATTTCTTCAGATCAAAATCCCATATAAATGTTACAAATTTCAAAACTTTTCTTCAAAAAGAAATATTGTTAAACCTACCTAAGAATTTCCTTAGCTCACTTAGTGAATTTGTTTTCATGTTTCCCCTTGAAAGAAATATCAAGATTCCTCCCTTCCCTTAGCTTTTCTAGCAGCTTAAATAAGAGAAGGAGGGTGATTTTTTGAACCTCAAGGATGAAGAAGAAAAATGGATTCAAGTGGAGATTAAGTTAACTTACCTTGAGTACTTAACCCTCTAGACTTCTCCTTCTTCTTCCTTCCTTTCTTCTCCTCTTTTTCTCTCCTTTCCTCTCTCTACCTTGCTTCTATTTCTCTCTCTTCCTCACTTGGACAAAATTGAAATGTTATAGGGGTGGGTTTTGCTTAAATAGACCATCAAATAATTCATCTTTCATGATCATGGGTCTACCTTATCACAATTAGGATACACTTGGTTGAATTTTTGGAAAGCAAACAACTTATGTTCTTGTCTTCCTCTTCCTTAGTCAAGATATGCATAGCAAAAGGAGATTTGTATTTTGAAAATTATAATGATATGTTCTTAAGATAAGAGACAAGGTCCCTTTGATTTAGGGATTCATTTCCATTTTCTTTTGTCTTAATCAAGTATGATAGATTTGCCATTTTGGGTGGCAAATTTCTAGCCCTTGAATCTCCATTATTTGGCTGAAATTATTTGTGTGGGATTAGAATGTTTTGTCCTAATGCCATGTATTATCATACCACTTGCTAAAATTATGAGTGTAGTATATAGATATTTTGTCCTAATGCCATGTATTATCATTCCACTTACTAAAATTATGAGTGTAGGATATAGATGTTTTATCCTAATGCCTTGTCACCTAATCTTGATTACACCATTATTTCATCACTTTATATTATTTTATTTTCCTCTTGGGTTTGGGCTCATTCTTGCCCATTTTCTTTACTTTGGTTAAAATTCTACCTTTTATAATGGGCTTGGTCACATTTTCTTGATTTTTGGGCTACCGGTCCAATTTTTATATCCTAGTCCAAGTCTATGTTTTATTTCTTCCTTAGGCTATCCTATTGGCTTGCTAAAAATTCATGTGAGGTAGAAAGATTCTATATGAAGTGTCCATAGTTGAAAGCCCAATTTATGGGTGGAGATACTAAACTTAGTAACTTTAACTCTTAAATTAGGAAAAATTACCCTAATCCAATCTTCTTGAAATTTTAATACCTTCACAAAAATTTATCTTCCTTACCTAAGAATTTCACCTTTCTTTAGTATATTTATTTCTAATATTTCCTCTTAGGTTTTCTCTCTTTACCTATTCCATTAATGTTAGAACATTTCTATGCATAAGTAAGGTAAAGAATTTCTAAGGATTATATTTCCTTAGATATTTAAAAATTGTCTAATAAATTTTATTTCCTTAATTAAATATTTATGTACCTTTATTAAGAAAAGAAAAGAAATTAGAGATGTTACTTTGAATACTTTTGTACTTTTATTAATACATGAAATGAAATTAGGGATGTTACATTTCTCTCCCCCTAAAAGAAATTTTGTCCTCAAAATTTCAGAAATTTCCTAATAAGAACAATTTCGGATATTTCTTCCTTATGACTTCTTCTAGCTCCCAAGTTGCTTTTTTTGGAGTCAAACCTTCCCATAACACCTTAACTAGGGGAATGGTTTTATTTCTCAGTTGGTTCACATCGGTGTCCAATATGGATGCAGGTACTAGCTGGTATGTCATGTTCTCCTTTATTTGGATTGGTTTGTTGAATTAGATCAGGACCCAGCAAGTTCTTTTTTCCTACCTCAAACCATCATAGTGGAGATCAGCACTTCCTACCGTATAAAGCTTCGTAGGGGGCCATCTTAAAACTAGAGTGATAGCTATTATTATAAGCAAACTCTACTAAAGGTAGGTATTTATCCCATCCTTTACCTTGCTCTATCACACAGGCCCTCAACATATCATCTAGAGTTTGAATAGTCCGTTCTGTCTGCCCATCAGTCTGAGGATGGTAGGTAGTACTGAACCGCAACTGGGTTCTAAAAGCTTCTTGTAACGCCTTCCAAAACCTCAATGTGAACCTCAGATCTCTATCTGAAATGATATTTAAGGGAATCCCATGTAGTCTAACTATTTTCTGAACGTACAACTGGGCCAATTTGTCCAGTGAATAGTTAATTTTTGTGGACAGAAAGTGAGCAAATTTAGTTAATCTGTCAACTATTACCCAGATAGAGTCATGTCCAACTGAAGTTTTAGGTAAACCTATAACAAAGTCCATCGAAATACTATCCCATTTCCATTCAGGAATCTTTAGAGGTTGAAGAAATCCTGTTGGCTTTTGATGTTCCACTTTCACCTTCTGACAAATTAAACATTTTGCCACGAACTCAGCAATGTCCTTTTTCATCCCTGGCCACCAATACATCCTCTTTAAGTCCTGGTACATTTTAGTGGATCCAGGATGGACTGAGTATTTACTCTGATGTGCTTCCTGTAGGATCTTAGTCCTCAACTCTCGGTCTTGAGGAACACAAACCCTTCCTTAGTATATGATTACTCCATCTTATGAAATAGGAAAATCATCCTGATCATTATGATCCTGTAAGTATTGGTCGTGGCCTTGAGCCTCTTTAATCTTGGCTTTAAGGTCACACTCTATACTTAACCCATTGATGATTAGCTTATTTGGGGGTAAGAGTAATGGCCAACTTCAAATTTCGAAACTCCTCTAGCATTTGCAACTCATACACCATCATCTAACCCATGTGTAGAGATTTTCTACTCAAGGCATCAGCTATAACATTTGCCTTTCCTGGATGATACTTTATCGCAAACTTGTAGTCATTGAGAAATTCTACCCATCTTCGTTACCTCATGTTTAACTCTTTCTAATCAAAGAGGTATTTAAGACTCTTATGATAACAATATACTTCAAAGGTTGCCCCGTACAAATAGTGTCGCCAAATCTTTAAGGCAAATACCACCGGTGCCAATTCAAGATCATGTGTTGGGTAGTTTTCTTCGTGGGCTCTCAATTGCCTAGAAGCGTAAGCAACTACTCTCTTGTCTTGCTTCAGCACACACCCTAGCCCTTTCTTTGAAGCATCACTATGCACTTCAAAATGTCCTGTGGGATCTGGAATAACTAAAACAGAAGGAGTGGTTAATCTAGTCTTGAGCTCCTAGAAACTAGTTTCACATTGATCAGTCCATTTGAAAAAACATCCCTTCCTGGTCAATTTAGTCAATGGCAAGGTTATACGGGAGAAGTTTTGTATAAACCTTCTGTAGTATCTTACCAAACCTAGGAAACTTCTGACTTCTGTGACCGTCTTTGGTTTCTCCCACTGAATCACTGCTTCCGTCTTGCTACGGCTACCCCTCTATTAGAGATGACATGTCCAAGAAACTTCACCTCTGACAGCCAAAATTCACACTTCTCTAATTTGGCATATAACTTTTTCTCTTTTAGCACTTGCAGCATGATTCTGAGATGCTGTTCATGTTCTTTTTCACTCTTAGAATATATCAAGATGTCATCAATGAACACTACAAAAAATAGATCTAGGTAGGGTCGAAAAATACAATTCATGTAATCCATGAAAATTGCAGGCATATTCGTCATCTCGAAGGGCATTACGAGAAACTCATAGTGCCCATACCTAGTCCTAAAGGCAGTTTTTGGTACGTCCTCCTCCTTGATCTTAATCTGATGGTATCCC
The DNA here is from genome assembly GCA_037074535.1 of Gleditsia sinensis. Taxonomy (NCBI): domain Eukaryota; kingdom Viridiplantae; phylum Streptophyta; class Magnoliopsida; order Fabales; family Fabaceae; genus Gleditsia; species Gleditsia sinensis. The sequence goes on from CM073463.1 coordinate 44,172,882, forward strand.
AACCTCAAGTCAATTTTAGAAAAGATGGAGGCTCCTTTCAGTTGGTCCAATAAGTCATCTATCCTAGGGAGAGGGTACTTGTTTTTTATAGTCACCTTATTCAACTGTCTGTAATCTATGCATAGTCTCAAGCTCCCATTTTTCTTCTTAACAGACAATACAGGAGCTCCCCAAAGTGATACACTCGGTCCAATGAATTGCTTGTCTAACAGTTCCTCCAACTATTTCTTGAGTTCCTGTAGATCCTTTGAGGCCATTCTATAAGGTGTAATAGAGATAGGCCCTATCCCAGGTAAGAGATCAATAGAGAACTCTATCTCTCTCTTAGGAGGTAAGCCTGGAATATCTGATGGAAATACTTCAAGGAACTCGTTAGCTATTAGGATTTCATCAAGCTTCGATTTGACTTCTAGGTTTGATAAATACAAAAGAATGTATCCAAGTACTCCATTCTTTATCTCCCGATTGGCTTGGTTGGCATTAAGCATTAATAACTGCATCTCCTCTTATGGAGTAGGAGATAGAAATTCAACGGTCTTGGTGCAACAATTTAGCAAGACCCGATTTCTAGACATCCAGTCTAACCATAGAATAACCTCAATACCTTTTCAAGGTAAACAGATGAGGTCTACAGAAAAAGTTTTCTCCTGGATGGTGACTTAACAATCCTTACATATAGAGGAAGTTAATAACCTTTCCCCCGTGGGGGTCACCATGGATAGCTCATAGGGAGTTTGAGAAATAGGAAACTGAAACTTACTAATACATTCTTCTGATATAAATGAATGACTAGCACTAGAGTCAAATAGCACCATAAGAGCAAATCCATAGATGTAGCATATACCTTGAATCATTTCAGAAGATTGAGCTGCCTCTTAACCGCTCAAGGTGAAAACCCTTCCTTTCAGTTGAGGCCTCTGTTCTGGCTGCTTCTTCACATTCTGTGGGCAGTTTCTCGCAAAATGTCCCTTCTGTCCGCAATTGAAGCAGACATCTTGTCCCATGTAGCATGGTCGGTTACCATGCATGTGTCTGCACTTCGCGCACTTGACTAGGGTGAGGTCTTGTTGAAAAGGTCTAGGACCCGCAGTCAATGGCCTCTTACCAGTTCCATATCCAATTCTTCTCACGTTCTTTCCAGGGATGGGAAAATTTTTCTTCCTCTTCCATAGGTTTCGCCTTTGTTTCTCGTCCTCCACTGCCTTTAAACTTTTTTCCAGGAGTCTACATTTATTTATCAAAGGTACAAACTCCCTAATCTCCATAGCTATAACAGCATTCTTTATCTCCAGGTTTAGTCCCGCTTCGAACTTAACTGCCTTCCATGCTTTATCTGGGTTATATCACAGATAAGAGGAGAACTTAGATCACTCCTCGAACCTTGTGATATACTGGTCCACGGTCATGCTGCCTTGCTTGAGTTAGAAAAATTCGATCTCTTTCTCTGCCCGTACAGTACTTGGAAAGTACTTTTCAAAAAAAATGTCCTTGAACACTTGCCGGGTGATCTGTCTTCCCAAATGAGCTAAAAGTTCTCTAGCTCCACGCCACCAGTATTCTGCTTCATCCTTTAACATATATGCAGCAAAAATAACTTGCTGCTCTTCAGTACAGCCCATAACTTCAAAGATTTTCTCTAATTCCCTTATCCACCTTTCAGCTACCGTTGGGTCATAGCCACCTTGGAAACAAGGTGGTCTAGTCCTCAGGAACTCGGATATGCCATTATCTTTTCTAGCCATTCGGTTGTTAGCACCATTCTCACCATTTGAGTTATTATCATTCTGCAGATATTGTAAAATTTGGTTGATGGTCATGACTTGGTCTCGAATTGCCGTGGCCAGGTTGTGCAGGGTTTCCTTTGCATTGGTTGCTGGATTCCTCCTTAGTGGTGCCATTTCCTACTGTGGCAAAACCAAAGTTATGCTGTTATTGAGGTGATCAAGCCCAATAGTTAGTTCAAAAATATTTAATAGCAGTCATAACACCACCACAGCATATAGATAGGAAATACTAGTAATTTCTTTCCTATATGAATCATTGATCCCCTACACAGCACAACCACAACATACTCAAGACACTATAAGATCGATTCAAATAACCATCCACCCACTGGCCATCAAGGATCCACCTCCTATGATACCAATTATGTAACAACTCCATTTATGTAAATGTAACAAATTTTTTTTTATATTTGTAAAATTCCATGAAGTTATTACTACTTTAATTCTAACCACTTAACTCGTAATAATAATTACTTTAACCAAGCATAATTGTTATTAACAGTGATACAATACTAAGTTTCCATACACACCATTATTTTATAAACTACACACCATTATTTTACAAACATTTGTACAAAGATACATATTAGCCCTAATCATCTACGTCAACTACTTCTGGGGACACTGGTGCGGGTGGCGGCACCTCCACCGGGATCTCAGTCACATCTACTACAGAAATATCTGATATAACTGATAGTTGCCCAAGGTATGGAAATAATAAGTGTCATGGAGAAAATCTACATAATTATTCTTCTGAACAGGATATGGAAATGTAGTGAGAATTAAATCCCAGTAGGTTCAACAATAAATCATAATTTACCATCAATATAGTTCATCATGTCATGTCCATCTGTATAAACTACAGAAAATATCTTTAGGTCACATGAATGCACTTTATCCATGCACATGAAAATTGTACAATTATGACATGTATGGCATAAATACTATTTTTCAGGATATCATATGATGACTATCAAATTATTCTCATATCAAGCTAGCTCAGTCAGGGTGAGTATTTTCTACTCTCCGATACGGGCTTTTCTCGCTCCGTCCAACATGGCTTACTTTCTCTTTCTTTTCTTATTAACATGATCATAACCGTTGGTAGGGCGTCCCCTACTGGTTCACCATACAGATTGCCATGAGACCGTGCTCATTTCTTTTCTTTTCACATTGATAGCCAAAAATATGCTTTCAATAACAAGTATATAACTATTACAAAAAAAAAATCAAAGATAATCATGCGATGAACATCACCATTTCAAATATCACTTTATAAAATATTTCTATGTCAAAATTTCACACTTAAGATGGTAAGAAGTTCATACAATGGCAATGGCTATGGCATATATTAGTCATTTATTATTTTTATTTATAAGATTCTTTTTTTTTTTAAATATTAATTTTATTTCTTTATTTCTTTGATGCAGGTTTTCATCCTATCTAACCTTCTCTTACTAATCAGAGCATAACTCCCTCAATTTAACTCCAATGTAGGTGATCTTGGTGTCAATTTAACGATAAAACAATTATCTAAAACTATTATGTTGAACAGTTTAGCGACATATTAAGAAATCAAGGTGATATTTGTCCCTCAAATTACAGGTTATTTCTTCTCGAGTAGTTTCTGACCTCTACCAACTAATTTGTCCATATCTCTCTCATACAAATTCTAAATTAAGTGATTCAAGTGGCTAAAAATCCGTGACACATATCTCTTTAATTCTTATGTCAACCATTTAATTTAATTCCCTACATAATATTCCCAAAATTTAAAACACAAAAACTATCCTAACATATTCGTCCCTGATTAACCTTTTTCTGACCACTGCTTACTAATCAGACCATATCTACCTATTATGAACTCCAAATTACGTAATTCCAGTGGCTAAAATTCCGCGACACATATATCCATAATTCTTATGTTAACTATTTATTTGAATTCTCTACAAGATGATCCCAGCAATTAAAACACAGAAGCTACCCTAACATGTTCTTTCATGATTAACCATTTTCTGAACACTACTTACTAATCAGACCATATCTACCTCATATGGACTCCAAATGGAGTGATTCCAGTGGCTAAACTTCCGTGACACATATATCTATAATTCTTATGTTAACAATTTATTTTAATTTCCTAAAAAATGTTTCCAAAAATTCAAAAACAGAAGCCTTCCTAACATGTTCTTTCCTGATTAACAATTTTCTTTCCTAACATGTTCCTTCCTTTCTTCTCATCTTTTTCTCTCCTTTCCTCTCTCTACCTTGCTTCTATTTCTCTCTCTTCCTCACCTGGATGAAATTAAAATGTTATAGGGTGGGTTTTGTTTAAATAGACCATCAAATAATTCATCTTTCATGATCATGGGTCTACCTTATTACAATTAGGATACACTTGGTTGAATTTTTGGAAAGAAAACAACTTATGTTCTTGTCTTCCTCTTCCTTAGTCAAGATATGCATATCAAAAGGAGATTTTTATTTTGAAAATTATAATGATATGTTCTTAAGATAAGGGACAAGGTCCCTTTGATTTAGGGATTCATTTCCATTTTCTTTTGTCTTAATCAAGTATAATAGATTTTCCTTTTTGGGTGGCAAATTTCTAGCCCTTGAATCTCCATTATTTGGCTGAAATTATTTGTGTGGGATTAGAATGTTTTGTCCTAATGCCATGTATTATCATACCACTTGCTAAAATTATGAGTGTAAGATATAGATGTTTTGTCCTAATGCCTTGTCACCTAATCTTGATTACACCATTATTTCATCACTTTATTTTATTTTATTTTCCTCTTGGGTTTGGGCTCATTCTTGCCCATTTTCTTTACTTTGGTTAAAATTCTACCTTTCATAGTGGGCTTGGTCACATTTTCATGATTTTTGGGCTACCGGTCCAATTTCTATGTCTTAGTCCAAGTCTATGTTTTATTTCTTCCTTGGGCTATTCTATTGGCTTGCTAAAAATTCATGTGAGGTAGAAAGATTCTATATGAAATGTCCATAGTTGAAAGCCCAATTTATGGGTGGAGATACTAAACTTAGTAATTTTAACTCTTAAATTAGGAATAATTACCCTAATCCAATCTTCTTGAAATTTTAATACCTTCACAAAAATTTATCTTCCTTACCTAAGAATTTTGCCTTTCTTTAGTATTTTTATTTCTAATATTTCCTCTTAGGTTTTCTCTCTTTACCTATTCCATTAATGTTAGAACATTTCTATGCATAAGTAAGGTGAAGAATTTCTAAGGATTATATTTCCTTAGATATTCAAAAATTATCTAATAAATTTTATTTCCTTAATTAAATATTTATGTACCTTTATTAATAAAAGAAAAGAAATTAAAGATGTTACTTTGAATACTTTTGTTCTTTTATTAATACATGAAATGAAATTAGGGATCTTACAGCTTATGTATAAATAGTAATCTCTGATGTAGTTAGGATATTATGACGATAGAATATTGGTTGTTTATGTAAATGTGTGTGGTTCGCTGTTTGGAGTGTATTATCGGTCGATATTGACATGTTGTAATTTAAGCATGTCATTAGCATTATTTTAGTTAGTTTTTATTTAATTTAAGTAGAGAATAGATATGAATTAATTGAGTTTTGTGTTTTAGGAATAATAAAGAAGGAAAGAAGAGGAAAATAGAGAGAAAATTATGGAAAAATGCTAATTTCTGACTCTTCGTCACTAATTAAGGCATATCTTACTCATTTGGACTCTGATTGAGGTGATTCCTGTGGCTATGGAAAGAAGAGACATAGCTACAACTTTTATGTTTGGCACTTTGGCAAAATCCAAAAGATTCTGGGTGCCACAACGCTCATAATAGAGCTTCGCGGCACCACATGAAGACATATTTGAAGTGCCGCTCCACCACGTGAAGACATATCCAGACCGCCGCGGCACTGAGCTGCCCAGACTGGAGCACCGTGTCGCTTAACCAGTATGCCACGGTTCCTGAGTATGTCCAAAGGTGAGCACCGCGACACCCCGTTTATGAAAGGCAGTGGGCGCCGCAGCGCCCAATTGTGATTTTAACAACCTGTACGGCCGCAGCACCTAGAAAATTCCAGAATTTGCAAAAGTGCCAAACACAAAAGTTGTAACTCTATGTCTGTTCTTTCCACAGCCCCTAGAATCACCTTAATCCAATCTAAATTGAAGGAGATATACTAAAATTAGTGACCAAAGGTCAGAATTCATCTTGCTGCACTGTGATTCTGATTTGTAAGCTCTCTAACGCTATGAAATCTCCCGAATTTACCAAGTGTTCAACATAAAAGTTGTAGATAATGGTATTATCTTTTCACAGCCACTTGAATCACTTTGATTGGAGTTCCTAAGAGGGAGATATGCTCAAAACAATGCTGACAGGTCTGGAATCGCTACAATGTAGCAATTTTCCATGAATTTCTTATCTTTTTCTTCTTCCTTTGTTCCTACAACACAAAACACAAAACTAAGCTAATTCCTAATTATATTTTACTTAAATCAAACAAAAAGTAAGTTTAAAGGTATTAATATCATGCTTAATTAAGATCACATCAAATACCCCCACACTCAACCTTTTGCTTGTCCTCAAGCAAAATAATCCCTAAAGACAAAAAAAAACAATAATCAATAATGTAGTGAGTGTTAGGCTTAGCAAACGTTTGCCTCATAACATAAAAATATACTCTAGAAAAATTTTGGAAGGTCATAATCATGCACAAGATTAACACAAATGCAATCTATTATTTTATCCTTCTGAATCCCTATTGTGTGTGTGTGTTTTTGGGTCAATAAATTTTCTTTTACCTGGATGAGTTTTTATATCCCAAAATTTTGATTGTAGATATGTAATTAGTTTAGGATTTCCATATGCTTATTCTTTATGCCACTCTCCACTAATGTAGGCCAAAACTACCTCTAAGATCAATAGGACTTTATTTAGCTTGTAATGTGGCCAGGGTATAAGGTAAGATAAAGGATACAAATTTAGGCTCAATCACCTAGCACCACATGATTAAATCTGATTTCTTGAGATTTTCTAAATTTGGGGTGATTTCTCCCCCCACACTCATTTTCTTATTTCAATTGAATTTAATCCATCATTTTTCCTTAATTCTCTAATAATTTTTTTTTCACAGCATTTGGATTTTTCTTCTATGTCCTTTGCATATTTCTTTGTTTTTTTTTGCATAATTCTTTTATTTTCCTTGCTCCACCCTTCCACCCTTTTTTATATATATAAAGCTCCACAAAACAAGTATTCAAAAAAATAATCATGGAGTGAGTGAATAGGATCAAAAATAAAGATATTCATACAAAATTTGACTTTCAGCTCATTTGTGGTTTTTAGAAGGAAAAGTTCATTAAGCTCAAAATAGAGGAACTAAGGATATTTCATTGTTTAGGTTAGGCTTGCAAGGCTCAATCTATCAAATAATACCTAAATCATCTCTTAAATAATAGTATTAACCTAGGATTTCGCCTCAAGCAGCATTCAAATAAGTTCTAGAATCCTGTTGAGATCATGAAATATTTTTGAATTATATAAACCTTCTCTAAGTAAAAGATAAAATTGAATGCCCAAAGTTATTGTGCAAAAATATTTCAGGATTCTAAAGTCAAAAGTAATAAATTGGAAAGGGATAAAATTGCATATAACCATGAATTTTCTATATTTTTCAAGAGCTAAAAAAAATTTGACTAGTCATATCATTGGCTGTTGGTTGTGCCTAACATCCCAAAATATAAATTGAACACTCACACAATCACTCAACTTGCTAAACATAATAAAAGTGCATTAATAGTGAAATAACAAAAAATTGATGCTCATAATAGGGTCACAATGATTCAGAAAAATATACGTCCACCCCACACTCAAAATTTACATTGTCCTCAATGTAAAAGAAAGATAAAAATTAGGGAAGGATGTAGAAAAACATATGAGTTAAGTGAACTTCCCTGAATTTGTTTGAGTTAGAATGAGCGTGTTGCATTGCTGGATCTTGAATTTTTTGCTTTCCACTTTTTTTTTTACTATGTTGGGTAGCCTCCCAATAAGTGCCTTTGTTTAATGTCGTTGGCTCGACTCAAAGCTCCTTATTTCATTCAAGGAGGATCCTTGATGTCAACTTTGAATTGGCTTGCCTTCGAATGTGCTGAATTTTGAGGTTCAACTGTATTATAAAGAAGGAAGTCAACATTAATCAAAGATTTAATTAAATGAGAACTCAACTTACCTGGAAATAACCAATGTCTTGAGTAGCTTTTGGCATCTAATTTAATTTCATCTTTTTGAGTTTTTGCCAAAGCAGGGGGCAACTTTCCTCTATCTTTGAGTAGGGTATAGTTATTTGAGGTTATCACTGGGGGTGGTTCTCCACTGTATATGCCCTTTAAATGGCTAGGGAGGCTCTTTAAACTTAGGTTAGGATTCTGCAAAATAGAAGTTACAGGCATTTTATTAGAAATTGGTAACAAAATAGAAAGATCCTTACCTGTTTGCTGTACTTTTGGTGCTTCCTCTCCTGTTGAAATGTTATCTTTGAATTTGGCATTCAGGGTAGATTCCATAGCCTCTTTATTAGTAAGCTCACTATTGTCAACTTCGAAGTCATCTTTTTCATTAAATGCATAATTTTTCTCATTTTGCATTAACGATGCTGGGGCTAGACTTTCAATTTCTGAATTTTGAGCCTCTAGCCTGCTGACTGTTGTTGCTAATTGCCCAATTTGATTTGTTAAGCTTTGAATGCTGGCCCTTACCTCATTGAAATTGATGAGTATTTTGTGTAAGAGATTTAACAATATCTTCTAAAGGAGTACTTACCTAGAAATCCTGAGATGTAGACTGTCTAGGATAATAAGCCTGTTGGGTATGCTGAAAATTTGCAAACTTTTGTTTTGCAGGACTATTTTGTGCATTCCCATACCTGAAGTTGAGATGATCCTTCCATCCAGGATTGTACATGTTTGAATATGAATCATATCTCACTTGTTGTAGTTCAGGGAAACCACCAACCATATTTACTTGCTCAAATAATTCTTCATAAAAAGTTGGGTACCCATTAAAAGGATATTCCATGGCTGAATGATTTCCATAGCACTTCTCTCTTTGCATATTTTCTACACGTTGACGAACAAGAGAAGTTAAATTTGCAAGTTGCTGTTCAAGGGAAGAACTACATACCTCACCAGCATGTCGTAATGGAGAGCTTAGCCTAGTGCCAAATTGTTGAAAATTATCTGCCATATTCAAAGTTATGAAGAAAAAGAAAAAACTAAAATAAAATAAAATCACAAAAGGTAAATAGACACAGTCCTCGGCAACGGTGCCAAAATTTGGTTCGTACTGTCGCAGGTACACCCAAATTGATACCTTACCTCTCAACTAACTGTAGTAGTGGGAGTAAGGGTCGATCCCACAGAGACTGGTATTACCTTATGTGATTAGAAAAAGGGGGGATTGATAATCACAAATTAAGTAAAGTAAACAATAATGAAAATAATTAAGAGAGTAATTAATGAGAAAGGCGTTGGTTTCTATTGATATCCACTGTCAAGGGATTGCATTGATCATTGACAACATAATCAATCTGTAATTGACTATCTATCATTGGGTTTCTAACCCTGTTCCTCCTTAAGTCTAGTAAATTAATGACAATCGCACTAATTAAACCCTAATTAACAAGCAATCCTTTAGCAAATTGGTAAAGCATGACTTATTAACCGCATGAAGAACTAGAGAAACTGACAGAGCTAAACAAATATAAACACATCGGTTATATTTAATTTAGTTAATTATTCATCATAGGTTCAATGATTTATAATCCAAAATCCTCAAACCTATTTTCCTCATGAATCACAGAATTGAAGACTTTGTTCAAAACATAATTCAGCGGTAGATTAAGACAAATAATATACTAGTAGGCCTCCTAGCAATCATATAAATAATCATTGAGAAGAATAGATAAATAATCAATACTCAATTCGAATTGAAAAAATCAAATCAAATCCACATCTCACAATACATGAAGATCCCTTGAGGTTTCAACCTACCTCAACCAACTAAAAAGAACTAGCCACGCAGGGCCATAAGAAAATCTAAAGAAGAATTGAAGAATGTAACTAAGAACTTGGATGGATGAATGAATTATCTGCTTGCTTTCCTCCCTTTTGTATAGATTAACTCCTCCTAATCAAAGTAGGATTGTATCTAGGTCAAACCTCAGCCCATCGGGCTTTAATTAGAGTAAAAAACCCTAAAAATCGCAATTTTAATGACCTGTACGGCGGCGGCGCCGCGGCGCTCTACTTGGGCGCTGCGGCGCTATGGGCCTACAATGATGCAGCATCACGGTGCTCTCTTGTGAGCGCCACGATGTCCAAAAAATTCCCGAATTTGCAAAAGTACCAAACATGAAAGTTGTAGCTCTCTATCTTTTCTTTCCATAGCCACGGGAATCACCTTAATCCAATCTAAATTGAAGGATATATACTAAATTTAGTGACTAAAGGTCAGAATTCATCTTGCTGCATTGTGATTCTGATTTGTAAGCTCTCTAACACTATGAAATCTCTCGAATTTGACCAAGTGTTCAACATAAAAGTTGTAGATAATTGTATTATCTTTTCACAGCCACTTGAATCACTTTGATTGGAGTTCCTAAGAGGGATATAGGCTCAAAAAAATTTGAAAGGTCTGGAATTGCTACAATGTAGCATTTTTCCATGAATTTCTTATCTTTTTCTTCTTCCTTTGTTCCTACAACACAAAACAAAAAACTAAGCTAATTCTTAATTATATTTTACTTAAATCAAACAAAAAGTAAGTTTAAAGGTATTAATATTATGCTTAATTAAGATCACATCAGCTATATATATATAAAAGAAAAAAAAATGGTCATTACACAATCAACCCAACAAGCTTTACAATCTCACACAATCTATTTCAAAGCTTTAAACACAATTAGGTCAAATAGCCAATGTTGTAAGAGAGAGAGAGAAAGGAACAATCAATCTATTCCTAATCCTGAGGGCAAATTTGAAGTAGGATCATCAACAAATCCTAATGAAGAAGTAAAGTTTGTAATGACCATTAGATCTGGAAAAACCATTGATAATTATGTTCACATGCTAGAAAATGAAGAACAGAGTCAACATGAATCCCAAATTAATGACTCAAGTGAAAAGAAAAGTGAACATATTCCTTATGCCCTTAAAGCTCCATTCCCACAAAGACTTGTAGCAATTAAGAAAGGTACTCAGTATAGTGACATTTTAGAGGTGTTTCAGCAAGTAAGCATTAAACATCCCTTTTATGATGCTATTAAACAAGTACCCGCTTACTCAAAATTTTTGAAAGATCTTTGCACTGTGAAAAGGAAAACTAATGTTCCAAAGAAAGCATTTTTGACTGAACAAGTGAGCTCCATAATTAAAAAAAACTCTTGTCAACTACAAAGATTTAGGGTGTCCTACAATTTCTTGTGTTATAGGTGACCATGTGATTAACCGAGCCTTACTTGATCTAGGAGCAAGTGTGAATTTTAATGCCTCCAATTTTCATTATGTAAAATAAACATTTTTTTTCTATAATCAGGTAATCTCTATAAAGTCATTTCTCTCATGTATACACAATATACAGACCAAGTCTATAAACATCAAAGTACAACAGAAATAGGGATCCTACCTGTAGTGCTCAGAGCACTCTATAATACAAACACATTATAATTTAAAAAATGTGAGTCTTGGAAGCAACATAGACTCACACACAGAATATGTCACCTAACTAATTAACTATCTGTAGGATCAGACTCTGTATTCTCATATGAAAAATGTGAAAATATCGTGTAGTGAGTTTGACAACTCAGTGAGTAAATAATTCCTCCTATGACCTCTTAGGTCAGCATATAGATGTACTTATATTTTAAAATGTGTCACATAGAAAGTACAGTTCAGAAGTACATTCATATGGGACCCGTATTTCAAATATTCTCAAATCAAAGGATATTCAGATATCCTAAACCACATGATGCACGGTATGATCATTAAACAAATGTTGTTATGCTCAGCTGTATAAGCTATAATAAAATATTAAGATTTAGAGATAAAATCATCACTTTTAATGCACCTGCCTCACTCGGCAATCTGGTCAATGCAATGAAAACATAACTCATTTACTATACGTATAGTGACCTCGACTATAGTCACAATAAGTAAACAGGGAATGTGAGTACAATACCCTCCTGCCCCCCCTACATTACCACTATCACCCGGTTGAAGCGGCCCTCCCCTGGCTCACTCAGGCTAATAGGGCGTCCCCTATTCGGTACCATCACAAGCCATACAACCAGTCGATATTCATCCATATATATAAATATATGTAAAATTATCAAGCAACTCGCCATGGGCCTTACACTTGTCATATTTATCAAGCAACTCGCCAAGAGCTTTACGCTTGCCATTCAATCTCATTATAATATGACATACATCATTTTCACAAGTATATAGCTTTCAAATCAATGCATCATACACATAATATTCACTTTATCAAATAATGATAAATACATTTAGAACCACATATTTAATGAGTTCTAAAATCCATTTCTAAAACTATACTCTTCTTGAACTATGTGCCAGTTCATAAGTATAACAGATATTTTAACACATTTAATAAACTTATAATAGCATAAATAATTTGTAAACAGAAACAATTATACATTTATAGTTCAAGAAGAGTACGGGGTAAGTCATAGAAAGAATTATCTACTCACAGGGTAAGGGCTCCAGATTGGACAACCTCAAAGTGCACTTTTCCAATCCACATTTGACTAAACAGACTTCAAAAATGTGTCTGGAGGGTCTGAAAATCAAGAAAATGACTCCAAAAACTTGATCACTATTCACCACCGGAAAACACTACTCAACAAGAACAAAAAGTTATTAGATAGCTGAAAAATTTCATATCCTAAGGTTTATCTAACTCTTGAATCCATCTACGGCATCAGATTTCCAATTTGAGATCTCTAAGTAAGAATTTTAGAGTTTACCTTTTGCTAAGATTTTCTACTTCCGATCTGCGGCGATTCAACAGCTGATTTGAGAAATTGTTCGATCAAAATCGTAGTACTCTCCATCCTAAATCCATTGGAACCATTAGTTTTCATATCAGAGGCCTGTAGACACTCCAGATCTAGAAAAAAATGGAGGTTACTATTCACACTATTTCACTATTCATTAATTTCTCTGCAATTCTTCGTTTCTGTCTCCCACTTCCCTTTTTTTTATAATAATAATTATTATTATTATTTAATAATTGAATAATAGAATTTTATTTTATATTTATTCATATAAATACCATTTTTCATCCTAAAACATGCCAAAAATTTCTAAAAATTTACATTCTCATAAAACTTTAGTTGAACTCTTAAATCATGATTTTTCTTGATAAAAATGTTATAAAAAAAATCACAAAATATATATCTTTATACATAATAAAAGAAAGAATATTTCTAAAAATAGAACAAAAATTTATTAAAGGCCAATATAATTATTTCAAGTAAAATAATACAACAACAACAACAACTAAGCCTTTTCCCACTATTTCAAGTAAAATAATAATTATTTTAATTAAAAATATACTTACTTTTAACAGAACATAATCATTTTTAAACGAATAAAAATATATTTATTTATAACAAAACATTATTATTGAAAAACAAAAATTACGGGATGTTACATTCTTCCCCCCTTAAGAAATTCGGGTCTAATATGTAATTCTTTCCAAATCTCATTACCTCTTTTATTAGTGATTCCTTCAAAAATATGTGGTCACCAATTGATAATTTCTAGTGCTGAACATGCATGATTCCTTTAGTTTTGGCCTGTATTGAATTATTTGTATTCATTTTCTAATCAATTTCACTTTATATCCTCAAGCTCTCATGGATATATCTATGGATCAATATTAAAAAACACACTCATAAAAGAACATATTCACATCCATGTTGGGGTAACTATCTTTTTTTATTCCAGACTTCTATCAAGTCATCTTTGATTCTCACATGTCAACATCATCCCATGTGTAACGTCCGGGTTTTTTTTTTTTTTTTATTTATTTACGCATGTTAAATACGCCATATATATATAAACACAATATATATATATATTTATACATCTTTATTACAAACCTCATACATCTTATATTTATACAATACAATATTTCAAAACACAATATACATGTTTACATATATATTACAAACCTCACACATCTTATATTTATACAATACAACATTTCAATACATAATTAAAAGTCTTTATACAGCACTTCACCCTTGAAATACAAAGGGTGAGGAGGTGATACTGCCATCTAGATCTCCATCCGTAACGTCATTTTGTGTCACATCTCATTTCTTTTTATCTGAACATAACACCACAATAATAGTGAGAACAAAGGTTCCCAGTAGATTTAACATAAATATGATGAGAAAAACAGGGGTTATGTTCAGCTGTATAAGCTACAGAAAATATTAAGATCTGGTGATAAAATCATCATTTTTAAAATGACCTGCCTCACTCGGCGATCTGGTCAATGCAATTTGATTTGAAAATGACCTGCCTCATTCGGCGATCTGGTCAATGCAATTTGCTATTCGCATAGTGACCGATCGACTACAGTCACAATAAGTGATCAGGGAATGTGAGTACATCACCCAACTGCCTCCTCACATTACCACCGTCACCCGGTTGGAGCGGCCCTCCCCCGGCTCACTCAGGCTAATAGGGCGTCCCCTACTCGGTACCGTATTAAGCCATACAACCCGTCGATATTCATCCATACATATAAATACATATATATTAATGCATATTCATCAATTAGAATGTAAACTTATCAAGCAACTCGCCATGAGTTTTACGCTTTCCATTCAATTTGTTTCATAAAATAACATGCATAATTTTCATATCTAACAAATAATAATTATTCATCACATATCAAATATCCAATATAATAAATTTTGAATCAAATAAAGAAAAGGGTAATTTTCTGGACGTATTCTGTAATCTTTCTTCCCTTATTCAATCATATCTCCCTCATATGAGTTCCGATTGAGGTGATTTCAAAACCTATAAAAATCTAAGACAATTATCTACAACTTCTATGTTTATCATTTCTTCAAATTCTTTACGGTTTATTCCCAGAAAATTAAAAATAAAACACTTAATTTTACTATCCTGAATTCCGACCTTTGCTCAATTAATCAACCATATCTCCCTCATATAAATTCCGATTGAGGTGTTCTCAAAGCCTATAAAACGCTAAAACAATTATCTACAACTTCTATGTTTATCATTTCTTCAAATTCTTTACGGTTAATTCCCAGAAAATTAAAAATAAAATACTTAATTTTACTATCCTGAATTCCGACCTTTGCTCAATTAATCAACCATATATCCCTCATATAAATTCCGATTGAGGTGTTCTCAAAGCCTATAAAACGCTAAAACAATTATCTACAACTTCTATGTTTATCATTTCTTCAAATTCTTTACGGTTAATTCTCAGAAAATTAAAAAGAAAACACTTAATTTTATTATCCAGAATTTCGACCTCTGTTCAATTAATCAGCCATATCTCCCTCATATGGACTCCAAATCAAGTAATTTCAAAGCCTATAAATCCGTGAGACATATATCTACAATTCATATGTTGACCATTTCTTTAAAATCCTTATCGAATTTTCCCAGAATTCCAAAAATAGAGGCTTTCCAATTATTCCGAAATTTAGCATAATATAACTTTGATTTTCTTTTATATATTCCCATGCACCCATATGCATGTCCAAACATCCAAAAATAGAAATTTCATATAATTCTCCAGACCACATGTTATTCATAATAAACAAAATTTATGAGTGGATGTTAAACCTACCTCAGATAGATCCTTAAACTTGCGTGTTTAATTCCTTCCACACAAAGTAAAATCCTTGATTTTCCCTTTCCTCTTCCTTTTCCTCCTTCTTCCTCTTTCTCTTCTTTCTCTTCTCCTCTTTTCTTCTTCTCCTTCTTCTGCCGACACACTTTTCTCTTCTCTCTTTTTTTTTTCTTCTTCCCTTTTCTCTCTTTTCCTTTTCTTTCTTTTCTCTCTTTTTTTTTCCTTTCTTTCCCTTCCGTCACCTCCCCCTTCCCCTTCTTATCTTTTATTTTTTTATTATTATTTTATTATTATTTTATTCTATATTTTCTTTTCCCTTTTTACCCCCTACCTACCTCCTCTCTTTCTCCAAAATACCCTTGCCACCATCCCTAATTTCATAAATGCCATCCTCCATTAATTACAAAAATGCCATTTCAATGAAATTACATAAATGCCATTTTAACCATCCTACTATCTTCTTTTACCTGAGTAAAATTGTAAAACGATTTAATCCTCCCGTGAAGTCCAAAATGCTTTCTCCTCTCTGAACAAAAATTTCAATTAGTAACATAAAGGAAAAATTGGGGATGTTACAGTTCTCCCCCCCTAAAAAAAAATTTTGACCTCAAAATTTAAGGTTTACCTGTCTTCAAACAGTTGTGGATACTTCTGTCTCATGTCATCTTCCCTTTCCCATGTGGCTTCTTCCATTGTTAAACTCTCCCAACCTACTTTCACCAATGGAATGGTTTTATTTCTCAACTGTTTCACGTCTTTATCCAGAATTACTATCGGCCTCGGTCGGTAGGTTAGATTCTCGTCTACAGTTATTATTTCTTCTTGAATTATGTGCGACGGATCTGGTAGATACTTTCGAAGTTGAGAAACATGGAACACATCATGCAGATTTGACAAATGCGGAGGAAGTGCAATCCGATACGCCGATGACCCTATCCTTTTCAGAATTTGATAAGGTCCTAAATATCTCGGACTCAATTTCTTAATTTTCATTGCTCGGCCAATTCCGGTAGTAGGAGAAATTTTCAAGAACACATGCTCACCTTCTTGGAATTGTATCGGTCTCCTTCTCCTATCGAAATAGCTCTTTTGTCGACTCTGAGCTGTTCGCATTTTATCTCGAATTATCTGTATTTGCTCAGAAGTGTGTTGCACTAACTCAGGCCCCAATAACCTTTTCTCCCCCACTTCATTCCAACATAATGGCGATTTACATCTCCTACCATACAAAGCTTCATATGGTGCCATTCCGATACTAGAATGATAACTGTTATTATACGCAAACTCAGCCAGTGCCAGATATCCGTCCCATCCTTTTCCTTGCTCTAGCACGCACGATCTTAGCATATCCTCTAAAGTCTGTATAGTTCTCTCCGTTTGACCATCTGTTTGAGGATGATATGCAGTACTAAAACACAAACGAGTACCAAAAGCTTCTTGTAGTGCTCTCCAAAATCTGGAAGTAAATCGAGGATCTCGATCTGAAATGATACTATTAGGAATTCCATGCAACCGTACAATTTCCTTCATATACAACTGGGCCAACTTACTCAACGAGTAGTTTTTCTTAATGGGTAGAAAATGCGCAGATTTCGTCAGTCTATCAACTATTACCCATATCGCATCATAACCTGTCTGAGTCTTAGGTAATCCAACAATAAAATCCATAGATATACTATCCCACTTCCACTCAGGGATTTCTAAAGGTTGTAACATCCCAGAAGGTTTTTGATGTTCTATCTTCACCTTTTGACAAACCAGACACTTAGACACATATTCAGCAATGTCTCTCTTCATTCCTGGCCACCAGTATAATCTTTTCAAATCTTGATACATTTTTGTAGATCCTGGATGGATTGTATACTTACTTTGATGAGCTTCTTCCAGAATCTTAGCCTTCAAATTCTCTCCTTGTGGTATACATGTTCTGCCCCGGTACATAATAATTCTATCCTCTGACATTGCAAAGTCAGGCTGATCTCTTCGATCTTGTAAAAATTGATCATGTGTTTGCGCTTCTTTAATCTCAGTCTTCAAGTCACTTTCAATTCTTAATTCACTAACAATCAAACTACCAGGAACAGTCATAACTGATAATTTCAAATTTCTGAATTCCTCAATTAACTCCATTTCCTTTATCAGTATTTGACTTAAATGCAACGATTTCCGACTCAACGCATCAGCTACTACATTTGCCTTCCCTGGGTGATACTTTAATTCAAATTTGTAATCATTAATGAATTCCATCCACCTTCTTTGCCTCATATTCAATTCTTTTTGGTCAAAGAGATACTTTAAACTTTTGTGGTCACTGTATATTTCAAATACAGCTCCATATAAGTAGTGTCTCCACATCTTCAGGGCAAAAACTATTGCAGCCAACTCTAAATCATGAGTAGGATAGTTCTCCTCATGCGGTCTCAATTGTCGTGACGCATAAGCAACTACTCTACTTTCCTGCATCAAAACACAACCTAAACCTTTCTTGGAAGCATCCGTATAGACTACAAAGCATCCAGAAGGGTTAGGAACAACTAGAACAGGTGGAGAAGTCAACTTGACTTTAAGCTCTTGGAAACTATTCTCGCATTCTTCAGTCCAATTAAAGAGACTCCCTTTCCTGGTCAATCGAGTCAAAGGCAAAGCTATTTGAGAGAATCCCTGTATAAACCGTCTGTAATATCCTGCTAAACCCAAGAAACTTCTAATTTCAGTCACAGTTTTAGGTCTCTCCCATTTCAGCACTGCTTCAGTTTTACTGGGATCCACCGACACGCCATCTTTAGAAATTACGTGACCCAAAAACTTCACTTCTTCCAGCCAAAATTCACATTTTTCCAACTTAGCGAAAAGTTTCTTTTCCTTCAAGACCTGAAGTACTAATCGGAGATGCTGGTTGTGTTCTTCTTCACTCTTAGAGTAGATTAAAATATCATCTATGAACACTACTACGAATTGATCCAAGTAAGGTCTAAAAATGCGATTCATATAGTCCATAAAGACTGCAGGTGCATTTGTGACCCCAAAAGGCATGACTAAAAATTCGTAGTGTCCATACCGAGTTCGGAAAGCTGTTTTTGAAATGTCTTCTTCTTTAACTCCAATCTGATGATATCCTGACCTCAAGTCGATCTTAGAGAAAATAGTAGCTCCCTTTAATTGATCAAGTAGATCGTCTATTCTAGGCAACGGATATTTATTCTTAATAGTCGCCTTATTCAATTGCCTGTAATCAATACACAATCTCAAACTGCCATCTTTCTTCTTTACAAACAATACAGGCGCTCCCCAAGGTGATACGCTAGGTCTGATAAAATTCTTTTCTAACAGCTCTTTGATCTGCTTCTTCAGCTCTTGTAGTTCCACAGGAGACATTCTATAGGGAGTAATAGAAATAGGCCTCGCCTCTGGTGCTAGATCGATGGAAAATTCAACTTCTCTCTTCGGTGGAGGTTCAGAAATTTCGGAGGGAAAAACCTCTGGAAATTCATGGACTACTGGAATCTCAAGCAGTTCCCGTTTCATACTCGGGTTGATGGTATACAAGAAAACACATTTCAAATCTGCATTCCTCATCTCCTTATAGAGTCGGTGAGCACTAATAATGCTATACTTTTGGTCCTCCGGTGGGTCCGAAAGGAACTCAAAAGTCTTATTGCAGCAATCTAATAGGACTCGGTTCTGACTTAACCAATCCATACCCAAGATGACATCTATACCGTCCAGAGGTAGACAGATCAGATCCACTACAAAGGATCTGTCATTCAATACAATAGGACAATTCAAACACACTGAGGAGGTAATTATTTTTCCTCCTGTAGGTGTCACCACCGCTAACTCGTATGGTAACTCCGCAATAGAGTGTTGTAATTTCCCCACACATTTTATTGCTATGAAAGAATGGCTCGCGCCAGAATCAAACAATACATTCAGAGACAAATTGTTGATACAGCACGTACCTTGCATCAAATCAGGAGCTGTCTTTGCTTCAGCACCGCTCAAGGTGAAAACTCTTCCTGTTGTTTGTTGAGTTCGTGCAATACCTTTCCCTCTGCCCAGTGGACACGATCGTGCTATGTGCCCCTTCTGTCCACATTGGTAGCAAGTAACTGGATCAGAATAACATGGATTATTCCCATGGAATTTCCCGCATTTTCCACACTGACCCGTTGTCGGATTTTTCAGAAAAGGTCTGGGTTCCACAATTGCTGGTTGTTTACCTCTCATAATATTCTTCCCTCTGGTATTTCTATCCATAACTGGGAACTCTCTCTTCCGCTTCCACTGAGTCCGCCTCTCCTTTTCATCCTCGACTGCTTTTAGACTTGTCGCCAACATCCGACATTTATTTACCAACGAGGCATATTCCCGAATCTCTAATGCCACCACAGCATTTCTAAGCTCCGGGTTCAGTCCTGATTCAAACTTCACTGCCTTCCAAACTTCATCTGGATTATTCTTCAAAGTACTTGAGAACTTAGACAGTTCTTCAAACTTGGTAATATAGTGCTCAATGGTCCCATTTCCCTGTCTAAGCTGAAGAAACTCAATCTCTTTCTCAGCTCTCACATTACTGGGAAAATATTTGTTCAGAAAAGTCTCTCGGAACAAGTGCCATGTAATTTCCCTGTCTTGATGTACCAGTAACTCTTTGGCTCCTCTCCACCAGTATTCAGCTTCTTCCTTCAGCATATATGTCCCAAAATTGACCTTCTGCTCATCAGAACAATTTAAAACTTCAAAAATTTTCTCGAGTTCCGTCAGCCATCTCTCAGCAACTATTGGGTCATATGCACCCACAAAAGACGGAGGTCGCGTTCCCATAAATTCAGACCATCCATTACCATTTCCAGTTCTGTTTCTATTTCGGTTTCTTTCATTTCCCCTAACCTCGTCATCATTATTAATATTCTGAAGATGCTGCAGAATCTGATTCGTAGCAGCTGCCTGAGCTTGAATAGCTGCGGCTATGTTATTTAAGGTAGCATCTACGCTGCCTGGCAGATCCCTTCTTGGTGGTGCCATAACTCACTGTAGTAGTAAAACAAAATATTAGTCACTATTGAGGTGATCAAACTCAACAGCAGTTCAAAATTTTACAGTAGTTATCACACTACACAAGATTATAAATAGGAAATACTAGTACTTTCCTACTGTATTTATCTGCTACCTTACATAACATTTCCACATAACTTTTCAAGACTCTTCTAAGTCAATTTAGGTGACCACCCACCCCATGGTCGCCTAAGATCGACCTCTCTGATACCAACTTTGTAACGTCCGGGTTTTTTTTTTTTTTATTTATTTACGCATGTTAAATACGCCATATATATATAAACACAATATATATATATATTTATACATCTTTATTACAAACCTCATACATCTTATATTTATACAATACAATATTTCAAAACACAATATACATGCTTACATATATATTACAAACCTCACACATCTTATATTTATACAATACAACATTTCAATACATAATTAAAAGTCTTTATACAGCACTTCACCCTTGAAATACAAAGGGTGAGGAGGTGATACTGCCATCTAGATCTCCATCCGTAACGTCATTTTGTGTCACATCTCATTTCTTTTTATCTGAACATAACACCACAATAATAGTGAGAACAAAGGTTCCCAGTAGATTTAACATAAATATGATGAGAAAAACAGGGGTTATGTTCAGCTGTATAAGCTACAGAAAATATTAAGATCTGGTGATAAAATCATCATTTTTAAAATGACCTGCCTCACTCGGCGATCTGGTCAATGCAATTTGATTTGAAAATGACCTGCCTCATTCGGCGATCTGGTCAATGCAATTTGCTATTCGCATAGTGACCGATCGACTACAGTCACAATAAGTGATCAGGGAATGTGAGTACATCACCCAACTGCCTCCTCACATTACCACCGTCACCCGGTTGGAGCGGCCCTCCCCCGGCTCACTCAGGCTAATAGGGCGTCCCCTACTCGGTACCGTATTAAGCCATACAACCCGTCGATATTCATCCATACATATAAATACATATATATTAATGCATATTCATCAATTAGAATGTAAACTTATCAAGCAACTCGCCATGAGTTTTACACTTTCCATTCAATTTGTTTCATAAAATAACATGCATAATTTTCATATCTAACAAATAATAATTATTCATCACATATCAAATATCCAATATAATAAATTTTGAATCAAATAAAGAAAAGGGTAATTTTCTGGACGTATTCTGTAATCTTTCTTCCCTTATTCAATCATATCTCCCTCATATGAGTTCCGATTGAGGTGATTTCAAAACCTATAAAAATCTAAGACAATTATCTACAACTTCTATGTTTATCATTTCTTCAAATTCTTTACGGTTTATTCCCAGAAAATTAAAAATAAAACACTTAATTTTACTATCCTGAATTCCGACCTTTGCTCAATTAATCAACCATATCTCCCTCATATAAATTCCGATTGAGGTGTTCTCAAAGCCTATAAAACGCTAAAACAATTATCTACAACTTCTATGTTTATCATTTCTTCAAATTCTTTACGGTTAATTCCCAGAAAATTAAAAATAAAATACTTAATTTTACTATCCTGAATTCCGACCTTTGCTCAATTAATCAACCATATATCCCTCATATAAATTCCGATTGAGGTGTTCTCAAAGCCTATAAAACGCTAAAACAATTATCTACAACTTCTATGTTTATCATTTCTTCAAATTCTTTACGGTTAATTCTCAGAAAATTAAAAAGAAAACACTTAATTTTATTATCCAGAATTTCGACCTCTGTTCAATTAATCAGCCATATCTCCCTCATATGGACTCCAAATCAAGTAATTTCAAAGCCTATAAATCCGTGAGACATATATCTACAATTCATATGTTGACCATTTCTTTAAAATCCTTATCTAATTTTCCCAGAATTCCAAAAATAGAGGCTTTCCAATTATTCCGAAATTTAGCATAATATAACTTTGATTTTCTTTTATATATTCCCATGCACCCATATGCATGTCCAAACATCCAAAAATAGAAATTTCATATAATTCTCCAGACCACATGTTATTCATAATAAACAAAATTTATGAGTGGATGTTAAACCTACCTCAGATAGATCCTTAAACTTGCGTGTTTAATTCCTTCCACACAAAGTAAAATCCTTGATTTTCCCTTTCCTCTTCCTTTTCCTCCTTCTTCCTCTTTCTCTTCTTTCTCTTCTCCTCTTTTCTTCTTCTCCTTCTTCTGCCGACACACTTTTCTCTTCTCTCTTTTTTTTTTCTTCTTCCCTTTTCTCTCTTTTCCTTTTCTTTCTTTTCTCTCTTTTTTTTTCCTTTCTTTCCCTTCCGTCACCTCCCCCTTCCCCTTCTTATCTTTTATTTTTTTATTATTATTTTATTATTATTTTATTCTATATTTTCTTTTCCCTTTTTACCCCCTACCTACCTCCTCTCTTTCTCCAAAATACCCTTGCCACCATCCCTAATTTCATAAATGCCATCCTCCATTAATTACAAAAATGCCATTTCAATGAAATTACATAAATGCCATTTTAACCATCCTACTATCTTCTTTTACCTGAGTAAAATTGTAAAACGATTTAATCCTCCCGTGAAGTCCAAAATGCTTTCTCCTCTCTGAACAAAAATTTCAATTAGTAACATAAAGGAAAAATTGGGGATGTTACACCATGAATAGCATCATCTGAATCTATCATCTATTTTTATCCTAAAATCCATTAATCAATATGTTAAACATACGTAGCAATAAATCCACCAATCCTTTTTAATGTTTATGTACCATTGGCACGTGTCTAACAATTCTAACTTACCTCATCACATTAACTCTATACCTTTTTATTAACACCAATAAATTCGTTATCAAAAATATAAAACCTTTCCTCTATCATATCAAAAAGCACATTATTCTAACTTACATCAATCCCATTTAATTCAACCAATCATTCTAAGAAGATTTTTCCTAACAATTACTCATACATGAATTCTCAATTTCAACATAATTCACATCCTAGATACTAGACTCAATTTAGTATAATATAAACCTTTAACACAAATATCTTAATCACTTATATTATTTTCGGACATGATTCTCATAGTATTCTATATTTCCAAATTAAGAGTTCAAAGATTAATTTAAATCCTTCTTCCCATATTTTATTCCTCAAGAACTTCAACACCACTAATTCTCATGATTACATTCGTCAAAGCACCATAAGGTCATCATCCGTCCATTCTTTTCAAAATCTCTATTATTGGACACCATAATAACTGAGTTTCAAAGAAAAGAAATTAACCTTCCTTATAATATGAAAAAAGAATCTTGCATTTAATACCAAATATTAATGTAGGACAATGCAGCAGAAAATGTGGAATACTTAATAGAGCATGGTGTCAAAATAGGAAGTTAGAAATTTGGACAAAGCATTGAAATAAAATTAAAATCGATGGCTATAAATCTTGAAAATATGTAAACAAAAATCTAGTTGTTATATTGACAAAAATCGGTGGCTACAAGGTTTGAATATAAGTGCCAAAATCTACTTTAAATCTGTTGGTATTCAGTGGAAAGATAGCACATGAAAAAAGAAACATTTCTGAGCTTATAAAAGTTTGTGAAAATCAAAGAATATGTAGTTTACTGGTAGGATGCTGTAACAACCTTTTTATTATTATTTATTATACAATATAGAGTTCAAATACACATCATTATTCAAAACGTACGTACAACAAAATCAAACACATAAATAACTACATATTATTTATTCTGGTTGACCAATTCCGGAGATATATTTGCGGGTGGTTGCACCTTCACCGGGATCTGAACCAACTCGACCACAAACATATTATTTGATTCTGGGATCTGCCCAACATAAAGTAACTCGATCCAACGTACACTAAAAGCTAGAGCCATAGAAAAATATGCATAACTAATTTTCTGAACATGATATGAAAATATAGTGAGAATTAAATCTCAGTAAGTTCAACAATAAATCATCATCAATATAGCTCATCACGTCATGTTCAATTGTATAAACTACAGTAAATATCTTTGGTCACATGAATGCATTATATCTATGCACATGAGAATCATACAGTAATGACATGTATGACAGGATTAATGATTTTCATAATATCATATGATGACTATCAATTTATTCTCATATCAAGCTATCCTGGTCAGGGTGAGTATTTTCTACTCTCCGGCACAGGCTTTTCTCGCTCCGTCCGACATGGCCCACTTTCTCTTTCTTTTCTCATTAACATGATCATAACCATTGGTAGGGCGTCCCCTACTGGTGCACCACACGGATTGCCATGTGACCGTGCTCATTTCTTTTCTTTTCACAATGATAGCCAAAGATATGTTTTCAATAACAAGTATGTTCATCAAAATATAACTATTACCAAAAATCATTGGTAATCATGCCATGAACATAACCATTTCAACTATCACTTTATAAAATATTTCCATGTCAAAATTTCACACTTAAGATGGTAAGAAATTTATACAATGGCTATGGCTATGGCATATACTAGTCATTTATTATTTTCATTTATAAGATTCTTCTTTTTAAATATTAATTTTATTTATTTATTTACTTGATGTAGGTTTTCATTCTATCTAACCTTCTCTTACTAATCAGAGCATAACTCCCTCCATTTAACTCCGATGTAGGTGCTCTTGGTGTCAATTTCAAGATAAAACAATTATCTAAAATTATTATGTTGAATAGTTTAGCAAAATATTAAGAACTCAAAGTGATATTACTCCCTCAAAGTATAGGTCATTTCTTCTTGGATAGGTTTTGACCTCTACCTACTAATCTATCCATATCTCCCTCATAAGAATTCCAAAATAAGTTATTCCAGTGGCTAAAAATCCATGACACATATAAAAATAATTTTTATGTTAATCATTTATTTGACTTCCCTATAAAATGTTCCAAGAAATTAAAACACAGAAGCTATCCTAAAATATTCTTCCCTGATTAACCAATTTCTGACCACTGCATACTAATCGGACCATATCTACCTTATAAGGACTCTAAATTGATCGATTTCAGTGGCGACAAATCAGTGACACATATATCTATAGTTCTTATGTTAACCATTTATTATAATTCCCTACAGAAAATTTTCAGAAATTAAAACACAAAAGCTATTCTAACATATTCTTCCCTGATTAACCATTTTCTGACCACTGCTTACTAATCAGACCATATCTACTTCATATAGACTTCAAATTGAGTGATTCTAGTGGCTAAAAATAAGCGAGACATAGATCTACATTTTTCATGTTAACCATTTGTTTTAATTCCTAGTTGATTCTTCCCAGAATATTAAAAACAGAAACTTAAAAGTTTGCCATCCATAGCCACACCTATGCAGAACTATCTACACCAGCCTAAGTATTCAAATATACATAATATGTAACATGATATAGCAACATCCATGACCAATAATCAAAGTTCTAAGATCAAAATCTCATATAAATATTATAAGTTTCAAAAGTTTTCTTCAAAAAGAAATATTGTTAAACTTACCTTAAGTACTTAGTCCTCTAGACTTCTCCTTCCTCTTTCTTCCTTTCTTCCTCTCCTTTCCTCACTCTACCTTGCTTCTATTTTTCCTTTCCCTCACTTGGACGAAAATTTTAATGTTATAGGGGTGGGTTTTGCTTAAATAGACCACGAAATAATTCATCTTTCATGATCATGGGTCTACCTTATCACAATTAGGATACACTTGGTTGAATTTTTGGAAAACAAACAACTTATGTTCTTATCTTCCTCTTCCTTAGGCAAGATATGCATAGCAAAAGGAGATTTGTATTTTAAAAATTATGATAATATGTTTCTAAGATAAGGGACAAGGTCCCTTTGATTTAGGGATTCATTTCTTTTTCTTTTGTCTTAATCAATTATGATAGGTTTGCCTTTTTAGGTGGCAAATTTCCAACCCTTGAATCTTCCTTGCTTAACTAAAATTATTTGTGTAGGATAATGATGTTTTGTCATAATGTTATGTGTAACATCCCTAATTTCGTTAAAAGTACATTAACGAAATAAATTTTATTAGACAATATTTTAGATATCTAAGGAAAATATAATCCTTAGAAATTCTTCACCTTATGTTTATGCATAGAAAATGTTTCTAACATTAAGAAAACAAATAAAGAGGAAAAACCTAATAGGAAAAAAATTGGAAATAACATATTAAAGAGATGTAAAATTCTTGGATAAGAAAGATAAATTTTTAGAAACAAGTAAAGGTCTTAAAATTTCAAGAACATTGGATTAGGGTAATTTTTCCTAATTCAAGAACTAGAATTATTAAGTTTAACATCTTCACCCATACATTGGGCTTTTACCTATAGACACTTCATATAGAATTTTTTCACTTCACATAAGTTTCTAGCAAGCCCATTGGATAACCTAAACAAGAAATAAAACATAGACTTGGATTAGGATATAGAAATTGGACCAATAGCCCAAAAAAAATTATGATAATGTGTTCAAGCCCTCCAAGAAAGGTAAAATTTTATTCAAAGCAAAGAAAATGGGTAAGAATAAGCCCATAATGGGTAGGAATAAGCCCAAACCCAAGAGGAAAAATAAAATAAAATAAAATAGGTGATGATATAATAATGTAATAATAATAAAGATTAGGTTACATGGCATTAAGACAAAAAATTTAGTAAGTGGTATGATTCTACATTCATAATTTTGCCAAGTGGCATGATAATACAAGGCTTTAGGACAAAAACATCTATATCCTACACTCATAATTTGAGCAAGTGGTATGATAATACTTGGCATTAGGACAAAACATTCCTATCCCACACAAATAATATCAACCAAATAATGGAAATTCAAGGGCTAGAAATTTGCCACCTAAAAAGGCAAACCTATCATACTTGTTTAAGACAAAAGAAAATGGAAATGAATCGCTAAATCAAAAGGACCTTGTCCCTTATCTTAAGAACATATCATCATAAATTTCAAATTGCAAATCTCCTTTTCCTATGCATATCTTGACTAAGGAAGAGGAAGACAAGAACATAAGTTGTTTGTTTTCCAAAAATTCAACAAAGTGTATCTTAATTGTGATAAGGTAGATCCATGATCATGAAAGGTGAATTATTTGGTGGTCTATATAAGCAAAACCCACCCCATAACATCTTAATTTTGTCCAAGTGAGGAAGAGAGAGAAATAGAAGCAAGGTAGAGTGAGAAAAGGAAAGAAAGAGAGGAGAAGAAAGGAAGGAAAAAGAAGGAGAAGTTTAGAAGGATAAATACTCAAGGTAAGTTACCTTAATCCCCACTTGAATCCATTTTTTCTTCTTTATCTTTGAGGATCAAAAACTCACCCTCCTTCTCTTACCTAAGCTGCTAGAAAAGCTAAGGGAAGGGAGGAGTCTTGCTACTTCTTTCAAGAGCAAACAAGAAAACCAATTCACTAAGTGAGCTAGGGAGATTTTTAGGTAAGTTTAACAATATTTCTTTTTGAAGAAAAGTTTTGAAATTTGTAATATTTATATGGAATTTTGATCTTAGCACTTTGATTATTGGTCATGAATGTTGCTTCATCATGTTACATATTGATCATGCATGTGATGTATGTTTGAATACTTAGGCTGGTTTAGATAGTTCTGCATAGGTATGGCTATGGGCGGTAAAACTTTTAGCTTCTGTTTTTAAGATTATGGGAAAAATTGGTAAGGAATTAAAATAAATGGTTAACATAAAAGTTATAGATCTATGTCTCATGGAAATTTAGCCACTGGAATTATGCAATTTGGAGTTCATATGAGATAGATATGATCCGATTAGTACGCAGAGGTCATAAAATGTTTATTCAGGGAAGAGTATGTTATTAAAGCTCTAGTTTTTGAATTTCTGGGAATATTCTGTAGGGAATTAAAATAGTACACCAACATAACAATTATAGATATATGGCTCATGGATTTTTACCAACTGGAATAACTCAATTTGGAGTTCAAATTTGGGAGATATGGTCTAATTAGTCAGTAAAGGTCAGAACCTACACGAGAAGAAATAATACTAAATTTAAAGGAGTAATAACACCACGATATCTTACTATTTTGTTGATATGATTAACATAATAGTTTTAGATAATTGTCTTAGCTTTTCATATACACTAAGATCATCTTAATCAGAGTTAAAATGAGAGAGTTATTCTCTAATTTGTAAGCAAAGGCTGTGTTAAAAGTTAGTAAAACCTATTTTCAATATTTTTTCTACCATAGATGAATTTTTTTAAACTATAGGGTAATAGTAGAAATCAATTTGAGGAAAAATGCTCTATAAAATTTGTAAGAACATGTGTTGGAAATGATATAAGTAAAAATAAAATGACTAAATGCCTAGACATAAAGAAAATGAAAAGATGAAAATAATATTCAAGAAAGAAGAGGAATTTTATAAATGAAAATAATAAATGCCTAGTGTATGCCCTAGCTATTGCCATTGCATGAACTTACTACCATTTTAAGTGTGTAATTTTTAACATGGAATTTACCCTAGTACTCATATAAAATTTCCAAGAAGTTTTGAAAGTGCCGATTTTATTTGAAAAATCTTAGTATGCTCCGTGGTTGCAGTATTTCCACATCAGAAAAGAATTATTCTAGTTACTGGAAAAAAAATTGTGATTTGTGAAAAGTGCATGTCTAAGGAAAGCTCTGGCAAGGAAAGACTTGGTACTTAAGCGTGTCCATTAGTGACCCACCTCTCTTTCCTGGGAACTTTCCTGGTGTGCTGTTTACAGACTACAATTACTATCCAGTTATCGAGGTATTAGTGTGGAATTTTGACATGGACATATTTTATAAAGTAAAAATTAGAAAATAATTATATTCATGGCATAATTTCAGTTTACCAATGAATTTTGAGAATGATTATGTTTTGATAAATTATGGCATGAGAATATAATGAACATACTTGTTATTGGAATCATATTTTCGGCTATTAATATGAAAAGAAAAGAAATGAGCACGGTCACATGGCAATCCGTGTGGTGCACCAGTAGGGGACGCCCTAACAACGGTTATAATTATGTTCATGAGAAAAGAAAGAGAAAGTGTGCCATCTCGGACGGAGCGAGATAACCCCGTACCGAAAAGTAGAGAATACTCACCCTGACCGGGGTAGCTGGAAGGAAGAATAAGTTCATAGCCATCATATGAAATTCGAAAAAATAGTTATTCATGCCATACATGTCATAACTGTACAATTTTCATGTGCATGATAAAGTGCATTCATGTGACCTAAAGATATTTTCTGTAGTTTATACAGCTGAACATGACGTGATGAACTATATTGATGATGAATTATTGTTGAACATACTGGGATTTAATTCTCACTATATTTCCATATCATGTTCAGAAAATTAGCTATGCAGTTGTTTTCAATGAGACTTGTTATTACCGTACGTATGATCGAGGTGCCCTATCTTGGGCAAATACCTATTATTGCGGACATATCAGTTGTTGAAGTGACTGAGATTCCGGCGGAGGTGCCGCCACCCGCACCAGTGGCCTCAGAAATAGTCTATGTGGATGATTAGGGCTTATATGTACATGTATGTCTTGTACAAATGTTTGTATTAATGATGTGAGTGTAAGCTTAGTATTGTATAATTAAATAAATGTTATTGTGAGTTAAGATGAGGTAATAACTTCATGATGTTAAATAAAAAAAAATTGTTACATAAATGGAGTTGTTACATTATGTATTATTACCCACTTGCTAAAATTATGAGTGTAGGATATAGATGTTTTGTCCTAATGCCATGTATTATCATACCACTTGCTAAAATTATGAATGTAGAATATCACACCACTTGCTAAATATTTGTCTTAATGCCATGTCACCTAATCTTGATTACACCATTATTTCATCACTTTATTTTATTTTTGTTTTTATTTTTCCTCTTGGGTTTGGATTCATTCTTACCCATTTTCTTTACTTTAGATAAAATTCTACCTTTCATAATGAGCTTAGTCACATTTTCATGATTTTTGGGCTACCGGTCCAATTTCTATATCCTAGTCCAAGTCTATGTTTTATTTCTTCCTTGAGCTATCCTATTGGCTTGCTAAAAATTCATGTGAAGTAGAAAAACTCTATATGAAGTGTCTATAGGTGAAAGCCCAATTTATGGGTGGAGATACTAAACTTAGTAACTTTAACTCTTAAATTAGGAAAAATTATCCTAATCCAATCTTCTTGAAATTTTAATACCTCTATTTACTTCACAAAAATTTATCTTCCTTTCCCAAGAATTTAACCTTTCTTTAGTATATTTATTTCTAATTTTTCCTCTTAGGTTTTCTCTCTTTACCTATTTCATTAATGTTAGACCATTTCTATGCATACATGTAAGGTGAAGAATTTTTAAGGATTATATTTCCTTAGATATCTAAAAATTGTCTAATAAATTTTCTTTTCTTACAGGATGTTACAAATGCAGTTGATTGCTTCAAAATAGATATAATCAATCAACTGTAAAATAACCAGTTCAAATTAAAATTTCTCAAAATAGCTAGTTGACTTAATAATACTGATAGTTGACTGGCAAGAACATTGGAAAAATAAAATAATTCATTTGACTGTCCCTTTTCAACAACTAACTTGTTTGCATTTTCACTCTTTTTTTTTACAATTATGCCTATCACCTCCAACTTCTCTACAAGAATCAAGACATCAATGCTTCATCAAGGACAACAAGGAAAATATAAATTTTTGGTTATATCTTAACCTTATTCTCTTTATATGCCTAATTTGAGCGACTATCACAACTACTGTACATATACATGCTTGCCGTCACTTTTGAAAATTTCACTTTTATTTTAACTTATATCCACTAACCACTCATATAGATGTTCTAATTATACTTATCCTATTTGTATATCTATCATAAGTATGCCCTTCTCTGAGTTCTATAAATACACACATTAGTATCTTTATCTTCTCATACTCAAAGTTAGGGTGTGTGCAGCTATGGAGGGAATTGCATTCCGTCAATTTCGAAATATTTGTGTCTTTTGTGGTTCTAGTCCTATAAAAGATGGATAATATGTGAAAGCAACACAAAACCTGGGTATGGCATTGGCCAGGAGAAAAATTCATTTAGTCTATGGTGGAGATAACCGTGGGTTAATGGGGTGTGTGTTTATAGCTGTATATGTAGGAGGATGTCAAGTTCTAGGTATTATTCCTATAGCTCTAGCAATATCTAACATCGTAGGAAAGACAATTGGGGAAGAGTTTAGGGTAGCTTCCATACATGAGCGCATGGCTAGAATCATGAGCAATGCTGATGCCTTCATTGCCTTACCAGGGGGTTTTGGTACTTAAGAAGAAATTTTTCAAATAGTCTCTTGGGCACAACTAAATATGCATCACAAACCGATAGGTTTGTTAAATGTTAACCACTTCTTTGATGGTCTGTTTTCTTTCTTTGATCATGCTATGGAACAAAGGTTTATCTCACACTCAGCACAACGAATTCTCATCTCAGCTTCAAATGTTGAGGAGTTGATTGATGCTTTACAAGCATATGTTCATGTGCCTGATCCAACTATGGCTCAAATAGAATGGATGGTAGACAACTGCAGGAAGTGCGAATTAGATTTGGATCTTCATATGTAGTTATAGTAAGATATGGTCATTCCTATACCGCTTCTACTTCCTTAGAATCTACTTCGATACCATCCTTACCAACCATACTCCCTTAGAGTTAGTAAAACAATCTTTGAATGTTGCTTATAATCCTCTGAACTCTTGAAATATTCTAGTATATTATCAATAAATATAATAACAAATTGATCCAAGGATGACCTAATTACTATTCATTAAATCTATGAATTCATCTAGGACATTTGTCATACTAAATGACATAACCAAGGACTCATAATGCCCATAATGAGTCCTAAAAGAAAATTTTCGTATATCCTCTTCTCTTATCCTCAATTAATGTTACTCATATCTCAAATCTATACGAGGTAATGGGTATTTATTCCACACTGTCACCTTATTCAACTGTCTATAATTTATGCATAGTCATAGTGATCCATCTTTCTTTTTCACAGATAGAACTGGAGCACTCCAAATAAAAGTACTAGGGTATTTAAATCCCTTGTCTAAGAAGTCTTGTAACTAATTTTTTTTAAATTCAATCAATATCATTCTATATAGGGATATAGATAATAGTTAGGTTCCAAGGAGTAAATCAAAATCAACATCAAATTATATTTTTCATTTTGGGGGTAATCTAGGCAATTCTCCTGAAAACACATCAGGAAATTTTTTAACCACTGGAACCTAATCTATATTAGTATACTTTACATCAACATCTCTCACCACTGCCAAATATACTTGGCACCCCTTTTTATAATAACTTATGGACTGCTAAAGCTGAAATTAAATTACTGGGTACATGCTTCCACTAATTGTTCACTACTTACAATTTTTTTTACTAACCTTTTATACTATTGATGATATCTTCATATTGTATTAGTTAAAACGCATTTCAAAACATTTAAACAAGGTCAATCCATTTTGACTTTATTCTTTAACATTCTTATGCAATGTCTTAACAATCGATCATAAAAAACTTATGTCTATCCAAGAGCCCTTCACATGAATTACCCATTTTGCATACTTTAAATTTTAAATTTCCATGGGTAAACCTTCCTTTATCATAATGCTTATACATAGTATTATTGAAAACCAAATTGTCTTCGAATTCTTTATATCAAAAAAATATATCATTGAAAATATTATCTTAATAGATTCTCTGCTCTCAAATTCAATCCAACCCACAACTTACCAAATCCATATATATATAGATTCCAACTCATCCATCTAAAAAGAGATTTAAATCTATTTTCGAAATACTCACTTTATTTCAAATCATTATCTTGGAGTTAACAACCTTGATCACATTATAACCCACTATCAAAATTGTATTAGCCATTCGTCATATTGTTTCACATAAACAAATCAAATAATCAATTCAAACCTTATTGACATCTGAACACGCCATTACCTTTGTGTTTGGATGAAATCTTCTTATTTTCAGCTAATTCTTTTTTCTTTATACCCAAGAGTGTTCTTTTTATCATTGTTCATCAACACAAGTTCAAAAGCTGAACTGGTAGTCCACACTTAAGAAACATTGTCTAGGACATACTTATTGGTTCTTAAACATCATATATCTAAGGAAAAGAGTCAAAAGGAAGAAGAGGACGACACCCTATAGAATTCCACAGGAGCACTGTGAGTATAAATATGTCTGCGGTTACATACCTATACTCAAAGTCCGACTATAAAATCCTTTGGTCTAATAGCCACAGAAAAACATTTTGCTCTGATACCAACTTGTAACGCCCCTAATTTAAGTTACGTAAAATAAACATTTTTTTCCGCAATCAGGTAATCTCCATAAATTCATTTCTCTCATGTATACACAATATACATACCAAGTCTATAAACATCAAAGTAAAGCAGAAACGGGGATCCTACCTGTAGTGTTCAGAGCAATCTAGAATACAAACACATTATAATTTAAAAACTGTGAGTCTTGGAAGCAACGTAGACTTACCCACAGAATATGTCACCTAGCTAATCAACTATCTGCAGGATCAGACTCCGTATTCTCATATGAAAAATGCAAAAATATCGTGTAGTGAGTTTGACAACTCAGTGAGTAAATAATTCCTCCTATAACCTCTTAAGTTAGCATATGGATGTACTTATATTTTAAAATCTGTCACATAGAAAATATAGTTTAGAAGTACATTCATATGGGACCCGTATTTCAAATATTCTCAAATCAAAGGATATTCAAATATCCAAAACCATATGATGCACGGTATAATCATTAAACAAATGTTGTTATGCTCAACTGTATAAGCTATAGTAAAATATTAAAATTTGGAGATAAAATCATCACTTTTAATGCAGCTGCCTCACTCGGCAATCTGGTCAATGCAATGAAAACATAACTCATTTGCTATACGCATAGTGACCTCGACTACAGTCACAATAAGTGAACAGGGAATGTGAGTACATCACCATTCTACCCCCCGACATTACCACTGTCACCTGGTTGGAGCGGCCCTCCCCCGGCTCACTCAGGCTAATAGGGCGTCTCAAATTCGGTACCATCACAAGTCATACAACCAGTCGATATTCATCCATATATATAAATACATGTAAAATTATTAAGCAACTCACTATGAGTTTTACGCTTGTCATATTTATCAAGCAACTCGCCATAAGCTTTACACTTGCCATTCAATCTCATTATAATATGACATGTATCATTTTCACAAGTATATAGCTTTCAAATCAATGCATCATGCACATAATATTCACTTTATCAAACAATGATAAATACATTTAGAACCACATATTCAATGAGTTCCAAAATCCATTTCTAAAACCATACTCTTCTTGAACTATGTGCCAATTCGTAAGTATAACAGATATTTTAACACATTTAATAAACTTATAATAGCATAAATAATTTGTAAACAGAAATAATTATACATTTATAGTTCAAGAAGAGCATGGGGTAAGTCATAGAAAGAATTATCTACTCAAAGGGTCAGGGCTCCAGATTCGACAGCCCTAAAGTGCATTTTTCCAATCCACATTTGACTAAACATACTTCAAAAACGTGTCTGGAGGGTCCGAAAATCAAGAAAATAACTCTGAAAACTTGATCACTATTTACCACCGAAAAATACTATTCACTACCGAAAAACACTATTCACTAAGCACAAAAAGTTGTCAGATAGCTAAAAAATATCCTAAGGTTTATCTAACTCCTGAATCCATCTATGGTGTCAGATTTTCAATTTGAGGTCTCTAAGGAAGAGTTTCAGAGTTTATCTTTTTTTGAGATTTTTTACGTCCAATTTGCGGTGATTCAACGGCTAATTTGAGAAATTGTTCGGTCAAAATCATCGTACTCTCCGCTCTGAATCCATTGGTACCATTAGTTTTGAGATCGGCAGCTTGTAGACACTCCAGATCTAGAAGGAAAAATGGAGGTTACTATTCACACTATTTCACTATTCATCAATTTATCTGCAATTCTTCGTTTCCGTCTCCACCTTCCCCTCTTTCTTTTATTTTTTATAATAATAATAATAATAATAATTATTTAATAATTGAATAATAGAATTTTGTTTTATATTTATTCATATAAATACCGTTTTTCATCCTAAAACATCCCAAAAATTTGTAAAAATTTACATTCTCATAAAACTTTAGTTGAACTCTTAAATCATGATTTTTCTTGATAAAAATGTTAATAAAAAAATCACAACATATATATCTTTATACATAATAAAAAAAGAATATTTCTAAAAATACAACAAAATTTATTAAAGGCCAATATAATTATTTTAAGTAAAAAAATAATTATTTTAATTAAAAATATACTTGCTTTTAGCAGAACATAATCATTTTTAAACAAATAAAAATATATTTTTTTATAACAAAACATTATTATTGAAAAACAAAAATTACGGGATGTTACATGAATCTGCTGCCGTATTCTGTGTATGCAAAACTTGGGTTAGGATAGTTAAAGCCTACATCAATGACCCTTCAATTAGCAGATAGGTCCATAAAAATTCCTCGAGGTATCATAGAGGATGCTCTCATGGCGGTTGATAAATTTTACTTTTCAATAGATTTTATTGTTCTTGACACTGAACCTGTTAAAAATGTAGATACACAAATACCTGTCATTCTAGGTAGACTATTTTTGACAACATCCAATGCAATCATCAACTGTCGTAATGGTGTATTAAATAAATATGATAGTTGAATTGAATGTCTTTAATGTCTTCCATCAACCTGTCGACACTGGTGATGTCTGTGAGGTCAACATGATTGAGAATATAGTATATGACTCATTTTTGAGTTCTTTTAGTGATGAACATTTAGAGAAATGTTTGGCCCACTTCAATATGGATATAAATGAGAACTGTTTGATCAGTGAAGTAAATTCCTTGTTAGAGACCACTCCATTGATGGATACCAATAAATGGAAAGGTAAAACAGAGACACTTACACCTTCTGAGTCTGCTCTATTACCATCCATAGAGAAACCTCCCCAGGTAGAGTTAAAACATTTTCCAGATTCTCTAAAATATGTGTTTCTAGGACCCTCTGAGACCTTGCCTGTTATCGTAGCATCTGACTTAGATAAAGAACAAGAAGTTGAACTTATAAAAGTCATCAGTGAGAATAGTGAAGCCATAGGGTGGACAATAGCAAACATTAAAGGTATTAGTCCATCAATTTGCATGCACATAATACATTTGGAGGATAATACCAAAACCTCAAGAGATCCACAAAGACGTCTAAATCTAAACATGAAAGAAGTTGTGAGAGCTAAAGTGATTAAACTTCTTAATATGGGTGTCATTTACCCAATTTTTGATAGTGCATGGGTTAGTCATGTTTTGGTAGTTCTTAAGAAATCTAGCATTACTTTAGTCAAGAATGAGAATAATGAATTGATTTCCACTAGAGTACAAACTAAGTGGCATGTTTGTATTGACTATCGCAAGTTGAATGCTGTTGTTGTTTTTATTAAAACTCGCAAGTGCACGAATCTATTGGAGTATAGATTTAGTGGTATGCAAGGCCGATCCCATGAGGATTTCCAATTGAGAAAATTTAATTCAGATCCAAAATAAATATTTCTAACCTAGTTGCCAGAATGTTTATTTTGTGAGAAGAGTACTGAACAGAGCTTGTAAAGAACTAAAATACTGAAATTAAATATGAATGTATTCAAAGTAAAAAACATGCTAAGGTTAGAGGATCTACTCTTGGTACATCAAATAATAATAAATTTTAACTCTTTTATTACTCAAATGGAATCCTTACATAAATGAGGTTCCATTCGGAAGATATGTTACATTAAATGCGCTTTGGTTTACAGATGAAGTGTATTTGCCTTCTTTTATTGTATTACTAATAGTAAATAAATTTTGTAAAATAGATTCAAGTATACATCGTGCTAATCATTATATTGTCTACAATAAATCAAGAATGATTCAAGTATTTATTGTGCCAAAGATTGTCTACAATGTATAAAGATTTGCACTTTACAAAATTTAAAATAAAAAGATGTAAAAGGAAGAAAAATATACAAACAAATTCAATA
This sequence comes from Gleditsia sinensis, assembly GCA_037074535.1. NCBI lineage: Eukaryota > Viridiplantae > Streptophyta > Magnoliopsida > Fabales > Fabaceae > Gleditsia > Gleditsia sinensis. The sequence continues at coordinate 44,210,852 of CM073463.1, forward strand.
ATAATAATATAAAGTAGACAGTAAAACCAGCCATTGAGAAAGGAAATAACAAGAAAATAAATACAAAAAGTGCAGAAAATAAATAACAGAGGGGCAATAAAGCCATCCTCTAAGAAAGGAAATAACAAGAAAGTAAATAATAAAAGTACAGAAAATAAATAACAGAGGGGCAATAAAGCCATCCTCTAAGAAAGTAAATAACAAGAAAGTAAATAATAAAAGTGTAGAAAATAAATAACAAAGGGGCAACAAAGCCATCCTCTAAAAAAGTAAATAATAAAATTGTAAAAAATAAATAATAAAGGGGCAACAAAGCCATCCTCTAAGAAAGTAAATAATAGAAGTGCAGAAAATAAATAACAGAAGCGCAACAAAGCCATCCTCTAAGAAAGGAAATAACAAGAAAATAAATAACAGAGAGGCGACATAGCCGTCCTCTCAGAAGAAAAATAACAAGAAAATAATAACAGAGAAAATAAATAATAGAGGGGCAACAAAGCCATCCTCTAAGAAAGTAAATAACACAAAAATAAATAATAGAAAGGTAGAAAATAAATAATAGAGGGGCAACAAAGCCATCCTCTAAGAAAGTAAATAACAAGAAAATAAATAAGAAGATAAATACAACATCAAGTATAAACTTTAAAATTAAGAGTTAGATAAATTATTATTTTCATACCAAGAGTTTCACCCTTTCACCTTAGCATTAGGAGATTAGTTCTCCATAATCAAGGTAAGAAAACAAAATGAAAGATGAAGAAGCATGATAAAACTTATGAAAGAAAGTAAAGATACAAAATGTATAAAGAGAGAAAAAGATTACAAACACTTAGAACTTCAACAAAGATTTCCCAAGCTCACTCTTCAGCCTTTCTCCTCTCCCTTTAGCTCACAAGATGTCTCTATTTATAGATAAAACAAGGGAAGTAGGTGACAAAAATGGTGGGTAACAAATTGCACTAAAGTTGACAAGTTGTGTTGCATTATGTTCCCCACAATTAATCGTGATATATAGCCTTGATATCCACCGAATCTGCTAATCCAATCAACATAAAAGTTGTAGATATTTTCATTATCTTTCCATCTATATATGGTAGAGAAAAGGTGACCACGTATTTTGTGATTTATGGCCAAAACACTGCAGCAATGTCAGGCTGGACTGCAACAGTAAACATGTTCAGTTCTAGCCCAATTTTGGCCCTTTTACTGTCCGTATTTGCTGACTACTTGAACATAAAAGTTGTATAAAATTATATCTTCTATTCACCTATAAAAGGTCGTATCCATTAAATATGTATTTTCTGACATATGGCCCAAATACTACAGTAAGGTTGGACTGGACTGCAACAGTAAACATGTTCTATTCTAGCCTAATTTCTGCCCTTTGGATACCTGAATTTGCTGATCACATAAACATGAAAGTTGTATGAAATTATGTCAGTTATTCATTTACCAAATTTCGTACATAATATATACATATTTTCTGAGATACGGTCAAAATACTGTAATAAGATCAAGTTGAAAAGCAAGCAGCAAACAAATTTTTAACATTGAGTGTTTTGCCTTGAATCTTTATGTTTCAATTCTTTTAGAAATGTGGTCATAAATCAAGATTGAATTGATGCATATATCCATTAGGATGCGTCTAAAGAGACAAAAAGATAATGCTCCTTACTCAGCCATCCTTAATTAATTTATTTTGTCTGCTTGATTTATATACATCATTTCCAAAGAATCACAATTTAGCTTTGATTCCTCTAATTGAGTCAATTTCCTATTCTTCTTTTCATCTATAAAAATACACAAAACTAAGACAAATAAGGAAGATAAATGCTTAATGAAGGCAAAAAGATAAGATAAAAATATTTAATTTATGAGTATAAAACTCATTCATCAAATGTTGTTACAAGGAAAGACTATTTTTCACTTTCCTTTATAGACCAAATGCTAAAAAGGTTGGCTTGACATGCATATTATTGCTTTCTTGATAGATATTCTGGTTATAACCAAATTCCTATTACATATGAAGATCAAGAGAAAACTACATTCACTTATCCTTTTAGAACCTTTGCCTATCATCGAATGACACTTGGATTGTGCAATGCACCTGTTACATTTTAGCATTGTATGATAAGCATATTTTTGGACATGGTAGATCGACTTTTGGAAGTATTCATGGATGATTTTTCTGTATATGGGTCTAGTTTTGAGGAATGTCTACACCATTTAAGATTAGCCTTAATTAGGTGTAAAAAAAAGAGCCTTGTTTTGAACTGGGAAAAATGTCATTTTATGGTTAAAAAAGGAATTGTTTTGGGGCATGTTGTGTCACATCAAGGTATTGAGGTAGATAGAGCCAAAATTGAATTAATTTTCAGTCTTCCACCTCCTCAAACAGTGAAAGAGGTCCGTTCTTTTTTAGGTCATGTAGGGTTTTATAGCAAATTCATAAAATTTTTTATCAAAATCTCTTGACTTTTATGTAATTTACTTGCCAAAGATGCTCATTTTATCTTTGATGAAGAGTGTCTTTGAGCTTTTGAGAAGCTCAAATTCTTACTCACCTCTGCACCCATCATTAGACCACCTAATTAGAATCTTCCATTTGAAATCATGTTGCCTCTGTTTTGCCATTAGAGTTGTTTTAGGTCAACGCCTAGAAAAGTTTTCTTTTGTGATATACTATGGTAGTAAAACTTTTAATGATGCTCAATTGAATTATTCTATGACAAAAAAAGAGTTACTAGCTGTCATATTTGCTTTAGACAAGTTTAGATCTTATTTATTAGGATCTAAGGTTGTAGTCTTTACAGATCATGCTGCACTTAAGTATCTTCTTTCTAAGAAAAATGCTAAAGCATGTTTGATAAGATGGATATTGTTGTTGCAAGAATTTGATTTAGAAATCCGAGATAAGAAAGGATCTAAAAATGTTGTGGCTGATCACTTGTCTAGGCTGATAGTTGAATCGAATGACAATAACTTGCCTATCAAAGACTCATTTCCAGATGAGCAACTCATGTCTATTTCTCAGTTACCTTGGTTTGCTGGCATTGCTAATTATCTTGTCACAAGTCAAATGCCTACACATTAGAGCAAGCAAGATCAGGTAAAATTTTTAGCTGAAGTAGAAAAGTTCTTTTGGGAAGATCCATACTTGTTTAAGTACTGCCCTAATAAAATCATTCGGAGATGTGTTCCAAAGAGCGAGTAATCTAGTGTTATTCATTTTTGTCACGATCATGCTTATGGATGTCATTTTAGTGCTAAAAAAACTACTAAAAAGATTTTGTAATGTGGCTTCTATTGGCCATCACTGTTCAAAGATGCCCATTTGTATTGTAGTTCTTGTGAGCGTTGCCAAAAATTGAGCAGTATCTCACGCAGGAATATGATGCCTCTGACTCTTATTCTTATTGTTGAGATATTTGATGTCTGGGGAGTTGATTTCATAGGTCCTTTTCCTAATTATTTTGGCAATTTTATACATTCTTGTTGCTAGCCCATACCACCCACAGACTAGTAGATTATGCGTCAAAATGGGTAGATGTTGTTGCATGTAAAACAAATGATCACAAGATTATAGTGAAATTCTTGAAAGAAAACATTTTTTCAAGGTTTGGCACACCACGGGCTACCATTAGTGATGGTGGGAAACATTTTTGTAATAGACATTTTGAACAGTTAATGAGGAAATATAACATCACACACAAAGTTGCTAGCCCATACCAACCACAGACTAGTGGTCAAGTTGAGATTTCAAATAAGGAAATTGAAAACATCTTGGAAAAAATGATTAACTCAAATAAGAAAGATTGGTCTTTGAAACTTTCTGATGCTTTATGGGCTTATCATATTACTTTTAAAACCCCTATTGGAATGTCTCCTTACCGACTTGTATATGGTAAGGCCTATCATTTACCTGTTGAATTAGAACATAAAGCTTATTGGGCCATCAAACAATTTAACTTTGCTCTTGACAGAGCAAGTTCCCACAAGAAGCTTCAACTCAGTGAGCTAGAAGAAATAAGGAATGATGCATATGAAAATGCAAAATTGTATAAGGATCAAATGAAAGTTTTTCATGACAAAAATATTTTAAGAAAATAATTTAATATAGGTAAAAAGGTCCTTCTATATAACTCTCGTTTGCATTTATTCCTAGGAAAACTACGTTCTCGATGGTCAGGCCTATTCATTGTTCGTATTGTTTATCTACACGGTGCAGTTGAGATTGAAAATCCCAAAAATGGTTATGTGTTTAAAGTCAATGGCCAAATATTGAAATCATTTTTGGAATTTCATAACCCAAAGGTAGAGGAGACATTTTTGCATGATCCTGTCTACCAGGATTGATTTTCTTCCTTTATTAGAAGTTACTTCACATGCTATTTAGGTGAGATCTTTCTTTATTTAGTTTGTATTATTTTGTTCCTTGTTATCTTCTTCTGAATTGCTTACTTATGTTGATTTTTTTTTCTAAAAAAAAGGAAGACATACTAAAAAATTTGAAAAACCATTTTCCTTCTCTTCCAACCAATGCATTGATGAAAATTTATAAAGCACAAGCTGAAAGATTAAGGTTGTTGATAAACATGAGGATGCTTGCTGATATTCATTGGCTAATTAAAGCTAAGGTACGGTTATCAGGTGAGTCTACAAATGGTTTCATCTCTTACATTCCTAGTTTAGGAAAAACTAGCTTTACTAAAAAGCACAGAGCTAAACGAATGGGTGTTTATTACAAATATGGACGTGAAACTTGCAAAAAACATTGTCGTTCCTTGAGTTGGGTGTCTGTTGTAACATCCTCGATTTTTCCTTATGTTATTAATTGGAATTTATTTCTTTTAGAGAGGAGAAAGCATATTGGATCTCAAGGGAGGATTAAATTATTTTACAATTTTACTTAAATCAAACAAGATCTTAGGATGGTAAAAATGAAATTTATGTAATTTAATTGAAATGACATTTATGTAAATTTCTTGAGATTACATTTATGTAAATTTCTTAAGATGGCATTTATGTAAATTCTTTAACATGGCAGTTTTGTAAATAATGGAAGATGGCAAAGTTGTAAATATTGGGTGGTAGGTAGGAAAAATTTTAAAAATTATGAGGGAGGTAGGTGAGGAAAAATGAGTGATAATTATGAGGGAGAGAAAGGAGTTTCGGTAAGGAGTGTTGGTAAGGAAGAGGAAAGGGAAATCAAAGCATCAAATTTAAGGATTTGTTTGAGGTAGGTTTAACATCTACTTATAAAATTTGTACAAAATTATATATATGCTTTTACATTTGCTTAGATGTAATTTTGGATAACATGTGGTCTGGATATTTATATGGAATTCTGTTTTGGTTGTATGGACATGCATATGGGTGCATGGGATTACATAAAAGAAAAACAAAGGAGAAGTTAGACTAAGTTGAATTTCGGAATAATTTGGGAAGCCTCTGTTTTTGGAATTCTGGGAAAATTCGACAAAGATTTTAAAGAACTGGTCAACATATAAATTGTAGATACTTGTCTCACGGATTTATGGGCTTTGATATTACTTAATTTAGAGTCCATATGAGAGAGATATGGGTAATTATTATCCAGAGGTCAGAATCCAGTATAGTAAAAATAATCATTTTTGTTTTTTTTTATGGAAATAATCAGTAATTAATTTAAAGAATTAATAAACATAAAAGTTATAGATAATTGTCTTATCGTTTTATAGGTTTTGACATCACCTCAATTGGAGTCCATATGAGGGAGATATGGCTGATTAATTGAGCATAGGTCAGAATCAGTCTAGAATCCAGATTAATAAAATAAGTATTTTGGTTTTAACTTTTCTGGGAATAATCTGTAAGGAATTTGAAGATATGATAAACATGAAAGTTGTAGATAATTGGTTTGTATGTGTGAGATATAGTTGAATAAGTAAGAAAAGGTCCCAGAACACGGTCAGACCGTGTTCTGAGTTGCTTCAGCATGGGTAGGCCATGTTCGGGGCTATTTTTTAGCATGTTTGAAGTATTTTTCAAGCATGGTCATGTCTTGAACATGACCAGGCCGTGTTCGGTGCTAGAATATCATACTTTTCACTATTTTCTGTCTAAAAATAATCTTGTTTGTTGAAATAATTTTAGGAAACATATATCTAAGAAAAATACTTTTAAAATGATGATTTTGGTATAACAAATTACTCTTTTTTTTGTTTTATTTAAAATGAATCATATTGGATATTGGTATGTGATAAATGTTTATTAATCATTTGGTATAAAAATGATGCATCATATTATGAAAGTGATTAAATGGCAAGCGTAAAGCTCATGGCGAGTTGTTTGATAATTATATATTGCATTTGATGAATATGCATTTATATATATACATTTATATGTATGAATGAATATCAATGGGTTGTATGGCTTGAGACAGTACCGAGTAGGGGACACCCTATTAGCTTGAGTGAGTCAAGGGAGAGCCGCTCCAACCAGGTGACAGAGGTAATGTAAGGAGGTAGATGGATGATGAACTCACATTCCCTAATCACTTATTGTGACTATAGTCGATCAGTCACTATGCTTATAGCAAATGAGTGAATTGAGAACTGTGATATGTTTGAGCTTTTTTAAAAAAAGAAAAAGAGTGAATTTTTAGTGCATAAATTGTATGTTAATTATGCATCAACTAAAGTGATGATTTTATGTTCAAATCTTAATATTTTCTGTAGCTTATACAGCTGAACATAACTCTTATTTTTCTCATTATATTTTATTTATGTTAAGTCTACTGGGAACCTTTGTTCTCACTATTATTGTGGTGTTATGTTCAAATAAAAAGAAATGAGATGCAACAGGGAATGGCGTTACTGATGGAGATCTTGATGTCAGCACCACCCCTCACCCTTTGTATTTCAAGGGTGAAGTACTGTATAGGGACTCTTATTTATGTACTGAAATATTGTATTGTATAAATATAACATGTGTGAGGTTTGTAATATATAAGTATACATATATATGGTGTTTTGAAATATTGTATTGTATAATTATAACAGGTATGAGGTTTGTAATAAATATGTATACATATATATTGTGTTTATACATATGGCATATTTAACATGCGTAATGTGAAAAAAAATTAAAGTAAATCGGATCTTACAAAGTTGCTATAATAATAATAAATAAATAAATAAATAAAATGGATGTGACAGAGTTGGTATCAAAGCCGGCCGATCTTAGGCGACCATGGGGTGGGTGGTCACCTAGATTGACTTGAATAGTTATGTGGAAACATTGTGTAAGGTGGCGGATAAATTCAGTAGGAAAGTACTAGTATTTCTTATTTATAAGTTTTTGTGGAGTGATAACTACTGTAAAATTTTGAACTGCTGTTGAGTTTGATCACCTCAATAGTGACTAATATTTTGCTTTACTAATACAGTGAGTTATGGCACCACCAAGAAGGAATCTGCCAGGCAGCGCAGATGGTACCTTAAATAACATAGCTGCAGCTATTCAAGCTCAGGAAGCTGCTACGAACTAGATTCTGTAGCACCTTCAGAATATTAATAATAATGACGAAGCTAGGGGAAATGAAGGAAACCGAAATGGAAATAGAACTGGGAATGATAAAGGATGGTCCGAATTTATGGGAACGCGGCCTCCATCTTTGGTGGGTACATATGACCCTATAGTTGCTGAGAGATGGCTGACAAAACTCGAGAAGATTTTTGAAGTTCGAAATTGTTCTGATGAGCAGAAGGTCAATTTTGAGACATATATGCTGAAGGAAGAAGCTGAATATTAGTGGATAGGAGCCAGAGAGTTACTGGTACATCAAGGTAGGGAAATTACATGGCACTTGTTCTGAGAGACTTTTCTGAAAAAATATTTTTCCAATAATGTGAGAGCTGAGAAAGAGATTGAGTTTCTTCAGCTTAAACAGGGAAATGGAACCATTGAGCACTATATTACGAAGTTTGAAGAACTGTTTAAGTTCTCAAGTACTCTGAAGAATAATCAAGATGAAGCTTGGAAGGCAGTGAAGTTTGAATTAGGAGTGAACCCGGAGCTTAGGAATGCTGTGGTGGCATTAGAGATTCGGGAATATGCCCCGTTGGTAAATAAATGTCAGATGCTGGCGATAAGTCTAAAAGCAGTAGAGGATGAAAGGGAGAGTCAGACTCAGTGGAAGCGGAAGAGAGAGTTCCCAGTTATGGATAGAAATACTAAAGGGAAGAATATCATGAGAGGTAAACAACCAGCACTTGTGGAACCCAAACCTTTTCCAAAAAAGCCGGGAACGGGTCAGTGTGAGAAATGCAAGAAATTCCATGGGGATAAACCATGTTATTTTGGTCTTGTTACTTGTTACCGATGTGGCCAGAAGGGGCATGTGGCACGACATTGTCCACTAGAAAATGAGAAAGGTATTGCACGAACTTAGGAAAATGACAAGAAGAGTTTTCAAGCAATTTTGAGGCAAAATCAGCTCTTAATTTCATGCAAGGTACATGTTGTATCAACAATCTACCTCTGATTGTATTGTTTGATTCTGGTGCGAGCCATGTAGAGAAGTTACAACACTCTATTACGGAGTTACCATACGAGTTAGTGGTGGTGACCTCTACAGGAGGAAAAATAATTACTTCCTTGGTGTGTTTAAATTGTCCCATTGTATTGAATGACATATCCTTTGTAATGGATCTGATCTATCTACCTCTAGATGGTATAGATGTCATCTTGGGTATGGATTGGTTAAGTCAGAACCAAGTCCTACTGGATTGTTGCAATAAGACTTTTGAGTTTCTCTCGGACCCACCAGAGGACCAAAAGTATAGCATTATTAGTGCGCACTGACTCTATAAGGAAATAAGAGATGTGGATTTGAGATGTGTTTTCTTGTATACTATCAACCTGAGTATGAAACGGGAACTGTTTGAGATTCTAGTAGTCCATGAATTTTTAGACATTTTTCCCACTAAGATTTTCGAACCTCCACCGAAGAGAAAAGTGGAATTCTCCATCAATCTAGCACCAGAGGCGAGGCTTAGTTCTATAGCTCCCTATAGAATGTCTCCTGTGGAACTGCAAGAGCTTAAGAAGCAGATCGAAGAGCTGTTAGAAAAGAATTTTATCAAACCTAGCGTATCACCTTAGGGAGCGCCTATATTTTTTTGTAAAAAAGAAAGATGGCAGTTTGAGATTGTGCATTGATTACATACAATTGAATAAGGCGACCATTAAGAATAAGTATCCATTACCCAGAATAGATGATCTATTAGATCAATTAAAGGGAGCTACTATTTTCTCTAAGATAGACTTGAGGTCAAGATATCATCAGATCGGAGTTAAAGAAGAAGACATTCCAAAAATAACTTTTAGAACACGGTATAGACACTGAATTTTTAGTCATGCCTTTTGGGGTCACAAATGCACCTACATTTTTTATGGACTAAATGAATTGCATTTTTAGACATTTCTTGGATCAATTCGTAGTAGTGTTCATAAATGATATTTTAATCTACTCTAAGAGCAAGGAAGAACACAACCAGCATCTTCGATTAGTACTTCAGGTCTTGAAGGAAAAGAAACTTTTCGCTAAGTTGGAAAAATGTGAATTTTGGCTGGAAGAGGTGAAGTTCTTAGGTCACGTAATTTCTAAAGATGGTGTGTCAATGGATCCCAATAAAACTGAAGCAGTGCTTAAATGGTAGAGGGCAAAAAATGTGAATAAAATTAGAAGTTTCCTGGGTTTAGCAGGATATTACAGAAGGTTTATACAGGGATTTTCTCAAATAGATTTTCCTTTGACTAGATTGACTAGAAAAAGAAGTCCATTTAACTAGACTGAGGAATGCGAAAATAATTTCCAAGAGCTTAAATTCAAATTGAATTCTCCACCTGTTATAGTTGTTCTTAACCCTTCTGGATGCTTTGTAGTCTATACGGATGCTTCCAAGAAAGGTTTAAGTTATGTTTTGATGCAAGAAAGCAGAGTAGTTGCTTATGCGTCTTGACAATTGAGACCACATGAGGAGAACTATTCTACTTATGGTTTAGAGTTGGCTGCAATAGTTTTTTTCCCTGAAGATGTGGAGACACTACTTGTATGGAGTTGTATTTGAAATATATAATGACCAAAAGAGTTTAAAGTATCTCTTTGACAAAAAAGAATTGAATATAAAGCAAAGAAGGTGGATGGAATTCATTAATGATTACAACTTTGAATTAAAGTATCACCTAGGGAAGGCAAATTTGGTAGCTGATGCGTTGAGCTAGAAGTCGTTGCATTTAAGTCAAATACTGATAAAAGAATTGGAGCTAATTGAGGAATTTAAAATTTTGAAGTTATTAGTTATGACTGTCCTTAGAAGTCTAATTGTTAGTGAATTAAGAATTCAAAGTGACTTGAAGACTCAGATTAAGGAAGCACAGACATGTGATCAATTTTTACAAGATCAAAGAGATTAGCCTGACTTTGCAATGTCAGAGGATAAAATTATTATGTACCGGGGCAGAACATGTATACCACAAGGAGAGAATATGAAAGCTAAGATTCTGGAAGAAACTCATCAAAGTAAGTATACAATCCATCTAGGATCTACAAAAATGTATTAAGATTTGAAAAGATTATACTGGTGGCCAAGAATGAAGAGAGACATTGCTGAATACATGTCTAAGTCTCTGGTTTGTCAAAAGGTGAAGATAGAAGATCAAAAACCTTCTGGGATATTACAACCTTTAGAAATCCCTGAGTGGAAGTGTGATAATATATCTATAGATTTTATTGTCAGATTACCTAAGATTCGGACAGGTCATGATGCGATATGAGTAATAGTAGATAGACTGACGAAATCTACGCACTTTCTACCCATTAAGAAAAGTTACTCGTTGAATAAGTTGGCCCCGTTGTATATGAAAGAAATTGTATGGTTGCATGGAATTCCTAATAGTATCATTTCTAATTGAGATCTCCGATTTACTTCCAGATTTTGGAGAGCGCTACAAGAAGCTTTTGACACTTGTTTGTGTTTTAGTACTACATATCATCCTCAAATAGACGGTCAAACAAAGAGAACTATACAGACTCTATAGGATATGTGTAACATCCCTAATTTCATTTATTTTATTAATAAAGGTACATAAATATTTAATTAAGGAAATAAAATTTATTAGACAACTTTTAGATATCTAAGGAAATATAATCCTTAGAAATTCTTCATCTTACGTGTATGCATAGAAATGTTCTAACATTAATGAAATAGGTAAAGACAGAAAACCTAAGAGGAAATATTAGAAATAAATATACTAAAGAAAAGTGAAATTCTTGGGTAAGGAAGATAATTTTTTGTAAAGTAAGTAAAGGTATTAAAATTTCAAAAAGATTGGATTAGGGTAATTTTTCCTAATTTAAGAGTTAAAGTTACTAAGTTCAGTATCTCCACCCATAAATTGGGCTTTCACCTATGGACACTTTATATAGAGTTTTTCTATGTCACATGAATTTTTAGCAAGTCAATAGGATAGCCAAAGGAAGAAATAAAACATAGACTTGGACTAAGATATAGAAATTGGACCGGTAGCCGAAAAATCATGAAAATGTGATTAAGCCCATTATGAAAGGTAGAATTTTAACCAAAGTAAAGAAAATGGGCAAGAATGAGCCCAAATCCAAGAGGAAAAATAAAAATAAAAAATAAAATAAAGTGATGAAATAATGGTGTAATCAAGATTAGTTGACATGGCATTAAGACAAAAATTTAGTATGTGCTGTGATATCCTACATTCATAATTTTAGCAAGTGGTATGATAATATATGACATTAAGACAAAACATCTATATCCTACACTCATAATTTTAGCAAGTGGGTAATAATACATAGCATTATGACAAAACATCCTTATCCTACACAAATAATTTTAGCTAAGCAAGGAAGATTCAAGGGTTGAAAATTTGTCAACTAAAAAGGCAAACCTATCATAATTGATTAAGACAAAAGAAAAAGGAAATGAATACGTAAATCAAAGAGACCTTGTCCCTTCTCTTAAGAACATATTATCATAATTTTCAAAATAAAAATCTCCTTTTGCTATGTATATCTTGACTAAGGAAGAGGAAGACAAGAACATGAGTTGTTTGTTTTCCAAAAATTCAACTAAGTGCATCCTAATTGTGATAAGGTAGACCCATGATTATGAAAGGTGAATTACTTGATAGTCTATATAAACAAAAACCACCCTTATAACATTAGAATTTCGTCCAAGTGAGGGAGAGGAAAAATAGAAGCTGGTAGAGTGAGGAAAAGAGAGGAAGAAAGGAAGAAAGAGGAAGGAGAAGTCTATAGGACTGAGTGTTCAAGGTAAGTTTAACAATATTTCTTTTTGAAGAAAAGTTTTGAAACTTGTAATATTTATATGGGATTTTGATCTTAGAACTTTAATGATTGGTCATGGATGTTTCTATATCATGTTACATATTATGTATGTTTGAATACTTAGGCTGGTGTAGATAGTTCTGCATAGGTATGGCAATGGGTGGCAAACTTTTTAGCTTCTATTTTTAAAATTTTAGGAAGAATCAGTGAGGAATTTAAAGAAATGGATAACATGAAAAATGTATATCTATGTATCATTGATATTTATCCAATGGAATCACTCAATTTGGAGTCCCTATGAGGTAGATATGGTCTGATTAGTAAGAAGTGGTCAGAAAATGGTTAATCAGGGAAGAATATGTTAGGATAGCATCTGTGTTTTAATTTATGGGAACATTCTCTGGGGAATTAAAATAAATGATTAACATAAAAGTTATTGCTATATGTGTCATGGATTTATACCCACTGGAATCACTTAAATTGGAATTCTTATGAGGGAGATAGGGACAAATTTGTAGGTAGAGGTTAGAACTTACAAGAGAAGAAATAACATGTACTTTGAGGGAGTAATATCATAATGATTTCTTAATCTTTCGCTAAACTGTTCAACATAATAGTTTTAGATAATTGTTTTATCTTTAAATTCATACCAAGATCACCTAAAACGAAGTTACATTGAGGGAGTTATGATCTAATTAGTAAGAGAAGATCAGATAGGATGAAAACCTGCATCAAGAAAATAAATAAATAAAATTAATATTTAAAAAAGAAGAAGAATCTTATAAATGAAAATAACAAATGACTAGTATATGCTATAGCCATTACCATTGCATGAACTTCTTACCATTTTAAGTGTGAAATTTTGGCATGAAAATATTTTATAAAGTGATATTTGAAATGGTTATGTTCATGGCATGATTACCGATGATTTTTGGTAATGATTATATTTTGATGAACATACTTATTATTGAAAGCATATTTTTGACTATTATTGTGAAAAGAAAAGAAATGAGCACGGTCACATAGCAATCCGTGTGGTGCACCAGTAGGGGACACCCTACCAACAGTTATGATCATGTTAATAAGAAAAGAAAGAGAAAGTGGGCCATATCAGACGAAGAGAGAAAAGCCTGTACCAGAGAGTAAAAAAATACTCACCCTGACCGGGGTAGCTTGAGATGAGAATAAATTGTTAGTCATCATATGATAGTTAATTATGTCATACATGTCATTACTGTACGATTTTCATGTGCATAGATAAAGTGCATTCATGTGACCAAAGATATTTGAAGTAGTTTATACAGATGAACATGACTTGATGAGCTATATTGATAATGATTTATTGTTAAACTTACTGGGATTTAATTCTCACTATATTTCCATGTCATGTTGAGAAATTAGTTATGCAGATTTTTCTATGGCTTTGACTTTTAGTGCATGTTGGATCGAGTTACTCTAGGATGGGCAAATCCCATAAACAAATAAAATGTTTGTGGTCAAGTTGGCTCAGACCCCGGTCAAGGTGCAACCACCTGCACCTATATCTCCAAAATTGGTCAACCAAAATAAATAAGATGTAGATATTTATGTGTTTGATATGTTGTACGTATGTTTTGATTAAAGAAGTGTATGTGAACTCTATATTGTATAATAATAATAAATAAATAAATAAGTTGTTACAATATGCTAAGAGCGTGCGTGCTAGAGAAAGGAAAAGGATGGGATGGATATCTGTCATTGGCTGAGTTTGCGTATAATAACAGCTATCATTCCAGTATTAGAATGTCACCTTATGAAGCTTTGTATGGTAGGAGATATAAATCACCATTAAGTTGGAATGATGTGGGCTAGAAGAGGTTATTGGGGCTCGAGTTAGTGCAACATACTTCTGAGCAAATATAGATAATTTGGGATAAAATATGAACAGTTCAGAGTCGACAAAAGAGTTATTTTGATAAGAGGAGACCGATACAATTCCAAGAAGGTGAGCATGTGTTCTTGAAAATTTCTCCTACTACCAGAATTGGTCGAGCAATGAAAATTAAGAAATTGAGTCCGAGATATTTAGGACATTATCAAATTTTGAAAATGATAGGGTCATTGGCGTATCAAATTGCACTTCCTCTGCATTTGTTACATTTGCATGATGTGTTCCATGTTTCTCAACTTTGAAAGTATCTACCAGATCCGTTGCACATAATTCAAGAAGAAATAATAGTTGTAGACAAAAATCTAACCTACCGATCGAGGCCGATAGTAATTCTGGATAAAGCCGTGAAACAATTGAAAAATAAAACCATTCCATTGGTGAAGGTAGGTTGGGAGAGTTTAACAATAGGAGAAGCCACATGGGAAAGGGAAGATGACATAAGATAGAAATATACATAAATGTTTGAAGATGGGTATACCTTGAATTTTGAGGACAAAATTCTTTTTAGGGGGAGAACTGTAACATCCTTGATTTTTCCTTATGTTACTAATTGGAATTTATTTCTTTTAGAGAGGAGAAAGCATATTGGATCTCAAGGGAAGATTAAATTATTTTACAATTTTACTCAAATCAAACAAGATCTTAGGATGGTTAAATTGGCGTTTATATAACTTAATTGAAATGGAATTTATGTAAATTTCTTGAGATGACATTTATGTAAATTTCTTGAGATGGCATTTATGTGAATTTCTTAAGATGAAATTTATGTAAATTCTTTAATATGGCAGTTTTGTAAATAATAAAAGATGGCAAAGTTGTAAATATTAGGTGGTAGGTAGGAAAAATTTTAAAAATTTTGAGGGAGGTAGGTGAGGAAAAATGGGTGATAATTATAAGGGAGAGCAATGAATGTCGGTAAGGAGTGTTGGTAAGGAAGAGAAAGAAAAGAAAAAAAAAGAGAGGAAAAGAAAGAGGAGGAAAAAGAAAAAGGAGGAAAAGGAAGAAGAAGAAGAAGAAGAGAAAGAGGAAGAAGAAGGAGAAGGAAGAGGAAAGGGAAATCAAAGCATCAAATTTAAGGATTTGTTTGAGGTAGGTTTAACATCTACTCATAAATTTTGTACAAAATTATATATATGCTTTTACATTTTCTTAGCTGTAATTTTGGATAATGTAACAACTCCATTTAAGTATCAATTTTTTTTTAAAAATACCATGAAGTTATTACCTCGTTACAACTTAACTCAATATAACATTTATTTAAATTATACAATACATATTTCACATACTTGTCATTAATCAAAACATACGTACAACATATCAAACACATAAAATCTACATCTTATTTATTCTGGTTGACCAATTCCGGAGTTACAGGTGCGGGTGGTTGCAACTTCATCGGGATCTAAGCCAACTTGACCATAAACATTTTATTTGCTTTTGGGATCTGCCCAACATAAAGTACTCGATCCAACGTGCACTAAAAGTCAGAGCTATAGAAAAATCTGCATAACTAATTTTCTGAACATGATATGGAAATATAGTGAGAATTAAATCCCAGTAAGTTAAACAATAAATCATCAATTTAGCTCATCATATCATGTTCAGCAGTATAAACTACAGAAAATATCTTTGATCACATGAATGCATTATATCTATCCACATAAGAATCATACAGTAAGAATATGTATAACAGGAATAACTATTTTTAGAATATCATATGATGGCCAACACCATATTCTCATTTCAAGCTACCCCGGTTAGGGTGAGTATCCTCTACTCTCCGGTACGGGCTTTTCTCACTCCGTCCGACATGGCACACTTTCTCTTTCTTTTCTCATAACCATAATCATAATCATTAGTAGGGCGTCCCCTACTGGTGCACCACACGGATTTCCATGTGACCGTGTTCATTTCTTTTCTTTTCACAATGATAGCCAAAAATATGCTTTCAATAACAAGTATGTTCATCAAAATATAATTATTACCAAAAACCATTGGTAATCATGCCATGAACATAACCATTTCAAATATCAATTTATAAAATATTTCCATGTCAAAATTTTACACTTAAGATGGTAAGAAGTTCATACAATGGCAATGGCTATGGCTATACTAGTCATTTATTAAGATTCATATTCTTTTTTAAATACTAATTTTATTTCTTTATTTTCTTGATGCAGGTTTTCATCCTATCTAACCTTCTCTTACTAATCAGACTATAACTCCCTCAATTTAACACTGATGTATGTGATCTTGGTGTCAATTTCAAGATAAAACAATTATCTAAAACTATTATGTTTAACATTGTAGCGAAATATTAAGAAATCAAGGTGATATTACTCCCTAAATGTATAGGTTATTTCTTCTCGGATAGGTTCTGACCTCTACCTACTAATCGGACCATATCTACCTCATATGGACTCCAACTTGAGTGATTCCAGTGGCTACAAATCCATGACATACATATCTATAATTCTTATGTTAACTATTTATTTTAATTCCATACAGATAATTCCCAGAAATTAAAATACAGAAGCTATCCTAACATATTCTTCCCTGATGAACCATTTTCTGACCTTTGACAACTAATAAGCTTATATCTTCCTCATACGGACTCCAAATTGAATGATTCCAGTGGCTAAAAATCCATGACACACATAGCTATAATTATTATGTTAACCATTTATTTTGATTGCATACATATAATTCCCATAAATTAAAATATGGAAGTTGTCCTAGCATAATCTTCCCTGATGAACCATTATCTGACCTTTGACTACTAATCGGCACATATCTCCCTCATATGGACTCCAAAGTGAATGATTCACGTGGTTAAAAATCCATGACACACATAGCTATAATTCGTATGTTAACCATTTATTTTAATTTCATACAGATAATTCCCAGAAATTAAAATATAGAAGCTGTCCTAACATAATCTTCCCTGATGAACCATTTTCTGACGTTTGACTACTAATCAGCTCATATCTTCCTCATATGGACTCCAAATTGAATGAGTCCAGTGGGTTAAAATCCATGACAGACATAGATATAATTCTTATGTTAACCATTTATTTTAATTCCATACAGATAATTCCCAATAATTAAAATACAGAAGTTGTCCTAACATATTCTTCCCTGATGAACCATTTTCTGACCTTTGCTTACTAATCGGACCATATCTACCTCATATATACTCCAAATTGAATGATTCCAGTGGCTACAAATCCGTGACACATATATATAATTCTTATGTTAACTATTTATTTTAATTCTCTATAGATAATTCCCAGAAATTAAAACACAGAAGCTATCCTAACATATTCTTCCCTGATGAAACATTTTCTGACCTTTACTTACTAATCGGACAATATCTACCACATATGGACTCCAAATTGAATGATTCCAGTGGCTAAAAATCCATGACATACATAGCTATAATTCTTATGTTAACCATTTATTTTTATTCCATACAGATAATTCCCAAAAATTAAAATATAGAAGTTGTCCTAACATAGTTTTCCCTAATGAACCATTTTCTGACGTTTGACTACTAATCCTCTCATATATTCCTCGTATGGACTCCAAATTGAATGTGTCCAGTGGCTTACAATCCACGACAGACATAGCTATAATTATTATGTTAACCATTTATTTTAATTCCATACAGATAATTCCTAAAAATTAAGATACAGAAGTTGTCCTAACATATTCTTCCCTGATGAACTATTTTCTGACCTTTGTTTACTAATCGGACCATATCTACCTCATATATACTCCAAATTGAATGATTCCAGTGGTTACAAATCCGTGACACATATATATTTAATTCTTATGTTAACTGTTTATTTTAATTCCCTATAGATAATTCCCAAAAATTAAAACACATAAGCTATCCTAACATATTCTTCCCTGATGAAACATTTTCTGACTTTTACTTACTAATCGGAACATATCTACCACATTTAGACTCCAAATTGAATGATTCCAGTGGTTAAAAATCCATGACACACATAGCTATAATTCTTATGTTAGCTATTTATTTTAATTACATATAGATAATTCCTAGAAATTAAAATACAGAAGCTTTCCTAACATATTCTTCCCTGATGAACCATTTTCAGCCCTTTGCTTACTAATCGGACCATTTCTACCACATATGGACTCCAAATTGAATGATTCCAGTGGCTAAAAATCCATGACACACATAGCTATAATTCTTATGTTAGCTATTTATTTTAATTACATATAGATAATTCCCAGAAATTAAAATACAGAAGCTTTCCTAACATATTCTTCCCTGATGAACCATTTTCAGCCCTTTGCTTACTAATCGGACCATTTCTACCACATATGGACTCCAAATTGAATGATTCCAGTGGCTAAAAATCCGTGACACATATATATTTAATTCTTATGTTAACCATTTATTTTAATTCCTTATAGATGGTTCCCAGAAATTAAAACACTGAAGCTTAAAATTCTGCCACCCATAGCCATACCCATGCAGAACTATCTACACCAACCTAAGTATTCAAACATACATCACATGCAAGATCAATATGTAACATGAGATAGCAACATACATGACCAATCATCAAAGTTCTAAGATCAAAATCTCATATAAATATTATAAGTTTCAAAGGTTTTCTTCAAAAAGAAATATTATTAAACTTACCTGGAGCACTTAGTCCCCTAGACTTCTTTTTCCTCTTTCTTCCTTTCTTCCTCTCCTTTCCTCACTCTACCTTGCTTCTATTTTTCCTCTCCCTCTCTTGGACGAAATTATAATGTTGTAAGGGTGGGTTTTCTTATATAGACCACCAAATAATTCACCTTTCATGATCATGGGTCTACCTTATCACAATTAAGATACACTTTGTTGAATTTTTGGAAAACAAACAACTTATGTTCTTGTCTTCCTCTTCCTTAGTCAAGATATGCATAGGAAAAGGAGATTTGTGTTTTGAAAATTATGATGATATGTGCTTAAGATAAGGGACAAGGTCCCTTTGATTTAGGGATTCATTTCCATTTTCTTTTGTCTTAAATAAGTATGATAGGTTTGCCTTTTTAGGTGGCAAATTTTTAGCCCTTGAATCTCCATTATTTGGTTGATATTATTTGTGTGGGATAGAAAAGTTTTGTCCTAATGCCATGTATTATCATACCACTTGCTAAAATTATGAGTGTAGGATATAGATGTTTTTGTCCTAAAGCCTTGTATTATCATGCCACTTGCTTAAATGATGAATGTAGAATCACACCACTTGCTAAATTTTTGTCTTAATGCCATGTAACCTAATCTTTATTTTTACATTATTATATCATCACCTAATTTATTTTTGTTTTATTTTTCCTCTTGGATTTGGGCTTATTCCTACCCATTTTCTTTGCTTTGGATAAAATTCTACCTTTCTTGGAGGGCTTGGTCACATTTTCATAATTTTTGGGCTATTGGTCCAATTACTATATCCTAGTCCAAGTCTATGTTTTATTTCTTGCTTAGGTTATCCAATGGCTTGCTAGAAACTTATATGAAGTGGAAAAACTCTATATGAAGTGTCCATAGGTAAAAGGCCAATGTATGGGTCAAGATTTTAAACTTAGTAACTCTAGTTCTTGAATTAGGAAAAATTACCCTAATTCAATGTTCTTGAAATTTTAAGACATTTACTTGTTTCTAAAATTTTATCTTCCTTATCCAAGAATTTTGCATCTCTTTAGTATGTTATTTCTAATTGTTTTTCCTATTAGGTTTTCCTTCTTTATTTGTTCTCTTAATGTTAGAAACATTTTCTATGCATATACATAAGGTGAAGAATTTCTAAAGACTAGATTTCCTTAGATATCTAAAATATTGTCTAATAAATTTTATTTCCTTAATTAAATTTTTTATGTACCTTTATCAATAAAAGAAACGAAATTAGGGATGTTACATTTCTCTCCCCTTAAAAGAAATTTTGTCCTCAAAATGTCAGAAATTACCTTATAAGAATAATTGCGGATATTTCTTCCTCATGACTTCTTCCAGCTCCCAAGTTGCTTCTTCCGGAGTCAAACCTTCCCATAACACCTTAACTAGGGCAATGGTTTTATTTCTCAGTTGCTTCACGTCAGTGTCCAATATGGATGCAGGTACTAGCTGGTATGTCATGTTCTCCTTTATTTGGATTGGTTCATCCTATATTATATGTGATGAATCTGGAAGATACTTCTGCAGCTGTGATACGTGGAAAACATTATGCAGGTTGGACAAATTAGGTGGGAGAGCAACTTGATATGCTGATGTCCCTACTTTCTTCAGAATTTGGTAGGGTCCCAAAAATCGCGGACTTAGCTTTCTTGTTTTGAGAGACCTACCAACTCCAGTAGTTGGGGAAAGTTTTAGAAATACATGGTCTCCTTCCTCAAACTCTAGAGGTCTATGTCTCTTATCGTAGTAACTCTTTTGCCGACTCTGAGCTGTAAGTATTTTGTTTCGTATCATCTTGATTTGTTCAGTGGTTTGTTGAACTAGATCAGGACCCAACAAGTTCTTTTCTCCTACCTCGAACCAAGATAGTGGAGATCGGCACTTTCTACCGTATAAAGCTTCATAGGAGGCCATCTTAATACTAGAGTGATAGCTATTATTATAAGCAAACTCTACTAAAGGTAGGTACTTATCCCATCCTTTACCTTGCTCTATCGCATAGGCCCTCAACAAATCTTCTAGAGTTTGAATGGTTCGTTCTGTCTGCCCGTCAGTCTGAGGATGGTAGGCAGTACTGAACCGCAACTGAGTACCAAAAGCTTCTTGCAACGCCTTCCACAACCTCGACGTGAACCTCAGATTTCTATCAGAAACAATATTTAAGGGAATCCCATGGAGTCTAACTATTTCCTGAACGTACAATTGGGCCAATTTATCTAGTGAAAAGTTAATTTTTATGGGCAAAAAGTGAGCAGATTTAGTTAATCTGTCAACTATTACCCAGATAGAGTCATGTCCCACTAAAGTCTTAGGTAAACCTACAACAAAGTCCATCGAGATACTATCCCATTTTCATTTAGGGATCTCAAGAGGTTGTAGAAATCCCGCTGACTTTTGATGCTCCACCTTCACTTTTTGACAAATGAGACATTTCGCCACAAACTCAGCAATGTCCTTTTTCATCCCTGGCCACCAATACATCCTTTTTAAATCCTGGTACATTTTAGTGCATTCAGGATGGACTGTGTATTTACTTTGATGCGCTTCCTGCAGGATCTTAGTCCTCAACTCTCGTTCTTGAGGGACACAAATCCTTCCCTGATACATGATTGCTCTATCTTCCATGACAGAAAAATTACCTTGGTCTTTATGATCATCCTTCCCTGATACATGATTGCTCTATCTTCCATGACAGAAAAATTACCTTGGTCTTTATGATCCTGTAAGTATTGGTCGTGAGCTTAAGCCTCTTTGATCAGGGCTCTAAGGTCACACCCTATACTTAAACCATTAATGGTTAGCTTCTTTGAGGAATAAGTAGTGTCCAGCTTCAAATTCCAAAACTCCTCTAGCATTTGCATCTCATACAACATCATCTGGCCCATGTGTAAAGATTTTCGACTTAAGGCATCAGCTACAACATTCGCCTTTCCTGGATGATACTTTATCTCAAACTTGTAGTCATTGAGAAATTCCACCCATCTTCGTTGCCTCATATTTAACTCCTTTTGATCAAAAAGATATTTAAGATTCTTGTGATCGCAATATACTTCAAAGGTTGCTCCGTATAAGTAATGTCGCCAAATCTTTAAAGCAAACACCATCGCCACCAATTCAAGATCATGGGTTGGATAGTTTCCTTCGTGGGGTCTTAGTTGTCTAGAGGCGTAAACAACTACTCTCTTGTCTTGCATTAGCACACACCCTAGCCCTTTCTTTGAAGCATCACTATACACTTCAAAATGTCATGTGGGGTCTGGAATAATTTAAATTGGAGGAGTGGTCAGTCTTGTCTTAAGCTCCTAAAAACTATCTTCACATTGATCAGTCCATTTGAAAGGACTTCCCTTCCTGGTCAATTTAGTCAATGGCAAGGCTATACGAGAGAAGTTTTGTATAAACCCCCTGTAGTATCCTGCCAAACCCAGGAAACTTCTAACTTCCGTAACCGTCTTTGGTCTCTCCCACTGAATCACTGCTTCTGTCTTGCTAGGATCTACGGCTACCCCACTATTAAAGATGACATGTCCGAGAAACTTCACCTCTGACAGCCGAAATTCACACTTCTCCAATTTGGCATATAACTTTTTCTCTTTCAGCACTTGCAGTACGATTCGGAGATGTTGTTCATGTTCTTTCTCACTCTTAGAATATATCAAGATGTCATCAATGAACACTACAACAAATTGATCTAGGTAGGGTCGAAAAATGCGATTCATGTAATCCATGAAAATTGCAAGTAAAGTCTTCAACCCGAAGGGCATTACGAGAAACTCATAGTGCCCATACCTAGTCCTAAAGGCAATTTTTGGTACGTCCTCCTCCTTAATCCTAATCTGATGATATCCTGACCTCAAGTCAATTTTAGAAAAGATGGAGGCAACCTTCAATTGATCCAATAAGTCATCTATCCTAGGGAGAGGGTACTTGTTTTTGATAGTCACCTTATTCAGCTGTCTGTAATCTATGCATAGTCTCAAGCTCCCGTCTTTCTTCTTAACAAATAATACAGGAGCTCCCCAAGGTGATACACTTGGTTTAATGGATTGCTTGTCTAATAGTTCCTCCAACTATTTCTTTAGTTCTTGTAGTTCCTTCGAGGCCATTCGATATGGTGCAATAGAGATAGGCCCTGTCCCAGGTAGGAGATCAATAGAGAACTCTATCTCTCTCTTGGGAGGTAAGCCTGGAATATCTGATGGAAATACTTCAAGAAACTCATTGGCTATTGGGATTTCATCAAGCTTCGATTCGACTTTTAGGTTTGATAAATACAAGAGAATGTATCCAAGTACTCCATTCTTCAACTCCCTATTAACTTGATTGGCATTTAGCATCAATAACTGGACATTCTCTTTCGAAGTAGAAGGTAGAAATTCAACGGTCTTGTTACAACAATTCAACAAGACTCGATTTTTAGACATCCAGTCTAACCCAAGAATGACCTTAATACCTCTTAAAGGTAAACAGACGAGGTCTACAGAAAAAGTTCTCTCCTGGATGGTGACTTGACAGTCCTTACATATAGAGGAAGTTAAAACCCGTTCCCCTACGGATAGCTCATAGGGAGTTTCAGAAATAGGGAATTGAAACTTCCTAATACATTCTTCCGATATAAATGAATGACTAGCACTAGAGTCAAATAACACCATAAGAGCAAATCCATAAATATAGCATGTACCTTGAATCATTTCAGAAGATTGGGCTGCCTCTTGGCCGCTCAGGGTGAAAACCCTTCCTTTCACCTGAGGCCTCTGTTCTGGCTGCTTCCCCACATTCTGTGGGCAGTTTTTCGCAAAATGTCCCTTTTGTCCGCAATTGAAGCAGACATCTTGTCCCATGTAGCATGGCCGGTTACCATGCATGTGTCCACACTTAGCGCACTTGACTGAGGCAAGGTCTTGTTGAAAAGGCCTAGGACCCGCAATCAATGGTCTCTTACCAGCTCCATATCCACTTCTTCTCACGTTCTTTCCAGGGTTGGGAAACTTTTTCTTCCTTTTCCATAGGTTTCACCTTTGCTTTTCGTCCTCCACTGCCTTTAAACTCTTTTCCAAGAGTCTGCATTTATTTATCAGAGGTAAAAACTCCCTGATCTCCATAGCTATAACAACATTCTTTATCTCCGGGTTTAGTCCTGCTTCAAACTTAACCGCCTTCCATGCTTCATCTGGATTATATCGCAAATAAGAGGAGAACTTAGACAGCTCCTCGAACCTTGCCATATACTGGTCCACGGTCATGCTGCCTTGCCTGAGTTGGAGAAATTCGATCTCTTTCTCTGCTCGTACAATACTTGGAAAGTACTTTTCAAAAAAAATGTCCTTGAACACTTGCCAGGTGATCTGTCTTCCCTGCTGAGCTAAAAGTTCTTTAGCTCCACGCCACCAGTATTGTGCTTCATCCTTTAACATGTATGCAGCAAAAATAATTTGCTGCTCTTCAGTACAGCCCATCACTTCAAAGATTTTTTCTAATTCCCTAATCCACCTTTCGGCTACCGTTGGGTCATAGCCACCTTAGAAACAAGGTGGTCTAGTCCTCAAGAACTCGGATATGCCATTATCTTTTCCAGCCATCCGGTTGTTAGCACCATTCTCAACATTTGTGTTATTAGCATTCTGGAGATGTTGTAAAATTTGGCTTGTGGTCATGACTTGGTCTCGAATTGCCACGGCCAAGTTGTGCAGGGTTTCCTTTGCATTGGTTGCTGGATTCCTCCTTGGTGGTGCCATTTCCTACTATAGCAAAAACAAAGTTATGCTGCTATTGAGGTGATCAAGCCCAATAGTTAGTTCAAAAATATTTAATAGCAGTCATAACACCACCTCGGCATATAGATAGGAAACACTAGTAATTTCTTACCTATATGAATCACTGATCCCCTACACAACACAACCACAACATACTCAAGATACTATAAGAACGATTCAGATAACCATCCACCCACTGGCCATCTAGGATCGACCTCCTCTGATACCAATTATGTAACAACTCCATTTAAGTATCAATTTTTTTTTAAAAAAAATACCATGAAGTTATTACCTCGTTACAACTTAACTCAATATAACATTTATTTAATTTATACAATACAGAGTTCACATACATGTCATTAATCAAAACATACGTACAACATATCAAACACATAAAATCTACATCTTATTTATTTTGGTTGACCAATTCCAGAGATACAGGTGCGGGTGGTTGCACCTTCACCGGAATCTAAGCCAACTTGACCACAAACATTTTATTTGCTTCTGGGATCTGCCAACATAAAGTACTCGATCCAATGTGCACTAAAAGTCAGAGCTATAGAAAAATCTGCATAACTAATTTTCTGAACATGATATGAAAATATAGTGAGAATTAAATCCCAGTAAGTTCAACAATAAATCATCGTCAATTTAGCTCATCACATCATGTTCAGCTGTATAAACTACAAAAAATATCTTTGGTCACATAAATGCATTATATTTATGCACATAAGAATCATACAGTAATAATATGTAAGACAGGAATAACTATTTTTAGAATATCATATGATGGCCAACAACTTATTCTCATTTCAAGCTACCCCAGTTAGGGTGAGTATCCTCTACTCTCCGGTATGGGTTTTTCTCGCTCCGTCCGACATGGCACACTTTCTCTTTCTTTTCTCAGAATCATAATCATAACCGTTGGTAGGGCGTCCCCTACTGGTGCACCACACGGATTGCCATGTGACCGTGCTCATTTCTTTTCTTTTCACAATGATAGCCAAAAATATGCTTTCAATAACAAGTATGTTCATCAAAATATAATTATTACCAAAAATCATTGGTAATCATGCCATGAACATAACCATTTCAAATATCACTTCATAAAATATTTCCATGTCAAAATTTTACACTTAAGATGGTAAGAAGTTCATACAATGGCAATGGCTATGGCTATGCTAGTCATTTATTAAGATTCATCTTCTTTTTTAAATACTAATTTTATTTCTTTATTTTCTTGATGCAAGTTTTCATCCTATCTAACCTTCTCTAACTAATCAGAGTATAACTCCCTCAATTTAACTCTGATGTAGGTGATCTTGGTGTCAATTTCAAGATAAAACAATTATCTAAAACTATTATGTTGAACATTGTAGCGAAATATTAAGAAATCTAGGTGATATTATTCCCTAAATGTATAGGTTATTTCTTCTCGGATAGGTTCTGACCTCTACCTACTAATCGGACCATATATACCGCATATGGACTCCAACTTGAGTGATTCCAGTGGCTAAATATCTGTGACATACATACCTATAATTATTATGTTAACTATTTATTTTAATTCCATACAGATAATTCCCAGAAATTAAAATACAGAAGCTATCCTAACATATTCTTCCCTGATGAACCATTTTCTGACCTTTGACTACTAATAAGCTCATATCATCCTCATATGGACTCCAACTTGAATGATTCCAGTGGCTAAAAAACCATGACACACATAGCTATAATTCTTATGTTAACCATTTATTTTAATTCCACATAGATAATTCCCAGAAATTAAAATACAGAAGCTGTCCTAACATAATCTTCCCTGATGAACCATTTTCTGACCTTTGACTACTAATCTACTCATATCTTCCTCATATGGACTCCAAAGTGAATGATTTCAGTGGATAAAAATCCATGACACACATAGCTATAATTATTATGTTAAACATTTATTTTAATTCCATACAGATAATTCGCAGAAATTAAAATACAGAAGCTGTCCTAACATATTCTTCCCTGATGAAACATTTTCCGACCTTTGCTTACTAATCGGACCATATCTACCACATATGGACTCTAAATTGAATGATTCCAGTGGATAAAAATCCATGACACACATAGCTATAATTCTTTTGTTAATCATTTATTTTAATTACATACAGATAATTCCCAGAAATTAAAATACGGAGGCTGTCCTAACATATTCTTCCCTAATGAACCATTTTCTGACCTTGGCTTACTAATCGGACCATATCTACCACATATGGACTCCAAATTGAATGATTCCAGTGGCTCAAAATCCGTGACACATATATCTTTAATTCTTATGTTAACCATTTATTTTAATTCCTTATAGATTGTTCCCAGAATTTAAAACCCCGAAGCTTAAAATTCTGCCACCCATAGCCATACCCATGCAGAACTATCTACACCAACCTAAGTATTCAAACATACATCACATGCAAGATCAATATGTAACATGATATAGCAACATACATGACCAATCATCAAAGTTCTAAGATCAAAATCTCATATAAATATTATAAGTTTCAAAAGTTTTCTTCAAAAAGAAATATTGTTAAACTTACCTAGAGCACTTAGTCCCCTAGACTTCTCTTTCCTCTTTCTTTCTTTCTTCCTCTCCTTTCCTCACTCTACCTTACTTCTATTTTTCCTCTCCCTCACTTGGACGAAATTATAATGTTGTAAGGGTGGGTTTTCTTATATAGACCACCAAATAATTCACCTTTCATGATCATGGGTCTACCTTATCACAATTAAGATACACTTTGTTGAATTTTTGGAAAACAAACAACTTATGTTCTTGTCTTCCTCTTCCTTAGTCAAGATATGCATTGGAAAAGGATATTTGTATTTTGAAAATTATGATGATATGTTCTTAAGATAAGGGACAAGGTCCCTTTGATTTAGGGATTCATTTCCATTTTCTTTTGTCTTAAACAAGTATGATAGGTTTGCCTTTTTAGGTGGCAAATTTTTAGCCCTTGAATCTCCATTATTTGGTTGATATTATTTGTGTGGGATAGGAAAGTTTTGTCCTAATGCCATGTATTATCATACCACTTGCTAAAATTATGAGTGTAGGATATATATATTTTTGTCCTAAAGCCTTGTATTATCATGCGACTTGCCTAAATGATGAATGTAGAATCACACCACTTGCTAAATTTTGGTCTTAATGCCATGTAACCTAATCTTTATTATTACATTATTATATCATCACCTAATTTATTTTATTTTATTTTTCCTCTTGGACTTGGGCTTATTCCTACCTATTATGGGCTTATTCCTACCCATTTTCTTTGCTTTGGATAAAATTCTATCTTTCTTGGAGGGCTTGGTCACATTTTCATAATGTTTGGGCTATTGGTCCAATTACTATATCCTAGTCCAAGTCTATGTTTTATTTCTTGCTTAGGTTATCCAATGGCTTGCTAGAAACTTATGTGAAGAGGAAAAACTCTATATGAAGTGTCCATAGGTAAAAGCCCAATGTATGGGTAAAGATTTTAAACTTAGTAACTCTAGTTCTTGAATTAGGAAAAATTACCCTAGTTCAATGTTCTTGAAATTTTAAGACATTTACTTGTTTCTAAAAATTTATCTTCCTTATCCAAGAATTTTGCATCTCTTTCGTATGTTATTTCTAATTTCTTTCCTATTAGGTTTTCCTTCTTTATTTTTTCTCTTAATGTTCGAAACATTTTCTATGCATATACATAAGGTGAAGAATTTCTAAAGACTATATTTCCTTAGATATTTAAAATATTGTCTAATAAATTTTATTTCCTTAATTAAATTTTTTATGTACCTTTATCAATAAAAGAAACGAAATTAGGGATGTTACAGATAACATGTGGTATGGATATTTATATGGAATTCTGTTTTGGTTGTATAAACATGCATATGGGTGCATGGGATTACATAAAAGAAAAACAAAGGAGAAGTTAGACTAAGCTAAATTTCAGAATAATTTGGGAAGCCTTTATTTTTTGGAATTTTGTAAGGAGTCATTGGATGATGACTTTCATCCAATGTCTTTTGAGACACGTCCTAGTAGATCTGTGCATATCAGTATTGTCAATTTATGGCCCCATTTTAAAAAAGAATAGAAACGGTATAGTCTTGGAAATCTGACGTTAATAGACCCTGTTTGCAAATTTATAAGAAAATTGGATGGGAAGGATATCTTCAACCCATTAAGGGCGTTTAAGCCGTTACTGGATGTAAAACCAGAGGAAGATGTGAGCCACAATCATAACTACTATACATATGCATGCATGCCATAATTTTTGAAATTTTTAGTTTTAATTTTGCTTACATTCGCCAGCCTACTCACATAGCTATTAAAATTATGCCACAAGCCTATTCACATAGCTATTACAAGTATGCCCTTATCTGAGTTTTATAAATGCACACATTATTATCTTTACCTTCATACTTAAAGTTAAGGTGAGTGCAAATATGGAAGGAACCGCAGTTTGTCAATTTCAAAATATTTGTGTCTTTTGTTGTTTCATTCCTGAGAAAAATGGAGAGTATGTGAGAGCAGCATAAATTTTGGGTATGGTACTAGCCAGGAGAAAAATTTATTTAGTCTATGGTGTAGGTTGTTGAGGGTTAATAGGGAGTGTATCTGGATCTACATATCTAGGACGATGCCAAGTTCTAAGTATTATTCCTACAGCTCTAGCTGCATCAAACACATAAGAAAAACAATTGGGGAAGAATTTAGGGTGTCCTCTATGCATGAGCGCATTGCTAGAATGATGAGCAATGTTGATGCCTTCATTGCCTTACCAGGTGATTTTGTTACTTTGGAGGAAATTTTTCAAGTAGTCTCTTCGGCACAACTAAATATCCACCATAAACCCATAGGTTTGTTAAATGTTAACCATTTCTTTGATGGTTTATTGTCTTTTCTTGATCAAGTTGTGGAACAAAAGTTTATCTCATACTTAGCATGACAGATTCTCATCTTGGCTTCAAATGTTAATGAGTTGATTGATGCATTACAAGCATTTGTTCATGTACTTGATCCAACAATAGCTCAAATAGATTGGACAACAGAAAACCATAGAAAGCGCAAACTGGACTTGGATCTTCATATGTAACTCATTTTATCTGATTTAATAAATTTTTATTTTCTATTTAGTGTGCTGTAGGTTCATCTTTTCTTAGATCTCCTTCCAGGTAATATCTCTTTTAATCTTTATTATTTATTTTATGTTTCTTCATCTTTAAAAAAAGGGCATGGGTGCCTAGTCTCCTATCTTTATATCAGTTCCTATATAGGTTCCAGTACCTAGATTTCAAAAAAATCAAATAAAAAAATTGAGTGATGTTTTGGGATTAGGAAAAGCTAGCACCAATGGTGAAAATGGTTTAAAATGCTTGTAACCTTTAGAAAATAGATGAGTGTTTCCACCCATAGCCATATCTATGCAGAACTTTCCACACCAACTGAAGCATTCAAAACATCCATCACATGCAAGATCAACATGTAACATGATATTGCAACATCCATGGCCAATCATCAAGGTAGCAAATATTATAAATTTCATCAAAGTTCTAAGATCAAAATCTCATATAAATGTTATAAATTTCAAATCTTTTCTTTAAAAAGAGATATTCTTAAACCTACCTAAAATCTCCTTAGCTCACTTAGTGAATTCTTTTTCTTGTTTCCTCTTAAAGAAAGTAGCAATATTTCTCCCTTTTCTTACCTTTTTTCAGCTGCTTGAGTACTAGTCCTCTAGACTTCTCCTTCTTATTTTTTCCTCTCTTCGCCTCTCTTTCTCTCCTTTCCTCACTCTACCTTGCTTCTATTTTTCACTATCCCTCACTTGGACTAAATTTTAATGTTATAAGAGTGGTTTTTGCTTAAATAAATTATCAAGTGGTCATCCTCTCATAATTATGGGTCTACCTTATCACAATTAGAATGCATTTGGTTGCTTTTTAAGGGAAGACAAATAATGTTCTTGTCTTCCTCTCCCTTGGTCAAGATATGCATAGCAAAAGGAGGATTTGTTATTTGAAAATTATGATAAAATATTCTCAAGACAAGGGGCAAGGTTCCCTTAATTTAGGGATTCATTTATTTTTTCTTTTTTCTCACTCAAGTATGATAGATTTTCCTTTCTAAGTGGCAAATTTCCAGTCCTTGAGTCTCCCTTGCTTGGTTGAAATTATTTTTGTAAGATAGGGATGCTTTATCCTAATGCCATGTATTATTACCTACTATATCATCACATGGCTTGCTAAAATTATGAGTGTAGGATATAGATGTTTTGTCCTAATGCCATGTATTATTACCTACTATTTCATTACATGGCTTTCTGAAATTATGAGTGTAGGATATTGATTTTGTCTTAATACCATGTGATCTAATTTTGATTATTATTACACTACAAATTTCTCACATGGTTCTTATTTTTTCCTATTGTATTTGGGCTCATTCTTGCCCATTTCCTTTGCTTTGACTGAAATTCTAACATTCATGGAGGGCTTGGTCACATTTTCATGATTTTTGGGCTATCGGTCCAACTTCTATATCCTAGTCCAAGACTATGTTATATCTCTTGTTTGGGCTATCCAATTGGCTTGCTAGACACTCATGTGAAGTGGAAAAACTCTATGAAGTGTCCATAGGTGAAGGCCCAATGTTTGGGTGGAGATGTTAAACTTAGAAACTCTAGCTCTTGAATTAGGAAAAATTACCTTAATCCAATCTTGAAATTTTAAAACCGTTGCTTACTTCCAAAAAGTTATCTTCCTTACCCAAGAATTTTGCTTATCTTTAGAATGTTATTTCTAATTTTTTCTATTAGGTTTTTTGTAACGACCGTTTTTTTTATTACATATATATATATATATATATATATATATATATATATATATATATATATATATATATATATATATATATAACGACTAATAACAGATTCCAAGTAGCGAACCATACACATTTATATAAACAGCTAATATTCCATTATCATAATATTCGAACTACATCAGAGATTAATATTTATACATAAGTGACACTGAGACACAACTACATCAACTAAACAATGAACCCTATACCGCACATCTCCCCTCGGTGTAAAGGGTGGAGGAGGTGGTGCTAGCATCGAGATCTGTACAAAGCATCGCCATCCACTGGATCTTCCATGATCAAGTGCACAGAAGCAACTAGCGTATTGTGTGCTCTTATCTGAACATAACACCAACAATAATGAGAACGGAGGTTCCCAATAGGTTTAACATTAAAAGAATCATACAATAAGTAAGGAAAACACAGTGTTATGTCAAGTTGTATAAACTACAGAAAACATTTTCTCTTTGTATATGATAAAATAACAAGAATGTATAGTATGCTTTCATATTCAACATACAGGTTATGTATCAATATCAGGCATGTATAATAACTAGGTTATACTTCAATACTATGCTTGTGTATCTATCTTTGCAGCACTTTCATGCACGGTGACTGATCGTCTGTAGCCACATCACAACACTAAGTGACTAATCGTTTGTAGCCACATCTCCATACTCAGTGACTAATCGTCTGTAGTCACGTCTCCACCATGTACATCAACATGATATGACCATGTATACATCAAACAACTCACCTTTATTATCATGCTTGCCATCCATAATCAACTTTTCCTCTTCATACAATCACTATGTAATAAACCCTTTTATCGTCATATAAAAATGTACACATCATATTCTTTAATCATCATGACCATCACAATGGGATTATGTATTAATTAAGCATATAACTAATATCATGCATAATATCATCACCACATCATTTAACAAATATGTATTAATACACTTACCAACAATGCATACCTTATATCATATAATCCTCATGCATTGATATACTAGCATAGGCATGAAATCAACATGCATTTCATCCATACATTACACATCTAGCTCATATGCAATTTACTTACATATATCTCATCAATACATAACAAATTCACTTGCATAGGTCTCTTTAATATGCATTTTCATCCATAAATAAAGCATACATCTCATCAATATACAATATGTGACTCAATTTCTCATAAAAAAGGATGGAATCCACACTACAATGCATCATTAAAAAGGTATTTATTTGTATTTTAGTTTCCCTTAACATCATCCATTCATTGGAGTTCATTTAGAGCCTTCAAAATGCAAAACAGAGTAAAAATAGCCTCAACCATGGCCTAGCCGTGTCACCAAGCATGGCCATGCTTCAAGCTGTGCAAATTGTGTTGAAAAATCATAAAACAGCTCGAAGCACGGCATTGTCGTGTCACCAAGCATGGCTGTGCTTCGGGTTTTCCGTGTAGTCCAAATTTTCGTCTAACCAGACCTTCTCTTACTAAAAAGACCATAACTCTCTCAATTTAACTTTGATTATGGTGATTTCAGTGTCTATAGAAAGCTAAGAAACAGGGCAACAACTCATTTGTTAGACATATCTTTAGATTCTATACAAATCATAACCAATAGAACCAACCATTCAGACCATCGATTTCTACCATTTTCAAGCCAAAAATCAGCAAACACATGTATCATCTATGCATCCCACTCTCACTTTTCATGGCCAACCATAAATATACATCATGAATCATCAAAAGAGGATATATGAAACACTTATAAATCATTCAATATACATTAAATTCCCTGAAAACATGAATAATGTTAAACCTACCAAACCAGAGATTCTTTCTCTTCTCAAGCTTTTCTTGGATTTCCTACTCTTGATCACTCTCCTTCTTCCTTTCTCTTGGATTTTCAACTTTTCCTTTCTCTCTCCTCTCTCTCTCTCTCTTCTTTTCCTTCCTCTCCTTCTCTTGATCTCTCTCCCTTCTCTCCTTTTCCCTTGGCACCACCTCTCTTCCCCTTGATCTTTTTGGCCAACTTCTCCTCCAAGCCACTTGGTCAAGTCAACTACTTCTCCTCCAAGCCAAGGGTGAGATATTTTAATCCAAGCTTCTCCAACAAGGTTAGCCAACCTCTCCTCCAAGGCAAGGGAATTTATTATTTTAATCCCAAGCTTCTAGAAGGTTGCCTCTCCTTAACTCATGCTTTCTTTTTCTTGAAGAATTACACTTTTGCCATTTAGCCACTTTATCATTTTTCTAAGATTTTATTGATGTTCCTTCACCATGAGAATTATTTTCCACTTATTAAAATCCAAGATGTTACATTTTCTCTCTTTACCTATTCCCTTAATGTTAGAAACATTTTCTATGCATACACACAAGGTGAAGAATTTCTAAGGCTTATATTTTCTTAGATATTTAAAAATTGTTTAATAATTTTATTTCATTAATTAAATATTTATGTACCTTTATTAATAAAAGAAACCAAATTAGGGATGTTACATCCATTGCTTATTTTCCACACAAAAATTTTATCTATTGCTTCACTCAATGGTTTTACTTGTCTTGCACTCCAAAGCTTACTTTTTATACACTTAACTTAGGGGCAATCATTGCTTATCATGGAGGGCTTCTATTCCATCATGTTGGTTCCTTTTTCTCCAAAAGTTTCAGATTTCTCCTTATTCTTTGGGCTTGGGTGAATTCTCCTGCTAAGGGTAGGATTGCTCACACATGCATCTTGGATCTTGGCCTACTTCCTTCAACTTAGTCCAAGTCCATAGGGTGTCACTCTTTTGGGCCATCCATGTGGCTTTCTAACAACTCCTATGATGTGGAAACATCCTAGATAAGGTGTCCATGAGTTGGCATCCTAAGTGGAAGTCAAATAGTATAGGGTAGGGTGTCAAACTTAGGGAATTTAGTTCTTAAATTAGGAAAATTCCCATAATCCAACTTCTTGAAATTCCAAAACCTCCACCCAACTTCTAAAAATTTCTTTCCTTACCCAAGAATTTTGTCTCTCACTAGCCATTATTTCTAATTTTCGCCTCTTAGGTTCTCCTCCCTTAATATTAGAAAATTCCCTATGCCTACACATAAGGTTAAGAATTTCTAAGGATGATATTCTATCAAATATTCATCTAATATTTCTTAGTAGGCCTTTATTCTTCTCTTATTCCCTTGATTTAATATTTTATATGCCTTATTAATAAATGAAGAATTAGGGATGTTACATATAGCATAAATTCTTTACTACTCAAAGCATATTAATTAGCATGACATTATGGATGTCAGATATAATACTAATGATTTTGATATACATTTTTTGGCAATAGGAATATTACATTATTGCATGCATATACATGATATTAAAATGTTTGAAATGAGCATGAAATGCATATTATATCAGTGCATAGCACATGGGCACATTATATTGCTGTATATTGATATCATATCATGGTTATTGTGGAATAAAAAGAAAAGAGAAAGGTCACATGGTTTGTCATATTTGGTACCAAGTAAGGGACACCTTATTCATAGCTATGAGAAAATAAGAGATTTTGGCCATGTCTGGATAGAGCGTGATAAGCATGTGCAGAAGTGAGTAAAGCGAGATAAGCATGCTCACGTTGACCTCAAAAATGAAAATATCTAAAAAGACCAGTTTAATAGCCATAACATGATTACATTATGATTTTATGATATGCATATGACATTATGATATAGCTACTTATGCCATAACTGTCATGATTGCATGATTTCATGTACATAGATATACAGTACATAATTGCTGCATGATGAATTTTGTATGTAATAATTATGATTTATTGTTGAACCTACTGGGATTGTAAATTCTCATTAATGTTTCCATGTTATGTTCAGAGAATTAGAGAAATCATGGACATATTCTCCATGAAAATAGTATTTAGTGTATGTTGGATTGAGTTGCTATACATAGATTATATCCTAGTAGTCCAACATTTGACTATGGTAGATCTGGCATAAAAGACTAACATAGAAGACTAGACTATTATGCATCACTATGCATGACTTTTTGTATATGGGTACTTTTGGCTAACTAAAGCCTGATGATAATTTTGTTGACATAGTGACAGAGTGTCCTCCTACTTTTGTACTACAAGTAACACACAGGGCATTATGATATGTACATAAACTCATGTCAAAATTTAATGCTAATTAAATCTTTTGATCCAAATTGTATTTTCTTTTAATTAAAGGTTTATTTTACTAAATTTGGTTAATGCGAGATATACAAACGGCAAGTTAATAGAGCTAATGACTTCAAAGAGATTTCAAAAAAAGTGGGGTCATTACAAGGGCATCTATGAAAGTAGGAGGAATATGCAAAACAAAATATAAGTCTACTCTTATGCCTAAGTTTGTAAGGATTATAGGAAAAATTTATTACATCTATGGGATACAACATATATATGAAAAATTGACAAAAAAAAGATTGAATTCCATTTTAAAAGTATTTTTTAAAAAATGGAAAAAAGGTATTTCATTTGATTTTGAAATATAATATAGAGAAATGATATAAAAATAAACAATTTTAAGAGAAGAAAGATCTTGCACATTTCTCTACCACTTGAAGGTTACCTTTCATAAAATTGGAGAATAACCCCTGCCTTAAGTGAGCCATGTATATGAATAAGCAATTTACACTTCCATTGTCTAAGATTCACTTGCAAAACATACTTTTTCATAGGTACACAAACTTTCTTGGGTCCTTTAGGTTAGGAGCGTCAACATTATTTTTAGGTACCCATTTCATTTTGTTTTAATACATAGATTCATTCTTATAAAAGCATTTGTTTACATTGTGACATTTTTTATAGTAAAAAGAGTAAGTCATATATATTTGGGTTACTTGTCATGGTAGCAGGCATAAAGAAATTCTTATAATATTTTTCTTTGGTTTTTGGTTTATAACCTAGACTAACTTTATCAAACACACATATTGAATTGCCTAGCAATATATTTAAGTTATCTCTTCCTTTAGTGAGCTTAGCTAGGACATTGTTTAAATCAATTTTGTCATTTTCAAGTTTCTTACAATTAACAAAAGAAGAAGATACATGCATTTTCTTGAAGGATATAATTTTTTATTTTAAAGATGTATTTTCTACCTTTATAGTAGAATTCTTTTCTTTTTCTAAATCAAAAGCTTTCTTTTCAATAGAATAATATTTATTTTCCAAAAGGGTAAGCATCTTAGCAACAATTACATACTCATCTTGCAATTCCTCAAAGGAAAATTTTTATTCACCATATGAGGGTTTTGAACTACTTACCTCACTCTTTGCCATTAAGCAAAGATTTCCTTCTTCATCCTCATCGGAGTCAAAGTCACTATCTCCCCATATGGCTATATATCATTTTCTTGTTTTTTCTTTCTCACCTTCTTTCCTAGAGGATTTTCTTTTGTCAAAAGACTCTTGCTTTTTTAGAAATTTTGTGCACTCCCATTTTATGTGTCCCGGTTTACCATATTCATAGCAAGTAATAGGATCCTTACTTCCTCCTTCTTGATTCCTTTTAAAAGAAGGTCTTTTTCTATATCCCTTTCTTATAAACATGTCATACGTTTTGACAAACAAATCAAGGTTGTCATGTGTAAGTTCAAAATTATTCATAGGGGTTCCATTACCTTCATCACTATCATCTTCCTCTTCTTTGTAAGAAGATGTAGCTTTAAGGGCTATGGACTTTTCCTTTCTATCTTCCTATTCCTCAATATTGAACTCAGTAAGGTAAGCTTTATGCTCGAAAAGGTTTCAAAATAATGTTAACACATATTGTGTAAAGGGTCTTTGTGCCTCTTGGATAGCAGTGAATTTGAGCTACCACTCTTTTGTGAAGGATATAAGAATCTTGTTTACTTGATCCTTAGGTGTGTAGATCTTACTCATAACTGCACAATGATTTACAATATAAGTAAAGTGTATTAACATATCTTTGATATTTTCTCCATTTTTCATCTTGAAATGCTAATATTGGTGTGTGTGAGTGTTGAATCTAGATCCTCTCATTTCCTTTGTACCTTTATAAGCTATTTGTAAAGCATCCCATATCTCTTTAGCCATGTTGAAATTTAAGACTCTGAATACTCATTTTGACTTAATGAACTTGTGAAGATGTTTTTAACCTTTGCATTGAGTTGGACAATCATCCTATTAGATTTAGTCCAAGCAATTTTTGGTTTAAGTCTTTCTAGGCCACCTTCAATAATAGTTGAAGTGAAGGAACAATTTTCTATGAATTCCCATAAATAAATGTCAATACCCTATATAAAAATCTTTATTCTAAGGTTCAAGTAGGTATAGTTTTGACCATTGAAATCCAAAGGTTTATTTATGGAATACCTTTCAGGAAAAAAAACAAAAATTGAAATTCAAGAACACAATTTGATAAAAGAAAATGTAGTAATAAATAAGCTAAAAGAAAAAGCGTAAAACATGATTAAATAAGCCAAAGTGCATCAATTAAATCAAATGATAAACAATAAAGATCAAAACAACAAACTTGAAAGATGAAAGTAAGGCTCTTAGAAAAACTATAAAGCAAACAAGGGATTGAGGTAGGCATAACAATATTCATCCTAGTTTTGCTTATTTACTGAGCTTACATTTAGTTCCCTGGTTGCAACTTGAGATTTTCACTATACCACAAGTTTTGATTTGGTACTTGTGATCCTCTTACACAACCACAACTAAACTGAGCTGGCACAAAAATGGGTTCACTCCCTTTACAACCAAATACAATAACCAATGGTGTTTTCCTACACCCAAATTGTCTAGGTTACCACCCCTTAACTAAACTTCACTAAATAAATCAAAAGCTAGACTTATAAACTCTCCTCTAGAGTTTATGTAATTCAAAGTA
Organism: Gleditsia sinensis; assembly: GCA_037074535.1. NCBI lineage: Eukaryota > Viridiplantae > Streptophyta > Magnoliopsida > Fabales > Fabaceae > Gleditsia > Gleditsia sinensis. The sequence goes on from CM073463.1 coordinate 44,249,409, forward strand.
AGTTTATATTAAAAGATCAAGGGAAAACAAGAACTTAAGAATGATTCAAGATGAAATGAACAGTTTTTATTGCTTTCAAATAACTTAGACACATAGTATTTATAGAGAAATAAAGTTTAAGCCGTTGGGAATCATTTAAGATCAAAATCAATGAAATTTCACTGTTGTAAACTTATGAATTTAATTTGCAAAGTTCTTTATGTAACATCCCTAATTTCGTTTCTTAATAAAGATACAAAAATATTTAATTAAGGAAATAAAATTTATTAGACAATTTTTAGATATCCAAAGAAATATAAGACTCATAAGTTCTTCACCTTATGTGTATGTATAGAAAATGTTTCTAACATTAAGGGAATAAGTAAAGAGAGAAAACCTAATAGGAAAAATTAGAAATAACATACTAAAGAGTGACAAAATTCTTGGGTAAGAAAGATAAATTTTTCGGAAGTAAGTAAAGGTCTTAAAATTTTAAGATTGGATTAAGGTAACTTTTCCTAATTCAAGATATAGAGTTCCTAAGTTTAACATCTTCATCCATACATTGGGCTTTCACCTATGGGCACTTCATATAGAGATTTTCTATTTCATATGAGTTTCTAGCAAGCCAATTGGACAGTGCAAGTGAAAAATCAAGCATAGACATGGACAAGGATATAGAAGTTAGAGCGATAGCCCAAAAATCATGAAAATGTGACCATGCCCTCCATGAAAGGTATAATTTCAGCTAAAGTGATAACTGCAACTTACTGCAGTTTTTATGAGCTTTTGGAGTATGTTTACTGCACTATTTTGATACATTGAGCACTTTTATTCCTGGACTTAATTAAATGGAATGACTCCCTTGGATATACTATCACCCATCTCGTTTGCTGCAGCAATTTTGTAAACATTTGTGGCAATTTAGCCAGCAACACAAGTGAGATTGAGTGAGCTGCCCCTTTTTGTCTTTACATGTAGAACTGATTTTGCTACTATGGCGCAGGTAGCAGAGGAGCAGAGCTGCGCAGCAGGTGTAGCACCCACCTAGCAGGAGAAAGCAGCAACCAACTAGCACTGCAAGCTGTTGGTTGGGCTGATGCATAAAGGCATCCACTACTGAAGTGGAGGGAAAAAGATGACACAAGGACACTGACTGCAGAGCAGGGGGAATGATGGCAAAAGCAAGGCAGCTGACTGGGACCACAAGGCTGAACGATAAAGAGACACGAGAGTGGGGGTGTAAAGGAGAGAATAGCTACACACTGCCAAGGAGCATTAGAGCACAAGATAGAGTGCAATCCTAGAATTCTATTATTTGCTGTTGTGTTTTCCTTTTTCTTCTGTTTTCTATCAAGACTGCACTTGCATTTCTTTTATCACAAGAGATGTATACCAGTGATTCTAGGATTTTTGTAACCAGTATAACCATGAGGCTTGACTAGTTTCCGGCTAGGGTTGCACAAGGGTTGTAATGAACTTGAGCACACTTTTAGTATAACACATTTCGTTGCAGCACTATTTTTACATTCAACTGTGTTTATATTTTAAATGCCCCTGATAATGGAAGTTAGTGGAGTTAGTCTGAGGTCTATATTCACCCGGGAGGGGAATATAGGCTGGAAAAACAAGTTGAATATATGGGGATAGCCAATATAGGAATATATGGTCCCCCATTACCCCAGCAGTGGAGCTTTATGCACAACTCGAGGGTGAAGACCGCTGCAGGGATGCAGGTCTGAACCTCAGAATTGTAAGGAATAGAAGTCTTGGAAGACTTTATTCAAGACTGAATTGGGCACCTAAGACAATTGCTGTAGCAATTCCTAGAGCAAATATGAGTGCAATAGTTCATGGCAACCCTAAGCAACCCTAGACCTCCCTATTCCATTTTCTTTACACCCTAGTACCCCTCATCCTAGTTATAGCTGTATTTAATTGTTCCACCTTTATTTTATCTTATAAACCATCCTTTCTGTTCTACAGCATTTCGCACAGCAAAAGTCTCCTTAACAGTTTTAGTTCACTCCTTGTGGGACGATACTCACTCATCACTTTATTACTTGGTCACGACACATGCACTTACGTTCGGACACTGTATTCATCTTTGCATGATAACCAATAAGTTTTTGGCGTCGTTACCGAGGAGTGTCAACTTAAAAATTGTTCTTAGATACTTGACTGCGTAAAGTGTTTTTAGTTATATCTATCATTCGCTCTGGCATTTTGTTGAACAAGTAACGCAGTGCATGAGCTGAGCTGACAGAGAACTTCTGCCTCTAGATCCAGAGATAGAAAGAACGCTTTTGAGAAGAAAAAGAGGACAGTTAGGACCTCAGCTGCAGGCAAAAATGGCTAATCAGAATGGTGCAGACAACATGGACGATAGAGATATAGTCCTAAATGCTTATGTTCAACCAAACCTGAATGGGTTGAACCCGAGTATTGTGAGACCAGAGAGCGAGGCTCTACACTTTGAGCTCAAGCCAGTAATGTTCTAGATGCTGCAGACTACAGGCCAGTTCAGTGGAATGCCTACAGAAGATCCTCATCTTCACTTAAGAGTATTCATGGAAGTCACGTGTGCTTTCAAAATGAATGGGGTAACAGAAGAAGTGCTCAGGCTAAAGCTGTTCCCTTACTCATTACGAGATTGAGCAAGAGTGTGGCTGAACTCTCTGCCACCAGACTCTATTGCTAACTGGAGCAATTTGGCTGAGAAGTTTCTACTGAAATATTTCCTGCCCACTAAAAATGCCAGATTAAGAAATGACATCACCTCTTTCCAGCAGTTGGATGGCGAATCATTGTATGAGATCTGGGAAAGGTATAAAAAGTTATTACGAAGATTCCCTCATCATGGAATCCCTTACTGCATTCAGATGGAAACCTTTTACAATGGCCTTAATGCTCAAACCCGCACTATAGTGGATGCAGCAGCTAACGGGGCACTTTTGTCCAAAACGTATAATGAGGCATATGAGCTGCTCGAAAGAATGGCTAGTAACAACTATCATTGGCCTATGGACAGAGTTTCCACAAGTAAAAAAATGGCAAGCATGCATGAAGTGAGTGAAGTTACCTCTCTCACATCCCAGCTGCCTCGCTGGTTAATGTCTTGAAAAACCAGCCACTGAGCTGCCCTCAAACAGCCAATGCAGTCCAAGAAACTAGACCATCTTGTGTATTGTGCAATGGACCACATCTATTTGAAACTTGTCCCTCGAACCCAGAATCAGTGTGCTACGTGGGAAACATGAATTGCACTAACAATCCCTACTTCAACACATATAACCCAAGATGGAGGCAACACCCCAATTTTTCCTAGAGCAACTATGGTATGGGACAAGGGAGAAACTCTGCTCCACAAAGACCACAGGCTCCCCCTAGCTTCCATCAGCAGAGACAGCAGCCTCACGAAACTACCACTTCATTAGAATCCCTGATGAAGGAATACATGGCAAGGAATGATGCTCTGATCCAGAGTCAAGTAGCCTCATTACGGAATCTGGAAACTCAAGTGGGGCAGCTTGCCAATGAACTAAAAAGTAGACCTCCAGGGACACTTCCAATCAATACTGAAGTCCCTAGAAGATAAGGGAAAGAGCACTGCAAGGCTATAGCTCTAAGAAGTGGGAAGATGGTGGAGGCACCAAAGGCAAAACGACAGAATCAGAAAGACTCCACTGTACCCCTAGAGACAAGGAAAGACAAGCAGCAGCAAGAGGAGGAGGTAAGCGAGGAAGCAACTATCTCTGGAGAAAATGCTGCAGTTATGCCACAGCAAAATTCAGCAACTTTGCCGTAGCAAGGCATGCAGCAAACCAAGCTACCTCCCCCCTTCCCTCAGAGATTCCAGAAAAAGCAGAATGACCAGTAGTTTAGAAGATTCCTAGACGTCCTAAAACAGCTGCACATTAACATTCCGCTGGTGGAAGCACTAGAGCAGATGCCTAACTATGTAAAGTTCATGAAGGACATTCTGACCAAGAAGCGAAGATTTGGTGAGTTTGAAACAGTTGCCCACACAAGGGAATGCAGTGCTGTGCTGTAGAATAAGCTGCCACCCAAACTTAAGGATCCAGGCAGTTTCACCATACCTTGTTCCATCGGGAACTAGTTTTTTGGAAAGGCACTTTGTGACTTGGGAGCAAGCATCAACCTCATGCCAATGGCCATCTTTAAAAAGCTAGGAATTGGAGAAGCAAGGCCTACCACAGTGACACTACAATTGGCAGACAGATCCATTGCCCATCCAGAGGGAAAAATAGAGGATGTCCTAGTTAAGGTGGACAAGTTCATCTTCCCAGTAGACTTCATAATACTGGACTATGAAGCTGATGTAGAGGTACTAATTATTCTGGGCAGACCATTCCTAGCAACTGGCTGGACATTAATTGATGTCCAGAAAGGGGAATTAACCATGAGAGTATAGGATGAGCAGGTTACATTCAATGTACTCCAAACCATGAGGTTTCCCAGTGAAGAAGAAGAGTGTGCAGTTGTGTCTGTGATAGACACATTGGCATCAGAGCAGTTAAGAAAATGTTGCAAGGACCCACCATTAGTAGCATGGACAAAAGACTCAGATTCAGAAGAGGAGAACGAGAATGAATGGGCCTGGATTGATGTCAGACATGGCATTAGGAAGTAGGGGCCAATGAAGGAGCCATTATATGTGACCCCACCAGAATCAAGGCCGCTAAAGACATTAGTGGAAGACCAACCAGTCTTGGAACTGAAGTCGTTGCCAGCACACCTCAAGTATGTGTATTTACGAGAAACAACCACTCTTCCTGTGGTTATCTTAGCACTTTTGACAGGAGAACAAGAAGAGAAATTGGTCCTAACACTGAAGAAATTCAGGAGGGCTATTGGTTGGACACTAGCTAATATTAAAGGAATTAGCCCTTCATTCTACATGCACAAGATCCTTTTGGAGAGTAATGAAACAGGGTCCATAGAACCCCAACGGAGGCTCAACCCAATAATGAAGGAGGCGGTATAGAAGGAGATCATCGAATGGCTGGATGCTGGAATCATTTACTCCATATCAGATAGCTCCTGGGTTAGTCTAGTCTAATGTGTTCCTAAAAGAGGGGGCATGACTGTGGTGGAAAACGAAAATAATGAGCTCATCCCCACCAAGGTGGTGACTGGCTGGAGGATTTGTATGGATTACAGGAAGCTAAACAAAAGCACCAGGAAAGATCACTTTCCCTTGCCATTCATTGATCAAATGTTAGATAGGCTCGCAGGAAGAGAATATTATTGTTTCCGGGATGGCTATTCAGGGTACAACCAGATTGCTATAGCACCGGAAGATTAGCATAAGACCACCTTCACCTGTCCTTATGGTACCTTTGCATTTCGAAGAATGCCATTTAGACTCTGCAATGCTCCAGCAACATTTCAGCGATGCATGTTGGCAATTTTTACAGAGATGGCTGAGCAATTTGTGGAAATTTTCATGGATGACTTCTCAGTCTTCGGGGATTCATTTAACCTATGTTTGGAAAACCTTGCTAAATTCTTACAACGGTGTGAAGAAACAAACTTGGTGCTAAACTGGGAAAAGTGTAAGTTTTTGGTAAAAGAGGGAATTGTGCTAGGGCACAAAGTTTCTCAAAGAGGACTTGAAGTTGATAAGGCCAAGGTGGAAATCATTGAGAAACTGCCTCCGCCCACCTCTATCAAAGGCATTCGAAGCTTCCTGGGTCATTCAGGATTTTATAGGAGGTTCATCAAGGACTTCTCTAAGGTTGCCAAACCTTTATGCAGTTTGCTTGAGAAGGACAGAACTTTCTGTTTTGATGAAGGTTGTATGACAGCATTTTGTGACCTCAAGAAAAAATTGAGTACAGCCCTAGTTATAGTGGCACCAGACTGGACCTCTCCATTCGAGCTCATGTGTGATGCTAGCGAAGCAGCATTGGGAGCTGTTCTCGGACAGCGTAGGAACAAGCTTTTTCACTCTATATATTATGCCAGTAAAACATTACAGGGGGCCCAACTGAACTACACAGTGACAGAGAAGGAATTGCTTGCAGTAGTGTTCGCCTTCAAAAAATTCAGAGCATATCTGGTAGGAGCAAAAGTGATAGTGCACACAGACCATTCTGCCATCAAACACTTGGTTAGGAAAAAGGATTCCAAGCCCAGGCTCATTCGGTGGGTGCTTTTGCTTCAGGAATTTGACTTAGAGATCAGGGATAGAAAAGGAACTAAAAATCAAGTGGCAGACCATCTCTCCAGACTGGAAGGAGACAGCTCAGGAGAAAATGAAATTAACGAGAGGTTCCCAGATGAACAACTCTACCTACTATCCCAACATGGTGTGCCATGGTATGCTGATTATGTAAATTACCTGATGAGTGGACTGCTCCCACCAGACTTGACACTTCAGCAGAAGAAGAAATTTCTACATAAATTGAACTCATATTACTGGGATAAACCATATCTGTTCAAATAGTGCACTAATCAGATGATAAGAAGATGCATCCCCAGAGAAGAGGTGGAGCAAATTCTACAGCAATGCCATGCTTCCTCCTATGGAGGCCACTTCGGAGGAGTAATAACTACAAACAAGGTACTGCAGGCCTGGTTCTACTGGCCTTCTCTATTCAAGGACACCCATTCCTTCGTAATGCAATGTGACTGGTGCCAGAGGACAGGGAATATATCTCACAGACACGAAATGCCACTGAATAACATCTTGGAGGTGGAATTATTTGATGTATGGGGAATAGATTTCATGGGAACATTTCCCTTGAGTTTCGGCAATCAATACATCTTAGTAGCCGTCGACTATGTCTCAAAATGGGTGGAAGCCAGTGCATCTCAGACTTAATGAAGCCAGAGTGGTGACCAAGTTTTTGAAGAGAAACATCTTTATAAGGTTTGGAACCCCCAGAGCCATCATCAGCGATGGAGGGACCCATTTTTGCAATAGGCAGTTCAAAGCACTCCTAACTAAATACGGAGTAAGGTACAAGGTGGCAACACCCTATCACCCACAAACTAGTGGACAGGCTGAAGTCTCCAACAGAGAGATCAAGAGAATTCTGGAGAAAATAGTAGGCCCCACAAGGAAGGATTGGTCCTCAAGGTTGGATGATGCATATGGGCATATAGAACGGCTTATAAGTCACCACTGGGCATGTCACCATACAAGTTGGTGTTTGGGAAGGCTTGTCATCTGCCAGTAGAGCTAGAGCATCGAGCATATTGGGCAGTGAAGAATTTAAACCTGAATCTGGAAGCTGCTGGCGAGAAAAGGATGCTGCAGCTAAATGAGCTGGATGAATTCCGAGGGCAGGCTTATGAGAATGCCAAACTATATAAGGAGAAAGCAAAGCAATAGCATGACAAGAAGATACAACCAAGGAACTTCGAAGTAGGACAGAAAGTGCTGCTGTATAATTCGAGGCTAACTTTGTTTCCTTGAAAATTAAAATCTCGTTAGTTTGGTCCTTTTCGCATTTGCAAAGTTTTCCCTTTCAGAACTGTAGAATTGGAAGAAGAAAAGGAAGGAAAGACATTCAGGGTTAATGGACAAAGGGTCAAGCACTATCTGGGAGGTGATGTGGATAGACAGCACACCTCAACCCATCTACAAGAGGAATGAGCAAGGAGAAAGTCAGGTTATTGACTCTAAAACAAGCGCTCATGGGAGGCAACCCACGTTTAAATTTGTTGTTGATTAATTTAACAGTTTCTAGATAGTTTAAATCTTGAATCTAATAGCATTTGTGTTTGTTACGCAGGATGGGAAGCATAGAACTTTGCAGAACCAGTTTTTGTTTTGCTGCAGCAAAACTATATGAAAGACCCTGCTTTGCTATAGCAGGATTAAGAACAAGCCACCTCTACTGCAGCAACATCCTAGGCAAGCTAGTTTTTGCTGCAACGTTGCTGCAGTAAACGCAGTTAGCCCTAAATCAAAGGGTTCCCCTCTGCTATGCTTCTTATAAAAAAAATATTTTCAAAAAATTGTTGTCAGAAGCAAAATGGGGGCGGGAAAAAGGCAGAAGCCCATAAGTCACAAAAACACGTCTTTCACCCTCATTAAACCTTTACAACTTCCCCACCCCCTTCACCCTCGAGTACCTCACCCGAATTCCCAAAACCCATACAGCTCCCTCACCTACTTCGCACCAGAAACCTCCACTTCCAAACCTTAGTATCAACCATGTCGAGAATCAAGACAGTGGCCCGAAAGGCGAGTAAGGTGAAGAAGTTCACTTCCGAATAGAGCAAACAGAGACACGATGAGGAAATCTTGCTGCAAAATTTCTGTGCAGAAAAGGGCTTCACTTTCACAGCCACGGAGGATTTGGGACTGCCAATGTACGTTGGCACTGTGGTCAAACAGAGGGGATGGGAAAATTTTGCCAATCACCCGTAAACTGCCCTTATCACTTTGGTTCGAGAATTTTATGCAAACTTCTCACCAGAAAATGAGAAGTGGGTGACAGTCCGGGAGACTAGGGTTCGGTTTGACCAAGCCTCCATAAACAAGGCTTACAATCTGCCAGACGAAGAAGACTAGTACGAGGCCTATCTACAGGGTCTACAGGGCCAGGACTGGGACGCTATGCTTACCCGGGTATGCCTTCCCGACACCACTTGGGATAAGTCCCCTCAGGGCTCCACCACCATCAATCAAATCTCTCTAGTACCTACAGCAAAGGTGTGGTACCACTTCCTTAAGACTCGCTTGCTACCTTCTATCCATGGGCGGACAGTGAGCTGAGACAGAGTAGCAATGGTTGATGCACTTATATCCGGCAGACCACTCAACGTTGGCCGAATCATCAATGGCCAAATCGAAGTATGCGCCAACCGGAAAAAGGGAAGTTTACTTTTCCCTTCCCTCATCACTATCCTATGCAAAAATCGTGGAGTCCTAGTCTCCATTGATGAAGAAGTATTGAAGGACACTAAACCCATCACTGCTATCACCATTACTCAGATTGTCCAAGAGAAAGCTGCCCCATACCCACCAGCTGCTTCCCGAGATCCCCCACAATCTACCGGCCCCTCTGCTTCTTCCTCTACCCCCCAGCCAGCTGACAAGACCTTGCAGTTCATCCTCTATCAACAAGCTACCATTCTCAGGCAGTAAGCTGTGCTTTTGCAACTTCAGCAAATGTTTTGGCTTATGAGCAGAAAAAGGATTTTGCCCTTCACACCACCCTCGAACAGAACTATAAACAATTTTTCCTATTCCTGGAGTTTCCCACTGACTTGCTCTATACCACTTTGGAGGAGTCAGGCCCAGCACCTGAGCCGCAGATAGCACAGCAAAAGGATTCTGAAGGATCCTCCTCTAGCAAGGAGCCCCACCCAGAACCCCAACAGACACCAGTGAGAGCTGAGTGCTCTGATGATGATGAGCCCATTGCAAAACGGATAGCAATGATGAGCAAAGGGAAGGCCCTACAACAATCAACACAGTGCAAAAGTGGGCTTAGAAGCTCCTCAAGGTCTTCTGGGGGTCAATGCCCCAAGGGTGCTGCAGCATCCCTGCTAGCACCCTCAGGAAGTTCCCTGAACTCTTATTCCTTCTTTGCTGCATTTGGAATTCCTTTGCCTCTGCTTCTGTTTTTGGCTGTCTTTTGTGTTTTTGGCCATTGCATCAACAGTGAGGACACTGCTCACCTTTAAGTTTGGGGGGGTTATATAATGTTTGATATGGCATTTCTGTGGCTTAGTGTACTTTAGTTATTGCGGTAGAGTTTGCTGAAGCATGGACTTGTTTATTTGTGTTTTGCTTATCTATGTTGTTATTTTTCTGTGCTGCTGATTACTTATGTTTCTGCCTGCCTGTGTTGGATGAGTCTGCATTAGTACTTACTTATTTTGATGTATATAGTTATACATGTATGTTAAAAAAAACAAAAAAAAAGGGAAACACAGGGAGATAAGCCTTATCCTGCTATAGTTCTGGGATACTCTATGAGGAGGGTTGAAAGTTGCACAAAACCAGAATATGAGACCTACACCCTTGCCCAATCACACACAAAACCTTCTTCTAATGAGCACAGAAGATGGGCAGTTTTTGCAAGAGAAAATTGGTAATTTCAGAAATTGGACTTAAAATTTTTAGCGCCAATATTGAGAGTCTTCTATGAAATTAGGAAAGAGGCATAAGTTATTTGTGAGAAAGGTTTAAGTTTGGGGGGGAAGTAGAAAATAAAGAGAGAAATGTGGACACTCCAATGCCTCTGTAGTTCCTTAGTAACTAGGGGTATGCATGAGCCCCATGTGTGCCTTTGTGTAAAACAGGAACATAGAGTATGAGTGGGATGCTATTAAAGGGTGATAAGGCTGAGTAACTGGGTGTCCTCATCAACACATGTTGGCATTCGCGTCAAAAGGCACTAATGACCTTGGCTTATCAATATCTGTTTTTACAAAAAAAAAACAAAAAACAAAAAAAACAAAAAAAAACAAAAAAGAGAGAGAGAAAGAATGGAAGTCCATAACTACCCCCTATATAAGTTGCCCTGACTATGCTTATGTTGAAATATTTCAACTCATCCTAAGAAAGGAAGCTTGATATATTAGCATAAAAATCTTAGGAACTCTGGCTGATATTGACCCAAAAGACCCTTGGGGAAACTGTCCATATCACACACGCACAACTTTAAGTAAGGTTTTGGTTGAGATTGGGAAGAAGGCTTGTGGTGTTTCTATTAGGGAAAAATCCTGAGAGTTGAGAGCTATCAGCAGGATTATATGGAATTAGGCAGGAGAGAAAAGATTTGAAATTAATTGAAAAGAAAGGTGTGGTGAACAGAACAAGTTGCTTAGGGACAAGCAATCCTTTAAGTTTGGGGGGATTTGATAACTGTAACTTACTGCAGTTTTTATGAGCTTTCGGAGTATGTTTACTGCACTGTTTTGATACATTGAGCACTTTTATTCCTGGACTTAATTAAATGGAATGACTCCCTTGGATGTACTATCACCCATCTCGTTTGCTACAGCAATTTTGTAAACATTTGTGGCAATTTAGCCAGCAACACAAGTGAGATTGAGTGAGCTGCCCCTTTTTGTCTTTACATGTGGAACTGATTCTGCTACTATGGAATAGGTATCAGAGGAGTAGAGTAGCGTAGCAGGTGCAGCACCTAACTAGCAGGAGAAAGCAGCAACCAACTGGCACTGCAAGCTGCTGGTTAGGCTGATGCAAAAAGACATCCACTACTGAAGTGGAGGGAAAAAGCTGACACAAGGACGCTGACTGTAGAGCAGGGGGAATGACGGCAAAAGCAAGGCAGCTAACTGGGACCACAAGGCTGAACGATAAAGAGACACGAGAGTGGGGGTGTAAAGGAGAGAATAGCTACACACTGCCAAGGAGCATTAGAGCACGAGATAGAGTGTAATCCCGGAATTCTATTATTCGCTGTTGTGTTTTCCTTTTTCTTCTATTTTCTATCAAGACTGCACTTGCATTTCTTTTATCACTAGAGATGTATACCAGTGATTCTAGGATTTTTGTAACCAGTGTAACCATGAGGCTTGGCTAGTTTCTGGCTAGGGTTGCACAAGGGTTGTAATGAACTTGAGCACACTTTTAGTACAACACATTTCACTGCAGCACTGTTTTTACATTCAACTGTGTTTATATTTTAAATGCCCCTGATAACGGAAGTTAGTGGAGGTAGTCTGAGGCCTATATTCATCCGAGAGGGGAATAGAGGCTGGAAAAACAAGTTGAATATATGGGGATAGCCAATATAGGAATATATGGTCCCCCATTACCCCAGCAGTGGAGCTTTATGCACAACTCGGGGGTGAAGACCGCTGCAGGGATGCAGGTCTGAATCTCAGAATTATAAGGAATGGAAGTCTAGGAAGACTCCATTCAAGACTGAACTGGGCACCTAGGACAATTGCTGTAGCAATTTCTAGAGCAAATATGAGTGCAATAGTTCATGGCAACCCTGAGCAACCCTAGACCTCCCTATTCCATTTTCTTTACACCCTAGTACCCCTCATCCTAGTTATAGCTGTATTTAATTGTTCCACCTTTATTTTATCTTATAAACCATCCTCTCTGTGCTATAACATTTCGCACAACAAAAGTCTCCTTAACAGTTTTAGTTCACTCCTCGTGGTACGATACTTACTCATCGCTTTATTACTTGGTCAAGACACGTGCACTTGCGTTCGGACACTGTATTCATCTTTGCATGATAACCAACATAAAGCAAAGGAAATGGGTAAGAATGAGCCCAAATATAACAGGAAAAAATAAGAACCATGTGAGAAAATAGTATTGTAATAATAATCAAGATTAGGTCACATGGCATTAGGACAAACATCTATATTCTACATTCATAATTTCAACAAGTAGGTAATAATACATAGTATTATGACAAAACACCGTTATCCTACATAAATAATTTCAGCTAAGCAAGAGAGACTCAAGGGCTAAAAATTTTCCACTTAGAAAGGCAAACCAATCATACTTGAGTGAGACAAAAGAAAATGAAAATGAAATCCTAAATCAAAAGGACCTTGGCCCTTGTCTTAAGAAAATTTTATCATGATTTTCAAAATACAAATCTCCTTTTGCTATGCATATCTTGACTAAGGGAGAGGAAGAAAAGAACACGAGTTGTCTTTCTAAAAAAAGAAACCAAGTGTATCCTAATTGTGATAAGGTAGACCCATGATTATGAGAGGTGAAGCACTTGATAGTTTATTTAAGCAAAATCCAACCTTATAACATTATAATTTCTTCTAAGTGAGGGAGAGAAAAAATAGAAACAAGGTAGAGTGAGGAAATGAGAGAAAGAGAGGAAAGGAGAGGAAGGAAGGAGAAGGAGAAGTCTAGAGGACTAAGTATTCAAGGTAAGTTAGCTTAATCTCCATTTCAATCCATCTTTTCTTTTCATCCTTGGGGTTCAAAACTCACTCTCCTTCTCTTATTTAAGCTGCTAGAAAAGCTAAGGGAAAGGAGGAATCTTGCTACTTCCTTCAAGAGAAAACAAGAAAAAGAATTCACTAAAAGAGGTAGGGAGATCTTTAGGTAGGTTTAACAATATCTCTTTTTGAAGAAAAGTTTTGAAATTTGTAGCATTTATATGGGATTATGATCTTAGAACTTTAATAAAATTTAAAATATTTTCTACTTTAATGATTGGCCATGGATGTTGCTATATCATGTTACATGTTGATCTTGCATGTGATGGATGTTTTGAATACTTCAGTTGGTATGGAAAGTTTTGCATAGATATGGCTATGGGTGGCAAAAATTTAGGGCTTTTATGCTATTGTTATGTATATTTGAATATGGCAAAAATGGATGGAAGATGGTTAGGCTGGTAAATTATGTATGGCCTTAAATACCTAGGGGAAAACTATGAGAAATTTCAGTTGAGAAACACCCTTAGTGATGCATGATTTGATTCTGTTTTTCTTTTGAACTGGATGATGGAATATGTTAAATTAAGTAAGAAATATAATTAAATGTTGAGAGATGAGCAATTCTATGGTTAAGTGGAAATTTGGAAGAAAAATAGAACATGAATTAATAAAAGGATGAACAAGAACTTTAGGAAATGCTAGGCTAAGAAAACTAGATTTTGGAGTAACCAGGGAAGCTTCTGTTTTTGAAATGTTGGGAAGAATCAGTTAGGAATTAAAAGAAATAGTTAACATGAAAAATGTAGATATATTTCTCACAGATTTTTAGCCACTGGAATAACCCAATTTGAAGTTCAGTAAGGGAGATGTGGTCCAATTAGTAAGCAGTAGTCAAAAAATGGTTAACCAGAGAAAAATTTGACAAGTAAGCTTCTATGTTTGAATTTCTGGGAAAAATCTGAACTAAAATAAATAGTTAATATGAATATATATATATATATATATATATATGTCTCAAGAATTTTTATCCACTAGAATCATTCAATTTAGAATCTATATTAGGAAGATATGGTTAGATTAGTAAGCAATGGTCAGAAACTAGCTAACCAGGGAAGAATTTGTGAAGTATGTTTCTGTGTTTGAATTTTTGGGTGTAATCTGTAGGGAATTAAAGGACATTTTTAACAAAATAAATATAGATATATGTCTCATGGATCTATAGGCTTTGAAATTACTTCATTTGGAGTTGATATAAAGGAGATATGGCTGATTAATGAATAGAGGTCAAAATCAGTCTAGAATCCAGGGTGGAAAATGGAAGCGTTTTTGTTTTTAATTTTTTGGGAATAATTCGTAAAGAATATACAGAAATGAAAAATATGAAAGTTGTAGATAAGTGTCTTAAATTTTTATAGGCTTTGCAATCAACTCTATTGGAGTTCGTATAAGGGAGATATGGTTGAATAACTGAGGAAAGGTCACAAAACACGAAAATATTATAAATAGAAATAATAAATAACTAGTGAATGTGTAACAACTCCATTTAAGTATCAATTTTTTTTAAAAAAAAATACCATGAAGTTATTACCTCGTTACAACTTAACTCAAAATAATATTTATTTAATTTATACAATACAGAATTTACATACATGTCATTAATCAAACCATACGTACAACATATCAAACACATAAAAATATACATCTTATTTATTTGGGTTGACCAATTCCGGAGATACAGGTGCGGGTGGTTGCACTTTCACCGGGATCTAAGCCAATTGGACCACAAACATTTTATTTGCTTCTGGGATCTGCCTAACATAAAGTACTCGATCCAACGTGCACTAAAAGGTAGAGCCATAGAAAAATTTGCATAACTAATTTTTTGAACATAATATCGAAATATAGTGAGAATTAAATCACAGTAAGTTCAACAATAAATCATCATCAATATAGCTCATCACGTCATGTTCAGCTGTATAAACTACAGCAAATAACTTTGGTCACATGAATGCACTATATCTATGCACATGAGAATCATACAATAATAACATGTATGACAGGGTTAACTATTTTCAGAATATTATATGATGACTATCAATTTATTCTCATATCAAGCTACCTCGGTCAGGTTGAGTATTTTCTACTATCCAGTACGGGCTTTTCTCGCTCCGTCCGACATGACCTACTTTCTCTTTCTTTTCTCATTAACATGATTATAACCGTTGGTAGGGCATCCCCAACAGGTGCACCACATGGATTGCCATGTGACCGTGCTCTTTTCTTTTCTTTTCACAATAATTGCCAAAAATATGCTTTCAATAACAAGAATGTTCATTAAAATATAATTATTACCAAAAATCGTTGGTAACCATGCCATGAACATAACCATTTCAAATATCACTTTATAAAATATTTCCATGTCAAACTTTCACACTTAAGATGGTAAGAAGTTCATGCAATGGCAATGGCTATGGAATATACTTGTCATTTATTATTTTCATTTATAAGATTCTTTTTTTTTAAATATTAATTTCATTTCTTTATTTTCTTGATGCAGGTTTTCATCCTATCTGACCTTCTCTTACTAATCAGAGCATAAATCCCTCAATTTAACTCCAATTTAGGTAATCTTGATATCAATTTAAAGACAAAACAATTATCTAAAACTCTTTTGTTTAACAGTTGAACAAACTATTAAGAAATCATGTTGATATTACTCCCTCAAAGAATATGTTATTTCTTCTCAGGTAGGTTCTGACCTCTACCTACTAATCTGTCCATATCTTCATCAAAATAATTCCAAATTACGTGATTCTAGTGGCTAAAAATCCGTGACACATATAGCTATAATTCTTATGTTAACCATTTATTTTAATTCACTACATAATATTCCCAGAAATTAAAACACAGAAACTATCCTAACATATTCTTCCCTAATTAACCATTTTCTGACCATTGCTTACTAATCGGACAATATCTACCTCATATGGACTCCAAATTGAGTGATTCCAGTGGCTAAAAATCCGTGACACATATAGCTATAATTCGTATGTTAATTATTTATTTTAATTTCCCACAAAATGTTCCCAAAAATTAAAACACAAAAGCTATCCTAACATATTCTTCCCTGATTAACCATTTTCTGACATTTGCTTACTAATCGGACCATATCTACCTCATATGGACTCCAAATTGAGTGATTCGAGTGGCTAAAAATCTGTTAGACATGGATATACATTTGTTATGTTAACCATTTCTTTCAATTCTTTACTGATTCTTCCCAGAATTTTAAAAACAGTAGCTTAAAATTCTGCCACCTATAGCCATACCCATGCAGAACTATCTACACCAACCTAAGTATATTCAAACATACATGATATGTAATGTAACATCCCTAATTTCGTTTCATGTATTAATAAAATTACAAAAGTATTCAAAGTAACATCCCTAATTTCATTTCCTTTATGGATAAACATACATAAATATTTAAGGAAATAAAATTTATTAGACAATTTTTAGATACCTAAGGAAATATAATCTTTAAAAATTCTTCAACTTACGTGTATGCATAAAAATGTTCTAACATTAATGGAATAGGTAAAGAGAGAAAACCTAAGAGGAAATATTAGAAATAAACATGCCAAAGAAAGTTGAAATTCTTGGATAAGGAAGATAAATTTTGGTGAAGTAAGTAAAGGTCTTAAAATTTCAAGAAGATTGGATTAGGGTAATTTTTCCTAATTTAAGAGTTAAAATTACTAAGTTTAGTATCTCCACCCATAAATTGGGCTTTCACTTATGGACAATTCATATAGAGGTTTTCCACTTAACATAATTTTTTTTAGCAATCCCATTGGATAACCTAAGCAAGAAATAAAACATAGACTTGGACTAGGATATAGAAATTGGACCGGTAGCCCAAAAATCATGAAAATGTGACCAAGCCCATTATGAAATGTAGAATTTTAACCAAAGTAAAGAAAATAGACAAGAGTGATCCCAAATCCAATAGGAAAAATAAAAATAAAAATAAAAATAAAGTGATAAGATAATGGTGTAATCAAAATTAGGTGAAATGGCATTAAGACAAAAATTTAGCAAGTGGTATGATAATACAAGGCTTTAGGACAAAACATCTATATCTTACACTCATAATTTTAGCAAATGGTATGATAATACATAGCATTAGAACATTTCTATCCCACTCGCTAAATTTTTTGTCTTAATGCAATGTCACCTAATCTTGGTTACACCATTATTTCATCACTTTACTTTTATTTTTTATTTTTATTTTTCCTCTTGGGTTTGGCCTCATTCTTGCCCATTTTCTTTACTTTGATTAAAATTCTATCATCAATAATGGGCTTGGTCACATTTTCATGATTTTTGGGCTATCGGTCCAATTTCTATATCCTAGTCGATGTCTATGTTTTCTTTATTCATTGGGCTATCCTTTTGGTTTGCTAAAAATTTATGTGAAGTAGAAAAAATCTATATGAAGTGTCCATAGGTGAAAGCCCAATTTATGGGTGGAGATACTAAATTTAGTAACTTTTGCTCTTAAATTAAGAAAAATTACCCTAATCCGATCTTCTTAAAATTTTAAGACCTATACTTCACAAAAATTTATTTCCTTACCTAAGAATTTCCACTTTCTTTACCATGTTTATTTCTAATATTTCCTCTTAGGTTTTCTTTCTTTACCTATTCCATTAATATTAGAACATTTCTATACAAACACGTAAGGTGAAGAATTTCTAAGGATTATATTTCCTTAGATATCTAAAAATTGTCTAATAACTTTTATTTCCTTAATTAAATATTTATGTGCCTTTATTAATAAAAGAAATGAAATTATGGATGTTACTTTGAATACTTTTATACTTTCATTAATACATGAAATGAAATTAGGGATGTTACATTTCTCTCCCCCTAAAAGAAATTTTGTCCTCAAAATTTCAGAAATTACCTAATAAGAACAATTTCAGATATTTCTTCCTGATGACTTCTTCTAGCTCCCAAGTTGCTTCTTTCGGAGTCAAACCTTCCCATAACACCTTAACTAGGGGCATAGTTTTGTTCTGCAATTGCTTCATGTCAATGTCTAATATTGATGTTGGTACTAGCTGGTATGTCATGCTTTCCTTTATTTGGATTGGTTCATCTCGTATCACATGTGAGGAGTCTGGAAGATACTTCTGGAGCTGTGATACATGGAAAACATTATGCAAGTTGGACAAATTAGGTGGGAGAGCAACTTGAAATGCTGATGTCCCTACTTTCTTCAGAATTTGGTAGGGTCCCAAAAATCGCGGACTTAGCTTTCTTGTTTTGAGAGACCTACCAACTCCAGTAGTCGGGGAAAGTTTCAAAAATACATGGTCTCCTTCCTCAAACTCTAGAGGTCTATGTATCTTATTGTAGTAACTCTTTTGCCGACTCTGAGCTGTAAGTATTTTGTCTCGTATCATCTTGATTTGTTCAGTGGTTTGTTGAACTAGATCAGGACCCAATAAGTTCTTTTCTCCTACCTCAAACCAACATAGTGGAGATCGACACTTTCTACCGTATAAAGCTTTATAGGGGGCCATCTTAATACTAGAGTGATAGCTATTATTATAAGCAAACTCTACTAAAGATAGGTACTTATCCCATCATTTACCTTGCTCTATCACACATGCCCTCAATATATCTTCTAGAGTTTGAATGGTTCGTTTTATCTGCCCGTCAGTCTGAGGATGGTAGGTAGTACTGAACCGCAACTGAGTACCAAAAGCTTCCTGCAATGCCTTCCAAAACCTCGATGTGAACCTCGGATTTCTATCAGAAACGATATTTAAGGGAATTCCATGCAGTCTAACTATTTCCTGAATGTATAATTGGGCTAATTTATCCAGTGAATAGTTAATTTTTATGGGCAAAAAGTGAGCAGATTTGGTTAATCTGTCAACTATTACCCAGATAGAGTCATGTCCCACTGAAGTCTTAGGTAATCCCACAACAAAGTCCATTGAGATACTGTCCCATTTCCATTTAGGGATCTCAAGAGGTTGTAGAAATCTCGCTGGCTTTTGATGCTCCACCTTCACCTTTTGACAAATGAGACATTTTTGCCACAAACTCGGCAATGTCCTTTTTCATCCCTGGCCGCCAATACATCCTTTTTAAATCCAGGTACATTTTAGTGCATCCAGGATGGACTGTGTATTTACTCTGATGCACTTCCTGTAGGATCTTAGTCCTCAACTCTCGTTCTTGAGGGACACAAATCCTTCCCTGATACATGATTGCTCCATCTTCCATGACAAAAAAATTACCTTAGTCTTTATGATCCTGTAAGTATTGGTCGTGAGCTTAAGCCTCTTTGATCTGGGCTCTAAGGTCACACCCTATACTTAAACCATTAATGACTAGCTTCTTTGGAGTAAGAGTAGTGGCTAACTTCAAATTTCGAAACTCCTCTAGCATTTGCATCTCATACACCATTATCTGACCCATGTGCAGAGATTTTTGACTCAAGGCATTTGCTACAACATTCGCCTTTTTGGGATGATACTTTATCTCAAACTTGTAGTAATTGAAGAATTCTACCCAGCTTCGTTGCCTTATATTTAACTCCTTCTGATCAAAGAGGTATTTAAGACTTTTATGATCACAATATACTTCACAGGCTGCCCCGTACAAATAGTGTCGCCAAATCTTTAAGGCAAACACCACTGTCACCAATTCAAGATCATGGGTTGGATAGTTTCCTTCATGGGGTCTCAGTTGCCTAGAGGCGTAAGCAACTACTCTCTTATCTTTCATCAGCACACATCCTAGCCCTTTCTTTGAAGCGTCACTATACACTTCAAAATGTCCTGTGGGGTCTGGAATAATTAAAACAGGAGGAGTGGTCAGTCTTGTCTTAAGCTCTTAGAAACTAGCTTCACATTGATCAGTCCATGTGAAATGACATCCTTTCCTGGTCAATTTAGTCAATGGCAAGGTTATACGAGAGAAGTTTTGTATAAACCTCCTGTAGTATCCTGTCAAACCTAGGAAACTTCTGACTTCTGTAACCGTCTTTGGTCTCTCCCACTGAATCACTACTTCCATCTTGCTAGGATATACGGCTACCCCATTATTAAAGATGACATGTCTGAGAAAATTTACCTCTGACAGCCAAAATTCACACTTCTCCAATTTGGCATATAACTTTTTCTCTTTCAGCACTTGCAGCACGATTCAGAGATGTTGTTCATGTTCTTTCTCACTCTTAGAATATATCAAGATGTCATCAATGAACACTACAACAAATTGATCTAGGTAGGGTCAAAAAATGCGATTCATGTATTCCATGAAAATTGCAGGTGCATTTGTCAACCCGAAGGGCATTATGAGAAACTTATAGTGCCCATACCTAGTCTTAAAGGCAGTTTTTGGTACGTCCTCCTCCTTGATCCTAATCTGATGATATCCTAACCTCAAGTCAATTTTAGAAAAGATGGAGGCTCCCTTCAGTTGATCCAATAAGTCATCTATCCTAGGGAGAGGGTACTTCTTTTTAATAGTCACCTTATCCAGCTATCTATAATCTATGCATAGTCTCAAGTTCCTGTCTTTCTTCTTAACAAACAATATAGGAGCGCCCCAAGGTGATACACTCGGTCTAATGAATTGCTTGTCTAATAGTTCCTCCAACTGCTTCTTGAGTTCTTGTAGTTCCTTCGAGGCCATTCGATATGGTGCAATAGAGATAGGCCCTGTCCCAGGTAGGAGATCAATAGAGAACTCTATCTCTCTCTTGGGAGGTAAGCCTGGAATATCTGATGGAAATACTTCAGGAAACTCGTTGGCTATTGGGATTTCATCAAGCTTCGATTCTACTTCTAGGTTTGATAAATACAAGAGAATGTATCCAAGTACTCCATTCTTCAACTCCCTATTAACTTGATTGGCATTAAGCATCAATAACTGGACCAACTCTTTCGGAGTAGGAGGTAGAAATTGAACGGTCTTGTTACAACAATTTAGCAAGACTCGATTTCTAGACATCCAGTGTAACCCTAGAATGACCTCAATACCTCTTAAAGGTAAAAAGACGAGGTCTACAGAAAATTTTTTCTCCTGGATGGTGACTTGATAGTCCTTACATACAGAGGAAGTTAATACCCTTTCCCTTGTAGGGGTTACTACAGATAGCTCATAGGGAGTTTCAGAAATAGGAAACTAAAACTTCTTAATACATTCTTCTGATATAAATGAATGACTAGCACCAGAGTTAAATAACATCATAAGGGCAAATCCATAGATATATTATGTACCTTGAATCATTTCAAAAGATTGAGCTGCCTCTTGGCCGCTCAGGGTGAAAACCCTTCCTTTCACTTGAGTCCTATGTTCTGGCTGCTTCCCCACATTCTGTGGGCAATTTCTCGTAAAATGACCCTTCTGTCTGCAGTTAAAACATACATCTTATCCCATGTAGCATGGCCGATTACCATGCATGCGTCCGCACTTAGCGCACTTGACTAGGATGAGGTCTTGTTGGAAAGGTCTGGGACCCGCAGTCAATGGCCTCTTACCAGCTCCATATCCACTTCTTCTCATGCTCTTGCTAGGGTTGGGAAAATTTTTCTTCCTTTTCCATAGGTTTCGTCTTTGCTTTTTGTCCTCCACTGCCTTTAAACTTTTCTCCAAGAGTCTGCATTTATTGATCAGAGGCACAAACTCCCTAATCTCCATAGCCACAACAGCATTCTTTATGTCCGGGTTCAATCCCGCTTCGAACTTAACAGCCTTCCATGTAGGGTTAAATCGCAAATAAGAGGAGAACTTAGACAATTCCTCGAACCTCGCAATGTATTAGTCTATAGTCATGCTACCCTCCCGAAGTTGGAGAAATTCGATCTCTTTCTCCGTCAGCACAGTACTTGGAAAGTACTTTTCCAAAAAGGTGTCTTTGAACACCTGCCAAGTGATCTGCCTTCCTTGGTGAGCTAAAAGTTCTTTAGCTCCTCACCACCAGTATTCTGCTTCATCTTTTAGCATATATGCAACAAAGATTACTTGCTGCTCCTCAGTACAGCCCATCACTTCAAAGAATTTCTCTAACTCCCTTATCCATCTTTCAACTACAATCGAGTCAAAGCCGCCTTGGAAACAAGGTGGCCTAGTCCTCAGGAACTCGGATATGCCGTTATCATTTCCAGCCATCCGATTGTTAGCACCATTCACACCATTCGAGTTATTAGCATTTTGGAGGTATTGTAGAATTTGATTATTCGTCATGACTTGGTCTCGAATTGCCATAGCTAGGTTGTGCAGGGTTTCGTCTGTATTGTTTACCGGATTCCTCCTTGGTGGCGCCATTTCCTACTATGGAAAAAACAAAGTTATGCTGCTATTGAGGTGATCAAGCCCAATAGTTAGTTCAAAAATATTTAACAGCAGTCATAACACCACCTCAGCATGTAGGTAGGAAACACTAGTAATTTCTTACCTATATGAATTCACTGATCCCTATACAGCACAACCACAAACATACTCAAGACACTAAGATCGATTTTGATAACCATCCACCCATTAGCCATCTAGGATCGACCTGCTCTGATACCAATTATGTAACAACTCAATTTAAGTATCCAACTTTTTTTTTTAAAATACCATGAAGTTATTACCTCGTTACAACTTAACTGAAAATAAAATTTATTTAATTTATACAATACAGAGTTTACATACATGTCATTAATCAAAACATACGTACAACATATCAAACACATAAAAATCTACATCTTATTTATTCTGGTTGACCAATTCCAGAGATACAGGTGCGGGTGGTTGCACCTTCACCAGGATCTAAGCCAACTCGACCACAACATGCACTAAAAGCCAGAGCCACAGAAAAATCTGCATAACTAATTTTCTGAACATGATATGGAAATATAGTGAGAAATAAATCCCAGTAAGTTCAACAATAAATCATAATCAATATAGCTCATCACGTCATGTTCAACTGTATAAACTACAGTAAGTAACTTTGGTCACATGAATGCACTATATCTATGCACATGAGAATTGTACAATAATAACATGTATGACAGGGTTAACTATTTTCAGAATATCATATGATGACTATCAATTTATTGTCATATCAAGCTACCTCGGTCAGGGTGAGTATTTTCTACTCTCCAGTATGGGCTTTCCTCGCTCCGTCCAACATGGCCCACTTTCCCTTTTTTTCTCATTAACATGATCATAACTGTTAGTAGGGTGTCCCCTACTGATGCACCACACAGATTTGCCATGTGACTTTCTCTTTTTTTTCTCAGTAACATGATCATAACTGTTAGTAGGGTGTCCCCTACTGATGCACCACACGGATTTGCCATGTGACCGTGCTCATTTCTTTTCTTTTCACAATAATTTCCAAAAATATGCTTTCAATAATAAGAATGTTCATTAAAATATAATTATTACCAAAAATCATTGGTAACCATGCCATGAACATAACCATTTCAAATATCAATTTATAAAATATTTCCATGTCAAAATTTCACACTTAAGATGGTAAGAAGTTCATGCAATGCCAATGGCTATTGCATATACTAGTCATTTATTATTTTCATTTATAAGATTCTTCTTTTTTTTTAAATATTAATTTTATTTCTTTATTTTCTTGATGCAGGTTTTCAACCTATCTGACCTTTTCTTACTAATCAGAGAATAACTCCCTTAATTTAACTCCGATTTAGGTGATCTTGATATCAATTTAAAGACAAAAAAATTATCTAAAACTCTTATCATAATTTTCAAAATACAAATCTCTTTTTCCTAAAACTCTTATCTAAATGAATCCCTAAATCAAAGGGGCCTTGTACCATATCTTAAGAACATATCATAATTTTCAAAATACAAATCTCTTTTTCCTATGCATATCTTGACTAAGGAAGAGGAAGACAAGAACATAAGTTGTTTGTTTTCCAAAAATTCAACCAAGTGTAACCTAATTGTGATAAGGTAGACCCATGATCTTGAAAGGTGAATTATTTGGTGGTCTATATAAGAAAGCCCACCCTTACAACATTAGAATTTATTCCAAGTGAGGGAGAGGAAAAATAGAAGCAAGGCAGAGTGAGGAAAGGAGAGGAAGAAAGGAAGAAAGACGAAGGAGAAGTCTAGGGGACTAAATGCTCCAAGTAAGTTTAACAATATTTCTTTTTGAAGAAAAGTTTTGAAACTTGTAATATTTATATGGGATTTTGATCTTAGAACTTTGATGATTGGTCATGGATGTTGCTATATCATGTTACATATTATGTATGTTTGAATACTTAAGTTGGTGTAGATAGTTCTGCATGGGTATGGCTATGGGTGGCAGAATTTTAAGCTTCTGTGTTCTAATTGCTGGGAACATTCTATATGGAATCTAAACAAATGGTTAACATAAAAAATATAGATTTATGTCTCATGGATTTGTAGCCACTGGAATCATTCAATGTAGAGTTCATATGAGGTAGATCTGTTCCGATTAGTAAACAAAGGTCAGAAAATGGTTAATCAGGGAAGAATATGTTAGGATAGCTTAGGTGTTTTAATTTCTGGGAACATTCTATAAGGAATTAAAATAAATGGTTAACATATGAATTATATATATGTGTGTCACAGATTTTTAGCCACTGAAATCACTTAATTTGGAATTCTTATGAAGGAGATATGAATAGATTAGTAGGCAGAGATCAGAACTTATCCGAGAAGAAATAACCTATACATTGAGGGAGTACTATCACCTTGATTTATTAATATTTCTCTAAACAGTTCAACATAATAGTTTTAGATAATTGTTTTATCTTTAAATGGACAATAAGAGCACCTAAAGCAGAGTTAAATTGAGGGAGTTATCCTATGATTAGTAAGAGAAGGTCAGATAGGATGAAAACTTGCCTCAAGAAAATAAAGGAATAAAATTAATATTAAAAAAAATAATTATAAATGAAAATAATAAATGACTAGTATATGCTATAGCCATTGCCAATGCATTAACTTCTTACCATTCTAAGTGTGTAATTTTGACATGGAAATATTTGGATGAAACATTATGGTATGTGAGTATAATGAACATATTTGTTATTGCAAATCATATTTTTGGCGATTAATGTAAAAATAAAAGAAATAAGCACAGTCACATGGCGATCCGTGTGGTGCACCAGTAGAGGACGCCCTACCAACGGTTCTGAATATGTTAATAAGAAAAGAAAGAAAAACTGTGCCATGTCGGACAGAGCGAGAAAAGCCCGTACCGGAGAGTAGAAAATACTCACCCTGACCGGGGTAGCTTGATATGAGAATAAATTGATAGTCATCATATGATATTCAGAAAATAATTAATCTTGTCATACATGTCATTACTGTACGATTCTCATGTGTATAGATATAGTGCATTCATGTGATAAAAGTTATTTACTGTAGTTTATACAGCTAAACATGACGTGATGAACTATATTGATAATGATTTATTGTTGAACTTACTGGGATTTAATTCTCACTATATTTCCATGTCATGTTCAAAAAAGTAGTTATGCAGATTTTTTCTATAGCTCTGGCTTTTAGTGCACGTTGGATTGAGTTATTCTATGATTGGTGAATTCTAAATAAAATATTTGTGGGCGAGTTGGCATAGATCCCGGTAAAGGTGCAACCACCCGCACCCGAATCTCTGGAATTGGTTAACTAGAATAAATAAGATGTAAATATTTATGTGTTTAAAATGTTGTATGTACGTTTTAATTAATGATGTGTATGTAAACTTTATATTGTATAATAATAATAAATAAAAAAGTTGTTACATAATTGGTATCAGAGCAGGTTGATCCTAGATGGCCAGTGGGTGGATGGTTATCTGAATCGATCTTATAGTGTCTTGAGTATGTTTGTGGTTGTGCTGTGTAGGGGATCAATGAATTCATATAGGTAAGAAATTACAATTGTTTCCTATCTATATGCCGAGGTGGTGTTATGACTGCTGTTAAATATTTTTGAACAAACTATTGGGCTTGATCTCCTCAATAGCAGCATAACTTTGTTTTTGCTATAGTAGGAAATGGTACCACCAAGGAGGAATCCAGCAAACAATGTGGAGGAAACCCTACACAACCTAGCCACGGCAATTCGAGACCAAGTCATGACCACTAACCAAATTCTACAATACCTCCAAAATGCTAATAACTCGGATGGTGCTAACAACTGGATGGCTGGAAATGATAACGGCATATTCGAGTTCCTGAGGACTAAGCCACCTTGTTTTCAAGGCAGCTTTGACCCGATTGTAGCTGAAAGTTGGATAAGGGAGTTAAAGAAAATCATTGAAGTGATGGGTTGTACTGAGGAGCAGTAAGTAATCTTCACTGCATATATGTTAAAAGATAAAGCAAAATACTGGTGGTGGGGAGCTAGAGAACTTTTAGCTCACCAGGGAAGGAAGATCACTTGGCAGGTGTTCAAAGACACCTTTTTAGAAAAGTACTTTCCAAGTACTATGCGAGCGGAGAAGGAGATCGAATTTCTCCAACTCAGGAAAGGCAGCATGACCATAGACCAGTACATCGTGATATTTGAGGAGTTGTCTAAGTTCTCCTCTTACCTACGATTTAACCCAGATGAAGCATGGAAGGCTGTTAAGTTCAAAGCGGGACTGAACCCGGAGATAAAGAATGATGTTATAGCTATGGAGATGAGGGATTTTGTACCTCTGATAAATAAATGTAGACTCCTAGAGAAGAGTTTGAAGGCAGTGGAGGATGAGAAACAAAGATGAAACTTTTGGAAAAGGAAGAATGGGCCACAAAATTTTGGCAGAAATGTCAGAGGAAAAGCACAGGGTACTAGCAAGAGGCCAATGACTGTGAGTCCTCGACCTTTTCAACAAGACCTTGCTCCAGTCAAGTGCACTAAGTGTGGACTGTAACATCCCTAATTCCGTTTCTTTTATTGATAAAAGTACATAAATATTTAATTAAGGAAATAAAATTTATTAGACAATATTTTAGATATCTAAGGAAATATAATCCTTAGAAATTCTTCACCTTATGTATATGCATAGAAAATGTTTCTAACATTAAGAGAACAAATAAAGAGGGAAAACCTAATAGGAAAAACAATTAGAAACAACATACTAAAGAGATGCAAAATTCTTGGATAAGGAAGATAAATTTTTAGAAACAAGTAAAGGTCATAAAATTTTAAGAATATTGGATTAGGGTAATTTTTCCTAATTCAAGAACTAGAGTTACTAAGTTTAAAATCTTTACCCAAACATTGGGTTTTTACCTATGGACACTTCATATAGAGTTTTTCCATTTCACATAAGTTTCTAGGAAGCCCATTGGATAACCTAAGCAAGAAATAAAACATAGACTTGGACTAGGATATAGTAATTGGACCAATAGCCAAAAAATTATGAAAATGTGACCAAACCCTCCAAGAAAGGTAGAATTTTATCCAAAGCAAAGAAAATGGGTAGGAATAAGCCCAAATCCAAGAGAAAAAATAAAATAAAATAAATTAGGTGATGATATAATAATGTAATAATAATAATGATTAGGTTACATGAAATTAAGACAAAAATTTAGCAAGTGGTGTGATTCTACATTCATAATTTTGGCAAGTGGCATGATAATACAAGGCTTTAGGACAGAAACATATATATCCTACACTCATAATTTTAGCAAGTGGTATGATAATACATGGCATTAGGACAAAACATTCCTATCCCGCACAAATAATATCAACCAAATAATTGAGATTCAAGGGCTAGAAATTTGCCACCTAAAAAGGCAAACCTATCATACTTGTTTAAGACAAAAGAAAATGGAAATGAATCCCTAAATCAAAAGGACCTTGTCCCATATCTTAAGAACATATTATCATAATTTTCAAAATACAAATCTCCTTTTCCTAAGCATATCTTGACTAAGGAAGAGGAAGACAAGAATATAAGTTGTTTGTTTTCCAAAAATTCAACCAAGTGTAATCTAATTGTGATAAGGTAGACCCATGATCATGAAAGGTGAATTATTTGGTGGTCTATCTAACATCCCTAATTTCGTTTCTTTTATTGATAAAAGTACATAAATAGTTAATTAAGGAAATAAAATTTATTAGACAATATTTTAGATATCTAAGGAAATATAATGCTTAGAAATTCTTCACCTTATGTATATGCATAGAAATGTTTCTAACATTAAGAAAACAAATAAAAAGGGAAAACCTAATAGGAAAAACAATTAGAAATAACATACTAAAGAGATGCAAAATTTTTGGATAAGGAAGATAAATTTTTTAGAAACAAGTAAAGGTCATAAAATTTCAAGAACATTGGATTAGGGTAATTTTTCCTAATTCAAGAACTAGAGTTACTAAGTTTAAAATCTTTACCCATACATTGGGCTTTTACCTATGGACACTTCATATAGAGTTTTTCCACTTCACATAAGTTTGTAGGAAGCCTATTGGATAACCTAAGCAAGAAATAAAACATAGACTTGGACTAGCATATAGTAATTGGACCAATAGCCAAAAAATTATGAAAATGTGACCAAACCCTCCAAGAAAGGTAGAATTTTATCCAAAGCAAAGAAAATGGGTAGGAATAAGCCCAAATAAAAGAGGAAAAATAAAATAAAATAAATTAGGTGATGATATAATAATGTAATAATAATAATAATGATTAGGTTACAGGGCATTAAGACAAACATTTAGCAAGTGGTGTGATTCTACATTCATAATTTTGGCAAGTGGCATGATAATACAAGGCTTTAGGACAAAAATATCTATATCCTACACTCATAATTTTAGCAAGTGGTATGATAATACATGGCATTAGGACAAAACATTCCTATCCCACACAAATAATATCAACCAAATAATGGAGATTCAAGGGCTAGAAATTTGCCACCTAAAAAGGCAAACCTATCATACTTGTTTAAGACAAAAGAAAATGGAAATGAATCCCTAAATCAAAGGGACCTTGTCCCATATCTTAAGAACATATTATCATAATTTTCAAAATACAAATCTCCTTTTCCTATACATATCTTGACTAAGGCAGAGGAAGACAAGAACATAAGTTGTTTGTTTTCCAAAAATTCAACCAAGTGTAATTTAATTGTGATAAGGTAGACCCATGATCATGAAAGGTGAATTATTTGGTGGTCTATATAAGAAAACCCACCCTTACAACATTATAATTTCGTCCCAGTGAGGGAGAGGAAAAATAGAAGCAAGGTAGGGTGAGGAAAGGAGAGGAAGAAAGGAAGACAGGGAAAGGAGAAGTCTAGGGGACTAAGTGCTCCAGGTAAGTTTAACAATATTTCTTTTTGAAGAAAACTTTTGAAACTTATAATATTTATATGAGATTTTGATCTTAGAAGTTTGATGATTGGTCATGATGTTGCTATATCATGTTACATATTGATCTTGCATGTGATGTATGTTTGAATACTTAGACTGGTATAGAAAGTTCTACATAGGTATGGCTATGGGTGGCAAACGTTTTAGCTTCTGTGTTTTAATTTCTGGAAATTATCTATAGAGAATTAAAATAAATGGTTAACATAAGAATTAAAGATATATGTGTCATGGATTTTTACCCACTGAAAATATTCAATTTGGAGTCCATATATGGTAGATATGGTCCGATTAGTAATCAAAGGTCAGAAAATGGCTCATCAAGGAAGAATATGTTAGGATAACTTCTGTGTTTTAATTTCTATTAATTATTTGTAGGGAATTAAAATTAATGGTTAACTTAAGAATTAAATATATATGTGTCACAGATTTTTAGCCACTGGAATAATTCAATTTGGAGTCCATATGAGGTAGATAGGATCCGATTAGTAAGCAAAGGTCAGAAATTGGTTCATTAGGGAAGAATATGTTAGGATAGCTTTTGTGTTTTAATTTTTGGGAATTATCTGTAGGGAATTAAAATAAATGGTTAACATAATAATTAAATATATATGTGTGATGAATTTTTAGCCACTGGAATCATTCAAGTTGGAGTCCATATGAGGTAGATATGATCCGATTAGTAGTCAAAGGTCAGAAAATGGTTCATCAGGGAAGAATATGTTAGGATAGTTTATGTATTTTAATTTTTGGGAATTATCTGTATGGAATTAAAATAAATGGTTAACATAAGAATTATAGATATGTGTGTCACGGATTTTTAGCCACTGGAATCACTCAAGTTTGAGTGTATATGAGGTAGATATGGTCTGATTAGTTGGTAGAGGTCATAACCTATCCGAGAAGAAATAACTTGTACATTTAGGGAATAATATCACCTTGATTGCTTAATATTTAGCTACAATGTTCAACATAATAGTTTTAGATAATTGTTTTATCTTGAAATTGACACCAAGATCACCTACATCAGGGTTCAATTGAGGGCGTTATGCTCTGATTAGTAAGAGAATGTTAGATATGATGAAAACCTGCATCAAGAAAATAAAGAAATAAAATTAATATTTAAAAAAGAAGAAGAATCTTATAAATGACTAGTATATGCCATAGCCATTGCCATTGTATGAACTTCTTACCATCTTAAGTGTAAAATTCTGACATGGAAATATTTTGTAAAGTGATATTTGAAATGGTTATGTTCATGGCATGATTACCAATGATTTATGGTAATAGTTATATTTTGATGAACATACTTGTTATTGAAAACATATTTTTGGCTATCATTGTGAAAAGAAAAGAAATGAGCACAGTCACATGGCAATCTGTGTGGTGCACTAGTAGGGGACGCCCTACCAACGGTTATGATTATGATTATGAGAAAAGAAAGAGAAAGTGTGCCATGTCGGACGGAGCGAGAATAGCCTGTACCGAAGAGTAGAGGATACTCACCCTGACCGGGGTAGCTAGAAATGAGAATAACTTGATGGACATCATATGATATTCTAAAAATTGTTAATCCTGTCATACATATCATTACTGCATGATTCTTATGTGCATAGATATAATGCATTCATGTGACCAAAGATATTTTCTGTAGTTTATACAGCTGAACATGACGTGATGAGCTATATTGATGATGATTTATTGTTGAACTTACTGGGATTTAATTCTCACTATATTTTCATATCATGTTTAGAAAATTAGTTATGCAGATTTTTTTATAGCTCTGGCTTTTAGTGCACGTTGGATCGAGTATTTTATGTTGGGAAAATCCCAGAAGCAAATAAAATGTTTGTGGTCGAGTTGGCTTAGATCCCATTGAAGGTGCAACCACCTGCACCTGTATCTCCGGAATTGGTCAACCAGAATAAATAAGATGTAGATTTTTATGTATTTGATATGTTGTACGTATGTTTTGATTAATGACATGTATGTGAACTCTGTATTGTATAAATTAAATAAATGTTATATTGAGTGAAGTTGTAACGAGGTAATAACTTCATGGTATTTTTTTAAAAAAACAAATTTGATACTTAAATGGAGTTGTTACAGTCGATATAAGAAAATCCACCCTTACAACATTATAATTTCATCCAAGTGAGGGAGAGGAAAAATAGAAGCAAGGTAGAGTGAGGAAAGAAGAGGAAGAAAGGAAGAAAGAGGAAGGAGAAGTCTAGGGGACTAAGTGCTCCAGGTAAGTTTACAATATTTCTTTTTGAAGAAAACTTTTGAAACTTATAATATTTATATGAGATTTTGATCTTAGAACTTTGATGATTGGTCATGATGTTGCTATATCATGTTATATATTGATCTTGCACGTGATGTATGTTTGAATACTTAG
The DNA here is from genome assembly GCA_037074535.1 of Gleditsia sinensis. NCBI lineage: Eukaryota > Viridiplantae > Streptophyta > Magnoliopsida > Fabales > Fabaceae > Gleditsia > Gleditsia sinensis. The sequence continues at coordinate 44,281,060 of CM073463.1, forward strand.
ACTGGTATACAAAGTTCTACAAAGGTATGGCTATGGGTGGCAAAATTTTTAGCTTCTGTGTTTTAATTTTTGGGAATTATCTATAGGGAATTAAAATAAATGGTTAACATAAGAATTAAAGATATATGTATCACAGATATTTAGCCACTGTAATCATTCAATTTGGAGTCCATATGAGGTAGATATTATCTGTATGGAATTAGAATAAATGGTTAACATAAGAATTATATCTATGTGTGTGTTGGAATTTTAGCCACTGGAATCATTCAATTTGGAGTCCATATGACAAAGTTATAAGCTGATTTGTAGTCAAAGGTCAGAAAATGGTTCATCAGGGAAGAATATGTTAGGATAGGTTTTCTATTTTAATTTCTGGTGTATGGAATTAAAATAAATGGTTAACATAAGAATTATTGATATGTGTGTCACGGAGTTTTAGCCACTGGAATCACTTAAGTTGGAGTCCATATGAGGTAGATATGGTCTGATTAGTAGGTAGAGGTCTGAACCTATCCGAGAAGAAAAAACATGTACATTTTGGGAGTAATATCAACTTGATTACTTAATATTTCGCTACAATGTTCAACATAATAGTTTTAGATAATTGTTTTATCTTGAAATTGACACCAAGATCACCTACATCGGAGTTCAATTGAGGGAGTTATGCTCTGATTAGTTAGAGAAGGTAAGATATGATGAAAACCTGCATCAAGAAAATAAAGAAATAAATTTAATATTTAAAAAAGAAGACGAATCTTATAAATGACTAGTATATGCCATAGCCATTGCCATTGTATGAACTTCTTGCCATCTTAAGTGTAAAATTCTGACATGGAAATATTTTATAAAGTGATATTTGAAATGGTTATGTTCATGGCATGATTACCAATGATTTATGGTAATAGTTATATTTTGATGAACATACTTATTATTGAAAACATATTTTTTGCTATCATTGTGAAAAGAAAAGAAATGAACACGGTCACATGGCAATCCGTGTGGTGCACCAGTAGGGGACGCCCTACCAACGGTTATGATTATGATTATGAGAAAAGAAAGAGAAAGTATGCCATGTCGGACAGAGTGAGAAAAGCCCGTACCGGAGAGTAGAGGATACTCACCCTCACCGAGTAGTTTGAAATGAGAATAAGTTGATGGCCATCATATGATATTCTAAAAATAGTTAATCCTGTCATACATATAATTACTGTATGATTCTTATGTGCATAGATATAATGCATTCATGTGACCAAAGATATTTTCTGTAGTTTATATAGCTGAACATGACGTGATAAGCTATATTGATGATGATTTATTGTTGAACTTACTGGGATTTAATTCTCACTATATTTTTATATCATGTTCAGAAAATTGGTTATGCAGATTTTTCTATAGCTCTGGCTTTTAGTGCATGTTGGATCGAGTACTTTATGTTGGGCAGATCCCAGAAGCAAATAAAATGTTTGTGGTCGAGTTGGCTTAGATCCCGGTGAAGGTGCAACCACCGGCACCTGTATCTCCGGAATTGGTCAACCAGAATAAATAAGATATAGATTTTTATGTGTTTGATATGTTGTACGTATGTTTTGATTAATGACATGTATGTGAACTCTGTATTGTATAAATTAAATAAATTTTATATTGAGTTAAGTTGTAATGAGGTAATAACTTCATGGTATTTTTTTTAAAAAAAATTGATACGTAAATGGAGTTGTTACATGGACGCATGCATGGTAACCGGCCATGTTAAATGGGACTAGATGTTTGTTTTAAATACGGACAGAAGGGCCATTTTGCAAGGAGCTGCCCACAAAATATGGGAAACCAGCCAGAACAGAAGCCTCAGGTGAAAGGAAGGGTTTTCACCCTGAGCGGCCAAGAGGCAGCTCAATCTTCTGAAATGATTCAAGGTACATGTTATATCTATGGATTTGCTCTTATGGTGTTGTTTGACTCTGGTGCTAGTCATTCATTTATATCAGAAGAATGTATTAAGAAGTTTCAGTTTCCTATTTCTGAAACTCCCTATGAGCTATCTGTAGTTAGCCCCATAGGGGAAAGGGTATTAACTTTTTCTGTATGTAAGGACTGTCAAGTCATCATCCAAGAGAAACCCTTTTCTATAGATGACATGCTATAAAATAAGCATGTTTTTGACATGTTTTAAGTTGCTTTTTATTTAATTTTAGTAGAAAATAGATTTGAATTAATTGAGTGTTGTGTTTTGTGCTTTAGGAATAATAAAGAAGAAATGAAGAGGAAAATAAAGAGAAAATCATAGAAAAATGCTGATTTCTGACCTTTTGCCACTAATTAAAGCATATCTCACTCATTTGGACTCCGATTAAGGTGATTTTCAGTGGCAATGGAAAGAAGAAACATAGAACTACAACTTTCATGTTCGGCAATTCAAAAAATTCCCGAAGATTCTAGGCTCCGCGGCGCTCACAAGAGAGCGCCGTGGCAACACGTTAGGACAAATTCGGAGCGCCGCGGCGCCTGCGCACCTTTGACACAGACCACTGCGGCGCTTAACCCAGCGCACTGCGGCGCCTCGTGGCAGGATCTTCGTAGCGCCGCGGCACTCTACTTAAGAGCCGCAGTGCCCGCCCGCCGTACAGGACTTGCTAATTTCGCGATTTTAGGTCGTTTTCGCCCAAATTGAAGTGGGATGGACGAAAATTTGACCTAAATACGTTCTGACTTCGATTAGGACGAGGAAAGTCTATAAAAAGGGAAGAAAGCAACTAGAGAAAGGATCCAATTCTTCACCTACATTCTTCAATTCTTCTTTAGAGTTTCTTATGGCCCTGCGTGGCTAGTTCTTTTTAGTTGGTTGAGGTGAGTTGAAACCTTAAGGGATTTTTATATATTGTGAGATATGGATTTGATGTTATTATTTCAATTTGATTTGAATATTGATTGTTCATCTGTTCTTATTCTTAATGATTATTCAAATGATTGCTAGGAGACCTACTAGTATTTTGTCTATTTTAATCTACCACTGAATTGTGTTTTGAACAAAGTTTTCAATTCTGTGATTCATGAGGAAAATAGGTTTGAGGATTTTGGATTATAGATCATTGAACCTATGATGAATGATTAACTAAATTAAATATAGCCGATGTGTTTATATTTGTTTAGTTCTGTCAGTTTCTCTAGTTCTTCATGCGGTTAACAAGTTATGTTTTACCGATGTGCTAAAGTATGGCTTGTTAATTAGGGTTTGATTAGTGCGATTGTCATTAATTTGCTAGGCTTAAGGAGAAACAGGGTTAAAAACCCAATGATAGATATTCATTTGCAGATTGATTATGTTTTCAATGATCAATGTAATCCCTAGACGGTGGATACCAACTGAAACCAACGTCTTTATCATTTATCTCTTTCTCTTAATTATTTTCATTATTGTTTACTTTATTTAATTTGCGATTATCAATCCCCCCTTTTTAATCACATAAGGTAATTCCAGTCTCTGTGGGATCGACCCTTACTCCTACTACTACAGGTTAGTTTTGAGGTAAGGTATTAATTTGGGTGCACCTGCGACAGTGCGCACCAAATTTTGGTGCCGTTGCCGGGGACTGCGTCATTTCTTTTTGTGATTTTTTTGATTTATGCCTGTAACTCGTTCTTCTAATTCTCGAGATTTATAGTTCAATCCAGATATTGGAAAATCTGTATACAGGCATATAAGAGGAATTTAAGAAGACATTGATCATGATACGGAGGAAGTGATCATGGTCAGGCATCCCACTCTGAAGGAGCTTGCAGCTCCTGATTTGCATCAGCAACCCTTATGCAATACTTTTCCTAATCTTGATGATAATGTTAATTTTGAGTTGAAATCTGGATTAATTCATCTCTTACCAAGTTTTCATGGTCTTGCAGGTGAAGACCCGCATAAATATCTGAAGGAGTTCCATGTAGTATGTACCAGTATGAGGCCCCATGGAGTAACTGAGGAACAAATAAAACTCAGGGATTTTCCTTTTTCCTTAAAAGATTCAGCCAAAGATTGGTTGTATTATTTGCCCTCTGGTACTATCACTACCTGGAATGAGATGAAGAGAATGTTTTTAGAACGTTATTTTCCTGCATCTAGAGCCGCTACTATTAGGAAAGAAATATGCGGCATTAGACAATTGCATGGTGAAACGCTTTATGAATATTGGGAGAGGTTTAAGAAACTTTGTGCAAGCTGCCCACATCATCAGATTAGTGAGCAGCTACTAATCCAATATTTTTATGAAGATCTTTTGCAGAGAGATAGGAGCATGATAGATGCAGCTAGTGGAGGAGCACTAGTACATAAAACTCCTGAGGCAGCCAGAATCCTGATATCAAATATGGCTGCCAATTCACAACAATTTGGCATTAGGCATGATCCTCCTATTAGGCATGCCCATGAGGTAAGTACCACTTCTCTTCAGAATCAAATTTCTAAACTTACTTCTCTTATGCGCCAAATGGCTACAGGTACACTTCAGCAAGTTAAAGTATGTGGAATATGCTCAGCCACAGGGCACCCAACTGACATGTGTCCTACACTTCAAGAGGAATCCACAGAACAAGCGAATGCTGTAGGAGGTTTTCCTTGCCAACCAAAGAGGTATGATCCATATGCTAATACATACAATCCTAGATGGAAGGATCATCCCAATTTCAGATATGGGAATGCACAAAATAGGCTTGCAGGACAAAATTTTCAACAAAATCAGCAAGCCTATTATCCTAGACAGAATGCACCCCAGGATCAACAGGTAAGTAATCCGTTGGAAGACATTGTGAAAACTCTTGTACATAACTCTCATCAATTTCAGCAAGAGACAAGAGCTAGCATTCAGAATCTGACAACTCAAATAGGTCAGTTAGCAACTACAGTAAGTCGATTGGATCCTCAGAACTTAGGTAAGTTACCTTCTCAAACTGTGGTGAATCTTAGAGAAAATGTCAGTGCAATTATTTCAATTAGTGGTAAGGAAATTAAAGGCCCACTATCTGTCTCTTCTCCTAAGAAAACTAAAAAATCAATTAAGGGGAATGAAGCACCTACAAGTAAGTCTCCTTCTAATCCAAATTATGAAGTAATGCCTCCTTTTCCAGAATCTCTTAAAGAGAATAGGCTAAATGAGAAAACTTCTGAATTGTATGACATCTTTAGAAAATGCGAAGTTTATCTCCCCCTTCTAGATAACATTAAACATGTGCCAAGATATGCAAAGTTCTTGAAAGAACTATGTACTCAAAAAGAAGGGCAAAAATTAAAGGATTTTGAAAAGATTCATATAAGTCAGAATGTATCTGCTATGATACGAACAAAAATCCCCACTAAATGCAAGGATCCAGGTATGTTTACTATTCCATGTAAAATTGGGGATACTCATGTTGAAAAAGCTATGTTGGATTTAGGAGCTTCCATAAATGTCATGCCATATTCTATATATGCTTCCTTGAAATTAGGACCATTGAACTCTACTAATGTGGTTATTCAATTAGCTGACAGGTCCACTGCATATCCTAAGGGAGTAATTGAGGATGTTTTGGTACAGGTAGATGATTTGGTTTTCCTTGCAGACTTTTATGTACTAGACATGGAAAATGGGGATTTTACATCCCCAATATTATTAGGGAGACCATTTTTGAAAACCTCAAAAACCAAGATAGATGTTCACAATGGCACACTCACTATGGAATTTGATGGTGAAGTAATAAATTTTAATATGTATGAAGCCATAAAACATCCAGGTGATGATACTCCTGTTTATTCTATAGATATCTTTGATTCCCTAGCACATGATGTATTTGAATTAGATGGACAAGATAAATTGGAAGTGATTGTGAGCAAATCCATAGAAGAGGATGATGGTAAGATAGAATTGGATGAAGAAACAAAAGAGGAACTGGCTGCACTAAATGGTTTTTCAGAAGAACCACCAACAGGTAATGTTTCTTATATAGAATTACCAATTTCTGATACTTCTCTTCTACCTTCTGTTGTGCAAGCTCCTACTCCTGAACTGAAGCCACTCCCTGATCACCTCAAATATGTATTCTTGGGAGAAGGAGAAACACTTACTGTTATTATCTCCAACAAGCTTGAAAATGATCAAGAGGCAAAACTTATCCAAGTTCTTAAAGAACATAAAACTGCAATAGGTTGGACCATAGCTGATCTTAAGGGAATAAGCCTTTCTACATGTATACACAGAATATTGATGGAAGAAGGAGCTAAACCATCTAGACAGCCCCAAAGAAGGCTAAATCCACCTATGATGGATGTAGTGAAGAAAGAAATTCTTAAATTGTTGGAGGTTGGGGTAATATACCCTATTTCAGACAGTCATTGGGTTAGCCCAGTGCAAGTGGTTCCCAAGAAAACAGGAATAACTGTGGTGAAAAATCAAAACGAGGAATTGGTACCCACCCGGATTCAAAATGGGTGGAGGGTTTGTATAGATTATAGAAAATTAAATTCTGTAACCCGAAAAGATCATTTTCCTTTACCTTTTATTGATCAAATGCTTGAAAGATTATCTGGTAAACCTTAATACTATTTTCTTGATGGTTATTCAGGCTATTTCCAGATTGTAATTGCTCCTGAAGATTAGGAAAAGACGACCTTCACTTGTCCATTTGGGACATTTGCATATAGGCGCATGCCATTTGGGCTTTGTAATGCCCCTGCTACTTTTCAAAGGTGTATGGTTAGCATATTCTCATATTACCTTGAAAAATTCATTGAGGTATTTATGGATGATTTTTCAGTTTATGGGAATTCATTCGATGAATGTTTGCATAACCTTTCACTCATTTTGAAAAGATGTCAAGAAACTAACCTTGTTTTAAATTATGGAAAGTGCCATTTTATGGTTGAACAAGGTATAGTTTTAGGCCATGTTGTCTCAAAAAGAGGAATAAAGGTAGATAAAGTAAAGATTGATATCATACAAACTCTACCTTATCCCACTTGTGTGCGGGAAGTTCGTTCTTTTCTTGGCCATGCAGGTTTTTATAGGAGATTCATAAAGGACTTTTCTAAGAAAGCAGCACCTATGTGCAAATTGCTTCAGAAGGATGTCTCTTTTGAATTTGATGGAGAATGCAGGGAAGCTTTTGACAAATTAAAAGATTCCTTGATTTCACCTCCCATCATCCAAGCACCAGATTGGAACATCCCTTTTGAAATTATGTGTGATGCCAGTGACCATGCAGTTGGAGCAGTACTAGGCCAAAGGATTGGAAACACATCCCATGTGATATATTATGCCTCCAGAATACTGAATAATGCCCAGAAGAACTATACCACCACTGAAAAAGAACTCTTAGCTGTAGTCTTTGCATTAGAAAAATTTAGATCATATTTAATATGCACTAAAATTATTGTTTTTACTAATCATGCAACTTTGAGGTATTTGGTGATGAAAAAGGAGGCTAAACCTAGGATAATCAGATGGGTGCTACTGCTTACAGAATTTGATTTAGAGATTAGAGACAAGAAAGGGTCTGAAAACAGTGTAGCAGATCACCTAATCTGCCTGACACATGTGAAAGAAAAATTGAAAATTGAAGAATTATTCCCAGATGAAAATTTATTTTCAATTTCAATTCATATGCCATGGTATGCAAATATTGTAAATTATCTGGCTACTAATCAGTTACCTCCTCTTTTGGCCAGGGCAGCTAAAAATAGGATCAAGAGTTATGCCAAATACTACATATGGGACGATCCTTACCTTTAGAAGCAATGCTTAGATCAGATTATAAGAAGGTGTATTCCTAATTCTGAAGTTTTATCCATTCTAACCTTCTACCATTCTTATGCATGTGGTGGACATTTTGGAGCAAAAAGGACAGCAAAGAAAGTTTTAGATTGCGGTTTTTACTGGCCTACCATATTCAGAGATTCATACCACTTTTGTAAGTCATGTACAAACTGTCAAAAAATAGGTAATATCTCCAAGAAAAATGAGATGCCTCAAACACCAATATTGTTTTGTGAAATTTTTGATGTTTGGGGCACTAATTTCATGGGACCTTTTCCTTTATCAGCTGGATCTAATTATATTTTTTTGGCTATGGATTATGTCTCAAAGGGGGTAGAAGCTAAACCCATTAGGACTGATGATTCTAAAGTGGTTGCAGATTTCATTAAATCCCATATCTTTTCAAGATTTGGGATTCCAAGAGCTTTGATAAGTGACAGGGGAACACATTTTTGCAATAGGACTATTGAAGCCCTATTAAAGAAATATAATGTCACTCATAAATTGTCAACTGCATATCACCCCCAGACCAATGGGCGAGCTGAGGTATCCAGCAGAGAAATCAAAAATATCATTAGTAAGACAATAAATCCCAACTGCAGGGATTGGAGTCTCAGATTAGATGATGCTCTATGGGCATATAGGACAGCCTATAAGACCCCAATTGGTATGTCCCCATACAGGTTAGTATTTGGTAAAACTTGTCATCTTCCAGTTGAATTGGAACATAAAGCATTTTGGGCTATAAAAAAATTTAATATGAATCTGGAAGAAAGTGGAGAACACAGGAAATTACAGCTTCAGGAATTAAAGGAAATTAGAAACGAGGCCTACGAAAACGCAAATATTTATAAGGCCAAAACTAAACTCCTACACGATCGTATGATTTCATGTAAGGAGTTTAGCAAAGGATAGAAAGTTCTCCTCTACAATTCTAGGCTCTAATTGTTTCCAGGTAAATTTCGTTCTAGATGGGAGGGACCCTTTATTGTTACTGATATTTTTTCTCATGATGCAGTTGAAATAAAGAGCATGGATAACCAGCATAGCTTCAAAGTCAACGGGCATAGGCTTAAACCTTACTATGAAGGATTTCAGCAAGAGGAAGCACAATGGATAATTTTTCAAGACCCTCATTGATTTTCTTTGAATCTGTGTCGAGCCAACGACGTAAAACAAAGGCACTGGTTGGGAGGCAACCTAACATCCATTCTTCTTCTTCTTAATTTTTCTTTAACAAAAAAAAATTTTGAACTACAGACGTGCACATGCGACGCGGCACTCGTCGCCCAGACTGGGCGAGTGCCGCGGCGCTACAAACCCAGAATGGGTGAGCGTCGCGACGCTCTGTGTTGCAGTAGAGAGCGTCACGGTGCTCTCTATAAGAGGGTCGCGAGCCTCTTGTCTTCCCCCTCCATTTTTACTTGCTTTCCCCTCTAAATCCACTTTCTGGCCTTGAATCAACCATACTCACCTCCCATTACGTTATCTTGCTAACATTACATGATTATACATCTTCTTTTGCAGGATTATACACTTCTTTTCAGCATTTGAACTGGATTCCACGCCAATTTTCAAGGGTTCTCAAGCAATTTTGATCTCACACTTTCCAGCCACAAATCACGCTGAATTGGGTACGATTTACTTTGTTTACCTTCTAAAGTTGATCTCTATACTTCATTACTACTTGTTTTCACTGCATTGGGACTTCAAGCTATGAATCTACCATCCATTCTCTCAATTTTTCAAGAGTGCACACTAGGTGTTTGATAAAACGCCCCAGTGAGTTTTGCCAAGTGCAATGGCCCCAAAAACTTCCAAATTAGGCATCTCTAAGAGGAAGAACAGAGCTGAGGACCCTCCAGCATTCGACACCGTGGCTTTTATAACTGAAGAGGTTTATCAAAACCACATCAAAGTGGTGGTACATAAGCCTATAGTTCCAGAACGTGGATTTATTATTACCGAAGGGCTACCTCACAGAGACAACATCCTCCATAGGCATTGGGAGATTTTTTGCAGGAACCCAGAACCAGGAGTTATTCCCGTGGTACAGGAGTTCTACTCCAATGCCACAGTTCACGAACATCATAAAGCACGGATTAGAGGCAAGATGGTGCCATTCACTCCGCACGCCATTAATGAATTCTATTCACTGCCTGATATTGAGGATGATGGATATACGACACTTCTTCAATCCTACATTGACTTTGAAGATGTTATATGCACTCTATGCTACAGGGGGGCATCCATTATACCTTGCTAGAGTTGATATGAATAAAGTGGCTAAAGCATGGCACTATTTCGTGTCAGCAAGATTCATGCCCAGCTTCAACATGAGTCAAGTCAGGAGGGACAGGGCCATTTTGCTTTATGCAATACTAAAGGGCCTTTCTATTGATGTAGGCAAGATTATTCATAGACAGATGCTCAGTTGTATTAGTGCTAGAGGCGGATCCCTCTTTGCCCCTAGTTTAATTACTGGTCTATGTCAGAAGGCAGGAGTAAGCTGGGATTCCACTGAGGCTCTCATTCACCCAATGAGACCTATTTCCTATGCAAACATACAAAAATACAAAGGCCATGAAGAAGCAGTAGAGGAGGAGCTAGGGATTCAGCCAGTACCTACAGAGGAACCGGGCAGCAGCTCAGCTCCACCACCATCCTAGCATACCATTGAAGATTTATGGGAGCACACAGAGTGTCTGAGCCATCATCATGCATGTTTTAGCCAGTTAGCTCATGCCCTGAACCTCCCGATTGCTTTCCCGACACCTCCTGAACCACCCTTTAGGCCTGCACCTAAGCATGATGAGATCGATGGTGATCACTAATCAGGGAAGTTTCACTTAACCCCTCCTTATGTTATTACTTGTCCCTTTTATATTCTCTTTTATATTCTTACATTGGGGACAATGTATGTTTTAAGTCTGGGGGGGTCACTTTATGATTTAGCTGGATGACTGTATAATAAATCATACACTTGTGCACTTTCCTACTTTGATGCATAACTATAATTTTATGATATGTGCATTTTTAATCCTGTCATGAGGTGAGCATGTGAACAAAATTTCAATTTATGAGTTTGTGATAGCTGAACCAATAGCCAATGATATAACTATTTAAATTGTTTATATCTCTTGGGAGATGTAGGAAAGTCATAATCATGTGTAATTTTAATTTCTTTTCAATTTATGATTACCTATTTTCTAAAATTCCTGAAATTCTTTTGCACAGTAATTTTGGATATTTAATTTATCTTTTACTTAGAAAAAGATTATATAACTCAAAAATATTTTATGATCTCATTTAAATTTCTAGAACTTACTTAAATGCTACTTGAGGCAAAATCCTAGGCTAATTCTAACAATTAGGAGATGATTTAGGCAATTTTTTTGATGAGATTGAGCCTTTCAAGCTTAACCCAAACAAGTGAATATCCTTAGAACCTCTATTTTGAGCTTAATTAAAATTTTATTCTATACCCACAAAACAGCCAAGACCAAATTTTTGTGATTAATACCTTTATTTTTTCTACCTGATTCACTCACTCCATGATTAATTTCTGAATATTTGTTTTATAGATCTACATTAATGGAAGGGTGGAAGGGTGGAGTACGGACAAAAGAAAGAAAGAAAGAAAGAATATATATATATATATATATATATATATATATATATATATATATATATATATATATATATATATATATATATATTTCAAAAGACAGTCTATCCAGTGATTGAAAAAGAAGAAATAAAGAATCAAAGAATAATAGAATGCAGAAAAAGCAAAGAAATAAGTGTGGGGGAAAAAAAATTCTCCAATCTTGAGAATTAGCTCAAATAGATCAGAGTTAATCATGTGATGTTGGGATATTGAGCTTTAAATTATATCTTATATCTCATCCCATAGCCTAGCCACATTACAAGCTGAGTTAAGTCCTTTTGATCCTAAGAAGTAGTTTTAGCCTACATTAGTGGAGAGTAGCATGAAAAATAAGCCTATGGAAATTTTAAATAGAGAGCCATGCTATAATTCTTGAGATATATAAGCTCATTTAGGTAAAAAAAAATTAAATTATCCAAAGACACACACACACACTATGGATTTTTGGGAATAAAATTATAAATTACATTTGAATTAAATGTTGCACATGGTCATGAAAATTTTCTGAAATTTCTTCAAGAGCATACAATTTTCACTATGAGGCAGCATATTGGTAAGCCATTCACTCATTTCATATATTGAATTCTGTTTACATGAATCAATGTTTGCCTGAGGACAAGTAAAAGAGTAAGTGTGGGGGTATTTGACATGCTATAAAATAAGCATGTTTTTGACATGTTTTAAGTTGCTTTTTATTTAATTTTAGTAGAAAATAGATTTGAATTAATTGAGTGTTGTGTTTTGTGCTTTAGGAATAATAAAGAAGAAATGAAGAGGAAAATAAAGACAAAATCATAGAAAAATGCTGATTTCTGACCTTTTGTCACTAATTCAGGCATATCTCACTCATTTGGACTCCGATTAAGGTGATTTCAGCGGCTATGGAAAGAAGAGACATATACAACTTTCATGATCAGCACTTCGGTAAAATCTAGAAGATTCTGGGTGTCGCAGCACTCACAAGAGAGCGCCGCGGCGCCACGTTAGGACAAATCCGGAGCGCCGCGGCGCTACCCAACGCATCGCGGTGCCTGAGCACCTTCAACGCAAACCGCCGCGGTGCTCAACCCAGCGCGTTGCGGCGCCCCGTGGCAGGATCTTTGTAGCACCGTGGCGCCCGCTCGCCGTACAGGACTTACTGATTTCGCGATTTTAGGTCGTTTTCGCCCAAATTGAAGTGGGATGGACGGAAATTTGACCTAAATACGTTCTGACTTCGATTAGGAGAAGGAAAGTCTATAAAAAGGGAGGAAAGCAACCAGAGAAAGGATAAAATTCTTCACCTACATTCTTCAATACTTCTTTAGAGTTTCTTATGGCCCTGCGTGGCTAGTTCTTTTTAGTTGGTTGAGGTGAGTTGAAACCTCAAGAGATTTTTATACATTGTGAGATGTGGATTTGATGTTATTATTTCAATTTGATTTGAATATTGATTGTTCATCTGTTCTTATTCTTAATGATTATTCATATGATTGCTAGGAGGCCTACTAGTATTTTGTCTGTTTTAATCTACCGCTGAATTGTGTTTTGAACAAAGTTTTCAATTCTGCAATTCATGAGGCAAATAGATTTGAGGATTTTGGATTATAGATCATTGAACCTATGATGAATGATTAACAAAATTAAATACAGCCAATGTGTTTATATTTGTTTAGTTTTGTCAGTTTCTCTAGTTCTTCATGCGGTTAACAAGTTATGCTTTACCGATGTGCTAAAGGATGGCTTGTTAATTAGGGTTTGATTAGTGCAATTGTCATTAATTTGCTAGGCTAAAGGAGAAACAGGGTTAAAAACCCAATTATAGATATTCATTTGCAGATTGATTATGTTGTCGATGATCAATGTAATCCCTTGACGGTGGATACCAACCGAAACCAACGTCTTTATCATTTATCTCTTTCTCTTAATTAGTTTCATTATTGTTTACTTTATTTAATTTGTGATTATCAATCCCCCCTTTTTAATCACATAAGGTAATTCCAGTCTCTGTGGGATCGACCCTTACTCCCACTACTACAAGTTAGTTTTGAGGTAAGGTATTAATTTGGGTGCACCTGCGACAGTGCACACCAATAGACCTCGTCTGTTTACCTTTAGGAGGTATTGAGGTCATTCTAGGGTTAGACTAGATGTCTAGAAATCAGGTCTTGCTGAATTGTTGTAACAAGACCGTTGAATTTCTATCTCCTACTCTAAAAAAGGAGGTGCAGTTATTGTTGCTTAATGCCAATCAAGTTAATAGGGAGTTAAAGAATGGAGTACTTGGATACATTCTCTTGCACTTATCAAATCTAGAAGTTAAAGCGAAGCTTGATGAAACTCCAATAGCCAATGAATTTCTTGAAATATTTTCATCAGATATTCCAGGCTAACCTCCTAAGAGAGAGAAAGAATTTTCTATTGATCTCTTACCTGGGACAGGGCCTATCTCTATTGCACCTTATAGAATGGCCTCGAAAGAACTACAGGAACTCCAGAAATAGTTGGAGGAACTATTAGACAAGCAATTTGTTAGACCAAGTGTATCACCTTGGGGAGCTCCTGTATTGTTTGTTAAGAAGAAAGACGGAAGCCTTAGACTATGCATAGACTATAGACAGCTAAATAAGGTGACTGTCAAAAACAAGTATCCTCTCCCTAGGATAGATGACTTATTGGATCAATTGAAGGGAGCCTTTATCTTTTCTAAGATTGACTTGAGGTCTGAATATCATCAGATTAGGATCAAGGAGGAGGATGTATCAAAAACTGCCTTCAGGACTAGGTATGGGCACTATGAGCTTCTTGTAATGCCTTTCGGGTTGACAAATGCACCTGCAATTTTCATGGATAACATGAATCGCATTTTTTGACCCTACCTAGATCAATTTGTGGTAGTGTTCATTGATGACATCTTGATATATTCTAAGAGTGAGAAAGAACATGAACAACATCTCCAAATCGTGCTGCAAGTGCTGAAAGAGAAAAAGTTATATGCCAAATTGGAGAAGTGTGAATTTTGGCTGTCAGAAGTAAAGTTTCTCGGACATGTCATCTCAAATAGAGGGGTAGCTATAGATCCTAGCAAGACGGAAGCAGTAATTCAATGGGAGACCAAAGACGGTTACGAAAGTCAGAAGTTTCCTGGTTTTTGCAGGATACTACGGGAGGTTTATACAAAACTTCTCTCGTATAGCCTTGCCATTGACTAAATTGACTAGGAAGGGAAGTCCTTTCAAATGGACTGATCAATGTGAAGCTAGTTTTCAGGACCTTAAGAGAAGAATGACCACTCCTCCGGTTTTAATTATTCCAGACCCCACAGGACATTTTGAAGTGTATAGTGACACTTCAAAGAAAGGGCTAGGGTGTGTGCTAATGCAAGACAAGAGAGTAGTTTCTTACGCCTCTAGACAACTAAGACCCCACGAAGGAAACTATCCAACCCATGATCTTGAATTGGCGGTAGTGGTGTTTTCTTTAAAGATTTGGCGACATTACTTATACAGAGCAACCTTTGAAGTATACTGCGATCACAAGAGTCTTAAATATCTCTTTGATCAAAAGGAGTTAAATATGAGGCAACGAAGATGGGTGGAATTTCTCAATGACTACAAGTTTGAGTTAAAGTATCATCCAGGAAAGACGAATGTTATAGCTGATGCCTTAAGTAGAAAATCTGTACACATGGGCCAGATGATGGTGTATGAGATGCAAATGCTAAAGCAGTTTCGGAATTTGAAGCTGGACACTACTTTTTCCTCAAAGAAACTAATCATTAATGGTTTAAGTATAGGGTGTGACCTTAGAGCCCAGATCAAAGAGGCTCAAGTTCACAACCAATACTTACAGGATAATAAAGATCAAGAAAATTTTTCTATCATGGAAGATGGAGCAATCATGTATCAAGGAAGGATTTGTGTCCCTCAAGAACGAGAGTGGAGGACTAAGATCCTATAGGAAGCACATCAGAGTAAATAAACTGTCCATCCTGGATGCACTAAAATGTACTAGGACTTAAAGAGGATGTATTAGTGGCCAGGGATGAAAAAGGATATTGCGGAGTTCATGGCGAAATGTCTAATTTGTCCAAAGGTGAAGGTGGAGCACCAAAAGCCAGCGGGATTTCTACAACCTCTTGAGATCCCTAAATGGAAATGGGACAGTATCTCGATGGACTTTGTTGTGGGTTTACCTAAGACTTCAGTGGGACATGACTGCATGGGATTCCCTTAAATATTGTTTTAGATAGAGATATGATGTTCACGTCGAGGTTTTAGAAGGCGTTGCATGAAGTTTTTGGTACTCAGTTGCGGTTCAGTACTACCTACCATCCTCAGACTGACAGGCAGACAGAATGAACCATTCAAACTCTAGAAGACATGTTAAGGGTCTGTGTGATAAAGCAAGGTAAAGGATGTGATAAGTACCTACCTTTAGTAGAGTTTGCTTATAATAATAGTTATCACTCCAGTATTAAGATGGCCCCCTACGAAGCTTTATACAGTAGGAAGTGCCGATCTCCACTATGTTGGTTTGAGGTAGAAGAAAAGAACTTGCTGGGTCCTGATCTAGTTCAACAAACCACTGAACAAATCAGGATGATATGAGATAAAATACTCATAGCTCAAAGTTAGCAAAAGAGTTACTATGATAAGAGACATAGACCTCTGGAGTTTGAGGAAGGGAACCATGTATTTCTAAAACTTTCTTTGACCACCAGAGTTGTTAGGTCTCTCAAGACCAAAAAGCTAAATCCGCAATTTTTAGGACCCTACCAAATTCTGAAGAAAGTAGGGACGTCAGCATATCAAGTTTCTCTCCCACCTAATTTGTCCAACTTGCATAATGTTTTTCATGTATCACAGCTCCGAAAGTATCTTCCAAATTCCTCACATGTGGTACGAGATGAACCAATCCAAATAAAGGAGAACATGACATACTAGCTAGTACCAGCATCTATATTGGACACTGACGTGAAGCAATTGCGGAACAAAACTATTCCCCTAATTTTGTTTCATGTATTAATAAAAGTACAAATTATTCAAAGTAACATCCCTAATTTCGTTTCCTTTATGGATAAACATACATAAATATTTAAGGAAATAAAATTTATTAGACAATTTTTAGATACCTAAGGAAATATAATCCTTAGAAATTCTTCAACTTACGTGTATGCATAGAAATGTTCTAACATTAATGGAATAGGTAAAGAGAGAAAACCTAAGAGGAAATATTAGAAATAAACATGCCAAAGAAAGTTGAAATTCTTGGATAAGGAAGATAATTTTTTGTGAAGTAAGTAAAGGTCTTAAAATTTCAAGAAGATTGGATTATGGTAATTTTTCCTAATTTAAGAGTTGAAGTTACTAAGTTTAGTATCTCCACCCATAAATTGGGCTTTCACTTATAGACAATTCATATAGAGGTTTTCCACTTAACATAATTCTTTTTAGCAAGCCCATTGGATAACCTAAGCAAGAAATAAAACATAGACTTGGACTAGGATATAAAAATTAGACCGGTAGCCCAAAAATCATGAAAAAGTGACCAAGCCCATTATGAAATGTAGAATTTTAACCAAAGTAAAGAAAATGGACAAGAGTGAGCCCAAATCCAATAGGAAAAATAAAAATAAAAATAAAGTGATAAGATAATGGTGTAATCAAGATTAGGTGAAATGGCATTCAGACAAAACTTTAACAAGTGGTATGATAATACAAGGCTTTAGGACAAAACATCTATATCCTACACTCATAATTTTAGCAAGTGGTATGATAATACATAGCATTAGGACAAAACATTTCTATCCCACACAAATAATTTCAACCAAATAATGGAGATTGAAGGGCTAGAAATTTGCCACTTAAAAAGGCAAACCTATCATAATTGATTAAGACAAAAGAAAAAGTAAAGGAATCCCTAAATCAAAGGGGCCTTGTCCCATATCTTAAGAACATATTATCATAATTTTCAAAATACAAATCTCCTTTTCCTATGCATATCTTGACTAAGGAAGAGGAAGACAAGAACATAAGTTGTTTGTTTTCCAAAAATTCAACCAACTGTAACCTAATTGTGATAAGGTAGACCCATGACCATGAAAGGTGAATTATTTGGTGGTCTATATAAGAAAACCCACCCTTACAACATTAGAATTTCATCCAAGTAAGGGAGAGGAAAAATAGAAGCAAGGTAGAGTGAGGAAAGGAGATGAAGAAAGGAAGAAAGAGGAAGGATAAGTCTAGGGGACTAAGTGCTCCAGGTAAGTTTAACAATATTTCTTTTTGAAGAAAAGTTTTTAAACTTGTAATATTTATATGGGATTTTGATCTTAGTACTTTGATAATTGGTCATGGATATTGCTATATCATGTTACATATTATGAATGTTTGAATACTTAGGTTGGTGTAAATAGTTCTGCATGGGTATGGCTATAGGTGGCAGAATTTTAAGCTTCAGTGTTTTAATTTCTGGGAACATTCTATAGTGAATTTAAACAAATGGTTAACATAACAAATGTAGATTTATGTCTCACGGATTTTTAGCTACTAGAATCATTCAATTTAGAGTTCATATGAGGTAGATATGTTCCGATTAGTAAACAAAGGTCAGAAAATGGTTAATCAGGGAAGAATATGTTAGGATAGCTTCGGTTCTTTAATTTTTGGGAACATTTTATAAGGAATTAAAATAAATGGTTAACATATGAATTATATATATGTGTTTCACGGATTTGTAGCCACTGTAATCGTTCAATTTAGAGTTCATATGAGGTAGATATGGTTCAACTAGTAAACAAAGGTACGAAAATGGTTAATCAGATAAGAATATGTTAGGATAACTTCGGTGTTTTAATTTCAGGGAACATTCTATAAGGAATTAAAATAAATGGTTAACATATGAATTATAGATATATGTGTCACGGATTTTTATCCACTGGAATCGCTTAATGTGGAATTCTTATCAGGGAGATATGGACTGATTAGTAGGAAGAGGTCAGAACTTATCCGAGAAGAAATAACCTATACATTGAAGGAGTACTATCACCTTGATTTATTAATATTTTGCTAAACAGTTCAAAATAATAGTTTTAGATAATTATTCTATCTTTAAATGGACTCCAAGAGCACCTAAATCGGAGTTAAATTGAGGGAGTTATCCTACGATTAGTAAGAGAATGTCAGATAGGATGAAAAGTTGCATCAAGAAAATAAAGGAATAAAATTAATATTAAAATAAAGAATTTTATAAATGAAAATAGTAAATGACTAGTATATGCTATAGCCATTGCCAATGCAAGAACTTCTTACCATTCTAAGTCTGTAATTTTGACATGAAAATATTTTGATGAAACATTATGGTATGTGAGTATAATGAACATATTTGTTATTGCAAATCATATTTTTGGCTATTAATGTAAAAAGAAAAGAAATAAGCACGGTCACATGGCGATCTGTGTGGTGCACTAGTAGGGGACACCTTACCAATGGTTTTGAATATGTGTAATGAGAAAAGAAAGAGAAAGTGTGCCATGTCGGACGGAGCGAGAAAAGCTTATACCGGAGAGTAGAAAATTCTCACCCTGACCGGAGTAGCTTGATATGAGAATAAATTAATAGTCATCATATGATATTCAAAAAATAATTAATCCTGTTATACATTTCATTATTGTACGATTCTCATGTGCATAGATATAGTGCATTCATGTGACAAAAGTTATTTACTATAGTTTATACAGCTGAACATGACGTGATGAGCTATATTGATAATGATTTATTGTTGAACTTATTGGGATTTAATTCTCACTATATTTCCATGTCATGTTCAGAAAATTAGTTATGCAGATTTTTTCTATAACTCTGGCTTTTAGTGCACGTTGGATTGAGTTATTCTATGATGGGCGGATCCTAAATAAAATATTTGTGGGCGAGTTGGAACAGATCCCGGTGAAGGTGCAACCACCCGCACCTGAATCTCTAGAATTAGTCAACCAGAATAAATAAGATGTAGATATTTATGTGTTTGAAATGTTGTACGTACGCTTTGATTAATGATGTGTATGTGAACTTTCTATTGTATAATAATAAATAAAATAAAAAAAGTTGTTACATGTAACATGATATAGCAACATCCATGACCAATCATTAGAGTTCTAAGATCAAAATCCCATATAAATATTACAAGTTTCAAAACTTTTCTTCAAAAAGAAATATTGTTAAACTTACTTGGAGCACTTAGTCCTCTAAACTTCTCCTTCCTCTTTCTTCCTTTCTTCCTCTCCTTTCCTCACTCTACCTTGCTTCTATTTTTCCTCTCCCTCACTTGGACGAAAATTCTAATGTTGTAAGGGTGGGTTTTGCTTAAATAAACCATCAAATAATTCACCTTTCATGATCATGGGTCTACCTGATCACAATTAGGATACACTTGGTTGAATTTTTGGAAAACAAACAACTTATGTTCTTGTCTTCCTCTTCCTTAGTCAAGATATGCATAGCAAAAGGAGATTTATATTTTGAAAATTATGATAATATGTTTCTAAGATAAGGGACAAGTCCCCTTTGATTTAGGGATTCATTTCCTTTTTATTTTGTCTTAATCAAGTATGATAGGTTTGCCTTTTTAGTTGGCAAATTTCTTGCCCTTGAATCTCTATTATTTGGTTGAAATTATTTGTGTGGGATAGGAAATGTTTTATCCTAATGCCATGTATTACCATACCACTTGCTAAAATTATGAGTGTAGGATATAGATGTTTTGTCCTAAAGCCTTATATTATCATACCACTTGCTAAAATTATGAATGTAGGATATCACACCACTTGCTAAATTTTTTGTCTTAATTCCGTGTCACCTAATCTTGATTACACCATTACTTTATCACTTTACTTTTATTTTTATTTTTCCTCTGAGGTTTAGGCTCATTCTTGCCCATTTTTTTTACTTTGATTAAAATTCTACCTTTCATAATGGGCTTGGTCACCTTTTCATGATTTTTGGGCTACTGGTCCAATTTCTATTTCCTAGTCCAAGTCTATGTTTTATTTCTTCATTGGGCTATCCTATTGGTTTGCTAAAAATTTAAGTGAAGTAGAAAAAATCTATATGAAGTATCCATAGGTGAAAGCCCAATTTATGGGTGGAGATACTAAATTTAGTAACTTTTACTCTTAAATTAAGAAAAGTTACCCTAATCTGATCTTCTTGAAATTTTAAGACCTTTACTTATTTTACAAAAATTTATCTTCCTTACCTAAGATTTTCACATTTCTTTACTATGTTTATTTCTAACATTTCCTCTTAGGATTTCTTTCTTTACCTATTCCATTAATCTTAGAACATTTCTATACAAACACGTAAGGTGAAGAATTTCTAAGGATTATATTTCCTTAGATATCTAAAAATTGTCTAATAAATTTATTTCCTTAATTAAATATTTATGTCCTTTATCAATAAAAGAAATGAAATTATGGATGTTATTTTGAATACTTTTGTACTTTCATTAATACATGAAATGAAATTAGGGATGTTACAATATGCCCTAGCCATTACCATTGCATGAACTCCTTACCATCTTAAGTGTGTAATTTTGACATAAAAATATTTTATAAATTGATATTCAAAAATGGTTATGATCATGACATGATTGCATTTTACCAATGATTTTTGGTAGTGATTATGCTTTGATGAGAAATTATGGCATGTGAGTATAATGAACATACTTGTTATTGAAATCATATTTTTGGCTATTAACGTGAAAAGAAAAGAAAAGAGATGAGCACGGTCACATAGCGATCAGTGTGGTGCATTAGTAAGGGACGCCCTACTCACGGCTATGATTATGCTAATGAAAAAGAAAGAGAAAGTGTGCCATGTTGGACGGAGCGAAAAAAGTCTGTTCTAGAGATTAGAAAGTACTCACCCTGATCGGAGTAGCTTGTTATGAAAATAAGTTGATAGTCATCATATGATATTCTGAAAATAGTTATTTATGCCATACATGTTATTACCATACGATTTTCCTATGCATAGATAAAGTGCATTCATGTGGCCTAAGGTATTTGCTGTAGCTTATATAGATGAACATGACATGATGAGCTATATTGATGATTATGATTTATTGTTGAACCTACTGGGATTTAATTCACTATATTTCTATATCATGTTCAGAAAACTAGTTGTGTAGATTTTTCTATAGCTCTGACTTTTAGTGCATGTTGGATCGAGTTATTCTATGTTGGACAGATCCTAGAAATTAATAAGGTGTTTGTGGTCAAGTTGGCTAAGATCCCAGCAATTCGAGACCAAGTCACAGCCACCAATCAAATTCTGCAATATCTCCAAAATAGTAACAACCTGAATAGAGAAAATAATACAAACAACCGGTGGCTGGAAATGATGATGGCCTATTTGAGTTCCGAAGAACTAGACCACCCTCTTTCTAGGTTGGCTATGACCCAACAGTAGCCAAAAGGTAGATAAGGGAATTGAAAAATATCTTTGAGGTAATGAGCAGCAGGTTATCTTTGTTGCATATATGCTGAAGGATGAAGCTAAGTGTTGGTGGTGAGGGGCCAGAGAGCTGCTAACTCACCAGAGGAGGTAGATCACCTGGCAAGTGTTTAAGGATGTTTTCTTGGAGAAGTACTTTGCAAGTACTGTGTGGGCCAAGAAGGAGATCAAATTTCTCTAACTCAAACAGGGAAACATGTCGGAAGACTAATACATCACTAAGTTTGAGGAGTTGTCTAAGTTCTCTTCTTACCTAAGGTTTAACCCTGATGAAGCATGGAAGGCTATTAAGTTTGAAGCAAGACTGAACCTAAAAATTAGGAATACAGTGATAGCCTTATAAATAAGGGACTTTGTGCACTTGATAAATAAATCTAGACTTATGGATAAGTGTTTAAGGGCAGTGGAGAACGAGAAGCTGAGGCAAAACCTGTGGAAGAGGAAGAAAATTTTCTCCAACCCTAGAAAAAACATGAGGAGAAGTGGATATAGAGCTAGTAAGAGGCCATTTGTTGCGAGTCCCTGACCTTTCCAACAAGACCTCGCCACAGTCAAATGCACTAAGTGCGAACGTGAAACAACTCCATTTAAGTAACAATTTTTTTTAAATACCATGAAGTTATTACCTCGTTACAACTTAACTCAAAATAATATTTATTAATTTATACAATACAGAGTTTACATACATTTCATTAATCAATAACATTCGTACAAAAGTCTAACACATATATAATTACATCTTATTCATCCCTGTTGACTAGTTTCGGAGATACGGGTGTGGGTGGTTGCACCTTCACCGGGATCTTAGTCAACTCGAACATAGACACCATATATATTACTGGGATCAGCTCAAAAGAGAGTAACTCGATCCAACATACGCTAAAAGCCAATGCCATAGAGAAAATCTGCATAAATATTCTTCTGAACATGACATGGAAATATAGTGAGAATTAAATCCCAGTAAGTTCAACAATAAATCATCATCAATATAGCTCTTCACATCATGTTTAGCTGTATATACTACAACAAAAATCTTTGGTCACATGAATGCACTATATCTATGCACAAGAGAATCGTACAATAATGACATGTATGACAGAATTAACTTTTTCCAGAATATCATATGGTGACTATCAATTTATTCTCATACCAAGCTACCTCGGTCAGGGTGAGTATTTTCTATTCTCCGGTACGGGCTTTTCTCACTCTGTCCGACATGGCACACTTTCTCTTTCTTTTCTCATAATCATAATCATAACCGTTGGTAGGGCATCCCTTACTGGTGCACCACACGGATTGCCATGTGACCGTGCTCATTTCTTTTATTTTCACAATGATAACCAAAAATATGCTTTCAATAACAAGTCTGTTCATCAAAATATAACTATTACCAAAAATCAATGGTAATCATGCCATGAACATAACCATTTCAAATATCACTTTATAAAAATATATGACACATATAGCAATAATTTTTATGTTAATCATGTATTTTAAATCCATACCGAATGTTCCCAGAAATTAAAACACATAAGCTATCCTAAAATATTATTCCCTGATTAACCAATTTTTGACCACTGCATACTAATCGGAACATATCTACCTTATACGGACTCCAAATTAAGTGATTCCAGTGGATAAACATCCGTGACACATATAGTAATAATTTTTATGTTAATAAATTATTTTAATTCCCTACATAATGTTCCCAAAAAATAAAACACAGAAACTATCCTAAAATATTCTTCTCTGATTAACCAATTTCTGACCAATGCATACTAATCGGACCATATCTACCTCATATGGACTCTAAATTGAGTGATTCTAGTAACTAAATATCCGTGAGACATAGATCTACATTTTTCATGTTAACCATTTCTTTAAATTCCATACTGATTCTTCCCCGAATTTTAAAACTAGAAGCTTAAAATTTTTGCCACCTATAGCCATACCTATGCAGAACTATCTACACCAGCCTAAGTATTCAAACATACATAATATGTAACATGATATAACAGTATCCATGACCAATCATTAAAGTTATAAGATTAAAATCTCATATAAATATTACAATTTTCAAAACTTTTCTTCAAAAAGGAATATTGTTAAACTTACCTTGAGCACTTAGCCCTTTAGACTTCTCCTTCCTCTTTCTTCCTTTCTTCCTCTCATTTCCTCACTCTATCTTGCTTCTATTTTTCCTCTCCCTCATTTGGACGAAAATTCTAATGTTATAAGGGTGGGTTTTGTTTAAATAAGCCACCAAATAATTCATCTTTCATGATTATGGGTCTACCTTATCACAATTAGGATACACTTGGTTGAATTTTTAGAAAACAAACAACTTATGTTCTTTTCTTCCTCTTCCTTAGTCAAGATATTCATAGGAAAAGGAGATTTGTATTTCGAAAATTATGATAATATGTTTCTAAGATAAGGGACAAGGTCCCTTTGATTTAGGGATTCATTTTTTTTTCTTTTGTCTTAATCAAGTATGATAGGTTTGCCTCTTTAGGTGGCAAATTTCTAGCCCTTGAATCTCCATTATTTGGTTGAAATTATTTGTGTGGGATAAAAACGTTTTGTTCTAATGCCATGTATTATCATTCCACTTGATAAAATTATGAGTGTTGGATATAGTTGTTTTGTCCTAAAACCTTGTATTATCATACCACTTGCTAAACTTATGAATGTAGGATATCACACCACTTGCTAAATTTTTGTCTTAATGCCATGTCACCTAATCTTGATTACACCATTATTTCATCACTTTATTTATTTATTTTTTCCTCTTGGGTTTGGGCTCATTCTTGCCCATTTTCTTTACTTTGGTTAGAATTCTACCTTTCATAATGGGCTTAGTCACATTTTCATGATTTTTAGGCTACCTGTCCAATTTCTATATCCTAGTCCAAGTTTATGTTTTATTTCTTTCTTAGGCTATCATATTGGCTTGCTAAAAATTCATGTGAAGTAGAAAAACTCTATATGAAGTGTCCATAGGTGAAAGCCCAATTTATGGGTGGAGATACTAAACTTTGTAACTTTAACTCTTCAATTAGGAAAAATTACCATAATCCAATCTTCTTGAATTTTTAATACCTTTACTTACTTCACAAAAATTTATCTTCCTTACCCAAGAATTTTACCTTTCTTTAGTATATTTATTTCTAATTTTTCCTCTTAGGTTTTCTCTCTTTACCTATTCCATTAATGTTAGAACATTTCTATGCATACACGTAAGGTGAAGAATTTTTAAGGATTATATTTCCTTAGATATCTAAAAATTGTCTAATAAATTTTATTTCCTTAATTAAATATTTATGTACTTTTATCAATAAAAGAAATGAAATTAGGGATGTTACTTTGAATACATGATATGAAATTAGGATTGTTACATTTCTCTCCCCGTAAAAGAAATTTTGTCCTCAAAATTTTAGAAATTACCTAAGAATAATTTCGGATATTTCTTTCTGATGACTTCTTCTAGCTCCCAAGTTGCTTCTTCCGGAGTCAAACCTTCCCATAACACCTTAACTAGGGGAATAGTTTTGTTCCACAATTGTTTCACGTCAGTGTCCAACATAAATGCCGGTACTAGCTGGTATATCATGTTTTCCTTTATTTGGATTGGTTCATCTCGTATCACATGTGAGGAGTTTGGAAGATACTTCCGGAGCTGTGATACATGGAAAACATTATGCAAGTTGGAAAAATTAGGTGGGAGAGAAACTTGATATGCTGTAGTCCTTACTTTCTTCAGAATTTGGTAGGTTCCCAAAAATTGCGAATTTAGCTTTTGGTCTTGAGAGACCTACAAACTCCAGTGGTCGGGGAAAATTTTAAAAATACATGGTCTCCTTCCTCAAACTCTAGAGGTCTATGTCTCTGATCATAATAACTCTTTTGCTGACTCTGAGCTGTGAGCATTTTGTCTCGTATAATCCTGATTTGTTCAGTGGTTTGTTGAACTAGATCAAGACCCAACAAGTTTTTTTTTCCAACCTCAAACCAACATAGTGGAGATTGACACTTTCTACCGTATAAAGATTCATAGGTGGCCATCTTAATACTAGAGTGATAGCTATTGTTATAAGCAAACTCTACTAAAGGTAGGTACTTATCCCATCCTTTACCTTGCTCTATCACACAGGCCCTCAACATATCTTCTATGGTTTGAATGGTCCATTCTGTCTGCCCGTCAGTCTGAGGATGGTAGGCAATATTGAACTGCAACTGAGTACCAAAAGCTTCTTGCAACACCTTCCAAAACCTCGACGTGAACCTCAAATCTCTATCTGAAACGATATTTAAGGGAATCCCATGTTGTCTAACTATTTTCTGAACGTACAACTGGGCCAATTTGTTCAGTGAATAGTTAATCTTTATGGGCAGAAAGTGAGTAGATTTGGTTAATCTATCAATTATTACCCAGATAGAGTCATATCCAACTGAAATTTTAGGTAAACCCACAATAAAGTCCATCGAAATACTATCCCATTTCCATTCAGGAATCTTAAGAGGTTGTAGAAATCCTGCTGGCTTTTGATGTTCCACTTTCACCTTTTGATAAATTAAACATTTTGCCACGAACTCAGCCATGTCCTTTTTCATCCCTGGCCACCAATACATCCTCTTTAAGTATTGGAACATTTTAGTGGATCCAGGATGGACTGAGTATTTACTCTGATGTGCCTCCTGTAGGATCTTGGTCCTCAACTCTTGTTCTTGAGGGACACAAATCCTTCCTTGATACATGATTGCTCTAGTTTTTGAGACAGAAAAATTATCTTGATCTTTGTGATCCTGTATGTATTGATCGTGAGCTTGGGCCTCTTTAATCTGGGTTCTAAGATCACACTCTATACTCAACCCATTGATGATTAAGTTATTTGGTGTATGGGTAGTGGCCAGCTTCAGATTTTGAAACTCCTCTAGCATCTGCATCTCATACACCATCATCTGACTCATGTGTAGAGATTTTTGACTCAAGGCATCAGCTACAACATTCACCTTTCCTGGATGATACTTTATCTCAAACTTGTAGTCATTGAGAAATTCTATCCACCTTCGTTGCCTCATATTTAACTCCTTCTGATAAAAAAGGTACTTAAGACTCTTATGATAACAGTATACTTCAAATGTTGCCCCATACAAATAGTGTCACCAAATCTTTAAGGAAAACACCACCACTGCCAATTCAAGATCATGGGTTGGATAGTTTCCTTCGTGGGGTCTCAATTTCCTAGAGGCGTAAGCAACTACTCTCTTATCTCGCATCAACACATACCCTAGTCCTTTCTTTGAAGCGTCACTATACACTTCAAAATGTCCTGTAGGGTTTAGAATAATTAAAATATGAGAAGTGGTTAGTCTTGTCTTAAGCTCTTGAAAACCAGCTTCACATTGATCATTCCATTTGAAAGGACTTCCCTTTCTGGTCAATTTAGTCAATGGCAAGGCTATAGGAGAGAAGTTTTGTATAAACCTCCTGTAGTATCCTGCCAAACCCAGGAAACTTCTGACTTCCGTAACCGTCTTTGGTCTCTCCCACTTAATCACTGCTTCTATCTTGCTAGGATCTACGGCTACCTCTCTATTAGAGATGACATGTCCAAGAAACTTTACCTCTGATAGCCAAAATTCACACTTCTCCAATTTGACATATAACTGTTTCTCTTTCAGCACTTGCAGCACAATTCGGAGATGTTGTTCATGTTCTTTTTCACTCTTAGAATATATCAAGATGTCATCAATGAACACTACAACAAATTGATCTAGGTAGGGTCGAAAAATGCAATTCATGTAATCCATGAAAATTACAAGTGCATTCGTCAACCCGAAGGGTATAACGAGAAACTCATAGTGCCCATACCTAGTCCTGAAGACAGTTTTTGGTACGTCCTCCTCCTTGATCCTAATATAATGGTATCTCGACCTCAAGTCAATTTTAGAAAAGATGGAGGCTCCCTTCAATTGATCCAATAAGTCATCTATCCTAGGGAGAGGATACTTGTTTTTGATAGTCACCTTATTTAGCTGCCTATAATCTATGCATAGTCTCAAGCTCCCGTCTTTCTTATTAACAAACAATACAGGCGCTCCCCAAGGTGATACACTCGGTCTAGTGAATTGTTTGTCTAATAGTTCCTCCAATTGTTTCTTGAGTTCCTATAGTTCCTTCGAGGCCTTTCTATATGGTGCAATAGAGATAAGCCCTGTCCCAGGTAGGAGATCAATAGAGAACTCTATTTCTCTCTTGGGAGGTAAGCCTGGAATATCTGATGGAAATACTTTAGGAAACTCATTGGCTATTGGGATTTCATCAAGCTTCGATTAGACTTCTAGGTTTGATAAATACAAGAGAATGTATCCAAGCACTCCATTCTTCAACTCCCTATTAACTTGATTGGCATTAAGCATCAACAACTGCACCTTCTCTTTCGGAGTAGGAGGTAGAAATTCAATTATCTTGTTACAAAAATTCAGCAAGACTCGATTTCTAGACATCCAGTCTAACCCTATAATGACTTCAATACCTCTTAAAGGTAAACAGACGAGGTCTACAGAAAACGTTTTCTCCTGGATGGTGACTTGACAGTCCTTACATACAAAGAAAGTTAATACCCTTTCCCCTGTGGGGGTTCCTACAGATAGCTCATAGGGAGTTTCAAAAGTAGAAAACTGAAACTTCCTAATACATTCTTCCAATAAAAATGAATGACTAGCACTAGAGTCAAACAACAACATAAGAGCAAATCCATAGCTACAACATGTACCTTGAATCATTTCAGAAGATTGAGCTGCCTCTTGGCCGCTCAAGGTGAAAACCCTTCCTTTCACCTGAGGCCTCTGTTCTGGCTACTTCCCTACATTCTATGGGAAATTACTCGCAAAATGACCTTTCTGTCCGCAGTTGAAGTAGACATCTTGTCCCATGTAGCATGGCCGATTACCATGCATATGTCTGCACTTAGCACACTTGACTGGACGAGGTCTTGTTGGAAAGGTCTGGGACCCGCAGTCAATGGCCTCTTACCAGCTCCATATCCACTTCTTCTCACGTTCTTGCTAGGGTTGGGAAAATTTTTCTTCCTTTTCTATAGGTTTCGCCTTTGCTTTTCGTCCTCTACTGCCTTTAAAATTTTCTCCAAGAGTCTGCATTTATTGATCAGAGATACAAACTCCCTAATCTCCATAGCTACAACAGCATTCTTTATATCCGGGTTCAGTCGAACTTCGAACTTAACAGCCTTCCATGCTTCATCGGGGTTAAATCACAGATAAGAGGAGAACTTAGACAACTCCTTGAACCTCGTGATGTATTGGTCTATGGTCATGCCACCCTACCTAAGTTGGAGAAATTCGATCTCTTTCTCCGCCTGCACAGTACTTGGAAAGTACTTTTCCAAAAAGGTGTCTTTAAACACCTGCTAAGTGATCTGCCATCCCTAGTGAGCTAAAAGTTCTCTAGCTACACGCCACCAGCATTCTGCTTCATCTTTTAGCATATATGTAGCGAAGATTGCAGCGAAGATTACTTGCTGCTCCTTACTATAGCCCATCACTTCAAAGATTTTCTCTAACTCCCTTATCCATCTTTCAGTTACAATCGGGTCAAAGCCACCTTGAAAACAAGGTGGCCTAGTCCTCAGGAACTAAGATATGCCGTTATCATTTCTAGCCATCCAGTTGCTAGCACCATTCACACCATTCAAGTTATTAGCATTTTGGAGGCATTGTAGATTTTGGTTAGTACTCATGACTTGGTCTCGAATTGCTGAGGCCAGGTTGTGTAGGGTTTCGTCTGCATTATTTGCTGGATTCCTCCTTGGTGGTGCCATTTCCTACTGTGGTAAAAACAAAGTTATGCTACTATTGAGGTAATCAAGTCCAATAGTTAGTTCAAAAATATTTAACAGCAGTCATAACACCACCTCGGCATGTAGATAGGAAACAATAGTAATTTCTTACCTATATGAAATCACTGATCCCCTACACAGCACAACCACAACATACTTAAGACACTATAAGATCAATTCAGATAACCATCCACCCACTGGCCATCTAGGATAGACCTGCTCTGATACCAATTATGTAACAACTCTATTTAAGTAACAAGTTTTTTTAAATACCATGATGTTATTACCTCTTTACAACTTAACTCAAAATAACATATTTAATTTATATAATACATAGTTTACATACATATCATTAATCAATAACATTCATACAAAAATCTAACACATATATAATTACATCTTATTCATCCCTGTTGACCAGTTTCGGAGATATGGGTGCAGATGGTTGCACCTTCACCGGGATCTTAGTCAACTCGAACATAAACACCATATATATTACTGGGATCAGCTCAAAATAGAGTAACTCGATCCAACATATGCTAAAAGCCAGTGCCATAGAGAAAATCTGCATAATTATTCTTCTGAACATGACATGGAAATATAGTGAGAATTAAATCCCAGTAAGTTCAACAATAAATCATCATCAATATAGCTCTTCACGTCATGTTCAGCTGTATAAACTACAGCAAATATCTTTGGTCACATGAATGCACTATATCTATGCACAAGAGAATAGTACAATAATGACATGTATGACAGGATTAACTATTTTCAGAATATCATATGATGACTATCAATTTATTCTCATATCAAGCTACCTTGGTCAGGGTGAGTATTTTCTACTCTCCGGTACAGGCTTTACTCGCTCCGTTCGACATAGCCTACTTTCTCTTTCTTTTCTCATTAACATGATCATAACCGTTGGTAGGACATCCCCAACTGGTGCACCACACGGATTGCCATGTGACGTGCTCATTTATTTTCTTTTCACAATGACAGCCAAAAATATGCTTTCAATAACAAGTATGTTCATCAAAATATAACTATTACCAAAAATCATTAGAAATCATGCCATGAACATAACCATTTTAAATATCACGTTATAAAATATTTCCATGTCAAAATTTTACACTTAACATGGTAAGAAGTTCATACAATGGCAATGGCTATGGCATATACTAGTCATTTATTATTTTCATTTATAAGATTCTTCTTCTTTTTTAAATATTACTTTTATTTTTTTATTTTCTTGATGGAGGTTTTCATCATATTTAACCTTCTCCTACTAATCAGAGCATAACTCCCTCAATTTAACTCCGATGTAGGTGATCTTGTGTTAATTTCAATATAAAACAATTATCTAAAACTATTATGTTGAATAGTTTAGCAAAATATTAAGAAATCAAGGTGATATTACTGCCACAAAGTACAGGTTATTTCTTCTCGGATAGGTTCCGACCTCAACCTATTAATCTATCCATATCTCCCTCATAAGGATTCCAAATTAAGTTATTCCAGTGGCTAAAAATCTGTGACACATATAGCAATAATTTTTATTTAATTCCTTACAGAATGTTCCCAGAAATTAAAACACAGAAGCTATCCTAAAATATTCTTCCCTGATTAACCAATTTCTGACCACTGCATACTAATCGGACCATATCTACCTCATACGAACTCCAAATTGAGTGATTCCAATGGCTAAACATCCGTGACACATACAGAAATAATTGTTATGTTAATAATTTATTTTAATTCCCTACAGAATGTTCCCAAAAATTAAAACACAGAAGCTATCCTAAAATATTCTTCTCTGATTAACCAATTTCTGACCACTACAAATAAATCAGACCATATCTACCTCAAGTGGACTCTACATTGAGTGATTCTAGTGGCTAAATATCCGTGAGACATAGATCTACATTTTTCATGTTAACCATTTCTTTAAATTCCTTACGGATTCTTCCCAGCATTTTAAAAATAGAAGCTTAAAATTTTTGCCACCCATAGCTATACCTATGCAGAACTATCTACACAAGCCTAAGTATTCAAACATACATAATGTGTAACATGATACAGCAACATCCATGACCAATCATTAAAGTTCTAAGATTAAAATCCCATATAAATATTACAAGTTTCAAAACTTTTCTTCAAAAAGGAATATTGTTAAACTTACCTTGATCACTTAGCCCTCTAGACTTCTCTTTCCTCTTTCTTCCTTTCTTCCTCTCCTTTCCTCACTCTATCTTGCTTCTATTTTTCCTCTCCCCCACTTGGATGAAAATTCTAATGTTATAAGGGTGGGTTTTGCTTAAATAGGCTACCAAATAATTCATCTTTCATGATCATGGGTCTACCTTATCACAATTAGGATACACTTGGTTGAATGTTTGGAAAACAAACAACTTATGTTCTTGTCTTCCTCTTCCTTAGTCAAGATATGCATAGAAAAAGGAGATTTGTATGTTGAAAATTATGATAATATGTTTCTAAGATAAGGGATAAGGTCCCTTTGATTTATGGATTCATTTTTTTTCTTTTATCTTAATCAAGTATGATAGGTTTGCCTCTTTAGTTGGCAAATTTCTAGCCCTTGAATCTCCATTATTTGGTTGAAATTATTTGTGTGGGATATGAATGTTTTGTCCTAATTCCATGTATTATCATACCACTTGCTAAAATTATGAGTGTAGGATATAGGTGTTTTGTCCTAAAGCCTTGTTTTATCATACAACTTGCTAAAATTATGAATGTAGGATATCACACCACTTGCTAAATTTTTGTCTTAATGCCATGTCACCTAATCTTGATTACACCATTATTTCATCACTTTATTTTTTTTCCTCTTGGGTTTGGGCTCATTCTTGCCCATTTTCTTTACTTTAGTTCGAATTCTATTTTTCATAATGGGCTTAGTCACATTTTCATGATTTTTGGGCTACCGGTCCAATTTCTATATCCTAGTCGAAGTTTATGTTTTATTTATTTCTTGCGCTATCCTATTGGCTAGCTAAAAATTCATGTGAAGTAGAAAAACTCTATATGAAGTGTCCATAAGTAAAAGCCCAATTTATGGGTGGAGATACTAAACTTAGTAACTTTAACTCTTAAATTAGGAAAAATTACCATAATCCAATCTTCTTGAAATTTTAATACCTTTACTTCACAAAAATGTATCTTCCTTACCCAAGAATTTTACTTTTCTTTAGTATATTTATTTCGAATTTTTCCTCTTAGGTTTTCTCTCTTTACCTATTACATTAATGTTAGAACATTTCTATGCATACACATAAGGTGAAGAATTTCTAAGGATTATATTTCCTTAGATATCTAAAAATTGTCTAATAAATTTTATTTCCTTAATTAAATATTTATGTACTTTTATTAATAAAAGAAACAAAATTAGGGATGTTACTTTGAATACATGATACGAAATTAGGGATGTTACAAAACGTATACATGGTAATCAACCATGCTACATGGGACCAGATGTCTACTTGAAATGCAGACCAAAGGGTCATTTTGCCAAAAATTGCCCACAAAATGTGGGGAAGCAGTTGGAACAGAGGCCTCAGTTGAAAGGAAGAGTTTTAAGGTACGTGCTACATCTATGAATTTTCTCTTATGGTGTTGTTTGACTCTAGTGCTAGTTATTCATTTATATCATACGAATGTATTAGGGAGCTTCAGTATCCTATTTCTAAAACTGCCTATGAGCTATCAGTAGTAACTTGCACAGGGGAAAGGTTCTTAACTTCCTTTATATATAAAGACTGTCAGGTCACCATCCAGGAGAAAATATTTTCTATAGACCTTGTCTGTCACCTTAAGAGGTATTGATGTCATTCTAGGGTTAAACTGGATGTCTAGAAATTGAGTCTTGTTAAATTGTTACACTAAGACTGTTGAATTTTTACCTTTTACTCCATAAGAGGATATGCAGTTATTGATGCTAAATGCGAATCAAGTCAATTAGGAGTTGAAGAGTGGAGTACTTGGTTACATTCTCTTGTGTTTATCAAACCTAGAAGTCAAACTGAAGCTTAATGAAATTCCAATAGCTAATGAGTTTCCTAAAGTATTTCCACCAGATATTCTAGGCTTACCCCTCCAGAGAGAGATAGAGTTCTTTATTGATCTCCTATCTGGAATAGGGCCTATCTCTATTGCACTTTATAGAATGGCCTCAAAGGAACTATAGGAACTCAAGAAATAATTAGAGAAATTGTTAGACAAGCAATTTATTAAACCGAGTGTATCACCTTAGGGGGCTCTTGTATTGTTTGTTAAGAAGAAAGAAAGGAGCCTAAGACTATGCATAGATTATAGACAGCTGAATAAGGTGATTGTCAAAAGTAAGTACCCTCTCCCTAGGATAGATGATTTATTAGATCAACTAAAGGGAACCTCCATCTTTTCTAAAATTGACTTGAGATCAGGATACCATCAGATTATGATCAAAGAGGAGGATGTACTAAAAATAGCCTTTAGGACTAGGTATGGACACTACGAGTTTCTCGTAATGCCCTTCGGGTTGACAAATGCACCTGCAATTTTCATGGATTACATGAATCACACTTTTCGACTCTACTTATATCAATTTGTGGTAGTGTTCATTTATGACATCTTGATATACTCTAAGACTGAGAAAGTGTAACAACTCTATTTTTTTTAAATAAATATATATTTGTAAAGTCCCATAAAGTCATTACTTCTTTACTTCTAATTACTTAACTCGTAATAACATTCGATTAATTTAACCAAGAATAATTCAAGGTTTAAGGTCTACCATTAACAATGATACAATTATGAGTTCACATACACATTATTAATCAAAACGTCCGTACAAAAATCAAACACATAAATATCTACATCTTATTTATCCATGTTGATCAATTCCGAAGATACGGGTACGGGTGGTTGCAACTTCATCGGGATCTTAGCTAACTCGATCACAAACACCTTATTCATTTTTGGGATCTGCCCAATATAGAGTAACTCGATCCAGCTTATAATAAAAGCTAGAGCCATAGAAAAAACTGCATAACTAGTTTTTTGAACATGGTATAAAAATATAGTGAGAATTAAATCTCAGTAGGTTTCACAATAAATCATAATCATTATCAATAATGCTCATCACATCAAGTTCAAATGTATAAGCTACAGTAAATATTTTTGGTCATATGAATGTACTTTATCTATACACATGAAAATCGTACAATAATGACATGTATGACATCACATCCCTAATTTTGTTTCATTTATTAATAAAGGTACATAAATATTTAATATAACATCTCTAATTTTGTTCCTTTTATTAGTAAAGGTACATAAATATTTAATTAAGGAAATAAAATTTATTAGACAATTTTTAGATATATAAGGAAATATAATCCTTAGAAATTTGTCACCTTATGTGTATGCATAGAAAATGTTTCTAACATTAAGAGAATAGCTAAAGAGAGAAAACCTAATAGGAAAAATTAGAAGTAACATACTAAAGAGAGGCAAAATTCTTGGGTAAGGAAGATAAAATTTTGTGAAGTAAAGGTCTTAAAATTTCAAGAAGATTAGATTAAGGTAATTTTTCCTAATTCAAGAGTTAGAGTTCCTAAGTTTAATATCTCCACCCATACATTGAGCTTTCACCTATGAACACTTCATATAGAGTTTTTTCATTTCACATAAGTTTCTAGCAATCCAATTGGATAGTCCAAGCAAGAAATAAAACATAGACTTAGACTAGGATATAGAAGTTAGACTGATAGCCCAAAAATTATGAAAATGTGACTAAACCCTCCATGAAAGGTAGAATTTTAGCCAAAGCAAAGGAAATGGGTAAGAATGAGCCCAAATCTAAGAGGGAAAAAAATAAGAATCATGTGAGGAAATAGTAGTGCAATAATAATTAAGATTAGGTCACATGGCATTAGGACAAAACATCTATATCCTACATTCATAATTTTAACAAGTAGGTAATAATACATGGCATTAGGACAAAACATCTATATCTTACATTCATAATTTCAACAAGTGCGTAATAATACATAGCATTATGACAAAACATCCTTATCCTACACAAATAATTTCAGCCAAGCAAGGGAGATTCAAGGGCTGAAAATTTATCACTTAGAAAGAAAAACCTATCATAGTTGATTAAGACAAAAGAAAAATGAAATGAATCCCTAAATCAAAGGGACTTTGTCCCTTATCTTAAGAACATTTTATCATAATTTTCAAAATAAAAATCTCCTTTTGCTATGCATATCTTGACTAATGGAGAGGAAGATAAGAACATGAGTTGTCTTTGCCTAAAAAACAACCAAGTGCATCCTAATTGTGATATGGTAGACCCATGATCATGAAAGGAGAACCACTTGATAGTTTACTTAAGCAAAACCCACCCTTATAAAATTATAATTTCATCCAAGTGAGGGAGAGAAAAAATAGAAGAAAGGTAGAGTGAGGAAAGGAGAGAAAGAGAGGAGAAGAAAGGAAGGAAGAAGAAGAAGTCTAGAGGACTAAGTACTCAAGGTAAGTTAGCTTAATCTCCACTTGAATCCATCTTTTCTCTTCATCCTTGGGGTTCATAACTCACCCTCCTTCTCTTATTTAAGCTACTATAAAAGTAAAGGGAATGAAGGAATCTTGCTACTTCTTTCAAGAGGAAACAAGAAAAAGAATTCACTAAGTGAGGTAGGGAGATCTTTAGGTAGGTTTAACAATATATCTTTTTGAAGAAAAGCTTTGAAATTTGTAACATTTATATGGGATTTTGATCTTATAACTTTGATGAAATTTACAATATTTTCTACTTTGATGATTGGTCACGGACGTTACTATATCATGTTACATGTTATTTTGCATATGATGGATATTTTGAATATTTCGGTTGGTGTGGAAAGTTCTGCATAGGTATGGCTATGGGTGGTAAAAAATTGATGATTTTTATGCTACTATTTTGTATATTTGACTATGTTGAAAAACTGATGGAATATGATTATATGTAAATTAGGAAGAAAATTAAAGATGTAATATAATGATGAACTAAAACTTTAGCTAAAGTTTGGTTAGGAAACTAGATTTCGGAGTAACTAGGGAAGCTTCTGTTTTTGAAATTCTAGGAAGCATCGGTTAGGAATTAAAAGAAATGGTTAACATGAAAAATGTAGATCTATGTCTCATGGATATTAAGCCACTAGAATCACTTAATATGGAGTCCAGATGAGGGAGATATTTCTCGATTTGTAAGGAGTGGTCAGAAAATGGTTAATTAGGGAAGAATTTGTTAAGTATGCTTCTATTTTTGAATTTTTGGGCAAAGTTTGTAGGGAATTAAAGGAAATTGTTAACAAAATAAATATAGATATATGTAGCACAGATCTATAGGCTTTGAAATCAATTAATTTGGAGTCCATATGAGGGAGATATGGCCGGTTAATGAGTAAATGTCAAAATCAGTCTAGAATCCAGTGGGTAAAGGCAAACATTTTAGTTTTCAATTTTCTGGATATAATTAGTAAGGAACCTGAAGAAATGATAAACATGAAAGTTGAATATAAGTGTCTTAGGTTTTTAAAGTCTTTTGAATCACCTCAATGGGAGTTCGTATGATGGAGATATGGTCAGAGTAGTAAGTAGAGTTCTGAACCTACCCGAGAAGAAATAACATTGAATTTGAAGGAGTAGTAACACCACAATTACTTAAGATTTCACTAAAATGTTCGACATAAAGGTTTTAGAGGATTGTCTTATCTTGCTATTCACACCAAGATCACCTTAATCGGATTTAAAATGAGGGTGTTAAGCTCTATTTAGTGAGAAAGGAAAATAATATTTAAAAAGGGAGAATCTTATAAATGAAAATGATAAATGACTAGTGTATGGCATAGCCATTGCCATGGCATGAACTCCTTACCATCTTAAGTGTGTAATTTTGACATGAAAATTTTTAAAGTGATATTTGAAACGATTATGTGCATGGCACGATTACCAATGATTTTTGGTAATGATTATATTTTGATGAAAAATTATGGCATGTGAGTATAATAAATATACTTGTTATTGAAATCATATTTTTGCCTATTAATGTGAAAAGAAAAGAAAAGAAATAAGCACGGTCACATGATGATCCGTGTGGTGCACTAGTAGGGGACGCCTTAACAATAGCTATAATTATGTTAATAAAAAAAAGAAAGAGAAAGTGTGCCATGTCAGACGAAGCAAGAAAAGCCCGTTCCGAAGAGTAGAAAGTACTCACCTTGACTGGGGTAGTTGATATAAAAATAAGTGGATAGCCATCATATGATATTCTGAAAATAGTTATTCATGCCATACATGTCATTACTGTACGATTTTCATGTGCTTAGATAAGTGCATTCATATGACCAAAAATAATTGATGTAACTTATACAGATGAACATGACGTGACAAGAATTATTAATGATTATTATGATTTATTGTTGAACCTACTAGGATTTAATTCTCACTATATTTTCATATCATGTTCAGAAAACTAAGTTATACAGATATTCTCTATGACCA
The DNA here is from genome assembly GCA_037074535.1 of Gleditsia sinensis. NCBI lineage: Eukaryota > Viridiplantae > Streptophyta > Magnoliopsida > Fabales > Fabaceae > Gleditsia > Gleditsia sinensis. The sequence continues at coordinate 44,319,398 of CM073463.1, forward strand.
GCTTTTAGCGTACATTGGTTCGAGTTGGCTAAGATCCCGGTAAAGGTGCAACCACCTTTACCCGTATCTCCGGAACTAGTCAATATAGATAAATAAAATGTAGACTTACATGTGTTTGATTTTTGTACAGATGTTTTGATTAACAATGTGTATGTGAACCTAGAATTGTATAAATGTTAATGGTATTTCAAAAACTTTAATTATGTTTGGTTAATTTAAGTGAATGTTATTATGAGTTAAATAGTTAGAAGTAAAGAGGTAATGACTTCATGGAATTTTAGAAATATATATATATATATATATGTATATATATGTATATATATATATATATATATGTATATGTATATATATGTATATATATGTAAAAAAATGGAGTTGTTACATATGGCATGAATAACTATTTTTAGAATATCATATGATGGCTATCAACTTATTTTCATATCATGCTACTCTAGTCAGGGTGAGTACTTTCTATTCATTTATACGAATTTTCTCGCTCTGTCTGACATGGCACACTTTCTCTTTCTTTTCTCATTAACATAATCATAGCTATTAGCAGTGCATCCCCTACTGGTGCACCACACGAACCGCCATGTGACCGTGCTCGTCTCTTTTCCTTTTTTTTCTTTTCACAGTAATAGCCAAAAATATGATTTCAATAACAAGTATGTTCACTATACTCACATGCCATAATTTATCATCAAAGTATAATTATTACCAAAAATCATTGGTAAAATGCAATCATGTCACGATCATAACCAATTTTGAATATCTCTTTACAAAAAATTTCCATGTCAAAATTACACACTTAAGATGGTTAAGAGTTCATGCAATGGCAGTGGCTAAGGCATACACTAGTTATTTATTATTTTCTTTCATAAGATTCTTCTTTTTTAAAATATTATTTTTATCTTTTCATTTTATTTATGCTTGACCTCTAGTTACTTTCCTCCTTCTTATATCATTTCCAACACATGTTCTCAAAAATTTTATAGGGCATATTTCTCCAATTTGGTTTCTATTATTACCCTATAGTTAATGAGATTCATTTAGGGTAGACAAATATTAAAAATAAGCTTTACCAGCTCCCAACATGGCCTGACCATGTTGCAAGACACGGACATGCTTGAAAACTACTTTAAACATACTCAAAAATAGCCTTGAACATGGCCTACCCGTGCTGAAGCAACCCAGAACACGGCCTGACCATGTTTTGTGACATTTTCTCACTTATTCAACCATATCTCCCTTATAAAAACTCCAATGAAGGTGATTCCAAATCCTATAAAAATCTAAGATAATTATCTATAACTTTAAAGTTTATCATTTCTTCAGATTCCTTATGAATTATTCCTAGAAAATTAAAAACAAATGCTTACATTTACCACCTTGAATTCTAGACTGATTCTGACCTCTACTCATTAATTAGCCATATCTCTCTCATATGGACTCCAAATTAAGTGACTTTATAGCCTATAGATCCATGACACATATATCTATATTTATTATGTTAACAATTTTTCTCAGAACTTCAAACACAGAAGCATACTTAACATATTCTTCCCTGGTTAGCTAGTTTCTGACCACTGCCTACAAATCTGACCATATCTTCTTAATATGGATTCCAAATTGAATGATTCCAGTGGCTAAAAATTCTTGAGACATATATATATATATATATATATATATATATATATATATATATATATATATATATATATATATATATATATCTCATGTTAACTATTTATTTTAGTTCCCTATAGATATTTCCCAAAAATTCAAACATAGAAGCTTACCTAATAGATTCTTCCCTAGTTAACTGCTTTCTCTTAATTCTTAACTGATTCTTCCAAGAATTTCAAAAGTAGAAGCTTCCCTGGTTACTTTGAAATCTAGTTTTATTAGCCTAACCTTTCCTAAAGTTCTAGTTCATCCTTTTATTAATTCATGTTCCATTTTTCTTCCAAATTTCCACCTAACCATAGAATTACTCATCTCAACATTTAATTAAATTTCTTACTTAATTTAACATATTCAATCATCCACTTCAAAAGAAAAACAGAATCAAATCATGCATCACCAAGGGTGTTTCTCAACAAAAATTTCTCATGGTTTTCCCCTAGTTGTTTAAGGCCATACTTAATTTACCAACCTAACCATCTTCCATCCATTTTTACCATATTCAAATATACATAATAGCAGCATAAAAGCCCTAAATTTTTGCCACCCATAGCTATATCTATGCAGAACTTTCCATACCAACTGAAGTATTCAAAACATCTATCACATGCAAGATCAACATGTATTATGATATAGCAACAACCATGGCCAATCATCAAAGTAGAAAATATTGTAAATTTCATCAAAGTTAAGATCAAAATCCCATATAAATGTTACAAATTTCAAAGCGTTTCTTTAAAGAGAGATATTATTAAACCTACCTAAAGATCTTCCTAGCTCACTTAGTGAATTCTTTTTCTTGTTTCCTCTTGAAGGAAATAGCAAGATTCCTCCCTTCCCTTAGCTTTTCTAGCAGCTTAAATAAGAGAAGGAGGGTGAGTTTTGAACCTCAAGGATAAAGAGAAAAGATCGATTCAAGTGGAGATTAAGATAACTTACCTTGAGTACTTAGTTCTCTAGACTTCTCCTTTCTCTTCCTTCCTCTCTTCTCCTCTCTTTCTCTCTTTTCCTCACTCTACCTTACTTATGCTTTTTCCTCTCCCTCACTTAGACGAAATTATAATGTTATAAGGTTGGATTTTACTTAAATAAATAATCAAGTGGTTCACTTTCTATAATTATGGGTCTACCTTTCCACAATTAAGACACACTTGGTTATTTTTTAGAGAAAAACAACTCATGTTCTTGTTTTCCTCTCCCTTAGTCAAGATATGCATAGCAAAAGGAGATTTGTATTTTGAAAATCATGATAAAATGTTCTTAAGACAAGGGAAAATGTCCCTTTGATTTAGGAATTCATTTCTTTTTTCTTTTTTCTCACTCAAGTATGAGAGGTTTGCCTTTATAGGTGGCATATTTTTAGTCCTTCAGTCTCCCTTGCTTGGCTGAAATTATTTATATAGGATAAGGATGTTTTGTCATAATTCTATGTATTATTACCTACTTGTTGAAATTATGAATGTAGGATATAGATGTTTTGTGCTACTGTCATATATTATTACCTATTTGTTAAAATTATGAATGTAGGATATAGATATTTTGTGCTAATGCCATGTGACCTAATCTTGATTATTATTACACTACTATTTTCTCATATGGTTCTTATTTTTTCCTCTTGGATTTGGGCTCATTCTTACCTATTTCCTTTGCTTTGGCTGAAATTCTACCTTTCATGGAGGACTTGGTCATATTTTCATAATTTTTGGGCTATCGGTCCAACTTCTATATCCTAGTCCAAGTCTATGATTTATTTCTTGCTTAGGCTATCCAATTGGCTTGTTAGGAACTCATGTGAAGTGAAAAGAATCTATATGAAGTGTCCCTAGGTGAAAGCCCAATGTAAGGGTGGAGATGTTAAACTTAGAAACTCTAACTCTTGAATTATGAAAAATTACCCTAATCCAATCTTCTTGAAATTTTAAGACCTTTACTCACTTTCCAAAAATTTATCTTCCTTACCCAAAAATTTTGCCTATCTTTAGTATGTTATTTCTAATTTTTTCCTATTAAGTTTTTTTTCTTTACTTATTTCCTTAATTTTAAAAATATTTTCTATGCATACACATAAAGTGAAGAATTTCTAAGGCTTATATTTCCTTAGATATCTAAAAATTGTCTAATAAATTTTATTTCCTTAATTAAATATTTATGTACCTTTATTAATAAAAGAAATGGAATTAGGGATGTTACAGAAAGAACATGAACAACATCTCCGAGTCGTGTTGCAAGTGCTGAAAGAGAAAAAGTTGTATGCCAAATTGGAGAAGTGTGGTTTTTGGTTGATAGAGTTGAAGTTTCTCAGACATGTCATCTCCAATAGAGGGGTAGTCATAGACCCTAGCAAGATGGAAGTAGTAATTCAATAGAAAAGACAAAAGACGATTACAGAAGTCAAAAGTTTCTTAGGTTTGGCAGGATACTGCAAGAGGTATATACAAAGATTCTCTCGTATAGACCTACCATTGACTAAATTGACCCAGAAGCGAATTCCTTTCAATTAGACTGATCAATGTGAAGCTAGTTTCCAGGAGCTTAAGACAAGATTGACCACTCCTCCTATTTTAATTATTCTAGACCTTAAAGGACATTTTGAAGTATATAGTGGTACTTTAAAGAAAGGGTTAAGGTGGTGCTAATGCAAGACAATAGAGTAGTTGCTTATGCCTCTAGGCAACTAAGAACCCATAAAGGAAATTATCCAACCCATGATCTTGAGTTGGCATCGGTGGTGTTTGCCTTAAAGATTTGGCAACACTATTTGTACGGGGCAACATTTCAAGTATACTATGATCATAAGAGTCTTACGTACCTTTTTTGTCAAAATGAGTTAAATATAAGGCAACAAAAATAGGTAGAATTTCTCAATGACTATAAGTTTGAGATAAAGTATCATCTAGGAAAGGTGAATGTTGTAGCTGATGCCTTGAGTCGAATCTCCACACATGGGTTAGATGATTGTCTATGAGATGTAGATGCTAGAGGAATTTCGAAATTTGAAAATGGTCACTACTCTTAACCCAAAGAAGCTAATCATCAATGGGTTTAGTATAGAGTGTGATCTTAGAGCCAAGATTAAAAAGGCTTAAGCTCACAACCAATACTTATAGGATCACAAAGAACAAGATGATTTTTCTGTCTTGGAAGATGAAATAATCATATATCAAGGAAGGGTTTGTGTCCCTCAAGAACAAGAGTTGAAGACTAAGATCCTGTAAGAGGCACATCAAAGTAAGTACACAGTCCATCCTAGATCCACTAAAATGTATCAAGATTTAAAGAAGATGTGCTGGTGGCTAGGTATGAAAAAGGACATTGCTGAGTTTGTGGCGAAATGTTTAATTTGTCAAAAGGTGAAGGTAGAGAGCATCAAAAGCCAACGAGATTTCTACAATCTCTTGAGATCCCTAAATAGAAATGGGACAGTATTTCAATGGACTTTATGGTAGGCTTACCTAAAACTTTAGTTGGACATAACTCTATCTGGGTAATACTAGACAGATTAACCAAATCTACTCACTTTTTACTCATAAAAATTAACTATTCACTGGAAAAATTAGCCCAATTGTACATCTAGAAAATAGTTAAACTACATGAAATTCCCTTAAATATTGTTTCTGATATAGATCTGAAGTTCACGTCGAAGTTTTAAAAGGTGTTGCAGGAAACTTTTGGAACCCATTTGCGGTTCAGTACTGCCTACCATCCTCAGAATGACGGTAGACAGAACAGACCATTCAAACCCTATAAGATATGTTGAGGGTCTGTGTGATAAAACAAAGTAAAGGATGGGATAAGTACCTGCATTTAGTGGAGTTTGCTTATAATAATAGCTATCACTCTAGTATTAAGGTTGCCCCTTACGAAGCTTTATACAGTAAGAAGTGCCAATCTCCACAATACTGGTTTGAGGTAGGAGAAAAGAACTTGTTGGGTCTTGATCTAGTTTAACAAACTACTGAACAAATCAAGATGATACGAGACAAAATACTTATAGCTCAAAGTCAGCAAAAGAGTTACTATGATAAGAGACATAGATCTCTGGAGTTTGAGGAAGGAGACTATGTATTTCTAAAACTTTCCTTGACTACTGGAGTTGGTAGGTCTCTCAAAACCAGAAAGCTAAGTCCACAATTTTTGGAACCCTACCAAATTCTGAAGAAATTGGGTATGTCAGCATATCAATTTTTCCTCCCAACTAATTTGTCTAACCTGTATAATGTTTTCCATGTATCACACCTCCAGAAGTATCTTCTAGATTCCTCACATGTAATACTGAATGAATCCATCCAAATAAAGGAGAACATGACATACCAGCTAATACCAGCATCCATATTGGACACCGACGTGAAGTAATTGAAAATTTCCCTGGTTAAGGTGTTATGGGAAGGATTGACTCCAAAAGAATCAACTTGGGAGCTGGAAGAAGTCATGAGAAAGAAATATCCGCAAATGTTCTTATTAGGTAATTTCTAAAATTTTGAGGACAAAATTTCTTTTAAGGGGAGAGAAATGTAACATCCTTAATTTCTTTTCTTAATAAAGTTATCTTAATATTTAATTAAGGAAATAAAATTTATTAGACAATTTTTAGATATCTAAGGAAATATAAGCCTTAGAAATTCTTCACCTTATGTGTATGTATAGAAAATTTTTTTAATATTAAGGGAATAAGTAAAGAGAGAAATCCTAATAGGAAAAATTAGAAATAACATACTAAAGAGAGACAAAATTCTTGGGTAAGGAAGATCAATTTTTGGGAAGTAAAGGTCTTAAAATTTCAAGAAGATTGGATTAAGGTAATTTTTCCTAATTCAAGATCTAGAGTTCCTAAGTTTAACATCTCCATCCATACATTGGGCTTTCAACTATGGACACTTCATATAGAGTTTTTCCATTTCACATGAGTTTCTAGTAAGCCAATTGGATTGCTCAAGCAAGAAATAAAACATAGACTTGGACTAGGATATAGAAGTTGGACCGATAGCCCAAAAATCATGAAATTGTGACCAAGCCCTCCATGCAATGTAGAATTTCAGCCAAAGCAAAGGAAATCGGTAAGAATGAGCCCAAATCCAAGAGGGAAAAATAAGAACCATGTGAGGAAATAGTAGTGTAATAATAATCAAGATTAGGTCATATGGCATTAAGACAAAACATCTATATTCTACATTCATAATTTCAACAAGTAGGTAATAATACATAGCATTATGACAAAACATCCTTATCCTACATAAACAATTTCAGCCAAGCAAGACAGACTCAAGGGCTGAAAATTTGCCAACTAGAAAGACAAACCTATCATACTTGAGTGAGAAAAAAGAAAAAAGAAATGAATCCCTAAATCAAAAGGACCTTGTCCCTTGTCTTAAGAAAATTTTATCATGATTTTGAAAATACAAATCTCTTTTTGCTATACAAATCTTGACTAAGGGAGAGGAAGAAAAGAACATGAGTTGTCTTTCCCTAAAAAAAATAACCAAGTGTATCCTAATTGTGATAAGGTAGACCTATGATTATGAGAGGTGAACCACTTGATAGTTTATTTAAGTAAAACCCACCCTTATAACATTCTAATTTCTTCCAAGTGAGCGATAGGAAAAATAGAAGCAAGGTAGAGTGAGGAAAGGAGAGAAAGAGAGGAGAAGAGAGGAATGAAGAAGAAGGAGAAGTCTAGAGGACTAAGTAGTCAAGGTAAGTTAGCTTAATCTCCATTTTAATCCATCTTTTCTCTTCATCCTTAGGGTTCAAAACTCACCCTCCTTATCTTATTTAAGCTGCTAGAAAAGTTAAGGGAAGTGAGGAATCTTGCTACTTACTTCAAGAGGAAACAAGAAAAAGAATTCACTAAATGAACTAGGGAAATCTTTAGGTAGGTTTAACAATATCTCTTTTTGAAGAAGTTTTTTGAAATTTGTAGCATTTATATGGGATTTTGATCTTAGAACTTTGATGAAATTTAAAATATTTTCTACTTTTATGATTGGCCATGGATGTTGCTATATCATGTTACATGTTGATCTTGCATGTGATGGATGTTTCGAATACTTCGGTTGGTATGGAAAGTTCTGCATAGATATGGCTTTGGGTAGCAAACATTTAGGGCTTTTATGCTGTTGTTATGTATTTTTAAATATGGTAAAAATGGATCGAATATGGTTAGGTTGGTAAATTAGGTATGGCATTAAACACCTAGGGGAAAACCATGAGAAATTTTTGTTAAGAAACACCCTTAATGATGGATGATTTTATTTTATTTTTCTTTTAAAGCGGATGATGGAATATGTTAAATTAAGTAAGAAATATAATTAAATGTTGAGATGATTAATTCTATGGTTAGGTGGAAATTTGGAAGAAAAATGGAACATGAATTAATAAAAGGATGAACTAGAACTTTAGGAAAGGCTAGGCTAAGAAAACTAAATTTTATAATAACTAGGGAAGCTTCTGTTTTTGAAATGTTGGAAAAAATCAGTTAGGAATTAAAAGAAATGGTTAACATGAAAAATGTTGATATATGTATGACAGATTTTTAGCCACTGGAATAACCCAATATATATATATATATATATATATGTCTCAAGAACATTTATCCATTGTAATCATTCAATTTGGAATCCATATTAAGATGATATGGTCATATTAGTAAGCAGTGGTTAGAATTTAGCTAACCAAGGAAGAATCTGTTAAGTATGCTTCTGTGTTTTAATTTCTAGACAAAATATATAGGGAATTAAAGGAAATTTTTAACATAATAAATATAGATATATGTCTCATGGATCTATAAGTTCTGACATCACTTAATTTGGAGTCCATATGAAGGAGATATAGCTGATTAGTTAGTAAAAGTCAGAAACAGTCTTGAATCCAGGGTGGTAAATGTAAGTGTTTTAGTTTTCAATTTTCTTGGAATAATACATAAGGTATCTGAGAAAATGAAAAACTTAAAAGTTTTATATAAGTGCCTTATATTTTTATAGGATTTGGAATCACCTCAATTGGAGTTCGTATGGGGGAGATATGGTTGAATAAGTGAGGAAATGTCACAAAACACAGAAATATTATAAATGGAAATAAAAAATAACTAGTGTATGCCCTAGCCATTCCCATTGCATGAACTCTTTACCATCTTAAGTGTGTAATTTAGACATGAAAATATTTTATATATTGATATTCGAAAATGGTTATGATCATGACATGATTGCATTTTACCAATATTTTTTGTAGTAATTATGCTTTCATTATAAATTATGGCATGTGAGTATAATGAACATACTTGTTATTGAAATCATATTTTTGGCTATTAATGAGAAAAGAAAAGAAAAGAAAAGAGACGAGCACAGTCACATGGCGGTCCGTGTGGTACACTAGTAGGGGACGCTCTACTCACAACTATGATTATGTTAATGAGAAAAGAAAGAGAAAGTGTGACATGTTGGATAAAGCGAGAAAAACTTGTTCCAGAGAGTAAAAAGTACTCAACCTAACCTAGGTAGCTTGTTATGAAAATAAGTTGATTGTCATCATATGATATTCTAAAAATAGTTATTCATGCCATACATGTCATTACTGTACGATTTTCATATGCATAGATAAAGTGCATTCATGTGACCTAAAGTATTTGTTGTCGCTTATACAGATGAACATGACATGATGAGCTATATTTGTCACACCTCTAATTTTAGAGCACATGAAACACATACTTTACAAACATATATTTTTCGTAACATGTATAATACACTCTTTACATATAGGTATTCCCATGTATACACAATATATAAACCAAGTCTATAAACATCAAAGTACAACAGAAGTAGGGATCTTGCCTGTGGTGTTCAGAGCATACTCTAGAGTACAAATACAATATAATCAAAATCTACATGGCCTGAAAACAAAGTAGGCTCACCCAGAGATCATGTCGTCTAGCTAGTCAACTATCTGAAGGGAGAGGACCAAACTCTATATTTTAATCTAAAAAATGTAGGAATATTGTGTAGTGAGTTTGACAACTCAGTGAATAGATAATACCTCCTATGACCTCTTAAGTCAAGATATGGATGTACTCATATTTTTAAAATTTGTCACATAGGAAATACAGTTCGAAAGTACATCCATATGGGACCCATATTTCAAATATTCTCTAAACAAATGATATTTAGATATCCAAAACCACATATTGTACTGTATGATCACTAAACAAATGTTGTTATGCATCAAAATATTTCACATCAAAACATTAGGAGGATCCCATATCAGAACCACCATATCAAAGTTCAGGCATTTTTGTACTTTGGTGTTGTAGGATTTGCCTGAACTCAGCATCCTGCTAAAGTTTGCCCTACCACCATTCAAGAGGACATAGGAAGGGACTCTAATATAGGTATTTTCCAACCACATAGCAAGGGAGGCAAGTCACATATCATATAGTCGGCATCTCGCCCCATATAGGAGGCATCCTGTTCTTCATCACATATCATATCCGGTGTGTTGGTCATTACATGAGGCTAGCATCACCCCTGCTAGCTAAGGTATCAAAGTGCACTATTGCTAACATCGCCTGCTGTTAGCAAACAGTGTTTTTAATAGGATTTCTCCATAGAAATTATCATTTACACATATACCATATCATCCAATATAGAGTTTTCTTTATAATACAGACTTTCAGTCTCAGTATAATTCATCTTTCATAAATTTTCCAATCAGGATTTATCACATATACATGCCCTTTTTCAAGGCAATTATATAGTTTTATAAATCAATGCGACGTGCACAATATATTTCCTTTACCATATGATGATAAATACATTTAAAATCACATATTCAATGAATTCAAAAATATATTTTCAAATCCATACTCTTCTTGAACTATATACCAGATTGTAAATAATTCAGATAATTTAATCCATTTCAGAGATATATAAAAGTTTAAATAACTGGTAGACATAATCAATTATACATTTATAATTTAAAAAGAGCATGTGATAAGTCATAAAAAGAATTATCTACTCACAAGGTAAGACTCCTGGTTAGACAGTCTTAAAATACACTTTTCCATTTCACATTTGACTAAATAAACTTAAAAAACGTGTTTGGAGGGTCCAAAAACTTAGGAAATGACTTCGGGAGCTTGGTCAACATTGGGCACTGTTTATGGCCAAAAAATACTATTCACATAAAGTTCACACACTGTTCACCATAGAAAAATTTGCAAAATTAGAGTACTAAATCAAGTTGTTTGACCGTGAAATTTATCATACAACTAATACTCTATATCCTTAACAAAACCCCTAACCTGGAAGTTCGAAAAACCATAAAAAAAAATCCAGCATTTTAGAAAAATTACCTATAAGTTACTATTCACAATTTTTCGGTGAAATTCCAGTGAACATCCGACGAAATTGATTGCTGGATTTTGAAACTCTCATCACCACGAGTCTAACGGTACCTTCAGTATCTCAATTGAATATCTAAATTGAGAGAAATCCTAGAGAGAAGGTAGAGTTTAGAGAGAGAGAAAAAATGAAATGGGAGAAAGGGGGAGGGAGAAATTCTTCTACGCCGAGTCCTCTGCTTGCTTCTCTATTTTTTCTGATTTAATAATTTAATATTTAACATTTACTATTTGATTTTATACATATAAATATTGTTTTTCATCCTAAAGAATCTCAAAAATTCCTCAAAATTTATATTATTACAAAACTTTAGTTGCACTCTTAAATCATGACATTTCTTGATAAAAAATTTAATAAAACAAATCACAAAATAAATATCTTTATGCATAATAAAAGAAAGAATATTTCTAAAAATAAAACAAAAATTTATTAGAGGCCAATATAATTATTTTAAGCAAAACAAAAATTATTTTAATTAAAAGTATATTTACTTTTAGCAAAACATAATCATTTTAAAAATAATAAAAAATAAAAATATATTTGTTTATAGCAAAACATTATTATTTAAAAATAAAAATTACAGGATATTACATTCTTCCTTCGTTAATAAATTTGGTCCTAAAATTTCAACCTATCTTACCACATGTAGGAAATGAAGTCAAAGCATAATTCAGAGTTACCAACCTTATTACCCAAATAATTAGGGGTACATTTTCTGTATATCATCTTTACTTTCTAGGAAATCTCTTCACTTGTGTGATTTTGTCATATAACCTTAACCATAGGAATTTTTTTCAACCTTAAGTTCTTCAAAAATATTTGGTCGCCAATTGATAATTTTTAGAGCTCAACATTCATGGTCCTTATAGACTTTGACCTGTATTGAGTTGCTTGTATCCTTTTTCTAATCAATTTTACTTTATCAACGACATCTTACAATAAAATCTGACTCCACTGAGTCATTTAACAGAAAGTTTGTAATGCCTCTTACATAAGGATTTAAGTCATTGAATAACACTTTATTATAGCCAAATTCTGCAAAGGGATCTGCCACCAAACTTGAAGACATATGCTTGAAGCATGTTTTCCAAACTAGCATCATCAATTTAGGTTAGTCATATTCTATCTATTGCATATTATTCTAAATTAGATTCTAAAAGCTTAACTTTACTCAACTCACCCACCTATTAGGAGGCCTACTATGTTTCATATAAAACCTCAAATGGTGCCATTTGTATACTGGCCTGTTAACTAATGATATGAGCAAATTCAACTAAGGACAAATAATTTATTCCAACTTTCACCAAAATTATATAAAGATACCTGAATCATAACTTCCAATGCGTAAACACATTATTTAGATTTATTATCAACTATGCTATAATCTAACTAAGATCCTAAGGCTTCCTGAATAGCTCTCCTAAAACAATATATTCATTTCTTACTTGTTGACTCACCAAACAACTAAAAATCTATCACTTGTATCTTCTTTTTTTACCATTATACTAGTACAATTCTTTCAAATCTTAGTATATCCCACAACATTCAAAATCTATAGCTTACTCTTAAATCTCCTTTCTCAACATAATTCACATCCTAGATACATCCTACATACTAGACTCAATTTAGCATGGTATAACCCTTAACACAAATATCTTAATCACTTACATTTATTTTCAGACATGGTTCTCAAAATATTCTCCATATTTTCAAATTAAGAGTTCCAAAGATTAATTTAAATCCTACTTCCCATATTTTATTTGTCAAGAACTTCAACACCACTAATTCTCTTGATTACATTCATCAAACCACCATAAGGCTATCATTCATCTATTCCTTTCAAAATTTTCATTACTTTAACTTACTATCCACTTTGACACTATAATAATTGAGTTTCAAAAAAAATTTAACTTTCCTTGTAATGAGGGAAAAGAACTTTGCATTTAATGCCAAACATTAATGAGGGAGAATGCAGTAGAACAGGAGAAAAGCATAATAGAGAACGGTGCCAAAATAGAAAGTGAAAAATTTGGACAAAGCATTGAAAGATAATTAAAATCGGTGGCTGTAATTCTTAAAAATATATAAACAAAATCTACCTGTTATTTTGGCATAAATTGGTAGTCGCAAGTTTTGAATATATATGTCAAAATCTACTTTAAAGCTATTGGTATTCGGTGGAAAAATAGCACATAGAAAAGAAACATTTCTGAGCTTATAAAAGTATATGAAGAACAAAGAGCATGTAGTTAACTGGTATGATGCAGTTGATTGCTTCAAAATAGATGTAATCAATTAACTATAAAATAAATCAGTCCAAATTAAAAATTCTCAAAATAGTTAGTTGACTTAATAATACTGATAGTCAACTAGCAAGAACATCAGGAAAATAAAATAAACCATTTGATTGTCCTTCTTCAACAATTAACTTGTTTGTATTTTCACTCTTTTTCTTTTTACAATTACGCTTATCATCTACAACTTCTCTACAATAATCAAGACATCAATGCTTTATTAAGGACAACAAGGAAAAGACAAATTTTCTGGTGATATCTTAACCTTATTCTCTTTATGTGCTTAATATGAACCACAATCACAACTACTGTATATATACATGCTTGTCGTCATTTTTGAAATTTTCACCTTCAATTTAGCTTATATCCATAAATCACTCATATAGTTGTTCTAATTATACTCAGCCTACTCGCATAGCTATCATAAGTATACCTTTCTCTGAGTTTTATAAATGCACACGTTAGTTTTTTTACTTTCATACTAAAAGTTAGGGTGTGTGCAGCTATGGAGGGAACTATGTAACACCCCTAACTTACGGGCACGTTAAACAAACATTTTTTTTTCACAATTAGATATTTACCATAACATGCATAGCACTATTCTTTGATATAGAAATAGATACATATAGGTTCTCTCAGGTATACATGTTTTATAGACCAAGTTATAAATGTCAGAGTAACAACAGAAGCAAGGATCTTGCCTATGGCGTTCAAAGTACACTCTAGAATACAAACATATTATAATTCAAAAACTATGAACCTTGGAAGCAACGTAGACTCACCTAGAGAATATGTCACCTAGTTGATCAACTATCTGTAGAATTAGGCTATATATTCTTATCTAAAAAATTTAGAAATATCGTGTAGTGAGTTTGACAACTCAGTGAGCAAATAATACCTCCTATGACCTCTTAGGTCAACATATGGATGTACTCATATTTTAAAATTTGTCACATAGAAAATACAATTTGGAAGTACATCCATATGAGACTCGCATTTCAAATATTCTCAAAACAAAGAATATTCAGATATCCAAAACTATATTCAACACGGTATGATCACTAAACAAATGTTATGCATTAAAATATTTCACATGAAAACATTAGGAGGAACTCATATCAAAACCATCCAACATTTCCAAGCACACAGCAAGGGATGATGTTATGTTCAGCTGTATAAGCTATAGTAAAATATTAAGCTTTTGAGATTAAGTCATAACTTTTGTTAATACATAATTAACATATTATATATGCACTAAAAATGCACTCTTTTTACATAATACTCAAGCATGTTACAGCTCTCAATACACTCAATTCACTCATTTACTATACGCATAGTGACAAATCGACTACAGTCACAATAAGTGATCAGAGAATGTGAGTTCGTCACCCATCTGCCTCCTCACATTACCACTATCCTCCGGTTGGAGCGGCTCTCCTTTGGCTCACTTAGGCTAATAAGGTGTCTCCTACTCCTACTCGATACCATCTTAAGCCATACAACTCGTCGATATTCATCCATCCATATATATATAAATGTATATTCATCAAATGCAATGTATAATTATCAAGCAACTCGCCATGAGCTTTATGTTTGCCATTTAATCATAATCAGCAACTTTATAGCTTACAGATCAATGCCTCGTGCACATAATATTCACTTTACCAAATAATGATAAATACATTTAGAACCACATATTCAATGAGTTTCAAAATCTATTTGCAAAACCATACTCTTTTTGAACTATGTGCCAATTCGTAAATAAAACTGATATTTTAACACATTTCAGAAACTTATGATAGCATAAATAATTTGTAAACATAATCAATTATACATTTTTAGTTCAAGAAGAGCATAGGGTAAGTCAGAAAAAGAATTATCTACTCACAAGGTTAGGGCTCTAGGTTGGAAAGCCCCAAATGTATTTTTCCAAGCCAAATCTGATCAAATGAATCTCAAAAACGAATCCAGATGGTTCAAAAACTTAGGAAATGACTCCGGAATCACGAAATTTGGTCTTCAGGAGCTTGGTCAATTGATGGTAGTATTCACAGCCAAAATTACTATTCACCGTTAGAATCATTATTCATGCCGGCCGAATTTACTGTTCACGACAGACAAAAAGTTTTTAGATGGCTAAAACTTTTCATATCCTAAGGTTTATCTACCTCCAAAATCCATCTACAGTGTCAGATTTTTAATTTGAAGTCTCTAAATAGAAGTTTCAGAATTTATCTTTTTCTAAGATTTTCTACTTCCAATCTACGACGATTCTGCTACTAATTTGAAAAATTGTTTGGTCAAAATCGTAGAACTCTTCGTCCTAAATCCAATGGTACCCTCAGTTTTTTAAAATTTTCTACTTCAGAAATTTGTACAAAGTATTGAAAGAAAATTAAAATTGGTAGCTGTAATTTTTGAAAAACTATAAACATAACTTAGTTATTATTTCAGCAAAAATCGGTGGTCGCAAGTTTTGAATATATGTGTCAAAATCTAATTCAAAACTACTGTTATTTGGTGGCAGAATAGCATATAGAAGAGAATTATTTCTGATCTTATAAAAGTTTCTGAAGAACACAGAGCATGTAGTTAACTAATAGGATGTAGTTGGTTACTTCAAAATAGAAGTAATCAATCAACTGTAAAATAAATCAATCCAAATTAAAAATTCTCAAAATAGGTAGTCGACTTAATAATATCGATAGTCAACTGGCAAGAACATTGGGAAAACAAAATAAATCATTTGATTATCCCTTTTCAACGATTAATTGATTTGCACTTTCACTCTTTTTTTACAATGACGCCTATCACTTACAACTTCCCTACAAGAATCAAGACATCAATGCTTCATCAATGACTACAAAGAAGAAGAAAATTTTTGGTGATACCTTAATCTTATTTTCTTTATATGCTTAATATGAGCCACAATCACAACTACTGTACATATACATGTGTTCCATCATTTTTGAAATTTTTACCTTCAATTTAGCTGGTATCCACCAATCACTCACATAGCTGTTCTAATTATGCTCAGACTATTTGCATATCTATCATAAGTATGCCCTTCTCTGAGTTCTATAAATGCACATGTTAGTATCTTTACCTTTATACTCAAAGTTAGGGAGAGTGCAGTTAGGGAGAGTGCAGTTAGGGAGGGAACCACATTTCGTCAGTTTCGAAATATTTGTGTCTTTTGTAGTTCTAGTCCTAAAAAAGATGGAGAGTATGTGAAAGCTGTACAAAACCTAGGTATGGTGCTTGCTAGGAGAAAAATTCATTTAGCCTATGGTAAAGGTAACCGTGGGTTAATGGGGTGCGTGTCTACAACTGCACTTGTAGAAGGATGTAAAGTTCTAGGTATTATTCCTACAGCTCTAGCTGCATCTAACATCATAGGAAAAACAATTGGGAAAGAATTTATGGTAGCTTCCATGTATGAGCGCATGGCTAGAATAATGAGCAATATTGATGCCTTCATTGCCTTACTGGGTGGTTTTGGTACTTTAGAGGAGATTTTCCAAATAGTTTCTTGGGCACAACTGAATATGCATCACAAACTGTAGGTTTGTTAAATGTTAATCACTTCTTTGATGGTTTGTTGTCTTTTCTTTATCAAGTTGTGGAGAAAAGGTTTATCTCACACTCAACACGATAAATTTTCATCTCGACTTCAAATGCTGAGGAGTTGATTGATGTTTTATAAGCATATATTCATGTACCTGATCTAATTACAGCTCAAATAGATTAGACAACAGATAATTGTAAAAAGCACAAATTGGGCTTCGATCTTCATCTTTAACTATAGTAGAATGTAGCCATTGCTATATCACTTTTACTTTCTTAAGGTCTATTTGGATACCATCCTTGCCAAACATACTCCCTTAGAGTTTGTAAAACTATTTTTAAATATTACTTATGATCCTCTGAACTCTTTGAATATTTTAATGTATAATCAATAAATACAATAACAAATTGATCCAAGGATGGCTTAAATACTCTATTCATCAAGTCCATGAATGCAGCTGGGCATTTGTCAAACTAAATGTCATCACTAAGAACTTATAATGCCTATACCAAGTCCTAAAAGTAATTTTTTTGCAATATCATCTTCCTTTATCCTAAATTGATGATACCTAAATCTCAAATCAGTTTTTGAAAAATATTGAGCACCCTGTAGCTAATTAAACAAATAATCTATACGAGGTATTGAGTATTTATTACGCACTGCCACTTTATTCAACTATTTATAATCTATGCACAATCACAATGATCCATCTTTCTTTTTCACAAATAGAACAAGAACTCCTCAAGGAAAAGTATTAGGGCATATAAATCCCTTGTCTAACAAATCTTGTAACTAATTATTTCTTTTTTCAGTTCCTTAAGTTTAGTGGGTGCCACTCTATATGGAAATATAGACACTAGTTGGGTTTCAAGAAGTAAATCAATACCAAGCTAAATTTCTCATTCCAGAGGTAACCTTGGCAATTCCTTAGGAAACACATCAACAAATTCTTTAACCACTGGAACCTACCCTACATTGAGGTACTTATATCAACATCTTTGACCACTGCTAAATATCCTCGGTATCCTTTCTGTAATAGCTTATGAGTTATTAAAGCAAAGATTAAATTATTTGGTACTTCACTACAATCACCTCGTATCATGAAAGGAGATTTTCTGAGAATATTGAATTTAATTACCTTAAGATGACATTCTACAATGGCATGACATGGTGCCAACCAATCCATTCCCAATATCACATTAAAGTCTATCATATCTAGACATTCAAGTAAAACGGATATTATATTCAGAAATGATCATATTTGACATTTGTCACAATTCTTTAAATTCTCTGGAACAACTATCCCTTTCACTTTCAGTCAGTAATTGACCTATAGATACCTCTTAAGATGTCACAATATTTAATCAACTTTATACTAGAAAATTTAACAACTTGGAATAGAAAGGAAATTGAAACCTTATTGAATCCCTCAACAACACCTGCAGTATAAATATGACTGGCTCATATCTATACTAAAGGTTCTACTAAAGAATCCTTTGCTTCGATAGCCACAGGAAAACCTAATACTCTGATACTAACTTGTAACGCCCCTAACTTATGGGCACGTGAAACAAACATTTCCTTTTTCGCAATTAGATATTTACCATAACATGCATAGCACTATTCTTTATTATGGAAATAGATACATATAGGTTCTCTCATCTATACACGTTATATAGACCAAGTTATAAATGTCAGAGTAACAACAGAAGCAGGGATCTTGCCTATGGCATTCAGAGCACACTTTAAAATACAAACACAATATAATTCAAAAAATGTGAGCCTTGGAAGCAACGTAGACTCACCCAAAGAATATGTCACATAAATGATCACCTATTTGAAGAATCAGACTCTGTATTCTTATATGAAAAATGTAGAAATATTGTGTAGTGAGTTTGACAACTCAGTGAGCAAATAATACCTCCTATGACCTCTTAGGTCAACATATGGATATACTTATATTTCAAAATTTGTCACATAGAATATACAGTTCGAAAGTACATCCATATGGGACCCGAATTTCAAATATTCTTAACACAAAAGATATTAAGATATCCAAAACTATATTCAATACGGTATGATCACTAAAAAAATGTTGTTATGCATTAAAATATTTCACATGAAAACATTAGGAGGACCTCATAAAATATTCCCAAGCACACAGCAAAGGATGATGTTATGTTAAGCTATATAAGCTACAGTAAAATATTAAGCTTTTGAGATAAAGTCATAACTTTCGTTCATACATAATTAACATATTATATATGCACTAAAAATACACTCTTTTTACATAATACTCAAGCATGTTACAGCTCCCAATACACTCAATTCACCCATTTGTTATATGCAAAGTGTAACAACTCCAAATTATGTAACAATTTTTTTTTGGTATTTATACAACATAGAGTTTACATACACATCATTAATCAAAACGTACGTACAACATATCAAATAAATAAAGTTTTGGATATCTTATTTATTTTGGTTGACCAATTCTGGAGATATAGGTGCGGGTGGTTGCACCTTCATCGGCATCTGAACCAACTCGACCACAAACATATTATTTGATTCTGGGATCTGCCCAACATAAAGTAACTCGATCCAACGTACACTAAAAGCCAGAGCCATAGAAAAATCTGCATAATTAATTTTCTGAACATAATATGGAAATATAGTGAGAATTAAATCCTAGTAAGTTCAACAATAAATCATCATGAATATAGCTTATCACGTCATGTTCAGCTATATAAACTACAGTAAATATCTTTGGTCACATGAATGCACTATATCTATGTACATGAGAATCGTACAATAATGACATGTATGACAGGATTAACTATTTTCAGAATCTCATATGATGACTATCAATTTATTCTCTTATCGAGCTACCTCGGTCAAGGTGAGTATTTTCTACTCTTCGGTATGGGCTTTTCTCATTAGCATAATCATAACCGTTGGTAGGTCATCCCCTACTGGTGAACCACATGGATTGCCATGTGATCGTGCTCATTTCTTTTCTTTTCACAATAATAGCCAAAAGTATGCTTTTAATAACAAGTATGTTCATCAAAATATAATTATTACCAAAAATCATTGGTATTCATGCCATGAACATAACCATTTCAAATATGACTTTATAAAATATTTCCATGTCAAAATTTCACACTTAAGATGGTAAGAAGTTCATACATTGGCAATGGTTATGGCATACACTAGTCATTTATTATTTTCATTTATAAGATTCTTCTTCTTTTTTAAATATTAATTTTATTTCTTTATTTTCTTGATGCAGGTTTTCATCCTATCTGACCTTCGCTTACTAATCAGAGCATAACTCCCTCAATTTAACTCCGATGTAGGTGATCTTGGTGTTAATTTAAAGATAAAACAATTATCTAAAACTATTTTGTTGAACAATTTAGTGAAATATTAAGAAATCAAGGTGATATTACTCTCTCAAAATACATGTTATTTCTTCTCGGGTAGGTTCTGACCTCTACCTACTAATCTGTCCTCCCACATAAGAATTCCAAATTAAGTGATTCTAGTGGCTAAAAATTCATGACACATATAGCAATAATATTTATGTTAATCATTTATTGTAATTCCCTACAGAATGTTCTCAAAAATTAAAAAACAGAAGATATCCTAAAATATTTTTCCCTTATTAACCAATTTCTAACCACTACAAACTAATCGGATCATATCTGCATCATACGGACTCTAAATTGAGTGGTTCTAGTGGATAAAAATACGTGACACATATATCTATAATTCTTATGTTAACCATTTATTTTAATTCCCTACAGAATGTTCCCAGAAATTAAAACACAGAAGCTATCCTATCATATTCTTCCCTGATTAACCATTTTCTGATCACTATTTACTAATCGGATCATATCTGCCTCATAGGGACTCCAAATTGAGTGATTCCAGTGGCTAAAAATCGGTGAGAAATATATGTACATTTTTTATGTTAACCATTTATTTTAATTCCTTACCGACTCATTCCAGAATTTTAAAAAATAGAAGCTTAAAATTTTGTGACCTATAGCCATACCTATGCAGAACTTTCTACACTAGCCTAAGTATTCAAACATACATAATATGTAACATGATATAGCAACATCCATGACGAATCATCAAAGTTCTAAGATCAAAATCTCATATAAATATTACAAGTTTCAAAACTTTTCTTCAAAAAAAAAATATTGTTAAACTTACTTTGAGCACTTAGTCCTCTAGACTTCTCCTTCCTCTTTCTTCCTTTCTTCCTCTCCTTTCCTCACTCTATCTTGCATCTATTTTTCCTCTCCCTCACTTGGACGAAAATTCTAATGTTATAAGGGTAGGTTTTGCTTATATAGACTATCAAATAATTCATGTTTCATAATCATGGGTCTACCTTATCACAATTAGGATACACTTGGTTGAATTTTTGGAAAACAAACAACTCATGTTCTTGTCTTCCTCTTCATTAGTCAAGATATGCATAGGAAAAGGAGATTTGTAGTTTGAAAATTATGATAATATGTTCTTAAGATAAGGGACAAGGTTCCTTTGATTTAGGGATTCATTTCCTTTTTCTTTTGTCTTAATCAATTATGATAGGTTTTCCTTTTTAGGTGGCAAATTTCCAACCCTTGAATCTTCCTTGCTTTGCTAAAATTATTTGTGTAGGATAAGGATGTTTTGTCATAATGCTATGTATTATTACCCACTTGCTAAAATTATGAGTGTAGGATATAGATGTTTTGTCCTAATGCCATGTATTATCATGCCACTTGCTAAAATTATGAATGTAGGATATCACACTACTTGCTAATTTTTTGTCTTAATGTCATGTCACCTAATCTTGATTACACCATTATTTCATCACTTTATTTTATTTTTATTTTTATTTTTCCTCTTGGGTTTGGGCTCATTCTTGCCCATTTTCTTTACTTTGGTTAGAATTCTACCTTTCATAATCGACTTAGTTACATTTTCATTATTTTTGGGCTACCGGTCCAATTTCTATATCCTAGTCGAAGTCTATATTTTATTTCTTCCTTGGACTATCCTATTGACTTGCTAAAAAGTCATGTGAAGTAGAAAAACTCTATATGAAGTGTCCATAGGTGAAAGCTCAATTTGAGGGTGGAGATACTAAACTTAGTAACTTTAACTCTTAAATTAGGAAAAATTACCCTAATCCAATCTTCTTGAAATTTTAATACCTTTACTTACTTCACAAAAATTTATCTTCCTTACCCAAGAATTTTACCTTTTTTTAGTATATTTATTTCTAATTTTTCCTCTTAGGTTTTCTCTCTTTACCTATTCTATTAATGTTAGAACATTTCTATGCATAGACATAAGGTGAAGAATTTCTAAGGATTATATTTCCTTAGATATCTAAAAATTGTCTAATAATTTTTTTTCTTTAATTAAATATTTATGTACCTTTATCAATAAAAGAAATGAAATTAAGGATGTTACTCTGAATACATGAAACGAAATTAGGGATGTGACATTTCTATCCCCCTAAAAGAAATTTTGTCCTCAAAATTTCAAAAATTTCCTAAGAATAATTTCAAGTATTTCTTCCTCATGACTTCTTCTAACTCCCAAGTTGCTTCTTCTGGAGTCAAACCTTCCCATAACACCTTAACTAAGCGAATAGTTTTGTTCCACAATTGCTTCACATCAGTGTCCAATATAGATGCTGGTACTAGCTGGTATGTCATGTTCTCCTTTATTTGGATTAGTTCATCTCATATCACATGTGAGGAGTCTATAAGATACTTCCGGAGCTGTGATACGTGGAAAACATTATGCAAGTTGGACAAATTTGGTGGGAGAGCAACTTGATATGCTGATGTCCCTACTTTCTTCAAAATTTGGTAGGGTCCTAAAAATCACGGATTTAGCTTTTTGGTCTTGAGAGACCTACCAACTCTAGTGGTCGGGGAAAGTTTTAGAAATACATGGTCCCCTTCCTCAAATTCCAAAGGTCTATGTCTCTTATCATAATAACTCTTTTTCCGACTCTGAACTGTGAGCATTTTGTCTTGTATAATCCTGATTTGTTCAGTGGTTTGTTGACCTAGATTAGGACCCAACAAGTTCTTTTCTCTTACCTCAAACCAACATAGTGGAGATCGGCACTTTCTACCGTATAAAGCTTCATAGAGGGCCATCTTAATACTAGAGTGATAGCTATTATTATAAGTAAACTCCACTAAAGGTAGGTATTTATCTCATCATCTACCTTGCTCTATTACACAGGCCCTCTGTAACATTGCTAATTTCATTTCATGTATTAATAAAAGTACAAAAGTATTCAAAGTAACATCCATAATTTCATTTCTTTTATTGACAAAGGTACATATATATTTAATTAAGGAAATAAAATTTATTAGACAATTTTTAGATATCTAAGGAAATATAATCCTTAGAAATTCTTCACCTTACGTGTTTGTATAGAAATGTTCTAATATTAATGGAATATGTAAAGAAAGAAAACCTAAGAGGAAATATTAGAAATAAACATGCTAAAGAAAGGTGAAATTCTTAGGTAAGGAAGATAAATTTTTGTGAAGTAAGTAAAGGTCTTAAAATTTCAAGAAGATCGGATTATGGTAATTTTTCTTAATTTAAGAGCAAAAGTTACTAAGTTTAGTATCTCCACCCATAAATTGGTCTTTCACCTATGAACACTTCATATAGAGTTTTTTCTACTTCACATAAATTTTTAGCAAGTCAATAGGATAGCACAATGAAGAAATAAGACATAAACTTGGACTAGAATATAGAAATTGGACTGGTAGCCTAAAAATCATGAAAATGTGACCAAGCCAATTATGAAAGGTAGAATTTTAACCAAAGTAAAGAAAATGGGCAAGAATGAGCCCAAACCCAAGAGGAAAAATAAAAATAAAAATAAAATTAAAGTGATGAAATAATGGTGTAATCAAGATTAGGTGACATGGCATTAAGACAAAAAAATTTAGCAAGTGGTATGATAATACAAGGCTTTAGGACAAAACATCTATATCCTACACTCATAATTTTAGCAAGTGGTATGATAATTGGTGCGCACTGTCGCAGGTGCACCCAAATTAATACCTTACCTCAAAACTAATCTGTAGTAGTGGGAGTAAGGGTCGATCCCACAGAGACTGGAATTACCTTATGTGATTAAAAGGGGGGAATTGATGATCGCAAATTAAGTAAAATAAACAATAATGAAAATAAATAAGCGAAAGTGATTAATAATAAAGACGTTGGTTTCGGTTAGTATCCACCGTCAAGGGATTACATTGATCATCGACAACATACTCAATTTGTAAAAGAATATCTATCATTGGGGTTTTAACCCTGTTTCTCCTTAAGCCTAGCAAATTAATGACAATCGCACTAATCAAACCCTAATTAACAAGCCATTCTTTAGCACATCGGTAAAACATAACTTGTTAACCGTATGAAGAACTAGAGAAACTGACAGAGCTAAACAAATATAAACACATCGGTTATATCTAATTTAGTTAATCATTCACCATAGGTTCAATGATTTATAATCCAAAACCCTCAAACCTATTTGCCTCACGAATCGCAGAATTAAAAACTTTGTTCAAAACACAATTCGGCGGTAGATTAAAACAAACAAAATACTAGTAGGCCTCCTAGCAATCATATGAATAATCTTTAAGAATAAGAATAGATGAACAATCAATATTCAAAACAAATTGAAATAATAACATCAGATCCACATCTCACAATGTATAGAAAATCCCTTGAGGTTTCAACTCACCTCAACCAACTAAAGAGAATTAGCCACGCAGGGCCATAAGATAAACAAAAGAAGAATTGAAGAATATAGATGAAGAATTCGGTGAAGGATTCGATCCCCATTCTCTGGTTGCTTTCCTTTCTTTTTATAAGCTTTCCCCTCCTTCTCGAAGTCAAAACGTATTCTATGTTAAATTCCCGTCCATTCCCCTCAATTTTGAGCGAAAACAACCTAAAATCACGAGATCAGCAAGTCCCCTACGGCGCACGGGCGCCGCAGCGCTTAAGTGGAGCGCCGCGGCGCTGCGGGGAATCAGGGACGGGGTGCCGCGGTGCTACCTGCCAGTGCTGCGGCGGTCTACGTAGAACCTGATCGGGTGCCACGGCGTGCTATGTTGAGCGCTGCGGCGGTCTCTCCTGGGCAGCACAGCGCCGCGGCGCTCCAGATTTCCTTATCGTGGCGCTGCGGTGCTCTCTTGTGAGCGCCGCGGCACCCAGAATCTTCTAGATTTTGCCAAAGTGCCGAACATGAAAGTTGTAGCTCTATGTCTCTTATTTCCATAGCCGCTGAAATCACCTTAATCGGAGTTCAAATGAGTGAGATATGTATCAATTAGTGACACATGATCAGAAATCAGCATTTTTCTATGATTTTCTCTCTATTTTCCTCTTCATTTCTTCTTTATTATTCCTAAAACACAAAACACAACACTCAGTTAATTCATACATATTTTCTACTAAAATTAAATAAAAAGCAACTTAAAACATGTCAAAAACATGCTTATTTTATAGCATGTCAATAATACATAGCATTTGGACAAAACATTTCTATCCCACACAAATAATTTCAACCAAATAAAGGAGATTGAAGGGCTAGAAATTTGCCACTTAAAAAGGCAAACCTATCATAATTGATTAAGACAAAAGAAAAAGTAAATGAATCCCTAAATCAAAGGGACCTTATCCCATATCTTAAAAACATATTATCATAATTTTCAAAATACAAATCTCCTTTTCCTATGCATATCTAGACTAAGGAAAAGGAAGACAAGAACATAAGTTGTTTGTTTTCCAAAAATTCAACCAAGTGTAACCTAATTGTGATAAGGTAGACCCATGATCATGAAAGGTGAATTATTTGGTGGTCTATATAAGAAAACCCACTGTTACAACATTAGAATTTCGTCCAAGTGAGGGGGAGGAAAAATAGAAGCAAGGTAGAGTGAGGAAAGGAGAGGAAGAAAGGAAGAAAGAGGAAGGAGAAGTCTAGGGGACTAAGTGCTCCAGGTTAGTTCAACAATATTTCTTTTTGAAGAAAAGTTTTGAAACTTGTAATATTTATATAGGATTTTGATCTTAGAACTTTGATGATTGGTCATGGATGTTGCTATATCATGTTACATATTATGTATGCTTGAATACTTAGGTTGGTGTAGATAGTTCTACATGGGGATGGCTATGGGTGGCAAAATTTTAAGCTTCTGTTTTTTAATTTCTGGAAACATTATATAGGGAATCTAAACAAATGGTTAACATAAAAAATGTAGATTGATGTCTCACGGATTTTTAGCCACTGGAATCATTCAATTTAGAGTTCATATGAGGTAGATATGGTCCGATTAGTGAACAAATGTCAGAAAATGGTTAATTAGGGAAGAATATGTTAGGATAGCTTTGGTGTTTTAATTTCTGGAAACATTCTATAAGGAATTAAAATAAATGGTTAACAAATGAATTATAGATATATGTGTCACAGATTTTTAGCCACTGGAATCAATCCATTTAGAGTTCATATGAGGTAGATATGTTCCGATTAGTAAACAAAGGTCATAAAATGGTTAATCAGGGAAGAATATGTTAGGATAGCTTCGATGTTTTAATTTATGCGAACATTCTATAAGGAATTAAAATAAAAGGTTAACATATGAATTATAGATATATGTGTCATAGATTTGTAGCCACTAGAATCACTTAATTTAGAATTCGTATGAGGGAGAGATGGATAGATTAGTAGGTAGAGGTCATAACCTATCCGAGAAGAAATAATCTGTACATTAAGGGAGTAATATCACCTTGATTTCTTAATATTTGGCTACAATGTTCAACATAATAGTTTTAGATAATTGTTTCATCTTGAAATTGACACTAAGATCACTTACATCGGAGTTAAATTGAGGGAGTTATGCTCTGATTAGTAAGAGAAGGTTAAATAGGATGAAAACCTGCATCAAGAAAATAAAGAAATAAAATTAATATTTAAAAAAGAAGATAAATTTTATAAATAAAAATAATAAATGACTAGTATAGCCATAGCCATTGCCATTGTATGAACTTCTTACCATATTAAGTGTAAAATTTTGACATGGAAATATTTTATAAAGTAATATTTGAAATGGTTATGTTCATGGCATAATTACCAATGATTTTTTGTAATAGTTATATTTTGATGAACATATGTTGGGTATTTCATGCAAAGATGAATACAGTGTCAGAATGCAAGTGCACGTGTCGTGACCAAGTAATAAAGTGATGAGTGAGTATCGTCCCACGAGGAGTGAACTAAAATTGTTAAGGAGACTTTGCTGTGTGAAATGCTGTAGCAAAGATAGGATGGTTTATAAAATAAAATAAAGGTGGTTCAACTTAAATACAGCTATAACTAGGACGAGGGGTACTAAAGTCTATAGAAAATGGAATAGGGAGGTCTAGGGTTGCTCAAGGTTGCCATGAACAATTGCACTCATATTGCTCCAGGAATTGCTACAGCAACTGTCCTAGGTGCCTAGTTCAGTCTTGAATGGAGTCTTTCCAGACTTTCATTCCTTGCAACTCTGAGGTTCAGACCTGCATTCCTGTAGCAGTCTTCACCCCTGAGTTGTGCATAAAGCTCCACTTCTGGGGGGATGGGGGACCATATATTCCTATATTGGCTGTTCCTATCTATTCAAACTGTTTTTCCAGCCTCCATTCCCCTCTCGAGTGAATATTGGCCTCAGTCTACCACTACTAACTTCCGTTATCAGAGGAGTTTAAAATAAAAACACAGTTGAATGTAAAAATAGTGCTATAGCGAATGTGTTATACTAAAAATGTGCTTAAGTTCATTACAACCCTTGTGCAACCCTAGCCGAAAACTAGCCAAGCCTCATGGTTACACTGGTTACAAAAATCCCAGAATCACTGGTATACATTTCTACTAATAAAAGAAAAATGCCAGTGCAGTCTCGGTAAGAAAAAATAGAAGAAAAAGGAAAACAAAACAAAGAAAAAAAATAGAATCCCAAGGTTGCACTCTATCTCCTGCACTGATGCTCCTTGGCAGTGTGCAGCTGTTCTCTTCTTTCTCCCCCTTTCTTCGTGTGTCATTGTCTCCCCCTCTTTGCCTCTCTTTATCGTTCAGCCTGTGGTCCCAGTCAGCTGCCTTTCTTTTGCCGTCATTCCCCCTGCTCTGCTGTAAAACCACCTCTGCGTGCAGCTTTGTCCTCTCCACTTTCAGTAGTGGGACAGTTTTGTGCCAGCAGCCTGCAGTGTCAGTTTTTGCTACTTTCTCTACTGCTAGGTGGAGGCTGCACCTGCTGTGCAGCCCTGTTCTGTTGTTACCTGCACCATATTAAACAGAGTCAGTGTATTACAGAAAAAGGGAGCAGCTCACCCAATATCACTCAAGTTTCTGTTGTAATTGCCACAAATGCTTACTAAAATGCTGCAGCAACGGGGTAGCTAATGTTTTATCTTAAAGAGTCATCCTGTTCAATTTATTCAGGGAATAAGAATGCTTAAAATACTAGAACAACTCAGCAAAAGTACTCAGAAATCACATAGGAACTACAATAAATTGTAGTTATTAAATCTCCCCAAACTTAAGGGATTGCTTGTCCCCAAGCAACCTGCTCTGTTCACCTCATTCTTACCAACAAGAAATTCTAGACCTTTCTCATGCATGAATCCATAGTTTTGCTGATAGCTCTCAACTCTCAAGATTGTTTTCATATAAAGGACACCACAAACCTTACTCCCAATCTCAACAAAATCCTTCTTTGGAGTTGTGTGTGTGACATGGACAGTTTTCCTAAGAGCTACCTGGGTAAAAAATAGCCAGAGTTCCTAAGACTTTCATACTAATATATCGAGCTTCCTAGGTTAAGTTGGCATTTATCATAGATGCAGCCAGGGCAACAGATGTGGGGGGGTGGCAGCTCACTGATTTCCTTTCTTTATTTTTTGGCATAGATCTTATTCTAGCAGAGGTCATTAATGCCTTTTGATGTGAATGCCAACATGTTCAATGCAGGCACCCGGTTACTCAGCCTTATCACCCTTAAACAGCTTCCCACTCATACTCTATGTCCCTATTTTACGCAAGGGTACACATGGGGCTCATGCATATCCCTGGTTACTAAGGAACTATTAAGGCATTGAAGTGTCCAAAAAATTTCCCTTTATATATATATATATTTATACTTTCCCCCCCAAACTTAAACCTTTCTGACCCTATGCGTCTGCCTCTTTTATAATTCTACAGAAAGCTCTCAATACTAGCTGTAAGACTTAGGTCTAATTTCTGAAAGATCACCAAATTTTTCTTTGGGAAACTGCCCATGATCCTATGCTTATTAGAAGAGGGTTCTGTGTGTGATTGGGTAAGGTTGTAGGTCTCCTATTCTAGTTTCTAGCGAACTCCCTAATCCTCCTCATGGAGTATCCCAGAACTTTCAGCAGGCTATGCCATATGCAGACTCATTTCCCTCTCCATTTTTTTCTCTTTTTTTTATTTAGAAGCTTTTTATCATACAAATATAACTGTATACATCAAAACAAGTAAGTGCTAATGCAAACTCATCTAACATAGGCAGGCAAAAACATAAGTAAACAGCAATATGGATAACAACCACATAGATAAGCAACACGCAAATAAGCAAGTCCATGCTTCAGTAAACTCTACAGCAATATCAAAGCAACACTAAGCCACAGAAATGCCACAGCAAACATTATATAATATAACCCCCCCAAACTTAAAAGTGAGCAGTGTCCTCACTACTGATGCAATGGATAAAAACACAAAAGACACCTAAAAAAAATAGAAGCAGAGGCAAAGGAATTCCAAATACAGCAGAGAAGGGATAAGAGTTGAGGGAACTTCCTGAGGGTGCTAGTAGGTATGCTGCAGCACCCTAGGGGCATTAACCCCCAAAGGACCTTGAGGAGCTTCTGAGTCCACTTCTGCACTGTGCTGATTGTTGTGGGGCCTTTCTTTTACGCATCATTGCTACCTGTTTTGCAATAGGCTCATCATCATCAGAGGACTCGGTTCCCACTGGTGTCTGGTGGGGTTCTGGGTAGGGCTCCTTGCTGGAGGAGGATCCTTCAAAATCCTTTTGCTTCTCTGTCTGTGGCTTAGGTGCTGGGGCTGATTCCTCGAAGGTGGTATGGAGCAAGTCAGTGGGAAACTCCAGAAATGGGAAAAATTGTTTAAAGTTCTGCTCGAGGGTGTTGTGAAGGGCAAAATCCCTTTTCTGCTCATAACGCCAGAAGGTTTGCTATAGTTGCAGAAGCACAGCTTGCTGCCTCAGAATTGTAGCTTATTGATTGAGGATGAACTACAAAGTCTTGTCAGGTGACTGGGGGGCAGTGGATCAAGTAGAGGGTCCGGCAGTATGTGGAGGATTTTGGGAAGCAGCTGGTGGGTGTGGGGCCGCTTTCTCCAAGACGATACTGGCAATGGAAGTGGCAGTGATGGGGCTGGCATCCTTCAGTGCTTCTTCATCAATAGAGACTGGGACTCCACGATTCTTGCACAGTAATGTGATGAGGGAAGGGAAAAGTAGGCTTCCCTTTTTCTGGTTGGCGCATATTTAGATTTGGCCACTGATGATTCGGCCAACGTTGAGTGGTCTGCCGAATATGAGTGCGTCCACCATTGCCACTCTATCTCGGCTCACTGTCTGCCCATGGGTAGAAGGTAGCAGGCGAGTCTTGAGGAAGTGGTACCATACCTTTGCTGCAGGTACCAGAGAGACCCGATTAATGGTGGTGGAGCCCTGAGGGGATTTATCCCAGGTGGTGCCAGGAAGGCACACCCGGGTGAGCATAGCGTCCCAGTCTCCATCCTGCAGACCCTGGAGATATTCCTCATACTGGTCCTCTTCGTCTAGCAGATTGTAAGCCTTGTTTATGGAAGCTTGGTCAAAATGAACCCTCGTCTCCTGGACTGTCACCCACTTCTCATTTTCGGGTGAGAGGTTTGCGTAAAATTCTCGAACCAGAGGGATGAGGGCCGTTTGCGGGTGATTGGCAAAATTTTCCTAACCCCTCTGCTTGACCACTGTGCCAACGTACATTGGCATCCCTAAATCTCCAGAGGAGGCGAAGGTGAAACCTTTCTCAGCGCAGAAGTTTCTGGGCACAATCTCTTCATCGTGCTTCTGCCTGTTTTCCTCAGAGGTGAATTTCTTTACCTTGCTTGCCTTCCTGGCCACTGTCTTGATTCTCGGCATAATAGGTACGAGGGTTTGGAAGTAGGGGTTTCTGGTACGAAGGAGGTGAGGAGGCTGTAGGGATTTTGGGAACTCGGGAGAGGTGCTCGAGGGTGAAGGGGGTGGGGAAGTTGCAGAGGTTTAATAAGGGTGGACGACGTGTTTTCGTGACTTATGGGCTTCTGCCTTTTTTCCGCCCCCATTTTGCTTCTGACCATAATTTTTTGAAAATAAAAAAAAAATTGTAAGAAGCATAGCAGAGGGGAACCCCTTGATTTAGGTCTGACTGCATTTACTGCAGCAACACTGCAGCAAAAACTAGCTTGCCTAGGATTTTGCTGCAGCAGAGGGTGCTTGTTCTTAATCCTACTGTAGCAAAGCAGGGACTATCTTTCGTGTAGTTTTGCTGCAGCAAAATAAAAACTGGTTCTACAAACTTATATACTTCCCATCCTGCGTAACAAACACAAATGCTATTAGACTCATGATTTAAACTATCTTAAAACTGTCAACTTAAACACAACAAATTTAAACATGGGTTGCCTCCCATGAGCGCTTGTTTTAGAGTCTTCAGCCTAACTTCCCTCTTGTTTATTCTTCTTGCAGCTGAACGGAGGTATGCTGTCTATCCACATCACCTCCTAGATAGTGCTTGACCCTTTGTCCATTGACCCTGAATGTCCTCCCTTCCTTTTCTTCTTTCAATTCAATAGTCCTAAAAGGGAAGACCTTGCTTATGCGAAAGGGACCAGACCAACGGTATTTCAACTTCCCGGGAAACAAGGTCAGCCTGGAGTTGTACAATAGTACTCTCTGTCCCACTTTGAAGTTCCTGGGTTGTATCTTCTTGTCATGCCATTACTTGGCTTTCTCCTTGTATAGTTTGGCATTCTCATAGGCCTGACCACGAAATTCATCCAGCTCATTTAGCTGCAGCATCCTCTTCTCTCCCACAGCTTCTAGGTTCAAGATTAGCTTCTTCACTGCCCAATATGCTCGATGTTCTAACTCTACTGGTATATGACAAGCCTTCATGAATACCAACCTGTATGAAGACATTCCTAGAGGTGTCTTATAGGCTGTTCTATAGGCCCATAGTGCATCATCCAACCTGGAGGACCAATCCATCCTTGTGGGGCCTACTATTTTTTCCAAGATTCTCTTGATCTCTCTGTTGGAGACTTCAGCCTGCCCACTCGTTTGTGGGTGATAGGGGGTTGCCACCTTGTGCCTTACTCCATATTTGGCAAGCAGTGCCTTGAACTGCCGATTGCAGAAATGGGTCCCTCCATCACTGATGATGGCCCTGGGGGTTTCAAACCTTGTAAAGATGTTTCTTTTCAGGAATCTGGTCACCACTCTTGCCTCATTAGTTTGAGATGCACTTGCTTCCACCCACTTTGAGACATAGTCTACGGCTACAAGGATGTATTGATTCCCAAAACTCGAAGGGAATGGGCCCATGAAATCTATTCCCCACACATCAAATAATTCCACCTCTAGGATGTTGTTCAATGGCATTTCATGCCTAGGAGATATATTCCCTGTCCTCTGACACCAGTCGCATTGCTTTGCGAAGGAGTAGGAGTCCTTGAATAGAGAGGGCCAATATAATCCTGCCTGCAGCACCTTGTTTGCAATTCTGACTCCTTCAAAATGACCTCCATAAGGAGAAGCATGGCATTGCTGCAAGATTTGCTCCATCTCTTCGCTGGGTATGCACCTCCTTATCATCTTATCAGCACATTGCTTGTAAAGGTAAGGTTCATCCCAGTAGTATGAGTTCACCTCATGCAGAAATTTTTTCTTCTGCTGCCACGTCAAGTCTGGTGGGCGCATTCCACTCACAAGGTAATTTACATAATTAGCGTACCATGGCACATCATCTTGGGACAGGAGATAGAGTTGCTCATATGGGAATCTTTTATTAATGTCATCTGCTCCGGAGCTGTGCCCTTCCAACCTGGAGAGATGGTCTGCCACTTGATTTTCAGTTCCTTTCCTGTCTCTGATCTCTAGATCAAATTCTTGAAGCAAAAGCACCCACCAGATGAGCCTGGGCTTGGAATTCTTTTTCCTAACTAAGTGTTTGATGGCAGAGTGGTCTGTGTGCACTATCACCTTTGCTCCTACCAGATATGCTCTGAATTTCTCAAAGGCAAAAACTACTGCAAGCAATTCCTTCTCTGTCACCGTGTAGTTCAGCTGGGCACCTTGCAGCATTTTGCTAGCTTAGTATATAGAATGAAACGGCTTGTTTCTATGCTGCCCGAGGATAGCCCCCAATGCTGTTTCACTAGCATCACACATCAGCTCAAATAGGGAGGTCCAGTGTGGTGCCACAATCACTAGGGCTGTGCTCAATTTTCTCTTGAGGTCACAAAATGTTGTCATACAACCTTCATCAAAATAGAAAGTTATGTTCTTCTTTAGCAAACTTTATAAAGGTTTGGCAACCTTAGAGAAGTCCTTAATGAACCTCCTATAAAATCCTGCATGTCCCAAGAAGCTTTGAATGCCCTTAACTGAGGTGGGAGGAAGGATCTTTTCTATGATTTCCACCTTGGCCTTGTCAACCTCAAGTCCTCTCTGAGAAACCTTATGCCCCAGCACAATCCCTTCTTTTACCATAAACTGACACTTCTCCCAGTTCAGCACCAAGTTTGTTTCCTCACACCTTTGCAAGACCTTAGCAAGGTTTCCCAAGCATAGGTTAAAGGAGTCTCCAAAGACTGAGAAGTCATCTATGAAGATTTCCACAAATTTCTCAGCCATTTATGTGAATATTGCCATCATGCATCGCTGGAATGTTGCTGGAGCATTACAAAGCCCAAATGGCATCCTTCGAAATGCAAAGATACCATAACGACATGTGAATGTGGTCTTACGCTGATCTTCTGGTGCTATAGCAATCTAGTTGTACCCTAAGTACCCATCCAGGAAACAATAATATTCCCTTCCAGCAAGTCTATCTAACATTTGATCAATGAACGACAGAGGGAAGTGATCCTTCCTAGTGCTTTTGTTCAGCTTCCGATAATCCATGCAAATCCTCCAGCCAGTTACAACCTTGGTAGTGATAAGCTCATTGTTTTCGCTTTCCACCATAGTCATACCCCCCTTCTTAGGAACACACTGGACCGGACTCACCCAAGAGCTATCTGATATTAGGTAAATAATTCCAGCATCTAACCACTTGATAATTTCCTTTTTAACCACCTCCTTCATTATTGGGTTGAGCCTTCGCTGGGGTTCTATAGACCCTTTTTCATTGCTTTCCAAGAGGATCTTATGCATGCAGAATGAGGGGCTGATTCTCTTAATGTCAGCAAGTGTCCACCCAATGGCCTTTCTGAATTTCTTCAGTGTAAGGACCAATTTCTCCTCTTGTTCCTCTGTCAAAAGTGTTGAGATAACCACAGGAAGAGTGGTTGTTTCTCTTAAGTACACATACTTAAGGTGTGCTGGCAGAGGCTTCATCTCCAAGGCTGGTGGCTCCTCCACTGATGCTTTCAGCGGCTTTGAATCTGGTAGGGTCACATATAATGGCTCCTTTATTGGCTCTTGCTTCCTAATGCCATGCCTGCCATCAATCCAAGCCCATTCTTTCTTGTCTTCCCCTTCAGAATCTGAGTTGTCTGTCCATGCTACTGGTGGTGGGTCCTTGCAGCATTTTTCTAACTCTTCTGATGCTAATGTGTCTATCATAGACACCGCTGCACATTCCTCTTCTTCACTGGCAAACTTCATGGTCTGGAGCACAATGAATGTAACCTGCTCATCCTAGACTCTCATGGTTAATTCACCCTTCTAAACATCAATTAGTGTTCGGTCGGTTGCTAGGAACGGCCTGCCCAATATGATTGGCACCTCTGCATCCACTTAATAGTCCAAAATTATGAAGTCTACTGGGAAGATGAACTTGTCCACCTTAACCAGGATATCCTCTATTTTCCCCTCTGGATGGGCAATGGATCTGTCTGTCAATTGCAGTGTGACTGTGGTAGGCCTTGCTTCTCCAATTCCTAGCTTTTTAAAGATGGCCATTGGCATGAGGTTAATGCTTGCTCCCAAGTCACAAAGTGCCTTGCCAAAATACTAGTTCCCAATAGAACAAGGTATGGTGAAATTTTCTGGATCCTTAAGTTTGGATGGCAACTTATTTTGCAGCATAACACTGCCTTCTCTGGTGAGAGCAATAGTCTCAAACTCACCAAATCGTCTTTTCTTTGTCAGGATGTCCTTCATGAACTTTACATAATTAGGCATCTACTCTAGTGCTTCTACCAGAGGTATGTTAATGTGCAGCTATTTCAAGACATCTAGGAATCTTCTAAATTGCTGGTCATTCTGCTGCTTCTGAAATCTCTGAGGGAAAGGGGGGTAACTTGGTCTGCTACATGCTTTGCCGTGGCATAACTACAGCATTTTCTCCAGTGACGGTTTCTTCCTTGCTTACCTCCTCATCTTGCTTTTACTTGTCTTTTTTCTTCTCCAGGGGTACAATGGAGTCTGTCTGGTCCTGTCCTTTTGCCTTTGGTGGCTCCACCATCTTCCCACTTCTCAGGGCTATAGCCTTACAGTGTTCCTTCCTTTTTAGTTCGTTGGCAAGCTATCCCACTTGAGTTTCCAGATTCCGTAATGAGGCTGCTTGACTCTAGATTAGAGCATCATTCCTTGCCATATACTCCTTTATCAGGGATTCCAGCGAAGTGGGGGCTTCCTGAGGCTGTTGTCTTTGCTGCATGAAGCCTGGGGGAGGCTGTGGTCTTTGTGGGGCAGAGTTGCTCCCATGTCCCGTACCATAGTTACTCTAGGAGAAGTTGGGGTGTTGCCTCCATCCTGGGTTATATGTATTGGAGTAGGGATTGTTATTGCGATTCATATTTCCCACGAAGCATACTGATTCTGGGTTTGAGGGGCACATTTCAAAAAGATGTGGTCTATTGCACAGTACACAAGATGGTTCAGTCTCTTGGACTGCATTGGCTGTATGAGGGCGGCTCGGTTGCTGGTTTTTCAAGACATTACCCAGCGAAGCTAGCTGGGCTGTGAGAGAAGTAACTTCACTCACTTCATGTATGCCTGCCGTTTTTCTGCCAGTGGAAACTCTATCCATAGGCCACTGATAGTTGTTGCTAGCCATTCTTTCGAACAGCTCATATGCCTCATTATACGTTTTGGACAAGAGTGCCCCATTAGCTGCTGCATCCACTATAGTGCATGTTTGAGCATTAAGGCCATTGTAAAAGGTCTCCATCTGAATGCAGTAAGGAATTCCATGATGGGGGCATCTCTGTAATAACTCTTTATACCTCTCCCAGGTCTCATACAAAGATTCACCTTCTAATTGCTTGAAAGAGGTGATGTCATTTCTCAATCTGGCGTTCTTGGTGGGCGAGAAGTATTTCAGCAGAAATTTTTCTGCCAAGTCACTCCAGTTAGTGATAAAGTCAGGTGGAAGAGAGTTCAACCACGCTCTTGCTCGGTCTCTTAATGAGTAGAGGAACAGCTTTAGCCTGAGCACTTCTTTTGTTACCCCATTCATTTTGAAAGCATTTGTTACTTCCATGAACACTCTTAAGTGAAGGTGAGGGTCCTCTGTAGGCATTCCACTGAATTGCCCTGCAGTTTGCAGCATCTGGAACATTACTGGTTTGAGCTCAAAATGTAGAGCCTCAATCTCTGGTCTCATAATGCTCGGGTAAAACCCATTCAGGTTTGGTTGAACATAAGGATTTAAGACCCTATCTCTATCGTCCATGTTGTCTGCTCCATTCTGATTAGCCATCTCTGCCTGCTGCTGAGGTGCTAACTGTCCTCTTCTTCTTCTCAAAAGCGTTCTTTCTATCTCTGGATCTAAAGGTAGAAGTTCTCTGTCAGCTCGGCTCATGCAATGTGTTACCTACTCAGCAAGACACCAGAGTAAAAAGAAATGTAACAAAACAACACTTCACACAGTCGAATATCTAAAAATAGTTTTCAAGTTGACACTCCCCGGCAACGGCGCCAAAAACTTATTGGGTATTTCATGCAAAGATGAATACAGTGTCAGAATGCAAGTGCACGTGTCGTGACCAAGTAATAAAGTGATGAGTGAGTATTGTCCCACGAGGAGTGAACTAAAACTATTAAGGAGACTTTGTTGTGTGAAATGTTGTAGCAAAGATAGGATGGTTTATAAAATAAAATAAAGGTGGTTCAACTTAAATACAGCTATAACTAGGACGAGGGGTACTAAAGTGTAAAGAAAATGGAATAGGGAGGTCTAGGGTTGCTCAGGGTTGCCATGAACTATTGCACTCATATTTTTCCAAGAATTGCTACAGCAACTGTCCTAGGTGCCTAGTTCAGTCTTGAATGGAGTTTTTCCAGACTTTCATTCCTTGCAACTCTGAGGTTCAGACCTGCATTTCTGCAGCAGTCTTCACCCCTGAGTTGTGCATGAAGCTCCACTGCTGGGGGGAAGGGGGACCATATATTCCTATATTGGCTGTCCCTATCTATTCAAACTATTTTTCCAGCCTCCATTCCCCTCCCGGGTGAATATTGGCCTCAGTCTACCTCTACTAACTTCTGTTATCAGAGGAGTTTAAAATAAAAATATAGTTGAATGTAAAAACAGTGCTGCAGCGAATGTGTTATACTAAAAATGTGCTTAAGTTCATTACAACCTTTGTGCAACCCTAGCCAGAAACTAGCCAAGCCTCATGGTTACACTAGTTACAAAAATCCCAGAATCACTGTTATACATTTCTATTGATAAAAGAAAAATGCCAGTGCAGTCTCAGTAAGAAAAAATAGAAGAAAAAGGAAAACAAAACAAAGAAAAAAAATAGAATCCCGGGGTTGCACTCTATCTCCTGCACTTATGCTCCATGGAAGTGTGCAGCTGCTCTCTTCTTTCTCCCCCTCTCTTTGTGTGTCATTGTCTCCCCCTTTTTGCCTCTCTTTATCGTTCAGCCTGTGGTCCTAGTCAGCTGTCTTGCTTTTGCCGTCATTCCCCCTGCTCTGCTGTAAAACCACCTCTGCGTGCAGCTTTGTCCTCTCCACTTTCAGTAGTGGGACAGTTCTATGCCAACAGCCTGCAGTGTCAGTTTTTGCTGATTTCTCTACTGCTGGGTGGATGCTGCACCTGCTGCGCAGCCCTGCTCTATTGTTACCTACAACATATCAAACATAATCAGTGTATTGCAGAAAAAGGGAGCAGCTCACCCAATATCACTCAGGTTTCTACTGTAATTTCCACAAATGCTTACTAAAATGCTGCAGCAACGGGGTAGCTGATGTTTTATCTAAAAGAGTCATCCCGTTCAATTTATTCAGGGAATAAGAGTGCTTAAAATACTAGAACAACTCAACAAAAGTACTCAGAAAGCACATAGGAACTACAATAAATTGCAGTTATCAACATACTTGTTATTGAAAGCATATTTTTGGCTATCATTGTGAAAAGAAAAGAAATGAGCACAATCACATGGCAAATCTGTGTGGTGCACCAGTAGGGGACGCCCTACCAACGGTTATGATCATGTTAATGAGAAAAGAAAGAGAAAGTGAGCCATGTCGGACGGAGTGAGAAAAGCCTGTATCGGAGAGTAAAAATAACTCAACCTGACCAAGGTAGCTTGATATGAGAATAAATTGATAGTCATCATATGATATTCTAAAAATAATTAATCCTGTCATACATGTCATTACTGTACGATTCTCATGTGCATAAATATAGTGCATTCATGTGACCAAAGTTATTTACTGTAGTTTATACAGCTGAACATGACGTGATGAGCTCTATTAATAATGATTTATTGTTGAACTTACTGGATTTAATTCTCACTATATTTCCATGTCATGTTCAGAAAATTAGTTATGCAGATTTTTCTATAGCTCTGGCTTTTAGTGCACATTGGATCGAGTTATTCTATGATGGCCAGATCCTAAATAAAATGTTTGTGGGCGAGTTGGCACAGATCCCAGTGACGGTGCAAACACCCGCACCGGAATCTCCGGAATTGGTCAACCAGAATAAAAAAGATGTAGATATTTATGTGTTTGAAATGTTGTATGTACGTGGTGCGCGCTGTCGCAGGTGCACCCAAATTAATACCTTACCTCAAAACTAACCTGTAGTAGTGGGAGTAAGGGTCGATCCCACAGAGACTGGAATTACCTTATGTGATTAAAAGGGGGGAATTGATAATCACAAATTAAGTAAAGTAAATAATAATGAAAATAAATAAGCGAAAGTGATTAATGATAAAGACGTTGGTTTCAGTTGGTATACACCGTCAAGGGATTACATTGATCATCGACAACATACTCAATCTGTAAATGAACATCTATCATTGGGGTTTTAACCCTGTTTCTCCTTAAGCCTAGCAAATTAATGATAATCACACTAATAAAACCCTAATCAACAAGCCATCTTTTAGCACATCGGTAAAATACAACTTGTTAACCGCATGAAGAACTAGAGAAACTGACAGAGCTAAACAAATATAAACACATCGGCTATATCTAATTTAGTCAACCATTCATCATAGGTTCAATGATTTATAATCCAAAACCCTTAAACCTATTTGCCTCACGAATCGCAGAATTAAAGACTTTGTTCAAAACACAATTTAGCGGTAGATTAAAACAGACGAAATACTAGTAGGCCTCCTAGCAATCATATGAATAATCATTAAGAATAAGAACAGATGAACAATCAATATTCAAAACAAATTGAAATAATAATAACAAATCCACATCTCACAATGTATAAAAATCCCTTGAGGTTTCAACTCACCTCAACCAACTAAAAAGAATTAGCCACGCAGGGCCATAAGATAAACAAAAGAAGAATTGAAGAATGTAGATGAAGAATTCGGTGAAAGATTGGATGCCTTCTCTGATTGCTTTTCT
This sequence comes from Gleditsia sinensis, assembly GCA_037074535.1. Classification (NCBI taxonomy): domain Eukaryota; kingdom Viridiplantae; phylum Streptophyta; class Magnoliopsida; order Fabales; family Fabaceae; genus Gleditsia; species Gleditsia sinensis. Next base: position 44,359,485 of record CM073463.1, read on the forward strand.
CTCTTTTTATAGACTCCCTCCTCCAAATTGGTGTAGGAGTGTTTCTAGGTCAAATTTCGGCTTATCGGGCTTCAATTAGAGTTAAAAAACCTTAAAAATTACGAACTCAGCGACCTGATGCGACGGCGGGAGCCGCGGCGCGCTATTCGGGCGCCGCGGCGGTCCGAAAAGCTTCTGACGGGGTGCCACGGCGCTTAGGCTAGCTCTGGTGAACTCTGAATTCTGACGCTCGGGCGCCGCGGTGCCCGGTGCTTCTGGGTAACAAATGTCGCGGCCCTCCGAACCTGCTATGACGCAGTGCCGCGGCTCTCTGTTGCCAGCGCCGCGGCGCCTAGAAAACTCCAGAATTTGCCGAAGTGTCGAACATGAAAGTTGTATCGCTATGTCTCGTCTTTCCATAGCCGCTGCAATCACCTTAATCCAATCTAAATTGAAGGAGATATACTAAAATTAGTGACCAAAGGTCAGAATTCACCCTACTGCACTATGATTTTGATTTGCAAGCTCTGTAATGCTATGAAATCTCCCAAATTGGATCACGTGTTCAATTTGTAGAGGATTGTGTTATCGTTTCACAGCCACTTGAATCACTTTGATTGGAGTTCATAAGAGGGAGATATGCTTAAAACAGTGCTAAAAGGTCTGGAATTGCTGCAATGTAGCATTTTTCCATGAATTTCTGATCTTTTTCTTCCATTTTCTTCTTCTTTTGTTCCTACAACACAAAACAAAGCTAATTCCTAATTATATTTTACTTAAATCAAACAAAAGGTAACCATAAAGGCATTAAAATCATGCTTAATTAAGATCACATCAAATACCCCCACACTCAACCTTTTGCTTGTCCTCAAGCAAAATAATCCCTAAAGATAAAAACAAAAATCAATATATGTAGTAAGTGTTAGGCTTACCAAACTTTCTGCCTCATATCATAAAAATATGTTCAAGAAAAATTTCGAAAGATCATAATCATACACAAAATTAACCCAAATGTAATTCATTATTTTATCTTCTTGAATCCCAAGTGTGTGTGTGTTTTGAGCCATTAAATTTCCTTTTACCCATATGAGTTTATATATCCCAAAATTTTGGTTGTAGATCTCTAAGTAGTTTAGGATTTCCATATGCTTATTCTTCATGCCACTTTCCACTAATGTAGGCCAAAACTGCCTCTAGGATCAATAGGACTTTATTTAGCTTATAATGTGGCCAGCATATAAGGTGGGATAAAGGATACAAATTTAGGCTCAATCACCCAGCACCACATGATTAAATATGATCTCTTGATCTTTTATAAATTTGGGGAGATTTCCCCCCCCACACTCATTTTCTTGTTTCAATTGAATTTGATCCATCATTTTCTTCGATTCTCAATTTTTTTTTTCTTTCAGCCATAAAATTTGCTTTTATCCTCTTTGGATATTTCTTCTCTCTTCTTTGCATAATTCTCTTTCTTTTTTTTTTGCATAATTCCTTTCTTTTCTTTGCTCCACCTTTCCACTCTTTTGTAAATAAAGCTCTACAACACAAGTATTAAAAAAAATAATCATGGAGTGAGTGAATAGGATCAAAAATAAGGATATTCATACAAAATTTGGCTTTCGGCTCATTTGTGGTTTTTAGAAGAAAAAGTTCATTAAGCTCAAAATAGAGGAACTAAGGATATTTCATTGTGTAGGTTAGGCTAGAAAGGCTCAATCTATCCAATAATGCCTAAATCATCTCCTAAATAATAGTATTAACCTAGGATTTCGCCTCAAGTAGCATTCAAATAAGTTCTAGAATCCTGTTGAGATCATTACATATTTTTGAATTATATAAACCTTTTCTAAGTAAAAGATAAATCGAATGCCCAAATTTATTGTGCAAAATATTTCAGGATTCTAAAGTCAAAAGTAATAAATTGCAAAAGGGATAAAATCGCATACAACCATGAAGTTTCTACATTTTTGAAGAGCTAAAAAAAAATTTTGGATAGTCATATCATTGGCTATTGGTTGTGCCTAACATCCCAAAACATAAATTGAATACTCACACAATCACTCAACTTGCTAAACGCAATAAAAGTGCATAAATAGTGAAAAATAGAAAATTGATGCTCATAATAGGGTCACAATGATTCAGACAAATAAACTTCTACCCCCACACTCAAACTTTACATTGTCCTCAATGTAAAAGAAAGATAAGAATTAGGGAAAGATATAGAAAAAAAATATGAGTTAAGTGAACTTCCCTGAATTTGTTTAGAGTGGAATGCGCATGTTGCATTACTAGACCATGAATATTTCTGATTCCCACTTTTCTTTTTCTTTTTATGTTGGGTTGCCTCCCAATAAGCGCCTTTGTTTAACGTCGTTGGCTCGACTCAAGGCTCCTTATGTCATTCAAGGAGGATCCTTGATGTCAACTTTGAATTGGCTTGCCTTTGAATGTACAGAATTCTGAGGTTCAGCTGCATTATGAAGAGGGAAGTTAGCATTAGTCAAAGATTTAATTAAATAAGAACTCAACTTACCTGGAAATAACCGATGTCTTGAGTAGCTTTTGGCATCTAATTTAATTTCATCCTTTTGAGATTCTACCAAAGCATGCGGTAACTTTCCTCTATCTTTGAGTAGGGCATATTTATCTAAGGTTATAACTGCGGGTGGTTCTCCACTGTAATTGCCCAATTTGATTTGTTAAGCTTTCAATGATGGCCCTTACCTCTTGTTGAAATTGATGAGTACTTTGTGTAAGAGATTTAACAATATCTTCTAAAGGAGTACTTACCTGAAAATCCTGAGATGTATTCTGTCTAGGATAATAGGCCTGTTGAGTATGCTGAAAATTTGCAAAATTTTGTTCTGCAAGACTATTTTGTGCATTCTCATACCTGAAGTTGAGATGATCCTTCCATCTAGTATTGTATATGTTTGAATAGGAATCATACCTCACTTGTTGTGGTTCATGGAAACTATTAACCATATTTACCTGCTCAAATGACTCATCATAGAAAGTTGGGTACCCAAAAGAAGGATTTCCATAACACTTCTCTCTTTGCATATTTTCTACACGTTGACGAACAAGAGAAGTTAAATTTGCAAGTTGCTCTTCAAGGGAAGAACTACATACCTCACCAGCATATCTTAATGGAGAGCCCAGCCTAGTGCCAAATTGTTGAAAATTGGCTGCCATATTCAAAGTTATGAACAAAAAGAAAAGAAAAGAAAATCACAAAAGGTAAATAGACACAGTCCCCGGCAACGACGCCAAAATTTGGTGCGCACTGTCGTAGGTGCACCCAAATTAATACCTTACCTCAAAACTAACCTGTAGTAGTGGGAGTAAGGGTCGATCCCACAGAGACTGGAATTACCTTATGTGATTACAAGGGGGGAATTGATAATCGCAAATTAAGTAAAGTAAATAATAATGAAAATAAATAAGCGAAAGTGATTAATGATAAAGACGTTGGTTTCGGTTGGTATCCACCATCAAGGGATTACATTGATCATCGACAACATACTCAATCTGTAAATGAACATCTATCATTGGGGTTTTAACCCTATTTCTCCTTAAGCCTAGCAAATTAATGATAATCACACTAATAAAACCTTAATCAGCAAGCCATCTTTTAGCACATCGGTAAAATATAACTTGTTAACCGCATGAAGAACTAGAGAAACTGACAGAGCTAAACAAATATAAACACATCAGCTATATCTAATTTAGTCAACCATTCATCATAGGTTCAATGATTTATAATCTAAAACCCTCAAACCTATTTGCCTCACGAATAGTAGAATTAAAGACTTTGTTCAAAACACAATTCAGCGGTAGATTAAAACAGACGAAATACTAGTAGGCCTCCTAGCAATCATATGCATAATCATTAAGAATAAGAACAGATGAACAATCAATATTCAAAACAAATTGAAATAATAATAACAAATCCACATCTCACAATGTATAAAAATCCCTTGAGGTTTCAACTCACCACAACCAACTAAAGAGAATTAGCCACGCAGGGCCATAAGATAAACAAAAGAAGAATTGAAGAATGTAGATGAAGAATTCAGTGAAAGATTGGATGCCTTCTCTGGTTGTTTTTCTCTCTTTTTATAGACTCCCTCCTCCTAATTGGTGTAGGAGTGTTTCTAGGTCAAATTTCGGCTTATCGGGCTTCAATTAGAGTTAAAAAACCTTAAAAATCGCGAACTCAGCAACCTGATGCGAAGGCGGGCGCCGCGGCCCTCCGGTAAGCTTCTGACGGGGTGCTGCAATGCTTAGGCTAGCTCTACTGAACTCTAAATTCTGATGCTCGGGCGCCGCGGTGCCCGGTGCTTCTGGGCAACAAATGCCGCGGCCCTCCAAACCTGCTATGACGCAGTGCCGCGGCTCTCTGTTGCCAGCGCCACGGCGCCTAGAAAACTCTAGAATTTGCCGAAGTGTCAAACATGAAAGTTGTATCGCTATGTCTCGTCTTTCCATAGCCGCTGCAATCACCTTAATCCAATCTAAATTGAAGGAGATATGCTAAAATTAGTTACCAAAGGTCAGAATTCACCCTGCTGCACTATGATTCTGATTTGCAAGCTCTGTAGCGCTATGAAATCTCCCGAATTGGATCCCGTGTTCAACATAAAGGTTGTAGAGGATTGTGTTATCGTTTCACAACCACTTGAATAACTTTGATTGGAGTTCATAAGAGGGAGATATGCTCAAAACAGTGCTGAAAGGTCTGGAATCGCTGCAATGTAGCATTTTTCCATGAATTTCTTATCTTTTTATTCCATTTTCTTCTTCTTTTGTTCCTACAACACAAAACACAAAACAAAGCTAATTCCTAATTATATTTTACTTAAATCAAACAAAAGGTAAGCATAAAGGTATTAAAATCATGCTTAATTAAGATCACATCAGTACGTTTTGATTAATGATGTGTATGTGAACTTTATATTGTATAATAATAAATAAATAAATAAAAGTTGTTACACCCTCAACATATCTTCTAGGGTTTGAATGGTTTGTTCTATCAGTCCATCAGTCTAAGGATGGTAGGCAGTACTAAACCGCAACTGGGTTCCAAAACTTTGATGTAAACCTCAGATCTCTATCTGAAACGATATTTAAGGGAATTCCATGTAGTCTAACTATTTCCTGGACGTACAACTGAGCCAATTTATTCAGTGAATAGTTAATCTTTATAGGCAAAAAGTGAGCAGATTTGGTTAATCTGTCAACTATTACCCAGATAGAGTCATGTCCAACTGAAGTCTTAGGTAAGCCCATGACAAAGTCTATTGAAATACTATCCCATTTCCATTTAGGGATCTCAAGAGGTTGTAAAAATTCCGCTGGCTTTTGATGCTCTACCTTCACCTTCTGACAAATTAGACATTTCGCCATAAACTCAGCGATGTCCTTTTTCATCCCTAGCCACCAATACATCCTCTTTAAGTCTTGGTACATTTTAGTGGATCCAGGATGGACTGAGTATTTACTCTGATGCGCTTCCTGTAGGATTTTAGCCTTCAATTATCGGTCTTGAGGAACACAGTCCCTTCCTTGGTACATGAATATTATATCTTCCGAAACAGAAAAATCTTCCTGATCATTATGATTCCGTAAGTATTGGTCGTGGCCTTAAGCCTCTTTAATCTGGGCTTTAAGGCCACTCTCTATACTTAACCCATGGACGATTAGCTTCTTTGGAGTAAGAGTAGTGGCTAGCTTGAAATTTTGAAACTCCTCTAGCATCTGCATCTCATACACCATCATTTGACCCATGTGCAGAGATTTTCGACTCAAGGCATCTGCTACAACATTCGCCTTTCCTAGATGATACTTTATCTCAAACTTGTAGTCATTGAGGAATTCTACCCTTCTTCGTTGCCTCATATTTAACTCCTTCTGATCAAAGAGGTAATTAAGACTCTTATGATCACAATATACTTCAAAGGTTGCCCCGTACAAATAGTGTCTCCAAATCTTTAAGGCAAACACCACTGCCGCCAATTCAAGATCATGGGTTGGATAGTTTCCTTCGTGGCGTCTCATTTGCCTAGAGGCGTAAGCAACTACTCTCTTATCTTGCATCAGCACACACCCTAGCCCTTTCTTTGAATCATCACTATACACTTCAAATTGTCCTATAGGGTCTGGAATAATTAAAACAGGAGGAGTGGCCAGTCTTGTCTTAAGCTCCTGGAAACTAGCTTCACATTGATCAGTCCATTTGAAAGGACTTCCCTTCCTGGTCAATTTAGTCGATGGCAAGGCTATACGAGAGAAGTTTTGTATAAACCTCCTGTAGTATCCTGCCAAACCCAAGAAACGTTTGACTTTTGTAACCGTCTTTGGTCTATCCCATTGAATCACTGCTTCCGTCTTGCTAGGATCTACGACTACCCCTCTATTAGAAATGACATGTCCGAGAAACTTTACCTCTGAAAGCCAAAATTCACACTTCTCCAATTTCGCATACAATTTTTTCTCTTTCAGCACTTACAGCACGATTCGAAGATGTTGTTTATGTTCTTTCTCACTCTTAGAATATATCAAGATGTCATCAATGAATACTACCACAAATTGATCTAGGTAGGGTTGAAAAATGCAATTCATGTAATCCATGAAAATTACAGGTGCATTTGTCAACCCAAAAGGCATTACGACAAACTCATAATGCCCATACATGGTCCTGAAGGCAGTTTTTGGTACATCCTCCTCCTTAATCCTAATCTTATGATATCCCGACCTTAAGTTGATCTTAGAAAAGATAGAGGCTCCATTCAGTTAATCCAATAAATCATCTATCCTAGGGAGAGAATACTTGTTTTTGATAGTCACCTTATTTAGTTGTTTATAGTCTATACATAGTCTAAGGCTTCCGTCTTTCTTCTTAACAAACAATACAGGAGCTCCCCAAGGTGATACACTTGGTCTAACAAATTGCTTGTCTAACAGTTCCTCCAACTGTTTCTTAAGTTATTGTAGTTCCTTCGACGCCATTCTATAAAGTGCAATAGAGATAGGCCCTATCCCAGGTAAGAGATCAATAGAAAATTCTATCTCTCTCTTGGGAGGTAAGCCTGGAATATCTGATGGAAATACTTTAGGAAACTCATTGTCTATTGGGATTTCATCAAGATTCGATACGACTTCTGGGTTTGATAAATACAAGAGAATGTATCCAAGTACTCCATTCTTCAACTCCCTATTAACTTGATTGGCATTAAGCATCAATAACTACACCTCCTCTTTTGGAGTAGGTGGTAGAAATTCAACGGTCTTGTTATAACAATTCAGCAAGACCTGATTTTTAAACATCCAGTCTAACCCTAGAATGACCTCAATACCTCTTAAAGGTAAACAGATGAGGTCTATAGAAAAAATTTTCTCTTGGATGGTGACTTGATAGTCCTTACATACAGAAGAAGTTAATACCCTTTCCCTTGTAGCGGTTACTACAGATAGCTCATAAGGAGTGTCAGAAATAGGAAATTGAAACTTCCTAATACATTTTTCTGATATAAATGAATGACTAGCACCAGAGTCAAACAACACTATAAGAGAAAATCCATAGATATGGCATGTACCTTGAATCATTTCAGAAGATTGAGCTGCCTCTTAGCCGCTCAGGGTGAAAACCTTTCCTTTCACCTGAGGCCTCTGTTCTGGCTGGTTCCTCACATTTTGTGGGTAGCTCCTTGCAAAATGGCCCTTCTGTCTGCATTTAAAACAAACATCTAGTCCTATGTAGCATGGTCAGTTACCATGCATGCGTCTGCACTTAGTGCACTCAACTGAGTTGAGGTCTTGTTGGAAGGGTCGAGGACTCACAGTCATTGGCCTCTTGCCAGTACCCTGTCCTTTTCCTCTGGCATTTCTGCCAAAATTTTGCAGCCCATTATTCCTTTTCTAAAAGTTCTGTCTTTGTTTCTCATCCTCCACTGCTCTCAAACTCTTCTCCAAGAGTCTGCATTTATTTATCAAAGGTACAAACTCCTTGATCTCCATAGCTATAACAACATTCTTTATCTCCGGGTTCAGTCCTGCTTCGAACTTAACAGCCTTCTATGCTTCATCTGGGTTAAATTGCAGATAAGAGGAGAACTTGGACAACTCCTCAAATCTCGCGATGTAGTGGTCTATAGTCATGCTGCCTTGCTTGAGTTGGAGAAATTTGATCTCCTTCTCCACCCGCACAGTACTTGGAAAGTACTTTTTCAAAAAGGTGTCTTTGAACACCTACCAAGTGATCTGCCTTCCCTGGAGAGCTAAAATTCTCTAGCTTCACGCCACCAGTATTCTGCTTCATCTTTTAGCATATATGCAGCGAAGATTAATTGCTGCTCCTCAGTACAGCCTATCACTTCAAAGATTTTCTCTAACTCCCTTATCCATCTTTCAACTACAATTGGGTCAAAGCTGCCTTGAAAACAAGGTGGCCTAGTCCTCAGGAACTCAGATATGCCGTTATCATTTCCAGCCATCCAGTTTTTAGCACCATTCTCACCATTCGAGTTATTAGTATTCTGCAGGTATTGTAGAATTTAGTTAGTGGTCATGACTTGGTCTCGAAATGCCGTGGCCAGGTTGTGCAGGGTTTTCTCCGCATTGTTTGCCGGATTCCTCCTTGGTGGTGCCATTTCCTACTGTGGCAAAAACAAAGTTATGCTGCTATTGAGGTGATAAAGCCTAATAGTTAGTTCAAAAATATTTAATAGCAGTTATAACACCACCTCGGTATGTAGATAGGAAACACTAATAATTTCTTACCTATATGAAATCACTAATCCCCTACACAGCACAACCACAACATACTCAAGACACTATAAGATTGATTCAGATAACCATCCACCCACTGGCCATCTAGGATCGACCTACTCTGATACCAATTATGTAACAATTCCAAATTAAGTAACAATTTTATTTTTTTATTTATACAACATAGAGTTTACATACACATCATTAATCAAAACGTACGTACAACATATCAAATACATAAATATCCACATCTTATTTATTTTGGTTGACCAATTTCAAAGATACAGGTGCGGGTCATTGCACCTTCATCAGAATCTGAGTCAACTCAACCACAAACATTTTATTTGATTCTAGGATCTGCCCAACATAAAGTAACTTGATCCAACGTGCACTAAAAGCCAAACCCATAGAAAAATCTACATAACTAATTTTCTGAACATGACATGGAAATATAGTGAGAATTAAATCCCAGTAAGTTCAACAAGAAATCATCATCAATATAGCTCATCGCGTCATGTTTAGCTGTATAAACTAGAGTAAATATCTTTGATCACATGAATGCACTATATCTATGCACATAAAAATCGTACAATAATGACATGTATGACAGGATTAACTATTTTCAGAATATCATATGATGACTATCAATTTATTCTCAAATCAAGCTACCCCGGTCAAGGTGAGTATTTTCTACTCTCAGGTACGGGTTTTTCTCGCTCCGTCCGACATGGCACACTTTCTCTTTCTTTTCTCATTAGCATAATCATAACCGTTGGTAGGGCGTCCCCTTCTGGTGCAGCACACAGATTGCCATGTGACCGTGCTCATTTTTTTTCTTTTCACAATAATAGCCAAAAACATGCATTTTATAACAAGTATGTTCATCAAAATATAATTATTATCAAAAATCATTGGTATTCATGCCATGAACATAACCATTTAAAATATCACTTTATAAAATATTTCCATGTCAAAATTTCACACTTAAGATGGTAAGAAGTTCAAACAATGGCAATGGCTATCGCATATACTAGTCATTTATTATTTTCATTTATAAGATTCTTCTTCTTTTTTAAATATTAATTTTATTTCTTTATTTTCTTGATGCAGGTTTTCATCCTATCTGACATTCTCTTACTAATCAAAGCATAACTCCCTCAATTTAACACTGATTAGGTGATCTTGTTGTCAATTTAAAGATAAAACTATTATCTAAAACTATTATTTCGAACAGTTTAGTGAAATATTAAGAAATCAAGGTGATATTACTCCCTCAAAGTACATGTTATTTCTTCTCGGGTAGGTTCTGACCTCTACTTACAAATCTGTCCATATCTCCCTCATAAGAATTCTAAATTAAGTGATTCCAGTGGCTCCAAATCCGCGACACATATAGAAATAATTTTATGTTAATCATTTATTTTAATTTCCTATAGAATGTTCCCAAAAATTAAGAAACATAAACTAACCTAAAATATTCTTCCCTGATTAACCAATTTCTGACCACTGCATAAAAAGCGTATCATATCTACCTCATACGGACTCTAAATTGAGTGATTCTAGTGGAAACACATCCGTGACACATAGATCTATAATTCTTATGTTAAACATTTATTTTAAGTCCCTACAAAATATTCCAAGAAATTAAAACACAGAAGCTATCCTAACATATTCTTCCTTGATTAACCATTTTCTGACCAATGCTTACTAATCGGATCATATCTGCCTCATACGGAGTCCAAATTGAGTGATTCCAGTGGCTACAAATCCGTGAGAGATAGATATATATTTTTAATGTTAACCATTTGTTTTAATTCCTTACCTATTCTTCCCAGAATTTTAAAAAATAGAAGTTTAAAATTTTGACACCCATAGCCATACCTATGCAGAACTATCTACACCAGCCTAAGTATTCAAACATAGATAATATGTAACATGATATAGCATCATCCATGACCAATCATCAAAGTTCTAAGATTAAAATCTCATATAAATATTACAAGATTCAAAACTTTTCTTCAAAAAGAAATATTGTTAAACTTACTTTGAGCACTTAGTCATCTAGACTTCTCCTTCCTCTTTCTTCATTTCTTTCTCTCCTTTCCTCACTCTATCTTGCTTCTATTTTTCCTCTCCCTCACTTGGATGAAATTTCTAATGTTATAAGGGTGGGTTTTGCTTAAATAGACTATCAATTAATTCACCTTTCATAATCATGGGTCTACCTTATCACAATTAGGATACACTTGGTTAAATTTTTGGAAAACAAACAACTCATGTTCTTGTCTTCCTCTTCCTTAGTCAAGATATCCATAGGAAAAGGAGGTTTGTATTTTGAAAATTATGATAATATGTTCTTAAGATAAGGGACAAGGTTCCTTTGATTTAGGGATTCATTTCCTTTTTCTTTTGTCTTAATCAATTATGATAGGTTTTCCTTTTTAGGTGGCAAATTTCCAACCCTTGAATCTTCCTTGCTTAGTTAAAATTATTTGTGTAGGATAAGGATGTTTTGTCATAATGCAATGTATTATTACCCACTTGTTAAAATTATGAGTGTAGGATATAGATTTTTTGTCCTAATGCCATGTATTATCATGCCACTTGCTAAAATTATGAATGTTGGATATCACACTACTTGCTAAATTTTTGTCTTAATGCCATGTCACCTAATCTTGACACCCTTATTTCATCACTTTATTTTATTTTTATTTTTATTTTTCCTCTTGGGTTTGGGCTCATTCTTGCCCATTTTCTTAACTTTGGTTAGAATTCTACCTTTCATAATGGACTTAGTCACATTTTCATGATTTTTGGGCTATCAGTCCAATTTCTATATCCTAGTCCAAGTCTATGTTTTATTTCTTCCTTGGGATATCCTATTGGCTTGCTAAAACTTCATGTGAAGTAGAAAAACTCTATATGAAGTGTCCATAGGTGAAAGCCCAATTTATGGGTGGAGATACTAAACTTAGTAACTTTAACTCTTAAATTAGGAAAAATTACCTTAATCCAATCTTCTTGAAATTTTAATACCTTTACTTACTTCACAAAAATGTATCTTCCTTACCCAAGAATTTTACCTTTCTTGAGTATATTTATTTCTAATTTTTCCTCTTAGGTTTTCTCTCTTTACTTATTCCATTAATGTTAGAACATTTCTATGCATACACGTAAGGTGAAGAATTTCTAAGGATTATATTTCCTTAGATATCTAAAAATTGTCTAATATTTTTTTTCTTTAATTAAATATTTATGTACCTTTATCAATAAAAGAAACAAAATTAGAGATGTTACTTTGAATACATGAAACGAAATTAAGGATGTTACACATAGTGATCGATTGATTACAATTACAATAAGTGATCAGTGGATGTGAGTTCATCATCCATCGCCATGAGCTTTACATTTACGATTCAATCACAATCAGCAATATTATAACTTACAAATCAATGCCTCATGCACATAATATTCACTTTACCAAATAATGATAAATACATTTAGAACCACATATTCAATAAGTTTCAAAATCTATTTGTAAAGCCATACTCTTCTTGAACTATGTGCCAATTCGTAAACAAAATAGATATTTTAACACATTTCAAAAACTTATGATAGTATAAATAATTTGTAAACATAATCAATTATACATTTTAAGTTCAAGAAGAGCATGGGGTAAGTCATAGAAAGAATTATCTACTCACAGGGTTAGGGCTCCAAGTTTAACAGCCCCAAATGTATTTTCCAAGCCAAATCTGATCAAATGAATCTCAAAAACGAGTCCGGATGGTCCAAAAACTTAAGAAATGACTCCGAAATTGCGAAATTTAGTCTTCAGGAGCTTGATCAACTCTGGTAAACTAGCAGGGTACTATCTATGTCGGCTGGATTTATTGTTCATGACAAACAAAAAGTTGTCAGATGGCTGAAAAATTTCATATCCTGAGGTTTATCTATCTCCTGAATCCATCTTGTAATGCCCCTAACTTACAAACACATGAAACAAATATATTTTTTCCGCAATAAGATATTTACCATAACATGCATAGCACTATTCTTTGTCATGGAAATAGATATATATAGGTTCTCTCATGCATACACATTATACAGACAAAGTTATAAATGTCAAAGTAACAACAGAAATAGGGATCCTGCTTATGGCATTCAGAGCACACTCTAAAATACAAACACAGTATAATTCAAAACTGTGAGCCTTGAAAGCAACGAAGACTCACCTAGAGAATATGTCACCAAACTGATCACCTATATGCAGGATCAGACTCTGTATTCTTATATGAAAAATGTAAAAATATTGTGTAGTGAGTTTGACAACTCAATGAGCAGATAATACCTCCTATGACCTCTTAGATCAACATATGGATGTACTCATGTTATAAAATTTGTCACATGGAAAATACAGTTCAAAAGTACATCCATATGGGACTTGTATTTCAAATATTTTCAAATCAAAGGATATTCATATATCCAAAACCATATGCTGCACGCTATGATCAGTAAACAAATGTTGTTATGCTCAACTGTATAAGCTATAGTAAAATATTAAGCTTTTGAGATAAAGTCATAACTTTTGTTGATACATAATTAACTTACTATATATGCACTGAAAATTTATTCTTGTTTCATAATGGTCAAGCATGTTACAGCTCTCAATACACTTAATTCACTCATTTGCAATACGCATAGTGACCGATCGACTACATTCATAATAGTGATCAGGGAATGTGAGTTCATCACCCATCTGCCTTCTCATATTACCACTGTCACCCAGTTAGAGCGGCCCTCCCTTGGCTCACTCAAGTTAATAGGGTGTCCCTTACTCGATACCATCACAAGCGATACAACCCGTCGATATTCATCCATACATATAAATACATATATAAATACATATTCATCAAATGCAATGTATAATTATCAAGCAACTCGCCAAGAGCTTTACGCTTGCCATTCAATCTTAATCAACAACATCTTTACCAAATGTAAGATTCTTTTTCCATATTATAAGGAAGGTTAATTTCTTTTCTTTGAAACTCAATTATAATGGTGTCAAATTGGTTAGTAGGTTAAAGTAATAGAGATTTTGAAAGGAGTGGACGGATGATGATCTTATGGTGTTTTAACGAATGTAATCAAGAGACTTAGTGGTGTTAAAGTTCTTGAGGAATAAACTATAGGAAGTAGGATTTAAATTAATCTTTGAACGCTTAATTTAGAAATATGGAGAATACTATGAGAATCATATCCGAAAATAATGTAAGTAATTAAGATATTTGTGTTAAAAGCTTATATTATGCTAAATTGAGTCTAGTATCTAATAAGTGAATTATGTTGAAATTGAGAATTCATGTAGGAGTAATTGTTAGGAAAAATCTTTTTGAAATAATTGGGTGAATTAAACGGGATTAATATAAGTTAGAATGAGGTACTTTTAGATATGATAGAGGAAAGGTTTGATATTTTTTATAATGAATTTATTGGTGTTAATAAGATGGTATAGAATTACTGTGATGAGGTAAGTTGGAATTATTAGACATGTGTCAATGGTACATAAACGTTGTAAAGGTTTGGTGGATTTATTGCTACGTATGTTTAACTTATTGATTAATGGATTTTAGAATAAAAATATATGATAGATTCAGATGATTCTATTCATGGGATGATGTTAACATGTGAGAATTAAAGATGACTTGATAGAAGTCTGGAATAAGAAAAGATAGTTACCCAATATGGGTGTAAAGATGTTCTTTTATGTATTTCTAATATCGACTTATAGATATATGCATGCGAGCTTGAGGATATAAAGGAAGGAGATACTCAATAGTTTAAGAGTTCTTTATATGTATATATATATATATATATATATATATATATACAATATGTTGAATATTTTGCATCAAGTGAATTGATTAGAAAAAGAATACAAGCAACTCAATACCGGTCAAAAAGTCTATAAGGACCATGAATGTTGAGCATTAGAAATTATCAGTTGGTGACCACATATTCTTGAAGAACTCACCAATGAAAGAGGTAATGAGGTATGGAAAGAAGTACAAATTAGATTCTTCTTATGTTATCTAATTCTAAGAAATTCAATTGGACAAAAATTTGGCTTAACTATGGGTACAATTAATGTTTATTGTTGATCGACAAGTAAAGAACTTATGGATGAAAGAAATCCCTATATTTAAGTTTATATGACAAAACCACTCAAGTGAAGAAACCACCTGAGAAGTACAAGATGACATACAGATGAGATATCACCAATTATTTGAGTAATAAGGTTGGTAACTCCGAATAATGTTTTGATTTTATTCCCTACATGGGGTAGGATAAGCTGAAATTCAGGGACCGAATTTCTTAAGGGGGGAAGAACGTAACATCCCATAATTGTCATTTTTAAATAATAATGTTTTGTTATAAACAAATATATTTTTATTTTTTAAAAAATGATTATGTTTTGCTAAAAAGAAGTATATTTTTAAGTGAAATGATTTATGTTCTGGTTAAAACAATTATATTGGCCTCTAATGAATTTTTGTTGTATTTTTAGAAATATTCTTTCTTTTAATATGAATAAAGATATTTATTTCAAGATTTGTTTTATTGCGATTTTTATCAAGAAAAATTATGATTTAAGAGTTTAACCAAAGGTTTATGAGAATGGAAATTTTTAAAAATTTTAGGAATATTTTAGGATGAAAAACGGAATTTATATGAATTTATATAAAAGAAAATCCTATTATTAGTTATTAAATAATAATTATTATTATTAATAAAAAATAAAAATAAACAAAAGAGGGAAAGGGAGCAACGCAGGCGGAGGCAGAATTTCGAAAAAAATCTGAGAGAGTGAATAGTAACTTTCAACTTTTTCTCTCGATTTGGAGTACCTGTTGGCTTCCAATCTCAAAATTGAAGGTGTTACTGGATTCAGGACGAAGAATACTATGGTTTTGACCGATCAGTTTTTCAAATCAGTCGTTGAATTGTCGTAGATCTGAGGTAGAAAATCTCAGAAAAAGGTAAATTCTGAAACTTTTACTTAGAGACCTCTAATTGAAATTCTGACACCGTAGATAGATTCAGAAGCTAGATAAACCTTAGGATAGGTATATTTTCGGCCATCTAACAGCCTTTTTGTTTGTCGTGAATAGTGTTTTTCAGTGGGTGAATAGTGTTTTCCGCGCGAGTGAATAGTATTTTCTGGCGCTGAATAGTCCCAAGCTCCCGGAGTCATTTTCTAAGTCCTTGGACCCTCATGACACATTTTTGAGGTCTAATTGGTCAAATTTAGCTTGAAAAAGTACACTTTAGGGTTGTCCAATCTGGAGCCCTTACTAGGTGAGTGGATACTTCTTTCTATTACTTGCCCCATGCTCTTCTTGAATTATAAATGTATTATTGTTTATGTTTATAAATTATTTATACTATTATAAGTTTCTGAAATGTGTTAAAATATCTGTTATACTTACGAACTGACACATAGTTCAAGAAGAGTATGGTTTTTGAAATGAATTTGGGAACTCATTGAATATGTGGTTCTAAATGTATTTATCATTATTTGATAAAGTGAATATTATGTGCACGATGCATTGATTTGTAAAGCGATATACTTGTAAAAATTATGCATGTCATATTATAAATGAGGTTGAATGGCAAGCGTAAAGCTCATGGCGAGTTGCTTGATATTTTACATATATATATATATTTATTGATGTATATCGGCTGGTTGTATGGCTTGTGACGGTACCGAATAGGGGACGCCCTATTAGCCTGAGTGAGCCGAGGGAGGGCCGCTCCAACCGGGTGACAGTGGTAATGTGAGGAGGCCGTTGGGTGATGTACTCACATTCCCTGATCACTTATTGTGACTAGGGTCGAGGTCACTATGCGTATAGCATATTTTCAACCGGGTGATAGTGGTAATGTGAGGAGGTAGTTGGGTGATGTACTCACATTCCCTAATCACTTATTATGACTAGGGTCGAAGTCACTATGCGTATAGCAAATGAGTTATATTTTCATTGCATTGACCAGATTGCTGAGTAAGACAGGTGCATTAAAAGTGATGATTTTATCTCTAAATCATAATATTTTATTATAGCTTATATAGATGAGCATAACAATATTTTTTTAATGATCATACCATGGTGGATATGGTTTTGGATATCTGAATATCCTTTAATTTTAGAATATTTGAAATACGGGTCCCATATGAATGTACTTCTGAACTGTATTTTCTATGTAACAAATTTTAAAATATAAGTACATCCATATACTAACCTAAGAGGTCATAAGAGGAATTATTTGCTTACTGAGTTGTCAAACTCACTACACGATATTTTCACATTTTTCAGATAAGAATATCAGAGTCTGATTCGGCAGATAAGTGATATATTCTCTGGGTGAGTCTACGTTGCTTCCAAGACTCATAGTCTTTGAATTATACTATGTTGGTATTCTAGAGTACTCTGAACGCTACAGGCAAGATCTTCGTTTCTATTGTACTTAATGTTTATAGACTTGGTCTGTATTTTGTGTATACATGAGAGAAATGATAAAGAATTGAATTGTGCATATTTATGGAGATTATTTTATTGCAAAAAAAATGTTTATTTTACGTAACGTAAATTGGGGGCGTTACAATAGGCACTCCAGATCTAGAGAAAAAAATGAAAGTTACTATTCATCACTATTCAGATTACGATTTTCGCATTCCTCTTATGCGGTATGCCCCCTCCCCCTTTTATTTTTTTTCTTTATTATTATTATTATTTAATAATTAAATATTTAAATTTTATTATTTTTATTTTTATTATATACATATAAATACTATTTTTCATCCTAAAATATCCTAAAAATTTCTAAAAATTTACATTATTGCAAAACTTTACTTGCAATATCAAATCATGACTTTTTCTCTATAAAATTTTAATAAAACAAATCACAAAATAAATATCTTTATGTATAATAAAAGAAATAATATTTCTAAAAATAAAGCAAACTTTTATTATAGGCCAATATAATTATCTTAAGCAAAAAAAAATCACTTTAATTAAATATATATTTGTTTATAGCAAAACATTATTATTTAAAAATTATGGGATATTAAATTCTTCCCCCCTTAAGAAATTCAGTTTCTGAATTTCAAACCATCATATCACAAGTAGGGAATGAAATGAAGGCATAAATTACAATTATTAACCTTACTACTCAAGCTATTGGGGATACTCTTTTATATGTCATCTTCACTAACATCTAAACTATCCTCAAATTCACATATTTATATCCATAAGTCGATATAATTAAGAACCATACACATAAAAGAACATATACACATCCATATTGGGTAACCAACTTTTCTTACTCCAAACTTCTATAAATTATCTTTGATTCTTACATGTCAACATCCTCCCAAAATTTTCATCGTCTTAATCTATCATCTATTATTATCCTAAAATCCATTAAGCAATATGTTAAATACACAGCAATAAATCCACTAAAAATTTTATAACGTTTAGGCACCATCGACACATGTCTAACAATTTCAACTTACCTCATCACAGTAACTCTATACCTTCTTATTAACACCAATAAACTCATTATCAAAAATTTCAAGCCTTTCTTCTATCATATCTAAAAGCACCTCATTATAGCTCATATCAATCCTGTTTAATTCATCCAATCATTTCAAGAAGATTTTTTTTTTCAACAATTACTCATACATAAATTTATAATCTCAACATAATTCACATCCTAAATACTATACTTAACTTAGCATGGTATAAATCCTTAATACAAATATCTTGATCACTTTATATTATTTTCAGACATGGTTCTCAAAATATTCTCCATATTTTCAAATTAAGAGTTAAAAGATTAATTTGAATCCTACTTCCCATATTTTATTCTTCAAGAACTTCAATACCACTAATTCACTTTATTACATTCCTCAAAGCACCATAAGCTCATCAACCGTCTGTTCCTTTCACCTAGGAATTTTTATACAGTTCGATGTCCAAACTCACTATTTTAAATTATGACTAGTTTAATGCCCAACTTCCTCTAAAATTTCCTCCATTAATCACTTCCAACAAATTGAAATCGCAAATTTCCTAATTTTTTCCTACCTATCCTCAAGTAAACTCAATATGCTCAAATTTCTCTCCTATGACACTTTCCCATCAATAGCCAATTCTTAAGTAGTCCTAACATATTTTACTTTCACCATTCATATCATGTATGCTACTTATCTATCTCAATTCACCTTTCACACATTCATATATTTTAGCAACATACTATCCAAATCTTAAACATCACTTAAGTCACAATCTCGACATACCAAAAATAATCATAAATTTATATTGTATAACTATATTATACAATTTATAAATTTAGAGAAAAATTATAATTCTTTTCTCCATGCCATAATTTATGTCATTTACTCACTCACCTATTAGAAAACCTACAATGTTTCATGTAAAACCTCAAATGGTATTATTTGTATACTGACTTGGTAGCTATTGTTATAAGCAAATTCAACTTAGGGAAATAATTTTTCCCAACTACCTTGAAAATCAAGCACATATGCTTGAAGCATGTATTCCAATATTTGGTTGGTTCACTCAGACTATCCATCTGTTTGAGGATGGAAAGTAGTACTAAGATTTATCTTCGTGCCCGAAGCTTCTTGGAAGGCTCTCCAAAAACGAGTTGTGAATTGTGGTCCTCGATTAGAAATAATCTATGTCGGTACCCCATGAAGTCTCATTATCTCATTCAAATATAGTTTGCATATTGAGCTACGTTACATGTGGTTTTCACCGGTAGGAATTGTGTTGACTTAGTCAACTTATCAATGATCACCCATATTGAGTCAAACTTTTTTTTGTGTTTGCAGTAGCCTTGTAACAAAATTCATAGTTATTTTTTCCCATTTCCATTCAGGTATCTCTATCTGCTGATGTAATCCAGTAGGCCTTTGATGTTCTGCTTTTACCTACTGGCAAGTTAAACATCAAGAGGCATAATCAACTATATCTTTCTTCATACCATCCCATCAATAAATTTCTTTTAGATCGTTATACATTTTTATTACCTCAGGATGAATGGTATATATGGATCTATAGGTTTCCTCTAAAATCCCTTTCTTAAACTCTTCTTTATTAGATATATACAATCGTTTGCCCAATATCAAAATTCCTTCAGAGTCTACATACATATGCAATGACTCGACCATGTTGCATCAACACACACCCTAATCCAATTCTTGATGCATCATAATATACCATGTATCCTTCAGTACTTGAAGGAATAGACAGTACTGGCATCGTAGTCAATCATTCTTTTAGTTTTTGGAAACTTTTTCCACATTCATCTGACCAATCAAACTTTATTCCTTTCCATGTCAATCTGGTTAAAGGAGCAATAATTTTTGAAATTTTTAACGAATCTACGGTAATAACCTGTTAAACCAAGAAAATTATAGATCTCTGTAATTGTGGTAGGGCATGACCATTGCTGCACCGCTTCTTCCATTTTTAGGATCAACTTAAATACCATCCTTAGCAACCACATGCTTTAGGAAAGTAACACTACTAAGTCAGAATTCACATTTTAACTTAACATATAATTGATACTTCCTTAGAGTTTGTAAAACTGTCCTCAAATATTACTTATGATTCTCTAAACTTTTGGAATATACTATTATATCTTTAATAAATATAATAATAAATCAATCTAGGAACAGTTTAAGTACTCTATTCATCAAATCCATGAATGCAGCTGGGGTATTTGTCAAACCAAATGACATTACTAAGAACTCATAGTACCCATACCGAATCCTGAAAGCAGTTTTTTTGGAATATTATCTTCCCTTATTCTCAATTGATGATACTCAGATATTAAATCTTTTTTTTTAAAAAATATTGAGCACTCTATAGCTGGTCAAACAAATCATCTATACGAGGTAATGGGTATTTATTACTCACTGTCACCTTATTCAACTATCTATAATCTATGCACAATCATAGTGATCCATATTTCTTTTCACAAATAGGACTACAGCACCTCAAGGAGGGTAGTAGGGCATATAAATTCCTTGTTTAACAAGTCTTACAACTGATTCTTCAATTCTGTGAGTTTAGCCGATGCCATTCTATATGAGGGTATAAACACTACTTGGGTTCCAAGAAATAAATCAATACTAAATTCTATTTTATGTTTCGGGATAATCTTGACAATTACTTAGGAAATACATCAAAAAATTCTCTAACCACTAGAACTTGATCCACATTGGTATACTTTATATCAAGATCTCTCACCACTACCAAATATCCTTGGCACCCTTTATGTAATAACTTATGGCTGCTAAAGGTGAAATTAAGTTACTAGGTACTTACTTCCATGATTGTTCACTACGTGCAACTCCTTTACTAACATTTTCTGTTATTGATGACATCTTCATACAGTATCAGTTAGAACGTACTTCAAAACACTTAAACAAGGTCAACCCATTTTGATTTTATTCTTTAACATGCTTATGATATGTCTGATGTAACATCCCTAATTTCGTTTCATGTATTAATAAAAGTACAAAAGTATTCAAAGTAACATCCCTAATTTTGTTTCTTTTATTGATAAAGGTACATAAATATTTAATTAAGGAAATAAAATTTATTAGACAATTTTTAGATATCTAAGAAAATATAATCCTTAGAAATTCTTCACCTTACGTGTATGCATAGAAATGTTTTAACATTAATGGAATAGGTAAAGAGAGAAAACCTAAGAGGAAATATTAGAAATAAACATGCTAAAGAAAGGTGAAATTCTTGGGTAACGAAGATAAATTTTTTTGAAGTAAGTAAAGGTATTAAAATTTCAAGAAGATTGGATTAGGGTAATTTTTCCTAATTTAAGAGTTAAAGTTACTAAGTTTAGTATCTCCACCCATAAATTGGGCTTTCACTTATGGACACTTCATATAGAGCTTTTCTACTTCACATGAATTTTTAGCAAGCCAATAGGATAGCCCAAGGAAGAAATAAAACATAGATCTGGACTAGGATATAGAAATTGGACCGGTAGATCAAAAATTATGAAAATGTGACTAAGCCCACTATGAAAGGTAGAATTTTAACCAAAGTAAAGAAAATGGGCAAGAATGAGCCCAAACCCAAGAGAAAAAAAAATAAAGTGATGAAATAATGGTGTAATCAAGATTAGGTGACATGGCATTAAGACAAACATTTAGCAAGTGGTGTGATATCCTACATTCATAATTTTAGCAAGTGGTATGATAATACATGGTATTAGGACAAAACATCTATATCCTACACTCATAATTTTAGCAAGTGGGTAATAATACATAGCATTATGACAAAACATCCTTATCCTACACAAATAATTTTAGCTAAGCAAGGAAGATTCAAGGGTTGAAAATTTGCCACCTAAAAAGGCAAACCTATCATAATTGATTAAGACAAAAGAAAAAGGAAATGAATTCCTAAATCAAAGAGACCTTGTTCCTTATCTTAAGAACATATGATCATAATTTTAAAAATACAAATCTCCTTTTACTATGCATACCTTGACTAAGGAAGAGGAGGACAATAACATGAGTTGTTTGTTTTCCAAAAATTCAACCAAGTGCATCCTAATTGTGATAAGGTAGACCCATAATTATGAAAGGTTAATTATTTGATAGTCTATATAAGCAAAACCCACCCTTATAGCATTAGAATTTCGTCTAAGTGAGGGAGAGAAAATAGAAGCAAGGTTGAGTGAGGAAAGGAAAGGAAGAAAGGAAGAAAGAGGAAGGAGAAGTCTAGAGGACTAAGTGCTCCATGTAAGTTTAACAATATTTCTTTTTGAAGAAAAGTTTTGAAACTTGTAATATTTATATGAGATTTTGATTTTAGAACTTTAATGATTGGTCATGGATGTTGCTATATCATGTTACATATTATGTATGTTTGAATACTTCGGCTGATGTAGATAGTTCTGCATAAGTATGGCTATGGGTGACAAACTTTTAAGCTTCTGTTTTTAAAATTCTGGGAAGAATCAGTAAGGAATTAAAACAAATGATTAACGTAACAAATGTAGATCTATGTCTCACGGATTTTTAGCCACTAGAATCATTCAATTTAGAGTCTATATGAGGTAGATATGGTCTGATTATTAAGCAAAGGTCATAAAATGGTTAATCAGCCAAGAATATGTTAGGATAGCTTCTGTGTTTTAATTTCTGGGAACATGCTATAGGGAATTAAAACAAATGGTTAACATAAAAAATGTAGATCTATGTCTCATAGATTTTTAGCCATTGGAATCATTCAATTTAGAGTCCATATGAGGTAGATATGGTTCACAAAGGTCAAAAAATAAATAATCAGGGAAGAATATGTTAGGATAGCTTATGTGTTTTATTTTATGGGAACATTCTATAAGGAATTAAAATAAATGGTTAACATAAATATTATAGCTATATGTGTCACGGAATGTTAGGCACTAGAATCACTCAATTTGAAATTCGCATTAGAGAGATATGGACAGATTAGTAGGTAGAGGTCAGAACTTACCCGAGAAGAAACAACCTGTACTTTGAGGGAGTAATATCACTATGATTTCTTAATTTTTGGCTAAACTACTCAACATAATAGTTTTAGATAATTGTTGTATCTTTAAATTGACACCAAGACCACCTAAATTGGAGTTAAATTGAGGGAGTTATGCTCTGATTAGTAAGAGAATGTCAGATAGGATGAAAACCTGCATCAAGAAAATAAAGGAATAAAATTAATATTTAAAAAAGAAGAAGAATCTTATAAATGAAAATAATTAATCACTAGAAAATGCTATAGCCATTGCCAATGCATGAACTTCTTATCATTTTAAGTGTGTAATTTTGACGTGGAAATATTTTGATGAAACATTATGGTATATGAGTATGATGAACATATTTGTTATTGAAATCATATTTTTGGCTATTAATGTAAAAAGAAAAGAAAAAAGCACGGTCACGTGGCGATCCATGTGGTGCACCAATAAGGGATGCCCTACCAACGGTTATGTCACGGCCCCAAATGATAGAACACATGACCGACACGGCATAAGGGTTTTCCCCTAACCGTAAGCCTAACACATAGCATGCACAAACATCCAGCATACAATCCAGAGTACATAATAAATATAACTGGCCACATACGCCACATCCAATATAAGAAAATACTATATATATATCATGAATCCAACATCCTTGATTCAACTTGGCCCATGGCCTCATAGTACAAACATTATTGTAAAACTTAAAACCATTTTTCAAACAACACAAGAAGCGAGGATCCTGCCTGTAAGTTCATGGAGATACACTAGACATAAACTTAAACTATACAACCAATACAACGGAGTCTTGCCCAAACTGGGGCTCACCAATGCTATATTTAGCCTCCTATGGAGCTGTAGCTGGATCAGTGTTTCTTTGACTATCTATGGGGAGAAAACAGAAGAGGAGTGAGATTACCACATCTCAGTGAATGGATAAATCATACTATAACAGAAATAGGGCAAACCAAGCATGAGTGTTTCACAATAAGTTTAATAATTGAAACATTAAGCATTTAACCATAATTTATTAAAAAAAACTAAACAATTCAAATGTATGTTCAAAAGATAAAACAAGATTAAATAAGTAACCGTAAAGCAAATCAATTATGCATGGTAAGTAAAAAATGAAGATATTTATGCAATAACAATGATGAATGAGGTATTTTAGAAATATTTAATCTTTAAGAAAAATGCACTAGTTTATTGGAGTTCTTTCCTGACAGATCATCATTTTCCCCAAGCACATAGCAAGGGAGGGGTAATCACTGTGGGAAGTCCACCTTAAATTTTCCCCAAGCACATAGCAATGGGTATGGCAATCATTGTAAGCATAGACATAAGTCTACCCTAAATTTTCCAAGCACATAGCAATGGGTATGGCAATCACTGTAGGCATAGACATAAGTCTACCCTAAATCCCTATGTCTTAGGCAGTCATATGCCCGTCACAATATCCTAGGCCGAAGCCTTAACATGATCATGGTGCACCAGGGCTAGCACTACCTGCGGCTAGCTAACAGTGATCTAAAAGGGTCCCTCCAATAGAAAACATTTGAAATATGCTATTCAAAGAGTTTAAAGGAAAAACATTTCAATAACTTTACAATAAAGCTATAATTCTCCATCTAGCTCTTTTCATGCATAAAATTATGTTCTAAAATATGTCTCATCCATGAATTCCCATGGTGACCTTTAAAATCATAAACTTTCCCTTTTTAAACATAGATCGTCCGTAGACATTACATAGATGCTTATCATGCATCAAATCACTTCATGGCTAACTTAGTTCATTTCTATATGACTAAGTTCGCATTTCTATAAATCTAGCTCAAATGGAGAATTAATAGTCTAGATGCTTGCCCTGCATACCTAGGGTTCAACTAGGATTGAAATTTACAATTTCTAACATGGTTGGAACATATTGGTTTTCAAAGCAGTAAAACAATTTAACATACATTCCAACTAGTTAAAATCATATGAGAGAGTTATAAATCAAATTCCTAAAACATGCGCTATACTATGAAAAACCCACTTACCTTACTAGGAGTCCAACAACGAGAATTTCACCTCGTGATGGCTCAACAACCTAGAAAACATAGACATAACATGAAAATTAGAAAACTCTAAATGTCACTATTCACGCCGAAAAACACTATTCACGCCGAAACCTAAAAACCCTATATTCTAGTATAGAAACTAATTCTAAGACTATCTATGGAAAGAAGTTCGGTAAAACGAAGCCTAAAATGCGATTAAACGGAGTTTTACCTTCGGAGGTACTATTCACGCGATTTTTCGGCGACCTTTTGGTGACTTTTCGGCAAAATTGATCGGTGGGATTTGTAGCTCTTCTTCCCACGAGTCCAACGGTACCTTGCTTGCTCAAATCGGACGTCCGGATGATGAGATATCTTAGAGAGAAGTTTGAGAATAATTTTAGAGGGAGAGAGTTAGGGTTCAGATGAAAGAGAAATGAAGGAAAAGGGGGGGTCCGCAAAATAAAGCTATCTGACAAATCTCGCCGCCGGTAAACTCATTCTCACCACGGCGAGCCGCGATTTTCGCCGTAGCCAGATTCGAAACCAGAAAACTCATGCTCTCGGGAAAATGCCGCATCATTCTCGCCGCGGCGAACATATTCTCGCCGCAGCGAACTTATTATCACTGCGGTGAACTCTATTTCGCCGAATTTGACTCTCTTAGCTTTCTGTAGCCACTTGAATCACCTAATTTGGAGTTTATATGAAGGAGGTATGCATAAAATAGTGAGCACAGGTCCAGATTACACTACTCTTCAATTTTTGCCTCTTCTCACTATAATATTCACGGAATTTGCAAAAGTTCCCAACATCAAAGTTGTAGATATATGTCTTAGCTTTCATTAGAAATTGGAATCACTTAAATTAGATTTCATATGAGAGAGTTATGCTTATATGAGTGACGAAAGGTCAGAAGAAAAGGTCAGAAATGCTCTAAAATTTTACATTGTTCTCAACTTTGTTTGTTTCAAATGATTTGTACTTAACCTTCAAAGGTTTTATTAGTTGAGGTTTATTACAGGTTATGATTCTGAGAAAAGAAATATAAAGTGGGCTATGTCGGACGAAGCGAGAAAAGCCCGTACTGGAGAGTAGAAAATACTGACCCTGACCGGGGTAGCTTGATATGAGAATAAATTGATAGTCATCATATGATATTATGAAATTAGTAAATCTTGCCATACATGTCATTACTGTACGATTATCATGTACATAGATAAAGTACATTCATGTGACCAAAGATATTTGCTATAATTTATATAAATGAACATGACGTGATGAGCTATATTGATGATGATTTACTGTTGAACTTACTAGGATTTAAATTTCACTATATTTCCATGTCATGTTCAAAAAATTAGTTATGCAGATTTTTCTATGGCTATGACTTTTAGTGCACGTTGGATTGAGTTACTCTATGATGGGCAGATCCTAAATAAAATATTTATGGGCGAGTTAGTTCAGATCCTGGTGAAGGTGCAACCACCCACACCTGTATCTCCAGAATTAGTCAACCAGAATAAATAAGATGTAGATATTTATGTGTTGAAATGTTGTATGTACGTTTTGATTAATGACGTGTATATGAACTCTATATTGTATGATAATAAATAAATAAATAAAAGTTGTTACATTTGAACAATCAACCATGAAAATCTTACGTCTATCCAAGAGTCCTTCACATGAATTATCCATCTTGTATATCTCACATTTTAAATTTCTATGGGCAAACCTTCCTTTCTCATAATGCTTGTAAAAAATATTATTGAAATCTAAATTGTCTTCGAATCATTTATATCAACAAAATCTATCATTGAATTATCTTCATAGATTCCCTGCTCTCAAATTTAATCCACCCCACTGCTTGCCAAATTTATTTATATACATAGGTTCCAACTCATCCATCCAAAAAGATATTTACATCTATTTCCAAAATACTCACTTTATTACAAGCCGTTATCTTGGAGTTAACAACCTCGATCACATCATAACCCACTATCAATATTGTATTAACCATTCGTCATATTGCTTCACATAAGCAAATCAAACAACCAAGTCAAACCTTCTTGACACCCAAACAAGCCATTACCTTTGTGTTCGGATGGAATCTTCTTATGTTCAGCTAATTACCTAAGAGGGTTCTCTTTATCACTTTTCATCAAAACAAGTTCAAAAGCTGAACTAGTAGTCCACACACAAAAGGTACCATCTAGGACATACACATAGATTTTTAAACATCGCATATCTAAGGAAAAGAGTTAGAAGGAAGAAAAGGATGACACCCTATAAAATTCCACAACAGCACCGTGAGTATAAATATGTCTGCAGTTATATACCCATACTCAAAGTCCTACTATAGAATTCTTTGCTCTGTTAGCCACAGGGAAACTTAATGCTCTATACCAACTTGTAACGCCCCCAATTTACGTTACGTAAAATAAACATTTTTTTTTCTTTATTAATTCTACAAATAAATATTCTCCATAAAGACGCATAATTCAATTCTTTATCATGGGAATAGATACATATAGGATCTCTCATGTATACACAATATACATACTAATTCTATAAACATCATAGTACAGCAGAAACGGGGATCTTGCCTATAGCATTCAGAGCACACTCTAGAATATAACAACGGTATAATTCAAAAACTGAGCCTTGGAAACAACGTAGACTCACCCAGAGAATATGTCACCTATCTTCCAAATCAGACTCTGATATTCTTATCTGAAAAAATGTGGAAATATCGTGTAGTAAGTATGACAACTCAGTGAGCAAATAATTTCTTCTATAACCTCTTATGTCAGCATATGGATATACTTATATTTTAAAATGTGTTACATAGAAAATAAGTTCAGAAGTACATTCATATGGGACCCGTATTTCAAATATTCTCAAATCAAATGATATTTAGATATCCAAAACCATATGCACCATGGTATGATCATTAAACAAATGTTGTTATACTCAGCTGTATAAGCTATAGTAAAATATTATGATTTAGAGATAAAATCATCACTTTTAATGCACCTGCCTCACTAGGCGGTCTGGCACACTTAATTTAAAAATGACCTGCCTTACTCGGCGATCTGGTTAACCCACACATTTAATTTAAAAATGACTTGCCTCACTCGGCGATCTAGTCAACCCACACACTCAATGTAAAATAACATGCCTCATTCGGCGTATGGTCAATGCAATTTACTATACGCATAATGACCGATCGACTACAGTCACAATAAGTGATCAGGGAATGTGAGTTCATCACCCTCCTACCTCCCCACATTACCACTGTCACCCGATTGGAGCGGCCCTCCCTCGGCTACCTCAAGCTAATAGGGCGTCCCTTATTCAATACCATCACAAGCCATACAACCTGTCAATATTCATCCATACATATACATACATATATATAAATGCATATTTATCAAATTCAATGTAAAATTATCAAGCAACTCCCCATGAGCTTTATGCTTGCCATTCAATCATAATCAGTAATTTTATTGTTTCACAAATCAATGCCATGTGCATAAATATTCAATTTATCATTTACTGAGAAATACATGTGAAATCAGATATACCATGAGTTTAGAAATTTATTTTCAAAACTATACTCTTCTCAAACTATATTCCAAATTGTAAGCAATTCAGATAATTTTAATGCATTTCAGAAACATTTAAAAGTGTAAATATCTCATAAACCTAATCAAATACATGTTTAAAGATAAAGAAGAGTATAGGGCAAGTCATAGGAAGAATCATCTACTCACAAGGTAGGGCTCTTGGTTGGACAGCCCTAAAATGTACTTTTCCAATCCGAATTTGATCAATTAAACCTTAAAAACATGTCCAGAGGGTCCAAAAATCTAAAAAATGACTCTGGGAGTTTGGTCAACGCTGGTTACTGTTCACGGCCGGGCAATACTATTCACTGTCGGAGAATACTATTATTCACCGAAAAACACTATTCACCAAGAACAAAAAGTTGTCAGATAGCTGTAAAATTTCATATCCTAAGATTTATCTAGCTCATGAATCCATCTATAGTGTCAGATTCTCATTTTGAAGACTCTAAGTAGGAGTTTCAAAATTTACATTTTTCTAAGATTTTCTACCTTCGATCTGCTGTAATTCTATGGCAGATTTGAAAAATTGATCTGTCAAAACC
Source organism: Gleditsia sinensis (assembly GCA_037074535.1). Lineage (NCBI taxonomy): Eukaryota > Viridiplantae > Streptophyta > Magnoliopsida > Fabales > Fabaceae > Gleditsia > Gleditsia sinensis. The sequence continues at coordinate 44,389,074 of CM073463.1, forward strand.
GTAGTATTCTTTATCCTGAATCCAGTGGTATCCTTAGTTTTAAGATTGGAAGCCAATAGGCACTCAAGATCTTGAGAGAAAAATAAAAGTTATTATTTACACTATTCATCACTATTTATAGATTACCATTTTAGCATTCCTCTTCTGCAATACGCTCCTCCCCCTTTTATTTTTTTCTTTATTTTTATTATTATTATTTAATAATTAAATATTTAAAATTTATTATTTTTATTTTTATTATATACATATAAATATTATTTTTCATCCTAAAATATTCCAAAAATTTCTAAAAATTTACATTATTGCAAAACTTTAGTTGCAATATCAAATCATGACTTTTCTCGATAAAATTTTAATAAAAAAATTACAAAATAAATATCTTTATATATAATAAAAGAAATAATATTTCTAAAAATAAAACAAAAATTTGTTGGAGGCCAATATAATTATCTTAAGCAAAACAAAATCACTTTGATTAAAAATATATTTGTTTATAGCAAAACATTATTATTTAAAAATTATGGGATATTACACCAAACACGACCTGGCCATACCCTGGAACATAGCAATGCTTCAGATTGTCTCAAATGTGCTACAACCTCTCAAATATCTTGAAACACGGCTTTGCCTTCCCATCAAACCCGGCCGTGTTTCATGCTATAGGTTTTCAACCAATCTGACCTTCCCTAACAATTTAGGCGATAACTCCCTGATTTTAGCTCTGTTTGAGGTGATTTTGGTGTCTCTAGAAATCTAAGACAATTATCTATAATTTTTATGTTCGCCACTTTAAAAAATTACTACCAAAATTAAGAATAAAAGTGTCACAAAATCAACATCATGATTCTGCATATTAGATTTGACCTCTTTTCACTTTTTACGGCATGACTCTCTTATATGTGGTCCAATTGAAGTGATTCCAGAGGGCTTTTAATGATAAGACATATCCCTATGTCTTTTATGTTGAACACATCTTCCAATTTGACACAAATCATGACATCCAAAACCATCAATTTAGAGCATTGAATTCCATCCATTCAAAGTCAAATTTCAGCACAAATCATTTGTTACATATGCATTCAAACTTTCACTCGACAAAGATAATCCCAAATATGCATCATGCATCAACAAAATATGAGATTTGAAACACTTTAGATCCTCTAAAAGACAAGGAATTTGAAATGACAAATTAATGTTAAACCTACCTAACTCTACTTATCCCCTTTGTTAACAAGCACCCCCTAGGTTTCCTTTGCCATGGCTCCACCTAGATCTTCTTCTTCCACCACAAAACTTGCATGACCACCATCAAAACCACCTCTTAGGAGCTTCGAATAAAGATGAAGGATGATTTAGGGGCTGATCCATAGAGAAAATCACCTTGGATCTTCCTTTCTCTTCTTAGATGCGTATTTCTTTACCACCCACAGTCACACCCCTAATTTTAAGGCACGCCAAACACATACTTTACGAACATATATTTTTCATAACATGTATAATACACTTTTTTATAGATAAGTATTCCTATGTATACACAATATATAAACCAAGTCTATAAATATCAAAGTATAGTAGAAGCAGGGATCCTGTCAAAAATTATCCAATCAAGGTTTATCATATATACATCACCTACTTTTAGCAAACAGTATTTCCAATAGGATTCCTCCACAAAAATTATCATTTACACATATACCATATCATCCAATACTGAGTTTTCAGTATAATACAGACTTTCAACCTCAATACAGTTCATCTGTCAAAAATTTTCCAATCAAGGTTGATCATATATACATGCCTTTTTTCAAGGCAATCATATAGCTTTATAAATCAATGCGATGTGCACAATATATTTTCATTACCATATAATGAGAAATACATTTAAAATCACATTCAATGAATTCAAAAATCCATTTTCAAAACCATAATCTTCTTGAACTATATAATAGATTGTAAACAATTCAGATAATTTAATCCATTTCAAAGACATATAAAAGTATAAATAACTTGTAAACATAATAAATTATACATTTAAAGTTCAACAATAGCGTAGGGTAAGTCATAGAAAGAATTATCTACTCACAAGGTAAGGCTCTAGGTTGGATAGCCCTAAAATGCACTTTTTCAATCGACATTTGAAAAAATAGACCTTAAAAATGTGTTCGAAGGGTCAAAAAACCTAGGAAATGACTCGGGGAGCTTGGTCAATACTAGTCATTGTTCACGGCTGAAAAATAATGTTTACACGCGGCCGAAATCACTATTTACATAGGGGGAATACTGATCACATTTATTGTTCGGACACTGTTCCCCTAAGAAAAATTTGCAAAATTAGAGTACCAAATCACATTGTTTAATCGTAAAATTTATCATACAACCAATACTCTATATCCTTAACAAAACACCTAACTTAGAAGCTCAAAAAACTATCAAAAATCCAGCATTTAGAAAACATTACCTATGCTTTACTATTCACAATTTGTCGACGATCTTCCGGCAAAATTGATCGGTGAGTTTTGAAGTTCTCGTCCCCACAAATCCAATGGTACATCCGGTATCTCAATTGGATGATTAGAATGGGAGAAATCCTAGAGAGAAGGTAGAGGTTTGAGAGGGAAAGTTAATAGGGAAAACTCATTTCCACCCCCTTCCTTGCTGCGTGGTGCGCATTGTCGCAGGCACGCCCAAATTAAAACCTTACCTCAACACTAACCTGTAGTAGTGGGAGTAAGGGTCGATCCCACAGAGACTGAAATTACCTTATGTGATTCAGAAAGGGGGGATTGAGAGTCGCAATTAAAATTAAGTAAACAATAGCAAAAATAATTGAGAGAAAGTGATTAATGAGAAAAGCGTTGGTTTCGGTCGATATTCACCATCAAGGGATTGCATTGATCATTGACAAAATTATCAATCTTAAACCAAATATCTATCATTGGAATTCTATCCCAGTTCCTCCTTAAGCCTAGTAAATTAATGACAATCGCACTAATTATACTCTAATTAACGAGCAATCCTTTAGCACATCGGTAAAGCATAACTTATTAACCGCATGAAGAACAAGAGAAACTAATAGAGCTAAACGAATACAAGCACATCGGTTATATTCAATTTAGTTGATATTCATCATAGGGTTAACGATTTATAATCCAAAATCCTTAATCCTGTTTGCTTCACGAATCAAGTAATAAAAGCTTTGTTCAAAACCTAATTCAGCAGCTACACATACAATATACTAGTAGGCCTCCTAGCAATCACATGCATAATATTAAGAAAATAAGAACAGATGAATAAACAATACCCGGTTAAGATTGAATGCAATGAAATCAAATCCGTATCTCACAATGACATCAAATCCCTTGAGGTTTCAATCTCCCTCAACCAACTAAAGAAAATTAGCCGCGCAGGGCCATAGAAAACTAAACAAGAAGTAAAGAAAAGAGTTCAGAACTTGAATGAATTCTTTGCTGAATGAATAGATCCTTCTCTGCTTACTTTCCTTCCTTTTTATCGATTAAACCCTCCTAGTCGAAGTAGGAAAGTTTTTAGGTCAAATCTCCATCAATTGGGCTTCAAATCAGGCGAAAAAACCCTAAAATCGCGACTTCCGGAGCGGCGGCACCGCGGCGCATAAGTTCAGCGTCGCGGCGCTGCGAAACTTCATCCACGGGGTGCCGCGGCGCACCCATGCAGCGCCGCGGCACTCGTGGTTCTGGGGCAAGGGCGCCGCAGCGCCAATAACCAGCGCCGCGACTCTACGAGACATCCATGACGGGCCGCCGCGGTGCTGTATTGTGAGCCCCGTGGCGCCTAGAAAACGCCGGATTTTGCCAAAGTGCCGAACACGAAAGTTGTAGCTCTATGTTTCTTCTTTCCATAGCCGCTGGAATCAGCTCAATCGGAGCTAAAATGAGTGAGATATGCTTCCATTAGTGACGAAAGGTCAGAAATCAGCATTTTTCATGATTTTCTTCTATTTTTCTCTTCTTTTCTTCTTTATTATTCCTAAAAACATAAAACACACAATTTAATTAAAACCTATCTATTTATCATTTAAATAAAATAAAAAGAAACATAAAATATGCTAAATACATGCTTAATTTAAAGCATGTCAAATACCCCCACACTTGCTCTTTTGCTTGTCCTCAAGCAAACATTGATTCATGTAAACAGAATTCAATATATGAAATGAGTGAATGGCTTACCAATATGCTGCCTCATAGTGAAAATTGTATGCTCTTGAAGAAATTTCAGAAAATTTCATGATCATGTGCAACATTTAATTCAAAAGCAATTTATAATTTATTCCCTAAAATCCATAGTGTATGTGTGTATTCGGATAATTAAATTTTCTTTTACCTAAATGAGCTTATATATCTCAGGAATTATAGCATGGCTCTCTATTTAAAATTTCCATAGGCTTATTTTTCATGCTACTCTCCACTAATGTAGGCTAAAACTACTTCTTAGAATCAAAAGGACTTAACTCAGCTTGTAATGTGGCTAGGCTATGGGGTGAGATAAAAGATATAATTTTAAAGCTCAATCCCCCAACATCACATGATTAACTCTGATCTATTTGAGCTAATTCTCAAGATTGGGGAAGTTTTTCCCCCACACTTATTTCCTTGCTTTTCTGCATTCTACTTTTCTTTGATTCTCTATTTCTTCCTTTTTCAATCACTGGATAGACTTTCATTAGTCTTTTGAAAAAAATATATTTTTTCTTTCTTTCTTTCTTTTGTCCTTGCTCCACCCTTCCACCCTTTCATTAATGTAGATCTATAAAACAAATATTCAGAAATTAATCATGGAGTGAGTGAACAGGTAGAAGAAAATAAAGGTGTCAATCACAAAATTTGGTCTTGGCTGTTTTGTGGGTATAGAATAAAATGTTAATTAAGCTCAAAATAGAGGTTCTAAGGATATTCACTTGTTTGGGTTAAGCTTGAAAGGCTCAATCTCTAAAAAAAAATGCCTAAATCATCTCCTAATTGTTAGAATTAGCCTAGGATTTCGCCTCAAGTAGCATTTAAATAAGTTCTAGAAATTTAAATGAGATCATAAAATAATTTTGAATTATATAATCTTTTTCTAAGTAAAAGACAAATTAAATATCCATAATTACTGTGCAAAAGAATTTCAGGATTTTTAGAAAATAGGTAATCATAAATTGAAAAGAAATTAAAATTACACATAATTATGACTTTCCTACATCTCCCAAGAGCTATAAGCAATTTAAACAGTTATATCATTGGCTATTGGTTCAGCTATCACAAACTCATAAAATGAAATTTTGTTCACATGCTCACCTCATGATAAGATTAAAAGTGCATATATCATAAAATGTATCAAAGTAGGAAAGTGCACACGTGTATGATATATTATACAGTCATCCAGCTGAATTATAAAGTGACCCCCCCACACTTAAAAACATACATTGTCCCCAATGTAAGAATATAAAAGAGAATATAAAAGGGACAAATAAAAACATAAGGAGGGGTGCAGTGAAACTTCCCTGACTAGTGATCACCATCCATCTCATCATGCTCAGGTGCAGGCCTAAAGGGTGGTTCAGGAGGTGCCGGGAAAGCAATCGGGAGGTTCAAGGCATGAGCTAACTGGCTAAAACACGCATGATGATGCTGCGCAATAGAGTGCTGATAGAGGGCCAGATCGTTCATTTGATGGCTCAGATACTCTGTGCGCTCCCATAAATCTTCAATAGTATGTTGGGATGGTGGTGGAGCTCGTACCAAATGCAGCGTGATGTGTGGCAGGAAAGTGTGAGATCAAAATGGCTTGAGAACCCTTGAAAATTGGCGTGGAAATCAGCTCAAATGCTAAAAAGAAGTGTATAATCCTGCAAAAGAAGATGCAAAATCAGGTAATTTCAGCAAGATATTGTAGTGGGAGGTGGGTGTGGGTGATTGAAGGTAAGAAAATGGATTTGGAGCTGCAAAAGAGGCAAAAACGGAGGGGGAAAATGAAGAGCATCGCGATGCTCTTATAGAGAGCGCCGCGGCACTCTCTGCTGTAACGCTGAGCGCCGCGGCGCTCATTTTGGGCGCCGCAGTGCATGTGCGCGTCCGCAGTTCAGAAATTTTTTTTTTTTTAAAGAGAAAAAATAAACTATGAAAAGAAAGAAAAAATAAGAAGAAGAAGCAGAATGATTGTTGGGTTGCCTCCCAACCAGCGCCTTTGTTTTACGTCGTTGGCTCAACTCAGCTCCCTATCTTTGTTTATGGAGGCTCTTTGAGGTTCACTTTAAATTTCTTGGACTGATTCAATCTTTGAAATTCAACTGCATAACCAAAAACCACATCAGTAATAACAAGTGGTCCTAACCAAGGGAGAGATTTCTTACCTTTAAAGGGTTTAACCCCTTTAATTTCCAAAATTTTATGCAACTTAACAATCGGGTCTATGCCTTTAAGGTTTGCAATTGTTTTTATAATGGCATTTCTTTTTTTCTGAAAAATATGCATCAATTCTTCTTCTTTTTTAACACCCAAATTCTTGGCAACTAGAATAGGTGAAGCTTCCCCTACTTCCAAGTATTTCAAGTGATTAGGGAGAGGTGACAAATTAGCCCCAGGATCCTGCAAAATAGGAGGTACAAGAGTAGTATCAGAATTTGATAATTCCTTATAAGCAACCTTACATTTTTGTGGCCCTTCTGAAAAATCAATGAGTGCAGTTAGTTTCTTCTTTGTTCCTTCATCTAAGTCTATCTCACCATCATCTGCTGCCATAGATTTGTTCACACTTTCCTCCATTTTCTCCTTTTCATCTAATTCAAAAATATCGTATGCCAACGAATCAAGTACATCAATAGAATAAACAGGAGTATCATCACTTGGGTGTTTCATGGCTTCATACATATTGAATTTTATTACATCACCATTAAATTCCATAGTGAGTGTGCCATTGTGAACATCTATCTTGGTTTTGGAGGTTTTCAAGAATGGTCTCCCTAATAATATTGGAGAAGTAAAATCCCCATTGTCCATGTCAAGCACATAAAAATCTGCAGGGAACACAAAATCATCTACCTGTACCAAAACATCTTCAATTATTCCCTTAGGATATGCAGTGGACCTGTCTGCTAGCTGAATTATCAAATTTACAGATTTCAATGGTCCCAAATTCAAAGATGTGTATACAGAATATGGCATAACATTGATGGAAGCTCCTAAATCTAACATAGCCTTTTCAATGCGAGTCCTCCCAATTTTGCATGGAATAGTAAACATACCTGGATCCTTGCATTTAATAGGGAGTTTTGTCTGTATCATAGCAGATACATTCTGACTCATATGAATCTTTTCAAAATCCTTTAATTTTTGCCCTTCTTTTTGAGTACATAGTTCTTTCAAAAACTTTGCATATCTTGGCACCTGTTTAATGGTATCTAGAAGGGGGAGATTAACTTCACATTTTCTAAAGACATCATACAATTCAGAAGTTTTCTCATTTAACCTATTCTCTTTAAGAGCTTCTGGAAAAGGAGGCACTACTTCATAATTTAAATTAGAAGAAGACTTACCTGTAGGTGCTTCATTCTCCTTAATTGATGTTTCAGTTTTCTTAGGAGAAGAGGGTGCCGGTGGACTTTCAATCTCCTTACCATTAATTGAAATGATTGCACTGACATTTTCTCTAGGATTCACCACAGTTTGAGAAGGTAACTTACCTGAGTTCTGAGCATCCAATCGACTCACTGTAGTTGCTAACTGACCTATTTGAGTTGTCAGGTTCTAAATGCTGGCTCTTGTCTCTTGCTGAAACTGATGAGAGTTATGTACCAGAGTTTTTACAATGTCTTCCAATGGATTGCTTACCTGGTGATCCTGGGATGCATTCTGTCTAGGATAATAGGGTTGCTGATTTTGTTGAAAATTTTGTCCTGCAGGCCTATTTTGTGCATTCCCATATCTGAAATTGGGATGATCCTTCCATCCAGGATTGTATGTATTAGCATATGGATCATACCTCTTTGGTTGGCCAGGAAAACCTCCTACAGCATTTGCTTGTTCTGTGGACTCCTCTTGAAGTGTAGGACACATGTCAGTTGGGTGCCCTGTGGCTGAGCATATTCCACATACTTTAACTTGCTGCAGTGTACCTGTAGCCATTTGGCGCACAAGAGAAGTAAGTTCAGATATTTGATTCTGAAGAGAAGTAGTACTTACCTCATGGGCATGCCTAATAGGAGGATCATGCCTAACGCCAAATTGTTGTGAATTAGCAGCCATATTTGAGATCAGAATTCTGGCTGCTTCAGGAGTTTTATCTACTAGTGCTCCTCCACTAGCTGCATCTATCATGCTCCTATCTCCCTGCAAAAGACCTTCATAGAAATATTGGATTAGTAGCTGCTCACTAATCTGATGGTGTGGGCAGCTTGCACAAAGTTTCTTAAACCTCTCCCAATATTCATAAAGCGTTTCATCATGTAATTGCCTAATGCCGCATATTTCTTTTCTAATAGTAGCGGCTCTAGATGCAGGAAAATAACGCTCTAAAAACATTCTCTTCATCTCATTCCAGGTAGTGATGGTACCAGAGGGCAAATAATACAACCAATCTTTGGCTGAATCTTTTAAGGAAAAAGGAAAAGCCCTGAGTTTTATTTGTTCCTCAGTTACTCCAGGGGGCTTCACACTGGTACATACCACATGGAACTCCTTCAGATGTTTATGCGGGTCTTCACCTGCAAGACCATGAAAACTTGGTAAGAGATGAATTAATCCAGATTTCAACTCAAAATTAACATTGTCATTAAGATTAGGAAAAGTAATGCATAAGGGTTGCTGATGTAAATCAGGAGCTGCAAGCTCCTTCAGAGTAGGGTGTCTGGCCATGATCACTTCCTCCGTATCCTGATCAATGTATTCTTGAATTCCTCTTCTGTGCCTGTATACAGATTTTCCAATATCTGGATTGAACTGTAAATCTTGAGAATTAGAAGAACGAGTTACAGGCATAAATAAAAAAAAATCACAAAAAGTAATGACGCAGTTCCCCGGCAACGGCGCCAAAATTTGGTGCGCACTGTCGCAGGCACGCCCAAATTAAAACCTTACCTCAACACTAACCTGTAGTAGTGGGAGTAAGGGTCGATCCCACAGAGATTGAAATTACCTTATGTGATTCAGAAAGGGGGGATTGAGAGTCGCAATTAAAATTAAGTAAACAATAGCAAAAATAATTGAGAGAAAGTGATTAATGAGAAAAGCGTTGGTTTCGGTCGATATTCACCATCAAAGGATTGCATTGATCATTGACAAAATTATCAATCTTAAACCAAATATCTATCATTGGGATTCTATCCCAGTTCCTCCTTAAGCCTAGTAAATTAATGACAATCGCACTAATTATACTCTAATTAACGAGCAATCCTTTAGCACATCGGTAAAGCATAACTTATTAACCGCATGAAGAACAAGAGAACTAATAGAGCTAAACGAATACAAGCACATCGGTTATATTCAATTTTGTTGATATTCATCATAGGGTTAACGATTTATAATCCAAAATCCTTAATCATATTTGCTTCACGAATCAAGTAATAAAAGCTTTGTTCAAAACCTAATTCAGCAGCTACACATACAATATACTAGTAGGCCTCCTAGCAATCACATGCATAATATTAAGAAAATAAGAACAGATGAATAAACAATACCCGGTTAAGATTGAATGCAATGAAATCAAATCCGTATCTCACAATGACATCAAATCCCTTGAGGTTTCAATCTCCCTCAACCAACTAAAGAAAATTAGCTGCGCAGGGCCATAGAAAACTAAACAAGAAGTAAAGAAAAGAGTTCAGAACTTGAATGAATTCTTTGCTGAATGAATAGATCCTTCTCTGCTTACTTTCCTTCCTTTTTATCGATTAAACCCTCCTAGTCGAAGTAGGAAAGTTTTTAGGTCAAATCTCCATCAATTGGGCTTCAAATCAGGCGAAAAAACCCTAAAATCGCGACTTTCGGAGCGGCGGCGCCGCGGCGCATAAGTTCAGCGTCGCGGCGCTGCGAAACTTCATCCACGGGGTGCCGCGGCGCACCCATGCAGCGCCGCGGCACTCGTGGTTCTGGGGCAAGGGCGCCGCGGCGCCAATAACCAGCGCCACGGCTCTACGAGACATCCATGACGGGCCGCCGCGGCGCTGTATTGTGAGCGCCGCGGCGCCTAGAAAACGCCGAATTTTGCCAAAGTGCTGAACACGAAAGTTGTAGCTCTATGTTTCTTCTTTCCATAGCCGCTGGAATCAGCTCAATCGGAGCTAAAATGAGTGAGATATGCTTCCATTAGTGACGAAAGGTCAGAAATCAGCATTTTTCATGATTTTCTTCTATTTTTCTCTTCTTTTCTTCTTTATTATTCCTAAAAACATAAAACACACAATTTAATTAAAACCTATCTATTTATCATTTAAATAAAATAAAAAGAAACATAAAATATGCTAAATACATGCTTAATTTAAAGCATGTCACTGCGCTCTTCATGTTTCCTTTCTCCCTTTTTTTTCTCTCTTTTTTTACTTATTATTATTTAATAATTAAATATTTAGGATTATTTTTTTATATACATATAAATATCGTTTTTATCCTAAATCATCCCAAAAATTTCTAAAAATTTATATTATTGCAAAACTTTAGTTGCACTCTTAAATCATGACTTTTCTTGATAAAATTATAACAAAGCAAATCATAATATAAAATAACTTCATGCATGCTAAAAGAAAGAAAATTATAAAATTTATTTAAAGCCAAATATAATTATTTTAAGCAAAACAAAATCATTTTAATTAAAAGTATATTTTCTTTCAGCAAAACACGCATAATCATTTAAAAAAATTGTTTATAGCAAAAAATTATTTTAAAAAAATAACGGGATATTATATTCTTCCCCTCTTAAGAAATTCGGCCCCCGAATTTCAAATCATCCTATCACAAGTAATGAATGAAATCAAGGCATAACTTACAATTATTAACTTTACTACTCAAGTAATTGGAGATATCTCTTTTGTATATCATCTTTACTTTCTAAGGAGTTTATTCACTTGAGAACCTTAACCATAAAGATTTCTTTCAGCTATAAGTTATTCACTTATCAATCGACAATAGGCATCAACTGTTTTTTCCATAATTAAGCAAAATTCTTGTCTAATTGAATTTCTTTGAATTATATAACATAAGAAGAATCTAATAGATACTTCGTTAGCATTGATGCAAAAAAGACTGTACCAACATCACTTAATCCTGATGGCAAAGCTAAGCAATTTATACTATGCATACGTTGCCCAAGATTTCAAAAGAACCTATATACTAGAGCTTAACTTTTTTTCTTCTTTCTAAACCTCATTACCTCTTTCATGGGTGAGTCTTTCCAAAATATTTGGTCACCAGCTAATAATTTTTTTTTAGTGCTCAACATTCTTGGTCCTTATAGACTTTTGGCCTGTATTGAGTTTCTTGTATTTTTTTAATCAATTTCACTTTATCAACGACATCTTACCATAAGTTTGACTCCACTGAGTCATTTAATAGAAAGTTTGTAACACCTCTTACATAATGCTTTAAGTCATCCAATGTCACTTTATTATAAGTGAATTTTGCTCAAGGATCTCCCACCAAACTCAAAAACATACGCTTGAAGCATGCTCTCTAAATTAGCATCATCAATTTAGGTTAGTCATATTCTATCTATTGCATGTTATTTCAAACTAGATTCCAAAAGCTTAACTTTACTCAACTCACTCACCTATTAAGAAACCTACAATGTTTCATGTAAAACCTCAAATGGTGCCATTTATATATTGGCTTGATAACTACTGATATGGCAAGTTCAACTAAGGATAAATAACTTCTCTCAACTTTCACCAAAATTATATAAAGATACCTGAAGCATAATTTCTAATGCATAAACACATCATTTAGATTTATTATTAGCTATACTATAATCTAACAAAGATCCTTAGGCTTCCTGAATAGCTCTTTTGAAACAAAATATTCAATTTTTACTTGCTGACACACCGAACAACGAAAAAAAATCACTTGTATATTCTTTTTACCATTATACTAGTACAATTCTTTCATATCTGAGTATATCCTTATTGCCTTGGGTTATCCATATTCACAATATATGGCTTCTTCTGAAATCTCCTTCATTAACAATTATTCACATGTGAATTTCTAATCTCAACATAATTCACATCCTATATACTAGACTTAACTTAGCATGGTATAAACCCTTAACACAAATACCTTGATCGCTTTACATTATTTTTCAGACATGGTTCTCAAAATATTCTCCATTACTTTAACCTACTAACCATTTGGACACCATAATAATTGAGTTTCAAAGAAAAAAAATTAACTTTCATTGTAATAAGGAAAAAGAACCTTGCATTTAATTTCAATCATTAATCAAGGATGATGTAGCAGAAAAAGAGAAATACATAATAGAGCATGGTGCCAAAATAGGAAGTCAGAAATTTGGACAAAGCATTGAAAGAAAATTAAAATCGGTGGCCATAATTTTTGAAAATCTGTAAACAAAACCTAGCTGCTATTTTGGCAAAAATTGGTGGCTGCAAGTTTTGAATATATGTGCCAAAATATACTTTAAAGCTATTGGTATTCGGTAGAAAAATAGCACATGGAAAAAATATTTCTGAGCTCATAAAAGTTTGTGAAGAATAAAGAGCACGTAGTTAACTGGTAGGATATAGTTGATTGTTTCAAAATAGATATAATTAATCAACTGTAAAATAAACCAGTCCAAATTAAAAATTCTCAAAATTGCTAGTCGATTTAATAATACCTATAGTCGACTGGTAAGAACATTGGAAAAACAAAATAAATCATTTGATTATCCCTCTTTAACAATTAACTTGTTTTCATTTTCACTCTTTTTTTTTACAATTACTCCTATCACCTACAACTTCCCTATAAGAATCAAGAAATCAATGCTTCATCTAGGACAACAAGGAAAAGATAAATTTCTGGTGATATCTTAACCTTATTCTCTTTATATGCTTAATATAAGCCATAATCATAACTATTGTACATATGCATGTGTGCCGTCATTTTTGAAATTTTCAACTTTAATTTAGTTGATATCCACCAATCACTCACATAGCTGTTCTAATTATGCCCGGCCTATTCGTATAGCTATCATAAGTATGCCCTTCTTTGAGTTCTATAAATGCACATGTTAGTATTTTTACCTTGATACTTAATGTTAGGGTGAGTGTAGTTATGGAGGGAATCACATTCCATCAATTTCGAAATATTTGTGTCTTTTGTGATTCCAGTCTTGTAAAAGATGGAAATTGTGTGAAAGTAGCACAAAATCTAGGTATAGTACTGGTCAGGAGAAAAATTCATTTAGTCTATAGTGGAGGTAATTGTGGGTTAATATGGTGCGTGTCTACAGTTGCACATGTAAGAGGATGTCAAGTTCTAGGTATTATTCCTACAGCTCTAGTTACATCAAACATCATAGGGAAAACACTTGGGGGAGAATTTAGGGTAGCTTCCATGCATGAGCGCATGGCTAGAATGATGAGCAATGCTGATGCCTTCATTTCCTTTCCAAGGGGTTTTAGTACTTTAGAATAAATTTTTCTTAGGCACAACTGAATATCCATCACAAATCTATAGGTTTGTTAAATGTTAATCACTTCTTTGATGGTTTGTTGTCTTTTCTTGATCAAGCTGTGGAACAAAAGTTTATCTCACACTCAACACGACGAATTCCCATCTCAACTTCAAATGCTAAGGAGTTGATTGATGCTTTACAAACATTTGTTCATGTACCTGATCCAACTATGACTCAAATAGATTGGAAGACAGACAACTGCAAAAAGCACAAATTGGACTTAGATCTTCATCTGTAACTGTAGTAAGATGTGGACATTGCTGTACTGCTTCTATTTTTTCAAGGTCAACTTGGATACCATCTTGCTAACCACATACCCTAAGAAAGTAACACTACTAAGTCGGAATTCATATTTTAAGAGCTTAGCTTATAGCTGATACTCCGTTATAGTTTGTAAAACTATACTCAAATGTTGCTTATGATCCTCTAAACTCTCGAAACATATTAGTATATCGTCAATAAACGCAAAAATAAATTGATTTAGGAATGGCTTAATTACTATTTATCTAGTCCATAAATATAGCTAGGGTATTTTTCAAACCAAATGACATCACTAAACTTATAGTGTCCATGCTGAATCCTAAAAGAAATTTTTGAAATATCCTCTTCCCTTATCCGTAATTGATGATATTTAGATCTCAAATCAATTCAACTTTTGGAAAAGGTTGAGCACCCTGTAGCTGGTCAAACAGATCATCAATATGAGATAATGAGTATTTATTCTACACTATTGGTTTATTCAACTGTCTATAATCTATGCACAATCGTAGCGATCAATCTTTCTTTTTCACAGATAGAACTTGAGCACTACAAGAAAAAGTACTAGGGCATTTAAATCTCTTGTCTAACACATCTTGCAACTAATTCTTTTTCAGTTCCTTAAGTTTAGTGGGTGCTATTCTATATGGGAATATAGACAATGGTTAACTTCCAAAAAATAAATCAATACCAAATTCTATTTATCATTTCGGGGTAATCCTGAAAATTTCTCAATGAATACATCAGGAAATTCCCTAACCAATAGAACTTAATCTACATTAGTGTATTTCACATATATATATCTTTAACCACTGCCAAATATCCTTGGCACCATTTTGTAATAACTTATGGGCTGTTAGAGCAGAGATTAGATTACTAGATACCTCACTACGGTCTCTTTGTATCAAGAAATAAATTTCTCAAGGAATATTGAATTTAATCACCTTAAAGTGACATTCCAAAATGGCATGGTATGATACCAACCAATCTATTCTCAATATCACATCAGGGCCTGAAGTATAAATATGTCTGACTCATATCCATACTGAAGGTCTTACTAAAGAATCCTTTACTCTAATAGCCACAAGGAAACCTAATGTCACTGATATCAACTTGTCACGCCCCTAATTTTCAGGCACGTGAAACACATACTTTATGAACATATATTTTTCATAACATGTATAAAATATATATTTTTCAAATTATGAGTGTAGGATATAGATGTTTTGTCCTAATGGCTTGTATTATCATACCACTTGCTAAAATTATGAATGTAGAATATAGATATTATCACACCACTTGCTAAATTTTTGTCTTAATGCCATGTAATTTAATCTTTATTATTATTACACTATTATTTCATCACATGATTTATTTTATTTTATTTTTCCTCTGGGATTTGGGCTCATTCCTACCCATTTTCTTTACTTTGGATAAAATTCTACCTTTCTTGGAGGGCTTAGTCACATTTTCATAATTTTTGGGCTATCGGTCCAACTTTTATATCCTAGTCCAAGTCTATGTTTTATTTCTTGCTTAGGTTATCCAATGGGCTTGCCAGAAACTTATGTGAAGTGGAAAAACTCTATATGAAGTGTCCATAGGTGAAAGCCCAATTTATGGGTGGAGATGTTAAATTTATGAATTTTTAACTCTTGAATTAAGAAAAATTACCCTAATCCAATCTTCTTAAAATTTTAAGACCTTTACTTATTTCACAAAAAATTATCTTCCTTACCAAAGAATTTCACCTATCTTTAGTATTATATTTCTAATTTTTCCTATTAGGTTTTCTCTCTTTACTTGTTCCCTTAATGTTAAAAACATTTTCTATGCATACACATAAGGTGAAGAATTTCTAAGGATTATATTTCCTTAGCTATCTAAAAATTGTCTAATAAATTTTATTTCCTTAATTAAATATTTATGTATCTTTAAAGAAACAAAATTAGGGATGTTACATTAAATATTTATGTACCTTTATTAATAAAAGAAATGAAATTAAGGATGTTATAGTTGACCTATTCATCTTTGCTTTTTAATTCCTTGTTGGATTCTGAAAGAAAGACCAGAGTCTTCTTAGAACAATCCAAGAGAATCTGGTTGCTACTGAGTCAATCCATCCCCAGAATCACATCTATATCCTCTAGGGGTAAACAAATAAGATCCACGATAAAGGATCTACCATATACTTCAACCGAACAGTCTTTACAGACTGAAGAGGTACTCATCTTCCCTCCCGTAGAGGTTAACACTATTAACTCATATGTCAACTCAGATATAGAGTAAAGCAACTTCCCCACACAAGCAGATGATATGAAAGAATGGCTGGCACCCGAATCAAAAAGCACAACCAGAGGATAGCCGTGAAGATAGCACGTACCTTGAATTAGATCAAGAGATTGCTTTGCTTCGGTCCCGCTCAAATTAAAAACTCTCCCTTTAACGGGCTGAGTTTGCTCAATCTTTTTCCCATCCTCCAAGGGATAGCAACGAGCTATATGACCTTTCTACCCACATCGGAAACAAGTAACCGAATTACAAAAACAAGGTCCATTCCCATGCTGTTGCCCACATTTTCTGCACTCGCTCCCAACAAAATTTTGCACCTAAGGTCTAGCTCCCATGGCCAAGGGTTTCTTGCCTGTAGCAGTGTTTCTTCCTCTGACAAAACGATCAGGAGCTAAAAATTCTCTCTTTCTCTTCCATGGCACCTGTTTGTCTTTTTCTTCCTCTACTGCCTTCAAACTCTTTTCCAACAACCGGCACTTGTTAATCAAAGGAACAAATTCGCGAATTTCCAAGGCCACTACTGCATTGCAGATTTTTGAATTCAAACCAGCTTTGAACTTGATCGGCTTCCAAGATTCATTCAGATTGTATCTCAGATAAGATGAGAACTTGGCTAACTCCTCAAATCTTGCAATGTACTGGTTGATCGATCAGTTCCCTTGCTTGAGTTAAAGGAATTCTATTTCCTTCTTGGCCCTGACACTTATTGGAAAATACTTGTCCAAAAAGGTCTCTCGAAAGACAGACCTGGTAACTTATTGACCCTGGTATGCTAAGAATTCACTGGATCCTCTCCATCAGAACTCTGCTTCTTCCTTTAGCATGTATACATCAAAATTTACTTTCTGCTCGTCTAAACACTCCAAAACCCCAAAAACTTTCTCTATTTCAGTTAACCATCTATCTGCCACCATAGGATCATACCCTCCAACGAAAGACAGAGGTCGAGTCCTTATAAAATCTGCCCAACTATTGCCAGCGTTCCTTGGGTTTTCACCCATTTCACCATTAGAATTACTATTGCTTTGAATATGCTATAGGATTTCATTCATGGCAGAAGCTCGATCTCAAATAGCAGTAGGTAGATCTTGCAGAGTAGCTTCCGCACTTGGTGCTAAATTTCTCCTTGATGATGCCATTTTCTATTGTATGAAACAAAAGAGTTAGTCACTATTGAGGTGATCAAGCTCAATAGTATTTAAAGAAAACTTTTATAATATAGTAGTGATAACACCATCAAACATACATATTAGGAAAAACGCTAGCAATTTTTCCTTAACAATTTTCCATGTGCTACTCTACTCCATCTATCCACATCTTATTCAAGATGCTTTTAGACCGATCCAGGTAACCATCCACACCCATGGCCACGTAGGATCGACCTGCTTTGATACTAACTTGTAACGCTTGGTTTATATATATATATATATATATATCCATGTGCTACTCTACTCCATCTATCCACATCTTATTCAAGATGCTTTTAGACCGATCCAGGTAACCATCCACACCCATGGCCACGTAGGATCGACCTGCTTTGATACTAACTTGTAACGCTTGGTTTATATATATATATATATATATATTCATGTGCAAGATACCAGTGTTATATCATAAGTTATGCATCTCGTATTTACATAAATACCAAAGGTTACATCCATTAGAGTTTAGCAGCATATATACATACATAAGTAACCCGAGGTACTGAGCATATATCACAAAATGCAGAATACCGTGGGGTTACATCAAAACAATGGGGTTAGTCCATTTACATCACAAAATTAGTTATATACATAGCATTAACCTACTACCCTCCCCTAGCCATCACCCCTGGGGTACTGCTGGTGGAGGAGATAGGCCAAGAGCGGGGACCTCTACCATGTTGATCACCAACAGGTTCACTATGACCGTGAACTGTCCCAAGTAAGGGACATCTACCGTCTGCAGCTCCAGGAGAATCGTCAGCACAACAAAAGACATCTCTACTAATTTGAACATAACATTAAAACATAGAGAGATATAAAATCCCAACAAGGTCAATATCTAATACATATAAGTATACAGAAAACTTACATGCTATGTTCAACTGTATAAGCTATAGAAAATATTTTCTCTTTTTTATGCAATAAAGGTAAAATAAAGTACATGCCTGCCTTTTATAGGTTATGCATCAATATCACACATGATAAAATAAAACATGTATTTATAAAATACCTGTGCCGTTGTTCATGGCTCATACATCACTCATAGTGGCTCATAATATGTTAATCTCTCTCAATTGCAATCCTCAATGTGGCGTGAGCCTTACCCTACCAGCTACCCACCTACCCTTTGAGGGCCATCGGTTGGAGGGTCCTTCCTTTATTGACCACTCTAGGCAATAAGGCGTCCCCTATCCCAGTACCGTATCCTAGCCATGACCCTTTAGTCGCCTTACCTCATAAGGTGCCACACTCCTGGGTCACCTTAATGGGTAAAGGTTATCTTGGACTTGTTAGTCTCCTCAATATAGCAAGGGAGACACATGTTTCCAGGCCACCCTACTTCAGAGAAGATCAATCTGACTTGTTAGTTGCCTCAATACAGTAAGTGAGACAACTGTTACCAGGCCAACTTGCTTCAGAGAATGTCCTCCTGACAAAGCTTAAGTCTTTTATATCTCTCTAGCCACTTAACACAACAAGAATATGCATATTAATAAATATTCAGAGCAAAAACCATACTCATCCTTAACCATGTTACAACAACTCATCATGGATGAACATACATGTCTTGATAGCCTCTCATAATATACATACATCAATAACTCACTTGCAGCCATACATACAAGCAGTCTATAGTATGCAAATATAGCATTCATGCATCATTCTTCATGCTCACATACATGATTCAATGAACATACATAATGAAATAGATATAGCACATGGAAATATAGCATTCATGCATCATAAAACCCTCATTAACATCCCAAAAATATTGGTAATTAATTAAGATTCAGGAAGGAAACAGAAAACAAAGAAAAAGGATAACAAAGCATGAAGCATGGCCGTGTTTCTCCCCATGTTTCCCTCTCAACTTGGTCATGTCTCACACAGGCTAGCGCCAAGCACAGTCGTGCTTCAAGCCGTGTTCATCATTTTTTTTCTAGATTTCCAGATTTCATCTTCCTAGCCCCAAGCATGGCTTGGCCGTGTCTCCTAGCACGACCATACTTTGAGTGCGAAAACCACCAAAAATCCCATTTTTCTCCTAAACCATCCAAGAAAGACCAACAATAAACATACCCATGTTTTGAGCATGAAAAACCCAATTTTTCCAGAACAAACAACCAACCAAAACGTGGATTTAATCTCAAAACTAACTACACAAAATCTTCCCAAAACATTACCACATGCATATGGATGAACAGTAACCATGGATGCCATAACTACTTCAATAAAAGCTCTATCTACCTCCCCACATACTTTAAATGCTCACATACAACCAGCCATAAATTCATCCAACCATAAATATTAAAGGAGGGTGTCGAGCTTACCTTCTTTTCTCTAAAGACTTGCTTCTCTCTCTCTAGTTTCTACTTCTTCCTCTCTCTAGAAACTTCACCAAAGCTGCAGATTTTTTCCCACTATCATGAGTCCCAAAAGATTTCCATAACTCAACTATGAGATTAAGGAGGATTTCTTACCTTTTTCCTTTGAATTTCACCCTTCTTTCTTTAGCTCTTTTCTTCTTTCTCTCTCCTTCCTACTTTCTTTTCTTTCTTCCCTTTTTTCTTTCTCTTGCCATGGAACCCCTTCTCTTTTGCTGAGTGAGTGGCGACTTAGCCACCAAGTCAAGGAAAATATTATAAAATAATATTGGCTTCTTCAAGAAGCTACCTTGCCTTTAACCTTTACCCTTCCTTTCCCTAACAATTTTCAAAATACCACTCCATTATATTATGACTGAAGGGGTTGGCTAAGGCCTTATTTGGGTGACAGAAAACTTACCAAGTGTTTAATTCCCCCTTGACCCTTGCTTCAAAGGATTTTTTGTGCAACTTTCTTCATGGCTCCCCATCTATATTATTGTTATTTATTTGTGGTCCTCTAAACAAGGAAATTACTATATCTTCCTTAGTAAATTCTTCCAAAAATGAGAAATGTAACATCCCGTAATTTTTATTTGTTTAAAAATGATTATGTTATGCTAAAAGTAAGTATACTTTTAATTAAAGTAATTATTGTTTTGCTTAAGATAATTATATTAGCCTTTAATATTTTTTTTTATTTTTAGAAATATTCTTTCTTTTATTATACATAAAGATATTTATTTTGTGCTTTGTTTTATTAAGATTTTTATCAAGAAAAATCATGATTTAAGAGTTTAACTAAAGGTTTATGAGAATGTAAATTTTTAGAAATTTTTGAGATGTTTTAGGATGAAAAATGGTATTTATATGAATATATATAAAATAAATTTAAATATATAATTATTAAATAATTATTGTTATTATTATAAATGAAAAAGAGAAAAGGGGGAGGGGGAGACAGAATGCAAAAAGATGAATGCAGAGGAAGAGAATGAATAGTGAATAGTACCTCCATATTTTCTCTCTAGATTTGGAGTGTTTATAGGCCTCTGATCTTAAAACTAAGAGTACCACTAGATTTAAGACGGAGAATACTACGATTTTGACCGAATAATTTCTCAAATCAGTCGTAGAATCGTCGTAGATCGGAAGTAAAAAATCTCAAAAAAAGGTAAACTCTGAAACTCTTACTTAGAGACCTCAAATTGGAAATTTGACACCGTAGATGGATTCAAGAGCTAGATAAACCTTAGGATATGAAATTTTTCAGCTATCTAACAACTTTTTGTTCTTGCTGAATAGTATTTTTCGACGACGAATAGTGTTTTCCAGTCATGAATAGTGACCAAGTTCTTGAAGTCATTTTCTTGATTTTTGGACCCTCCGAACACGTTTTTGAAGTTTGTTTAGTCAAATGTGAATTAAAAAAGTGCATTTTGAGGCTGTCCAATCTAGAGCCCTTACCTTGTGAGTAGATAATTCTTTCTATGACTTGCCCTATACTCTTTTTGATATTTGAACGTGTATTTGATTATGTTTATGAGATATTTACACTTTTATATGATTTTGAAATGCATTAAAATTATCTGAATTGCTTACAATTTGTAATATGATTCAAGAAGAGTATAATTTTGAAAATGAATTTCTGAACTCATGGTATATCTGATTTCACATATATTTCTCATTGAATGGTAAAGTGAATATTTATGCATGTGGCATTATTTATAAAAATATTTGATTGCCTCGAGCAAAGGGCATGTATATGTGATAAATGACTAGTGTATGCCATAACCATTGCCATTGTATGAACTTCTTACTATCTTAAGTGAGTAATTTTGACATGGAAATATTTTGTAAAGTGATAATTGAAAAGATTATGTTCATGGCATAACTATCAATGATTATTGGTAATGATTATATTTTGATGAGAAATTATGGCATGTGAGTATAATGAACATACTTGTTGTTGAAATCATATTTTTGGCTATTATTGTGAAAAGAAAAGAAAAGAGCACGGTGACATGGCAATCCATGTGGTGCACCAGTAAGGAACGCCCTACCAACGATTATGATTATGATAATGAAAAAAAAATGTGCCATGTCGAACGAAGCGAGAAAAGGCTATACCTAAGAGTAGAAAATACTCACTCTGACCAGGGTAGCTTGATATGAGAATAAGTTGATAGCCATCATATGATATTCAGAAAATAGTCCCTTTGCGTGTCCTCTTGAATGGTGGTAGGGCAAACCTCAGCGGGATGCTAAGTTTAGGAAAATCCTACAACAAGAAAGTACAGAAGGGAATGAACTCTGATATGGTGGTTCTGATATGGGATATTCCTAATGTTTTCCATGTGAAATGTTTTTAATGCATATCAAATTTGATTATAGATCATATTATATCATATGTGATTACAGATATTTAAATGTGACTTGAACTGAGAATATTTGAAAATGCGGGTCCCATATAAATGTACTTTTGAATTGTAATTTTCAATGTGGCAAGTTTTAAAATATGAGTACATCCATATGTTGACCTAAGAGATCATATGAGGTATTATTTGTTCACTAAGTTGTCAAACTCACTACACGATATTTATATGTTTTTTAGATAAGGATATAGAGTTTGGTCTTTCCCCTTCAGATAGTTGACCAGCTAGATGACATGATCTCTGGGTGAGCCTACTTTGTTTCCATGGCTCATAGATTTTTTATTTATTTTATACATGTACTTTAGAGTATGCACTAAAATGCTACAGGTAATATCCTTGCTTCTGTTGTACTTTGATATTTATAGATTTGGTTTATATATTGTGCATACATGGGAATACATATCTGAAAAAGAGTGTATTATACATGTCATTGAAAATATATGATCGTAAAGTAAGTGTTTCACGTGCTCCAAAATTAGGGGCGTGACAAGAAAACCCTAATTAAATATTCACAATTATTTCCTTATAACTCCCCCATTTAACTCTTTTTAATCCTTTCTCACTATTCCATTTTGTGAATATTATTAACAGAATTTCAGGTGTTACATCTACAGCTATTATTTCTTCTTGAATTATATGCGACGAATTTGGTAGATACTTCCGAAGTTGAGAAACATGGAACACATCATGTAGATTTAACAAATGCAGAGGAAGTGCAATCTAATATGCCGATAACCCTATCAATTTTAGAATTTGATAAGGTCCTAAATATCTTAGACTCAATTTCTTAATTTTCATTGCTCGGCCAATTCTGATAGTAGGAGAAATTTTCAAGAACACATGCTCCCCTTCTTAGAATTGTATCGGTCTCCTTCTCTTATCGAAATAGCTCTTTTGTCGACTCTGAGCTGTTCGCCTTTTATCCCAAATTATCTGTATTTGCTCAAAAGTATGTTGAACTAACTTGGGCCACGATAACCTTTTCTCCCTTACTTCATTCCAACATAAAGGCAATTTACATCTCCTACCATACAAAGCTTCATAAGGTGTCATTCCAATACTGGAATGATAACTGCTATTATACGCAAACTCAGCTAGTGATAGATATCCATCCTATCATTTTCCTTGCTCTAGCACACACGCTCTTAGCATATCCTTTAGAGTCTGTATAGTTCTCTCCGTTTGACCGTCTGTTTGAGGATGATATGCAGTACTAAAACACAAGCGAGTGCCAAAAGCTTCTTGTAGTGCTCTCCAAAATCTGGAAGTAAATCAGGGATCTCGGTCTGAAATGATACTATTAGGAATTCCATGCAACCGCACAATTTTTTTCATATACAACTGGGCCAACTTATTCAACGAGTAATTTTTCTTAATGGGTAGAAAGTGCGCAGATTTTGTCAATCTATCTACTATTACCTGTAACAACTCCATTTATGTAATTTTTTTTTTAAAATACCATGAAGTTATTACCTCGTTACAACTTAACTCAATATAACATTTATTTAATTTATACAATACTGAGTTTCCATATACACTATTATTTTACAAACTACACACCATTATTTTACAAATACACACCATTATTTTACAAACATTTGTACAAAGATACATATTAGTTCTAATCATCTATATCGACTATTTCTGGGGACACTGGTTCGGGTGGCACGTCCACCGGAATCTCAGTTACATCTACGACTGTTATATCTGAAATAACTGGAAGTTGCCCAAGGTAGGGCACCTCGATCCAACGTACAGAGATAATAAGTGTCATAGAGAATATCTGCATATTTATTCTTCTGAACATGATATGGAAATATAGTGAGAATTAAATCCCAGTAAGTTCAACAATAAATCATAATTTACCATTATAGTTCATCATGTCATGTTTAGCTGTATAAACTACAGAAAATATCTTTAGGTCACATGAATGCACTTTATCATGCACATGAAAATTATACAGTTATGACATGTATGGCATGAATAACTATTTTTTTTTCGAATTTCATATGATGGCTATCAACTTATTCTTACTTCAAGATACCCCGGTCAGGGTAAGTATTCTCTACTTTTCGGTACGGGCTTATCTCGCTCCGTCCGACATGGCACACTTTCTCTTTCTTTTCTCATGAATATAATCATAACCGTTGGTAGGGCGTCCCCTACTGGTGCACCACACGGATTGCCATGTGACCGTGCTCATTTCTTTTCTTTTCATAGTAATAGCCGAAAATATGATTCCAATAACGAGTAGGTTCATTATATTCTCATGCCATAATGTATCAAAACATAATCATTCTCAAAATTCATTGGTAAACTGAAATTATGCCATGAATATAATCATTTTCTAATTTTCACTTTATAAAATATTTCCATGTCAAAATTTCACACTAATACCTCGATAACTGGATAGTAATTGTAGTCTGTAAACAGCGCACCAGGAAAGTTCCCAGAAAGAGAGGTGGGTCACTAATGGACACGCTTAAGTACCAAGTCTTTCCTTGCCAGAGCTTTCCTTAGACATGCACTTTTCACAAATCACAATTGTTTTCCAGTAACTAGAATAATTCTTTTCATTTTCTTTATGTCTAGGCATTTAGTCATTTTATTTTTACTTATATCATTTTCAACACATGTTCTTACAAATTTTATAGAGCATTTTTCCTCAAATTGATTTCTATTATTACCATAAAAATTCATCTAGGGTAGAAAAATATTGAAAATAGGTTTTACTAACTTTTAACACAGCATTTGCTTACAAATCAGAGCATAACTCTCTCATTTTAACTCCGATTAAGATGATATTAGTGTCTATGAAAATCTAAGACAATTTTCTAAAACTATTATGTTAATCATATCAACAAAATAGTATGATATTGTGGTGTTATTACTCCTTTAAATTTAGTATTATTTCTTCTCGTTTAGGTTCTGACCTTTACTAACTAATTAGACAATATCTCTCAAATTTGAACTCCAAATTGAGTTATTCCAGTTGGTAAAATTCCATGAGCCATATATCTATAATTGTTATGTTGGCGCGCTATTTTAATTCCCTACAGAATATTCCCAGAAATTCAAAAACTAAAACATTAATAACATACTCTTCCCTGAATAAACATTTTCTGACCTCTGCTTACTAATCGGATCATATCTACCTCATATGAACTCCAAATTGCATAATTCCAGTGGGCATATTTCCATGAGACATAGATATATAAGTTTCATGTTAACCATTTATTTTAATTCCATACAAATAATTCCCAGAAATTAAAATACAAAAGCTGTCCTAACATAATCTTCCCTGATGAACCATTTTCTGACCTTGGCTTACTAATCGGACCATATCTACCACATGTGGACTCCAAATTGAATGATTCCAGTGGCTAAAAATCCATGACATACATATCTTTAATTCTTATGTTAACCATTTATTTTAATTCCCTACCAATAATTCCCAGCAATTAAATTACCGAAGCTATCCTAACATATTCTTCCCTGATGATTCATTTTCTGACCTTTGACTACTAATCAGACCATAACTACCTCATATGGACTCCAAATGGAATGATTCCAGTGGCTAAAAATCCGGGACACATAGATCTTTAATTCTTATGTTAACCATTTATTTTAATTCCTTATAGATTGTTCCCAGAAATTAAAATACCAAAGCTTAAAATTCTGCCACCCATAGCCATAACCATGCAGAACTATCTACACCAACCTAAGTATTCAAACATACATCACATGCAAGATCAATATGTAACATGATATAGCAACATCATGACCAATCATAAAAGTTCTAAGATCAAAATCTCATATAAATATTATAAGTTTCAAAAGTTTTCTTCAAAAAGAAATATTGTTAAACTTACTTGGAGCACTTAGTCTTCTAGACTTCTCCTTCCTCTTTCTTCCTTTCTTCCTCTCCTTTCCTTACTCTACCTTGCTTCTATTTTTTTCTCTCCCTCACTTGGACGAAATTCTAATGTTGTAAGGGTGGGTTTTCTTATATAGACCACCAAATAATTCACCTTTCATGATCATGGGTCTACCTTATCACAATTAGGATACACTTTGTTGAATTTTTGGAAAACAAACAACTTATGTTCTTGTCTTCCTCTTCCATAGTCAAGATATGCATAGGAAAAGGAGATTTGTATTTTGAAAATTATGATAATATGTTCTTAAGATATGGGACAAGGTCCCTTTGATTTAGGGATTCATTTCCATTTTCTTTTGTCTTAAACAAGTATGATAGGTTTGCCTTTTTAGGTGGCAAATTTCTAGCCCTTGAATCTCCATTATTTGGTTGATATTATTTGTGTGGGCTATGAATGTTTTGTCCTAATACCATGTATTATCATACCACTTGCTAAAATTATGAGTGTAGGATATAGATGTTTTTGTCCTAAAGCCTTGTATTATCATGCCACTTGCTTAAATGATGAATGTAGAATCACACCACTTGCTAAATTTTTGTCTTAATGCCATGTAACCTAATCTTTATTCTTATTATTATATCATCATCTAATTTATTTTATTTTATTTTTTCTCTTGGATTTGGGCTTATTCCTACCCATTATGGGCTTGTCCTACCCATTTTCTTTGCTTTGGATAAAATTCTTCCTTTCTTGGTGGGCTTGGTCACATTTTCATAATTTTTGGGCTATTGGTGAAATTACTATATCATAATCCAAGTCTATGTTTAATTTCTTGTTTAGGTTATCCAATGGGCTTGCTAGAAACTTATGTGAAGTGGAAAAACTCTATATGAAGTGTCCATAGGTAAAAGCCCAATGTATGGGTAAAGATTTTAAACTTAGTAACTATAGTTCTTGAATTAGGAAAAATTACCCTACTTCAATGTTCTTTGAAATTTTAAGACCTTTACTTGTTTCTAAAAATTTATCTTCCTTATCCAAGAATTTTGTATCTCTTTAGTATGTTATTTCTAATTTCTTTCCTATTAGATTTTCCTTCTTTATTTGTTCTCTTAATGTTAGAAACATTTTCTATGCATATACATAAGGTGAAGAATTTCTAAGGATTATATTTCCTTAGATATCTAAAATATTGTCTAATAAATTTTATTTCCTTAATTAAATTTTTTATGTACCTTTATCAATAAAAGAAATGAAATTAAGGATGTTACATTTCCCATATCGCATCATGGCTTGTCTGAGGTAATCTGACAATAAAATCCATAGATATACTATCCCACTTCCACTCAGAGATTTCTAAAGGTTGTAACATCTCAAAAGGTTTTTGATGTTCTATCTCCACCTTTTGACAAACCAGACACTTAGACACGTATTAAAAAAGTCTCTCTTCATTCTTGGCAACAAGTATAATCTTTTCAAATCTTGATACATTTTTGTAGATCTTGGATGGATTGTATACTTACTTTGATGAGCTTATTCCAGAATATTATCCTTCAAATTCTCTCCTTGTGGTATACATGTTCTGCCCCAGTACATAATAATTCTATCCTCTGACATTGTAAAATCAAGCTGATCTCTTCGATCTTATAAAAATTGATCTTGTGTCTGTGCTTCCTTAATTTGAGTATTCAAGTCGCTTTCAATTCTTAATTCACTAACAATTAGACTTCCAAGGACAGTCATAACTGATAATTTCAAATTTCTAAACTCCTCAATTAGCTTCATTCCTTTTATTAGTATTTTATTTAAATGCAACGACTTTTGTCTCAACGCATCAGCTACTACATTTGCCTTCTCTGGGTAATACTTTAATTCAAATTTGTAATCATTAATGAATTTCATCCACCTTCTTTGCCTCATATTCAATTCCTTTCGGTCAAAGAGATACTTTAAACTCTTGTCGTCACTATATATTTCAAATACAGCTCCATACAAGTAGTGTCTCCACATCTTCAGGGCAAAAACTATCACAGCCAACTCTAAATCATGAGTAGGAGAGTTCTCCTTAAGCGGTCTCAATTGTCGAGACGCATAAGTAATTACTCTGCTTTCTTACATTAAAACACAACCTAAACCTTTCTTGGAAGCATCTGTATAGACTACAAAGCATCCAGAAGGGTTAGGAACAACTAGAATAGGTGGAGAAGTCAATTTGACTTTAAGCTCTTGGATACTATTCTCACATCCTTCAGTCCAATTAAAGGGACTTCCTTTTCTGGTCAATCGAGTCAAAGGCAAATCTATTTGAGAAAATCCCTATATAAACTTTTTGTAATATCCTACTAAACCTAGGAAACTTCTAATTTCAGTCATAGTTTTTAGCCTCTCCCATTTCAGCACTGCTTTAGTTTTACTGGGATCCACTGACATACCATATTTAGAAATTACACGACCCAAGAACTTCACCTCTTCCAGCCAAATTCACATTTTTCCAACTTAGCAAAAAGTTTATTTTCCTTCAAGACTTGAAGTACTAATTGGAGATGCTGGTTGTGTTCCTCCTCACTCTTAGAGTAGATTAAAATATCATCTATGAACACTACTATGAATTAATCCAAGTATGGTGTAAAAATGCGATTCATATAGTCCATAAAGACTATAGGTACATTTGTGACCCTAAAAAGCATGACTAAAAATTCGTAGTGTCCATACCGAGTTCTAAAATCTATTTTTGGAATGTCTTCTTCTTTAACTCTGATCTGATGATATCCTGACCTCAAGTCTATCTTAGAGAAAATAGTAGCTCCCTTTAATTTATCTAGTAGATCGTCTATTTTAGGCAACGGATACTTATTCTTAATAGTCGTCTTATTCAATTACCTGTAATCAATACATAATCTCAAACTGCCATCTTTTTTCTTTACAAAAAATACAGGTGCTCCCCAAGGTGATATGCTAGGTCTGATAAAGTTCTTTTCTAACAGCTCTTTGATCTGCTTCTTAAACTCTTATAGTTCCACAGGAGACATTTTATAAGGAGTGATAGAAATAGGCCTCACCGCTGGTGCTAGATCGATGGAAAATTCCACTTCTCTCTTCGATAGAGGTTCAGAAATCTTAGAGGGAAAAACCTCTGGAAATTCACAGACTACTAGAATCTCAAGTAGTTCTCGTTTCATACTTGGGTTGATAGTATACAGGAAAAAATATTTCAGATCTGCATCCCTTATCTCTTTATAGAGTCGGTAAGCACTAATAATGCTATACTTTTGGTCCTCCGGTGGGTCCGAGAGAAACTCAAAAGTCTTATTGCAACAATCCAATAGCACTCAGTTTTGACTTAACCAATCTATACCCAAGATGACATCTATACCGTCTAGAGGTAGACAGATTAGATCCACTACAAAGGATCTGTCATTCAATACAATGGTACAATTCAAACACACTAAGGAGGTAATTATTTTTCCTCCTGTAGGTGTCACCACTGCTAACTCGTATGGTAACTCTGCAATAGAGTGTTGTAACTTCTCTACACATTTTAATGTTATGAAAGAATGGCTCGCACCAAAAATCAAACAATACAATAAGAGACAGATTGTTGATACAACACGTACTTTACATCAAATCAGGAGCTAATTTTGCCTCAAAACTGCTCAAAGTGAAAACTCTTCCCGTCGATATTCATTCATACATATAAATGTATATATATAAATGCATATTCATCAAATGCAATATATAATTATCAAGCAACTTGCCATGAGCTTTACGCTTGCCATTTAATCAATTTCATAATTTGATGCATCATTTTTATATCAACTGGTTAATAAACATTCATCACATACCAATATCCAATATAATTTATTTTAAATAAAATAAAGAAAAATAGTAATTTGTGATACCAAAATCATCATTTTAAAAGTATTTTTCTTGGATATATGTTTCCTAAAAGTTTTTTAACAAACAAGATTATTTTTAGGTAGAAAACAGTGAAAAATATGATAATCTAGCACCCAACACGGTCTAGCCCTATTTAAGACATGGCCATGCTTGAAAAATACTTCAAAAATGCTCAAAAATAGCTCTGAACACGGCCTACCCATGCTGAAGCAACCCAGAACACGGCATGCCCGTGTTCTGTGACCTTTCCTCACTTATTCAACCATATCTCCCTCATACGAACTCTGATTGAGGTGATTTCAAATTATATAAAAATATAAAACAATTATCTACAACTTTGATGGTTACCAAGTCTTCATATTCCTTATGGCTTATTCCTAGAAAATTTAAAACAAAATTACTTATTTTACCAATCTAAATTCTAGGCTGATTTTGACCTCTACTTAATTAATCAACCATATCTCCCTCATATGAACTCCAATTGAGGTGATGTCAAAGCCTATAAAAATATAATACAATTATCGACAACTTTTATGTTTATTATTTCTTTAAATTCCTTACGGATTATTTCCCAAAAAGTAAAAATAAAAATGATTAATTTTACTATCCTAGATTCTGACCTTTGATCAATTAATTAGCCATATCTCTCTCATATGGACTCCAAATTAAGTAATTTTAGAGCGTATAGATCCATGAGACATATATCTACAATTCTTATGTTGACCATTTCTTTAAAACCCTTGCTAAATTTTCCCAAAATTCTAGAAACAGAAGCGTCCCAAATTATTCCAAAATTCAGCTTAGTCTAACTTCTCCCTTGTTTTTCTTTTATGTAATCCCATGCACCCATATGCATGTCAATACAACCAAAATAGAATTCCATATCAATATCCAGACCACATGTTATCCAAAATCACATCTAAACAAATCTAAAAGCATATAGATAATTTGTACAAAATTTATGAGTAGATGTTAAACCTACCTCAAACAGATCCTTAAACTTGATGCTTCGATTTCCCTTTCCTCTTCATTCTCCTTCTTCTTCCTCTTCCTTTTCCTCCTCTTTCTTTTTCCTCCTCTTTCTTTTCCTCTCTTTTTTTCTTTTCTTTCTCTTCCTTACCAACACTCCTTACCGACACTCCTTTCTCTCCCTTATAATTATCAATAATTTTCCTTACCTACCTCCCTTATAATTATTAAAATTTTTCCTACCTACCACCCAATATTTACAATTTTTCTATCCTCCATTATTTACAAAAATGCCATCCTAAGAAATTTTCATAAATGCCATCTCAAGGAATTTACATAAATGCCATCTTAAGAAATTTATATAAATGAAATCTCAAGGAATTTACATAAATGCCATTCCAATTAAATTACATAAATGTCATTTTAACCATCCTAAGATCTTGTTTGACTTGAGTAAATTTGTAAAATAATTTAATCCTTCCTTGAGATCCAAAATGCTTTATCCTCTTTGAAATAAATAAATTCCAATTAGTAACATAAGAAAAAATTGGGGATGTTACAAAACAACTCCCAAAAGTCAAAAATTTTGCATAAAGGCACAAAATCACACTTCATACTAGCTGGAATCACTATTCACATCGACAAGAAGTTGTTCTATGGTCATAAAATTTTTAACTCTAGTAGTATATACAATTCTTTGAACATTTATAGTATTATTTTTCTAATTTGAAGTCTCTAAACATGCTTATTTGAAGCTTACCACCTTAAAGCTATTCTTTAAATTTTTTAGCGAAACTCGAACATTTTTTCGGTAAAAAATGTTCCTGTATTCAACAAAGGTCTAATGGTACCTGTGATGCTTTGATTGGATGGCTAAATAGGGAGATATCTTAGAGAGAAAAAGAGATAAAGTTAGAGAGAGAAAAGGTTGTGAAAGGGTGGGGAATCTTGTAAGGGAAAAAGGCCACAGTGACAATTTAAAGCATAAAGGGATATTTTAGTTATTTCATGTGGCATCATGACGATGAGCCTTTTTGAAAATAGGATGTTCAAGTTCTTGGGCTAGCATTGTGATAGTGAATGCTCTAGAAATTGAAACCAAATGTTTTAGTCATTATTTGCATGATAGGGAAGGTCTCGTGTTGCAATGGTGACTGTGCTACCTCTAGTTCATTTTTCTTGAAAATATTTCTTTTACAATAGTGAAGCATAGCCATCATGACAATGAACATTATAGATAGCTCCTTCTTTTTCTTTGCAAAATGATTCTAAACCTATATTCAACCACCTAAAACAAATCTTATGAACAATCCAAACACTAATTTACTTAATAATTCTTTCAAGAAAAATCAAAATGATATCTATTTAAAAATTTAGGGCATTACAAATTCAATACCAAAAATTGAATTTGAATTTATTAAAAGAAAATATCCAATCTCAAAATATCATCCTACTATGAGGTTTTAATAACTTAACCAATAAATGAAATTAGCTACATAGGGCCATTAAATTAAGCTAAAGAAGAAAAGAAGTAGAAGAAGAAGATTAAAGGCTAAAAAGATGCTGGGAGATCTACTAGAATTGATGCCTTTGATGAATCCTTAGTTGTCTATTTAAAAACTTTGGCAACCGTAATGACCTAGGGTTTCTTTTGATTAGTTTTTGACCCATTTAAGTTGTAATCCAATTCAAACTCTACATTTTTGCTTTACTTATTTTGCAATTTTTTTTCCTAAGTACCATGGTAGTAAGATCACAGACCTACGGTGCTCTTTCTTTCAAAGCATTTTAAGCTTTTTTTGGTTCACCAACGCCATGGCAATAAGAAGACATTGTTACAGTGTTTGTGCTTTTGCCTTGATTTTCTATACTTCTCTATATTTTCCTTAAAATTCTTTATTCTTTCTCCTTTTTTCCTCTTTCTTTGATTCTACAATAGAAAATGTAAAATTAAACTAATTCCTCATGAGTTTCACTTAAAAACTAACTAAAAGCAAGTTTAAAAATACTAAATTTATGCTTAGTTTTACATATATCAATATACATCCCATTCCTAGATTAGATGATATGCTTGATGATGGTTCATGTGTTTTTAACAAAATTGATCTTAAAAATGGATATCATTATAGTTGGATCAGAGAAGGTGATGAATGGAAAATCACATTTAAAACAAAATATGGTTTATATGAGTGGTTAGGTATGCTATTTAAATTAACTAATGCTTCAAGTACTTTCATGAGATTAATGAATCATATTTTACGTGCTTTTATAAGCAAATTTGTGATTGTATACTTTGATGATATTATAATTTATAGCAAAAAAATGGATGATCATGTTGAGCATTTAAAACATGTTTTAGATGTTGAGAAAACAAAAAGTTGTTTGCTAACCGAAAAAAGTGTACCTTTTGCATAAATAAGCTTGTATTTCTTAGTTTTATTGCAAGTGCTAAAAGAACTGTGGTGGTTGAAGAAAAAGTAAAGCCAATCTAAGATTTTCCAAGTCTTATACGTGTGGGTAATGTTAGAGGTTTCAATGGGTTGGCTAACTTTGATACGAGATTTGTAAAAGAGTTTAGTAGCTTTGTCACACCTTTGATTGAAGTTATAAAAAAGAATGTGGGTTTTTGGTGGGGTGATGAACATGAAAAGACATTTAATTAGATCAAAGAAAATTTGACTAATGCATATTTTTTTGCTTTACCTAACTTTACAAAAACTTTAGAGATTGAATGTGATGCTTCAAGACTAGGTATTTGAGTTATTCTAATTTAAAAAGGATGACCCTTTGCATACTTGTTATTGTGTCTAAATACTGCAAGTGCGCAGTGTAGTTGTAGCTAG
Source organism: Gleditsia sinensis (assembly GCA_037074535.1). NCBI lineage: Eukaryota > Viridiplantae > Streptophyta > Magnoliopsida > Fabales > Fabaceae > Gleditsia > Gleditsia sinensis. The sequence continues at coordinate 44,422,888 of CM073463.1, forward strand.
ATTGGCAAATACGAGTTGTGATCCTCAGAGACCAATGTGTTAATTACCAATATCTATTGAAATGAACTATCTAAATCAATGGAGTTTGAGAGAAATATTGAATGGGAAATTGCAAGCAATGGAACTAGATATATAATGGAAATCAATTATAAGAAGACCAAGGACTAGGGTTCACCACACTTATGATATTCAACATGTAACATCCCTAATTTTTTTTCATGTATTAATAAAAGTACAAAAGTATTCAAAGTAACATTCCTAATTTCGTTTCTTTTATGGATAAACATACATAAATATTTAGTTAAGGAAATAAAATTTATAAGACAATTTTTAGATATCTAAGGAAATATAATCCTTAGAAATTCTGCACCTTACGTGTATGCATAGAAATGTTCTAACATTAATGGAATAGGTAAAGAGAGAAAACCTAAGAGGAAATATTAGAAATAAACATGCTAAAGAAAGTTGAAATTCTTGGGTAAGGAAGATAAATTTTTGTGAAGTAAGTAAAGGTCTTAAAATTTCAAGAAGATTAGATTAGGGTAATTTTTCCTAATTTAAGAGTTAAAGTTACTAAGTTTAGTAACTTCACCCATAAATTGGGTTTTCACCTATGGACAATTCATATAGAGTTTTTCCACTTCACATAATTTTTTAGCAAACCCATTGGATAACCTAAGCAAGAAATAAAACATAGACTTGGACTAGGATATAGAAATTGGACCGGTAGTTCAAAAATCATGAAAATATGACCAAGCCCATTATGAAATGTAGAATTTTAACCAAAGTAAAGAAAATGGAAAAGAGTGAGCCCAAACCCAAGATGAAAAATAAAAATAAAAATAAAAATAAAAATAAAGTGATAAGATAATGGTGTAATAAAGATTAGGTGATATGGCATTAAGACAAAACTTTAGCAAGTGGTATGATAATACAAGGCTTTAGGACAAAACATCTATATCCTACACTCATTATTGTAGCAAGTGGTATGATAATACATAGCATTAGGACAAAACATTTCTATCCCACACAAATAATTTCAACCAAATAATGGAGATTCAAGGGCTAGAAATTTGTCACTTAAAAAGGAAAACCTATCATAATTGATTAAGACAAAAGAAAAATGAAATGAATCCCTAAATCAAAGGGACCTTGTCCCTTATCTTAAGGACATATTACCATAATTTTCAAAATACAAATCTCCTTTTGCTATGCATATCTTGACTAAGGAAGAGGAAGACAAGAACATAAGTTGTTTGTTTTCCAAAAATTCAACAAAGTGTATCCTTATTGTGATAAGGTAGACCCATGATAATGAAAGGTGAATTATTTGATGGTCTATTTAAGAAAAACCCACCCTTACAACATTAGAACTTTCGTCCAAGAGAGGGAGAGGAAAAATAGAAGCAAGGTAGAGTGAGGAAAGGAGAGGAAGAAAGGAAGAAAGAGGAAGGAGAAGTCTAGAGGACTAAATGCTCCAGGTAAGTTTAACAATAATTCTTTTTGAAGAAAAGTGTTGAAACTTGTAATATTGATATGGGATTTTGATTTCAGAACTTTAATGATTTGTCGTAGATGTTGCTATATCATGTTACATATTATGTATGTTGAATACTTAGGTTGGTGTAGAAAGTTCTGCATGGATATGGCTATGGGTGGCAGAATTTTAAGCTTCTATTTTTAAAATTCTGGGAAGAATCGGTAAGGATTTTAAAGAAATGTATAGCATGAAAAATGTAGATTTATTTCTAACGGATTGTTATCCACTGAAATCACTCAATTTGAAGTCTATATGAGGTAGATATGGTTTGATTAGTAGTCAAAGATCAGAAAATGGTTAATCAGGGAAGAATATGTTAGGATAGCTTTTGTGTTTTAATTTCTAGAAATTATTTGTAGGGACTTAAAATAAATGGATAACATAAGAATTATAGATATATGTGTCACAGATTTTTAACCACTGGAATCACTCAATTTGGAGTCCATATGTGGTAGATATAGTCTGATTAGTAAGCAGTAGTCAGAAAATGGTTAATCAGGGAAGAATATGTTAGGATAGCTTCTGTGTTTTAATTTTTGAGAATTATCTGTAGGGAATTAAAATAAATGGTTAACATAAGAATTATAGATATATGTGTGACGGATTTGTAGCCACTGGAATCACTCAATTTAGAGTCCATATGTGGTAGATATGGTCCGATTAATATGTAGTGGTCAGAAATTGGTTGATCAGGGAAGAATATTTTAGAATAGCTTATGTGTTTTAATTTCAGGTAACATTCTGTAGAGAATTAAAATAAAAGATTAACATAACAATTATTTCTATATGTGTCACGGATTTTTATCCATTATAATAACTTAATTTGGAATTCTTATGAGGGAGATATGGACATATTAGTAGGTAGAGGTCAGAACTTATCCGAGAAGAAATAACCTATACTTTGAGGGAGTAATATCACCTTGATTTCTTAATATTTTGCTAAACTGTTCAACATAATAGTTTTATATAATTATTTTATCTTGAAATTGACATCAAGATCACCTACATCAGAGTTTAATTGAGGGATTCATGATCTGATTAATAAGAGAAGGTTAGATAGGATGAAAACCTGCATAAAAAAAAATAAAGAAATAAAATTAATATTTAAAAAAGAAGAAGAATCTTATAAATAAAAATAATAAATGAATAGTATATGACATAGCCATTGCCATTGTATGAACTTCTTACCATCTTAAGTGTGAAAGTTTGACATGGAAATATTTTATAAAGTGATATTTGAAATGGTTATGTTCATGGCATGATTACCAATGATTTTTGGTAATAGTTATATTTTGTTGAACATACTTGTTATTGAAAGCATATTTTTTGCTATCATTGTGAAAAGAAAAGAAATGAGAACGGTCACATGGCAATCCATGTGGTGCACCAGTAGGGGATGCCCTACCAATGGTTATGATCATATTAATGAGAAAAGAAAGAGAAAGTAGGCCATGTCAAACAGAGCGAGAAAAGCCCGTACCGGAGAGTAGATAATACTCACCCTGATCGAGGTAGCTTGATATGAGAATAAATTGATAGTCATCATATGATATTCTGAAAATAGTTAATCTTGTCATACATGTCATTATTGTACGATTCTCATGTGCATAGATATAGTGCATTCATGTGACCAAAGATATTTGCTGTAGTTTATACAGCTGAACATGACGGGATGAGCTATATTGATGATGATTTATTGTTGAACTTACTGGGATTTAATTCTCACTATATTTCCATATCATGTTCAGAAAATTAGTTATGCAAATTTTTCTATGGCTCTGGCTTTTAGTGCATGTTGGATCGAGTACTTTATGTTGGGCAGATCCCAGAAGCAAATAAAATGTTTGTGGTCGTGTTGGCTTAGATCCTGGTGAAGGTGCAACCACCCGCACCTGTATCTCCAGAATTGGTCAACTAGAATAAATAAGATGTAGATTTTTATGTGTTTGATATGTTGTACGTATGTTTTGATTAATGACATGTATGTAAACTCTTTATTGTATAATAATAATAAATAAACAAGTTGTTACACAACAACCAAGATAAGTATTTCCAATTGCAATTATTTGAGTGATTGGGGATGGTGATGCATATTTTCGCAAGTGTACGAATCGTTCAAGTAATAAAGTGTACAAAAGTACGGATATCGAACCCACAAGGAATGGCGTTACTAATTACCGAAATTGACTAATCCCAATTTTATCTGAAAACCAAATTGTTGAATTGTTTAAGAGGCGAATTAACTTACAAATAAATGCAAAGAACACAATTGAATGTTGTTCACAAATGATTAAAAACGCTAAGGCATTTGATTTCGCTGAATCAATTCAATCTGATTTCAAGTCATGTTATATGAGAATCAAAGCTAAAAGTGATGGTTGAAAAACCCAAACTTATCTAATACTCTCTCTCGAGTTATATTAGAATTACTTATCTATGATAATCAACTATATTTCTATGAAGATTTAATCACAAACAAGCACATTATGATCTATGGAATTTCTAGAATAACCACATACATCATGCATTAGTTCTCACACTCGCATTCAACATATGGTATTTATCATAAGAAGCATTCATTACACATCTCCTCTCGGTCTCAATATAATGCAACAAATCATCTAAATCTTGGCCATAAATTTAGAAGCATTAAGCATGGAAATAAATACTCAACTTGAAAACAATGAACTCATATAGCCATAACCAAAGAAATCAGAGTTTCTTGATTCAACTACATCATAGCCTTAGCAAAAATGAATTAGTTCATAATGGAAATAAGAACAACTAATATCTCAACTGAATACATCAATACAAATTTGGAATAAACTGCAGAAAAAGCAAGTTAAGGAGAAGAGATGAAGAACTCTTGGAGATGAACACTTGGCAGTAACAATGGTGATGATCCTTCAAGATTCTCCAAGCTTTCTCTCCAAAATGGCTTCCTTTCCTCCAAAAATGCCTCACCTCTATCTATTTCGCCGTCCCCTCTTTCTGTACCTTATGGTATTTATAGATCTAGGGTTTTGGGGGCAATTTTGGAACAAAATGACATAAAAACGCATTTTCCGGACGAAACTCGCTGACGGCAAACTAATTCTCGCCGCGGCGAGCTTTCTGGACAAAAAATAAAATGGAAGCTCTGCAGTTCTCGCTAGCAACGAGATACATTTGGCCGCCGACGAACTCATTTTGGCCGGTAGCGCAATCTTTTCGCCGGCGGCCAGATTTGAATATGGAAAAATCGCGCTCTCGGGAAAAAATGCTGCAGCATTCTCGCCGTGGCCAGAATATTCTTGCCGCGGCGAGAATTCCAAACTTTGAAACTTGATTTTCTTGATTTTCACTCAATCCCGGTCATTGGAATTTGTCCCAAACTTCTCCAAACTTATGATTTTACCTAAAATTGCAATTTAAACACAAAATACCCGTGAAATGACATTTGTGGATTAAATAATCAAATAAACACAATTTTCACACAAATATCAATATTTAAATCATAACAAAAATGTAATAATTTGACTCTTATCAACAACCCCCAGCCAGCTTCTTGCTAGTCTCTAGCAAGAAAAGCGATCTATGAATAAATTCAAAGGAGACATTAAAAGAAGAATTCAAAGAAAATTTATTCTAGTTACAAACTTGCATTAAGCGTATGCAATAAGCCTTTAAACCCCTAGGCGGCCCTAGTAGGACGAGTTGTAGTCTCGTGAGAGCTTCCAGTGATGATACCCACAAACATCTTACCCTAAACTATACTAACTCAAAATAATCAAATCACACAACAATTAATTTGCACAAATGTTTCAAAGATTGTAAGTAACACACAACACATAGAATAATTAAATGTCACCTAAGCTTTAAGAAATCTCAAATGCCAATGTCACTTTTGTTATTGACTCTCAAACATCCATCAAACCACAAACCAATAGCCATAATGCCTAGATAATATTATGCACAACATCCACAAACTAAAAGGTGAAATCTCAAACTCCATAGGCTCACTTTTCAAACCTCTCTCCACTAATGAAGGAAAAATACACCATTTTGGATCAATAGGACTTTATGATGCTTGTAATGTTAGGCTTAGGTATTTGGTTAAGAAAAAACGGGAAGTGTCAAAATAGAAATAAGAGAACTTATTAGATTAAACACAACCAATTAAGTAAAAGAGTAACACCATTAAACCCACATTGTTTCTTCCGATCATATCCCATTTTTCCAAAGATAAACAAAATTCTTTCTCAATCATTCACCTCAGTACATCCATCACTAACACTCTTTTATTTACTAGAATGTGAAAGCCCTTTCCTTTTTTTTTACAATAGATAACCCCCAACCAATTTCTTCCAATATATGTGGAAGATATTATTTATTTATTTATTATTCTTTTTTTGTTTTTTTATATTCCATCCTTACTCCAATTGCTCTTGAAAAGTTTGTGTTCAAAATTAAGTGCTCTTAACAAATAAGGTAGGATTGAGATATATATATATATATATATATATATATATATATATATATATATATATATATATATATATATATATATATATATATATATATATATATATATATATATATATATATATATATATATATATATATATATATATATATATATATATATGTTGGCTAAATAAAAGTTAGGTTATAAAAGGCAAAAAGAAAGAAAAATAAGGCTAACAATATATTTAAATAGGCACAAAGAGGTAACTAGTGATATAAGAATAACAAGGTAGGCTTAAAAATGGCACAATCGATCCAAAAATGGCCTATATCATATCTTAAACAGTGCAATTCCAAATTATTTTGCCTCAAGAGGTTTTCAAATGAGTTCTAGAGTTTGTTGAGATCACAAAAATGTCCATAAAAAATTCGCACATAAGACTTCTCTAAGCATTTAGACTAATCAACCAAGTCATACCACATACCAAAAGAGTCGCCAACTAAATAAAATTAACATTTGAAATTATCTTTAAACCGAAGCAAAATTTAATGTCTTCTAAAAGCTATGTGTTATCACAATCACACTATTATTGTAACATCCCTAATTTCGTTTCTTTTATTGATAAAAGTACATAAATATTTAATGAAGGAAATAAAATTTATTAGACAATATTTTAGATATCTAAGGAAATATAATCCTTAGAAATTCTTCACCTTATGTATATGCATAGAAAATGTTTCTAACATTAAGAGAACAAATAAAGAGGGAAAACCTAATAGGAAAAACAATTAGAAATAACATACTAAAGAGATGCAAAATTCTTGGATAAGGAAGATAAATTTTTAGAAACAAGTAAAGGTCATAAAATTTCAAGAACATTGGATTAGGGTAATTTTTCCTAATTCAAGAACTAGAGTTACTAAGTTTAAAATCTTTACCCATACATTGGGCTTTTACCTATGGACACTTCATATAGAGTTTTTCCACATCACATAAGTTTCTAGCAAGCCTATTGGATAACCTAAGCAAGAAATAAAACATAGACTTGGACTAGGATATAGTAATTGGACCAATAGCCCAAAAATTATGAAAATGTGACCAAGCCCTCCAAGAAAGGTAGAATTTTATACAAAGCAAAGAAAGTGGGTAGGAATAAGCCTATAATGGGTAGGAATAAGCCCAAATCCAAGAGGAAAAATAAAATAAAATAAATTAGGTGATGATATAATAATATAATAATAATAAAGATTAGGTTACATGGCATTAAGACAAAAATTTAGCAAGTGGTGTGATTCTATATTCATAATTTTGGCAAGTGGCATGATAGTACAAGACTTTAGGACAAAAACATCTATATCCTACACTCATAATTTTAGCAAGTGGTATGATAACACATGGCATTAGGACAGAAAATTCCTATTCCATACAAATAATATCAACCAAATAATGGAGATTCAAGGGCTAGAAATTTGCCACCTAAAAAGGCAAACCTATCATACTTGTTTAAGACAAAAGAAAATGGAAATGAATCCCTAAATCAAAGGGACCTTGTCCCATATCTTAAGAACATATTATCATAATTTTCAAAATACGAATCTCCTTTTCCTATGCATATCTTGACTAAGGAAGAGGAAGACAAGAACATAAGTTGTTTGTTTTCCAAAAATTCAACAAAATGTATCCTAATTGTGATAAGGTAGACCCATGATCATGAAAGGTGTATTATTTGGTGGTCTATTTAAGCAAAACCCACCCCTACAACATTTTAACTTTGTCCAAGTGAGGAAGAGAGAGGAATAGAAGCAAGGTAGAGTGAGGAAAGGAGAGAAAGAGAGGAGAAGAAAGGAAGGAAGAAGAAGGACAAGTTTAGAAGGCTAAGTACTCAAGGTAAGTTACCTTAATCTCCACTTGAGTCCATTTTTCTTCTTCATCCTTGAGGTTCAAAAATTCACCCTCCTTCTCTTACCTAAGCTACTAGAAAAGCTAAGGGAAAGGAGGAATCTTGCTACTTCTTTCAAGAGGAAACAAGAAAACCAATTCACTAAGTAAGCTAGGGAGATTCTTAGGTAAGTTTAACAATATTTCTTTTTGAAGAAAACTTTTGAAACTTATAATATTTATATGAGATTTTGATCTTAGAACTTTGATGATTGGTCATGGATGTTGCTATATCATGTTACATATTGATCTTGCATGAGATGTATGTTTGAATACTTAGGTTGGTGTAGATAGTTCTGCAAGGGTATGGCTATGGGTGACAGAATTTTAAGCTTCGGTGTTTTAATTTATGGGAACAATCTATAAGGAATTAAAATAAATTGTTAACATAAGAATTAAAGATATATGTTTCACGGAGTTTCAGCCACTGAAATCATTCAATTTGGAGTCCATATGAGGTAGATATTGTCTGATTAGTAATCAAAGGTCAGAAAATGGTTCATCAGGGAAGAATATATTATGATAGCTTTTGTGTTTTAATTTCTGGGAATTATCTGTAGGGAATTAAAATAAATGGTTAACATAATAATTAAAGATATATGTGTGGCGGATTTTTATCCACTGGAATCATTCAATTTAGAGTTCATATGAGGTAAATATGTTCTGATTAGTAAACAAAGGTCAGAAAATGGTTAAACAGGGAAGAATATGTTAGGATAGTTTCGGTGTTTTAATTTCTGGGAAAATTCTATAAGGAATTAAAATAAATGGTTAACATATAAAGTATATATTTATGTGTCACGGATGTTTAGCCACTAGAATCACTTAATTTGGAATTCGTATGTGGGAGATATAGTCAGATTAGTAAGTAAAGGTTAGAACCTACCCGAGAAGAAATAATATTGAATTTAAGGGAGTAATAATACCAAGATCTATTACTATTTGGCTGATATGATTAACGTAATAGTTTTAGAAAATTGTCTTAGCGTTCCATAGAAATCAAGATCACCTCAATCGAAGTTAAAAGGAGGGAGTTATGCTCTTATTAGTGAACAAAGGTCACAGAACACGGCCAAGCCGTGTTCTAGGTGCTTCAAGCACGGGTTAGCCGTGTTTGGGGCTGTTTTTGAGTACATTTGAAGTATTTTTAAAGCATGGCTAGACCGTGTTGGAAGCTGGTGAAGCCTATTTTCAACATTTTTCTACCCTAGATGAACCTCTATAACTATAGGGTAATAGTAGAAATCAAATTGGAGAACAATGCTCTATAAATTTGTAAGAACATGTGTTGAAAATTATATAAATAAGAAGAAAATGACTAAAGGCCAAGCATAAAGAGAAGGTTAGATATGATGAAAACCTGCATCAAGAAAATAAAGAAATGAAATTAATATTTAAAAAAGAAGACGAATCTTATAAATGAAAATAATAAATGACTAGTATATGCCATAACCATTGCCATTGTATGAACTTCTTACCATCTTAAGTGTGAAATGTTGACATGGAAATATTTTATAAAGTGATATTTGAAATGGTTATGTTCATGGCATGATTATCAATCATTTATGGTAATAGTTATATTTTGATGAACATACTTGTTATTGAAAGCATATTTTTGGCTATCATTGTGAAAAGAAAAGAAATGAGCATGGTCATATGGCAATCCGTGTGGTGCACCAGTAGGGGATGCCTTACCAACGGTTATGATCATGTTAATGAGAAAAGAAAGAGAAAGTGGGCCATGTCGGACGGAGCGAGAAAAGCCCGTACCAGAGAGCAGAGGATACTCACCCTGACCGGGATAGCTTGAAATGAGAATAAGTTGATGGCCATCATATGATATTCTGAAAATAGTTAATCCTGTCATACATATCATTACTGTATGATTCTTATGTGCATAGATATAATGCATTCATGTGGCCAAAGATATTTTCTATAGTTTATACAGCTGAACATGACATGATGAGCTATATTGATGATGATTTATTGTTGAACTTACTGGGATTTAATTCTCACTATATTTCCATATCATGTTCAGAAAATTAGTTATGCAAATTTTCTATAGCTCTGGCTTTTAGTGCACGTTGGATCGAGTTATTCTATGATGGGCGGATCCTAAATAAAATGTTTGTGGGCGAGTTGTCACAGATCCCAGTGAAGGTGCAACCACCCGCACCCGAATCTCCAGAATTGGACAACCAGAATCATTAAGATGTAGATATTTATGTGTTTGAAATGTTGTACGTACGTTTTGGTTAATGATGTGTATGTGAACTTTATATTGTATAATAATAAATAAATAAATAAAAAATTTGTTACATAATTGGTATCAGAGCAGGTCGATCCTAGATGGCCAGTGGGTGGATGGTTATCTGAATCGATCTTATAGTGTCTTGAGTATGTTGTGGTTGTGCTGTGTAGGGGATCAGTGATTCATATAGGTAAGAAATTACTAGTGTTTCCTATCTATATGCCGAGGTAGTGTTAGGACTGCTATTAAATATTTTTGAACTAATTATTGGGCTTGATCACCTCAATAGCAGCATAACTTTGTTTTTGCCATAGTAGGAAATGGCACCACCAAGGAGGAATCCAGCAACCAATGCAGAGGAAACCCTACACAACCTGGCCACGACAATTCGAGACCAAGTCATGACCGCCAACCAAATTTTACAATATCTCCAGAATGCTAATAACCCAAATGGTGAGAATGGTGCTAACAACCGGATGGCTGGAAAAGATAATGGCATATCTGAGTTCCTGAGGACTAGACCACCTTGTTTCGAAGGTGGCTATGACCCAATGGTAGCCGAAAGGTGGATAAGGGAATTAGAGAAAATCTTTGAAGTGATGGGCTGTACTGAAGAGCAGCAAGTTATTTTTGCTGCATATATGTTAAAGGATGAAGCAGAATACTGGTGGCGTGGAGCTAGAGAACTTTTATCTCATCAGGGAAGACAGATCACCTGGCAAGTGTTCAAGGACTTTTTTTTTGAAAAGTACTTTCCAAGTACTGTACGGGCAGAGAAAGAGATTGAATTCCCCCAACTCAGGCAAGGCAGCATGACCGTGGACCAGTATATTACAAGGTTCGAGGAGCTGTCTAAGTTCTCCTCTTATCTGTGATATAACCCAGATGAAGCATGGAAGGCGGTTAAGTTTGAAGCAGCACTAAACCCGGAGATAAAGAATGCTGTTATAGCTATGGAGATCAGGGAGTTTGTACCTCTGATAAATAAATGCAGACTCTTGGAAAAGAGTTTAAGGGCAGTGGAGGACGAGAAGCAAAGGTGAAACCTATGGAAGAGGAAGAAAAATTTTCCCGACCCTAGAAAGAATGTAAGAAGAAGTGGATATGAAGCTGGTAAGAGGCCATTGATTACGGGTCCTAGGCCTTTTCAACAACACCTCGCCCCAGTCAAGTGCGCTAAGTGCGGACGCATGCATGGTAATCGGCCATGCTACATGGGACAAGATGTTTGCTTTAATTGCGGACATAAAGGACATTTTGCGGGAAACTGCCCACAGAATGTGGGGAAGCAGCCAGAACAGAGGCCTCAGGTGAAAGGAAGGGTTTTCACCCTGAGCGGCCAAGAGGCAGCTCAATATTTTGAAATGATTCAAGGTACATGCTATATCTATGGATTTGCTCTTATGGTGTTATTTGACTCTGGTGCTAGTCATTCATTTATATCAGAAGAATGTATTAGGAAGTTTCAGTTTCCTATTTCTAAAACTCCCTATGAGCTATCCGTAGTAACCCCTACAGGGGAAAGGGTATTAACTTCCTCTGTATGTAAAGACTGTCAAGTTACCATCCAGGAGAAAATTTTTTCTGTAGACCTCGTCTGTTTACCTTTAAGAGGTATTGAGGTCATTCTAGGGTTAGACTGGATGTCTAGAAATCGAGTCTTGTTGAATTGTTATAACAAGACCGTTGAATTTCTACCTCCTATTCCGAAAGAGGAGGTTTAGTTATTGATGCTAAATGGCAATCAAGTTAATAGGGAGTTAAAGAATGGAGTACTTGGATACATTCTCTTGTATTTATCAAACCTAGAAGTCGAATCGAAGCTTGATGAAATCCCAATAGCCAACGAGTTTCCTGAAGTATTTCCATCAGATATTCCAGGCTTACCTCCTAAGAGAGAGATAGAGTTCTCTATTGATCTCTTACCTGGGACAGGGCCTATCTCTATTGCACCATATCGAATGGCCTCGAAGGAACTACAGGAACTCAAGAAGCAGTTGGATGAACTATTAGACAAGCAATTCATTAGACCAAGTGTATCACCTTGGGGAGCTCCTGTATTGTTTGTTAAAAAGAAAGACGGGAGCTTGAGACTATGCATAGATTACAGACAGCTGAATAAGGTGACTATCAAAAACAAGTACCCTCTACCTAGGATAGATGACTTATTGGATCAACTGAAGGGAGCTCCATCTTTTCTAAAATTGACTTGAGGTCAGGATATCATCAGATTAGGATTAAGGAGGAGGATGTACCAAAAACTGCCTTCAGGACAAGGTATGGGCACTATGAGTTTCTTGTAATGCCCTTCGGGTTGACGAATGCACCTGCAATTTTCATGGATTACATGAATCACATTTTTTGACCCTACCTAGATCAATTTGTTGTAGTGTTCATTGATGACATCTTGATATACTCTAAGAGTGAGAAAGAACATGAACAACATCTTCGAATCATGTTGTAAGTGCTGAAAGAGAAAAAGTTATATGCCAAATTGGAGAAGTGTGAATTTTGGCTGTCAGAGGTAAAGTTTCTTGGACATGTCATCTCTAATAGTGGGGTAGCCGTAGATCCTAGCAAGACGAAAGTAATGATTCAGTGGAAGAGACCAAAGACGGTTACGGAAGTCAGAAGTTTCCTGGGTTTAGCAGGATACTACAGGAGGTTGATACAAAACTTCTCTCGTATAGCTTTTCCATTGACTAAATTGACTAGGAAGGGAAATTTTTTCAAATGGACTGATCAATGTGAAGCTAGTTTTCAAGATCTTAAGACAAGACTGACCACTCCTCCAGTTTTAATTATTCCAGACCCCACAGGACATTTTGAATTGTATAGTGATGCTTCAAAGAAAAGGCTAAGGTGTGTGCTAATGCAAGACAAGAAAGTAGTTGCTTATGTCTCTAGACAACTAAGACCCCACGAAGGAAACTATCCAACCCATGATCTTGAATTGGCGGCGGTGGTGTTTGCTTTAAAGTTTTGACGACATTACTTATACGGAGCAACCTTTGAAGTATATTGCGATCACAAGAGTCTTTAATATCTCTTTGATCAAAAGGAGTTAAATATGAGGCAACGAAGATGGGTGGAATTTCTCAATGACTACAAGTTTGAGATAAAGTATCATCCAGGAAAGGCGAATGTTGTAGTTGATTCCTTAAGTCGAAAATCTCTACACATGGGCTAGATGATGTTGTACGAGATGCAAATGCTAGAGGAGTTTTGGAATTTGAAGCTGGACACTACTTTTTCCTCAAAGGAGCTAATCATTAATGGTTTAAGTGTAGGGTGTGACCTTAGAGCCTAGATCAAAGAGGCTCAAGTTCACAACCAATACTTACAGGATCACAAAGATCAAGGAAATTTTTCTGACATGGAAGATGGAGCAATCATGTATCAAGGAAGGAAAAGCAAACTCCAAAAGGCTGAAATTTCAGCCCCATAGCACCCAAAAATTACGCCAAATTCACACACCAAACAGCCCCAAATGCTGCACAAAATGCGCACGCCAATCACAGCCCAAAATCTGCTCCACAGTTGCGCAATACACAGCCCAAATTCGCGCACAATACAGCTCCAAAATCTGCCAAATTCGCACACCAAACAGCCCTAAAATCTGCGCCAAAGTTGTGCACAACACACCTCAAATCTGCGCCAAATTCGCACTCAATCACAGCCCCAAAATCTGCTCCACAGTCGCGCAATACACAACCCAAATTTGCACACAATACAGCCCCAATTCGCGCACTAATTGGAGGAAAATGCAACAAATCTCGAATGAAACGAATGTGTGGTGACCGATTGGACGTTGGATGATGATGGATGATGAAGATTTGGAGTGGGTACGAGAGAAAATGGAAGAAAATGGCGTGAGAACTAACCTGGCCGCAGCGAATTTGAGCCTTTTAAACGAATCTCGCCGGCGGCCAGAATTATTTCGCCGTAGCAAGATCTACTTTTCGCCGCGGCGAAAATTTCCTAGTCGCCGGCGAAAATTGGGCTTTTTTTTTGTTTTTTAACCATAACCTGCAAAATAAATAAAGCAAATAAAATTAGCATTGAATGAAGTGCAGAACTGAAAATGTAACTAATAATTCACCAAAATTGAAAATTTAAAGAGATAAAGGATAAGAAAACAAATCTAATGGGTTGCCTCCCATTAAGCGCTTTAAGTTATAGTCATTAGCTAGACTTCCTGTCATTCTTAACTACAGTTGTTGTAACTCTAGAGAATCCTTCTGCTTGCTGAATTCTCCGTCAAAATATGGCTTCAACCGTTGTCCATTTACTTTGAAAGCTCCCTTGGTTTCATGACTGATCTCAACTAATCCATAAGGAAACACCTTGGTTACTAGAAAAGGTCCTGACCAACGAGATCTTAGCTTTCCTGGAAAAAGTCTAAGACGGGAATTATAAAGCAGCACTTTCTGTCCTACCTCAAAGTTTCTCCTCAGAATGTGTTTATCATACCAAACCTTTGTCTTGTCCTTGTATATTCAGGCATTCTCATAAGCATCATTCCTCATTTCTTCCATCTCATTTAATTGCAACACCCTCTTTTCACCTGCTGCCTTAAGATCAAAATTCAAAATTTGAATTGCCCAGTATGCCCGATGTTCCAATTCAACTGGAAGGTGACAAGCTTTTCCATACACAAATCGGTATGGAGACATGCCAATAGGTGTCTTGAAAGCTGTCCTATAGGCCCAAAGTGCATCATCTAATTTCCTTGACCAATCCTTGCATGAGTTATTTATGGTCTTTTCAAGGATCCGCTTCAACTCTCGATTTGACACTTCAACTTGTCCACTAGTTTGAGGATGGTAAGGTGTTGCTATCCGGTGTGTTACTCCATACTTTTGCAGCAAAGTTTCAAATTGGGTATTACAGAAATGCTTACCCCCATCACTTATAATTGCTCTAGGTGTGCCAAATCTGGAAAATATGTTCTTCTTAAGGAAATTGATCACAACCCTGGCATCATTGGTAGGCAAGGCAACTGCTTCCACCCATTTAGAGACATAATCTACACCAACAAGAATGTATTTATTAGCATGAGATGAAGGAAAAGGCCCCATAAAATAAATACCCCAAACATCAAATAAATCAATTATCAAAATATTGTTTAAGGGCATTTCATGTCTCCGTGAAATATTGCCGCTCCTTTGGCAATCATCACACATTGAAACAAACTTGAAAGCATCTTTAAATAGTGAAGGCCAATAGAATCCGGATTGCAAAATTTTTGCTGTAGTTTTTGTTCCACTGAAATGTCCTCCAACTTCCTTCGAATGGCAATGACAAAGAATGCTTTCCATTTCTTCATCCGGCACACATCTTCTAATGATTTGATGGTGCGCACTATCGCAAATGCACCCAAATTAATACCTTACCTCAAAACTAACCTGTAGAAGTGGGAGTAAGGGTCGATCCCACAGAAACTGGAATTACCTTATGTGATTAAAAAGGGGGGAAATTGATAATCGCAAATTAAGTAAAGTAAACAATAATGAAAATAAAAAAACGAAAGTGATTAATGATAAAGACGTTGGTTTCAGTTGGTATCCACCGTCAAGGGATTACATTGATCATCGACAACATAGTCAATCAGCAAATGAATATCTATCATTGGGGTTTTAACCCTGTTTCTCCTTATGCCTAGCAAATTAATGACAATCGCACTAATTAAACCCTAATTAACAAGCCATCTTTTAGCACATCGGTAAAATATAACTTGTTAACCGCATGAAGAACTAGAGAAACTGACAGAGCTAAACAAATATAAACACATCGGCTATATCTAATTTAGTCAATCATTCATCATGGGTTCAATGATTTATAATCCAAAACCCTCAAACCTATTTGCCTCACGAATCACAGAATTAAAAACTTTGTTCAAAACATAATTCAGCTGTAGATTAAAACAGACGAAATACTAGTAGGCCTCCTAGCAATCATATGAATAATCATTAAAAATAAGAACAGATGAACAATCAATATTCAAAACAAATTGAAATAATAACATCAGATCCACATCTCACAATGTATAAAAATCCCTTGAGGTTTCAACTCACCTCAACCAACTAAAGAGAATTAGCCACGCAGGGCCATAAGATAAACAAAAGAAGAATTGAAGAATGTAGATGAAGAATTCAGTGAAGGATTGGATGTCTTCTCTGGTTGCTTTCCTCTCTTTTTATAGACTTTTCCCTCCTAATCGAATTCAGAACATATTTTAGGTCAAATTCCCATTCATTCCCTTCAATTTTGAGCGAAAACGACCTAAAATCACGAAATCAGCACATCCCCTATGACCCACGGGTGCCGCAGTGCTACGGGGTTCTTTCCACAGGGTACCGTTGCGCGCTGGGTTGAGCGCCGCGGCGCTCGCTCCTGGAAAGCACGGCGTTGCGGCGCTTCGGATTGTCTTATCGTGGCGCCACGACGCTCCATTGTGAGCGCCGTGGCGCCTAGAATCGTCTAGATTTTGTCGAAGTGTCAAACATGAAAGTTGTAGCTATATGTCTCTTCTATCCATAGCCACTGAAATCACCTTAATCGGAGTCCAAATGAGTGAGATATGCATCAATTAGTGACAGAAGCTCAGAAATCAACATTTTTCTATGATTTTCTCTCTATTTTCCTCTTCATTTCTTCTTTATTTTTCCTAAAACACAAAACACAACACTCAGTTAATTCATACCTATTTTCTACTAAAATTAAATAAAAAGCAACTTAAAACATGTCAAAAACATGCTTATTTTATAGCATGTCAAATACCCCCACACTTACTCTTTTGCTTGTCCTCAAGCAAACATTGATTCATGTAAACAGAATTTAATATATGAAATGAGTGAATGGCTTACCAATATGCTGCCTCATAGTGAAAATTGTATGCTCTTGAAGAAATTTTAGAAAATTTCATGACCATGTGCAACATTTAATTCAAATACAATTTATAATTTTATTTCCTAAAATCCATTGTGTGTGTGTGTCTTTGGATAATTTAATTTTCTTTTACCTAAATGAGCTTATATATCTCAGGAATTATAGCATGGCTCTCTATTTAAAATTTCCATAGGCTTATTTTTCATGCTACTCTCCACTAATGTAGGCTAAAACTACTTCTTAGGATCAAAAGGACTTAACTCAGCTTGTAATGTGGCTAGGCTATGGGGTGAGATAAAAGATATAATTTAAAGCTCAATCTGCCAACATCACATGATTAACTCTGATCTATTTGAGCTAATTCTCAAGATTGGGGAAGTTTTTCCCCCACACTTATTTCTTTACTTCTCTGCAATCTACTTTTATTTGATTCTCTATTTCTTCCTTTTTCAATCACTGCATAGACTTTAATTAGTCTTTTGAGAATATATATATATATATATATATATATATATATATATATATATATATATATATATATATTTTCTTTCTTTCTTTTGTCCTTGCTCCACCCTTCCACCCTTTCATTAATGTAGATCTATAAAACAAATATTCAGAAATTAATCATGGAGTGAGTGAATCAGGTAGAAAAAAATAAAGGTATCAATCACAAAATTTGGTCTTGGCTGTTTTGTGGGTATAGAATAAAATGTTAATTAAGCTCAAAATAGAGGTTCTAAGGATATTCACTTATTTGGATTAAGCTTGAAAGGCTCAATCTCATAAAAAAAATGCCTAAATCATCTCCTAATTGTTAGTATTAGCCTAGGATTTCGCCTCAAGTAGCATTTAAATAAATTCTAGAAATTTAAATGAGATCATAAAATATTTTTGAGTTATATAATCTTTTTCTAAGTAAAAGATAAATTAAATATCCAAAATTACTGTGCAAATGAATTTCAGAATTTTTAGAAAATAGGTAATCATAAATTGAAAAGAATTTAAAATTACACATAATTATGACTTTCCTACCTCTCCCAAGAGCTATAAGCAATTTAAACAGTTATATCATCGGCTATTGGTTCAGCTATCACAAACTCAAAAATTGAAATTTTGTTCACATGCTCACCTCATGACAGGAGTAAAAGTGCACATATCATAAAATTATAGTTATGCATCAAAGTAGGAAAGTGCACAAGTGTATGATTTATTATACAGTCATCCAGCTGAATCATAAAGTGACCCCCCACACTTAAAAACATACATTGTCCCCAATGTAAGAATATAAAAGAGAATATAAAAGGGACAAATAATAATATAAGGAGGGGTTCAGTGAAACTTCCCTGACTAGTGATCACCATCCATCTCATCATGCTCAGGTGCAGGCCTAAAGGGAGGTTCAGGAGGTGCCGGGAAAGCAATCGGGAGGTTCAAGGCATGAGCTAACTGGCTAAAGCATGCATGATGATGCTGTGCAATAGAGTGCTAATAGAGGGCCAGATCATTCATTTGATGGCTCAGATACTCTGTGCGCTCCCATAAATCTTCAATGGTATGCTGGGATGGTGGTGGAGCTGAGCTGCTTCCCAGTTCCTCCGTAGGTATTGGCTGAATCCCTAGCTCCTCCTCTGCTGCTTCTTCATGGCCCTTGTATTTTTGGATGTCTGCATAGGAAATAGGCTTCATCGGGTGAATGAGAGCCTCAGTGGAATCCCAGCTTACGCCCGTTTTTTGACATAGACCAGTAATTAAACTAGGGGCAAATAGGGATCCGCCTCTAGCACTGATACAGCCGAGCAGCTGCCTATGAATAACCTTGCCTACATCAATAGAAAGCCCTTTTAGTACGACATAAAGCAAAATGGCCCTTTCCCGCCTGACTTGACTCATGTTGAGGCTGGGCATGAATCTTGCTAACACGAAATAGTGACATGCTTTAGCCACTTTATTCATGTCAGCTCTAGCAAGGTATAACGGATGGCCATTGCTATCTAATTTCCAGGAGGCCCCCCTGTAGCATAGAGTGCAAATAACGTCGTCAAAGTCAATGTAGGATTGAAGAAGCGCCGTATATTCATCATCCTCAATATCAGGCAGGGAATATAATTCATTAATAGCGTGCGGAGTGAATGGCACCATCTTGCCTCTAACCTGTGCTTGATGACGTTTGTGAACTGTAGCATTGGAGTAGAACTCCTGAACTACGGTAATAACTCCTGGTTCTGGGTTCCTGCAGAAGATCTCCCAATGCCTATGGAGGATATTGTCTCTGTAAGGTAGCCCTTCAGTGATCAGAAATCCACATTCTGGAACTATAGGTTTATGCACCACCACTTTGATGTGGTGTTGATAAACCGCTTCAGTCACAAAAACCACAGTGTCGAATGCTGGAGGGTCCTCAGCTCTGTTCTTCCTTTTAAAGATGCCTAATTTGGAAGTTTTTGGGGCCATTGCACTTAGCAAACTCACTGGGGCGTTTTATCAAACACCTAGTGTGCACTCTTGAAAAATAGAGAGAATGGATGGTAGATTCGTAGCTTGAAGTCCCAATGCAGTAAAAACCAGTAGCAATGAAGTATAGAGATCAACTTCAGCAGGAAAAACAAAGTAAATCGTACCAAATTCAGCATGATTTGTGGCTGGAAAGTGTGAGATCAAAATTGCTTGAGAACCCTAGAAAATTGCCATTGAATCCAAGCCAAAAGTTGAAAGAAGTGTATAATCCTGCAAAAGAAGATGAAAAATCATGTAATTTCAGCAAGATAACGTAGTAGGAGGTGGATATGGTCGATTCTATGCAAGAAATTGGAGTTGGAGTTTCAAAGGAGGAAAAAACGGAGGGGGGAGGATGAAGCGCATCGCGATGCTCTTATAGAGAGCGCCGCGGCACTCTCTGCTGCAGGGCGGAGCGCCGTGGCGCTATGGGTGAGCGCCGCGGCGCTCACCCATTCTGGGTTCGATGCGCCGCGGCTCTGTTATAGAGCGCCGCAGCCCTCACCCATCTGGGCGGCGAGCGCCGCGGCGCTTGGTTCGGGTGTCGCGGCGCATGTGCGTCCACAGGTCTGTACTATTTTTTTTTTAGAAAAATTAAACTATGAAAAGAAAAATTAAGAAAAAGAAGAATGAATGTTGGGTTGCCTCCCAACCAGCGCCTTTGTTTTACGTCGTTGGCTCGACTCAGCTCCCTATCTTTGTTCATGGAGGCTCTTTGAGGTTCATTTGAAATTTCTGGGATTGGTTCAATCCTTGAAATTCAACTGCATAACCAAAAACCACATCAGTAATAACAAGTGGTCCTAACCAAGGGAGAGATTTCTTACCTTTAAAGGGTCTAACCCCTTTGATTTCTAGAATTTGATGCAACTCTACAATCGGGTCTATGCCTTTAAGGTTTGCAATTGTTTTTATAATGGCATTTCTTTTTTTCTGAAAAATATGCATCAATTCTTCTTCTTTTTTAACACCCAAATTCTTGGCAACTAGAATAGGTGATGCTTCCCCTACTTCCAAGTATTTCAAGTGATTGGGGAGAGGTGACAAATTAGACCCAGGATCTTGCAAAATAGAAGGTGCAAGAGTAGTATCAGAATTTGATAATTCCTTATAAGCAACCTTACCTTTTTGTGGCCCTTCTGAAAAATCATTGAGTGCAGTTAGTTTCTCCTTTTTTCCTTCATCTAAGTCTATCTCACCATCATCTGCTGCCATAGATTTGTTCACACTTTCCTCCATTTTATCCTTTTCATCTAATTCAAAAATATCATATGCCAACGAATCAAGTACATCAATGGAATAAACAGGAGTATCATCACCTGGGTGTTTCATGGCTTCATACATATTGAATTTTATTACTTCACCATCAGATTCCATAGTGAGTGTGCCATTGTGAACATCTATCTTGGTTTTGGAGGTTTTCAAGAATGGTCTCCCTAATAATATTGGAGAAGTAAAATCCCCATTGTCCATGTCAAGCACATAAAAATCTGCAGGGAACACCAAATCATCTACCTGCACCAAAACATCTTCAATTATTCCCTTAGGATATGCAGTGGACCTGTCTGCTAGCTGAATTATCAAATTTACAGATTTCAATGGTCCCAAATTCAAAGATGTGTATACAGAATATGGCATAACATTGATGAAAGCTCCTAAATCTAACATAGCCTTTTCAATGCGAGTCCTCCCAATTTTGCATGGAATAGTAAACATACCTGGATCCTTGCATTTAATAGGGAGTTTTGTCTGTATCATAGCAGATACATTCTGACTCATATGAATCTTTTCAAAATCCTTTAATTTTTGCCCTTCTTTTTGAGTACATAGTTCTTTCAAGAACTTTGCATATCTTGGCACATGTTTAATGGTATCTAGAAGGGGGAGATTAACTTCACATTTTCTAAAAACATCAAACAATTCAGAAGTTTTCTCATTTAGCCTATTCTCTTTAAGAGCTTCTAGAAAAGAGGCACTACTTCATAATTTAAATTAGAAGGAGACTTACCTGTAGCTGTAGGTGCTTCATTCTCCTTAATTGATTTTTCAGTTTTCTTAGGAGAAGAGACGGATAGTGGACATTCAATTCCCTTACCATTAATTGAAATAATTGCACTGACATTTTCTCTAGGATTCACCACAGTTTGAGAAGGTAACTTACCTGAGTTCTGAGCATCCAATCGACTCACTGTAGTTGCTAACTGACTTATTTGAGTTTTCAGATTCTGGATGCTAGCTCTTGTCTCTTTCTAAAATTGATGAGAGTTATGTACCAGAGTTTTTACAATGTCTTCCAATGGATTACTTACCTGTTGATCCTGGGGTGCATTCTGTCTAGGATAATAGGCTTGCTGATTTTGTTGAAAATTTTGTCCTGCAGGCCTATTTTGTGCACTCCCATATCTAAAATTGGGATGATCCTTCCATCCAGGATTGAATGTATTGGCATATGGATCATACCTTTTTGGTTGGCCAGGAAAACCTCCTACAGCATTCGCTTGTTCTGTGGATTCCTCTTGAAGTGTAGGACACATGTCAGTTGGGTGCCCTGTGGCTGAGCATATTCCACATACTTTAACTTGCTGTAGTGTACCTGTAGCCATTTGGCGCACAAGAGAAGTAAGTTCAGATATTTGATTCTGAAGAGAAGTAGTACTTACCTCATGGGCATGTCTAATAGGAGGATCATGCCTAACGCCAAATTGTTGTGAATTGGCAGCCATATTTGATATCAGGATTCTGGCTGCCTCAGGAGTCTTATCTACTAGTGCTCCTCCACTAGCTGCATCTATCATGCTCCTATCTCCCTGCAAAAGACCTTCATAAAAATATTGGATTAGTAGCTGCTCACTAATCTGATGATGTGGGCAGCTTGCACAAAGTTTCTTAAACCTTTCCCAATATTCATAAAGTGTTTCACCATGCAATTGCCTAATGCCGCATATTTCTTTCCTAATAGTAGCGGCTTTAGATGCAGGAAAATAACGCTCTAAAAACATTCTCTTCATCTCATTCCAAGTAGTGATAGTACCAGAAGGCAAATAATACAACCAATCTTTGGCGGAATCTTTTAAGGAAAAAGGAAAAGCCCTGAGTTTTATTTGTTCTTCAGTTACTCCAGGAGGCTTCATACTGGTACATACTACATGGAACTCCTTCAGATGTTTATGCGGGTCTTCACCTGCAAGACCATGAAAACTTGGTAAGAGATGAATTAATCCAGATTTCAACTCAAAATTAACATTATCATTAAGATTAGGAAAAGTAATGCATAAGGGTTGCTGATGCAAATCAGAAGTTGCAAGCTCCTTCAGAGTAGGGTGTCTAGCCATGATCACTTCCTCCTTATCCTGATCAACGTCTTCTTGAATTTCTCTTCTGTGCCTGTATACAGATTTTCCAATATCTGGATTGAACTGTAAATCTCGAGAATTAAAAGAACGAGTTACAGGCATAAATAAAAAAAAATCACCAAAAGTAATGATGCAGTCCCCGGCAACGGCGCCAAAATTTGGTGCGCACTGTCGCAGATGCACCCAAATTAATACCTTTCCTCAAAACTAACCTGTAGAAGTGGGAGTAAGGGTCAATCCCACAGAGACTGGAATTACCTTATGTGATTAAAAAGGGGGGAAATTGATAATCGCAAATTCAGTAAAGTAAACAATAATGAAAATAAAAAAATGAAAGTGATTAATTATAAAGACGTTGGTTTCGGTTGGTATCCACCGTCAAGGGATTACATTGATCATCGACAACATAGTCAATCTGCAAATGAATATCTATCATTGGGGTTTTAACCTCGTTTCTCCTTATGCCTAGCAAATTAATGACAATCGCACTAATTAAACCCTAATTAACAAGCCATCTTTTAGTACATCGGTAAAATATAACTTGTTAATCGCATGAAGAACTAGAGAAACTGACAGAGCTAAACAAATATAAACACATCAGCTATATCTAATTTAGTCAATCATTCATCATGGGTTCAATGATTTATAATCCAAAACCCTTAAACCTATTTGCCTCACGAATCACAGAATTAAAAACTTTGTTCAAAACACAATTCAGCTGTAGATTAAAACAGACGAAATACTAGTAGGCCTCCTAGCAATCATATGAATAATCATTAAAAATAAGAACAGATGAACAATCAATATTCAAAACAAATTGAAATAATAACATCAGATCCACATCTCACAATGTATAAAAATCTCTTGAGGTTTTAACTCACCTCAACCAACTAAAGAGAATTAGCCACGCAGGGCCATAAGATAAACAAAAGAAGAATTGAAGAATGTAGATGAAGAATTCGGTGAAGGATTGGATGTCTTCTCTGGTTTCTTTCCTCTCTTTTTATAGACTTTTCCCTCCTAATCGAAGTCAGAACGTATTTTAGGTCAAATTCCTGTCCATTCCCTTCAATTTTGAGCGAAAACGACCTAAAATCGCGAAATCAGCACATCCCCTATGATGCACTGGCGCCGCGGCGCTCTACTTACATCCCCTACGACGCACGGGCACCGCGGCGCTTAAGTAGAGCGCCGCGGCGCTATGGAGTTCTTGCCACGGGGCAGCGCGGCGCGCTGGGTTGAGCGCCACGGTGCTCGCTCTTGGAAAGCACGGCACCGCGGCGCCCAGAATCTTCTAGATTTTGCCGAAGTGACGAACATGAAAGTTGTAGCTCTATGTCTCTTCTTTCCATAGCCGCTAAAATCACCTTAATCGGAGTCCCAATGAGTGAGATATGCATCAATTAGTGACACAGGGTCAGAAATCAGCATTTTTCTATGATTTTCTCTCTATTTTCCTCTTCATTTCTTCTTTATTATTCCTAAAACACAAAACACAACACTCAATTAATTCATACCTATTTTCTACTAAAATTAAATAAAAAGCAACTTAAAACATGTCAAAAACATGCTTATTTTATAGCATGTCATTTGATCTGCACAATGTTTATACAAGTAAGGTTCATCCCAAAAATAATGTTTCAAATCAGAAAAGAATTTCTTCCTTTGTTGATAAGACATGTCAGGAGGTAAAATTTTCTTGACCAAATAGTTTGCATAATCAGAAAACCATGGAGCCGTTTGGATAGCTAGCAATTGCTCATCAGGAAATGTCTCATTAATTTGTTCTTCATCCTCAAGGTAATCTTCCTCCGACCTAGACAAATGGTCAGCAACCAAATTTTCGGTCCCCTTTTTGTCCCGGATTTCTAAGTCAAATTCTTGCAAGAGAAGAATCCATCTTAGTAATTGCGGTTTGGCATCTTTCTTGGCTAGAAAATACTTAAGAGCAGAATGATCAGTATAAACAATGATTTTAGACCCAATTAAATAAGATCTAAACTTATCAAATGCAAACACTACTGCCAAAAGCTCTTTCTTAGTTGTTGCATAATTAAGTTATGCATCTGTCAATGTCCTGCTTGCATAATAAATCACATGCAACAACTTATTCTTCCTTTGACCCAAAACAGCACCTATAGCATAATCACTAGCATCACACATTACCTCAAATGGAAGACTCCAATCCGGTGCACAAATTATAGGGGCAGAAGTGAGCTTTTCCTTCAAAAGGTTAAAAGCCTGCAAACATTCAGAAGAGAAATCAAACTGTGCATTTTTAACTAACAAACTGCAAAGAGGTTTTGTTATTTTTGAGAAATCTTTAATAAATCTTCTATAAAACCCAGCATGTCCCAAAAAACTTTTAATGCCCTTTACAGTTGTTGGAGGTGGTAATTTTTCGATCACTTCCACCTTTGCACGGTCCACTTCTATTCCCTTTGCTAAAATCCGATGGCCAAGAACAATTCCTTCTTGAACCATAAAGTGACATTTCTCCCAATTTAGCACTAAATTGGTGTCTTTACAACGCTGCAAGACTAAAGAGAGATTATGCAAGCAATTATCAATAGAATGGCCAAAAACAGAAAAATCATCCATAAAAACCTCAATAAACTTTTCGACCATATCAGAGAAAATCGCTATCATGCATCTTTGGAAAGTTGCAGGTGCATTACATAAACCAAATGGCATCCTTCTGTATGCAAAAGTACCATAAAGGTATGTAAATGTTGTCTTATCTTGATCCTCTGGTGTAATTGCAATCTGGTTGTAGCCTGAATATCCATCCAGAAAATAATAATAAGCATGTCCAGTCAATCTTTCCAACATCTGATCAATAAATGGCAATGGAAAATGATCTTTTCAGGTGGCGTTGTTCAACTTCCGATAATCAATACACACTCTCCACCCAATCACTTTTCTTGTTGGAATAAGCTCATTGTTTTCATTTTCTACAACTGTGATTCCTCCTTTCTTTGGTACACAATGAATTGGGCTTACCCAAGCACTATCTGAAATCAGATAAATTACCCCGACATCCAGAAGCTTAATCACCTCAGCCTTGACCACTTCTTGCATTATTGGGTTTAAACGCCTTTGTGGCTGAATTGTGGGCTTGTAATCCTCATTCATCAAGATTTTATGCATGCAAACAGAATTGTTAATCCATTTGATGTCTGCCATTGTCCATCCAATTGCTGCTTTGTGAGTCCGAAGAACTCCTAATAGCTTGTTTTCCTCTTCATCATTCAAAAAACTGTTAATAATAACAGGAAAAGATTCAGAGTCTTCAAGATATGCATACCTTAGATGGGATGGCAGTGGCTTTAGCTCAATCTTATTGTCTTCCTTCTTTACCACTGAGGTTGGAGTTTCATTTGTTCCTAACTCCTTGAATGTTTTATCACTGAACAAATATTCATCAAGTGCTGCCAGTAATTCTGAACATTGTCTCACTCCCTCATCTTCCTCCTCAATTGTTGCAGATTTCACAAGGCAAGCTTCTAGTGGTAGCAATGGAGTTCTCTCCTCAAAAGTTTCCGAGATTAACCTGTCAAGAGTGTTAATTTGAAAACAAGAATGTACCTCACTCGAAAATTTCATTGCTTCAAAAACATCCAAAGTCACTTGTTCATCTTGCACCCTTAAAATGAGTTTTCCTTGCTGAACATCAATCAATGTTCTTCCAGTTGCAAGGAACGGTCTCCCCAATATCAAAGGTATCTCTCTATCTTCCTCCATGTCAAGCACCACAAAATCTGCAAGAAAAATAAATTTTTCAACTTTAATTAAAACATCCTCAATTACCCCTCGAGGATATTTCACCAATCGATCCGCTAATTGTAGAGAAATTGAAGTAGGTTTTACTTCTCCCAGGCCTAGTTTCCTGAAAACAGAAAGTGGCATCAAATTAATGCTTGCTCCTAAATCACATAGGACTTTATCAAAATTGCAACTTCCTATAGTACAAGGTATAGTAAAACTCCCTAGGTCTTTCACTTTTTATGGCAATTTTCTTTGAAGAGCTGCACTACACTCCTCATTTAACATGACAGTTTCATAATCTCCCAGCTTCCTCTTCTTTGATAGAATTTCTTTCATGAATTTTGCATACTTGGGCATTTGTTCCAACATCTCTGCAAAAGGAATGTTAATATGCAATTTCTTAAAAATTTCCAGAAATTTACCAAATTAATTATCAAGCTTTTTCTTCTGCAATCTTTGAGGATATGGGATAGGAGGCTCATATTTTGCATTTGGAGAAGGTTGAACATCTTGAGATGTTGACGTCTTTTCTTTAGATTCTTCCACCTTTTGCTCTGATTTCTTCTGCCATTCAAGTTCTTTACCACTTCTCAATGTGATAGCCTTTACATGCTCCTTGGGATTTATTGTGTCACTTGGCAATGATCCTTGAGACCTTTCTGCAATCTGCTTTGAAAGCTGCCCCAGTTGGTTTTGGATGTCCCTATTGATTGCCTCTTGATTTCTGAAATTTGTTCTTGACTCCTCAATGAACTTCCGCAAAATTCCTTCCAAATCTATTTGTTTCTTCTCTTGGGGTTGGTAGGAAGATGATGACGGTTTGAACCCCCCTTGGTTATTTCCCCATGACAATTTTGGATCATTCCTCCAACCTAGATTGTAGGTGTTTGAATATGGGTTATGTTGAGGTCTTTGGAAATTTGAAACATAATTGGCTTGTTCAGCATTTGGTGAAGCAAATGGATTTCCAACTTGGCACTCAATACTAGGATGATTTCCACCACATAAATCACATTCTACAGTTGGTTTGGATTCGAACTTAGATGACAAAGAATCCATTTTTCTTGAAAGAGCTGCAACTTGAGCTGACAAAGCATTCACTGAATCAATTTCATGCACTCCTACTGGTCTTTTTGCAGTTACCCGCTCTGAATGCCACTGATTGTTGTTTTCTGCCATAATCTCTAACAACTCATGAGCATCCTCTGGTGTTTTTCCCATTAAAGACCCTCCAGATGCAGCATCAATCATTGCCCGATAGTTTGAAACCAACCCATTATAAAATGTAGAGACTTGCAGCCAAATCGGTATACCATGATGTGGGCACTTCCGCAACATTTCTTTGAATCTCTCCCAAGCTTCATACAATGATTCTTGATCATATTGTGTAAAAGATGTGATTTCACTCTGTAATTTTGCCATCTTAGCAGGAGGAAAGAACTTCTGAACTAACTCATTCCATGTTGTAATTGATTCTGGTGGTAATGAGTTTAGCCACTCCTTGGCTCTATCCCGAAGTGAAAAAGGAAAAACCCTTAATCTTATGGCATCTTTAGACACACCATTTATCTTGTAAAGATCACACACCTCCAGAAAGTAAGCAATATGTGCATTTGGATCATCCTTTGACATTCCCCCAAACTAATTTGATTGAACCATTTGGATAAAGGATGGTTTTATCTCAAAGTTATTGGCTTGAACAGTTGGCCTCCTTATACCCGAAGTGGTTCCAGCAACATTAGGCGCAGCATAATCCCTCAAAGCTCTACGATTTCCATCTCCCTCAACAAATTATGGATCCATGGCTGATTGTCTATTAGGAGCTGAGGTTGAACGCCTTATCTCTCGGTTTAGACGCATATATGTTCGATCAATTTCCGGATCAAATGGAAGAAGGTTAAGGCTTTTTGCACGTCGCATACAAAAAAAATCCTACAACCTGAAAATCAACAAGCACTTGAACAACACAAAGTTACCCTTTTTTTTATGATAAATAAAATAAAAGAGCAAAATAAAAAAACTGAAAAATTTGCAAGAAATGAGTAAAATAAATAATGCAAACAAGCAGCAACAACTATAAATGAACAAATGTTCAACACAACTCACAACTCAATTTAAAATAAAAATAAAACTGAAACAATGATAAAGCAAATTAACTTCAAATTAAAACTAAGATTAGGTAGTATTAATATTAATAATCAAACCATTCCCCAGCAACGGTGCCAAAAACTTGATGCGTATTTTCACAAGTGTACGAATTGTTCAAGTAATAAAGTGTACAAAAGTACGGATATCGAACCCACAAGGAATGGCGTTACTAAGTACCAAAATTGGCTAATCCCAATTTTATCTGAAAACCAAATTGTTGAAATTGTTTAAGAGGCGAATTAACTTACAAATAAATGCAAAGAACACAATTGAATGTTGTTCACAAATGATTAAAAATGCTAAGGCATTTGATTTCGATGAATCAATTCAATCCGATTTCAAGTCATGTTATATGAGAATCAAAGCTAAAAGTGATGGTTGAAAAACCCAAACTTATCTAATACTCTCTCTCGAGTTATATTAGAATTACTTATCTATGATAATCAACTATATTTCTATGAAGATTTAATCACAAACAAGCACATTATGATCTATGAAATTTCTAGAATAACCACATACATCATGCATTAGTTCTCACAACTTATCTATCCTAATTTCTCTTACAAATCCAATGCTAACCTGCCTCTTTAAATAGTTTCAGACAGCTACCTGGGTTTCAAAATCAGAGGTCTTTTAATCCTCCACCCTAGCTAAAGTCTAATTTGGAAGCATTGATGGAGAATTTTATAATGACTCAGTCAAAACAAAATAAGGAATTTAGAGCTCAAAACCATACAATGAATATGGCCAAAAAAGACTTAGCCTCTAAAGTAGGGAGGTAAAAGAAGATAAACCTCAAACTGCATCTGAGAAGAGAAGAAAAGAGGATTCTAAAGGAGAGGAAAAGGAAGAAGAATAGCCCAAATATGTGGCTCTAAGACCATATAATCCACCAATCTCTTTTCCTCAAAAATTAGTCAAGGCTAACTTAAAGAAGCAGATTGGGAGGTTTCTAGATGTTTTGAAGAAGTTCAATATTAATATCCTATTCTTAGAATCCATCTCCCAAATGCCTTCTTATGCAAAGTTCCTAAAAGAGATCCTCTCAAATAAGAGGAAAATTGAATAACATGCTATTGTGGCACTAATAGAGGCATTCAGTGCTTCAATTCAAAATAAGCTGCCATAAAAGCTTAAGGATCCCGGAAGCTTCTCAATTCCTTGCTCTATAGGAGACATGAAGATTAATAAAGCCTTATGTGACCTTGGAGCAAGTGTGAGATTAATTCCTCTTTCAGTTTGTAAGAAGCTTTATATGGGTGACTTTAGGCCTACCACTCTTTCTCTTTATTTGGCTGACTGATCCATTAAGCATCCAGTAGGTATATTAGAGGATGTTCTGCTAAAGGTAAGTAAATTTTTCATACCAGTTGATTTTTTTATTTTAGAGATGGAGAAAGATGACAAAATTCCCATCATTCTTGGAAGGCCTTTCCTAACCACAGCTGGTGCAAACATCAATGTAAAAGATAGAAAGGTTTCTTTGAATGTAGGGGATGAGAAAGTAGAATTTAATTTGAATGATGCCATCAAACCTCTATCTCTAAATGAATCTTATTGTATGATTGGTTTATGTAACAACCTCTCTTTTTTTCCTTTATTATTATACAATATTGAGTTCACATACATGTCATTAATCAAAACAGACGTATAACATATTAAACACATAGATATTTACATCTTGTTTATTTTGGTTGACCAATTCCGGAGATACAGGTGCGGGTGGTTGCACCTTCACCGAGATCTAAGCCAACTCGACCACAAACATCTTATTTGATTCTGAAATCTGCCCAATATAAAGTAACTCGATCCAATGTGCACTAAAAGCCAGAGCCTTAAAAACAAAAGCTGCATAAATAGTTTTCTGAACATGATATGGAAATATAGTGAGAATTAAATCCCAATAAGTTCAACAATAAATTATCATCAGTAAAGCTCATCACGTCATGTTCAGCTGTATAAACTACAGAAAATATCTTTGGTCACATGAATGCATTATATCTATGCACATAAGGATCATACTGTAATGACATGTATGATATGATTAACTATTTTTCGAAATATCATATGATGGCCATCAACTTATTCTCATTTCAAGCTACCCCGGTCAGGGTGAGTATCCTCTACTCTCCGGTACGGGATTTTCTCGCTTCGTCCGACATGGCCCACTTTCTCTTTCTTTTCTCATTATCATGATCATAACCGTTGGTAGGGCGTCCCCTACTGGTGCACCACACGGATTGCCATGTGACCGTGCTCATTTCTTTTTTTTTCACAATGTTAGCCAAAAATATGCTTTCAATAACAAGTATGTTCATCAAAATATAACTATTACCATAAATCATTGGTAATCATGCCATGAACATAACCATTTCAAATATCTCTTTATAAAATATTTCCATGTCAAAATTTCACACTTAAGATGGTAAGAAGTTCATACAATGGCAATGGCTATGGCTATACTAGTCATTTATTAAGATTCATCTTCTTTTTTAAATATTAATTTTATTTTCTTTATTTTCTTGATGCAGGTTTTCATCCCATCTAACCTTCTCTTACTAATCATAGCATAACTCCCTCAATTTAACTCTGATGTAGGTGATGTTGGTGTCCATTTCAAGATAAAACAATTATCTAAAATTATTATGTTGAACATTGTAGCGAAAAATTAAGAAACGAAGGTGATATTACTCCCTCAAAGTACAGGATAGTTCCTCTCAGATAGGTTCTGACCTTTACGGACTAATTAGACCATATCTCCCAAATTGGAACTCCAAATTGAGTTATTCCAGTTGGTAAAAATCCAAGAGCCATATATCTATAATTGTTATGTTGGCGTGCTATTTTAATTCCCTACAGAATATTCCCAGAAATTCAAAAACTAAAACATTAATAACATACTCTTCCCTGAATAAACATTTTATGACCTCTGCTTACTAATCGGATCATATCTACCTCATATGAACTCCAAATTGCATAATTCGAGTGGGTATATTTCCATGAGACATAGATATATAACGTTCATGTTAAACATTTATTTTAATTCCATACAGATAATTCCCAGAAATTAAAATACAAAAGCTGTCCTAACATAATCTTTCCTGATGAACCATTTTTTGACATTGGCTTGCTAATCTGACCATATCTGCCACATGTGGACTCCAAATTGAATTATTCCAGTGGCTAAAAATCCATGACACACATATCTTTAATTCTTATGTTAACCATTTATTTTAATTCCCTACCAATAATTCCCAGAAATTAAATTACCAAAGCTATCCTAACATATTCTTCCCTGATGATTCATTTTCTGACCTTTGACTACTAATCAGACCATAGCTACCTCATATGGACTCCAAATGGAATGATTCCAGTGGGTGAAAATCCGTCACACATATATCTTTAATTCTTATGTAAATCATTTATTTTAATTCCTTATAGATTGTTCCCAGAAATTAAAATACCGAAGCTTAAAATTCTGTCAACCATAGCCATACCCATGCAGAACTATCTACACCAACCTAAGTATTCAAACATACATCACATGCAAGATCAATATGTAACATGATATAGAAACATCCATGATCAATCATCAAAGTTCTAAGATCAAAATCTCATATAAATATTATGAGTTTCAAAGGTTTTCTTCAAAAAGAAATATTGTTAAACTTACCTGGAGCACTTAGTCCCCTAGACTTCTCCTTCCTCTTTCTTCCTTTCTTCCTCTCCTTTCCTCACACTACCTTGCTTCTATTTTTGCTCTCCCTCACTTGGACGAAATTATAATGTTGTAAGGGTGGGTTTTCTTATATAGACCACCAAATAATTCACCTTTCATGATCATGGGTCTACCTTATCACAATTAGGATACACTTTGTTGAATTTTTGGAAAACAAACAACTTATGTTCTTGTCTTCCTCTTCCTTAGTCAAGATATGCATAGAAAAAGGAGATTTGTATTTTGAAAATTATGATGATATGTTCTTAAGATATGGGGCAAGATCCCTTTGATTTAGGGATTCATTTCCTTTTTCTTTTGTCTTAATCAAGTATGATAGATTTGCCTTTTTAAGTGGCAAATTTCTAGCCCTTGAATTTTCCTTACTTAACTAAAATTATTTGTGTGGGATAATGATGTTTTGTCATAATGCTATGTATTATTACCCACTTGCTAAAGTTATGAATGTAGGATATAGATGTTTTTGTCCTAAAGCCTTGTATTATTATGCCACTTGCCAAAATGATGAATGTAGAATCACACCACTTGCCAAAATTTTGTCTTAATGCCATGTCACTTAATCTTGATTACACTAATATTTCATCACTTTAATTTTTTTTTTTTTTCCTCTTGGGTTTGGGCTCATTCTTGCCCATTTTCCTTACTTTGGTTAAAATTCTTCCTTTCATAATGGGCTTGGTCACATTTTCATGATTTTTGGGCTACCAGTCCAATTTCTATATCCTAGTCCAAGTCTATGTTTTATTTCTTCCTTGGCCTATCCTATTGGCTTGCTAAAAATTCATGTGAATTAGAAAAACTCTATATGAAGTGTCTATAGGTTAAAGCCCAATTACGGGTAGAGATACTAAACTTAGTAACTTTTGCTCTTAAATTAAGAAAAATTATCCTAATCCGATCTTCTTGAAATTTTAAGACCTTTACTTACTTCACAAAAATTTATCTTTCTTTACCTAAGAATTTCACCTTTCTTTAACATGTTTATTTCTAATATTTCCTCTTAGGTTTTCTTTCTTTACCTATTCCATTAATATTAGAACATTTCTATGCATATATGTAAGGTGAAGAATTTCTAAGGAAAATGTCTAAAAAATTACGGGATGTTACAGTTTACCTAGACCAAATATGGATGATTATATCATGAATTTTCCTCCTTCTAACCCACTTGAGTTATGCTCTGTGGAAAGTTCTTTTGTTTATGATAAACAAGGAAAAGAAAAGTAGGCTATTGAGGAGGCAATCCAAGCTTCAAAAGTAGAACGTAAGCCACCTCCTCTCAACCTCAATGGAGCTAAGGAGGAAAAGAATGAGCCAAGAGGACCTTTGAAGGCTATTAGGAAAATCCTCAAGTACCATACTAAGAGGCAATGGATCAAAAAGAGGGTTATCCAAACTTTCTTAAAACCTCCATAAGCAAAAGAATGAAAAGGAGTCGAGCTAATGACTTTAAACAAGCACTTTGTGGGAGGCAACCCACATTTTAATTTTTAAGTTTCCTTTTGATAAGTTTTATTAATTTTAGTTCTATTTTTATCTTTAGTTTTAGTTGATTTCTTAGGTTAAGAATTTAATAGTGTTTTCGAGTGTTTTGTAGGTCATAATTTGCATGTCTAAGAGTGAAGAAAGTAAGAAATTTGAGAAAATAATTAAAGCAGAGCAAAAACTGAGGTAAAATTCGAAGAAAAATGGTTTCTAGTACTAAACACAAGTATCTCGTATCATAAAGCACACCCCCCAAATTTTGGAGATTTTGGCACTTCCAGCGTGAAGCACGAGTAAGCCGTGTCACTTGACATGACCATGCCCTAGGCCAGGTGCAAACACACCTTGCCTGTGTTTGCTCAACACTGACCAAATCTAGGGATTTTGGGTTTCCAGCGCCAAGCATGGCCGCGCCGTGTCTCCAACCACGGTCATGCTTCAGGTTCCAGCAAACACACCTCACCCGTGTTCAAGAATACAGGCCACTTCTCCAGGAATTTTAAAGATCTAGCCCGAAGCATGGGTGTGCCGTGCTTCGGGCTGGATCTTCGGGTCCAGGTGAGTTTTTATCCCTGTCTTTTTTTTCCTTTTCTTCCCCTGTGTTCATTCTTTCTTCTCCCGATGCTCTTGTCCCTGTCCTATTCCCTTTCCCCATGCCTTCCCAACCTTCTTCCCTCCAATTTCCCTACCAAATTCTATATAATTTCAACCCTTTCTTGTGGTCCTCTTCCATCTCCATACCCAACCCGAACCCTAATCCTCCTTCCCTCCATTCCTTCTCCCATCTCCATCGTGTTTCCCTGCACCCGTGCCTACTTTCCATTCCTAGCCAACCTATTCTTCAGCCTAATCCCTTGCACCTAGCACTTTTCCTCTCCCATTCCATCTGCAACTCGAACTCTCTCCTTCACCTAGCTCCTTTTCCCAGCTAGCCCAAAACACACACACCTAGAAATTCCACTACACCCAGCATATTCCCTTTGCAACCCAAAATCCTAGCCAGCCCATGCCCATCTATGCACCCAAGCCGAACCAATCCCCTCATAAATTTCCCATTCTCCCATGTAACCTCCCCCTCACCCAAATTCTGCTCGTGGCTTCAACTTGCTATTGGCATCTCTTGTGCTTCCCTTCAGGTAATTTCTCCTCTTCTACACTAGTAATTTGTTGGATTTAGTTTTATAGTTTAATTATCTAAATTCTCTGCACTTAAAATCAATTTTCTAGATTGCATTCCCTGCTTGTTGCAATTGCTAGACTTGCTGGATGGTTTATCTGCATTGGTTTGGTTAGAATGGTTTTGCATCCATTTAACATGTGCATTATGCTGAATTCATCTGAAATTGGTTAATCCAATTTAAGCTGGAAACTTCCCCTGGGAATTCAATTGTATGATCACCACATCTTGCTTTTGAACCTGGAATTGAAAATCACTTAAGCCTATAATCATTTAAAAATTATTGGTCAAATATTGAGATTGAATTGGAATTGATAATTAGACTAATTTGACTAAAATTCCCTGATGCACTAAGAGTTAGACATGCTTGCAATACAATGCTGATTACCTCTGTTTGATTAGAACCATTTTTCCTAAACTGGTATGTGAGTACAATCCCTGATTTCTGTAATTGAGAATTTGCTAGTTATGTTAGCATATTGTAGTTGCTTAGCAACTCTTAGAAACCTCTAGTAGCTTTTGGAATTCAATGTGCTTAAATCTCTCATTTTACATTGCCTAAATTAGAACTCATATGCACTTGTGCTTAATTGGATTGGTTTTGAGAATTTCTACAGAATTTGGGAACCTAAATACTAAATTCTCTAGTTGTTGTTTGTTTGCACATTGAGAATTAAATTTGCTAAATTTTTTAGTAGCCTGCATGTGGATTTGCTGGTTGCTGATATCTGTTCAATTGCATTTAATTTGACTTGAATTTTGTTATTGCCTCTACACATAGATTTACATGGTGCATTGCTCTTGGCCAGTTTAAATTAATCGTAATATGTCTGATGTGGAACTAAAAAAGCTTTTCTTTGACTTTGGACTTCAATTGACTTTAGGAATTTAACTGAATTGGCATTGTTCAATATTCATTATTCCTTAAGGATTTTTCATTGCTCTGAATCTTGCCTTAAATATTGACTGGATTTAGCTATATCAGGATGTATATACTGTTCTATTAAATTGCTCATATGCCATTATTTGGTTTGAATGAATTTTATTTTGAATCCCTAAAAGAGCCAGAACCCTCCATCTCTTGCTTCTGAAGACTAGTAAGCAAGTAAGTTATTTATCTTCCTTTGCTCGTACTTTCATTGTTACTAACATTGAGGACAATGTCAAATTTAAGCATGGGGGAGTAGACTTTAAGCTTGATTGAATTATTTGTCCTTGTTGGCTGAATATCTTTGGTTTCATTGTATAGTCACAAAATTTGATATTCTAAAGATAGATTGATGTAATAAAGGGCAATTTTAACTCATGAACATGTGATGCACAATAGGATATGAAATAGGTAGTTATCATCTTAGTCTCTCTCTTCTAGTATTGAACCTCTAATGTTTTTGAAAAACATCTCTCTTATTGTGCTATGAATTGTATGTCTTGTTTAATTTTAACACTATGAGAGTATGAAGGTAAGGAGAGGTGAAAAATGAGGGAAGGTGGATCCCAAAATGTTTTCACTCTGAGTACCCCTTCAAGGCACCAAAAAAGCCTTAGTATAAGTACCTAGTTGCCTTTACCCTAGTGAGATGGAGCATAAAATGCACTCACTATATATTTCTATATAAAATAATGAATGAGAAGTAAAAGAATTTGAGTGAGAAAATAAGAGAAAATAGAAATAAGGGTAAGGCAACCTAGGGAGATCTAAAGGATGAGGTGACCTACTTGAGTGTTTAAAAATCAATTTGATGCATACAACCAATGCTAACAATAGAAGTAGATGTATAATAAGAGAATTTGGGTTTAGTTTTAGAAGAGTAGAGACTAATTGGTAAATGTATATTCATATATCTGATGTGTCCATATTGATTAAGTGAAGAATTACTTGTATTACATTTTTTTGTCATCTGAAATTTGTATGCATCATCTCCCTTCCTTTTGATATGTCACGTTATTGCTTGAGGACAAGCAAAGGTTTAAGCATGGAGGAGTTAATAAAGGGGAAAATTAAGTGTTTAATGGTTATATTTTATCCCCTAATTAATAGTAAAGTTTTGATTATTTCCCTACTTTTGGTTATGCTTTGCTTTGTATACTGCTTTGATTTGTTTTATGTTTGTAGGTTAGTAAAAGAGACCAAGTAAGGAACAACACTTATGTGAAGAGCCATATAGACTTGGAACATGCTGAGGAGGAAGCAAAGAGGCAACCCTGAAGAAATTGGCAACAAAAGAGCCTGATACCCTCAAACATGGCCAGGTCGTGCTTGGTGCCGCAAGAAGCACGGCCAGGCCGTGCTCTATGCAAAGAACATATTTTTCACAATTTTCTAACATGAAGCACGGTTGTGCTTTGTGTTCGTACACTCCATGTTGTTTAGGGTTTTAAGCAGCCAAAGGGATATAAATACATGGGGAAGCGTAGCCAAGACTATCCAAACCAAGACAAACATCTTAGACTTAGTTTCAGGCTTAGAAAACACCATTTAATTAGGTCTAGAGTAGGATCAATTGTTTACTTTTTACACTTAGAGTAGAATTTACATTGATTGAAGTTTGTATTCCTATTTCATCTATTGCATCCAGGTTTTGTCTTTCCATCTTTACTTTTACTTCTACTTCTACACCTCTCTTTTACATTGTATTGAACACTTATGATTCCTTTAATGAATATGATTGTGAGTTTACTTTTTATTATGCTTAAGTAGATTTGATCTAGGGTTTCAGTAAACCCACTTATGGTATGATGATACTGAATTATTGAATTGAATTTTTGGAACCCTAATTGTATTATTCATGTATTAATTAGGATTAACTATTAAGCGTATGTTTAAGAGTTGATAGAATACCTGATCACCAATCTATCATGTTTTAATATATTAACCAATGAATTGAAAGGTGAAAGTTAATACGAGAACCTAATAATTAATTAGCGATATCTTAATCACGAAAGTAATTTAAGGTTCTCTAGGAATTGAATCAATTAGTGGGCACGAGAAAACCAATTAATTGCATTCCATGGTTGGCATAAAACTTAATGGACCTAGGTTGAACTAAGAACCACGAAAGTAGGCAATTGGATTAACCTAGGTACGATTAATAATGCTTGAAAGAGGTTATTAGTTAATTAAGGTTAAACCATCCCTAATTACCTAGATAATTGCAATTAGAGGTACATATTGATCGTTGAATATCATAAGTGTGGTAAACCTTAACCCTAGGCTTTTGTTAATTGAATTACTTATTTACTTAATTATGACACACTCCCTCATCGAATTGCTTTGATTTGGATAGCTTGCTTCATATAATTCTAGTAATTAACCATTGTTCTCTACAGGATATGACCTGTACTCGCCAGACTAGCTACAACTACGTCGTGCACTTGCGGTTATTTATAAAACACACATAATAATAAGATATTACAAAAAGGCGCCAAGGATATTTGGTAGTGGTCAAAGATATAGATATAAAATACACTAATGTAGATCAAGTTCTAGTGGTTAAAGAATTCCTTGATGTGTTCCTTGAGGAATTTCTAGTATTACCTCGAAACAATAAATAGAATTTGGTATTAATTTACTTCTTGGAACCCAACTCTTGTTCATACCTTATATAGAATGGCACCCACTGAACTTAAGAAATTGAAGAATCCGTTACAATATTTGTTAGATAAGGGATTTATTCGCCCTAATACTTCTTTAGGGCGCTTCAGTTCCATTTATGAAAAAGAAAGATGGATGGCTGCGATTGTGCATAGATTATAGACAGTTGAATAAGGTGGCAGTGCGTAATAAATACTCTATATGTCGTATATATGATCTATTTGATCAGCTATAGGGTGTTCAATATTTTTCAAAAAACTGATTTGAGATATGGGTATCATTAATTGAGAATAAAGAAAGAGCATATTGCAAAAATTACTTTTAGGACTTGGTGTGGGCATTATAAGTCCTTAGTGATGACACTTTATTTGACAAATGCCTCAGCTGCATTTATAGACCTGATAAATAAAGTATTTAAGCCAACCCTGGATCAATTTGTTATTATATTTATTGATGATATACTAGTGTATTCCAAGTTTAAAGGATCTTAAACAATATTTGAAGATAGTTTTACAAACTCTAAGGGAGTAGGGTTGGTAAGGTGGTATCCAAATAGACCCTATGAATATAAAAGTGGTACAACAATGGCTACGTTCTACTATAGTTAAAGATTAAGATCCAAGTCAATTTGCGCTTTTTGCAATTGTCTGTTGTTCAATCTATAAATTATACATGCCAAGTTTATATATATATATATATATTAGGTTTGTAGCAGAAACAGATCCTGCCTGTAACATTCAGAGCAACTCTAAAGTTTAAATATATTACAAATATAAAACATTTGGAGCCTGCAAACAAGCTAGGCTCAGCACAGAAGTACGACACCTAGTCGATCAAGAAGCCGCAGGACCAGACTCTCGGTCTTTATCTAAAAATAATAATATCAACCACATGTAGTGAGTTTTACAACTTAGTGAGCAGATAATACCTCCTAAGACCTCTCAGATCAACATATGGATGTACACATATAATAAAATTTATGTCATCAAAAATTACATTTCAGAAGTACATCCACATGGGACCCGCATTTTCAAAGATTCTCTGTTCAAAATTCATAATCAGGTCTTTCAAACCGTATACGGTACTGTATAAACAATGCTCATATCAAATTCAAAATCATATTTAATACTGTAAAATCATTGATCAATTTCTGTTATGCATCAAAACATTTCTCATAAAATATTCGGAGGATCCTTTATCAGAACCACCATATCAGAGTTTAACCCCTTCTGTACTTTGGTGGTATAGGATTTGCCTAAATTCAGCATCTCGCTGAGGTTTGCCCTACTACCATTCAAGAGGACCCGCGAAGGGACTCTGTATGGGTCTTTCCAAGCACATAGCAAGGGAAGGCAAATAACATCTCATATAACTGGCATCTCGCCCATATATAGGAGGCATTCCGCTCTCCTTCACATATCATCTCCCATGTGTTGGCCCTCACTGGAGGCTAACACCACCTCCCCTGCTAGCTGATGCAATCAAGGTGCGCACTAGGGCTAACATCACCTGCTGTTAGCAGACAGTGTTTCTAATAGGACTCCTCCACAACACAAAATCATATTCTCATATATTCCATATTTATCAAACAGAGGTTCTATCATAATATAACATTTTCAATCTCAGTATATTTCCTCTGTCAAAACTTCCAAATCAAGGGAATCATATACATATGCCTATATCCGAGGCAAAAATATAATTGTATAAATCAATATCAAATGCATAATATATTTTCTTTGCCATATAATGAGAAATGCATTTAGAAATCACATATTCAAAACATTTAAAAATCTATTTTAAAATCATACTCTTCTTGAAATAAATATCATGTTTCTACAGTTTCAAATATTCCAAACCATTTCAGAAACATATGAAAGAATAAATAACATGTAATCATAATCATTTATCAATGTAAAGTTCAAGAAGAGTAAAAACAAGCAAAAGGAAGAATCATCTACTCACAAATTTAGGGTACCAAGTTGGATAACCCTAAAATCCTCGTTTCAGGTCTGATTTTTGGCAAAACAAACCCCAAAATTGAGTCTAGAGGGTCCAAAAATCCAGAAAGTAACTTCGAGAACTTGGTTACTATTCACCGCCGAAAAACACTATTCACAACAAACAAAAAGGTTGTTAGATGGCCGAAAATATACCTATTCTAAGGTTTATTTAGCTCCTGAATCTATCTACAGTGTCAGAATTTGAATTGAAGGTCTCTAAGTAAGAGTTTCAGAATTTACCTTTTTTCGAGATTTTCTACTTCAGATCTACGGCGATTCAATGGTTGATTTGAAAAATTGGTCGGTCAAAACCGTAGTATTCTTCGTCCTGAATCCAGTAACACCCTCAGTTTTGAGATCAGAAGCCAATAGGCACTCCAAATTTAGAAAAAAAGTTGATGGTCACTATTCACTCACTATTCATCTTCTCGATTTATGTTTTCGATTTGCAGACGATATTCCCCCGGTTCCTCCTTCTTCCATTTTATCTTTTTTTTAATAATTATTATTATTTAATAATTAATAATAGGATTTTATTTTATATAAATTCATATAAATTTTGTTTTTCATCCTAAAATATCCTAAAAGTTTTTAAAAATTTACATTCTCATAAATCTTTAGTTAAACTCTTAAATCTCGATTTTTCTTGATAACAATCATAATAAAACAAATCTCAAAATAAATATTTTTATACATAATAAAAGAAAGAATATTTCTAAAAATACCATAAAAATTCATTAGAGGCCGGTATAATTATTTTAAGCCACACAATACTTATTTTAATTAAACGTCTACTTACTTTTGGCAAAACATAATTAGTTTTAAACAAATAAAAATATATTTGCTTATAGCAAAATACTATCATTTAAAAATAAAAAGTACGCGCCAAAACATAAATTCTCATATTTCTTTTGTAATTCTTTAATCCTTGTAAATAATAAACTTATTTTCACATATTCTTATCCATTTTAAAAATCCTCTCTTTAATTCCAAATTTCTTTAATTTGAACTTTTTGTTAAAGTTTACGATTATTACATTCTTCCCCCCTTAAAGAAATTCGGTCCCTGAATTTCGTCACCATAATTGTAGATAAATACTAACCTCATTGTTCAAACAAATGCGGATATCTGGTGCATATATCCTCCTCTCTTTCCCATGTAGCTTCCTCAGAAGAGTGATTTTTCCATATCACTTTCACCGTAGGTATTTCCTTTGACCACAACTTCTTTACTTATCTGTCCACTATTGCTACTGGTTGTTCCTTATAGGTTAGATCTTCCTGTAATTGAATTTGTGGACATTGTATAACATGTGTAATGTAACATCTCTAATTTCATTTCTTTTATTGATAAAAGAATATTTAATTAAGGAAATAAAATTTATTAGACAATATTTTAGATCTCTAAGGAAATATAATCCCTAGAAATTTTTCACCTTATGTGTATGCATAGAAAATGTTTCTAACATTAAGAGAACAAATAAAGAGGAAAAACCTAATAGGAAAAACAATTAGAAATAACATACTAAAGAGATGCAAAATTCTTGGATAAGGAAGATAAATTTTTAGAAACAAGTAAAGGTCATAAAATTTCAAGAACATTGGATTAGGGTAATTTTTCCTAATTCAAGAACTAGAGTTACTAAGTTTAAAATCTTTACCCATACATTGGGCTTTTACCTATGGACACTTCATATAGAGTTTTTTCACTTCACATAAGTTTCTAGCAAGCCCATTGGATAACCTAAGCAAGAAATAAAACATAGACTTGGACTAGGATATAGTAATTGGACCAATAGCCCAAAAATTATGAAAATGTGACCAAGCCCTCCAAGAAAGGTAGAATTTTATCCAAAGCAAAGAAAATGGGTAGGAATAAGCCCAAATCCAAGAGGAAAAATAAAATAAAATAAATTAGGTGATGATATAATAATGTAATAATAATAAAGATTAGGTTACATGGCATTAAGACAAAAATTTAGCAAGTGGTGTGATTCTACATTCATAATTTTGGCAAATGGCATGATAATACAAGGCTTTAGGACAAAAACATCTATATCCTACACTCATAATTCTAGCAAGTGGTATGATAATACATGGCATTAGGACAAAACATTCCTATCCCACACAAATAATATCAACCAAATAATGGAGATTCAAGGGCTAGAAATTTGCCACCTAAAAAGGAAAACCTATCATACTTGTTTAAGACAAAAGAAAATGGAAATGAATCCTTAAATCAAAGGGACCTTGTCCCATATCTTAAGAACATATTATCATAATTTTCAAAATACAAATCTTCTTTTCCTATGCATATCTTGACTAAGGAAGAGGAAGACAAGAACATAAGTTGTTTGTTTTCCAAAAATTCAACCAAGTGTAATCTAATTGTGATAAAGTAGACCCATGATCATGAAAGGTGAATTATTTCGTGGTCTATATAAGAAAATCCACCCTTAAAACATTATAATTTCGTCCAAGTGAGGGAGAGAAAAAATAGAAGCAAGATAGAGTGAGGAAAGGAGAGGAAGAAAGGAAGAAAGAGGAAGGATAAGTCTAGGGGACTAAGTGCTCTAGGTAAGTTTAACAATATTTC
The DNA here is from genome assembly GCA_037074535.1 of Gleditsia sinensis. Classification (NCBI taxonomy): domain Eukaryota; kingdom Viridiplantae; phylum Streptophyta; class Magnoliopsida; order Fabales; family Fabaceae; genus Gleditsia; species Gleditsia sinensis. The sequence continues at coordinate 44,466,302 of CM073463.1, forward strand.
TTTTTGAAGAAAACTTTTGAAACTTATAATATTTATATATGAGATTTAGATCTTAGAACTTTAATGATTGGTCAGGGATGTAGATATATCATGTTAAAAATTGATCTTGCATGTGATGTATGTTTGAATACTTAGACTAGTATAGAAAGTTTTGCATAGGTATGGCTATGGGTGGCAAACTTTTTAGCTTATGTATTTTAATTTTTGAGAATTATTTGTATGAAATTAAAATAAATGGTTAACATAAGAACTATAGCAAAGTGTGTTACGGATTTTTAGCCACTAGAATCATTCAATGTGGAGTCCATATGAGGAAGATAGGAGACGATTAGTAGTCAAAGGTCAGAAAATGGTTCATCTGGGAAGAATATGTTAGGATAGCTTCTGTATTTTAATTTCTAGGAATTATCTGTATGGAATTAAAATAAATGGTTAACATAAGAATTATATCTATGTGTGTCATGGATTTTTAGCCACTGGAATCATTCAATTTGGAGTCCATATGAGGAAGATATGAGCTAATTAGTAGTCAAAGGTCAGAAAATGGTTCATCAGGGAAGAATATGTTAGGACAGTTTATGTATTTTAATTTCTAGAAATTATCTATATGGAATTAAAATAAATGGTTAACATAAGAATTATAGATATGTGTGTCAAGGATTTTTAGCCACTGGAATCACGCAAGTTGGAGTCCATATGAGATAGATATGGTCCGATTAGTAGGTAGAGGTCAGAACCTATCTGAGAAGAAATAATCGGTATATTGAGGGAGTAATATCACCTTGATTTCTTAATATTTAGCTATAATGTTCAACATAATAGTTTTAGATAATTGTTTTATCTTGACATTGACACCAAGATCACCTACATTGGAGTTCAAATGAGGGAGCTATGCTCTGCTTAGTAAGAGACGGTTAGATATGATGAAAACCTACATCAAGAAAATAAAGAAATAAAATTAATATTTAAAAAAAAAGACGAATCTTATAAATGACTAGTATATGCCATAGCCATTGCCATTGTATGAACTTCTTACCATCTTAAGTGTGAAATTCTGACATGGAAATATTTTATTAAGTGATATTTGAAATGGTTATGTTCATGACATGATTACCAATGATTTATGGTAATAGTTATATTTTGATGAACATACTTGTTATTGAAAGCATATTTTTGGCTATCATTGTGAAAAGAAAAGAAATGAGCACGGTCACTTGGCAATCCCTGTGGTGCACCAGTAGGGGACACCCTACCAACGGTTATGATTATGATTATGAGAAAAGAAAGAGAAAGTGTGCCATGTTAGACGGAGCGAGAAAAGCCCGTACCGGAGAATAGAGGATACTCACCCTGACCGGGGTAGCTTGAAATGAGAATAAGTTGATGGCCATCATGTAACATCCCGTAATTTTTTAGATATTTTCCTTAGAAATTCTTCACCTTACATATATGCATAGAAATGTTCTAATATTAATGGAATAGGTAAAGAAAGAAAACCTAAGAGGAAATATTAGAAATAAACATGTTAAAGAAAGGTGAAATTCTTAGGTAAAGAAAGATAATTTTTTGTGAAGTAAGTAAAGGTCTTAAAATTTCAAGAAGATCGGATTATGGTAATTTTTCTTAATTTAAGAGCAAAAGTTACTAAGTTTAGTATCTCCAGTCGTAATTGGGCTTTAACCTATAGACACTTCATATAGAGTTTTTCTACTTCACATGAATTTTTAGCAAGCCAATAGGATAGCCGAAGGAAGAAATAAAACATAGACTTGGACTAGGATATAGAAATTGGACCGGTTGCCCACAAATCATGAAAATGTGACCAAGCCCACTATGAAAGGTAGAATTTTAACCAAAGTAAGGAAAATGGGCAAGAATGAGCCCAAATCCAAGAGGAAAAATAAAAATAAAAATAAAATTAAAGTGATGAAATATTGGTGTAATCAAGATTAAGTGACATGGCATTAAGACAAAAATTTAGCAAGTGGTGTGATTCTACATTCATCATTTTGGCAAGTGGCATAATAATACAAGGCTTTTGGACAAAAACATCTATATCCTACATTCATAACTTTAGCAAGTGGGTAATAATACATAGCATTATGACAAAACATCATTATCCTACACAAATAATTTTAGTTAAGTAAGGAAAATTCAAGGGCTAGAAATTTGCCACTTAAAAAGGCAAATCTATCATACTTGATTAAGACAAAAGAAAAAGGAAATGAATCCCTAAATCAAAGGGATCTTGCCCCATATCTTAAGAATATATCATCATAATTTTCAAAATACAAATCTCCTTTTTCTATGCATATCTTGACTAAGGAAGAGGAAGACAAGAACATAAGTTGTTTGTTTTCCAAAAATTCAACAAAGTGTATCCTAATTGTGATAAGTTAGACCCATGATCATGAAAGGTGAATTATTTGGTGGTCTATAAAAGAAAACCCACCCTTACAACATTAGAATTTCGTCCAAGTGAGGGAGAACAAAAATAGAAGCAAGGTAGTGTGAGGAAAGGAGAGGAAGAAAGGAAGAAAGAGGAAGGAGAAGTTTAGGGGACTAAGTGCTCCAAGTAAGTTTAACAATATTTCTTTTTGCAGAAAACCTTTGAAACTCATAATATTTATATGAGATTTTGATCTTAGAACTTTGATGATTGGTCATGGATGTTGCTATATCATGTTACATATTGATCTTGCATGTGATGTATGTTTGAATACTTAGGTTGGTGTAGATAGTTCTGCATGGGTATGGCTATGGTTGACAGAATTGTGAGCTTCGGTATTTTAATTTCTGGGAACAATCTATAAGGAATTAAAATAAATGGTTAACATAAGAATTAAAGATATATGTGTCACGGAGTTTCACCCACTGGAATCATTCCATTTGGAGTCCATATGAGGGAGCTATGGTCTGATTAGTAGTCAAAGGTCAGAAAATGAATCATCAGGGAAGAATATGTTAGGATAGCTTCGGTAATTTAATTTCTGAGAATTATTGGTAGGGAATTAAAATACATGGTTAACATAAGAATTAAAGATATGTGTGTCATGGATTTTTAGCCACTGGAATCATTCAATTTCGAGTCCACATGTGGTAGATATGGTCCGATTAGTAAGCCAAGGTCAGAAAATGGTTCATCAGGGAAGATTATGTTAGGACAGCTTTTGTATTTTAATTTCTGGGAATTATCTGTATGGAATTAAAATAAATGGTTAACATGAACGTTATATATCTATGTCTCATGGAAATATACCCACTGGAATTATGCAATTTGGAGTTCATATGACGTAGATATGATCCGATTAGTAAGCAGAGGTCAGAAAATATTTATTCAGGGAAGAGTATGTTATTAATGTTTTAGTTTTTGAATTTCTGGGAATATTCTATAGGGAATTAAAATAGCGCGCCAACATAACAATTATAGATATATGGCTCATGGATTTTTAAAAACTAGAATAACTCAATTTGGAGTTCCAATTTGGGAGATATGGTTTAATTAGTCAGTAAAGGTCAGAACCTATCCGAGAGGAATTATCCTGTACTTTGAGGGAGTAATATCACCTTCGTTTCTTAATTTTTCGCTACAATGTTCAACATAATAGTTTTAGATAATTGTTTTATCTTGAAATGGACACCAAGATCACCTACATCAGAGTTAAATTGAGGAATTTATGCTCTGATTAGTAAGAGAAGGTTAGATAGAATGAAAACCTGCATCAAGAAAATAAAGAAAATAAAATTAGTATTTAAAAAAGAAGATGAATCTTAATAAATGACTAGTATAGCCATAGCCATTGCCATTGTATGAACTTCTTACCATCTTAAGTGTGAAATTTTGACATGGAAATATTTTATAAAGTGATATTTGAAATGGTTATGTTCATGGCATGATTACCAATTATTTATGGTAATAGTTATATTTTGATGAACATACTTGTTATTGAAAGCATATTTTTGGCTAACATTGTGAAAAGAAAAGAAATGAGCACGGTCACATGGCAATCCGTGTGGTGCACCAGTAGGGGACGCCCTACCAACGGTTATGATCATGATAATGAGAAAAGAAAGAGAAAGTGGGCCATGTCGGACGGAGCGAGAAAAGCCCGTACCGGAGAGTAGAGGATACTCACCCTGACCGGGGTAGCTTGAAATGAGAATAAGTTGATGGCCATCATATGATATTTTGAAAATAGTTAATCATATCATACATATCATTACAGTATGATTCTTATGTGCATAGATATAATGCATTCATGTGACCAAAGATATTTTCTGTAGTTTATACAGCTGAACATGACGTGATGAGCTTTACTGATGATAATTTATTGTTGAGCTTACTGGGATTTAATTCTCATTATATTTCCATATCATGTTCAGAAAATTATTTATGCAGCTTTTGTTTCTAAGGTTCTGGCTTTTAGTGCACATTGGATCGAGTTACTTTATGTTGGGCAGATTTCAGTATCAAATAAGATGTTTGTGGTCGAGTTGGCTCAGATCCCGGTGAAGGTGCAACCACCCGCACCTGTATCTCCGGAATTGGTCAACCAAAATAAACAAGATGTAAATATCTATGTGTTTGATATGTTATACGTCTGTTTTGATTAATGACATATATGTGAACTCAATATTGTATAATAATAAAGGAAAAAAAAAGAGGTTGTTACACATCATATGATATTCTAGAAATAGTTAATCCTGTCATACATATCATTACTGTATGATTCTTATGTGCATAGATATAATGCATTCATGTGACCGAAGTTATTTTCTGTAGTTTATACAGCTGAACATGACGTGATGAGCTATATTGATGATGATTTATTATTGAACTTACTGGGATTTAATTCTCACTATATTTCCATATCATGTTCAGAAAATTAGTTATGTAGATTTTTCTATAGCTCTGGGTTTTAGTGCACGTTGGATCGAGTAATTTATGTTGGGCAGATCCTAGAAGCAAATAAAATGTTTGTGGTTGAGTTGGCTTAGATCCCGGTGAAGGTGCAACCACCCGCACCTGTATCACCGGAATTGGTCAACCAGAATAAATAAGATGTAGATTTTTATGTGTTTGATATGTTGTATGTATGTTTTGATTAATGACATGTATGTAAACTCTGTATTGTTTAAATTAAATAAATGTTATATTGAGTTAAGTTGTAACGAGGTAATAACTTCATGGTATTTAAAACAAAAAAAATGATACTTAAATGGAGTTGTTACATGTAGGATTCGATAAATATTTTCGTAGCATAGACACATGAAAAACTGGATGGACATTACCCATTTCAAGAGGTAAAGCCAAACGATAAGCTACCAGACCGATCATATCAAGAATTTCAAATGGTCCTATATACCGTGGACTTAATTTCCCTTTCTTCCCAAATCTCACTACTCCCTTCATAAGAGATATTTTCAGAAAAACATGTTCACCTACGACAAATTCCAATGGGCGACGTCTATTATCAACATAGGCCTTCTGTCTACTCTGAGCTGCTAACAACCTTTCCTTAATTAGTTTTACCTTGACCAGTCCATCTTGTACTATATCAGGCCCTAAAACCTTTGCTTCGCCCATCTCAAACCATCCAATCGAGGAACGGCAACGCCTACCATTCAATGCCTCAAAAGGAGCCATTTGTATACTGGCTTGATAACTATTGTTATAAGCAAATTCAGCTAAAGGTAGAAATATTTCCCAACTACCTTGAAAATCTAAAACACAAGCCATGTCTTCCAATATTTGAATGGTTCGCTCAAACTGCCTATTTATTTGAGGATGAAATGCAGTACTGAGATTCAACTTCGTGCCCAAAGCTCTCCAGAAACAAGCTGTAAATTGTGATCCTCGATCGGAAATGATTGATATTGGCACTCCATGAAGCCTCACTATTTCATTCAAATATAATCTTGCATACTAAGCTACATTGTACGTGGTTTTCACTGGTAGAAAATGTGTTGACTTAGTCAACCTATCAATGATCACCCATATTGAATCAAACCCCTTTGGTGTTCTTGATAAACCCGTAACAAAATCCATAGTTATTCTTTCCCATTTCCATTCAGGTATCTATATCTGCTGATGTAATCCTGCAGGCCTTTGATGTTCCGCTTTCAATTGCTGACAAGTTAAACATCGAGACACGTAATCCACTATGTCTTTCTTCATACCTTCCCACCAATAGTTTTCTTTTAGATCCTGATACATTTTAGTTATTCCAGGATGAATCGTATACATGGATCTATGGGCTTCCTCTAAAATTTCTTTCTTAAGTTCTTCTTTATCAGGTACACATATCCGCTTACCAAATCTCAGAATTCCTTCAGAGTCTACAGTGAATTCAACTTCACCACCTTTCTTCACTTCTTCAATTTTCTTGCACAAATAGGCATCCTCTTTCTATGCCCTTTTCACCTGCTCGATCAAAGATGATTGAAACTGCATATGAGCTAATAATATGCCAGGCTCCTTCACTTCCATTACTACTCCATCACTTTCTAGCTTATGAATCTCTTTAACTAACGGCCTTCTTACCATTGTGATATGAGCTAAACTACTTATAGACTTCCTACTTAATGCATCAGCCACAACATTGGCCTTACCTGGATGGTAAAGTATTGTACAATCATAATCTTTAAATAATTCCATCCATCATCATTGTCTCAAGTTAAGATCTTTCTGTTGAAAAATATACTTGAGACTTTTATGATTTGTATAAATTTCGCATGTCTCACCATACAAATAATGCCTCTAAATTTTCAGAGCAAAAACTACTGCTGCCATTTCCAAATCATGAATTGGATAGTTTTGCTCATGTGGTTTGAGCTGTCTAGATGCATATGCAATGACTTGACCATTTTGTATTAACACACATCCTAATCCAATTCTCGATGCATCACAGTATACCATATATTCTCCAGTTCCTGAAGGAATAGCCAATACTGGCGCCATAATCAGACATTCTTTAAATTTCTGAAAACTTCTTTCACATTCATTTGACCAGTCAAACTTTATTCCCTTTCTTGTCAACTTCGTCAAAGGAGCAGCTATCCTTGAAAAATCTTTAACAAATCTACGGTAATAACCTGCTAAACCAAGGAAACTACAAATCTCTATAACTGTTGTAGGACGTGGCCATTTCTGCACCGCTTCTATCTTTTTAGGATCAACTTAAATACCATCTTTGGTAACTACATGCCCTAGGAAGGTAACACTACCAAGCCAAAATTCACATTTTGAAAACTTAGCATACAGCTGGTGTTCCCTCAGGGTTTGCAATACTACTCTTAAATGCCGCTCATGCTCTTTTGAACTTCTTGACTATACCAATATATCATCTATAAATACAATGACAAATTGATCTAGAAAAGGTTTGAACACCCTATTCATTAAATCCATAAATGTAGCTGGAGCATTTTTGTTAAACCAAAAGGCATTACTAAGAACTCGTAGTGCCCATACCGAGTCCTAAAGGCAGTTTTCGGAATATCTTCCTTCTTTATCCTCAATTGATGAAACCCAGATCTCATATCAATTTTCAAAAAACATTCAGCACCTTGTAACTGGTCAAACAAATCATCTATTCTGCGTAAAGGATATTTATTTAGTATCGTCACTTTATTCAACTACCTATAGTCAATACATAGACGTAAGGATCCATCCTTTTTCTTAACAAAGAGGATAGGAGCACACCAAGGAGATGTGCTAGGTCAAATAAAACCTTTATCTAGTAAATCTTGCAGTTGCTTCTTCAATTCCTTAAGTTCTGCAGGTGCCAACCTATGAGGAGGTATGGATATTGGTTGTGTTCTAGGGAGAAGGTCAACACCAAACTTAATTTCTCGATCTGGTGGTAATCCTAGCAACTCTTCAGGAAATACATCGGGGAAGTCTTTAACTACTAGAACCTGCTCTAAACTTGTATACTTCATATCAACATTCTTTACTACTGCTAAATACCCCTGACATCCTTTTTGTAACAACTTATGAGTTGATAGAGCAGATATTAGATTACTAGGCATTCCATTATGATCTCTTTGTATTGAGAAGGAAGATTCTCCTAGAATATTAAACCTAATCTCCTTAAGATGACAGTCTAGAATGGCATGACATGATGACAACCAATCCATTCCTAGAATCACGTCAAAGTCTACCATATCTAGAACTATCAAATCTATAAAAGTCTCTTGATCCTCTATCGAAATTTCACACGATCTATACACATCTTTTACCAGCAAAAATTCTCCCATTGGAGTAGCAACCATAAAAGAACAATGCAAACTAGTAGGGTCTCTACTCAATTTCTTAGCAAAGCAAGGTGATATATAAGAATGAGTAGAACCAGGATCAAATAGTATGTATGCTCTATGAGAACATACTGACAATGTACCTGTCATAACTGCATTGGAAGCCTGAGCATCTTGTCGTGTCAAGGCAAAAACTCAAGCTTGATCTCGGCCTCGACTTCCTAATCCTCTTCCAGTACCACCACTACTTGCTTGGACTGAAGCTGCTCTACTGGGTCGTGCTGGTGAAGATGCAGGAGGTGAAGCTAGTTGTACTAATGCTTGACTCAAATTTCGTAATTGTGGACAATTTCTCAACAAATGACCTACTTGTCCACACTTATAACAGGCACCAGTTTCTCTACGGCACTATCCAGTATGATGCCTGCCGTAGATGGGACATAGTGGAATCGATCTTGAATCTTGTTGACTAGGGGGCCTCATATCTCTTTAGAACATTCTCTGCTTATTGATGTTAACTGATGTTTGGTTAGAACTACCAGCTCCTGTTTGAGTAAAATGTTGTGGATTTTGAAATCTTGATCCACTGACAGTAAGATTATATCTAGTCTGGACATTATTATCTCGATCTCTTTTCCTTCTCTTAATACCTTCTATGTCTGCTTGCTCCCGTGTTTCCATCATTCTAGCACAATCCACAACAGTTGAATAAGTTGAAAAGTTATTCATCTGAGGACCCATCGATTTAAACAGTGGACGTATTAATCCCAAAATAAATCTCTTAATTCTTTCTTTTTCAGTAGGGACCAGATAAGGTGCATATCTAGACAACCGAGTGAAACGAATGTCATATTCAGAAACTGTCATATTCGGTGTCTGTCTCAATTCTTCAAATTCTCTGGCCCTCTTGTCCCTTTCACTCATGGGCAAAAAACGATTCATAAATGCTTCCTTGAATTCATCCCACTCCATTGGTGGTAAAGTATTAGATCTTCCTAGTACTAGAGTTTTAAACCAAACTTGGGCCACATCTGACAATTGAAAGGACACTAGTTCAACAGATCTTTTAGGAGAACACCCTAGAGCTCTAAGAACTCATTTTACAACATCAATGAATATCTGTGGGTCTTCCTAGACATCTGACCCAGAGAAAGTCGGGGGTTTCAGTTGAAGGAATTGCGGTAATGACACCTCAATCCCTGTAGTCTTGTCCTCTTGCTCAACTCTTCTTCCCAGTTCTTGTATTTCAAGAGCATTTTTTGGTGGCTGGCCATCCTTTCTGCCCTGATCCACTATAAATCCAGCCAACTTCTCTAAACTCCTACGTATACCCACTAACATATCAGTTGTCCTATCAAGTGGCTCTTGAGGAGGTTCTACTCTTTCCTCAGAAACTCTATCAAACACAGGAACTTGTTCGTCTTGTCTTGGGGTTCTCATACCCCGTGAACGTCCTCTGCCTCTACCACTTCCTCTAGGTCGGCCTCTTTCACGACCTCTTTGTACTGGAGTTGTAGACTGTGCAAACTCTTCAGTAGAGGGTGCACGATCTATTGCTTCTTCTCTAGTGACCGCTCTAGTTCTTGGTAGCATCATTTACTATACAGAACAAAACACCCTTTAAGATACTATCACATTCGATCAACCTTATACTATGAACTTTAACAAACTTAGAATAGAATGGAAGATGATATCCTATAGAATCCCTCAACAGCACCTGAGGTATAAATATGTCCGGCTCATATCGATACTAAAGGTCTTACTAAAGAATCCTTTACTCTGATTGTCACAGGCAAACCTAATGCTCTTATATCAACTTGTTACGCCTCTACTTTAGGAACACGAATATCTCTAATATCTGATAAACTTTATTATTATGCATGTGCAAATAGTCTCACAATATCACATATCTGAGTATTATCATACGTTTTCAAATTTGCAATACTAATAATTATACATGCCAAGTCTATATATATATATATATATATATATATCAGGTTTGTAGCAGAAATAAATATCTTGCCTATAATGTTCAGAGCAACTCTAGAGTTTAAATATATTAAAAATATAAAACATTGGGAGCCCGAAAACAAGCTAGGCTCACCACAGAAGTATGACACCTAGTTGATCAAGAAGGCGCAGGACCAGACTCTGGGTCTTTATCTGAAAAAAAAAAATCAACCACGTGTAGTGAGTTTTACAACTCAGTGAGCAGATAATACCTCCTAAGACCTCTCAGATCAACATATGGATGTACTCATATAATAAAATTTATGTCATCAAAAATTATATTTCAGAAGTACATCCACATGAGACCCGCATTTTCAAAGATTCTCTGTTCAAAATTCATAATCAGGTCTTTAAAACCATATGTGGTACTATATAAACAATGCTCATATCAAATTCAAAATCATATTTAATACTATAAAATCATTGATCAATTTTTGTTATGCATCAAAACATTTCTCATAAAATATTCAGAGGATCCCTTATCAGAACCACCATATCAGAGTTTGACCCCTTCCGTACTTTGGTGGTATAGGATTTGCCTAAACTCAACATCCCGCTGAGGTTTGCCCTACTACCATTCAAGAGGACACGCGAAGGGACTCCATATGGGTCTTTCCCAAGCACACAGCAAGGGAAGGCAAATAACATCTCATATAACTGGCATCTCGTCCATATATAGGAGGCATTCCGCTCTCCTTCACATATCATCTCCCGTGTGTTGGCCCTCACACGAGGCTAGCACCACCTCCCCTGCTAGCTGAGGCAATCAAGGTGTGCACCAGGGCTAATATCACCTGCTGTTAGTAGACAATGTTTCCAATAGGACTCCTCCACAAAATCATATTCTCGTATATTCCATATTTATCAAATAGAGGTTCTATCATAATAAAACATTTTCAATCTCAATATATTTCCTCTGTCAAAACTTCCCAATCAAGGGAATCATATACACATGCCTATATCCAAGGCAAAAAATATCATTGTATAAATCAATATCACATGCATAACATATTTTCTTTGCCATATAATGAGAAATGCATTTAGAAATCACATATTCAAAACATTTAAAAATCTATTTCAAAATCATACTCTTCTTGAAATGAATATCATGTTTCAACCGTTTCAAATATTCCAAACCATTTCATAAACATATGAAAGAATAAATAACATGTAATCATAATCATTTATCAATGTAAAGTTCAAGAAAAGTAAAAACAAGTCAAAGGAAGAATCATCTACTCACAAATTTAAGGTACCAAGTTGGACAACCCTAAAATCCTCATTTCGGGTCCGATTTTTGGCAAAACAAACCCCAAAATTGAGTTCAGAGGTTATAAAAATTCAAAAAGTAATTTCGGGAACTTGGTCACTATTCACCGCCGGAACACTATTCACTCACCGGAAAATACTATTCACCCGCCGGAAAACATTATTCACGACGAACAAAAAGGCTACTAGATGGCCAAAAATATACCTATCCTAAGGTTTATTTAGCTCCTGAATCTATCTACGATGTCAGAATTTGAATTGGAGGTCTCTAAGTAAGAGTTTCAGAATTTACCTTTTTCCAAGATTTTCTACTTCAGATCTACGGCGATTCAAGGGTTGATTTGAAAAATTGATTCGTCAAAACCGTAGTATTCTTCGTCCTGAATCCAATAACATCCTTAGTTTTAAGATCGGAAGCCAATAGGCACACCAGATTTAGAGAAAAAGTTGAAGGTCACTATTCACTCCTTATTCATCTTCTCGATTTATGTTTTCAATTTGCAGACAGTATGCTCCCCGGTTCCTCCTTCTTCCGTTTTATCTTTTTTTTTAATAATAATAATTATTTAATAATTAATAATAGGATTTTCTTTTATATAAATTCATATAAATTTTGTTTTTCATCCTAAAATATTCCAATTTTTTTAAAAAATTTACATTCTCATAAACCTTTAGTTAAACTCTTAAATAACGATTTTTCTTGATAACAATCGTAATAAAACAAATCTCAAAATAAATATATTTATACATAATAAAAGAAAGAATATTTCTAAAAATACCATAAAAATTCATTAGAGGCCGGTATAATTATTTTAAGCCACACAATACTTATTTTAATTAAACGTCTACTTACTTTTAGCAAAACATAATCAGTTTTAAACAAATAAAAATATATTTGCTTATAGCAAAATACTATCATTTAAATATAAAAAGTACACGCCAAAACATAAATTCTCATATTTCTTTTGTAATTATTTAATCCATGTAAATAATAAACTTATTTTCACCGATTCTTATCTCTATTTTAAAAATCCTCTCTTTAATTCAAAATTTCTTTAATTTAAACTTTTCGTTAAATTTTATGGTTATTACAACTGGTGGATATCTGCAAAAATTGAAGGTGAATTTAAAAAATGACAGCACGTATACATATGCACAATAGTTGTGACTGTGACCCATATTAAGTATATAAAGAGAATAAGATTAAGGTATCATGAGAAATTTTCTTCTTCCTTGTAGTTATGGATGAAGCATTGATGTTTTGATTCTTGTAGGGAAGTTGTAAGTGATAGGCGTCTTTGTAAAAAAAGAGTGAAAATGCAAACAAGTTAATTGTTGAAAAGAGACAATCAAATGATTTATCTTGTTTTTCCAATATTCTTACTAGTGGACTGTTGGTATTATTAAGTCGACTAGCTATTTTGGAAATTTTTAATTTGGACTGGTTATTTTACAGTTGATTGATTACATATGTTTTAAAGCAACCAACTGCATCCTACACAGTGATAGAGAAGGAGCTACTTGCTGTGGTATTTGCCTTTGAGAAATTCAAATCATATTTGGTAGGAACAAAAGTGATAGTGCACATGGACCATTCTGCCATCAAACACCTGGTAAGGAAAAAGGATTCCAAGCCCAGGCTCATTAGATGGGTGCTCTTGCTCCAGGAATTCGATTTGAAAATCAGGGATAGAAGGGGAACTGAAAATCAGGTGGCAGACCATCTCCCTAGACTGGAAGGGGAACGTGTAGGAGCAGAAAAAATTAATGAGAAATTCCCAGATAAACAACTCTTCCTCATGACCCAAGTTGGTGTGCCATGGTATGCTAACTACGTAAACTACCTGGTGAGTGGCCTGCTCCCACCGGATTTGACGTCACAACAGAAGAAGAAATTCCTGCACGATGTGAATTCATATTACTAGGATGAACCATACCTTTTCAAGCAGTGTGTTGATCAGATGATAAGAAGATGCATTCCCAGTGAAGAGATGGAGCAAATCTTGCAGCAATGCCATGCTTCACCCTATGAAGGCCACTTTGGAGGAGTGAGGACTGCAAACAACGTACTACAGGCAGGGTTCTACTGGCCTTCTCTATTCAAGGACTCCCACTACTTTGTGATGTATTGCGATAGGTGCCAAAGGACAGGAAACATCTTTAGAAGGAATGAAATGCCAATGAACAACATCCTAGAAGTGGAATTATTCGATGTATGGGGAATAGATTTCATAAGCCCATTTCCTATAAGTTTTGGGAACCAATACATCCTAGTAGCTGTTGACTATGTCTCAAAGTGAGTGGAAGCAAGTGCATCTCAAACTAATGATGCAAATGTGGTAACCAAATTTCTAAAGAAGAACATCTTTACAAGGTTTGGAACCCCCAGAGCCATCATCAGCAATGGAGGAACCTATTTCTGCAATAGGCAGTTCGGAGCACTACTGGCCAAATATGGAGTAAGGCACAAGGCGGCAACACCTTATCATCCACAAACCAGTGGGCAGGCTGAAATCTCCAACAGGGAAATCAAGAGAATTCTGGAGAAAATGATAAGCCCAACTAGGAAGGATTGATCTTCGAGGTTAGATGATACGTTGTGGGCCTATAGAACAGCTTATAAAACACCATTGGGGATGTCACCATATAAGCTGGTGTTTGGTAAGGCTTGTCATCTGCCAGTAGAGCTAGAACATAGGGCGTATTAGGTAGTGAAGGAGCTAAATTTGAATTTGGAAGCTGCTGGTGAGAAAAAGATGCTGCAGCTAAATGAGTTGGAGGAATTCCGTGGTCAAGCTTATGAGAATGCCAAGCTATACAAGGAGAAAGCAAAGCAATGGCATGACAAAAAGATACAACTAAGGAACTTCGAAGTAGGACAGAGAGTGTTGTTGTACAACTCTAGGCTGACCCTGTTCCCTGGAAAATTAAAATCTCATTGGTTTGGGCCTTTCCGAATTAGCAAAGTCTTCCTTTTTAGAACTGTTGAACTGGAAGAAGAAAAGGAAGGGAGGGCATTCAGGGTTAATGGACAACGAATCAAGCACTACCTGGGAGGTGATGTGGATCGCCAGCACACCTCAATCCATTTGCAAGAGGAATGAACAAGGAAGAAGTCAAGCTATTGACTCTAAAACAAGTGCTCATAGGAGGCAACCCATGTTTAAATCTGTTGTTATTTTATTTGACAGTCTATAGATAGTTTAAATCGTGAATCTAATATCATTTATGTTTATTTCACAGGTTGGGAAACATAGCACTCTGTAGGATAGTCTTTGCTCTGTTGTAGCAAAACCGTGTGAAAGTTAGTCTTTGCTTTGCTGTAGCAAAAATTATGTGCAAGCCACCTATGCTGCAGTAAAAGCATAGGAAAGCCAGTTTTTGCCACAGGAGTTACTGCAGCAACGCATTCAGCCCTGAAGAAAAGGAGTCTACCATTCAAAAAAAAAAGCACGACGAGGCACCAAGGGCTTGAGACAAAAGAGAAGTTATCAAAAGCAAAAAGGGGTGGGAAAACTGGGAGAACCCCATAAGTCACAAACATCCCTCATTAAAACCAACCCAACCTCTGCAACTCCCTCAACCCCTTCACATTCCAAGAACTCTCTCATACTCTCAACCCCTGCATTTACCGAAGCCCCCGTTGCACCAGAAGACCTACATTTCTCAAAATTCCTCCCACAACTAACAATGCCGAGGATTAAGACTGTGGCAAGGAAGGCGAGCAAAACGCAAAAGTTCACCACTGAAAAAAATAAGCAGAGACACGATGAAGAAATCTTGTTGCGGAATTTCTATGCAGAGAAGGGTTTCACCTTCTCTGCGTTAGAGGATTTGGGTCTGCCCATGTATGTGGCAGCTGTGGTCAAGTAGAGGGGATGGGAAACCTTCGCCAATCAACCATGAATTGCCCTTATCCCTCTAATAAAGGAGTTCTATGCCAACTTTCTATAAGACAACAAGAACTGGGTCAGAGTTAGGGAGACTATGGTTCTGTTTGACCAAGCCTTCATTAACAAGGCCTACAATCTGCCTGATGAGGAGGACAAATATGAAGAACATTTAGAGGGCCTGTAGGACCATGACTGGCAGGAAATGCTGACCCGAGTGTGCGTCCTAGGCACAAATTGGGACAGATCTCCACAGGGTGCCACCACTATCAATCGAGCCTCTTTGGTACCAGCAGCAAAGGTGTGGTACCACTTTCTTAAAACTCGCCTTTTGCCCTCCATACACGGGCAAACAGTGAGCAGACATAGGGTAGCAATGGTCGATGCTATCATCTCAGGCAGGCCTATTAATGTGGGCAGAGTCATCAGTGAACAAATCAGAGTGTGTGCAAGTCGGAGAAAGGGAAACCTTCTCTTCCCTTCCCTCATCACCCTGTTGTGCGAATGCAGCAGGGTGCCAATCTCAATCGACGAGGAGGCACTCAAGGGGGTAGCCCCATTAGCAGCATCACTATTGCTTGAATTGTTTAAGATAAAGATGCTCCAGACCCACCAACTGCCCCACAAGCACCACCACCCTTAACAGACCAAGCTGCATCCACCTCTGCTCTTCACCCAGCTGACAAGACCCTACAACTCCTACTTCAGCAGCAAAACACAATCTTAAAGCAGCATTCTCTACTCCTCAAGCGCCAACACACCTTCTGGCAGTATCAACAGCAGAAGGACATTGCCTTCAAGCGAACACTTAAGCAAAATTTCTGACAATTCTTCCCCTTTCCAGACTTCCCCTCCGAAATACTACACTACACAACTGGGGAAGAGCAGAGGACCCCAGAGCCTCAGTCTAAAGAAGGCCAAGAGTCCCAAGACTCTTCCCACATCCATGAGCAGTAGCCTTGCCCACCATAGACTCATGAGGCCATGGAGTCATCAGAGGAAGATGAGCCCCTGGCAAAGAGAGCAGCCACTATCAAAAAGGGGAAGGCAAAACTCCAAAGCCCACCCAGACCAACTCAACAAAGGAGTGGGCTCCGTAGCTCCTCAAAATATTTGGGGGACCATTGCCATTAGGGTGCTGCAACATCTCTGCTAGCCCTTCAGGAAGTTCCCTTCCCTCCTTATCGCTTTTTGTTGTTTTAGCATTTTTCTTTTTACCCTGCTCTGCATGCTACTAGTCATGTTTTTGAACTGTGCATCTTTATGGATTTGACAATATAATCAGCAGTGGGGACACTGCTCAACCTTAAGTTTGGGGGATGAAATAGATTGCTCTAGTGTTTGCTGTGGCATTTACTGGGGAATTGAATTAGTGTTATTTTAGTTATTGTTGTAGTGTTTGCTGTTGCATGTGCTAGACTTGACTGAATGTGCATACTCCAATTTGTGCCTCTGTCTGATTATGTTTACGAATGACGTATGGTTAGTTTGAGTAATTAGGAAGCTTGTACAATTTGTACCTGCTGTAGTTCTAGGATACTCCATGAAGAGGATCAAAAATTTAACCAATAGCCAGAATAGGAACTCTACACGTTGACCCAATCACACACAGAACCTTCCTATAATGAACATAGGGCTATGGTCAATTTGGCAAGAGAAATTTGGTGATTTTTCAAAAATTAGACCTAAGTTTTTAGAGTTAATGTTAAGAGTCTCCTGCTGAATTTTAAAAAGAGGCATAAGATTATTGTCAGAAAGGCTTAAGTTTTGGGGGAAAGTGGAGAAAAAGAAAGAAATATTGCCACTCCAATGCCTCTGTCGTTCCTTAGTAACCAGGGTTATGCATGAGCCTCATGTGTACTTTTGCGTAAAACAGGGACATAGAGTTATGAGTAGGATTCTGCTTAAGGGGTGATAAGGCTGAGTAACCGGGTGCCTTCATCTTACATGTTGGCATTTGAGTCAAAAGGCACTAATGACCTCTGCTGGAACAATATAGTTATATATAAAAAAAATAGAGAAAGGAAAAATTATTGAGCTACCCCCATCTTTGCTGCCCTGGCTGTGCCTATGAAGTGTGCTAACTTGTCCAAAGTAAGGAGACTCGATATATTAGCATGAGAATCTTAGGACTTTGGCTAACCTTAACCCAAGTGGTTCTTGGAAAACTGTCCATATCAATCACACACAACTTCAAAGAAGGTTTTGGGTTGAGATTGGGAAGAAGGCATGTGTTGTTCCCTATATGGACACAACTCTGAGAGTTGAGAGCCAGCAGCAGGACCATATGGAACTATACAGGGGACTAGGGATGGAACTTATTAGAAGAGGAGTAGTGAATAGACCAAATTGCTTGAGGACAAGCAAACCTTTAAGTTTGGGGGGGGGGGGTTTGATAGCTCTAATTCATTAGAGTTTCTCCATGCTTTTTTGGGATTATTTTCTATGCACTCTGACTTATTAGAATTCATACTCCCTATTTTAATAAGATATTTTGCATTCCATGGATCCAAGATCACCCATTCAGTTGTTATGAAAATTTAGTATACATATGCGGCAAACATAGCAGCAAACCTGGTGATACTGAATGAGCTTGGCCCTTTTTAATATAATGCATATGACAGGGAGCTAATCTTGTTTGATATGGTGCAGGTGGCAAGGAGTTAGAGTAGTGCAGCAGTTGCGGCCACTACCTAGCAGGGGAAAGGAGCACCCAGTTGACACAGTAGACTGCTGGGTGGCACAAAAACTGCCTCCACTACTAGAAGTGAAGAGAAAGCTGCTGGAAGAGGTGCTAGCTAAAAAGTACGAAGAATGTCAGCATAATTAGGCCACTTTAATGGGACCACAAGGCTTGACTATAAAAGGCAGAAAACAGAGTGCAGAGGAGGGAGGATGCTACAGGGGACAAAAAGGAAAATAGAAAGAGTGAACCTAGAATCCCTGACGAGAGGGGTTGTGAGAAAACACCCCAGCCGAGGATACGCTAACATCGCATGGTGAAGCATGGAGTGAGGACAAGACTACTGTTCCAGAATTCCCTCGACCCTTTTTGTGATTTTTATTTTTTAGTAGGAAACTGCATTTGTTTGTTTATTTTAGTTGTATCACTCAAACTGCATACTGGTATTTTTTCCAATGTCTATAACCAGTTTAGCTATGAGGCTGGGCTAATTTCTTGCTAGGGTTGTAGAAGGGTTGTAATGAACACAAGCACGTCTTAATTTATCAATGATTTTGCTGCAGCTTTACTATATCATTCAACTGTGTGTGGGTGTTTTAATTTCTTTTGATAACTGAAATTTGATAGAGGAAGACTAGGCCAATATTTACTTGGAAGGGTGGTGGAGGCTGGAGAAAGAGTTGAATGTATGGGATTATCCAATATAGGGATATATGGTTGACCCATTTAGCCCAATAGTTAGGAGTTTCACGCATAATTCTGGGGTTATGATCAATACAGAGATGTGTGTCCAAACCCCAGAATTACATGGAATGGAAGTCTGGGAAGACCCCATTCAAGAAAGACTAGGCACTGAGGAAATTGCTACAGCAATTTCTAAAGCAAAATGAGTGTAGAAGTTCATAGTGATAAAGGGAAATTTTGATTATTAATAGCTATATTTTATCCTCTAATTCATAGCAAACTTGTGGTTATTTCCCTGCTTTTGGTTATGCTTTGCTTTGGATACTGCTTTGGTTGTTTTTATGCTTGTAGGTGAGCAAAAGAGGCCAAGAAGCAAGGGAAAGCAGTCATGAAAAGTGCCATATGGACTTGGAACAAGATACGGAGGAAGCCCACCAAAAATCAACAAGAAAGGAGCATGGCAGCCCCAACATGGCCAAGTCGTGCTTGGTGGCATGCAACACGGCCAGGCTGTGTTCTGGGCCAGAGCTGCAGAAACTCCCCATAATCCAACCCGAACCACGGCCAGGCCCTGTCCTGGAACACGACTGTGCTGTGGGTCTGCGCACACCGTATTTTTTAGGGTTTTAAGCGGCCAAAGTGTTAGATATTGAAGGGGTTACGCAGCCAAACCGGGGGGAACACATTCAGACCTCCTTCTACTTAGTTTTAGGCTTGGGAAACACCATTAGATTATGTTTAGAGTAGGATTAATGTTTAATTTATGTTCTTAGAGTAGATTTGACAGCAATTCTAGTTTATATTTCATTCTCCATCCAGGTTTTATCTTTCTATCTCTGCACTCATCTCTATTTTAACTCTTTCTCTTAGTTTGTATTGGATATTGATGATCTACTTAATGATTATACTTTTGATTTATCTTTCTATTATGCTTAAGTTGTTTTAATCTAGGGTTTTGGTAAACCTAATTATGATATGATGATACTATGTTGAATTGAATTAATGGAACCTTAATTGTGTTATACATGGTTAATTAGGATTAGCTATTAAGCATTGGTTATATGAGTTGATGAATGTTTGGCCAATATTTATCACGTCTTAGGATATTAGTTGATGGACTGAAAGGTGAAAACTAATACCTGAACCTAATAGTTAATTAAGGATATCTTAATCACGAAAGTAGTTTAAGATTCTCTAGGAATGAATCAATTAATGGGCACGAGAAAACCGATTAATTGTATTCCATGGTTGGCATAGAACTTAATGGACCTAGGTTGAACTAAGAACCATGAAAGTAGGCAATTGGATTAACCTAGGTACGATTAGTAATGCTTGAAAGAGGTTGCTAGTTAATTAAGGCTAAACCACCCCCAATAACCTAGATAATTGCAATTAGAAGTATAAATTGGGTGTTGAATATCATAAGTGTGGTGAATCGTAACCCTAGGCTTTGTTTAATTGGTTATTTGCATCTATTTAATTGTGACACTCTCTGATCGAATTACATCGATTTAGATAGCTTGTTTCGTATAATTTTAGTAATTAAAATTGTTCTCTGTGGGATACGACCCATACTCGTCGGACTAGCTATAGCTACACCGTGTGCTTGCAGTAATTAGTAAAACATACACACAACAAGTTCTTGGCGCTGTTGCCGGGGACCAATAGTCTATATTAGAAATTTTGCGAAATAGCTAGACTAGATCATTTTCTTTTCTGTTTTACTGCATAATTTTCCTTTGCTGATTTTTGTATCTTTTTCATCCTTCATAGGTGTGTAGCTATTATGCGAAGAGGCCACAAAGTCCTTGTTGAATTTGACCCAGAGATTGAGCGCACCCTGCGGAGGAGAAGAATATTACAACAGCAAGAAAGTTTTGCAACTACAATGGGGGAGAGAGATAACCGATCTCTTAAAGATTTCACCACCCCAGACACTCATGGCCTGAATCCTAACATAGGCAGGCTAGTTATTGAAGCTAACAACTTTGAGCTGAAGCCATCTCTCTTGTAGATGGTTCAGCAGAATCAGTTTGGAGGGTCACCTACTGAAGACCCGAATTTACACCTATCAGTCTTTTTGGAGTATCGTGACACCCTGAAGTTGAATGGGGTATCTTCAGACACCATCAGGTTGAGATTGTTCCCTTTCTCTTTGAGGGACAAGGCCCGTGCATGGTTGCATTCTCTTCCATCGGTGTCCATTACTACTTGACAACAGCTTTCTTAAGCTTTCCTGGCCAAGTACTTCCCACCGAGCAAGACGGCCCATCTGAGAAACCAGATTACTACATTTGCTTAGAAGGATGAAGAATCTTTATATGAGGCTTGGGAGAGATTCAAAGAACTCCTTAGGGTATGCCCACATCATGGGCTGGAAAAATGGTTGATAGTCCATACATTCTATAATCGACTAATTTACAGCACCCGGATGTCTGTGGATGCTGCAGCTGGAGAAGCACTTATGAACAAGACAGTTGATGAGGCTTATGAATTAATTGAAGACATGGCTCAAAACCATTACTCTTGGTCTAGTGAGAGGCAGCCTAGAAAACCAGCAGGTATGTATGAAGTAGATGTGTTTGATCATCTTACTTCTAAAGTTGATGAGTTGTTTCAAAAGCTAGATAAGTTGAGCATCAACGCTGTTAGCTCTTCTCCATCATCTTCTTGTGAGATTTGCGAAGGTGTTGGTCATATGACCAATGAATGCCAGTTTGGAAATCCTCACTGCATTACATATAACCCAGGCTGGAAAAATAACCCAAATCCCCCTTACAAGCAGAATGCAAATCAGCCTCCTCAGAATAACTTCAGGCAGCCTCCTGGATTTCAAAATCAAAGGCCATTTAATCTTCCTCCTCCTCCTCAGCCAAAGTCAAATTTGGAGGCTTTGATGGAGAACTTCATCTCCACACAAAGTAAGCAGAATGATGAATTCAAAGCCTAGAACCATTCCATGAATGAGGCTATTAAAGATTTACCCTCCAAGGTAGACTCGCTTGCTACTCATAGCAAGATGTTGGAAACTCAGATAGCACAGCAGGCTAGTCTATCTAACAGGAACTTTGGCAGACTTCTAGGCCAGGCTGAGAACCCCAGAGAGCATTGCAATGCCATTGCCTTGAGAAGTGGTAAGCAGTTGGTTGAATTTGAGAGAAGTGGGGAGATACAAAAAAATGAACCTCAGGCTGTATCTGAGCATAAAATGGAAGAGAAACTAGAAGAAGAGGAAAAGAAGGAAGAAGAGCCAAAATATGTAGCTCCTAAACCATACAAGCCACCAATTCCTTTTCCTTAAAGGTTGGTTAGGGCCAAGTTAGAGAACCAGTTTGGGAGATTTCTAGATGTGCTGAAGAAGCTTAATATCAATATCCCATTTCTAGAAGCCATCTCCCAAATGCCATCTTATGCAAAGTTCCTGAAAGAGATCCTCTCAAATAAGAGGAAAATTGAAGAGTATGATGTGGTGGCATTAACAGAGGGATCCAGTGCTTTAATTCAGAATAAGCTTCCTCAAAAGCTTAAAGATCTCAGAAGCTTCTCTATTCCTTGCTCAATAGGAGATATGAAGATTGATAGAGCCCTATGTCACCTTGGAGCAAGTGTCAGCCTCATACCTCTTTTGGTTTGCAAAAAGCTTCAGATGGGTGACTTGAACCCACCACCCTTTCCCTTTATTTGGCTGACCGATCCATCAAGCATCCGGTAGGTATATTAGAGGATGTTCCTCTAAAGGTAGGTAAATTTTATATACCGGTTGATTTTGTTACTTTAGAGATGGAGGAAGATGACAAAATCCCCATCATTCTTGGAAGGCCTTTCCTAGCTACGGCTAGTGCAAATATAAATGTAAAAGATGGAAAGCTTTCTTTGAATGTAGGGGATGAAAGAGTAGAATTTAATTTGAATGATACTATGAACCCTCCATCTCTAGGTAAATCTTGCTATATGATTGGCTTAACTGAACCTAATGTGAATGATAATGCCATGAATTTTTCTCCTTCTGACCCACTTGAGTTATACTCTGTGGAAAGCTCTTGTGTTTATGTCAAATAGGGGGAAGAAAAGCAAGACATTGAGGAGGAAGTGAAAGACACAAAGTTAGAACCCAAACCGCCTCTTGAAAGCTTGAATGGAGCAAATGAAGAAAAGAATGAGCCAAGAACATCTTGTAAGGCCATTAGGAAAAGCCTCATGCACAATACTAAGAGGCAATGGATTAAAAAGAGAGTTATTCAAACTCTCTTCAAGCCTCCTTGAGTAGAAAGCATGAATAGGGAGTCGAGCTAATGACTTTAAACAAGCGCTTTGTGGGAGGCAACCCACATTTTAATTTTTAAGTTTCTTTTTGTTTTGTTTTCTTGTCTTTTGTTTTAGTTCTTATCTTCAAATTTAGTTGATTTCTTAGGTTATAGTTTAATGGGTGTTTCCATTTGATTTTTAGGTCTATTCACATGTGCCCAAAGTTGAAATAAAGACTGGAAATCAAGGGAAGTTGAGAAGGGTTGAAAAATGCAGGAAATTTCGAAGAATTGGAGGACCCATCCTCGAACACGGGCTGGCCATGTCCCAGGATACGGCAGTGCCCCAAGCACAGCCCAGGCACCCTTGACTTGTGTTGTTCAGCACAGGCAAAATCTGGGATTTTTGGAATTCCAGCGCCAAGCACGGGTAGGCCGTGCTGTGAAGCACGGCCGTGCCCCAGGTAAAAAAAAAGAGAGAGAGAAGAATGGTCATCCAGCTAAAAGCATAAGTGAGCCATGTAAGCAAGTAAGTTACTTCTCCCTTTGCCTATACTTTCATTTATACTAACATTGAGGATAATGTCAAGTTGAACCATGGGGGAGTGACTTACTGATTGAATTTTTATCTCTTGTTTCATTAGATAATCACATAGTTTGCTATTTTAGAGATAGATTGGCATAATATAGGTTGATTTTTAACTCATGAACATGTGATGCACAATAGGATATGAAATAGGTAGTTATTATTTTAGTCTCTCTGTTCTAGGATTAACCTCTAATTTTTTGAAAAATATCTCTCTATTGTGCTATGAATTGTATGCTATTTTTGATTTTTAATACTATAAGAGTGTGGAGGTAGGGAGAGGTGAAAAATGAGGGAATGTGCACCCCAAAATGTTTTCACTCCGAGTACCCCTTCAAGGCACCAAAAAGGCCTTAGTATGAGTACCTAGATGTCTTTACCCTAGTGAGATGGAGCATAAAATGCACTCACTGCATATTTCTAAAAAAATAAAATAAAATAAATGAATGAAAAAAAAATTTGATGATGGAAAGTAAAAGAGTTTAAGTGAGAAAAAGAGTGATAAAATAGAAATAAGGGTAAGGCAACATAGGGAGATCTAAAGGATGAGGTGGCCTAGTTGAGTGTACAAAAATCAATTTTATGCATACAACCAATGGTAACAATAGAAATAGATATATAATAGAAAAATTATTGGTTTAGTTTTAGAAGAATAGAGACTATCTGATAAATTTCTATTCATATATCTATTGTGTGCACACAGATTGAGTGACAAATTATTTATATTGCATTTTTCTATCTTCTGGAATCTGATTACATCTTTCCCCCTTCCTTATAAGATATGTTATTTGCTTGAGGACAAGAAAAGGTTTAAGCATGGGGGAGTTGATAAAGGAAAATTTTGAGTATTAATGGCTATATTTTCTCCTCTAATTCATAGCAAATTTGTGGTTATTTCCCTGCTTTTGGTTATGCTTTTCTTTGGATACTGCTTTAGTTGTTTTTATGCTTGTAGGTGAGCAAAAGAGGCCAAGAAGCAAGAAAAAGCAGTCATGAAAAGTGCCATATGGACTTGGAACAAGATGAGGAAGAAGCAAGGAGAAAGCCCACCAAAAATTAGCAAGAAAGGATCATGGCAGCCCCCAACACGGCCAGGCCGTGTTCTGGGCCAGAGCTGCAGAAACTCCCCATAATCCAGCCCGAAGGACATCCAGGCCGTGTCCTGGAACACGGTCGTGCTGCAGGTCTGCACACACCGTATTTTTTAGGGTTTTGAGCGGCCAAAGTGTTATATATTGAAGGGGTTACGCAACCAAACTGGGGGGAACACATTCAGACCTCCTTCTACTCAGTTTTAGGCTTGGGAAACACCATTAGATTAGGTTTAGAGTAGGATTAATGTTTAATTCATGTTCTTATAGTAGATTTGATAGCAATTCTAGTTTGTATTTCATTCTCCATCCAAGTTTTATCTTTCTATCTCTGCACTCATCTCTATTTTAACTCTTTCTCTTGGTTTGTATTGGATATTGATAATCTACTTAATGATTATACTTTTGATTTATCTTTCTATTATGCTTAAGTAGTTTTGATCTAGGGTTTTGGTAAACCCAATTATGATATGATGATACTATGTTGAATTGAATTAATGGAACCCTAATTTTGTTATACATGGTTAATTAGGATTAGCTATTAAGCATTAGTTATATGAGTTGATGAATGTTTGGCCAATATTTATCACGTCTTAGGATATTAGTTGATGGACTGAAAGGTGAAAACTAATACCTGAACCTAATAGTTAATTAAGGATATCTTAATCATGAAAGTAGTTTAAGATTCTCTAGGAATGACTTAATTAATGGGCACAAGAAAACCGATTAATTGTATTCCATGGTTGGCATAGAACTTAATGGACCTAGGTTGAACTAAGAACCATGAAAGTAGGCAATTGGATTAACCTAGGTACGATTAGTAACGCTTGAAAGAGGTTGCTAGTTAATTAAGGCTACACCATCCCCAATAACCTAGATAATTGCAATTAGAAGTATAAATTGGATGTTGAATATCATAAGTGTGGTGAACCGTAACCCTAGGCTTTGTTTAATTGGTTATTTGCATCTATTTAATTGTGACACTCTCTAATCGAATTACATCGATTTAGATAGCTCGTTTCGTATAATTCTAGTAATTGAAATTTTTCTCTGTGGGATGCGACCCATACTCGTCGGACTAGCTACAGCTACACTGTGTGCTTGCGGTAATTAGTAAAACATACACACAACACATAGCAACCCTGAAGCAATCCTGGTTCACTTAATATCCCTTTCTTTTATACCCTAGTATCCCTCAGCTTACTTATATTCTTATTGAGTTTGTTCAATCCTAACCCATCTTGAACACAAATCTTATGAACCAACCAAATTTTGCTACAGCATTTCACAAGTCAAAGTATTCTATAGTAGTTTTTAGTACACTCCTCGTGGGACGATACTCACTCATCATTTTATTACTTGATCACGATACGTGCACTTGTGTTCTGACATTGCATACACACTTTTGCAACCAACATCCTGCTTCTATTAGTACCCTTGAATGTATGCATCACATTGATTTTCAGACACTCAAGTAAGCCACCTCATCCTTTAAATCTCCTTATGTTGCCTTTCCCTTATTTCTATATTTTTTTCACTCAATTTCTTTTATTTCTCATCATTTTTTTTTCGTTTGTCTATTTCATTCATCATTTTTTTTCTTTTATAGAAATATGCAGAGTCTATTTTATGCTCTATCTCACTAGGGTAAAAGCAGCTAAGTACTCATACTAGGGCCTTTTTGGTGCCTTGAAGGGGTACTCAGAGTGAAAACTTTTTAGGTGTTATATTCACTCATTTTTCACCTTTCCCAGCCTTCACACTCTCATGTTGTTAAAAATAAATAAAGACATACAATTCAAAGCACAATAGGAGAGATATTTTTCAAAAAAATTAGAGGTTTAATGCTAGAAGAGAGAGACTAAAATTGAAACTACCTATTTCATATCCTATTGTGCATCACATGTTCATGAGCTAAAATCAACTTATATTATATCAATCTATCTCTGAAATAGTAAACTATGTGATTTTTGCAATGCAACATGAGAGATGTGATATAATGTGATATATATAGTATATATATGCAAAAGACAACTAAATCAACTAGTGAAAATAAAGTCTACTACCCCATGCTTAAAGTTGATAGTGTCCCCAATGTCAATAATCAAGAAAGAAGAGGCAAAGGGATAAGTGACTTATATGTTCACTGGTCTTCTGGAGGAGAAGGTGGAGACAGGTTCTGGTCCAAGTGCCATGTGTACCATGCCTGCATTGTTCCCTGCATGCTTTGAATGGAATCTTGCATGGCATGTAGGATAGCTCGCTGTGAAAGTTGCTCTACCTCAATGCGGCTGAGCCACAAAGAGATGGAGTGTTGATCCTCCGGGGGAGCATAAAATGGACCTGCATGGTCAGTAAAATGGGAGGGGTGGGGGTGGGAGAGCCAAAAGTGGCTTAAGGGGGAAATCATCCCCGTCTGGTGGAATCTCATCATTCTCTTGACCCTCCTCTAAAGGATATATCCAATTCTCCTCATTGGTTACTGCAGTCCTAGTAGGGTTAGGGAGGCGGAAGATTCTATGTCCTCTGAGATACAACCAGTAGTCAGCATTTTGCTTGACAATGAGTTTCATATGCAGGCTGGATTCCAAATCAATCCTGCTGTTGCCAACTACTAGTTGCATTCCCTAGAGATTGGCCTCAAGTCCCAACCCTCTAGCTATTGCAGTAACCAGCCCCCCTATGACCACTTTTCCATTCATTGCACTACCTACCCGGGCCATCTGGTGAGCCATGAAGGCTTCAGTATCCACCTTGGTACCGTGTACCATAGCATAAATAAAGTAAAGTTCTCTTTGATTTACAACCCCGTCACTCTCAGCCCTACCAAAAATAGTATGGGTCATAAGACGCTGTAAATATCGAAAAGTAAGGTTACAAATGAAAGAGGCTATGGAACTTGATGCACTTTACTGCCCCTCAATAGAAATTGAGTTCCAGAAAGGTTGGGCAAGAAAACTTGAGGGTACTGATCTAGTTCCCCCAGGAGGCAGTCTAAATAATGCATTAAAGTCAACCAAAGTTAAGCTAAAGGTACGGTTAAACAGTCTAAAATTAACGCGGCCCTGATGGACTTCGGGACCCCTAAATAGGACTATATTAACATAGCTAAAAAATTCTAAGGTGGTGATATGCTTTAAATTAAGCATGTATTTAGCATATTTTATGTTTCTTTTTATTTTATTTAAATAATAAATAGATAGGTTTTAATTAAATTGTGTGTTTTATGTTTTTAGGAATAATAAAGAAGAAAAGAAGAGAAAAATAGAAGAAAATCATGAAAAATGCTGATTTCTGACCTTTCGTCACTAATGGAAGCATATCTCACTCATTTGAGCTCCTATTGAGCTGATTCCAGCGGCTATGGAAAGAAGAAACATAGAGCTACAACTTTTGTGTTCGACACTTTAGCAAAATCCGGCGTTTTCTAGGTGCCGCGGCGCTCACAATACAGCGCCGCGGCGGCCCGTCATGGATGTCTCGTAGCGCCGCGGTGCTGGTTGTTGGCGCCGCGGCGCCCTTGCCCCAGAACCACGAGCGCCGCGGCGCTGCATGGGTACGCCGCGGCGCCCGTGTACGAAGAATGGAGCGCCGCGGCGCTGCATGGTGCGCCGCGGCACCCCGTGGATGAAGCTTCGCAGCGCCACGGCGCCGCCGCTCCGGAAGTCGCGAGTTTAGAGTTTTTTCACCTGATTTGAAGCCTAATTGATAGAGATTTGACCTAAAAATTTTCCTACTTCGACTAGGAGGGTTTAATCTATAAAAAGGAAGGAAAGTAAGCAGAGAAGGATCGATTCATTCAGCAAAGAATTCATTCAAGTTCTCAACTATTTTCTTTACTTCTTGTTTAGTTTTCTATGGCCCTGCGCGGCTAATTTTCTTTAGTTGGTTGAGGGAGATTGAAACCTCAAGGGATTTGATGTCATTGTGAGATACGGATTTGATTTCATTGCATTCAATCTTAACCGGGTATTGTTTATTCATCTGTTCTTGTTTTCTTAATAATATGCATGTGATTGCTAGGAGGCCTACTAGTATATTGTATGTGTAGCTGCTGAATTAGGTTTTGAACAAAGCTTTTATTACTTGATTCGTGAAGCAAATAGGATTAAGGATTTTGGATTATAAATCGTTAACCCTATAATGAATATCAACTAAATTGAATATAACCGATGTGCTTGTATTCGTTTAGCTCTATTAGTTTCTCTTGTTCTTCATGCGGTTAATAAGTGATGCTTTACCGATGTGTTAAAGGATTGCTCGTTAATTAGAGTATAATTAGTGCGATTGTCATTAATTTACTAGGCATAAGGAGGAACTGGGACAGAATCCCAATGATAGATATTTGGTTTAGGATTGATAATTTTGTCAATGATCAATGCAATCCCTTGATGGTGAATATCGACCGAAACCAACGCTTTTCTCATTAATCACTTTCTCTCAATTATTTTTGCTATTGTTTACTTAATTTTAATTGCAACTCTCAATCCCCCCTTTCTGAATCACATAAGGTAATTGCAGTCTCTGTGGGATCGACCCTTACTCCCACTACTACAGGTTAGTGTTGAGGTAAGGTTTTAATTTGGGCGTGCCTGCGACAGTGCGCACCAAATTTTGGCGCCGTTGCCGGGGACTGCGTCATTACTTTTGTGATTTTTTTTATTTTATGCCTGTGACTCGTTCTGCTAATTGTCAAGATTTACAGTTCAATCCAGATATTGGAAAATCTGTATACAGGCACAGAAGAAGAATTCAAGAAGACATTGATCAGGACACGGAGGAAGTGATCATGGCCAGACACCCTACTCTGAAGGAGCTTGCAGCTCCTGATTTGCATCAACAACCCTTATGCATTACTTTCCCTAATCTTGATGATAATGTGAATTTTGAATTAAAATCTGGATTAATTCATCTCTTACCTAGTTTTCATGGTCTTGCAGGTGAGGACCCGCATAAACATCTAAAGGAGTTCCATGTGGTTTGTACCAGTATGAAGCCCCCTGGAGTAACTGAGGAACAAATTAAACTTAGGGCTTTTCCTTTTTCTTTAAAAGATTCAGCCAAGGATTGGTTGTATTATTTACCCTCTGGTACTATTACTACTTGGAATGAGATGAAAAGAATGTTTTTAGAACGTTATTTTCCTGCATCTAGAGCCGCCACTATTAGGAAAGAAATATGCGGCATTAGGCAATTGCATGGTGAAACCCTTTATGAATATTGGGAGAGGTTTAAGAAACTTTGTGCAAGCTGCCCACATCATCAGATTAGTGAGCAGCTACTAATCCAATATTTCTATGAAGGCCTTTTGCAGGGAGACAGGAGCATGATAGATGCAGCTAGTGGAGGAGCACTAGTAGATAAAACTCCTGAGGCAGCCAGAATTCTCATATCAAATATGGCTGCCAATTCACAACAATTTGGCGTTAGGCATGATCCTCCTGTTAGACATGCCCATGAGGTAAGTACAACTTCTCTTCAGAATCAAATATCTGAACTTACTTCTCTTGTGCGCCAAATGGCTACAGGTACACTCCAACAAGTTAAAGTCTGTGGGATATGTTCAGCAACAGGGCACCCAACTGACATGTGTCCTACACTTCAAGAGGAGTCCACAGAACAAGCTAATGCTGTAGGAGGTTTTCCTGGCCAACCAAAGAGGTATGATCCATATGCTAATACATACAATCCTGGATGGAAGGATCATCCCAATTTCAGATATGGAAATGCACAAAATAGGCCTGCAGGACAGAATTTTCAACAAAACCAACAGGCCTATTATCCTAAACAAAATGCATCCCAGGAGCATCAGGTAAGTAATCCATTGGAAGATATTGTGAAGACTCTTGTGCATAGCTCTCATCAATTTCAGCAAGAGACAAGAGCTAGCATTCAGAACCTGACAACTCAAATGGGTCAGTTAGCAACCACAGTGAGTCGACTGGATGCTCAAAATTCAGGTAAGTTACCTTCACAAACTGTGGTAAATCCCAGAGAGAATGCTAGTGCAATTGTGTTAAGGAATGGTAAGGAGATTGAAAGCCCACCAGCACCCTCTTCTCCTAAGAAAACTGAAAAATCAATTAAGGAGAATGAAGCACCTACAGGTAAGTCTCCTTCTAATTTAAATTATGAAGTTGTGCCTCCTTTTCCAGAAGCTCTTAAAGAAGACAGGTTGCATGAAAAAACTTCTGAATTATATGAAACCTTCAGAAAGTGTGAAATTAATATTCCCCTTTTAGATGCTATTAAACAGGTACCAAGATATGCAAAGTTTTTGAAAGAACTATGTACCCAGAAAAGAAAGCAAAAATTGAAGGGATGTGAGAAGGTTCAAATGAGTCAGAATGTGTCAGCTATGATTCAAACTAAACTCCCCACTAAATGCAAGGATCCAGGTATGTTTACTATTCCATGTAAAATTGGGGATACTCATGTTGAAAAAGCCATGTTAGATTTGGGAGCTTCCATAAATGTCATGCCATATTCTTTATATACTTCCTTGAAATTAGGACCATTGAACTCTACTAATGTGGTAATTCAGTTAGCTGACAGGTCCAATGCATACCCTAAGGGAGTAATTGAGGATGTCTTGGTACAGGTAGATGATTTGGTTTTCCCTGCAGATTTTTATGTTCTTGACATGGAAAATGGGGATTTTGCATCTCCAATATTGTTAGGGAGACCATTTTTAAAAACCTCTAAAACAAGGATAGATGTTCACAATGGCACACTCACTATGGAATTTGATGGTGAAGTAATTAAATTTAATATGTATGAAGCCATGAAATACCCAGGTGATGATACCCCTGTTTACTCTATTGATGTCTTTGATTCTTTGGCACATGACATATTTGAATTAGATGGAAAAGACAAATTAGAAGTAATTGTGAGCAAATCCATAGAAGAAGATGATGGTGAGACAAATTTAGATGGAGAAACAAAAGAGGAATTGGCTGCACTTAATGATTCTTCAGAAGGACCACCAACAGGTAATGTTGCTTATATGGAATTACCAATTTCTAATACTACTCTTTTACCTTCTGTTGTGCAGGCTCCTACCCCTGAATTAAAGCCTCTTCCTGATCACCTCAAATATGTATTTTTGGGAGAAGGAGAAACACTTCCTGTGATTATCTCCAACAAGCTTGAAGTTGATCAAGAGGAGAAATTAATTCAAGTTCTGAAAGAGCACAAAACTGCAATAGGATGGACCATAGCTGATCTTAAAGGAATAAGCCCTTCCACATGCATGCACAGAATATTAATGGAAGAAGGAGCTAAACCATCTAGACAACCCCAAAGAAGGCTAAATCCACCTATGATGGAGGTGGTAAAGAAAGAAATTCTTAAACTGTTGGAGGTTGGGGTAATATACCCTATTTCAGACAGTCATTGGGTTAGCCCAGTGCAGGTGGTCCCAAAGAAAACAGGCATAACTGTGGTGAAAAATCAAAATGAGGAATTGGTACCCACCCGGATTCAAAATGGGTGGAGGGTTTGTATAGATTACAGAAAACTAAATTCTGTAACACGAAAAGACCACTTTCCTTTACCTTTTATTGATCAAATGCTTGAACGGTTATCTGGTAAACCTTACTATTGTTTTCTTGATGGTTATTCAGGCTATTTTCAAATTGCAATTGCTCCTGAAGACCAGGAAAAGACAACTTTCACTTGTCCATTTGGGACATTTGCATATAGGCGCATGCCGTTTGGGCTTTGTAACGCCCCTGCTACTTTTCAAAGGTGTATGGTGAGCATATTCTCAGATTATCTTGAGAAATTCATTGAGGTATTTATGGATGATTTCTCAGTTTATGCGGATTCATTTGATGAGTGTTTGCATAACCTGTCACTAATTTTGAAAAGATGTCAAGAAACTAACCTTGTTTTAAATTCTGAAAAGTGTCATTTTATGGTTGAACAAGGTATAGTTTTAGGCCATGTTGTCTCAAAAAGGGGAATAGAGGTAGATAAAGCAAAAATTGATATTATACAAACTCTACCTTATCCCACTTGTGTGCGGGAAGTTCGTTCGTTTCTTGGCCATGCAGGTTTTTATAGGAGATTCATAAAGGACTTTTCTAAGAAAGCAGCACCTATGTGCAAATTGCTTCAGAAAGATGTCTCTTTTGAACTTGATGAAGAATGCAGGGAAGCTTTTGACAAATTGAAGGAGTCCTTGATTTCAGCTCCAATAATTCAAGCACCAGACTGGAACATTCCTTTTGAAATTATGTGTGATGCCAGTGATCATGCAGTTGGAGCAGTACTGGGCCAAAGGATTGGAAACACATCCCATGTGATATATTATGCCTCCAGAATACTGAATGATGCCCAGAAGAACTATACCACCACTGAAAAAGAACTCTTAGCTGTAGTCTTTGCTTTAGAAAAATTTAGATCATATTTAATATGTACTAAAATTATTGTTTTTACTGATCATGCAGCTTTGAAATATTTGGTGATGAAAAAGGAGGCTAAACCTAGGATAATCAGATGGGTGCTACTACTTACAGAATTTGATTTAGAGATTAGAGACAAGAAAGGGTCTGAAAACAATGTAGCAGATCACCTAAGCCGCCTGACACATGTGGAGGAAAAATTGAAAATTGAAGAATCATTCCCAGATGAAAATTTATTTTCAATTTCAATTCATATGCCATGGTATGCGAATATTGTAAATTATTTGGTTACTAATCAATTACCTCCTCGTTTGACCAGGGCAGCCAAAAATAAGATCAAGAGTGACGCCAAATACTACATATGGGACGATCCTTACCTGTGGAAGCAATGCTCAGATCAAATTATCAGAAGGTGCATCCCTGATGCTGAAATTTTATCCATTATAACCTTCTGCCATTCTTATGCATGTGGTGGACATTTTGGAGCAAAAAGGACAGCAAAGAAAGTTTTAGACTGCGGTTTTTACTGGCCTACCATATTCAAAGATTCATATAAATTTTGTAAGTCATGTACAAACTGTCAGAAAACAGGTAATATCTCCAGGAAAAATGAGATGCCTCAAACACCAGTATTATTTTGTGAAATTTTTGATGTTTGGGGCATTGATTTTATGGGACCTTTTCCTTTGTCATCTGGATATAATCATATTTTGTTGGCTGTGGATTATGTTTCAAAGTGGGTAGAAGCTAAACCCACTAGGACTAATGATTCTAAAGTGGTTGCAGATTTCATTAAATCTCATATCTTCTCCAGATTTGGGATTCCAAGAGCTTTGATAAGTGACAGGGGAACGCATTTCTGCAATAGGACTATCGAAGCCCTATTAAAGAAATACAATGTCACTCATAAATTGTCAACTGCATACCATCCGCAGACCAATGGGCAGGCTGAAGTATCCAACAGAGAAATCAAAAATATTATCAGTAAGACAATAAATCCCAACCGCAGGGATTGGAGTCTCAGATTAGATGATGCTCTGTGGGCATACAGGACAGCCTATAAGACCCCAATTGGTATGTCTCCATACAGGTTAGTATTTGGTAAAACTTTCCATCTTCCAGTTGAATTGGAACACAAAGCATTTTGGGCTATAAATAAATTTAACATGAATTTGGAAGAAAGTGGAGAATACAGGAAATTACAGCTGCAGGAATTAGAGGAAATTAGAAACGAGGCCTATGACAACGCAAATATTTATAAGGCCAAAACTAAACTCCTACACGATCGCATGATTTCACGTAAGGAGTTTAGCAAAGGACAGAAAGTTCTCCTCTACAATTCCAGGCTCCGATTGTTTCCAGGTAAATTTCGTTCTAGATGGGAGGGACCATTTATTGTTACTGATGTTTTTCCTCATGGTGCAGTTGAAATAAAGAGCATGGACAACCAGAATAGCTTCAAAGTCAATGGACATAGACTCAAACCTTACTATGAAGGATTTCAGCACGAGGAAGCACAATGGATAACTCTTCAAGAACCTACATAATTTTCTCTGAATTTTTGTCGAGCCAACGACGTTAAACAAAGGCGCTGGTTGGGAGGCAACCCAACATCTATTCTTCTTCTTCTTATTTTTTCTTTTCCTAGTTTAATTTTACTTTAACAAAAAAAAAAAATTTTGGATCTGCGGACGCGAACATGCGCCGCGGCGCCCAAACCGAGCGCCGCGGCGCTCGTCGCCTAGACTAGGAGAGCGCCGCGGCGCTCCGCGTTGAAGCAGAGAGCGCCGCGGCGCTCTCTATAAGAGGGTCGCGCCCCTCTTTGTTTCCCCCGCGGTTTTTGCTCTCTCTCACCCCCAAATCCCTTTTCTTGCCTCCAATCACCCATACTCACCTACCATTCGATTATATTGCTTGCATAACTTGATTTTTCATCTACTTTTGCAGGATTATACACCTCATATCAGCAATTGAGTCGAATCCAAAAGACACTTTTCTAGGGTTCTAAGGTATTCTTGAGCTTGCAATTCCCAGCCATCATTCAAGGCAATTTGGGTACAGTTCCCTTCCTCTTTCGGGCTGCAATTGATCCTTATACTTGATTGCTACGGGTTTGTCCTGAGTTTGGGAGATCTAGTTGAAAATTCACCACTCATCCTTCCAAATTTTACAAGCGCCCACAAGGTGTTCGGTAAAAGGCCCTAGTGAATTTTTTCAACTAATGGCTCCAAAAGCTTCTAAATTGAGTATTTCAAAGAGGAAGAACAGAGCTGAGGACCCTCCAGCATTTGACACCGTGGCATTTGTGACTGAACCGGTTTATCAACACCACATCAAAGTGGTGGTACATAAACCTATTGTTCCAGAACGTGGATTTCTGATCACCGAAGGGCTACCTCTCAGAGACAATATCCTCTATAGGCACTGGGAGATTTTCTGCAGGAACCCAGAGCCAGGAGTTATCCCCGTGGTCCAGGAGTTCTATTCCAATGCTACAGTTCATGAACATCATCATGCACGGGTTCGAGGCAAGAGGGTACCATTTTCTCCGCATGCCATCAATGAACTTTATTCTCTGCCTGACATTGAGGATGATGAATATACTGCTCTTCTTCAATCATTTATTGATTTTGAAGACGTCATAGGCACTCTTTGCCATAGAGGGGCCTCCTGGAAATTGGATAGCCATGGCCAACCGTTGTACTTTGCTAGGGCTGATATGAATAAGTTGGCTAAAGCATGGTATTATTTTGTGTCAGCACGACTCATGCCCAGCTTCAATGTGAGTCAAGTCAGGAGGGACAGGGCCATTCTGCTCTATGCGATACTAAAGGGCCTTTCTATTGATGTAGGCAAAATTATTCATAGGCAGATGCTCGGCTGTATTAATACTAGAGGCGGATCCCTCTTTGCTCCCAGTTTAATTACTGGTCTATGTCAGCAGGCAGGAGTCAGCTGGGATTCCACTGAGGCTCTCATTCACCCTATGAAGCCTATTTCCTCTACCGATATCCAAAAGTACAAGGGCCATGAAGAAGCAGCAGAGGAGGAGTTAGGGATTCAGCCAATCCCTACAGAGGGACCAGGCAGCAGTTCAGCTCCACCACCATCCCAGCATACCATTGAAGATTTATGGCAGCGCACAGAGTATCTGAGCCACCAACTGCACGATCTGGCCCTCTACCAGCACTCTATTGCACAACATAATCATGCCTGCTTCAGTCAGCTAGCCCATGCCCTGAACCTTCCAATTGCATTCCCGGCGCCTCCTGAACCACCCTTTCGGCCTGACACCGAGCATGATGCGATGAATGATGACACTTGATCAGGGAAGTTTCCCTGGACCCCTCCTTATTTTATTACTTGTCTCTATTGTGTTTTTTCTTTGATATTCTTACATTGGGGACAATGTATGTTTTTAAGTGTGGGGGGGTCACTTTATGATTCAGCTGGATGACTGTATAATAACTCATACACTTGTGCACTTTTCTACTTTGATGCATTACTATAATTCTATGATGTGTGCACTTTTATTCCTATCATGAGGTGAGCATGTGAACAAAATTTCAATTTATGGGTTTGTGTTAGTGAAACCAATAGCCAATGATATAAATGTTTAAATTGCTAATAGCTCCTAAGAAACGTAGGAAAATCATAATTATGTGTAATTTTAATTTTTTTTTGCAATTTATTATCCATTTTCTAGAATCCTGAATCTATTTTGCACAACAACTTTGAGTATTTAATTTATCTTTTATTTAAAGAAAATTTATACAACTTAAAGAAATTTTTTATGATCTCAACAGGATTCTAGAACTTATTTGAATGCTGCTTGAGGCGAAATCCTAGGTTAATACTATTATTTAGGAGATGATTTAGGCATTATTGGATAGATTGAGCCTTTCAAGCCTAACCTAAGTAATAAAATAACACTAGTTCCTTTATTTTGAGCTTAATAAACTTTTCCTTCTGAAAACCATAATTGAGCCATAAGCCAAAGTTTGTATATCCTTATTTTTTTTTCTTTACCTTATTCACTCACTCCATGATTATTTTGATGAATATTTGTATTGTATTGCTTTATTTACAAAAAGGGTGGAAGGGTGGAGCAAGGAAAAGAAAAGAAATTTTCAAAAGAAAAAAAAAATTATATATATATAAGAACAAATGTTGTGGGTGAAAGAAAAAGAGGACAATGATGGATTGAAGCAGGAAAAGTAGTGTGGGGAGAAAATCTTCCCAAAATTATTGGAGGAAAGCAAAGAGCTCAAGAGATCAATTTTAATCATGTGGTGCTGGGTGATTGATCCTACATTGATATCCTTTGTCCCACCCTTCACCTTGGCCACATTACAAGCTAAATAAAGTCCTTTTGATCTTAAAAATAGTTTTGACCTACATTAGTGGAGAGCAGCAGGAAAAATAAGCTTATGGAAATCCTACGAGGAGATCCATACTTGATTTCTTGAGATATATAAACTCATTTGAATGAAAGATGATTGAACTGCTCAAAACACACACACACTTAGGGCTCTAGAAAAATGAATTCTGAATTGCATTTAAATTGAATATTGCACATAGTCATTAAATTTTCTGAAATTTCTTTAAGAGCATTCAATTTTCACTATGAGGAATATATTGGAAAGACTTTCACTTACCTTATTTATTGAATATTGTTCGCATGGTTTAATTTGCTTGAGGACAAGCAAAAGAGCAAGTGTGGGGGTATTTGACATGCTTTAAATTAAGCATGTATTTAGCATATTTTATGTTTCTTTTTATTTTATTTAAATAATAAATAGATAGGTTTTAATTAAATTGTGTGTTTTATGTTTTTAGGAATAATAAAGAAGAAAAGAAGAGAAAAATAGAAGAAAATCATGAAAAATGCTGATTTCTGACCTTTCGTCACTAATGGAAGCATATCTCACTCATTTGAGCTCCGATTGAGCTGATTCCAGCGGCTATGGAAAGAAGAAACATAGAGCTACAACTTTCGTGTTCGACACTTTAGCAAAATCCGGCGTTTTCTAGGCGCCGCGGCGCTCACAATACAGCGCCGCGGCGGCCCGTCATGGATGTCTCGTAGCGCCGCGGCGCTGATTGTTGGCGCCGCGGCGCTGATTGTTGGCGCCGCGGCGCCCTTGCCCCAGAACCACGAGCGCCGCGGCGCTGCATGGGTACGCCGCGGCGCCCGTGTACGAAGAATGGAGCGCCGCGGCGCTGCATGGTGCGCCGCGGCACCCCGTGGATGAAGCTTCGCAGCGCCGCGGCGCTGAACTTATGCGCCGCGGCGCCGCCGCTCCGGAAGTCGCGAGTTTAGAGTTTTTTCACCTGATTTGAAGCCTAATTGATAGAGATTTGACCTAAAAATTTTCCTACTTCGACTAGGAGGGTTTAATCTATAAAAAGGAAGGAAAGTAAGCAGAGAAGGATCGATTCATTCAGCAAAGAATTCATTCAAGTTCTCAACTATTTTCTTTACTTCTTGTTTAGTTTTCTATGGCCCTGCACGGCTAATTTTCTTTAGTTGGTTGAGGGAGATTGAAACCTCAAGGGATTTGATGTCATTGTGAGATACGGATTTGATTTCATTGCATTCAATCTTAACCGGGTATTGTTTATTCATCTGTTCTTGTTTTCTTAATAATATGCATGTGATTGCTAGGAGGCCTACTAGTATATTGTATGTGTAGCTGCTGAATTAGGTTTTGAACAAAGCTTTTATTACTTGATTCGTGAAGCAAATAGGATTAAGGATTTTGGATTATAAATCGTTAACCCTATAATGAATATCAACTAAATTGAATATAACCGATGTGCTTGTATTCGTTTAGCTCTATTAGTTTCTCTTGTTCTTCATGCGGTTAATAAGTGATGCTTTACCGATGTGTTAAAGGATTGCTCGTTAATTAGAGTATAATTAGTGCGATTGTCATTAATTTACTAGGCTTAAGGAGGAACTGGGATAGAATCCCAATGATAGATATTTGGTTTAGGATTGATAATTTTGTCAATGATCAATGCAATCCCTTGATGGTGAATATCGACCGAAACCAACGCTTTTCTCATTAATCACTTTCTCTCAATTATTTTTGCTATTGTTTACTTAATTTTAATTGCAACTCTCAATCCCCCCTTTCTGAATCACATAAGGTAATTCCAGTCTCTGTGGGATCGACCCTTACTCCCACTACTACAGGTTAGTGTTGAGGTAAGGTTTTAATTTGGGCGTGCCTGCGACAGTGCGCACCAGGTGGTCCTAGGATAAGCCGGGTATCGTAGGGTGATGAATGTATTCCACCCAATCCGATCAACTAAGTATTGGATGTCATTTAAAAGACCTAACCGGTCCAAACATTCCTCATCTATATACCGGGTACTCAGTATTCCCCGTTTAACTACAGTATCGTATCGTGTTCGTTGACTATCATCAACAAACACAATACCATACTCATTTATCTGGTGAGGAAGTTGGAGCGGTTGTAGAGTTTGTCCTCTACGTTGATGCTGGGATTAAGAGGAGGATTAGCCAGTTCTGGCTCTTTTGGGACCCATGGAAAATGATAGAAATCAAATGCAAAAGGAATATGCAGATGTAAAAGCTAACTAACAGACAAATGATACCAGGATAATGGAATGTGAGACTGTTAATTATCAAATGCAAAGCAAGGGAATGTGCCAAAAATAATGAGTAATTATCATAGCAAGAAGTAGGGTAAAACTAGTCCAGAAATTCAAAGCGCAATTCAGATAAACATAGTGTTGAGACTGAGAATTTAAATCAAAACACTAAGCATGTATAAGCAAGGGCTGTCATGTTAAGTCCAGAAGGTGTAATGTTTTAAACCAACATTTGAAGCTCAAATGTAGAAAGCAGAACAAAGCAATTTAGTTCAGCCACCAAGTCCAGAAATTCAGTGCATGAAACCAGTAAAATAAATCTAAGTGCAAAAAGCAAAAACTAGCTTAACTCAGAAATAATTACCCAGTGCAGAGTGTCCAAACTAGCAAGTCAAACAAGCAGGGAATTTAATATAGATATTTAACTACTAGGTAAGAGTTTAGAGTTACCTGGCTGGAAGCACATCAAGATGGAGAATGCAGTAACGAACTTGTACTCAGCAATGTGAAGTAGGAAAAGGGGGAATGGGTTTCAGTTTTGGTTGCAGTGATGGGTGGGGTTGGCCGAAGAAGGAGCTGGGTGGAGGGAATGGGAAATTGCAGACCAGGGGAGGGGGAAATTTCAGTAGTGAAGAGACTAGGAAGGTGAGGGAGATGGATTAAACCACAGGGAGGGGATGCGGGTATGGGGAAACCAATAGGGTGAAGGAGAACAAGATGGAGAAGGAACTTTGAAGGGGAATGGGATAATGGGAAAAAATGTAGAATAGGGGATGGGAGAAGTCATGGGTATGGAGGAACCAAGAGGGTGAGGGAGATGGAGAGGGACGAGGAAGATTGGGGAAGAGGATGGAGGGATTGGTTTTTTTTCCTGGCTAGGGCACGGTGTGGGAGATTTAGACAAAAGAAAGATGGGGAAGGAGATGAAGTTGAACTGCAGAATGTAACATCCCGTAATTTTTAGATATTTTCCTTAGAAATTCTTCACCTTACATATATGCATAGAAATGTTCTAATATTAATGGAATAGGTAAAGAAAGAAAACCTAAGAGGAAATATTAGAAATAAACATGTTAAAGAAAGGTGAAATTCTTAGGTAAAGAAAGATAAATTTTTGTGAAGTAAGTAAATGTCTTAAAATTTCAAGAAGATTGGATTAGGGTAATCTTTCTTAATTTAAGAGCAAAAGTTACTAAGTTTAGTATCTCCACCCGTAATTGGGCTTTAACCTATAGACATTTCATATAGAGTTTTTCTACTTCACATGAATTTTTAGCAAGCCAATAGGATAGGCCAAGGAAGAAATAAAACATAGACTTGGACTAGGATATAGAAATTGGACCGATAGCCCAAAAATCATGAAAATGTGACCAAGCCCATTATGAAAGGAAGAATTTTAACCAAAGTAAGGAAAATGGGCAAGAATGAGCCCAAACCCAAGAGGAAAAATAAAAATAAAAATAAAATTAAAGTGATGAAATATTAGTGTAATCAAGATTAAGTGACATGGCATTAAGACAAAAATTTGACAAGTGGTGTGATTCTACATTCATCATTTTGGCAAGTGGCATAATAATACAAGGCTTTAGGACAAAAACATCTATATCCTACATTCATAACTTTAGCAAGTGGGTAATAATACATAGCATTATGACAAAACATCATTATCCTACACAAATAATTTTAGTTAAGTAAGGAAAATTCAAGGGCTAGAAATTTGCCACTTAAAAAGGAAAATCTATCATACTTGATTAAGACAAAAGAAAAAGGAAATGAATCCCTAAATCAAAGGGATCTTGCCCCATATCTTAAGAACATGTCATCATAATTTTCAAAATACAAATCTCCTTTTTCTATGCATATCTTGACTAAGGAAGAGGAAGACAAGAACATAAGTTGTTTGTTTTCCAAAAATTCAACAAAGTGTATCCTAATTGTGATAAGGTAGACCCATGATCATGAAAGGTGAATTATTTGGTGGTCTATATAAGAAAAACCCACCCTTACAACATTAGAATTTCGTCCAAGTGAGGGAGAGCAAAAATAGAAGCAAGGTAGTGTGAGGAAAGGAGAGGAAGAAAGGAAGAAAGAGGAAGGAGAAGTCTAGGAGACTAAGTGCTCCAGGTAAGTTTAACAATATTTCTTTTTGAAGAAAACCTTTGAAACTCATAATATTTATATGAGATTTTGATCTTAGAACTTTGATGATTGGTCATGGATGTTGCTATATCATGTTGCATATTGATCTTGCATGTGATGTATGTTTGAATACTTAGGTTGGTGTAGATAGTTCTGCATGGATATGGCTATGGTTGACAGAATTTTAAG
The DNA here is from genome assembly GCA_037074535.1 of Gleditsia sinensis. Taxonomy (NCBI): domain Eukaryota; kingdom Viridiplantae; phylum Streptophyta; class Magnoliopsida; order Fabales; family Fabaceae; genus Gleditsia; species Gleditsia sinensis. The sequence continues at coordinate 44,508,375 of CM073463.1, forward strand.
CTTCGGTATTTTAATTTCTGGGAACAATCTATAAGGAATTAAAATAAATGGTTAACATAATAATTAAAGATATATGTGTCACGGATTTTCACCCACTGGAATCATTCCATTTGGAGTCCATATGAGGTAGATATGGTCTGATTAGTAATCAAAGGTCAGAAAATGAATCATCAGGGAAGAATATGTTAGGATAGCTTCGGTAATTTAATTTCTGGGAATTATTGGTAGGAAATTAAAATAAATGGTTAACATAAGAATTAAATATATGTGTGTCATGGATTTTTAGCCACTGGAATCATTCAATTTGGAGTCCACATGTGGTAGATATGGTCCGATTAGTAAGCCAAGGTCAGAAAATGGTTCATCAGGGAAGATTATGTTAGGACAGCTTTTGTATTTTAATTTCTGGGAATTATCTGTATGGAATTAAAATAAATGGTTAACATTACTATGTCTCATGGAAATATACCCACTGGAATTATGCAATTTGGAGTTCATATGAGGTAGATATGATCCGATTAGTAAGCAGAGGTCAGAAAATGTTTATTCAGGGAAGAGTATGTTATTAATGCTTTAGTTTTTGAATTTCTGGGAATGTTCTGTAGGGAATTAAAATAGCGTGCCAACATAACAATTATAGATATATGGCTCATGGATTTTTACCAATTGGAAGCACTCAATTTGGAGTTCCAATTTAGGAGATATGGTCTAATTAGTTAGTAAAGGTCAGAACCTATCCGAGAGGAACTATCCTGTACTTTGAGGGAGTAATATCACCTTTGTTTCTTCATTTTTCGTTATAATGTTCAACATAATAGTTTTAGATAATTATTTTATCTTGAAATGGAGACCAAGATCACCTACATCAGAGTTAAATTGTGGGAGTTATGCTCTGATTAGTAAGAGAAGGTTAGATAGGATGAAAACCTGCATTAAAAAAATAAAGAAATAAAATTAGTATTTAAAAAAAAGAAGCTGAATCTTAATAAATGACTTGTATAGCCATAGCCATTGCCATTGTATGAACTTCTTACCATCTTAAGTGTGAAATTTTGACATGGAAATATTTTATAAAGTGATATTTGAAATGGTTATGTTCATGGCATGATTACCAATGATTTATGGTAATAGTTATATTTTGATGAACATACTTGTTATTGAAAGCATATTTTTGGCTAACATTGTGAAAAGAAAAGAAATGAGCACGGTCACATGGCAATCCGTGTGGTGCACCAGTAGGGGACGCCCTACCAACGGTTATGATCATGATAATGAGAAAAGAAAGAGAAAGTGGGCCATGTCGGACGGAGCGAGAAAAGCCCGTACCGGAGAGTAGAGGATACTCACCCTGACCGGGGTAGCTTGAAATGAGAATAAGTTGATGGCCATCATATGATATTTTGAAAATAGTTAATCATATCATACATATCATTATAGTATGATTCTTATGTGCATAGATATAATGCATTCATGTGACCAAAGATATTTTCTGTAGTTTATACAGCTGAACATGACGTGATGAGCTTTACTGATGATAATTTATTGTTGAACTTACTGGGATTTAATTCTCACTATATTTCCATATCATGTTCAGAAAATTATTTATGCAGCTTTTGTTGCTAAGGCTCTGGCTTTTAGTGCACATTGGATCGAGTTACTTTATGTTGGGCAGATTTCAGAATCAAATAAGTTGTTTGTGGTCGAGTTGGCTCAGATCCCGGTGAAGGTGCAACCACCCGCACCTGTATCTCCGGAATTGGTCAACCAAAATAAACAAGATGTAAATATCTGTGTTTGATATGTTATACGTTTGTTTTGATTAATGACATGTATGTGAACTCAATATTGTATAATAATAAAGGAAAAAAAAAAAAAGAGGTTGTTACACAGAAGGAGAGGGAAATCAACATGGGTTAGGGCATGGGAGGATAGGGGGAAGCACGGGACAGAAAGGGAATAAAATAAAGGGGGACTTACCTGGCCCAAAGCACGTCCAACCCGTGTTTCTGGCTAGAATCTGCATCCTTCAGGGTTGGCTCGTGTTGCACAACACAGGCCAGGTGTGTTGGACTAAGGCACGGTCGTGTCATGGGACATGGCCAGCCCGTGTTTCTAGTGGGTCCTCTTTTTTTTTAGTCTTCCATTTTTTTATTTTTTTTGCTTACCTGGAGCACAGGTTGGGGCCAGGCCGTGTTATGCAACACAGCCCACTCATGCTGAGGGCTGGAAATCCAAAAACCTTTGGATTCTGCCCGTGTTAGGCAACACGGGGAGGGTGTGTTGGGCTTCACCTGGGACACGACATGCCCGTGTTGTTGGCAGGTTTCACTATTTTTCCAGATTTTGGCCCGTGCTTGAAGCACAAGCGTGGTGGAGGACACGGCCTACCCGTGTTGCTGGCTGGAACCCTTAATTCTTCGAATTTTACCTCAATTTTTTACTCTCCTTGATTTCCTTTGATTTTAATCCTTTTATATTACCTTGGGCACATGGGAATGGACCTGAAAATCAAAAGAAAACACTCATTAAACTTCTAATCTAAGAAATTAACTAAATTAAAAGATGAAAACTAAATCTTAAAGCAAGAAATCAAACAAAAAGAAACTTAAAAATTAAAATGTGGGTTACCTCCCACAAAGCGCTTGTTTAAAGTCATTAGCTTGACTCCTTTGCACTTTATTGGATTGATGGGGGCTTTAAGAGAGCTTGGGTGACTCTCTTTTCAACCAGTTGTCCCGTGACAAAGTGCTTGAGGCATTGTCTGATAACTTTAAAGGATCCAGTAGCTTCACTCCATACTTTCACTGCTCCATATGGAAAAACTTGACTTACTTGGAATGGACCGGACTAACAAGAACGAAGTTTTCCGGGAAAAAACTTCAGCATTGAATTAAATAGTAGGACCCATTCTCCTACTTGAAATTGACGCCTCAGGATGTGCTTATCGTGCCACCTTTTTGTTCTTTCTTTATATAACTTAGCACTATCATAAGCATCAAGTCTCAACTCATCTAGCTCATTCAATTGTAGGCATCTCCTTTTCCCAGCAGCTGTCAAGTCAAAATTAATTGTCTTGATTGCCCAATACGCCTTATGTTCAAGCTCTACTGGAAAGTGACAAGGTTTTCTATATATTAACCGAAAAGGTGTGGTGCCAATCGGTGTCTTATATGTTGTTCTATAAGCCCATAATGTGTCATCAAGCTTGAAAGACCAATCTTTTCTTGCCTTTGATACGGTCTTCTCCAAGATTGCTTTGATTTCCCTATTTGATATTTCCATTTATCCATATGTTTGAGGGTGATAAGCTAGAGCCATTTTGTGAGTGACTCCATATTTCTTCAAGAGATTATGAAATTGTTGCTCAGTGAAGTGGGAATCTCCATCACTTATCACAGCTCGGGGTACTCCAAATCTTGGACAAATCACCCTCTTGAAGAGCTTGGCAACCACTCTAGCATCATTAGTGGGAGATGCCACTGCTTCTACCCACTTAAACACATAATCCACAGCTACTAGGATATACTTATTCCCACATGAGGATGGAAAGGGGACCATATAGTCAATACCCCAAACATCAAATATTTCAACTTCTAAAATATTGTTTAGGGGCATCTCATTCCTCCTTAATATATTGCCAATTCTTTGGCACCGATCACAAGCTTTTACAAAGGCATGCACATCTTTGAAAAGTGAAGGCCAATAAAAACCAGCTTGAAGAATTTTAGCTGCAGTTTTTAAGGTGCTAATATGGCCTCCACAAGGTGAATTATGGCAGTGAAATATGACACTATATACCCCTTCCTCTGGAATACACCTTCGGAAGATGCCATCTGCACACCATTTGTATAAACATGGATCATCCCAATAGTAAGACTTGATATCAGAGAAAAAATTCTTTCTCTTATGGTAGCTTAACCCTTTAGGTAAAATTCTGCATGCAAGATAGTTCACAAAATCTGCATACCAAGGAGCATCGATATGAGTGACTGCAAGGAGTTAGTCATCGAGAAAAGAGTCATCTATAGGTAACTCATCTTTATCATTTCTCATTGAATCTTGCCTAAGCCTTGAAAGATGGTCTGCAACCACATTCTCTGTTCCTTTCTTATCCCAGATCACAAGGTCAAACTCCTGCAATAGAAGGATCTATCTAATCAATCTTGGCTTGGCATCTTCTTACTTAGCAGGTATTTGATGGCAGCATGATCCGTGTATACAATAACTTCAGATCCCAACAAATATTGACAGAATAGAATTTGTCAATTACAAACACTACTGCCAGGAGCTCCTTTTCTGTGGTGGAATAATTGACTTGGGCTTCATCCAAGGTCTTGTTAGCATAGTAAATGACATAGGACTTTTTATCTCTTCTTTGCCCAAGTATAGCTCCCACAGCATAGTCACTTGCATCACACATAATCTCAAAGGGAAGGCTCCAATCAGGAGGTTGAATGATAGGTGCAGATATTAGTGCCTCCTTCAACCTGCAAAAAGCATGTAAGTAATCATTATCAAATAAGAATAAAATGTCCTTAATAAGCAAATTAGTCAAGGGTTTAGAAATTTTGGAGATGTCTTGGATAAATCTTCTGTAGAAGCTCGTATGCCCAACAAAACTCCTCACTTCCTTAACATATGATGGTGGTGACATTGTCTGAATTGCCTCAATTTTTGCTTTGTCCACCTCTATTCCTCTTTCAGACACCAAGTGTCCAAGTACTATTCCTTCCCTTAACATAAAATGACATTTTCCCAGTTTAGTACTAGGTTGACTTCCTCACATCTTTTAAGCACCTGTGTCAAATTACTTAGACAATTATCAAATGAGGTACCATAGACAAAAAAAATCATCCATAAATACTTCCATTATATCCTCAATAAAATCTGAGAAAATAGCCATCATACATCTCTGGAAAGTGGTTGGTGATCCTTCTATATGCAAAGGTGCCATAGGGACATGTGAACGTTGTCTTTTCTTGGTCGTCTGGATGGATAGCGATATAAAAGAATCCTGAGTATCTATCCAGATAACAAAAATGTGAATGTTTAGCCAGCCTTTCCAATAATTGATCAATAAAGGGCAAAGGGAAGTGATCTTTATGGGTGGCCTTATTTAATTTCCTATAATCAATGCACATACACCAACCTGTAACAGCTCTAGTAGGGATTAATTCATCATGATCATTCTTAATAACAGTCATACCTCCCTTCTTAGGAACTACATGAACAGGGCTTATCCACTCACTATCTGAAATAGGGTAGATAATACCTGCATCAAGCAATTTGAGCACTTCCTTCTTAACTACCTCTTTCATGTTTGGATTTAGTCTCCTTTGATGCTCCCTAGAAGGTTTATGATTATTATCAAGTATAATGCGATGCATGCAAACAGATGGACCAATTCCTTTTATGTTATCAATGCTATACCCAATCACTTTTTTAAACTTTTTGAGAACCTCCAATAACATACTTGTTTCTTCAGCATTCAAATCAGCATTCACAATTACTGGATATAAAGAGTTAGGCTCCAAAAATTCATACCTCAGATTGGATGGAAGAGGTTTGAGTTCTACCTTAGGTGCTTTGATTTCCTCAATAGTTGCTGATTATTTATTTTGGTTCAATTCCAACTTTTTAGCTTTTACTTTTGAGGTTAGCATGGGACATTCATCAAGCATTTGGGCATATGCATCAACTTCTACCTGTTCAGCACAAGAAATAGAACTATCCACAAGACAAAACTCAAGTGGGTCAGTAGAATAAAAGCTTACTGCATTATCAACAATATTTTTCTCAATTATATCAACCATGCAACAAGTATCACCTAAAGATGGGCACTTTATTGCATCATTTAGATTGAACTCAATCTTTTCATCTCCTACATTCAAGGAAAGCTTTCCATCTTTCACATTGATAATGGCACCCGCGGTGGCTAGGAAAGGCCTTCCAAGAATGATGGGGATTTGGCTATCCTCCTCCGTCTCTAAGACAATAAAATCAATGGGTATAAAAAATTTACCTACCTTTAGAGGAACATCCTTTATTATACCTACCAGATGAGTAACGGATCGGTTCACCAACTGGAGGGAGATAATAGTAGGGATCAAATCACCCATCTGGAGCTTCTTGTATATAGATAATGGCATAAGACTCACACTTGCTCCAAGATCACATAAGGCTGTAGTGATTTGTACATCTCCAATGGAACAAGGTATAGAGAAGTTTCCAGGATCCTTGAGTTTAGGAGGCAATTTATTCTGGATCAATGCACTACACTCTTCAGTTAATGCCACTGTGGTATACTCCTCAATTTTCCTTTTGTTAGAGAGGATTTCCTTCAGAAATTTAACATAAGAAGGTATCTGAGAGACAGCTTCCAAGAATGGAATATTAATGTGTAGCTTTTTCAGCACATCAAGGAATTTTCCATATTGCTTTTCTAATTTCGCTTTAGCTAGTCTCTGAGGGAAAGGAACTGGTGGCTTGTATGGTTCAAGAGCCACATATTTAGGCTCTTCTTCCTCTTTCGTTTCACTAACTTGCTCTTCTTCTTCAGTTACTTTTTCTGGTATATCTCTCAATTCTTCCTCCTTATCTTCTTCTTTATCCATTGACTCACCCAATTGCTTACCACTTCTCAAAGTGATAGCCTTGCAATTTTCTCTTGGATTATCAGACTGGCCAGGGAATTTGCCATAGTTTCTATTTGAAGAACTCACTTGCTGTGCTATCTGAGTTTCTAGCATTTTGTTATGTGTAGCAAGTGAGTCAACTTTAGAAGCTAAATCCTTTATAGCCTCATTCATTGAATGATTTTGGGCTCTAAATTCTTCATTCTGTTTACTCTGTATGGAGATGAAATTCTCCATTAGAGCCTCCAAATTTAACTTTGGTTGAGGAGGAGGATTGAATTGCCTCTAATTCTAAAACTCAAGAGGTTGTCTAAAATTATTTTGAGGCTGTTGATTTGCATTCAGCTTGTATGAGAGATTTGGGTGGTTTCTCCAGCCTGGATTGTAGGTATTGTTGTAAGGATTGTTTCTTTGGTTGTTCACAAAATTTGTCTGCTCACAATCCTGAAGTGCAGGGTTTCCAAGCTGACATTCATTGGCCATATGACCAACACCTCCAAAAATCTCACAAGATGAAGATGAAGAAAGGGACCTAACAACATTAATGCTCAATTTATCCAATTTCAAAAACAAAGCATCAACTTTAGAAGTTAGATGATTACATGCATCTACTTCATACATACCTTATGGTTTCCTTGGCTGCCTTTCACTAGACCAAGAGTAATGGCTTTGAGCCATATCTTCTATTAGCTCATATGCCCCATCAACTGTTTTGTTCGTAATGGCTCCTCCAGCTGCAGCATCCACAAACATATGGGTGTTGTAAATCAGTCCATTGTAGAACATATGGACTATTAGCCACTTCTCCAACCCATGGTGTGGGCATACTCTGAGGAGCTCTTTGAATCGCTCCCAAGCTTCATATAGTAACTCCCCATCTTTTTGAGCAAAAGTAGTTATCTGATTCCTAAGATGAGCCGTCTTACTTAGTGGGAAGTATTTGGCCAGAAAAGCTTGAGAAAGCTGCTGCCATGTGGTAATGGACCCTGATGGAAGAGAATGTAACCATGCACAGGCCTTGTCCCTCAGAGAGAAAGGGAACAATTTTAGTCTAATTGCATCAGAAGATACTCCATTCAGCTTTAGTGTGTCACAATACTCCAAAAACACTGAAAGATAGAGATTAGGGTCTTCAGTAGGTGACCCTCCAAATTCATTATGTTGAACCATCTGCAAAAGAGAAGGCTTCAGCTCAAAATTGCTGGCCTCAACAACTGGTCCTACGATACTGGGATTCAGGCCATGAGTATCCGAGGTAGTGAAATCCTTGAAAGATCGGTTATCTCTTTCCGCCATGATAGGTCCAGAATTTTCTTGCTACTGTCTTTTTCTTATCCTTCGTAGTGTGCGTTCAATTTTCGGATCAAATTCAGCAATGAACTCATGGTCTCTTTACATAAAAGAGAAACACACCTATAAAGGAAGAAAATAAGCAAAAATCAGCAAGATAAAATAATGCAGAAAAATTAAAAGAAAGTGATCTAGTCTAGCTATTTCACAATATATCTAATATTGAAAATTATTCCTCGACAACGGCGCCAAAAACTTGTTGTGTGTATTTTACTAATTACCGCAAGCGCACGGTGTAGCTGTAGCTAATCCAGCGAGTACGGGTCGTATCCCATAGAGAACAATGTCAATTACTAGAATGATGTGAAATATGCTATCTAAATCGATGTAATTCAAGGGAGAGTTTGTCACAATTAAATAAATTAAGGATTCAATTAACTAACGCCTAGGGTTAGGGTTCACCACACTTATGATATTCAACATCCAATTTGTAACTCTAATTGCAATTATCTAGATTAGTTGGGGATGGTTTAGCCTTAATTAACTAGCAATCTCTTTCAAGCATTACTAATCGTACCTAGGTTAATCAAATTGCCTATTTTCATGGTTCTTAGTTTAACCTAGGTTCATTAAGTTCTATGCCAATCGTAGAAGTCAATTAATCGGTTTTCTCTTGCCCACTAATTGATTCATTCTTAGAGAATCTTAAACTACTTTCATGATTAAGATATCCTTAATTAACTATTAAGTTCTGGTATTAATTTTCACCTTTCAGTTCATCAATTAAAAACCTAAGACGTGATTGATTGGTGATCAGGCATTCTACCAACTCTTATTCATGCATATAATAGTTAATCTTAATCAATCTAGAAGTATCACTATTAGGGTTCCAACATTCAACTCATCAACATAGTATCATCATATCACAAGTGGGTTTACCAAAACCCTATATCAAATTTACTCACACATCATATAAACAGAAACCAAATTCATATCTATTAAGTAAACCATTCAAGTTTAATATAATCTAAAGAGAAGGAGTAGAAGTAGAAGTAAAGAACTAAAGTAGAAAGATGTAACCTGGTTTGCAGAAAAGTAAAGATGAAATAGAACCTTCAATGACTGTAAATCCTATTCTAGAATATAAATTCAACAATGATTCAAGTAAAAACCTAACCCAAGAGTGTTTTCTAGGCCTAAAAACTGAGTATAAGGTGTCTCTCTCGGTCTCCATATCTTCCTCTCCGTTTCCCTATGCATATGTATCACTTGGCTGCCCAAAACCCTAAGAAAACACATGCTGTACAAACTCGAAGCACGGTCATATTCGAGGACACAGCCTGGCCATGCTTCGGGCTGGATTCTGGGAAGTTTCTACATCTTTGGCCTAGAGCACGGCCTGGTCATGCTTCATGCACACCAAGCACGACCTGGCCATGTTGGGAGCTTCCATGCTCCTTTCTTGCCAATTTTTGGTGTGTTGCCTCCTTGTTCCTCCTTACCATATTCCAAGTCCATATGGCTCCTCTCATGATTGTTTTCCCTTGCTTCTTGGCCTCTTTTGCACACCTACAAGCATAAAACAAACCAAAGCAGTATCCAGAGCAAAGCATAACCAAATACAAGGAAATAATCACAAGTTTACTACTAATTAGGGGATAAAATATAACCAATAAACACTCAAATTTCTCCTTTATCAAAAAGGTGTTACAAACTTTCTGTTAAATGATTCAGTGGGGTCAGACTTATTGTAAGATGTCATTGATAAAGAAATTGATTAAAAAAAGAATACAAGCGACAGAATACAGGTCAAAAGACTATAAAGACCATGAATGTTGAGCACTAAAAATGATTAGTTGGTGACCAAATATTTTTAAAAGACTCACGCATGAAAGAGGTAATGAGGTTTGGAAAGAAGGAAAAAGTTAAGCTTTAGTATATAGACTCTTTTGAAATCTTGAACAAAGTAAGTATAATAGTATATCGCCTAGTCTTCCCATCTGGATTAAGTGATGCAGTCTTTCTTTCATCAATGCTAAGGAAGTACCTATCAGATTTTTCTCATGTTATCAGATTCCAAGAAATTCAATTGGACAATAATTTGGCTTAATTATGAAGAAGAAAAAAAGATCTCTATTATTGATCAACAAGTGAAAACTTATGGTTGAAGGAAATCCCTATGGTTAAGGTTATTTGGAAAAATCAATCAAGTGAAGAGACCCCTTAGAAATTAAAGATGATATACGAAAGAGATATCCCCAATAGTTTGAGTAATGAGGTTAATAATTGTAATAAATACATAGGCTTCATTCCCTACTTATGATAAGATGGTTTGAAATTTAGGGACCAAATTTTTTAAGTGGGAAGAATGTAACACCTCTAAGATTTAATAATTTTTATTTATGTATGGATTAATAAAAAAAAATATAGAAGTAGGGATGTAATTGAAATATTTTAAGGATGAAAATAAAAACTTAATAATATTTTTGGGGTCAAATTGTAATTTTCTAAAAGTTTAGGGGTCAAAATGTAAATAATGAAATTTACAAGGACCTCCCTGAAAAATTGAATTTTTGCATAATGGTCCCTCCATCAATATAAAAAAAAAGGAAAAATTCTTCCCGTAATGAGGTATGTGAATAGTTCCTATTTCTCCTCCATTTTTTCTCTCTAAATCTGGAGTACTTTCGAGCATTCGATCTGAAAACTAAGGGTACCACTAGATTTAAAATGAAAAGTACTACGATATTGGCCAAATAATTTTTCAAATCAGTTGAGGAATCGCCATAAATCGAAAGTAGAAAATCTTAGAAAAAGCTAAACTCTAAAACTCCTATTTAGAGACTTCAAATTGAAAATCTAACACCATAAATGGATTCAAGAGATAGATTAACATTAAGATATGAAATTTTTTTAGCCATCTAACAACTTTTTGTGTGTCGTGAATAGTAAATTCGGCATGTATGAATAGTGATTCCAGCGATAAATAGTACGCATCAGTTGACTAGTGTTGACCAAACTCCCGAAGGCCAAATTTCACGATCTCGGAGTCATTTCTAGGTTTTTAAACTCTCTAAACTCGATTTTGAAGTCTATTTTGTCAAATTTAGATTGGAAAAGTGTATTTTGAGCTGTCCAACCTGAAGCCTTACCCTGTGAATAGATAATTATTTCTATCACTTACCCTATGCTCTTCTTGAAATTTAAATGTATAATTAGTTATGTTCACCAGTTATTTATACTATTATATGTCTCTAAAATAGATTAAATTACCTAATTTATTTGCTAACTAGCATATTGTTCAAGAAGAGTATAGTTTTGTATAATGATTTTAAAGCCATTAAACATGTGATTTTGCATACATTTCTCGACAGTATAAAAAGTGAATATTTTATACACGCAGCATTGATCTGTAAAGCTATAAGATTACCTTGAAAAAAGGACATGTATATGTGATGAACCCTGACTAGGAAGTTTATGACAGATGAGCTGTACTAAGATTGAAATTTTGTAATATACTGAAAGCTCTATTTTAAATGATATGGCATATGTGTAAAAGATAATTTCTGTGGAGGAATCATATTGGAAACACTGTTTGCTAACAACAAGTGATGTTAGCCCTGGTGTATCTTGACACCTCAGCTAGCAGGGGTGGTGCTAACCTCATGTGACGGTCAACACATGGGATATGATGTGTGAAGGAGAGCGGGATAACTCCTATCTGGGTGAGATGCCAACTATATGATATGTGATTTGTCCTCCCTTGCTATGCCCATATTAAAATCCCTCTGCATGTCCTCTTAAATGGTGGTAGGCCAAATTTTAGCTAGGATGCTGAGTTTAGGTAAATCCTACACCACTAAAATACAAAAGGGCTTGAACTCTAATATGGTGGTTCTTATATGTGATCCTCGTAATATTATCATGAGAAATATTTTGATGCATAATAATATTTGAATAATAAGCATATTGTATTGTATATGATTTTGCTAAATGTGATTTGAACTGAGAATATTAAAAATGCAGGTCCCATATGGATGTACTTCTGAACTGTAATTTTGAATGTGATAAATTTTAATATATGAGTACATCCATATATTGACCTAAAAGTTCATACTCACTGAGATTTCAAACTCACTACACGATATTTCTACGTTTTTCAAATAACAAAACAAAATTTGGTCATTTCCCTTTAGATAGTTGATCAGATAGACGACATAATCTCTTGGTGACCCTATTTTGTTTCTAGGGCTCGTAGATTTTGGTTATATTGTACTTGTACTCTAGAGTATGCTCTGAATGCCACAGGCAGGATCCTTACTTCTATTGTACTTTGATGTTTATAGACTTGGTATGTATATTGTGTATACATGGGAATACCTATCTGTAAAGGAGTGTATTATACATGTTATGAAAAATATATGTTCGTAAAGTATGTGTTTCACGTGCCCTAAAATTAAGGGCGTGACAATTTTAATAAAATGTTCAACATAATAGTTTAGAGGATTGTCTTAGATTTAAATGGACATCAAGATCACCTCAATTGAAGTTAAAATGAGGGAGTTATACTCTAATTAGTGAGAGAAGGTTAAGCTGGATGAAAACTTGCATCAGTGGACAACACACAACACAGAGCATGGCTGTGTTCTAGGACATGGCCAGGCCAAGTTTGGTGCGCGTAAGGTGTAACATCCCTAATTTCGTTTCTTTTATTGATAAAAGTACATAAAAATTTAATTAAGAAAATAAAATTTATTAGAAAATATTTTAGATATCTAAGGAAATATAATCCTTAGAAATTCTTCACCTTATGTATATGCATAGAAAATGTTTCTAACATTAAGAGAACAAATAAAGAAGGAAAACCTAATAGGAAAGAAATTAGAAATAACATACTAAAGAGATGCAAAATTCTTGGATAAGGAAGATAAATTTTTAGAAACAAGTAAAGGTCTTAAAATTTCAAGAACATTGAATTAGGGAAATTTTTCCTAATTCAAGAACTAGAGTTACTAAGTTTAAAATCTTTACTCATACATTGGGCTTTTACCTATGGACACTTCATATAGAGTTCTTTCCACTTCACATAAGTTTCTAGCAAGCCATTGGATAACCTAAGCAAGAAATAAAACATAGACTTGGACTAGGATATAGTAATTGGACCAATAGCCCAAAAATTATGAAAATGTGACCAAGCCCTCCAAGAAAGGTAGAATTTTATCCAAAGCAAAGAAAATGGGTAGGAATAAGCCCAAATCCAAGAGGAAAAATAAAATAAAATAAATTAGGTGATGATATAATAATGTAATAATAAAGATTAGGTTACATGGCATTAAGACAAAAATTTAGCAAGTGGTGTGATTCTACATTCATCATTTTGGCAAGTGGCATGATAATACAAGGCTTTAGGACAAAAACATCTATATCCTACACTCATAATTCTAGCAAGTGGTATGATAATACATGGCATTAGGACAACAAATTCCTATCCCACACAAATAATACCAACCAAATAATGGAGATTCAAGGGCTAAAAATTTGCCACCTAAAAAGGCAAACCTATCATACTTGTTTAAGACAAAAGAAAATGGAAAAGAATCCCTAAATCAAAGGGACCTTGTCCCTTATCTTAAGAACATATCATCATAATTTTCAAAATACAAATCTCCTTTTCCTATGCATATCTTGACTAAGGAAGAGGAAGACAAGAACATAAGTTGTTTGTTTTCCAAAAATTCAACAAAGTGTATCCTAATTGTGATAAGGTAGACCCATGATCATGAAAGGTGAATTATTTGGTGGTCCATATAAGAAAACCCACCCTTACAACATTATAATTTCGTCCAAGTGACGGAGAGGAAAAATAGAAGCAAAGTAGAGTGAGGAAAGGAGAGGAAGAAAGGAAGAAAGAGGAAGGAGAAGTCTAGGGGACTAAGTGCTCCAAGTAAGTTTAACAATATTTCTTTTTGAAGAAAACTTTTGAAACTTATAATATTTATATGAGATTTTGATCCTAGAACTTTGATGATTTGTCATGTATGTTGTTATATCATGTTACATATTGATCTTGCATGTGATGTATGTTTGAATACTTAGGTTGGTACAGATAGTTCTGCATGGGTATGGCTATGGGTGGCAGAATTTTAAGCTTCTATGTTTTAATTTCTGGGCATTATCTAAAGCGAATTAAAATATATGGTTAACATAAGAACTAAAGATATATGTGTCACAAATTTTTAGCCACTGGAATCATTCAATTTGGAGTCCATATGAGGTAGATATGATCTGATTAGCAAGCAAATGTCAGAAAATGGTTCATCGGGGAATAATATGTTAGGATAGCTACTATGTTTTAATTTCTGGGAATTATCTGTAGGGAATTAAAATAAATAGTTAACATAAGAATTAAATATATATGTGTCACAGATTTGTAGCCATTGGAATCATTCAATTTGGAGTTCATATGAGGTAGATATGGTCTGATTAGTAAGCAAATGTCAGAAAATGGTTCATCAGGGAAGAATATGTTAGGACAACTTCTGTATTTTAATTTCTGAGAATTATCTGTTTGGAATTAAAAAACATGGTTAACATAAGAATTATATCTATGTGTGTCATGGATTTTAATCCACTGGACTCATTCAATTTGGAGTCCATATGAGGAAGATATGAGCTGATTAGTAATCAAAGGTCAGAAAATAGTTCATCAGGGAAGATTATGTTAGGATAGCTTCTATATTTTAATTTCTGAGAATTATCTGAATGGAATTAAAATAAATGGTTTAACATAAGAATTATAGCTATGTGTGTCATGGATTTTTAGCCACTGGAATCATTCAATTTGGAATCCATAGGAGGAAGATATGAGCAGATTAGTAGTCAAAGGTCGGAAAATGGTTCATTGGGGAAGATTATGTTGGGAGAGCTTCTGTATTTTAATTTCTGAGAATTATCTGTATGGAATTAAAATAAATGGTTAACATAAGAATTATCGCTATGTGTGTCATGGACTTTTAGCCACTGGAATCATTCAATTTGGAGTCCATATGAGGAAGATATGAGTTTTTTTGTAGTCAAAGGTCAGAAAATGGTTCATCAGGGAATAATATGTTAGGATAGCTTCTGTATTTTAATTTCTAGAAATTATCTGTATGGAATTAAAATAAATATTTAACATAAGAATTATAGATATGTATGTCACGGATGTTTAGCCACTGGAATCACTCAAGTTGGAGTCATTATGAGGTAGATATGGTCCGATTAGTAGGTAGAGGTAAAAACCTATCCGAGAAGAAATAACCTATACATTTAGGGAGTAATATCACCTTGATTTCTTAATATTTCGCTACAATGTTCAACATAATAGTTTTGGATAATTGTTTCATCTTGAAATTGACACCAAGATCACCTACATCAGAGTTAAATTAAGGGATTTATGCTCTGATTAGTAAAAGAAGGTTAGATAGGATGAAAACCTGCATCAAGAAAATAAAGAATTAAAATTAGTATTTAAAAAAGAAGATGAATCTTAATAAATGACTACTATAGCCATAGCCATTGCCATTGTATGAACTTCTTACCATCTTAAGTGTAAAATTTTGACATGGAAATATTTTATAAAGTGATATTTGAAATGGTTATGTTCATGGCATGATTACCAATGATTTTTGGTAATAATTATATTTTGATGAACATACTTGTTATTGAAAGCATATTTTTGGCTATCATTGTGAAAAGAAAAGAAATGAGCACGGTCACATGGCAATCCGTGTGGTGCACTAGTAGGGGACGCCCTACCAACGATTATGATTATGATTATGTTAAAAGAAAGAGAAAGTGTGCCATGTCGGACGAAGCGAGAAAAGCTCGTACCGGAGAGTAGAGGATACTCACCCTGACCGGGGTAGCTTGAAATAAGAATAAGTTGTTGGCCATCATATGATATTCTAAAAATAGTTATTCCTATCATACATATTATTACTGTATGATTCTTATGTGCATAGATATAATGCATTCATGTGACTAAAGATATTTTCTGTAGTTTATACAGCTGAACATGATGTGATGAGCTAAATTGATGATGATTTATTGTTGAACTTACTGGGATTTAATTCTCACTATATTTCCATATCATGTTCAGAAAATTAGTTATGCAAATTTTTCTATAGCTCTGGCTTTTAGTGCACGTTGGATCGAGTACTTTATGTTGGGCAGATCCCAGAAGCAAATAAAATGTTTGTGGTCAAGTTGGCTTAGATCCCGGTTAAGGTGCAACCACTCGCACCTGTATCTCCGGAATTGATCAACCAGAATAAATAAGATGTAGATTTTATGTGTTTGATATGTTGTACGTATGTTTTGATGAATGACATGTTTGTGAACTCTGTATTGTATAAATTAAATAAATGTTATATTGAGTTAAGTTGTAACGAGGTAATAACTTCATGGTATTTTTTAAAAAAAAATTGATACTTAAATGGAGTTGTTACATGTTGCAAAATCTAATTTGTAGCAGCTGCTTGAGCTTGAATAGTTGCGCCTATGTTATTTAAAGTAGCATCTGCACTGCTTGGCATATTCCTTCTTGGTGGTGCCATAACTCACTGTATTAGTAAAGCAAAATATTAGTCACTATTGAGGTGATCAAACTCAACAGCAGTTCAAAATTTTACAGTAGTTATCACTCTACACAAAACTAAAAATAAGAAATACTAGTACTTTCTTACTGAATTTATTCGCTACCTTATACAACATTTCCACATAACTATTCAAGACTCCTCTAAGTCCATCTAGTTGACCACCCACCCCATGGTCGCCTAAGATCGACCGCTCTTATGCCAACTTTGTAACGTCCAATTTTTACTTTCATTTATTATTATTATTATTATAGCAACTTTATAAGATCCGATTTACTTTTATTTTTATTTATTTACTTTTTTTTCACATTTCGCATATTAAATCTGCCATATGTAAAAACACAATATATATATATATATATGTTACAAACCTCACACATGTAATAATTATACAATACAACATTTCAGTACATAAACGAGAGTTCCTATTCAGCACTCCACCCTTTAAACACAAAGCGTGAGGAGGTGGTGCTGACTTTGAGATCTTCATTTGTAATGCCATTCCCTATCATTTCTCATTTCTTTTTATCTGAACATAACACAATAATAATAGTGAGAACTTAACATAAATAAAATATGATGAGAAAACAGGAGTTATGTTCAGTTGTATAAGCTACAGAGAAATATCAAGATTTTGAGATAAAATCATAACTTTTGTTTATGCATAATTATCATACTATATATACATTGAAAATCTATTTTTTTTATAATGCTCAACCATGTCACGGCTTTTAATTTACTCATTTGCTATACGCATAGTGACCAATTGACTACAGTCACAATAAGTGATCAGGGAATGTGAGTACATCACCCTCCTACCCCCTCACATTACCACTATCACCCGGTTGAAGTGGCCCTCCCTTGGCTCACTCAAGCTAATAGGGCGTCCCCTACTCGGTACCGTCTCAAGCCATACAACACGGCGATATTCATCCATACATATAAATACATATATATATATATATATATATATATATATATATATATATATATATATAAATGCATATTCATCAAATGCAATATATAAATATCAAGCAACTCGCCATGAACTTTACGTTTGCCATTTTCAAGCAACTCACCATGAGCTTTACGCTTGCCATTATCAAGCAACTCGCCATGAGCTTTACGCTTGCCATTCAATCTCATTTATAATATTTCATGCATCATTTTTATATCCAATAATTAATAATCATTCATCATATACCAAATGTCCAATATAATTAATTTTGAATCAAATAAAGAAAAGGGTAATTTATGATACCAAAATCATCATTATAAAGGTATTTTTCTTAGAAATTTGCTGCCTAAAAATCTTTCAACAAACAAAACTATTTTTACGTAGAAAACAATGAAAAATATGATAATCCAGCACCTAACACGGCCTATCCGTGTTGAAATAACCCAGAACATGGCCTGGACGTGTTCTGTGACCTTTCCTCACTTATTCAACCATATCTCCCTCATACGAACTCCAATTAAGGTGATACTAAAGCCTATAAAACTCTAAGATAATTATCTACAACTTTTGTGTTGATCATTGTTTTAGATTCTTTACGGATTATTCCCAGAAAATTAAAGCCAAAACGCTTATTTTTACTATCCTAGATTCGGAACTCTGCTTAATTAATCAGCCATATCTCCCTCATATGGACTTCAAATGTAGTAATTTCAAAGCCTATAAATCCGTGAGACATATATCTACAATTCATATGTTGACCATTTCTTTAAATTTGTTGTGTCTATGTTTTACTAAATTAACAAAAGCGCACAGCGTAGTTGTAGTTAGTCCAGCGAGTACAGGTCGTATCCTACAGAGAATAATGTCAATTACTAGAATGATGCAAAATATGCTATCTAAATCGATGTAATTCAATGAAGAGTTTGTCACAATTAAGTAAATTAAGGATTCAATTAACAAAAGCCTAAGGTTAGGGTTCACCATACTTATGATATTCAACATTCAACATGTACCTCTAATTGCAATTATCTAGGTTATTGGGGATGGTTTAGCCTTAATTAACTAGCAACCTCTTTCAAGCGTTACTAATCGTACCTAGGTTAATCCAATTACCTACTTTCATGGTTCTTAGTTCAACCTAAGTCCATTAAGTTCTATGCCAACCATGGAATACAATTAATCGATTTTCTCATGCCCACTAATTGATTCATTCCTAGAGAACCTTAAACTACTTTCGTGATTAATGTAACATCCTAAGTTAGATAAATTTAAGGATGAGTAGAAAATACATATGAAAAGTGATTAAGATGCTTAGTTATGTGACTATAAGGCAAGTATAAAATAGGTGACATAGTTAATATGGAATCATATAAATAAAATATTTTTGGACCATAAATGAGAGGAATAGGATACAAATATATTCCTTAGGATGCTACTAATTTAGGATTAGCAACATAATAAGGAAGGAAGAAGCATCATGTGATGCAATATATATATGCAAGTAATTCCTCTCACCTCCACCATGCATATTATACATTTACATATGCAAAAGGAGAAGCCTTACATGTGTGTATATATATATATATATATATATATATATATATATATATATATATATATATAGTTTCTCTCAATTACACCATGCATATCCTAGTATACATATCATAATGCATGCACGTGAGAATGGAAACAAAAACACCAGCACTTTGGTAGGTTAAAAACACAAATGCAGCTAGGAAATGCAACCTGAAACGTGCACCCAACCTTGCCCCACATCCAGCATCTTCCCGCCATCTTGCTCCACCAATAACCAGCAGAAAACCTGCCCCACATGCAGCAGACTCATGCCCATCTTTTCCAGTAGAATGCACGCCACATTTGCTCCATTAGACAGCAGGAATCAGTGCCACATCAAGCAGAAAAAGACACCCACATGGCAGTATCCTCACGGTACATTTGCTCCTAAACCAAGCAGGAAAAAAAACATCACATATTTGCCCTATAAACCCAACAGAAACACACCCACCCACTGCAGTAAAAATGCACACCCCACCTACAGGATTCACGCTCCCATCTACTCCAAGAAAGCTGTAGTTTCACGCCCATACAACCAGAAACATCCATGCATGCAAGTATGTGGCAGCTTGTCTTCCTTTTATGTGTTATACACCCACTCCCCCACTGAGAATATTATAATGCATGCACCTATGTGGAGAGGCAGCAGAAAACCTGCTCCCTGCCCTGTAAAAACAAGGGAATCCCTGCAACCATGGTAGCCACCTCCTTGCATTCAGAAATGGTGCAGCAGAAAACACATACCCTTGCCTCACGCCAGTAGGAAAAATGAGAGAGGGACGTAACCAAAAACTCAAGTGGCAAGAGGAAGGAAGAGGGAGAGAGTAGCCAGGAAGAAGAAGGAGGTTGAGGGAGGAGGAAGAGAGTGGAAAAACCAGAGAAAAGAATGGAGAGTTTCCTTCCCTCACCATAAGGTAGTGAGTGTTGAGGTTTGAAGCCTTGATCACCCCATATTTGGTGCAAGAAATGTGGCTGATTTGCAAAGGAAACCAAGAGGAGAAGGAAGCTGCAAATTGAGAGCCATAGGATTAGGTTTACATAAGGTAAGTCTGGCTTCTTATAAAAATTTGGTTTTGTGTTTATTAGGTTAAATTTTGACCCTGCATGGATGACATTCTGTCTAAAATATGAAAACATGTTCAACATAGAAGTTGTAGTCCTATGTCTTAGCCATAGCATTTGGAATCACATCAATCGGATTAAAAATGAGGGAATTATACTCCAGGAAGTGATGAGAGGTCAGAATCGGGTCTGGAATTCAGGCTAGTGAAGAATAGCTTCTGTTTTTGAATGTTTGGGACTAATCCATAAGGAATATGAAGTTGTGGTTAACATGAAAGTTGTATATAAATTTCTCACGATCTTATAGCCACTGGAATCAGAAAATTTTGAGTCCATATGAGTGAGTTAGGGTCTGATTAGTGAGTGAAGGTCATAGAGCATAGAAGGGTTAGGTTGAGAAAATAGAAACCTTTTTGCACCCGAAAATATTGGCTTAGTAAATTTATTTAATGGCCTTTAAATTCTCTAATTTTTGGTGAGAAGAGTCTTAAAATGTTCATAATCAATTCTAGAAATTTTCATGATTTTTGAGAACCTACAACTAGGTCTTTTACAATTAAAACAGTGTTGAGGACAATTTGTTGGACAGCTTAGACTGTTGATGGAAAGACAAACTATTGAAGAGGTTAGATGTTGAATTTTCGTATGAAAAGTTTATGAAATATTATAGGATTCCTAATTAAGGATCCCACCAAATTTTAGAAAATTCTGGGCAGGTTAAGGCACATAATAAAATTTAGAAATTTGGTAGGGTAGGAAATGAGGCAGAACAGGACATAACAGGGGACAGCTTTAAACCTTGGGTTATTTGAGGGGACAAATGAATTATTTTTTACTTGAAATTTTTATGGTGACTATATAACATATCTAGGATGCTTCATATAAAATATCATGAATTTTGAAATAGTTTTACTAATCCAAATCGATGCAAAACAGAATAGAAATGGAACCAAAACTAAATTGCACTGTCCTGGATATGGAGGTAGTGTTTGGGGTTGAATGGAAGATTTAAGGGCTGAGAAAATTATGAAACAAAATAAACATGTCATACAAAATTTTAGAATTTTTAGAGGCCTTTTGTCATATTTAATAATAACCCCAAATCTCAACAAAATCATAGTTTTGTTTTGAGGAGCAGAAGATTTTAAACTAGAGATTTATAACTTTAGGTACTAATATGCATGCATTAACCAAGAACTCTTATATGTTTTAGTTTGAGTTGCTGGTAGTAACATTGGCAGCCCTGGAAAGGAAGTGATTATGCTAGAATTGAGGTAGCTAGCTCTTCCTTAAAACACTCTTTATGTTTATGAACTTGAATTTATGAATTTTCATTAATTGCCTGACTTTATGCTATGATGAATGATGGTCTAAAGATATGTTATGTATGCATTCTCGGGAATTAACGGGGTGCACAAAAGGGTGCCAAGTAAGCCCTATTTCTCTCACGATTGGCCAATAATAGGAGATGCATAGCCCTTTGCGGGTATGGCCGTATTTGACTGCATTGGGTAAGTAGACCATGATGTTATGGGTCTGTGTGACCAAGATGCCGTATGTATGATGTATGGTCAGTGCTTATGTTTCAGTGAAATAATTTGAGATGTTATAAGGAATGGAATGTGCACTATTTTTCTATAAAAAATTTGCTAGCTATTGAGATTATCATCTCACTTTTTATGTCCACATAATCACATTCCAGGTATTCCAGCAAGAGGTGAGCAACAAGGGTCTCAAGGTTGACTTATATGATCATGATTGTATTTTCTTTGGTTGTGTACCATTTATGTGGGATAGCCTAGATAAGTGCCAGGTCCCTTTTAGACAGCTAATAATGTGATATAATATAAGTTATGGACTGTACCCCTTTTCTTTATGGCATGAGATCCTTTATGTTGTAAGTAATGCATATCATGCCTAGCTAGTTGTCTATAGGGAAATGAGATTTGAAAATGCTTGGAATAGCTTGAAGTACTTGTATGCTTTCCCAAAAATGATAACAAACAATATAAGTTAATAGGTTAATGTATGGGCTAGGTGGTCATTGCCAAGGATTTATAGATAATAAGGAACATTCTACGATTACGATTTCGAGGTGCTACAATTAAGATATCCCTAATTAACTATTAGGTTTTAGTATTAATCTTCAACTTTCAGTTCATAAATTAATATCCTAAGACGTGATAAAATGTTGGCCAGACATTCATCAACTCATATAATCAATGCATAATAGCTAATCCTAATTAACCATGGATAACACAATTAGGGTTCCAACACTTCAATTGTCACAATGTATCATCAAATCATAAGTGGGTTTACCGAAACCCTAGATCAAAAATCTACTCAAGCATGATAGAAAGATAAATCAAAACCATAATCCAATTCATTAAGTAAATCTATTCAATACAAACCAAGAGAAAGAGTAGAAGTAGAGATGAGTGTAGAGATAGAAAGATAGAACCTGGATGAAGAATGTAATGATGAAATACAAACTTGAATTGCTGTAAATTCTACTCTAAGAACATGAATTAAACATTAATCCTTTTCTTAAACCTAATCTAATGGTGTTTCCTAAGCCTAAAACTAAGTAAAACATAGACTTGGACTAGGATATAGAAATTGGACCGGTAGCCCAAAAATCATGAAAACGTGACTAAGCCCATTATGAAAGGAAGAATTTTAACCAAAGTAAAGAAAATGGGCAAGAATGAGCTCAAAACCAAGAGGAAAAATAAAAATAAAAATAAAAATAAAAATAAAGTGATGAAATAATGGTGTAATCAAGATTAGATGACATGACATTAAGACAAAAATTTAGCAAGTGGTGTGATATCCTACATTCATAATCTTAGCAAGTGGTATGATAATACATGGAATTAGGACAAAACATCTATATCCTACACTCATAATTTTAACAAGTGGGTAATAATACATAACATTATGACCAAACATCCTTATCCTACACAAATAATTTTAGCTAAGCAAGGAAGATTCAAGGGTTGGAAATTTACCACCTAAAAAGGCAAACCTATCATAACTGATTAAGACAAAAGAAAAAGGAAATGAATCCCTAAATCAAAGGGACCTTGTTCCTTATCTTAAGAACATATTATCATAATTTTCAAAATACAAATCTCCTTTTTCTATGCATATCTTGACTAAGGAAGAGGAAGACAAGAACATGAGGAAGGTAGCATATCTTGACCCTTATAGCATTACATTTCTTCCAAGTGAGGGAGAGAAAAATAGAAGCAAGGTAGAGTGAGGAAAGGAGAGGAAGAAAGGAAGAAAGAGGAAGGAGAAGTCTAGAGGACTAAGTGCTCCAGGTAAGTTTAACAATATTTCTTTTTGAAGAAACATTTTGAAACTTGTAATATTTATATGAGATTTGGATTTTAGAACTTTAATTATTGGTCATGGATGTTGTTATATCATGTTACATATTATGTATGTTTGAATACGTAGGCTGGTGTAGATAGTTCTGCATAGGTATGGCTATGGGTGACAAACTTTTAAGCTTCTATTTTTCAAATTCTAGAAAGAATCAGTAAGGAATTAAAACAAATGGTTAACATAAAAAAATGTAGATCTATGTCTCCCGGATTTTTAGCCACTGGAATCATTCAATTTAGAGTCCATATGAGGTAGATATGGTCGGATTAGTAATATGTTAGGATAGCTTCTGTGTTTTAATTTCTGGAAACATTCTATAGGGAATTAAAATAAATGGTTAACATAAAAATTATATTTATATGTGTCATGGAATTTTAGCCACTGGAATCACTCAATTTAGAATTCTCATGAGGGAGATTTGGACAAATTAGTAGGTAGAGGTCAGAACTTACCCGATAAGAAATAACCTGTACTTTAAGAGAGTAATATCACCATGATTTCTTAATTTTTCACTATACTACTGAACATAATAGTTTTAGATAATTGTTTTATCTTTAAATTGACACTAAGATCACTTAAATCGGAGTTAGATTTAGGGAGTTATGCTTCGATTAGTAAGAAAAGATCATATAGGACAAAAGCGTACATCAAGAAAATAAAGGAATAAAATTAATATTTAAAAAAGAAGAAGAATCTTATAAATAAAAATAATAAATGACTAGAAGTTGCTATAGCCATTGTCAATGCATGAACTTCTTACCATTCTAAGTGTGTAATTTTGACATGTAAATATTTTGATAAAACATTATGGTATGTGAGTATAATGAGCATACTTGTTATTGAAATCATATTTTTGGCTATTAATATAAAAAGAAAAGAAATAAGCACGGTCACATGGCGATCCGTGTGGTGCACCAATAGGGGACACCCTACCAACAGTTATGATTATGTTAATGAGAAAAGAAAGAGAAAGTGTGCCATGTCAGACGGAGCGAGAAAAGCCCGTACTAGAGAGTAGAAAATACTCACCCTGACCGGGGTAGCTTGGTATGAGAATAAATTGATAATTACCATATGATATTCTGAAATTAGTAAATCTTGCCATACATGGCATTACTGTACGATTCTCATGTACATAGAAAAAGTACATTCATGTGACCAAAGATATGTGCTTAAGTTTATACAGATGAACATGACGTGATGAGCTATATTGATGATGATTTATTGTTGAACTTACTAGGATTTAAATCTCACTATATTTCCTTGTCATGTTCAGAAAATTAGTTATGCAGATTTTTCTATGGCTATGGCTTTTAGTGCACATTGGATCGAGTTACTCTATGATGGGCAGATCCTAAATAAAATGTTTGTGGGCGAGTTGGCTCAGATCCCAGTGAAGGTGCAACCACCCGCACCTATATCTCCAGAATTGGTCAACTAGAATAAATAAGATGTAGATATTTATGTGTTGAAATGTTGTACGTACGTTTTGATTAATGACGTGTATGTGAACTCTATATTGTATAATAATAAATAATAATAATAAAGTTGTTACAATAAAGGTACATAAATATTTAATTAAGGAAATAAAATTTATTAGACAATTTTTAGATATCTAAGGAAATATAATCCTTAGAAATTCTTTACCTTACGTGTATGCATAGAAATGTTCTAACATTAATGGAATAGGTAAAGAGAGAAAACCCAAGAGAAAAAATAAAAAATAAAAAAAAATAAAGTGATGGAATAATGGTGTAATCAAGATTAGGTGACATGGCATTAAGACAAAAATTTAGCAAGTGGTGTGTTATCCTACATTCATAATTTTAGCAAGTGGTATGATAATCCATGGCATTAGGACAAAACATCTATACCCTACACTCATAATTTTAGCAAGTGGGTAATAATACATAGCATTATGACAAAACATCCTTATCTTACACAAATAATTTCAGCTAAGCAAGGAAGATTCAAGGGTTGGAAATTTGCCACCTAAAAAGGTAAACCTATCATAATTGATTAAGACAAAAAAAATGAATCCTTTAATCAAAGGGACCTTCTCCCTTATCTTAAGAACATATTATCATAATTTTCAAAATACAAATCTCCTTTTCCTATGCATATCTTGACTAAGGAAGAGGAAGACAAGAACATGAGTTGTTTGTTTTCCAAAAATTCAACTAAGTGCATCCTAATTAGGATAAGGTAGACCCATGATTATGAAAGTTGAATTATTTCATAGTCTATATAAGCAAAACCCACCCTTATAACATTAGAATTTTCGTCCAAGTGAGGGAGAGTAAAAACAGAAGCAAGGTAGAGTGAGGAAATGAGAGGAAGAAAGGAAGAAAGAGGAATGAGAAGTCTAGAGGACTAAGTGTTCAAAGTAAGTTTAACAATATTTCTTTTTTGAAGAAAATTTTTAAAAATTGTACTATTTATATGAGATTTTGATCTTAGAAATTTGATGATTGGTCATGGATGTTGCTATATCATGTTACATATTATGTATGTTTGAATACTTAGACTGGTGTAGATAGTTCTATAGAGGTATGGCTATGGGTGGCAAAATTTTTAGCTTCTATTTTTAAAATTCTGGGAAGAATCGAAAAATAATTAAAACAAATGGTTAACATATAAAATTTAGATCTATGTCTCACAGATGTTTAGCCAGTGAAATCGCTCAATTTGGAGTCTATATGAGGTAGATATGGTCTGATTAGTAAGCAGTGGTCAAAAAATGGTTAATAAGGGAAGAATATGTTATGATAGCTTCTGTGTTTTAATTTTTGGGAACATTCAGAAGGGAATTAAAATAAATGGTTAACATAAGAATTATAGATATATGTGTCAAGAATTTTTATCCACTAGAATCACTCAACTTGGAGTCCATATGGGCAGATATGGTCCGATTAGTAAGCAGTGGTCAGAAAATGGTTAATCAGGGAAGAATATGTTAGGATAGCTTCTGTGTTTTAATTTCTGGGAACATTCTGTAGGGAATTAAAATAAATGGTCAAGATAAGAATTATAGATATATGTGTCACAGATTTTCGACCACTAGACTCACTCAACTTGGGGTCCATATGAGGTAGATATGGTATGATTAGTATGCAGTGGTCAAAAATTGGTTAATCAGGGAAGAATATTTTATTATAGCTTCTGTGTTTTAATTTCTGGGAATATTTTGTAGGGAATTAAAATATAAGATTCACATAACAATTATTGCTATATGTGTCACGGATTTTTAGCCACTGGAATCACTTAATTTGGAATTCTTATGAGGGAGATATGGACAAATTAGTAGGTAGAGGTCAGAACCTACCCGAGAAGAAATAACATGTACTTTGAGAGAATAATATCACCTTGATTTCTTAATATTTTGCTAAACTATTCAACATAATAGTTTTAGATAATTGTTTTATGGTTAAATTGACACCAATATCACCTACATCGGAGTTAATTAATATTTAAAAAAGAAGAAGAATCTTATAAATGAAAATAATAAATGACTAGTATATGCCATAGCCATTGCCATTGTATGAACTTCTTACCATCTTAAGTGTGAAATTTTGACATGGAAATATTTTATAAAGTGATATTTGAAATGGTTATGTTCATGGCATGATTACCAATAATTTTTGGTAATAATTATATTTTAATGAACATACTTGTTATTGAAAGCATATTTTTGGCTATTATTGTGAAAAGAAAAGAAATGAGCACGGTCACATGGCAATCTGTGTGGTGCACCAGTAGGGGACACCCTACCAACGGTTATTATTATGCTAATGAGAAAAGAAAGAGAAAGTGTGCTATGTCAGACGAAGCAAGAAAAGCCCGTACCGAAGAGTAGAAAATACTCACCTTGATCGGGGTAGCTGGATATGATAATAAATTGATAGTCATCATATGATATTCTGAAAATAGTTAATCATGTCATACATGTCATTACTATATGATTCTTATGTGCATAGATATAGTGCATTTATGTGACCAAAGATATTTTTTGTAGTTTATATAGATGAACTTGACTTGATGAGCTCTATTGATGATGATTTATTGTTGAACTTATTAGGATTTAATTGTCACTATATTTTCATGTCATGTTCAAAAAATTAGTTATGCAGATTTTTCTATGGCTCTAGCTTTTAGTTCATGTTGGATCGAGTTACTTTATGTTGGGCAGATCCTAGAATCAAATAAAATGTTTGTGGTCGAGTTGGCTCAAATCCCGGTGAAGGTGCAACCACCCGCACTTGTTTCTCCAGAATTGGTCAACCAGAATAAATAAGATGTAGATATTTATGTGTTTGATATGTTGCACATACGTTTTAATTAATGACATGTATGTAAACTCTATATTGTATAAATTAAAAAACAATTGTTACATAAATGGAGTTGTTACATAATTGGTATCAGAGAAGGATGATCCTAAATGGCTAGTGAGTGGATGATTATCTTAATCGATCTT
Organism: Gleditsia sinensis; assembly: GCA_037074535.1. Classification (NCBI taxonomy): domain Eukaryota; kingdom Viridiplantae; phylum Streptophyta; class Magnoliopsida; order Fabales; family Fabaceae; genus Gleditsia; species Gleditsia sinensis. The sequence goes on from CM073463.1 coordinate 44,536,398, forward strand.
ATAGTGTCTTGAGTATGTTGTGGTTGTGCTATGTAGGGGATCAGTGATTTCATATAGGTAAGAAATTACTAGTATTTCTTATCTATATGCCGAGGTGCTGTTATGACTGTTGTTAAATATTTTTGAACTAACTATTGGGATTGATCAGCTCAATAGCAGCATAACTTTGTTTTTGCCACAATTGGAAATGACACCACCAAGGAGGAATCTGGCAAACAATGCGGAGGAAACCCTGCACAACCTGAAAATAGTTAATCCTGTCATACATGTCATTACTGTATGATTCTTATGTGCATAGATATAGTGCATTCATGTGATCAAAGATATTTGTTGTAGTTTATATAGATAAACATGACTTGATGAGCTATATTGATGATGATTTATTATTGAACTTATTGGGATTTAATTGTCACTATATTTCCATGTCATGTTCAGAAAATTAGTTATGCAGATTTTTCTATGGCTCTAACTTTTAGTTCATGTTGGATCGAGTTACTTTATGTTGGGCAGATCCTAGAATCAAATAAAATGTTTGTGGTCGAGTTGGCTCAAATCCGGGTGAAAGTGCAACCACCCGCACTTATATCTCCAGAATTGGTCAACCAGAATAAATAAGATGTAGATATTTATGTGTTCGATATGTTGCACATACATTTTAATTAATGACATGTATGTAAACTCTATATTGTATAAATTAAAAAAAAATTGTTACATAAATGGAGTTGTTACATAATTGGTACCAGAGAAGGTCGATCCTAAATGGCCAGTGAGTGGATGATTATCTTAATCGATCTTATAGTGTCTTGAGTATGTTGTGGTTGTGCTATGTAGGGGATCAGTGATTTCATATAGGTAAGAAATTACTAGTGTTTCCTATCTATATGCCGAGGTGGTGTTATGACTATTGTTAAATATTTTTGAACTAACTATTGGGATTGATTAGATCAATAGCAGCATAACTTTGTTTTTGCCACAGTTGGAAATGGCACCACCAAGGAGGAATCCGGCAAACAATACGGAGGAAACCCTGCACAACCTGACCACGGCAATTCGAGACCAAGTCATGACCACTAACCAAATTCTATAATACCTCCAGAATGCTAATAACTCGAATGGTGAGAATGGTGCTAACAACTGGATGGCTGGAAATGATAACAGCATATCCGAGTTCTTGAGGACTAGGCCACCTTGTTTTCAAGGCGGCTTTGACCCAATTGTAGCTGAAAGATGTATAAAGGAGTTAAAGAAAATCTTTGAAGTGATGGGCTGTACTGAGGAGCAACAAGTAATCTTCGCTACATATATGCTAAAAGATGAAGCAGAATACTAGTGGCGTGGAGCTAGAGAACTTTTAGCTCACCAGGGAAGGCAGATCACTTGGCAGGTGTTCAAAGACACCTTTTTGGAAAAGTACTTTCCAAGTACTGTGCGGGCGGAGAAGGAGATCAAATTTCTCCAACTCAAGCAAGGCAGCTTGACTATAGAACAGTACATTGCGAGATTTGAGGAGTTGTCTAAGTTCTCCTCTTACCTGCAATTTAACCCAGATAAAGAATGGAAGGCTGTTAAGTTTGAAGTGGGACTAAACCCGGAGATAAAGAATGTTGTTATAGCTATGGAGATCAAGGAGTTTGTACCTCTGATAAATAAATGCAGACTCCTGGAGAATAGTTTGAGGGCAGTGGAGGATGCGAAACAAAGACGGAACTTTTGGAAAGGGAAGAACGGGACACAAAATTTTGGCATAAATGTCAGAGGAAAAGAACAGGGTACTGGCAAGAGGCCAATGACTGTGAGTCCTCGACCCTTCCAAAAGAAGAGGTACAGTTATTGATGCTTAATGTAAATCAAGTTAATAGGGAGTTGAAGAATGGAATACTTGGATACATTCTCTTGTATTTATCAAACCTAGAAGTTGAATCGAAGCTTGATGAAATCCCAATAGCCAATGAGTTTCCTAAAGTATTTCCATCAAATATTCCAGGCTTACCTCCCAAGAGAGAGATAGAGTTCTCTATTGATCTATTACCTAGGATAGGGCCTATCTCTATTGCACCTTATAGAATGGCCTCGAAGGAAGTACAAGAACTTAAGAAACAGTTAGAGGAACTATTAGACAAGCAATTCGTTAAACCAAGTGTATCACCTTAGGGACCTCTTGTATTGTTTGTTAAGAAGAAAGACGGAAGCCTTAAACTATGCATAGACTATAGACAGATAAATAAGGTGACTGTCAAAAACAAGTATACTCTCCCTAAGATAGATGGCTTATTAGATCAACTGAAAGGAGCCTCTATCTTTTCTAAGATTGACTTGAGGTCAGGATATCATCATATTAAGATCAAGGAGGAGGATGCACCAAAAACTGCCTTCAGGATTAGGTATGGGCACTATGAGTTTCTCGTAATACCTTTCGGGTTGACAAATGCACCTGCAATTTTCATGGATTACATGAATCGCATTTTTCGACCCTACCTAGATTAATTTGTGGTAGTGTTCATTGATGACATCTTGATATATTCTAAGAGTGAGAAAGAACATGAACAACATATCTGAATCGTGCTACAAGTGCTGAAAGAGAAAAAGTTGTATGCTAAATTGGAGAAGTGTGAATTTTGGCTGTCAAAGGTAAAGTTTCTCGAACATGTCATCTCTAATAGAAGGGTATCCGTAGCTCCTAGCAAGACAGAAGCAGTGATTCAGTGGGAGAGACTAAAGACGGTTACAGAAGTCAGAAGTTTCCTGGGTTTGGCAAGATACTACAGGAGGTTTATACAAAACTTTTCTCGTATAACCTTACCATTGACTAAATTGACCAGGAAGGGAAGTCCTTTCAAATGGACTGATCAATGTGAAGTTAGTTTCCAAGAGCTTAAGACAAAACTGACCACTCCTCCTGTTTTAATTATTCCAGACCCTACAGGACATTTTGAAGTGTATAGTGACGCTTCAAAGAAAGGGCTAGGGTGTGTGCTTATGCAAGATAAGAGAGTAGTTGCTTACGTCTCTAGGAAACTGAGACTCCATGAAGAAAACCATCTATCCCATGATCTTGAATTGGTGGCGATGGTGTTTGCCTTAAAGATCTGGCAACACTATTTGTACGGGGCAACCATTAAAGTATATTGCGATCATAAGAGTCTTAAATACCTCTTTGATCAGAAGGAGTTAAATATGAGGCAACGAAGATGGGTAGAATTCCTCAATGACTACAAGTTTGAGATAAAGTATCATCTAGGAAAGGCGAATGTTGTAGCAGATGCCTTGAGTCGAAAATCTCTGCACATGGATCAGATGATGGTGTATGAGATGCAGATGCTAGAGGAGTTTCGAAATTTAAAGCTAGCCGCTACTCTTACTCCAAAGAAGCTAATCATCAATGGGTTAAGTATAGAGTGTGACCTTAGAGCCCAAATTAAAGAGGCTCAAGGCCACGACCAATACTTACGGGATCATATTGATCAGGAAGATTTTTCTGTTTTGGAAGATGGAGTATTCATGTACCAAGGAAGGGTCTGTGTTCCTCAAGACCAAGAGTTGAAGACTAAGATTCTACAAGAAGCGTATCAGAATAAATACTCAGTCCATCCTGGATCCACTAAAAATGTACCAGGACTTAAAGATGATGTATTGGTGGCCAGGGATGAAAAAGGACATTGTTGAGTTTGTGGCGAAATGTCTAAATTGTCAGAAGGTGAAGGTAGAGCATCAAAAGCCAGCGGGATTTTTACAACCTCTTGAGATCCTTAAATGGAAATGGGATAGTATTTCAATGGACTTTGTCATGGGCTTACCTAAGACTTCAGTTGGACATGACTCTATCTAGGTAATAGTTGACAGATTAACCAAATCTGCTCACTTTTTACCCATAAAAATTAACTATTCACTGGATAAATTAGCAAAATTGTACATCCAAGAAATAGTTAGACTGCATGGAATTCCCTTAAATATAGTTTCTGATAGAGATCTGAGGTTCATGTCGAGGTTTTGGAAGACGTTGTAGGAAGCTTTTAGTACTCAGTTGCAGTTTAGTACTGCCTACCATCCTCAGACTAACAGGCAAACAGAACGGATCATTCAAACCCTAGAAGATATGTTGAGGGCCTGTGTGATAGAGCAAGGTAAAGGATGGGATAAATACCTACCTTTAGTAGAGTTTGCTTATAATAATAGCTATCACTCTAGTATTAAGATGGCCCTCTATGAAGCTTTATATGGTAGAAAGTTCCGATCTATACTATGTTGGTTTGAGGTAGGAGAAAAGAACTTATTAAGTCCTGATCTAGTTCAACAAACCACTAAACAAATCAGGATTATACGAGACAAAATGCTCACAGCTCAGAGTCGGCAAAAAAGTTACTATGATAAGAGACATAGACCTCTAGAGTTTGAGGAAGGGGACCATGTATTTCTAAAACTTCCCCCGACCACTGGAGTTGGTAGGTCTCTCAAGACCAAAAAGCTAAATCTGCGATTTTTGGGACCCTAAATTCTGAAGAAAGTAGGGACATCAGCATATCAAGTTGCTCTCCCAACTAATTTATCCAACTTGCATAATGTTTTCCATGTATCACAGCTCCGGAAGTATCTTCCAGACTCCTCACATGTGATACGAGATGAACTAATCCAAATAAAGGACAACATGACATACCAACTAGTACCAGCATCTATATTGGACATTGACGTGAAGCAATTGGGGAACAAAACTATTTCCCTGTTAAGGTGTTATAGGAAGGTTTGACTCCGAAAGAAGCAACTTGGGAGCTAGAAGAAGTCATGAGGAAGAAATATCCGAAATTGTTCTTATTAGGTAATTTCTGAAATTTTGAGAACAAAATTTCTTTTAGGGGGAAAGAAATGTAACATCCCTAATTTCATTTCATGAATTGATAAAAGTACAAAAGTATTCAAAGTAACATCCCTAATTTTGTTTCTTTTATTGATATAGGTACATAAATATTTAATTAAAGAAATAAAATTTATTAGATAATTTTTAGATATATAAGGAAATATAATCCTTAGAAATTCTTCACCTTACGTGTATACATAGAAATGTTCTAACATTTATGGAATAGGTAAAGAGAGAAAACCCAAGAGGAAAAATAAAAAATAAAAATAAAATAAAGTGATGAAATAATGGTGTAATCAAGATTAGGTGACATGGCATTAAGATAAAAATTTAGCAAGTGGTGTGATATCCTACATTCATAATTTTAGCAAGTGGTATGATAATACATGGCATTAGGACAAAACATCTATATCCTACACTCATAATTTTAGCAAGTGGGTAATAATACATAGCATTACGATAAAACATCCTTATCTTACACAAATAATTTTAGCTAAGCAAGGAAGATTCAAGGGTTGAAAATTTGCAACCTAAAAAGGTAAAGCTATCAAATTGATTAAGACAAAAAGAAAAGGAAATGAATCCCTAAATCAAAAGGACCTTGTCCCTTATCTTAAGAACATATTATCATAATTTTCAAAATACAAATCTCATTTTCCTATGCATATCTTGACTAAGGAAGAGGAAGACAAGAACATGAGTTGTTTGTTTTCCAAAAATTCAATCAAGTGCATCCTAATTGGGATAAGGTAGATCCATAATTATGAAAGGTGAATTATTTGATAGTCTATATAAGCAAAACACACCCTTATAACATTATAATTTTTGTCCAAGTGAGGGAGAGGAAAAATAGAAGCAAGGTAGAGTGAGGAAAGGAAAGGAAGAAAGGAAGAAAGAGGAAGGAGAAGTCTAGAGGACTAAGTGCTCAAGGTAAGTTTAACAATATTTCTTTTTGAAGAAAAGTTTTGAAACTTGTAATTTTTATATGATATTTTGATCTTAGAACTTTGATTATTGTTCACGGATGTTGCTATATCATGTTACATATTATGTATGTTCGAATACTTAGGCTGGTGTAGATAGTTCTGCAGAGCTATGGCTATGGGTGTCAAAAATTTTAGCTTCTGTTTTTAAAATTCTGGGAAGAATCGGTAAGGAATGAAAACAAATGGTTAACATGAGAAACGTATATCTATGTCTCACGGATTTGTAGCCACTGAAATCACTCCATTTGGAGTCTATATGAGGAAGATATGTTCCAATTAGTAAGTAGTGGTCAGAAAATTGTTAATCAAGGAAGAAGATGTTAGGATAGCTTATATGTTTTAATTTTTGGGAACATTCTGTAGGGAATTAAAATAATTGATTAACATAAGAATTATAGATATATTTGTTACAGATTTTTATCCTCTGAACTCACTCAACTTGGAGCCCGTATGAGGCAAATATGTTCCTATTAGTAAGCAGTGGTCAAAAAATGGTTAATCAGGGAAGAATATGTTAGGATAGCTTCTGTGTTTTAATTTCTGGGAACCTTCGGTAAGGAATTAAAATAAATGGTGAACATAAGAATTATAGATATATGTTTCATGGATTTTTAGCCTTTGAGCTCACTCAACTTGGAGTCCGTATGAGGCAGATATGGTCCAATTAGTATGCAGTGGTCAGAAATTGGTTAATCTAGGAAGAATATTTTATAATAGCTTCTGTTTTTTAATTTTTGTGAAAATTATTGCTATATGTGTCATGGATTTTTATCCACTAGAATCACTTAATTCGAAATTCTTATGAGGGAGATAAGGATAGATTAGTAGGTAGAGGTCAGAACCTACCCGAGAATAACTAACATGTACTTTGAGGGAGTAATATCACCTTGATTCCTTAATATTTTGCTAAAATGTTCAACATAATTGTTTTAGATAATTGTTTTATCTTTAAATTAACACCAATATTACCTACATCTGAGTTAAATTGAGGGAGTTATGCTCTGATTAGTAAGAGAAGGTCAGATAGGATGAAAACCTGCATCAAGAAAATAAAGAAGTAAAATTAATATTTAAAAAAGAAGAAGAATCTTATAAATGAAAATAATAAATGACTAGTATATGCCATAGCCATTGCCATTGTATGAACTTCTTATCATCTTAAGTGTGAAATTTTTACATGGAAATATTTTATAAAGTGATATTTGAAATAGTTATGTTCATGGCATGATTACCAATGATTTTTGGTAATAATTATAGTTTGATGAACATACTTGTTATTGAAAGCATATTTTTTGCTATTATTGTGAAAAGAAAAGAAATGAGCACGGTCACATGGCAATCCATGTGGTGCACCAGTAGGGGACACCCTACCAACGGTTATGATTATGCTAATGAGAAAAGAAAGAGAAAGTGTGCCATGTCGGACGGAGTGAGAAAAGCCTGTACCGGAGAGTAGAAAATACTCACCTTGACTGAGGTAGCTTGATATGAGAATAAATTGATAGTCATCATATGATATTCTGAAAATAGTTAATCCTGTCATACATGTCATTACTGTACGATTCTCATGTGTATAGATATAATGCATTCATGTGAACAAAGATATTTGTTGTAGTTTATACTGATGAACATGAATTGATAAGCTATATTGATGATGATTTATTGTTGAACTTATTGGGATTTAATTCTCACTATATTTTCATGTCATGTTCAGAAAATTAGTTATGCAGATTTTTCTATGGCTCTGGCTTTTAGTGCACATTGGATCAAGTTACTTTATGTTGGGCAGATCCCAGAATCAAATAAAATGTTTGTGGTCGAGTTGGCTCAGATCCTGGTGAAGGTGCAACCACCCGCACCTGTATCTCCGGAATTGGTCAACCAAAATAAATAAAATATAAATATTTATATGTTTGATATGTTGTACGTACGTTTTGATTAATGAAGTGTATATAAACTCTATATTGTATAAATTAAAAAAAATTGTTACATAAATGGAGTTGTTACAGCTCACACTTTCTCCAAGGTCACATAAGGCTCTATCAATCTTCATGTCTCCTATAGAGCAAGTAATTCAGAGGCTTTCGGGATCCTTAAGCTTTTGTTGCAGCTTATTTTGAATTAAAGCACTGGATCCCTCTGTCAATGCCACAACAACATGCTCTTCAATTTTCCTCTTATTTAAGAGGATCTCTTTCAAAAATTTTGCATAGGAAGGCATTTAGGAGATGGCTTCTAGGAACGGGATATTAATGTTCAACTTCTTCAAAACATCCAGAATCTTCCCAAACTGCTTCTTTAATTTAGCCTTAACCAATCTTTGAGGAAAAGTGATTGGCGGCTTGTAGGGTGCAGGAGCCACATATTTAGGCTCTTCTTCCTTCTTTTCCTCTTCTATTTGTTCCTCTTCTCTTCTCTTCTCAGATACAGCCTGAGGATCATCTTCTTTTACCTCTCCTCTTCTCTCTGATTCAGCCAATTGTTTACCACTTCTCAGGGTAATGCATTATAGTGCTCCCTAGGATTATCAGTTTAACCTGGAAGTCTGCCAAAGTTCCTATTAGAATGGCTCGCCTGCTGTGCTATCTGAGTTTCCAGCATCTTGCTATGAGTAGCAAGCGAGTCAACTTTAAAGGTTAAATCCTTTATGGCCTCATTCATTGAGTGGTGCTGGGCTCTGAATTCATCATTTTGTTTACTCTGTGTGGTGATGAAATTTTCCATTAGAGCCTCTAAATTTGACTTTGGCTAAGGAACTGGGTTGAATGGCCTCTGATTTTGGAACCCAGGAGGTTGCCTAAAATTACTTTGAGGTTGATTTGTATTTGGCTTGTATGAGAGATTCGGGTGGTTCCTCCAACCTGGATTATAGGTGTTGCTATAGGGATTGTTTTTCTGATTATTGTTCACAAAGTTCACTTGTTCACAATCCTGAGATGCGAAATTTCCAAGTTGACAATCACTGGCCACATGGCCAACACACCCACAGATCTTACATGTAGAAGATGAAGAAGAACCAACAACATTGATGCTCAATTTATCCAACTTTTGAAATAATGCATCAACTTTAGAAGTGAGATGATTAAAAGCATCTACTTCATACATACCTGATGGTTTTCTTGGCTGCTTCTCACTAGACCAGGAGTAGTGATTTTGAGCCATATCTTCAATTAACTCATAGGCTTCATCAACTGTTTTGTTCATAATGGCTCCTCCAGCTACAGCATCCACAAACATACAGGTGCTGTAAATCAGTTCATTGTAGAATGTATGGACTATAAGCCACTTCTCCAACCCATGGTGTGGGCATATTCTGAGGAGCTCTTTAAATATTTCCCAAGCTTCATATAAAGACTCACCATCTTTCTGAGCAAATGTAGTGATTTGATTCCTAAGATGGGCTGTCTTGTTTGGTGGGAAATACTTGGCCAAGAATGCTTGAGAAAGCTACTGCCAAGTGGTGATAGACCCTATTGGAAGAGAATGCAACCATGCACGAGCCTTGTCCCTCAGAGAGAAAAGGAACAGTCTTAGTTTGATGGCAACAGATGATACTCCATTTAGCTTCAAAGTATCACAGTATTCTAAAAATACTAAAAGGTGGAGATTAGGCTCCTCAGTTAGTGACCCTCCAAATTGATTCTGCTTAACCATCTGCAAAAAAGAAGGCTTCAGCTCAAAATTGTTGGCCTCAACAACTGGTCTTACGATACTCGGATTCAGGCCATGAGTATCGGGGCAGTAAAATCCTTAAGAGATAGGTTATCTCTATCCGCCATGGTAGGTGAAGAATTTTCTTACTGCTGTCTTCTTCTTATCCTTCATAGTGTGCGTTCAATTTTCGGATCAAATTCAGCAACGAACTCACGTTCTCTTTGTATAAAAGAGAAATACACCTATAAAGGAAGAAAAGAAGAAAAAATCAGCAAGATAAAATTATGCAGAAGAAAAAAAATTAAAAGAAAGTGATCTAGTCTAACTATTTCGCAGATATCTAATATTGACGATTGCTCACCGGCAACAGCGTCAAAAACTTGTGTTTATGTTTTACTAAATTAGCATAAGCACACAGCGTAGCTGTAGCTAATCAGGCGAGTATGGGTTGTATTCCACATAGAACAATGTCAATTACTAGAATGATACAAAATATGCTATCTAAATCGATATAATTCAATGAAGAGTTTGTCACAATTAAGTAAATTAAGGATTCAATTAACAAAAGCCTAGGGTTAGGGTTCACGATACTTATGATATTCAACATTCAGCATGTACCTCTAATTGCAATTATCTAGGTTATTGGGGATGGTTTAGCCTTAATTAACTAGCAACCTTTTTCAAGCGTTACTAATCGTACCTAGGTTAATCCAATTAACTACTTTTGTGGTTTAGTTCAACCTAAGTCCATTAAGTTCTATGCCAACCAAGGAATACAATTAATCGATTTTCTCGTGCCCACTAATTTATTCATTCCTAGATAACCTTAAACTACTTTCGTGATTAAGATATCCTTAATTAACTATTAGGTTCTAGTATTAATCTTCACCTTTCAGTTCATCAATTAATATCCTAAGACATGATAAAACGTTGGCCAGGCATTCATCAACTCATATAATCAATGCATAATAGCTAATCCTAATTAACCATGGATAACACAATTAGGGTTCCAACACTTCAATTATCACAATGTATCATCAAATTATAAGTGGGTTTACCGAAACCCTAGATCAAATCTACTCAAGCATAATAGAAAGATAAATCAAAAGCATAATCCAATTCATTAAGTAACTTTATTCAATACAAACGAAGAAAAAGAGTAGAAGAAGAGATGAGTGTAGAGATAGAAAGATAGAACTTGGATGAAGAATTTAATGATGAAATACAAACTTGAATTGCTATAAATTCTACTCTAATAACATGAATTAAACATTAATCCTACTCTTAAACCTAATCTAATGGTGTTTCCTAAGCCTAAAACTGAGTAAAAGAAGTCTGAATGCGTCTGGATCTGTTCCTCTACATTTCCCTATGCATATGTATCAACTTGGTTGCCCAAAACCCTAAAAATCATGTGCTTTACGGACCCAAAGAACGACCGTGTTCTAGGACATGGCTTGGCCGTGCTTCGGGCTGGATTCTGGGAGTTTTCTGCATCTTTCGCACAAAGCACGGTCTGGCCGTGCTTCAAGCACACCAAGCACAACCTGGCTGTGTTGGGGGCTGCCATGCACCTTTCTTGCCAATTTTTAGTGTGTTGCCTCCTTATTTCCTCCTTAGCATGTTCCAAATCCATATGGCACTTGTCATGGGTGTTTTCCCTTGCTTCTTGGCCTCTTTTGCTCTCTTACAAATATAAAACAAACCAAAGCAGTATCCAGAGAAAAGCATAATCAAAAGCAGAGAAATAACCACAAGTTTACTATAAATTATGCGATAAAATATAACCACTAGACACTAAAATTTCCCCTTTATCAAAAATCCTTACTGAATTTTCGCAAAATTCCCAAAACAAAAGCTTCCCAATAATTCCGAAATTCAGCTTAATCTAACTTCTCCTTTGATTTTCTTTTATATAATCCCATGCACTCATATGCATGTCTAAACATCCAAAACAAAATTCCATATAACTATCCAGACCACATGTTATCCAAAATCATATCTAAAAAGTATATATATATAATTTTATACAAAATTCATGAGTGGATGTTAAGCCTACCTCAGATAAATCCTTAAACTTGCGTGCTTGATTCCTTCCACACAAAATAAAATCCTACATCCATACCGTGAATTAGGATATTCCTTAAGAAATGATGATGAAATTAGAGAGACAACCAAAAAATTTACCTTGATTTCCCTTTCCTCTTCCTTTTCCTTTTCCTTCTTCTTCCTCTTTCTCTTATTTTTCTTCTTCTTTCTTTTCCTCCTCTTTCTTTTCTTCCTCTTTCCTTGCCAAAAATCCTTGCCGACACTTGCCCCTTCTCCCTCTTAATTTATCATTATTTTTCCTACCTACCAACCTTAAATTACAATTTTTCCATCCTCCATTAATTACAAAAATGCCATCCTAATATGTACAAAACTGTCATCCTAGAGTATTTACAAAATTGTCATCTCAAAGAATTTATATGAATACCATCTCAATGAAATTACATAAATGTCATTTTAATAAAATTACATAAATGCCATTTTAACCATCCTACGATCTTGTTTGACTTGAGTAAAATTGTAAAATAATTTAATCCTCTCGTGAGATCCAAAACGCTTTCTCCTCTCTGAAGAAAAATTCCAATTAGTAACATAAGGGAAAAAAATCAGGGATGTTACATTTCTCCCCCCTAAAAAGAGATTTGTCCTCAAAATTCAAGGTTTACCTATCTTCAAATAATTGTGGATATTTTTGTCTCATGTCATCTTCCCTTTCCCATGTGGCCTCTTCCATTGTTAAACTCTCTCATCCTACCTTCACCAATGGAACGGTTTTATTCCTCAACTGTTTCACGTCTTTATCCAAAATTACTATCAGCCTTGGTCGGTAGATTAGATTCTCATCTATAGCTATTATTTCTTCTTGGATTATGTGCAACGAATCTAGTAGATACTTCCAAAGTTGAGAAACATGGAACACATCATGCAAATTTGACAAATGCAGAGGAAGTGTAATCCGATATGCCGATGACGCTATCCTTTTCAGAATTTGATAAGGTCCTAAATATCTCGGGCTCAGTTTCTTAACTTTCATTGCTCAACCAATTCCAATAGTAGGAGAAATTTTCAAAAATACATGCTCCCCTTCTTAAAATTGTATTGGTTTCCTTCTCCTATCTAAATAGCTCTTTTGTCGACTCTGAGTTGTTTGCATTTTATCCCAAATTATCTATATTTGCTCATAAGTATGTTGCACTAACTCGGGCCCCAATAAACTTTTCTCCCCCACTTCATTCCAACATAAAGGCGATTTACATCTCCTACCATACAACACTTCATAGGGTGTCATTCCAATACTAGAATGATAACTGTTATTATACGCAAACTCAACTAGTGACAGATATCCATCCCATCCTTGTCCTTACTCTAGCACGCATGCTCTTAGCATATCCTCTAGAGTCTGTATAGTTCTCTCCGTTTGACCATCTATTTGAGGATGATATGCAGTACTAAAACACAAACGAGAGCCGAAAGCTTCTTGTAATGCTCTCCAAAATTTAGAAGTAAATCTGAGATCTCTATCCGAAATGATACTATTAGGAATTCCATGTAACCGTACAATTTTCTTCATATACAACTGGGCCAACTTATTCAACAAATAGTTTTTCTTAATGGGTAGGAAGTGTGTAGATTCGTCAGTCTATCTACTATTACCCATATCGCATCATGGCCTGTTTGTGTCTTAGGTAATCTGACAATAAAATCCATAGATATACTATCCACTCAGGGATTTCTAAAGGTTGTAACATCCTAGAAGGTTTTTGATGTTCTATCTTCAGCTTTTGACAAACCAGACACTTAGACACGTATTCAGCAATGTCTCTCTTCATTCCTAGCCACCAGTATAATCTATTCAAATCTTGATACATTTTTGTAGATCCTGGATGGATTGTATACTTACTTTGATGAGCTTCTTCCAGAACCTTAGCCTTTAAATTCTCTCCTTGTGGTATACATGTTCTACCCCGGTACATAATAATTCTATCCTCTGACATTGCAAAGTTATGCTGTTCTCTTCGATCTTGTAAAAATTAATCATCTATCTATGCTTCCTTAATCTGAGTCTTCAAATCACTTTCAATTCGTAATTCACTAACAATCAGACTTCCAGGTATAGTCATAACTGATAATTTTAAATTTCTAAATTCTTCAATTAGCTCCATTTCTTTTCTCAGTATTTGACTTAAATGCAACAACTTCCAGCTTAACGCATCAGCTACTACATTTGCCTTCCCTGGGTGATACTTTAATTCAAATTTGTAATCATTAATGAATTTCATCCACCTTCTTTGCCTCATATTCAATTCTTTTTGGTCAAAGACAAACTTTAAACTCTTGTGGTCACTATATATTTCAAATACAGCTCTATACAAGTAATGTCTTTACATCTTCAGGGCAAAAACTATTGCAGGCAACTCTAAATCATGAGTAGGATAGTTCTCTTCATGCGGTCTCAATTGTCGAGATGCATAAGCAACTACTCTGCTTTCTTGCATCAAAACACAACCTAAACCTTTCTTGGAAGCGTCCATATAGACTACAAAGCATCCAGAAGGGTTAGGAACAACTAGAACAGGTGGAGAAGTCAATTTGACTTTAAGCTCTTGCAAACTATTCTCGCATTCCTCAGTCTAATTAAATGGACTTCCTTTTCTGGTCAATCGAGTCAAAGGAAAAGCTATTTGAGAAAATCCCTGTATAAACCTTTTGTAATATCCTACTAAACCCAAGAAACTTCTAATTTCAGTCACAGTTTTTGGCCTCTCCTATTTCAGCACTGCTTTAGTTTTATTAGGATCCACCGACAAACCTTCTTTAGAAATTACGTAACCCTAAGACCTTACCTCTTCTAACCAAAATTCACATTTTTTTAACTTAGCAAAAAATTTCTTTTCCTTCAAGACCTGAAGTACTAATCGAAGATGCTGGTTGTGTTCTTCCTCACTCTTAGAGTATATTAAAATATCATCTATGAATACTACTACGAATTGATCTAAGTAAGGTCTAAAAATGCGATTCATATAGTCCATAAAGACTGCAGGTGCATTCGTAACCCCAAAAGGCATTACTAAAAATTCATAGTGTCCATACCGAGTTCTGAAAGCTGTTTTCGGAATATCTTCTTCTTTAACTCTGATCTAATGATATCCTAACCTCAAGTCTATCTTAGAGAAAATAGTTGCTCCCTTTAATTGATCTAATAGATCATCTATTCTGGGCAATGGATACTTATTCTTAATGGTCACCTTATTCAATTTCCTGTAATCAATGCATAATCTCAAACTGTCATCTTTCTTCTTTACAAACAATAAAGGCGCTCCCCAAAGTGATACACTAGGTCTAATAAAATTCTTTTCTAACAACTCTTTGATCTGCTTCTTAAGCTCTTGTAGTTCTACATGAGACATTCTATAAGGAGTGATAAAAATAGGTCTCGCCTATGGTGCTAAATCGATGAAAAATTCCACTTCTCTCTTCGGTGGAGGTTCAGAAATCTCAGAGGGAAAAACCTCTGAGAATTCACAGACTATCAAAATTTCCAACAGTTCCTGTTTCATACTTGAGTTGATAGTATATAGGAAAACACATCTTAGATCCGCATTCCTTATTTCCTTATAGAGGCGGTGAGCGCTAATAATGCTATACTTTTAGTCCTTTGTTGGGTCCGTGAGAAACTCAAAAGTCTTATTGCAACAATCCAGGATGACTCGGTTCTGACTTAACCAATCCATTCCGAATATGACATCTATACCATCCAAAGGTAGACAGATCAAATCTACTACAAAGGATCTGTCACTCAATACAACAGGACAATTTAAACACACTGAGAAGGTAATTATTATTCCTCCTGTAGGTGTCACCACCGCTAACTTGTATGGTAACTCTACAATAGGGTGTTGTAACTTCCCCACATATTCTATTACTATGAAAGAATGGCTCACGCCAGAATCAAACAATACATTTAGAGGCAAATTGTTGATATAGCACGTCCCTTGCATCAAATCAGGGGTTGATTTTGCTTCAGCACCGCTCAAAGTGAAAACTTTTTCTGTCGTTTGTTGAGTTCGTACAGTACCTTTCCCATTTTCCAGTGGATAATATTATGCCATGTGCCCCTTCTGTCCACATTGGTAGCAAGTAACTGAATCAAAATAATATGGTTTATCCCCTTGGAATTTTCCACATTTCCTACACTGACCCATTGTCGGCTTTTTCAGAAAAGGTTTGGGTTCCACAGTTGCTGGTTGTTTACCTCTCATGATATTTTTCCCTCTGATATTTCTATCGATAACTGGAAACTCTCTCTTTCACTTCCTCTGAGTTAGCCTCTCCCTTTCTTCCTCTAAGGCTTTTAGACTTGTCTCTAGCATCCGACATTTATTTACCAATTAGGCATATTCCTGAATCTCTAATGCCACCACAGCACTCCTAAGCTCAAGGTTCAGTCCCGATTCAAACTTCACTGCCTTCTAGGCTTCATCCTGATTATTTCTCAGAATAGTTGAGAACTTAGACAGTTCTTCAAACTTGGTAATATAGTGTTCAATGGTCCTATTTCCCTGTCTAAGCTGAAGAAATTCAATCTATTTCTCAACTCTCACATTACTGGGAAAATATTTGTTCAGAAAAGTCTCTCGGAACAAGTGCCATGTAATTTCCCTGTCTTGATATACCAGTAACTATCTGGCTCCTCTCCACCAGTATTCAATTTCTTCCTTTAGCATATATGTCCCAAAATTGACCTTCTGCTCATCAGAACAATTTAGAAGTTCAAAAATCTTCTTGAGTTCTGTCAGCCATCTCTTAACAACTATGGGGTCATATGCACCCCCAAAAGACAGAGGCCGCGTTCCCATAAATTCAGACCATCCATTACCATTCCCAATTCTATTTCTATTTTAGTTTCCTTCATTTCCCCTAGCTTCGTCATTATTATTAATATTCTGAAGGTGCTGCAGAATCTGATTTGTAGCAGCTGCCTGAGTTTGAATAGCTGCAGCTATGTTATTTAAGGTAGTATCTACACTGCCAGGCATATTTCTTCTTGGTGGTGCCATAACTCACTGTATTAGTAAAACAAAATATTAGTCACTATTGAGGTGATCAGGCTCAACAGCAATTCAAAACTTTACAGTAGTTATCACACCACACAAGACTACAGATAGGAAATAGTAGTACTTTCCTACTTAATTTATCTACTACCTTCCACAACATTTCTATATAACTATTCAAAACTCCTCTAAGTCAATTTAGTTGACCACCCACCCTATGGTCGCCTAAGATCGACATACTCTAATACCAACTTTGTAACGTCCAGATTTTTACTTTCATTTATTATTATTATTATAGCAACTTTATAGGATACGATTTACTTTTATTTTTATTTATTTACTTTTTTCACATTTCGAATATTAAATCTGCCATATGTAAAAACACAATATATATATATATATATATATATATATATATATATATATATATATATATATATATATATATATAAGTTACAAAACTCACACATGTAATAATTATACAATACAACATTTCAGTACATAAACGAGAGTTCCTATTCAGCACTCCACCCTTGAAACACAAAGGGTGAGGAGGTGGTGCTGACTTCGAGATCTTCATTTGTAACATGATTCCCTGTTATTTCTCATTTATTTTTATCTGAACATAACACCATAATAATAGTGAGAACAGAGGTTCCCAATAGACTTAACATAAATAAAATATGATGAGAAAACAAAAATTATGTTCAGTTGTATAAACTACTGAGAAATATCAAGATTTTGAGATAAAATCATAACTGTTGCTAGGGATTGTGTCCTTTATCTTTTGTAATTTTTATTTATGTATGTTACTCGATTTGCTAACTCTTAATATTTATAGTACAATCTATATATTGGAAAATCTGTATACAAGCACAGAGGAGAACTTTATGAAGACATTGACCAAGAAAATATGGAAGTAATCATGGCCAGGCATCTCACTTTGAAAGAGCTTGCAACTCCAGATTTGTACCAACAACCCTTATGCATTACTTTTCCTAATCTTAATGAGAAAGTCAATTTTGAATTAAAATCTGGATTGATTCATCTCTTACCTAATTTTCATGGTCTTAGAGGTGAATACCCATACAAACACTTAAAGGAGTTCCATATAGTATGTACTAGGATAAAGCCACCTAAAGTAACTGAAGAACAAATTAAACTCAGGGCTTTTCTTTTTTCTTTAAGAGATTTAGCCAAAGATTGGCTATATTATTTACAATCTAGCACTATCACTACTTGGAATGAAATGAATAAGTTATTTTTAGAGAGATATTTCCCTATATCTAGAGCCAAAAATATAAGAAAAGAAATATGCAACATAAGGAAATTACATAGAGAGATTCTTTATAAGAATTGGGAGAGGCTTAAAAATGTAACGCCCTCAATTTACGAACACGTGAAACAAACATTTGTTTTTTGCAATCAGATATTTTCCATAACATGCATATCATTATTCTTTGTCATAGAAATAGATGCATATAGGTTCTCTCATGTATACACATTGTATAGACCAAGTTATAAATGTCAAAATAACAACAGAAGGAGGGATCCTCCCTATGGCGTTTAGAGCACACTCTAGAATACAAGCACAGTATAATTCAAAAACTGTGAGCCTTAAAAGCAATGTAGACTTACCTAGAGAATATGTCACCTAACTGATCACCTATCTGCAAGATCAGACTCTGTATTCTTATCTAAAAAATATGAAAATATCGTATAGTGAGTTTGACAACTCAGTGAGCAGATAATACCTCTATGACCTCTTAGGTCAGCATATGGATGTACTCAAGTTTTAAAAATTTTCACATAGAAAATACAGTTCAGAAGTACATCCATATAGGACCCGTATTTCAAATATTCTCAAATAAAAGGATATTCAGATATTCAAAACCATATTCAACACAGTATGATCATTAAACAAATGTTTTTATGCTCAACGGTATAAGCTATAGTAAAATATTAAGCTTTTCAAATAAAATCATAACTTTTGTTGATGCATAATTAACATACTATATATGCATTGAAAATATATTCTTTTTACATAATGTTCAAATATATTACAGCTCTTAATAACTCAATTCACTCATTTGCTATACGCATAGTGATCGATCGACTACGGTCACGATAAGTGATTAGGGAATGTGAGTTCATCACCCATCTGCCTCCTCACATTACCACTATCACCCAGTTGGAACGACCCTCCCTTGACTCACTCAAGATAATAAGGCATCCCCTACTCGGTACCGTCTCAAGCCATGCAACCCATCAATATTCATCCACACATATAAATACATATATAAAAATGCATATTCATCAAATGCAATGTATAATTATCAAGCAACTCACCATGAGTTTTACGATTGCCACTCAATCATAATCAGCAATTTTATAGTTTTACAAATCAATGCCTCATGCACATAATATTCACTTTACCCAATAATGATAAATACATTTAGAACCACATATTCAACGAGTTTCAAAATCTATTTGCAAAATCATACTTTTCTTGAACTATGTGCCAGTTCGTAAACAAAATAGACATCTTAACACATTTCAAAAACTTATGATAGCATAAATAATTTGGAAACAGAATCAATTATACATTTTAAGTTCAAGAAGAGTATGGGGTAAGTCATAGAACTCTTCTTGAACTATGTGCTAGTTCGTAAACAAAATAGACATCTTAACACATTTCAAAAACTTATGATAGCATAAATAATTTGTAAACAGAATCAGTTATACATTTTAAGTTCAAGAAGAGCATGAGGTAAGTCATAGAAAGAATTATTTATTCACATGGTAAGGCTCCAGGTTGGACGGCCCTAAAATGCACTTTTTCAATTACCAAATAGACCTCAAAAATGAGTCTGAAGGGTCCAAAAACCTAGAAAATGACTTCGAAATCGAGCAATTTGGCCTTCAGAAGTTTGGTCAACACTAATCAACTGATGGATACTATTCACAGTTAAAAAAACTATTCACTATCAAAAGTTTCTATTCATACAGGCTGGATTTACTGTTCATGACACATAAAAGGTTGTCAAATAACAGAAAAATTTCATATCCTAAGGTTTATCTAGCTCCTAAATCCATCTACGGTGTCAGATTTTCAATTTAAGGTCTTTAAGTAAGAATTTCAGAGTTTACCTTTTTCTAAGATTTTCTACTTGCGATCTGCGGCGATTCTTTGGCCGATTTGAAAAATTGTTCGGCCAATATTGTAGTACTCTTCCTCCTGAATCCAATGGTACCCTTAGTTTTGAGATCGGATGCTCAAATGTACTCTAGATCTAGAGAGAAAAAATGGAGATGAGTGAATAGTAACCTCCCAATAAACCTAGAGAAGATTTAAAAAAAATGATGGAGGGACTAAATAGTAATTTACTAATTGTTGGAGAAATCCTTGCAAATTTCATTATTTACACTTTGACTCCTAAACTTTTAAAAAATTACATTTTGACCCCAAAAATATTAACAAGTTTTCATTTTCATCCTTAAAACCTTTCAATTACATCCCTACTCCTTTTTTTTCTTTTAATAATCTATACATAAATGAGAATTACTAAATTTTTTAGGGATGTTACACAAAAGCTTTATGCAAGCTACCCATATCATTAAATTAGTGAGTAGTTATTAATCCAATATTTGTATGAAGGACTTTTGCAGGGTGACAGGAGCATGATAGATGCAGCTAATGGATGTGTGCTAGTATATAAGACTCTTGAAGCAGCTAAAATCCTGATATCAAATATGACTACTAACTCCTAATAATTTGGCATTAGGCATGATTCGTTAGTCAAGCATGCGCACGAGGTAAGTACTCTTTCCTTTGAATGACAAATGTCTGAGCTCACCTCTCTTATTCTCTAATTTGTTACAGGTATACCCCAACTAGTTAAATTATATGGAATTTGTTCAATAATAGGGCATCTAACTGACATGTGCCCAACACTTCAAGAAGAATCCACATAAAAAGTTAATACAATAGGTTGTTTTCCTGGACAACCAAAGAGATATAATCTCTACTCGAATACTTATAATCCTGGATAGAAGGATCATCCTAACTTCAGCTATGAGAACGCACAAAATAGGCATGCGGGACAAAAGTTTACAAATTTTTAGTATAACCAACACGCTTATTATCCTAGACATACTACATCTTCGGAGTTTCAAGTAAGTAGCTTTTTAGAAGAAATAGTTAAATATGTTGCTGAATTTACTACTCAAATGAAACAAGAATTAAAGTAATTTTAGCAAGAGAATAGAAACAGCATTCAGACCCTAGCCAATCAAGTTGGCTAATTAGCAACTTCAGTTAACTGGTTAGAGGCTCAAAATTCAAGACAATTACCCTCTCAAACTGTGGTAAATCTAAGGAAAATGTTAATGCCATCATGCTAAGAAGTGATAAAGAGGTTGAGATTCTAGTATAAGAGGTGTATGCACCATTAGTGCAAAAGGAAGAAAAAATTGATGCAATTGTAGAAAGTGAAAAATCAAAAGGTATGTTTCCATCTCTATTTGAATATGAACCAATACCACATTTTCCTAAAGCTCTTAAAGAAAACAAGCTGAATGAAAAGACTTTTGACCTATATAAGACTTTTAGAAAGTAAGGTAAATCTTCCTCTTTTAGATGTTATCAAATAGGTTCCCTATTATGATAAGTTTTTAAGGGAATTATACACCTAAAAGAGGAAGCATGAATTGAAAGGATGTGAGAAAGTAAAAGTACGGAAGCATGTTTCTACAATTATTTAAAAAAAACTCCCTACAAAGTGCAAGGACCCAAATATGTTTTCTATCCCCTATACTATATAGGTAATACCAAATTTGAGAAAGCTATCTTAGATCTAGTAGCATCTATAAATGTCATGTCATACTTAGTTTATGCATCTTTAGTACTAGGACCTTTGAAAGAAACTAGTGTTATAACTCAATTGGCTGATAAATTGAATACCCTTCTTGAGGGTATGGTTGAGGATTGATGAGTGAGTTTTACACTCATAAATAAAATATTTTCATATTATCTTTTTACTTTAATTAAGCATTTTTCTCCCTTATTTGTCTTTAGTTTTGTGTATTTTGTACAGATAGAGAAAAGAATAGAAAATAAACTCAATTGGAGGAATCAAAGCTAAATTGTGGTTCTTTGGGAATGATGTCTATAAATCAAGCAGACAAAATAAATTCATTGAGGATGGTTGAATAAGAAGCATTATCTTTTTTACTCTTGAGATACATCCTAATGGATATATGTATCAATTCAATCATGATTTATGACTACATATCTAAAAGAATTGAAATATAAAAATTCAAGGCAAAACACCCAATGTTAAAAATCTGTTTGCTGCTTGCTTTTCAACTTGCTCTTATTATAGTATTTGGGCTCTATTTTAGAAAATACATATTCAGTTCATACAAAATTTGGTAGGTGAATAGAAGATACAATTTTCTACAACTTTCATGTTCAAGGGGTCAGCAAATTCAAACATCCAAAAAGGCCAAAATTGGGCTAGAAAAGATCATGTTTGTTGTTGTAGTCCAGCCTGACCTTGCTCCAGTATTTTGGCCATAAACTAAATATTACGTGGTGAATTTTTCTCCACCTTATATGGCTGGAAAGATAATGAAAATATCTACAACTTTTATGTTGATGGGATCAAATTCGATGGATATCAAGGAGATGTCTCATGATTACTTTTGGTCCACATAATGTAACACAACTTGTCAACTTTAGTGCAATTGGCTGCCCACCATCTTTGTCACCTACTCCCCTTGTTGTATCTATAAATAGAGACATCTTGTGAGTTAGAGAGGAGGAAAAAGGCTGGAGAGTGAGCTTGGGAAAGTTTCATTGGAGTTCTAAGTACTTGTAATGTTTTTCTCTCTTTAGACATTTTTTATCCTTACTTTCTTTCATAATATTATCATGCTTCTTCAACTTTCAATTTTCTTTCTTACCTTGATTATGGAGAACTAACCTCATAATGCTAAGGTGAAAGGGTGAAACTCTTAGTATGAAAACAATAATTTATCTAACTCTTAATTTCAATGTTTATATTTGATATTATATTTATCTTCTTATTTATTTTCTTATGTTAATTCTTTCTTAGAGGATAGCTTTATTGCCCCTCTGTTATTTATTTTTTGCCCTTCTGTTATTTATTTTCTTGTTTTTTTTCTTAGAGGATGGCTTTGTCACCCCTCTGTGATTTATTTGTTGCCCCTCTATTATTTATTTTCTGCTCTTCTGTTATTTATTTTCTTGTTATTTTATTTTTTAATGACTGGTTTTATCACCTACTTTATATTATTATTATTGACTTTATCACCTATTTTTTGTTATGTTTTCTTCATTTTACATCTTTTAATTTTTAATTTTATAAAGTGTGAATTTTGATACATTGTAGACAATCTTTGACACAGTAAATGCTTGAATCATTCTTGATTTATTGTACATAATATAATGATTGGCACGGTGTATACTTGAATCCATTTAACAAGAGTTATTTATTATTAGTAATACAATAAAAAGAAAGCAAATACACTTCATCTGTAAACCAAAGCGAGTTTAATATAACCGAATGGAACCTTATTTGTGTGAGGATTCCATTTAAGTAATAAAAGAGTTAAAATTTATTTTTATTTGATATACCAAGAGTTGATCCCTTAACCTTAACATGTTTCTTGTCTTTGAATACATTCCTATTTAATTTTAGTATTTTAGTTCTTTGTATACTCTATTAAGTACTCTTCTCACAAAATAAACATTCTGGCAACTAAATTAGAAATATTTGTTTTGGGTCTAAATTAAATTTTCTCTCAATTGACAATCCTCGTGGGATCAACCTTGTATACCATTAAATCTATACTCCAATAGATTCGTAAGCTTGCGAGTTTTAATTAAAACACCAACAAGGATGTTTTAGTGCAAATTGGTGATCTAATTTTCCCCGTTGATTTTATGTACTAAATATCGAGAATGGTGATCAAACCACTCCAATTTTGCTAGGAAAACCATTTTTAAAGACATCCAAAGCCATAATAGATGTTCATAGTGGCATACTAACAATGGAATTTGAAGGAAAAATTATAAATTTCAATAATTGTAATGCCATGAAAGATCTTACTGTCTATGTTATTAATATGATAGAATTGGAAGCATAGGATGTTAAGCCTTCAGAGAATAAGGCAAAAGAAATAGCCATGAGTGTTGAATTGCAAGAAAATATTTGAGCATTAAAAGTAACTCCAAAAGTACATCAAATAGGTAAGGACCCCCTACTTTATTACTAAATTCTAATGAAACACGTGCACCTTCTATTTTGCAAGATCCTAGATCAAGTCTGACATCTCTTTCCAATCACCTAAAATACTTGGAAGTTGGAGATGTGCCACTTATCATAGTTGCTAAGAATCTAGGTGCTCAAAAAGAAGATACATTAATAATAATAAAAATCAAGAACAAGGAACTATCATTGCAAGAACTATTGCAAACCTTAAAGGCATAGATCCAAGTGTAGAATTGCATCAAGCTTTATCAGTCAAAGGGACTAAACCCTACAAAGGTAAGAAATATCTCCCTTGGTTTGAACTCCTTGTTATTACTAATGTGTTTCCTTGTAGTGTAGTATAACTTCAAGGCTCGAATCATTCCCCAAAATTCCAAATCAAGATGGATATGAAGGATCCTCCCTAAATGAAATATAGAGCTTTCATGTAACAACTCCATCTTTTTACATACATACATACATACATACATACATACATACATACATATATATATATATATATATATATATATATATATATATATATATATATATTTAAAATTCCATGAAGTCATTACCTCTTTACTTATAATTACTTAACTCAAAATAATATTCAATTAATTTAACCAAGCATAATCAAGGTTTAAGGTCTACCATTAACACTAATATAATACTGAGTTCACATACACATCATTAATCAAAACGTACGTACAAAAATCAAACACATAAATATCTACATCTTATTTATTCATGTTGACTAATTCTAGAGATACGGGTGCAGGTGGTTGCACCCTCACCGGGATCTTAGCCAACTCGACCACAAATATCTTATTAATTTTTGGGATCTACCTAACATAGAGTAACTTGATCCAACGTGCACTAAAAGCTAGAGCCAAAGAAAAAATCTATATAACTCGTTTCTTGAACATGACTTAGAATTATTGTGAGAATTAAATCCTAATAGATTCAATAATAAATATTAATTATCATCAATATATTTCATCATGTCATGTTCATCTGTATAAACTACAACAAAGATTTTTAGGTCACATGAATGCACTTTATCCATGCACATGAAAATTGTACAGTTACAACATATATGGCATGAATAATTATTTTCAAAATATCATATGATGACTATCAACTTATTTTTATATCAAGCTACCCCGGTCAAGGTGAGTACTTTCTACTCTTTGGTACAGGCTTTTCGTGCTCCGTCTGACATGGTACACTTTCTCTTCCTTTTCTCATAAACATAATCATAACCGTGAATAGGGCATCCCCTAATGGTGCACCACACGGACTGCCATATAACTGTGCTCGTATCTTTTCTTTTCTTTTCATGTTAATAGCCAAAAATATGATTTCAATAACAAGTATGTTCATTATACTCACATGCTATAATTTATTATCAAAACATAATCATACCAAAAATCATTGATAAAATACAATCTTTCCATGAACATAATCATTTTCGAATATCACTTTATAAAATATTTCCATGTCAAAATTACACAATTAAAATGGTAAGGAGTTCATGCAATGGCAGTGGCTATGGCATATACTAGTCATTTATTATTTTCATTTATAATATTCTTCTTTTTTTAAATATTATTTCCTCTCTAACTAAACAGAGCATAACACCCTCATTTTAAATCCGATTGAGGTTATCTTACTGTCAATTGAAAGATAAGACAATCCTTTAAAACCCTTATGTTGAACATTTTAGTGGAATCTTATGTAATCGTGGTGTTACTACTCCCTCAAATTCAATGTTATTTCTTCTCAAGTAGATTCAGACCTCTACTTACTAATCTGACCATATCTCCCTCATAAGAACTCCAATTGAGGTGATTCCAAATCTTATAAAAATCTAAGACACTTATCTACAACTTTAATGTTTATAATTTCTTTAGATTACTTACGAATTATTCCCATAAAATCAAAAATAAAAATGCTTACATTTACTACCCCAGATTCTAAACTGATTCTGACCTCTACTCATTAATCAGTAATATCTCCCTCATATAGACTCCCAATTAAGTGATTTCAGAGCCTATAGATCCGTGAAACATATATCTATATTTATTATGTAAAAAGATCCTTTAATTACCTATATAATTAGCCTAAATATTCAAACACAGAAGCATACCTTATAGATTCTTCCTTGATTAACTAGTTTTGGACCACTACTTACTAATCTGACCATATCTCCCTCATATATATTTCAATTTGATTTATTCCAGTGGCTAACCATTCATGAGACATATATCTATATTTTTTATGTTAATCATTTCTTTTAATTCCCTAAATATATTTCCCAAAAATTCAAATACAGAAGCATACCTAACATATTCTTCCCTAATTAACCATTTTTTGACTACTGCTTACCAATCGAACAATATCTCTCTCATTTGGACTCCAAAATAAGTGATTCCAGTGGCTAAATATCTATAAGACATATATATACATTTTTTATGTTAACCATTTCTTTTAATTCCTAATCAATTCTTCCCATAATTTCAAAAATAGAAGCTTCCCTGGTTACTACAAAATCCATTTTCTTCACCAAACCTTTCCTCAGGTTTTAGTTCATCATTTTATTACGTCCTCTTCTATTTTCTTCCTAATTTACATCTAATCATCTTCCATCAATTTTTTCACCACATTGAAATATACAAAATAGCAGCATAAAAATCTTAAAATTTTGCTACCCACAGCCATACCTATGCAGAACTTTCCACACCAACCGAAATGTTCAAAACATCCATCATATGCAAGATAACATGTAACATGAAACATCCATGACTAATCATCAAAGTAGTAAATATTGTAAACTTCATCAAAGTTCTAAGATCAAAATCCCATATAAATAGTGCAAATTTCAAAGTTTTTTTCCAAAAAGAGATATTGTTAAACCTACCTAAAGATCTCCCTAGCTCACTTAGTGAATTCTTTTTCTTCTTTCCTCTTGAAGGAAGTAGCAAGATTATTCTCTTCCCTTAACTTCTCTAGCTACTTAAATAAGAGAAGGAGGGTGAGTTTTGAACCCCAAGGAAGAAGAGGAAAGATGGATTCAAGTGGAGATTAAGCAAACTTACCTTGAGTACTTAGTCCTCTAGACTCTCTTTCCTCTCTTCTCCTCACTTTCTCTCCTTTCCTCACTCTACCTTACTTATGGTTTTTCTCTCCCTCACTTGGATGAAATTATAATGTTATAAGGGTGGGTTTTGCTTAAATAAACTATCAAGTGGTTCCCCTTTCATAATCATGGGTCTACCTTATCACAATTAGGATGCACTTGGTTGTTTTTGGGGGAAAGACAACTCATGTTCTTATCTTCCTCTCCCTTAGGCAAGATATGCATAGAAAAAGGAGATTTGTATTTTGAAAATTATGATAAAATGTTCTTAAGATAAGGGATAAGTTCCCCTTGGTTTAGGGATTCATTTCCTTTTTCTTTTGTCTTACTCAAGTATGATAGGTTTGCCTTTCTAGGTGGCAAATTTCAACCCATGAGTCTCCCTTACTTGGCTAAAATTATTTATGTAGGATAAAGATGTTTTGTCATAATGCTATGTATTATTATCCACTTGTTGAAATTATGAATGTAGATATAGATATTTTGTCGTAATTCTATGTATTATTACCTACTTGTTGAAATTATGAATGTAAGATATAGATGTTTTGTCCTAATGCCATGTGACATAATCTTGATTATTATTACCCTACTATTTCCTCACTTGATTCTTATTTTTTTCCCTCTTGCATTTGGGCTCATTCTTACCCATTTCCTTTGCTTTGGCTGAAATTCTAACTTTCATGGAGGGCTTGGTCACATTTTCATAATTTTTAGGATATCGGTCCAATTTCTAAATCCTAGTCCAAGTCTATGTTTTATTTCTTGCTTGGGCTAGCCAATTGGTTTGCTAGAAACTCATGTCAAGTGGAAAAACTCTATATGAAGTGTCCATAGGTGAAATCCTAATATATGGGTAGAGATGTTAAACTTAGAAATTCTAACTCTTGAATTAGAAAAAATTACCCTAATCCAATCTTCTTGAAATTTTAAGACCTTTACTTACTTCCTAAAAATTTATCTTCCTTACCCAAGAATTTCACCTCTCTTTAGTATGTTATTTTTAATTTTTCCTATTAGGTTTTCTCTCTTTACTTGTTCCCTTAATGTTAGAAACATTTTCTATGTATACACATAAAGTGAAGAATTTCTAAGGATTATATTTCCTTAGATAACTAAAAATTGTCTAATAAATTTTATTTTCTTAAATATTTATGTACCTTTATTAATAAAAAATGAAATTAGGGATGTTATATTTCAGTCAAGCCAATGACTTTAAACAAAGATGCTTATTGGGAGGCAATCCAACATAGTATTTTCTTGTAATAAAAAAAGAGGTAGAAATCAGAAAAATTCAAGGTTTAGT
This sequence comes from Gleditsia sinensis, assembly GCA_037074535.1. Lineage (NCBI taxonomy): Eukaryota > Viridiplantae > Streptophyta > Magnoliopsida > Fabales > Fabaceae > Gleditsia > Gleditsia sinensis. The sequence goes on from CM073463.1 coordinate 44,564,709, forward strand.
AATGCAACACTCCTATTCTACCCCAAACAAATTCAGAGAACTTCACTTAACTCGTATCTTCTCATATATCCCTCCTTATTCTTATCTTTATTTTATATTGAGGACAATATAAAGTTTGAGTGTGGAGGTAGAAATAAATTTTCCTAAATAATTATGACCCTATTTTGAGCATCAATTTTTTTTATTTTCACTATCAATGCACTTTTATTGTGTTTAGACATTTGAGTGATTGTGTGAATGTTTTAATTTATATTTTGTGTTGTTAAGCACAGTTAATAGCCAATGATATGACTATTCAAAAAAATTTAGCTAATTGAAAAATGTAGAAAAATCATGGTTGTGTGCAATTTTAACCATTTTGCAATTTATTTTTTACTTTAGAATCTTGAAACAAATTTGCACAATAACATTGGGAATTTAATATGTATTTAGAGAAGGTTCATATAACTCAAAAATATTTTATGATCTCAATATAATTTTAGAACTTATTTGAATTTCACTTGAGGCAAAATCCTAAGCTAATACTATTATTTAGGAGATGATGTAGGCATTATTAATAGATTGAGTCTTTTAAGCAACAAATCAACATCTCGATGTGATACAACCTTTTTTATTTTAGTTGGGAAAGAATGGTGTAGTCCATCTGAACCGTCCAATGAAGAATAAGAGGAGAGCAAAGCACCAATGGTGCGCGAAGCACATGCGGAACGGGCACGGAGAAAAGTGTGGAGGATAAACGACTGAGATTGACTATTATCCAGCCTAGAAAAAGATACTTCTCGCCAATATCTTTAGAGGAATATTCCTCAATCCTAACACTGCCCTACTATCTTGGGTATTACTTAGATGTGAAACTTGCCAACCTCATTAGTGATCTTATGGGGGAAACAAAATAAAAAATAATATATAGACTTGTAGAGACCCTCTATGTAGTTGTCTATCTGAGGCGATCGATCTATAACTTTCCTCATATCCCTGGGGCTATGTCTCGATCTCCTACGTGCGAAATCTAAGGAACTAATAATCGTAAAATTTAACAAAAATTTCAATTAAAGAAAATTTGGAATAAAAGAGAGAATTTCGAAAATGGGGATAAGAACCGTAGAAAATATGTATATTTACTCCATGGGTTAAAGAATTACAAAACAAATATGAGAATTTACGTTTTGGGGAGTAATTTTTATTTTTAAATGATAGTATTTTGCTATAAACAAATATATTTTTATTTGTTTAAAAATGATTATGTTTTGCTAAAAGTAAGTATACTTTTAATTAAAATAATTATTGTTTTGCTTAAAATAATTATATTGGCCTCTAATAAATTTTGTTTTATTTTTAGAAATATTTTTTCTTTTAATATGTATAAAGATATTTATTTTGTGATTTTTTTATTAAGATTTTTATCAATAAAAATCATGATTTAAGAGTTTAACTAAAGGTTTATGAGAATGTAAATTTTTAGAAATTTTTGGGATATTTTAGGATAAAAACGGTATTCAGAATATCATATGATGGCTATCAATTTATTCTCATGTCAAGCTACCCCGATCAGGGTGAGTATTTTCTACTCTTCGGTGCGGGCTTTTCTCGCTCCGTCTGATATGGCACATTTTCTCTTTCTTTTCTCATTAACATAATCATAACTATTGGTAGGGCGTCCCCTACTGGTGCACCACACGGATCGCCAAGTGACTGTGCTTATTTCTTTTCTTTTCACAATAATAGCCAAAAATATTATTTCAATAACAAGTATGTTCATTAAACTCACATCAAAATATAATTATTTAATTTAACCAAGCGTAATTAAGATTTAAAATCTACCATTATTATTGATACAATACTGAGTTCACATACATATCATTAATTTACAAACATCCGTACAAAAGTTTAACATATACATGTAGATGTGCGATTAGGCCGGGAATAATTAGAATAACTATGTGAGTGATTGGTGGATATAAGCTAAATTGAAGGACGATTTTAACCGACCAATTTCTCAAATCAGCTATTGCATCGTCATAGATCGAAAGTAAAAAATCTCAGAAAAAGGTAAACTCTGAAACTCTTACTTAGAGACCTCAAATTGGAAATCTGATACCGTAGATGAATTCAAGAGCTAGATAAACTTTAAGATATGAAATTTTTCAGCTATCTGGCAACTTTTTGTTCTTGGTGAATAGTATTTTTCGACGATGAATAGTGATCAAGTTTCCAGAGTCATTTTCTTGATTTTTGGATCCTCCAGACACGTTTTTAAAGTCTGTTTAGTCAAATGTGGATTAGAAAAGTGCATTTTAGGGCTGTCCAATCTGGAGCCCTTACCCTGTGAGTAGATAATTCTTTCTATGACTTGCTTTTACTCTTCTTGAACTTTAAATTGATAAAGGAGTATGTTTACAAGTTATTTATACTTTTATATGTTCCTAAAATGGTTTAGAATATCTAAAACGGTTGCAATATGATATATAGTTCAAGAAGAGTATGACTTTTAAAATGAATTTTGAAACACATTGAACATGTAATTTTTAAATGTATTTCTCATTATATGGCAAAGAAAATATGTTATGCATATGATATTGATTTATACAGTGATATGTTTGCCTTGGATATGGGCATGTTTACGTGATTCCCCTTATTGGGAAGTTTTGACAGAGGAATATATTGAGAATGAAAATATTGTATTATAATAGTATCTCTGTTTTGATTAATACGAAATATATGAGATTATGATTTTATGGAGGAATCCTCTTGGAAACAATGTATGCTAACAGCAGGTGATGTTAGCCCTAGTGCACCTTGATTGCCTCAACTAGCAGGGGGTGGTGCTAGCCTCGTGTAAGGGCCAATACACGGGAGATGATATGTGAAGGAGAGCATAATGCCTCCTATATGGGCGAGATGCTAGTTATATGAGATGTGATTTGCCTTCCCTTGCTGTGTGCTTGGGAAATACCCATATAGAGTCCCTTCGCGTGTCCTCTTGAATGGTAGTAGGGTAAACCTCAGCGGGATGCTGAGTTTAGGCAAATCCTATACCACCAAAGTACGGAAGGGGTTAAACTCTGATATGGTGGTTCTAATATGGGATCCTCCAAATGTTTTCATAAAAATTATGTTGATGCATACCATGATTTATTATCGTTCTTATAGCATTACTTATGAATTGATTATGAATATGAATTTGAACAGAGATTATTTGAAATGCGGGTCTCATATGAATGTACTTCTGAACTGTATTTTCTATGATAAATTTTAAAATAAAGAGTACATCCATATGTTGACCTAAGAGGTCATAAAAGGTATTATTTGCTCACTGAGTTGTAAAACTCACTACACATTGTTGATGTGTTTTTCAGATAAAAACCCAGAGTTTGGTCCTGTGGCTTCTTGATCGATTAGGTGTTGTACTTCCATGGTGAGCCTAAATTGTTTTTGGGGTCTCAGTGTTTAAATTGTAATATAATTGTACTCTAGAGTTGCTCTGAACACCAAAGGCAAGATCTTTGTTTCCGTTGTAATATTGTTAAGTGTAGCATTGGCATGTATAATTAGTTATATTGAAAACTTGCAAACGTATGATATTATCATGATATGCCATAATATGAAGTTGATTGCAAATAGATAAAGTTAAAGTTACCAGACAGTAGTGTTATTCGAGTTCCTAAAATTAGGGGCATGACAAATTCCACGCCTTATGACATCTTTGAAGGGAGGCCTAGCGTAAAGTGAAGATTGAGGGAAATAGAGAAAAATTCCCTTCTGGGGTATTCTGAAGGTGAAGCCATTATATACCTTTAGTTCCTCTATTTTGAGCTTAATTTACTTTTTATTATATATACAATAAAGAGACGAAAGCCCAATTTTGTGATAAATATCCTTATTTTTTGACCCTATTTACTCACTCTGATTATTTTTCTAAACATTTGTTTTGTGCAGCTTTATTAACCAAAGGGTGGAAGGGTAGAGCAAAGGAAAGAAAACAAAATTTCAAAAACAAGGATAAAAGGCTATGTAGTGGGTAAAAGAAAAGAAATATAGAACTAAGGAAAAGAACGTATTGAACTTAATTGAAGCAAGAAAATGAACATAGGGAAAAATCCCCCAAACTTGAGAAAGCTCAAGAGATTAGAATTAATCATCTAAAGCTGGATAATTGAACCTAAAATTATATCATCTATTGTAACATCTCTAATTTCTTTTCTTTTATTAATAAAGGCACATAAATATTTAATTAAGGAAATAAAACTTATTAAACAATTTTTAGATATGTAAGAGAATATAAGCTTTAGAAATTCTTCACCTTATATGTATGTATAGAAAATGTTTCTAACATTAAGGAAATAGATAAAGAGAGAAAATCTAAGAGAACAAAATTAGAAATAACATCCTAAAGAGAGATGAAATTCTTGAGTAAGGAAGATAAATTTTTGGAAGTAAAGGTTTTAAAATTTCAAGAAGATTGGATTAGGATATTTTTCCTAATTTAAGAGCTAGAATTCCTAAGTTTAACATCTCCACCCATACATTTGGACCTTCACCTATGGACACTTCATATAGAGTTTTTTCACTTCACATGTTTTGTTAGCAAGCCAATTGGATAACCCAAGCAAGAGATATAACATAGACTTGGACTAAGATATAGAGGTTGGACCAATAGTCCAAAAATCATGAAAATGTGGCTAAGCCTTCCATGAGATATAGGAATTTCAGCAGAAGCAAAGGAAATGGGCAAGAATGAGCTCAAATCCAAGAGGAAAAAATAATAACCATGTGACGAAATAGTAGTGTAATAACAATCAAGATTAGGTTACATGCCATTTGAACAAAACATTTATATCCTACACTCATAATTTTAGCAAGCCATGTGATGAAATAGTAGGTAAATAATACATGGCATTAGGACAACACATCCCTATCCTACACAAATAATTTCAGCCAAGCAAGAAAGACTCAAGGGTTAAAAATTTCAGCCAAGCAAAAGAAAAAGAAAAAAATCTCTAAATTAAAGGGACCTTGTCTCTTGTCTTGAGAACATTTTATCATAATTTTCAAATAACAAATCCTCTTTTTGCTATGCATATCTTGACTATGGGAGAGGAAGACAAGAACATGATTTGTCTTCCCCCACAAGCAACCGAGTGCATCCTAATTGTGATAAGGCAGACCCATAATTATGAAATGAGGACCACTTAATAATTTATTTAAGTAAAAATCACTCTTATAACATTAGAATTACATCCAAGTGAGGGAGAGGGAAAAACAAAAATAAGGTAGAGTGAGGAAATGAGAGAAAGAGAGGAAGGAAGAAGAAGGAGAAGTCTAGAAGATTAAGTACTTAAGGTAAGTTAGCTTAATCTCCACTTGAATCCATCTTTTCTCTTCATCCTTGGTGTAATGTCCTTAATTTCGTTTTTTTTATTAATAAAGGTAAATAAATATTTAGTTAAGGAAATAAAATTTATTAGACAATTTTTAGATATCTAAGGAAATATAATTCTTAGAAATTCTTCACCTTATGTGTATGCATAGAAAATGTTTCTAACATTAAGGGAATAAGTAAAGAGGGAAAAACTTAATAGGAACAAAATTTGAAATAACATACTAAAGACAGAAAAAATTCTTGGTTAAGGAAGATAATTTATTGGGAAGTAAGTCAAAGTCTTAAAATTTCAAGAAGATTGGATTAGGGTAATTTTTCCTAATTCAAGAGTTAGAGTTCCTAAGTTTAACATCTCCATCCATACATTGGGCTTTCACCTATGGACACTTCAAATGGAGTTTTTCCACTTGACATGAGTTTCTAGCAAGCCAATAGGATAGCCCAAGAAAAAAATAAAACATAGACTTGGACTAGGATATAGAAATTGGACCGATAGCCCACAAACCATGAAAATGTGACCAAGCTCTCCATGAAAGGTAGAATTTCAGCCAAAACAAAAAAAATGGGTAAGAATGAGCCCAAATCCAAGAAGAAAAAATAAGAATCAAGTGAGGAAATAGTAGTGTAATAATAATTAAGATTAGGTCACATGGCATTATGGCAAAACATCTATATCCCACAATCATAATTTCAACAAGTAGGTAATAATACATGGAATTATGACAAAACATCATTATCCTACACAAATAATTTCAGCCAAGCAAGATAGGGAGATCCTTAGGTAGGTTTAACAATATCTCTTTTTGAAGAGAAGTTTTAAAATTTGTAATATTTATATGGAATTTTGATCTTAGAACTTTGATGGAATTTACAATATTTGCTACCTTGATGATTGGCCAAAGATGTTGCTATATCATGTTACATGTTGATCTTGCATGAGATGGATGTTTTGAATACTTCGATTGGTAAGGAAAGTTCTACATAGATATGACTATGGGTGGCAAAATTTTAGGGCTTTTATGTTGCTGTTATGTATATTTGAATGTGATGAAAAATTGATAGAATATGATTAGATTGATAAAATGAGTATGGCCTTAAACACTTAGAAGAAGATCATGAGAAATTTCTATTGGAAAGCACCCTTAATAATTCATGTTTAGATTTCTGTTTTCTTGAAAAGTAGATGATGGAATATGTTAAATTCAGTGTAAGGAATCTAATTAAAATGTTGAAATGAGTAATCTTATGGTTAGATGTAAATTAGGAAGAAAATGGATGATGACGTAATAAAAGGATGAACTAGAACCTTAGGGAGGGTTTGGATAGAAAACTGGATTTCAGAGTAACCAGAGAAGCTTCTGTTTTTGAAATTATAGAAAGAATCAGTTAGGAATTAAAAGAAATGGTTAACATGAAAAATGTAAATATATGTCTGAAAAATTTGAAGCCACTAGAATCACCTAATTTGGAGTTCCAATGAGTCAGATATGGTCCGATTAGTAAATAGTGGTCAGAAACTAGTTAACCAGGGAAGAATCTGTTAGGTAAGCTTTTGTGTTTGAATTTTTGGGAAACATCTATAGGGAAATAAAAGAAATGGCTATCATGAAAAATATAGATATATGTCTCATGGATATTTAGTCACTAAAACCACTCAATTTTGAGTCCATATTAGTGAGATATGGTCAGATTCGTAAGTAGTTGTCAGAAACTAGTTAATCAGGGAACAATCTGTTAGGTAAACTTCAATTTTGGAATTTCTGGAAAATTTCAGTCTGGAATTGAAAGAAATAATTAATATGCCAAACGTATATATATGTCTCAAGAATTTTTATCCACTTGAATCACTCAATTTTGAATCTATATGAGGGAGATATGGTCAGATTAGTAAGTAGAGGTCAAAACTTACCCAAGAAGAAATAACATTGAATTTGAGGGAGTAATAACACCAACATTCCTTATAATTTCACTAAAAAATTCAACATAAGAATTCTAGAGGATTGTCTTAGCTTTAAATGAACATCAATATCACCTCAATCATAGTTAAAATGAGGGACTTATGCTCTAATTAGTGAGTGAAAATCAGGTTAGACAAATACCTACATCAGGGTACAACACAACACAAAGCATGGCCATGTTCGTTGCGGGAAAGGGCTTTTTGAAGCCTAAAGCATGGCTGTGTTATAGGAAATGGCCAAGTTGTATTACAGGACACGTCAATGCTATGTTGGGAGTTGGTAAAGCTTATTTTTAACACTTTTCTACCCTAAATGAACCTCATTAATTATACGGTAATAAAAGAAACTAAATTGAAGAAGAATGTCCTATAATCTTTGTGAAAACATATGTTGAAAATTATATAAGTAGGAGAAAAGTGATTAGAGGCCAATCATAAAGAAAATGAAGAGATGAAAATAATAATTAAGAAAGAAGAAGAATCATATAAATGAAAATAATAAATTACTAGTGTATACCCTAGCCATTGCCATTGCATGAACTCTTTACAATCTTAAGTGTGAAATTTTGACATGGAAATATTTTATAAAGTGATATTTGAAAATGATTATTTTTATGGCATGATTTCATTTTACCAATGATTTTTAGTAATGATTATAATTTAATGATAAATTATGGCATGTGAGTATAATAAACATACTTGTTATTGAAATCATATTTTTGGCAATTAATGTGAAAAGAAAAGAAACAAAAAGAGATGAGTACGGTCACATGGCGGTCTGTGTGGTGCCCCAGTAGAGGATGCTCTACTCACGGCTATGATTATGATAATGTAAAAAGAAAGAGAAAGTGCGCCATGTCAGATGGAACGAGAAAAGCCCATACCAGAGAGTAGAAAGTACTCACCCTGACTGTGGTAGCAAATAAATTATAATCTTTTTACATTCATGTGACCTAAGATATTTGCTGTAACTTATACAGATAAACATGACGTGATAAGCAATATTGATGATTATTATAGTTTATTGTTGAACCTACTTGGATTTAATTCTGACTATAATTCCATATCATGTTCAGAAAATTAGTTATGCAGATTTTTTTATGGCTCTGGCATTAAGTGCACATTGGATCAAGTTACTCTATGATGGGCAGATCCCAAAAATTAATAAGGGATTTGTGGTCGATTTGGCTAAGATCTCGGTGAAGGTGCAACCACCAACACCCATATCTCCAGAATTGGTCAACATGGATGAATAAGATGTAGATATTTATGTGTTTGATTTTTGTACAAACATTTTGATTAATGATGTGTATGTGAACTCAGAATTACATCAGTGTTGATGGTAGACCTTATTATTGTTGTGTTTTACCAATTACCGCAAGCGCACGGCGTAGCTGTAGCTAGTCCAATGAGTACGAGTCGTATCCCACAAAGAACAATGTCAATTACTAGAATTTCACAAAAGATGCTATCTAAACCGATGCAATTCGATGAGAAAGTTTCACAATTAAAATAGAGGAAAATAACCAATTAAGCAAAGACTAGGGATAGGGTTCACCACACTTATGATACTCAACAACTAATATTTACCTCTAATTGCAATTATCTAGATTATTGGGGATGGTTTAGCCTTAACTAATTAGCAATCTCTTTCAAGCATTACCAATCGTACCTAGGTTGATCTAATTGCCTACTTTCGTGGTTCTTAGCTCAACCTAAGTCCATTAAGCTTCATACCAACCATGGAATATAATTAATTGGTTTTCTCGTGCCCACTAATTGATTCAATCCTAGAGTATCTTAAACTACTTTTGTGATTAAGATATCCCTAATTAACTATTAAGTTCCAGTTTTAATCTTCACTTTTCAGTTCATCGATTAAAACCCTAAGACGTGATAAATTGGTGATCAAGCATTCTACCAACTCATTCATGCATATAATAGTCAATCCTAATCAATCTAGAAGTAATCATAGTTAGAGTTTCAACATTCAAGTCATAAGCACAGTATCATCATATCACAAGAGGGGTTCCCCGAAACCCTAGATTAAATCTACTCACACATCAAAAACTTGTGTATGTTTTACTAATTACCGGAAGCGCACGGCGTAGCTATAACTAGTCTGGTGAGTACGGGTCATATCCCACAGAGAACAATGCCAATTACTAGAATTTCACAAAAGATGTTATCTAAACCGATGCAATTCGATGAGAAAGTGTCGCAATTAAAATAAAGGAAAATAACCAATTAAGCAAAACCTAGGGTTAGGGTTCACCACACTTGTGATACTCAACAACTAATATTTACCTCTAATTGTAATTATCTACATTATTAGGGATAGTTTAGCCTTAAGTAATTAGCAATCTCTTTCAAGCATTACTAATCGTACCTAGGTTGATCTAATTGCCTACTTTCGTGGTTCTTAGCTCAACCTAAGTCCATTAAGCTTCATACCAACCATAGAATACAATTAATCGGTTTTCTCATGCCCACTAATTGATTCAATCCTAGAGTATCTTAAACTAATTTTGTGATTAAGATATCCCTAATTAACTATTAAGTTTCGGTTTTAATCTTCACCTTTCAGTTCATCGATTAAAAACCTAAGACGTGATATATTGGTGATCAGGCATTCTACCAACTCATTCATGCATATAATAGTCAATTCTAATCAATCTAGAAGTAATCAAAATTAGAGTTTCAACATTCAAGTCATCAGCACAGTATCATCATATCACAAGAGGGTTCCCCGAAACCCTAGATTAAATCTACTCACACATCGTATAAACAGAAACCAAATTCATATTCATTGAGTGAATCATGATAGTTCAGTACAATTTAAAGAGAATAAGTAGAAGTAGAAGAGGAGAATTCAAATAAAAAGATAAAACCTGGTCTTCGGAAAAGTCAGATGAAATACAACCTTTGAATGCAGTAAATTCTACTCTAGAACATCAAAATCCACAATGATTCAAGTAAAAATCTAACCTATGAGTGTTTTCTAAGCCTAAAAACTGAGTATAAGGTGTCTCTCTCGGTCCGACTGCCTTTAACTATGTTTCCCCTTCAATATATCTCACTTTGGTAGCTCAAAACCCTAAAAATCACATGCAGTACGGACCTGAAGTACGGCCGTGTTCCAGGACATGGCCTGGCCATGCTTCGAGTTATTTTCTAGAGGTTCTCTACATCTTCTGCCCAGAGCACGGCCTGGCAGTGCCATCAAGCACGACGTGGCCATGTTGGGGGCTGCCGAACTGCTTTCTTGCTGATTTTTGGTGTGTTGCCTCCTTGATTCCTCCTTAGCATATCCCAAGTCCTTTTAGCTCTTCCCATGATTATTTTCTCTTGCTTCTTTACCTCTTTTGCTCTCCTACAAACACAAAACAAACCACAACAGTATCTAGAACAAAGTATAACCAAAAGTAGGGAAATAACCATTAGTTTACTATGAATTAGAGGATAAAATATAGCCATTAAGTACTCAAAATTCCCCTTTATCACTTATACCTTGATTATGCTTGGTTAAATTAATTGAATGTTATTATGAGTTAAGTAATTATGAGTTCTTAAGCTACCACGGTCAGGGTGAGTATTTTCTACTCTCCGGTACGGACTTTTCTCACTCCGTCTAACATGGCACACTTTCTCTTTCTTTTCTCATTATCATAATCATAGCCGTGTGTAGGGCGTCCCCTACTAGTGCACCACACGAACCGCCATGTGACCATGCTTGTCTCTTTTCTTTTCTTTTATTTTCATCTTAATAGCCAAAAATATGATTTTAATAATAAGTATGTTCATTATACTCACATGCCATAATTTATCATCAAAACATAATCATTACCAAAAATCATTGGTAAAATGCAATCATGCCATGAACATAATCATTTTCAAATATCACTTTATAAAATATTTCCATGTCAAAATTACATACTTAAGATGGTAAAGAGTTCGTGCAATGGCAATGGCTAGGGCATACACTAGTCATTTATTATTTTTATTTATAAGATTCTTCTTATTTCTTAAATATTATTTTCATCTCTTCATTTTCTTTATGCTTGGCCTCTAGTCAATTTCTCCCTACTTATATCATTTCCAACATATTTTCTCACAAAGATTATAGGGCATTCTTCTTCAATTTGGTTTCTATTATTACCCTATAATTAATGAGGTTCATTTAAAGCAGAAAAATGTTGAAAATAAGCTTTACAAGCTCCTAACATGGCCTGGATGTGTCCTATAATACAGACTAGCCATTTCTTGTAACATAACCATGCTTTAGGCTTCAAAAAGCCCTTTTCCGCAATGAACACAGCTTGGCCATGTTCTGGAACACGGCCATGCTCTGTGTTGTGTTGTCCCCTTACGCAGGTTTTTGTCAAGCTTGACCTTCTCTCACTAATCAAAGCATAACTCCCTTATTTTAACTTTGATTGAGGTAATATTAATGTCCATTTAAAGCTAAGACAATCCTTTAAAAGTCTTATATTGAATATTTTAGTGAATTCTTAAGGAATATTAGTGTTATTGCTCCCTCAAATTCAATGTTATTTCTTCTCGGGTAGGTTCTGTATTAATCTGATCATATCTCCACATATGGATTCCAAATTGACTTATTCTAGTGGCTAACAATTAGTGAGACATATATCTACATTTTTCATGCTAACCATTTCTTTTAATTACCTACAAATATTTCCCAAAAATTCCAAAACCAAATCTTACCTAACAGATTATTCTCTAGTTAACTAGTTTCTGACCACTACTTATTAATCTAATCATATCTCGCTCATATGGACTTTAAATTGAGTTGTTCCAATGGCTAAAACTCCATTAGACATATATCTATATTTTTCATGCTAACCATTTCTTTTAATTCCTTATAAAAGTTTCCCAGAAATTCAAACACAGAAGCATACCTATCATATTCTTCCTTGGTTAACTAGTTTCTGACCACTACTTACTAATCAAACCATATCTACCTCATTGGAACTCGAAATTGGGTGATTTCAGTGGCTACAAATCTATGAGACATATATATCCATGTTTCTTGTTAACCATTTATTTTAATTCCTAGTCGATTCTTTACAAAATATCAAAAACAGAAGCTTTTCTAATTACTTCAAAATCTAATTTTCTAACCAAGCCCTTCCTAAGGTTCTAGTTCATCCTTTTATTACGTCATCTTCCATTTTCTTCCTAATTTACATCTAACCATAAGATTACTCATTTCAACATTTTAATTAGATTCCTTACACTTAATTTAACATATTCCATCATCTACTTCTCAAGAAAATAGAAATCAAATCATGTATTATTAAGGGTATTTCTCAACAGAAATTTCTCACGGTCATCTTCTAAGTGTTTAAGGCCATACTCATTTTATCAATCTAATCATATTCCATCAATTACTCATCTTATTCAAATATACATAACAGTAGCATAAAAGCCATAAAATTTTGCCACTCATAACCATATCTATGCAAAACTTTCCACACCAACCGAAGTATTCAAAACATCCAACACATGCAAGATCAACATGTAATATGATATAGCAACATCCATGTCCAATCATCAAAGTAGCAAATATTGTAAATTTTATCAAAGTTCTAAGATCAAAATCCCATATAAATGTTACAAATTTCAAAGATTTTCTTCAAAAAGAGATATTGTTAAACCTACCTAAAGATCTCTCTCACTTACTTGGCGAATTCTTTTTCTCGTTTCCTCTTAAAGAAAGTGGCAAGATTCATCCCTTCCTTTAGCTTTCCAGCAACTTAATAAGAGAAAGATGGTGATTTTTGAGCCTTAAGGATGAAGAGAAAAGATGGATTCAAGTGGAGGTTAAGCTAACTTAACTTGAGTACTTAGTCCTCTAAATTTCTTCTTCTTCCTTCCTTCTTCTCTTCTCCTCTCTTTCTCTCTTTTCCTCACTCTACCTTACTTCTGTTTTTTTTTTCTTCCTCACTTGGACGAAATTATAATGTTATAAGGGTGGTTTTTGCTTTAAAAAATATCAAGTGGTTCACCTCACATAATCATAGGTTTACCTTATCACAATTAGGATGCACTTGGTTGCTTTTTGGGAGAAGACAACTCATGTTCTTATTTTTCTCTCCCTTATTCAAGATATGCATAGTAAATAGAGGATTTGTTATTTGAAAATTATGATAAAATGTTCTCAAGACAAGGGACAAGGTCCCCTTAATTAGAGATTCATTTCTATTTTCTTTTGACTCATTCATGTATGATTGATTTGTATTTCAAGGTGGCAAATTTCTAGCCATTAATTCTCCCTTGCTTGGCTGAAATTATGAGTGTAGGATATAGATGTTTTATTCTAATACCATGTATTATTACCTACTATTTCATCACATGGCTTGCTGAAATTATGAATGTAGGATATAGATGTTTTATCCTAATATCATGTGACCTAATCTTAATTATTATTACACTACTATTTCATCACATGGTTCTTTTTTTTCCTCTTGGATTTGGGCTCATTCTTGCCCATTTCTTTTGCTTTGGCTGAAATTCCTACCTCCCATGGAGGGCTTGGTCACACTTTCATGATTTTTGGGCTATTGGTCTAACCTCTATATCCTAGTCCAAGTCTATGTTATATCCCTTGCTTGGGCTATCCATTTGGTTTACTAAAGACACATGTGAAGTGGAAAAACTCTAGGAAGTGTCCATAGGTGAAAGCCTAATGTATGGGTGGAGATATTAAATTTAGGAACTCTAGCTCTTGAATTAGGAAAAATTACCCTAATCCAATCTTCTTGAAATTTTAAGACATTTACTTACTTCCAAAAATTTATCTTCCTTACCCATGAATTTTACCCCTCTTTAGAATGTTATTTCTAATTTTTCCTATTAGATTTTCTCTCTTTCTATTCCCTTAATGTTAGAAACATTTTCTATGCATACACATAAGGTCAAAAATTTTTAAGGCTTATATTTTCTTAGATATCTAAAAATTGTTTAACAAGTTTTATTTTCTTAATTAAATATTTATGTGCCTTTATTAATAAAAGAAACAAAATTAGTGATGTTACACAAGGCATTGCTCAAGTGGGTTAGTAAAACAAAGACTCATAACATCATTAGTAATATTCTATTCAACTAAGTTTATCATAAAAACAAGATTCCTCTAGAGATAGGGATTTCATTACACCTACCAAGTTAAACTCAATTTTCTCATCCCTTACATTCAATGAAAACTTTCCATCATTTAAATTAATTATTGCACCAGCTGTAGCTAGGAAAGGCCTTCCAAGAATGATGAGGATTTGATTACCAACCTTTTTCTTTCTTTTACAATTTGAGAACTTCTTTTTAAGCAGTCTACAATAAGCTTTTATATGGCTTAGCTTCTTACACTTATAACATGTGATGGAATCTTTGCGTGCTTCTCCTTTTGTATTTTCTCCTTTGAACTTTTGTTTGAAAGTACCTTAACTTCTTTTTCTATAAAGAAAAAAGTGGCATCTCTACATCATCCTGTATATCAGCTAGAAAACCATAACTGTTAGGTTATTTTGAGGAGGCCTTGAGAGACATTGGTTTTCATTTTCTTATTTCATGTTTTTCCTTTATAAAATTATTCTAATAAGAAATTAAATTGCCTCTAAGTTCATTGTATGTCATCAAATTTAGGTTTCACCCTTCTTGAATTACTATAATCTTAGTTTGGCAAGGTTGGGTGATAACACAATAGACTTTTCTGAAAAGTTCTTGGTGTCAATGGTCTTTTCCTAAGGCATCAAGGGTTGATGATTTAGGATA
This sequence comes from Gleditsia sinensis, assembly GCA_037074535.1. Taxonomy (NCBI): domain Eukaryota; kingdom Viridiplantae; phylum Streptophyta; class Magnoliopsida; order Fabales; family Fabaceae; genus Gleditsia; species Gleditsia sinensis. The sequence continues at coordinate 44,579,834 of CM073463.1, forward strand.
ATATTTTAAGCATGTCTTCAATGCCTTCATCTTCCTTCATCTTCAATAGCTCATAATCATGAATGAGCATGTTAGCTTTACTTTCCTTTCCTTCATAAGTACTTTCGTAGGTAATTTGTAACTTCTCTAACATTTATTTGGCAGAGCTATATGTAACAACCTTTTTTTTTCCTTTATTATTATACAATAGTGAGTTCACATACATGTCATTAATCAAAACAGACGTATAACATATCAAACGCATAGATATTTACATCTTGTTTATTTTGGTTGACCAATTCCGGAGATACAGGTGCGGGTGGTTGCACCTTCACCGGGATATGAGCCAACTCGACCACAAACATCTTATTTGATTCTGAAATCTGCCCAACATAAAGTAACTCGATCCAATGTGCACTAAAAGCCAGAGCCTTAGAAACAAAAGCTGCATAAATAATTTTCTGAACATGATATGGAAATATAGTGAGAATTAAATCCTAGTAAGTTCAACAATAAATTATCATCAGTAAAGCTCATCACGTCATGTTCAGCTGTATAAACTACAGAAAATATCTTTGGTCACATGAATGCATTATATCTATGCACATAAGAATCATACTGTAATGATATGTATGATATGATTAACTATTTTCAAAATATCATATGATGGCCATCAACTTATTATCATTTCAAGCTACCCCGGTCAGGGTGAGTATCCTCTACTCTCTGGTACGGGCTTTTCTCGCTCCGTCCGACATGGCCCACTTTCTCTTTCTTTTCTCATTATCATGATCATAACCGTTGGTAGGGCGTCCCCTACTGGTGCACCACACGGATTGCCATGTAATCGTGCTCATTTCTTTTCTTTTCACAATGTTAGCCAAAAATATGCTTTCAATAACAAGTATGTTCATCAAAATATAACTATTACCATAAATCATTGGTAATCATGCCATGAACATAACCATTTCAAATATCACTTTATAAAATATTTCCATGTCAAAATTTCACACTTAAGATGGTAAGAAGTTCATACAATGAAAATGGCTATGGCTATACTAGTCATTTATTAAGATTCATCTTCTTTTTTAAATACTAATTTTATTTCTTTATTTTTTTAATGCAGGTTTTCATCCTATCTAACCTTCTCTTACTAATCAGAGCATAACTCCCTCAATTTAACTCTGATGTAGGTGATCTTGGTGTCCATTTCAAGATAAAACAATTATCTAAAACTATTATGTTGAACATTGTAACGAAAAATTAAGAAAAGAAGGTGATATTACTCCCTCAAGGTACAGGATAGTTCCTCTCGGATAGGTTCTGACCTTTACTGACTAATTAGACCATACCTCCCAAATTGGAACTCCAAATTGAGTTATTCCAGTTGGTAAAAATCCATGAGCCATATATCTATAATTGTTATGTTGGCGCACTATTTTAATTCCCTACAGAATATTCTCAGAAATTCAAAAACTAAAGCATTAATAACATACTCTTCCCTGAATAAACATTTTCTGACCTCTGCTTACTAATCGGATCATATCTACCCTCATATGAACTCTAAATTGCATAATTCCAGTGGGTATATTTCCATGAGACATAGATATATAACTTTAATGTTAACCATTTATTTTAATTCCATACAGATAATTTTCAGAAATTAAAATACAAAAGCTGTCCTAACATAATCTTCCCTGATGAACCATTTTCTGACCTTGACTTACTAATCGGACCATATCTACCACATGTGGACTCCAAATTGAATGATTCCAGTGGCTAAAAATCCATGACACACATATCTTTAATTCTTATGTTAACAATGTATTTTAATTCCCTACCAATAATTACCAGAAATTAAATTACCGAAACTATCCTAACATATTCTTCCCTGATGATTCATTTTCTGACCTTTGACTACTAATCAGACCATAGCTACCTCATATGGACTCCAAATGGAATGATTCCAGTAGGTGAAAATCCGTGACACATATATCTTTAATTCTTATGTTAACCATTTATTTTAATTCCTTATAGATTGTTCCCAGAAATTAAAATACCAAAGCTTAAAATTCTGTCAACCATAGCCATACCCATGCAGAACTATCTACACCAACCTAAGTATTCAAACATACATCACATGCAAGATCAATATGTAACATGATATAGCAACATCTATGACCAATCATCAAAGTTCTAAGATCAAAATCTCATATAAATATTATGAGTTTCAAAGGTTTTCTTCAAAAAGAAATATTGTTAAACTTACCTGGAGCACTTAGTCCCCTAGACTTCTCCTTCCTCTTTTTTCCTTTCTTCCTCTCCTTTCCTCACACTACCTTGCTTCTATTTTTGCTCTCCCTCACTTGGACGAAATTCTAATATTGTAAGGGTGGGTTTTCTTATATAGACCACCAAATAATTAACCTTTCATGATCATGGGTCTACCTTATCACAATTAGGATACACTTTGTTGAATTTTTGGAAAACAAACAACTTATGTTATTGTCTTCCTCTTCCTTAGTCAAGATATGCATAGAAAAAGGAGATTTGTATTTTGAAAATTATGATGATATGTTCTTAAGATATGGGGCAAAATCCCTTTGATTTAGGGATTCATTTCCTTTTTCTTTTGTCTTAATCAAGTATGATAGATTTGCCTTTTAAGTGGCAAATTTCTAACTCTTGAATTTTCCTTACTTAACTAAAATTATTTGTGTAGGATAATGATGTTTTGTCATAATGCTATGTATTATTACCCACTTGCTAAAGTTATGAATGTAGGATATAGATGTTTTTGTCCTAAAGCCTTGTATTATTATGCCACTTGCCAAAATGATGAATGTAGAATCACACCACTTGCTAAATTTTTGTCTTAATGCCATGTCACTTAATCTTGATTACACCAATATTTCATCACTTTAATTTTATTTTTCCTCTTGGGTTTGGGCTCATTCTTGCCTATTTTCCTTACTTTGGTTAAAATTCTACCTTTCATAATGGGCTTTGTCACATTTTCATGATTTTTGGGGCTACCGGTCCAACTTCTATATCCTAGTCCAAGTCTATGTTTTATTTCTTCCTTGGGCTATCCTATTGGCTTACTAAAAATTCATGTGAAGTAGAAAAACTCTATATGAAGTGTCTATAGGTTAAAACCCAATTACGGGTGGAGATACTAAACTTAGTAACTTTTGCTCTTAAATTAAGAAAAATTACCATAATCCGATCTTCTTGAAATTTTAAGACCTTTACTTACTTCACAAAAATTTATCTTTCTTTACCTAAGAATTTCACCTTTCTTTAACATGTTTATTTCTAATATTTCCTCTTAGATTTTCTTTCTTTACCTATTCCATTAATATTAGAACATTTTTATGCATATATGTAAGGTGAAGAATTTCTAAGGAAAATATCTAAAAAATTACGGGATGTTACATTCTTCCCCTCTTAAGAAATTCGGTCCCCGAATTTCAATCCATCCTACCACATGTAGGGAATGAAATTTAGGCATTATTCAGAGTTACCAAGCTTATTACCTAAATAATTAGAGATATCTTTTCTGTATGACATCTTTACTTTTTAATATGTCTATTCACTTGAGTGATTTTGCCATATAACTTAACCATAAGGATTTCTTTCACTCATAAGTTCTTCAATTGATATCCTCTAGCCCGCATGGATATATCTATGGGTCGATATTAGAAAACACACATATAAAGGAACATATACACCTTCATATTGTGTAACTATCTTTTCTTATTCCAAACTTCTATCAAGTCAATTTTTTTTTTCATATATCAACATCATCCCCTGAATATCATCATCTTAATCTATCATCTATTTTTATCCTCAATTCCTTTAATCAATATGTTAAACAAACGTAGCAATAAATCCTTCAAACCTTTAATAACGTTTATGTACCATTGACACATGTCTAATAATTCCAACTTACCTCATCACAGTAATTCTATACAAGCTTATTAACACCATTAAATTCATTGTCAAAAATTTCAATTATTTCTTCTATCATATCCAAAAGCACCTCATTCTAGCTTATGCCAATCCCATTTAATTCACCCAATCATTTCAAGAAGATTTGTGTTTTTTTTTCCTAACAATTACTCATACATGAATTCTCAATTCCAACATAATTCACATCCTATATACTAGACTCAATTTAGCATGATATAATCCTTTAACACAAATATCTTGATAACCTACATTATTTTTGGACATGGTTCTTAGAATATTCTCTATATTTCCAAATTAAGAGTTCAAAGACTAACTTAAATCCTACTTCCTATATTTTATTCCTCGAGAACTTCAACACCACTAATTCTCTTGATTACATTCGTCAAAACACCATAAGACCATCATCCGTCCATTCTTTTCAAACTTTTCATTACTTTAACCTACTAACAACTTAGACACCATACTAACCGAGTTTCAAAGAAAAGAAATTATCTTTCATTGTAATGAGGAAAAATAACCTTGCATTTAATGCCAACCGTTAATGAGTGAAACAGATGAAAAGAATAATAGAGAATGGTGCCAAAAGTGAAAGTCAAAAATTTCGACAAAGCATTGAAAAATATTAAAATCGGTGGCCGTAATTCTTGAAAATCTGTAAACAAAATCTAACTATGATTTCAGCAAAAATCGGTGGCCACAAATTTTGAATATATGTGTTAGAATCTACTTTAAATCTATTGGTATTCGGTGGAAAGATATCACATGGAAAAGAAACATTTCTGAGCTTATAAAAGTCTATGAAAATCAAAGAATATGTAGTTAACTGGTAGGATGCAGTTGATTGCTTCAAAATAGGTGTAATCAATCAACTGTAAAAAAAACCAGTCCAAATTAAAATTTCTCAAAATAGCTAGTCGACTTAATAATACTGATAGTCGACTGGCAAAAACATTGAGAATACAAAATAAATCATTTGATTGCATTTTTTTTTTCAATGACGGCTATCACCTACAACTTTTCTACAAGAATCAAAACATCAATGCTTCATCAAAGACAACAAGATAAAGACAGATTTCTGGTGATATCTTATCTTATACTCTTTATGTGCTTAATATGGGTCACAGTCATACTACTGTACATATACATGCTTGCCGTCATTTTTGAAATTTTTTTTTATTTACCTTTAATTTAGCTAATATCCACCAATCACTCACATAGTTGTTCTAATAATACCCGGCCTATTTGCATAGCTATTATAAATATGCCCTTCTCTGAGTTCTATAAATACTTACATTAGTATCTTTGTCTATTCTCAAAGTTAAGGTGATAGAAATTATGGAGGGAACCGCATTCCGTCAGTTCCGAAATATCTGTGTCTTTTGTGGTTCGAGTCCTGGAAAAGATGAGGAGTATGTTAAAGCAGCACAAAATCTGGGTATGGTGCTGGCTAGGAGAAAAATTCATTTAGTGTATGGTGGAGGTAACTGTGGGTTAATGGGGTGTGTGGCTACAGCTGCACATGCAGGGGGATGCCAAGTTCTAGGTATTATTCCTACAGCTCTAGCTACATCCAGCAACATAGGGAAGACAATTGGGGAAGAATATAGGGTAGTTTCCATGCATGAACGCATGGCTAGAATGATGAGCAATGCTGACGCCTTCATTGCCTTACCAGATGGTTTTGGTACTCTAGAGGAGATTTTCCAAATAGTCTCTTGGGCACAACTGAATATGCATCACAAACCGATAGGTTTGTTAAATGTTAATCACTTCTTTGATGATTTGTTATCTTTTCTAGATCAAGTTGTGGAACAGAGGTTTATCTCACACTCAGCACGACAAATTCTCATCTCAGCTTCAAATGCTGAGGAGTTGATTGATGCTTTACAAGCCTATGTTCATGTACCTGATCTAACTATTACTCCAATAGAATGGACGGCAGATAACCGCAGAAAGCGTAAATTGGATTTGGATCTTCATCTTTAAATGTAGTAAAACGTAGCTATTATTGTACTACTTTTACTTTCTTACACTCTACTTGTATACCATATTTACCAACCATACTCCTTTAGAGTTGGTAAAACTATCTTTGAATGTTGCTTATGATCCTCTGAACTTTTGAAATATTCTAGTATATCATCCATATATATAATAACAAATTATTCCAGGGATGACCTAATTACTATTCATTAAATCTATGAATGCAGCTAACGATTTGTCAATTTAAATGCATCACCAAGAACTCATAATGCCCGTAATAAGTCCCACATCCTCTTCTCTTATCCTTAACTAATGTTACTCATATCCCAAATCTATTTGTGGAAAAATATTGAACACCTTATAACTGGTCAAACAGGTAATCTATACGAGCTAATGGGTTTCTATTTTACATTGTCACCTTATTCTACTGTCTATAATCTATGCATAGTCATAGTGATCCATCTTTCTTTTTCACAGATAGAACTAGAGCACTCCAAATAAAAGTACTAGGGCATTTAAATCCCTTGTCTAACAAGTCTTGTAACTAAATTTTTTTTTATTCAATCGATATCATTCTATATAAGGTTATAGATACTAGTTGGGTTCTAAGGAGTAAATCAATATTAAATTCTCAAATCACCGTGGCAAGGTTGTGTAGGGTTTCCTTCACATGTTTACGGAATTCCTCCTTAGTCGTGCCATTTCCTACTGTGCCAAAAATAAAGTTATGCTGCTATTGAGGTGATCAAGCCCAATAGTTAGTTTTAAAAAAAAAATTAACAGCAGTCATAACACCACCTCGGCATATAGATAGGAAACACTAGTAATTTCCTAACTATATGAAATCACTGATCCCCTACACAACACTACCACAATATACTCAAGATACTATAAGATCGATTCAGATAACCAACCAACCACTGGCCATCTAGGATCGACCTGCTCTGATACCAATTATGTAACAACCTTTTTTTTTCCTTTATTATTATACAATATTGAGTTCACATACATGTCATTAATCAAAACAGACGTATAACATATCAAACACATAGATATTTACATCTTGTTTATTTTGGTTGACCAATTCCGGAGATACAGGTGCGGGTGGTTGCACCTTCACCGGGATCTGAGCCAACTCGACCACAAACATCTTATTTGATTCTGAAATCTGCCCAACATAAAGTAACTCGATCCAATGTGCACTAAAAGCCAGAGCCTTAGAAACAAAAGCTGCATAAATAATTTTTTGAACATGATATGGAAATATAGTGAGAATTAAATCCCAGTAAGATCAACAATAAATTATCATCAGTAAAGCTCATCACGTCATGTTCAGCTGTATAAATTACAGAAAATATCTTTGGTCACATGAATGCATTATATCTATGCACATAAGAATCATACTGTAATGATATGTATGATATGATTAACTATTTTCAAAATATCATATGATGGCCATCAACTTATTCTCATTTCAAGCTACCCCGGTCAGGGTGAGTATCCTCTACTCTCCGGTACGGGCTTTTCTCGCTCCGTCCGACATGGCCCACTTTCTCTTTCTTTTCTCATTATCATGATCATAACCGTTGGTAGGGCGTCCCCTACTGGTGCACCACACGGATTGCCATGTGACCGTGCTCATTTCTTTTCTTTTCACAATGTTAGCCAAAAATATGTTTTTAATAACAAGTATGTTCATCAAAATATAACTATTACTATAAATCATTGGTAATCATGCCATGAAATTAACCATTTCAAATATCACTTTATAAAATATTTCCATGTCAAAATTTCACACTTAAGATGGTAAGAAGTTCATACAATGGCAATGGCTATGGCTATACTAGTCATTTATTAAGATTCATCTTCTTTTTTAAATACTAATTTTATTTCTTTATTTTCTTAATGCAGGTTTTCATCCTATCTAACCTTCTCTTACTAATCAGAGCATAACTCCCTCAATTTAACTCTGATGTAGGTGATCTTGGTGTCCATTTCAAGATAAAACAATTATCTAAAACTATTATGTTGAACATTGTAACGAAAAATTAAGAAACGAAGGTGATATTACTCACTCAAAGTACAGGATAGTTCCTCTCGGATAGGTTCTGACCTTTACTGACTAATTAGACCATATATCCCAAATTGGAACTCCAAATTTAGTTATTCCAGTTGGTAAAAATCCATGAGCCATATATCTATAATTTTTATGTTGGCGCGCTATTTAATTCCCTACAGAATATTCCCAGAAATTCAAAAACTAAAGCATTAATAACATACTCTTCCCTGAATAAACATTTTCTGACATCTGCTTACTAATCGGATCATATCTACCTCATATGAACTCCAAATTGCATAATTCCAGTGGGTATATTTCCATGAGACATAGATATATAACTTTAATGTTAACCATTTATTTTAATTACATACAGATAATTCCCAGAAATTAAAATACAAAAGCTGTCCTAACATAATCTTCCCTGATGAACCATTTTCTGACCTTGGCTTACTAATCGGACCATATCTACCACATGTGGACTCCAAATTGAATGATTCCAATGGTTAAAAATCCATGACACACATATCTTTAATTCTTATGTTAACCATTTATTTTAATTCACTACCAATAATTCCCAGAAATTAAATTACCGAAGCTATCCTAACATATTTTTCCCTGATGATTCATTTTCTGACCTTTGACTACTAATCAGACCATAGCTACCTCATATGGACTCCAAATGGAATGATTCCAGTGGGTGAAAATCCGTGACACATATATCTTTAATTCTTATGTTAACCATTTATTTTAATTCCTTATAGACTGTTCCCAGAAATTAAAATACCGAAGCTTAAAATTCTATCAACCATAGCCATACCCATGCAGAACTATCTACACCAACCTAAGTATTCAAACATACATCACATGCAAGATCAATATGTAACATGATATAGCAACATCCATGACCAATCATCAAAGTTCTAAGATCAAAAGCTCATGTAAATATTATGAGTTTCAAAGGTTTTCTTCAAAAAGAAATATTGTTAAACTTACCTGGAGCACTTAGTCCCCTAGACTTCTCCTTCCTCTTTCTTCCTTTCTTCCTCTCCTTTCCTCACACTACCTTGCTTCTATTTTTGCTCTCCCTCACTTGGATGAAATTCTAATGTTGTAAGGTTGGGTTTTCTTATATAGACCACCAAATAATTCACATTTCATGATCATGGGTCTACCTTATCACAATTAGGATACACTTTGTTGAATTTTTGGAAAACAAACAACTTATGTTCTTGTCTTCCTCTTCCTTAGTCAAGATATGCATAGAAAAAGGAGATTTGTATTTTGAAAATTATGATGATATGTTCTTAAGATATGGGGAAAAATCCCTTTGATTTAGGGATTCATTTCCTTTTTCTTTTGTCTTAATCAAGTATGATAGATTTGCCTTTTTAAGTGGCAAATTTCTAGCCCTTGAATTTTCCTTACTTAACTAAAATTATTTGTGTAGGATAATGATGTTTTGTCATAATGCTATGTATTTTTACCCACTTGCTAAAGTTATGAATGTAGGATATAGATGTTTTTGTCCTAAAGCCTTGTATTATTATGCCACTTGCCAAAATGATGAATGTAGAATCACACCACTTGCTAAATTTTTGTCTTAATGCCATGTCACTTAATCTTGATTAAACCAATATTTTATCACTTTAATTTTATTTTTATTTTTATTTTCATTTTTCCTCTTGGGTTTGGGCTCATTCTTGCCCATTTTCCTTACTTTGGTTAAAATTCTACCTTTCATAATGGGCTTGGTCACATTTTCATGATTTTTGGGCTACCGGTCCAACTTCTATATCCTAGTCCAAGTCTATGTTTTATTTCTTCCTTGGGCTATCCTATTGGCTTGCTAAAAATTCATGTGAAATAGAAAAACTCTATATGAAGTGTCTATAGGTTAAAGCCCAATTACGGGTGGAGATACTAAACTTTGTAACTTTTGCTCTTAAATTAAGAAAAATTACCATAATCCGATCTTCTTGAAATTTTAAGACCTTTACTTACTTCACAAAAATTTATCTTTCTTTACCTAAGAATTTCACCTTTCTTTAACTTGTTTATTTCTAATATTTCCTCTTAGATTTTCTTTCTTTACATATTCCATTAATATTAGAACATTTTTATGCATATATGTAAGGTGAAGAATTTCTAAGGAAAATATCTAAAAAATTACGGGATGTTACACTAAACCTTAAGATCTTATTATATTATTTAACTTACATAGTACAAGACACCATATTAATAGCTCCTGCATTTATTTTCACTTTCTTGATGTCTTGTTTATCCCGTTCTGCTTCTTATATTACCACTTATTCACCATTTATAGTCGTCATTGGAATTTGAGGTCTATTAGCTATAATGAGACATACTTGGTAGTCAACAAACTGAATGTGTAACAACTCCATTTTTTTTCTTTTTTACATATATAAAAATATATGTATTTTTAAAATCTCATGAAGTCATTACCTCTTTACTTTTAACTATTTAACTCATAATAACATTCAATTAAATTAACCAAGCATAATTAAGGTTTATGGTATACTATTAATACTGATACAATTCTGGGTTCGCATACACATCATTAATTAACAACATCCGTACACAAATCAAACACATATATGTCTACATCTTATTCATCCATATTGACCAGTTCCAAAGATACAGGTACAAGTGGTTGCACCTTCACCAGAATCTTAGCCAACACGACCTAATGGACGCTAAAAGTCGATTATAAAGAATATCTGCATATCTAGTCCTCTGAACATGATATAGAAATATAGTGAGAATTAAATCCCAATAGGTTCAATAATAAATTATAATTATCATCAATATAGATCATCATGTCATGTTCATCTGTATAAGCTACAGCAAATATCTTATGTCACATGAATGCACTTTATCTATCCATATAAAAATCATACAGTAATGACATGTAAGGCATGAATAACTATTTTCAGAATATCATATAATGGCTATCAACTTATTTTTATGTTAAGCTACCCCGGTCGAGGTGAGTACTTTCTATTCTCTGGTACGGGCTTTTTTTGTTCCGTCTGACATGGAACACTTTCTCTTTCTTTTCTCATTAACATAATCATAGCCGTGAGTAGGGCGTCCCCTATTGGTAAACCACATGGACTGCCACGTGACCATACTCGTCTCTTTTATTTTCTTTTATTTTCATGTTAATAGCCAAAAATATAATTTCAATAACAAGTATGTTCATTATACTCACGTGCCATAATTTTCATCAAAGCATAATCATTACCAAAAATCAATGGTAAAATACAATCTTGCCATGAACATAATCATTTTTTAATATTACTTTATAAAATATTTTCATGTCAAAATTACACACTTAAGATGATAAGGAGTTTATGCAATGGCAATGGCAATGGCATACACTAGTTATTATTTTCATTTATAAGATTATTCTTCTTTTTTAAATATTATTTTCTCTCTCACTAAATAGATCATAACACCCTCATTTTAAATCCGATTGAGATGATCTTGGTGTCAATTGAAAGATAAGCCAATCCTATAAAACCTTTATGTTGAACATTTTAGTGAAATCTTAAGTAATCATGGCGCTACTACTCCCTCAATTTCAATGTTATTTCTGATCTGTGATTTGCCCTCCCTTGCTGTGTGCTTGGAAAATACCCATATTAGAATTCCTTCACGTGTCCTCTTGAATGGTAGTGGGACAAACCTCAACTGAAATGTTAAGTTTAGGCAAATCCTACACTAATAAAGTACGGAAGAGCTTGAACTTTGATATGGTCGTTCTGATATGGGATTCTCCTAATGTTTCATGTGAAATATTTTGATGCATTACAACATTTGTTAAATGATCATACTAAACTGAATATAGTTTTGGATATTTGAATATCCTTTAATTTGAAAATATTTGAAATGAAGGTCCCATAAGAATGTACTTCTGAACTGTATTTTCTATGTGACATTTTAAATTATGAGTATATCCATATGCTAACCTAAGAGGCCATAGGAGGTATTATTTGTTTACTAAGTTATCAAACTCACTACACGATATTTCTACATTTTTCATATAAGAATACAGAGTTTGGTCATTTTCCTTCAGATAGGTGATCAGCTACTCGACATATTCTCTAGTGAGCCTATCTTGTCTCTAGGGTTCGTAGATTTTAGTTCTATTGTACTTGTACTCTATAGTATGCTCTGAACGCCATAAGCAGGATACCTGCTTTTGCTGTTACTTTGATATTTATAAATTTGGTCTGTTTATTGTGTATACATAAGAGAACCTATCTTTATATGTATCCATAATGGAGGATTGTATTATACATGTTTCAATAAAGATCTGTTTGTGAAATATGTGTTTCACGTGCCCTTAAATTAGGGATGTGACAAGTTGGCATGAGAGTATTAGGTTTTCCTATGACTATCCGAGCAAAGAATTCTTTAGTAGGACCTTTAGTATGGATATGAGCTGGACATATTTATACTTCAGGTGCTGTTGAGGGATTCTATAGGGTTTCAATTTTCTTTCTATTCCAAGTTGCTAAATTTCATAGTATAAAGTTGATTGAATATTGTAGTATCTTAAAAAGTATCTATAGGTCAATTTCTGCCTAAAAGTGAAAGGGATAGGTTTGCCAGAGAATTTAAAGAATTGAAACATATGCCTAATATGACCGTTTCTGAATGTGATATCTATTGTACCCGGTTGTCTAGATATGGTAGACTTTGATGTGATATTGGAAATGGATTGGCTAGCATGATGCCATGCCATTTTGGAATGTCACCTTAAGGTGATTAAATTCAATATTCCTGGATAATCTCATTTCTTGATACAAAGAGACCGTAGCGATGTATCCAGTAATTTAATTTCAACTTTAACAACCCATAAGTTATTACAAAAAAGGTGCCAATGATATTTGACAGTGGTGAAAGATGTTGATATAAAGTATATCAATGTAGATCAGGTTCCAATGATTAGGGAATTTCCTGATGTGTTCTCAAAAGAATTGCCTGAATTACCCTTGAAATGAGAAATGTAATTTGATATTAATTTACTTCCTAAAACCTAACTAGTATATATATCCCTATATAGAATGATATCGACTGAACTTAAGGAACTAAAAAAAGAATTAGTTACAAAACTTGTTGGACAAGAGATTTATATGTCCTAGTACTCTCCTTGAGGTGCTCTAATCCTATTTGTGAAAAAGAATGATGGATTACTGCGGTTGTGCATAGATTACAGATAATTGAATAAAGTGATTGTGAGTAATAAATACCCATTACCTTGTATAGATGATCTGTTTGACCAGCTACAGGGTGCTCAATATTTTTAAAAAAATTTGATTAAGATCTAGGTATCATTAAATAAGGATAAAGGAAGAGGATATTTCAAAAACTGCTTTCAGGATTTGGCATTGGCACTATGAGTTCTTTGTGATGTCATTTAGTTTGACAAATACCCCAACTGCATTCATGGACTTAATGAATAGAGTACTTAAACCATTCTTGGATCAATTTATTATTGTATTTATTAACTATATATTATTATATTTCAAGAGTTTAGAGGATCATAAGCAACATTTGAGGATAGTTTTACAAACTCAAAGAGAGTATTAGCTATATGCTAAGTCTTCAAAATGTGAATTTTAACTTAGTAATGTTACTTTTTTAGGGCATATGAGTGGCAAGGATGGTATTCAAGGAGACCCTAAGAAAGTAGAAGTGGTACAGCAATTGCCACGTTCTACTATAGTTACAAATAAAGATCCAAGTCTAATTTTCCTGTTGTTGTTTGTTGTCCAATATATTTGAGTTGTAGTTGGATCAGGCACATGAACAAATGTTTGCAATGCATCAATCAACTCATTAGCATTGAAAGCCGAGATGAGAATTTGTCGTACTGAATGTGAGATAAACCTTTGTACCACAACTTGATCAAAAAAAGACAATAAACCATCAAAAAAATTATTAACATTTAATAAACCTATTGATTTCTGATGGACATTCAGTTATACCCAAGAAACTGTACAAAAACCCCTTGGTAAGGCAATAAAGGCATCAACATTGCTTATCATTTTAGCCATACGCTCATGCACAAAAGCTACCATAAATTCTTTTCCAACTGTTTTTCCTATTATGTTTGATACAGCTAGAGCGGTAGGAATAATACCTAAAACTTAACATCCTCCTACATGTACAATTGTAGACACACACCCCATTAACCCACAGTTACCTCCACTATAGACTAAATGAAGTTTTCTTCTGGCCAGTACCATACCCAAATTTTGTGCTGCTTTTACATACTCTCCATATTTTTCAGGACTAAAACCATAAAAGACACAAATATTTTGAAACTAACAGAACGTGGTTCCTTCCATAACTGCACTGACCATAACTTTAAGTGTGAAGGTAAAGATATTAATGTGTGCATTTATAGAACTCATAAAAGAGCATACTTACAATAGTTATGTGAATAGGCCAATGGCATAATTACAACAACCATGTAAGAGACCAGTGGATATAAGCTAAATTAAAGGTGAAATATTCAAAAAAATGATAGCACGTATGCATATGAACAGTAATTGTAATTGTGGCTTATATTATGCACATAAAGAGAATAAGGTCAAGATATCACCAGAATTTTTCCTTTTCCTTGTAGTCATTGATGAAGCATTAATGTCTTAATTCTTATAGGGAAGTTATAAGTGATAGGCGTCATTGTAAAAAAAAGAGTGAAAATGCAAATAAGTTAGTTGTTGAAGAGGGACAATCAAATGATTTATCTTATTTTTTTCAATGTTCTTACCAGTCAACTATTGGTATTATTAAGTCGACTAACTATTTTGAGAATTTTTAATTTAGATTGGTTTATTTTACAGTTGATTAATTACATCTATTTTGAAGTAACCAATTGCATCATAACAGTTAACTATATGCTCTTTATTCTTTATAAACTTTTATAAGTTCAAAAATGCTTCTTTTCTATGTGTTATTCTTCCATTGAATAATAGTAACTTTGAATTAGATTTTGGCACATGTATTCAAAACTTGTGACCATTAATTTTTGCTAAAATAGCAACTAAGTTATGTTTACAGCTTTTCAAGAATTATGCCCAACGATTTTAATTTTTTTCAATGCTTTGTCCAAACTTCTGACTTTTTATTTTGGCATCATGCTCCATTATGTATTCTTTTTTTTCTACTGCATCATCCTTCATTAATATTTGGCATTAAATGCAAGGTTCTTTTTTCTCATTACAAGGAGGGTTGATTTCTTTTATTTGAAACTCAATTATTATGGTGTCCAAGTGGTTAGTATATTAAAGTAATAGAGATTTTGTAAGGATCTATCTAACAAAGAACGTACTTGAAAAAAAAATCTTTATATCAAGTATGTATAACTGTGTAAGTTGGTAGATTATGTGCAAATTAGAAAGAATAATAAGTTTATAGTATATACTAATTGAGTACTAAGGTATGAGGAACACCCAAGTTTATCCAATGTAGTTGAATAGAAAAATGAGATTTTAGAAGAAGCCATAGATTTTGAATATTGATGGGATATACTAAGATTTGAAAGAATTGTATTAGTATAATGGTAAAAAGAAGATATAAGTGATTTTTTTCGTTGTTTGCTGTGTCAGCAAGTAAGAATTGAATATATTATTTTAGGAGAGCTATTCAGAAAGCCTTAGGATCTTAGTTAGATTATAGTATAGCTTATAGTAAATCTAAATGATGTATTTACGCATTAAAAGTTATGTCTTCAGGTATTTTTATATAATTTTGGTGAAAGTTGAAAGAAATTATTTGTCTTTAATTGAACTTGCCCATATTAGTAGTTATCAGGCCAATATACAAATGGTACCATTTGAGGCTTTACATGAAACATTGTAGGTCTCTTAATAAGTGGATGAGTTGAGTAAAGTTAATCTTTTGGAAACTAATTTGGAATAACATACAATAGATATAATATGACTAATCTAAATTGATGATGCTAGTTTAGAGAGCATGCTTCAAGCATATGTCTTCGAGTTTGGTGGAAGATTCCTTAACAGAATTAGCCTATAATAAAATGATATTGGATTAAAGCCTTATGTAAAAGGTGTTACAAAATTTCTATTAAATGATTCGGTAAGGTCAGACTTATTGTAAAATGTCGTTGATAAAGTGAAATTGATTAGAAAAGAATACAAGCAACTCAATACATGCCAAAAGTCTATAAGGACCATGAATGTTGAGCACTAAAAATTATCAGTTGGTGGCTAAATATTTTTGAAGGAATCACCTATGAAGGAGATAATGAGGTTTGGAAAGAAGAAAGAAGTCAAGCTATAGTATATAGGTTCTTGTGAAATCTTGAACAAAGTAGACATAGTAATATATTACCTAACCTTACCATCAGGATTAAGTGATATTAATACAGTCTTTCTTACATCAATGTTAAGGAAGTACCTATTAGATTCTTCTCATATTATCTAATTCCAAGAAATTCAATTGGACAAGAATTTGGCTTAATTATGAGTAAAAACTGATGCCTATTGTTAATCAACAACTGAAGAACTTATGGTTGAAAGAAATCTCTATGGTTAAGGTTATATGGCAAAATCACTCAAGTGAAGAAACCCCTTAGAAAGGAAAGATGATATACAAAAGAGATATCCTTAATTACTTGAGTAGTAAGGTTAATAACTGTAATTTATACTTTGACTTTATTTCCTACATGTGATAGGATGGTTTGAAATTCGAGAATCGAATTTCTTAAGGAGGAAAAAAGTAACAACCCTAAGATTTAGTAATTTTCATTTATGTATGTATAGATTATTAAAAAAAATAAAGGAGTAGGGATGTAATTGAAAGGTTTTAAGGATGAAAATGAAAAACTAATATTTTTGGGGTCAAACTGTAATTTCCTAAAAGTTTAGGGGTCAAAATGTAAATAATAAATTTTGCAAGGACTTCCTAAAACAATTAAAATTTTGCCAAATTATCCCTCAATTATTATTTTAGAAAAAAAAGAGAAAAGAGATTTTTTCCATAACCTTCGATGAAAAATAGTATGAATAGTGCTTTCTCTCTTCTCTTTTTTTTTTAGATCTGGAGTACCTGTGAGCCTTCGATATTAAAACTAAGGGTACCATTGGATTCAAAATGGAGAGTATTACGATTTTAGCTGAACAATTTTTTAAATAAGCCACAGAATCACTGTAGATTAGAAGTAGAAAATCTTTTAAAAAAAATAAGTTCTAAAACTCCTATTTAGATATCTCAAATTGAAAATCTAACACCGTAGATGGATTCAAGAGATAGATAAACTATAGGATATGAAGTTTCTTAGTAATTTAACAACTTTTGGTGTCATGAACAATAACTTCGACCGACATGAATAGTGATTTCGATAAGTGTGAACGGTAAATCTGACTGGTATGAATAGTGATTTCGGTATGTGTGAACAGTAACTCATCAATTGACCTGCATTGACCAAACTCTCGGAGTCATTTTCTAAATTTTTGGACCCTCTGAACTCGTTTTTTAGGTTTATTTGGTCAAATTTGAATTAAAAAAGTACATTTTGGGGCTGTCCAATCTAGAGCACTTACCCTGTGAGTAGATAATTTTTTTATGACTTACCTTATGCTATTCTTGAATTTTAAATGTATAATTGGTTCTGTTTACAAGTTATTTATGCTATCATAAGTCTTTGAAATGTGTTAAAATATCTGTTTTGCTTACTAATTGGCATATAGTTTAAGAAGAGTATGGTTTTATAAATAAATTTTGAAACTCATTGAATATATGGTTCTAAATGTATTTCTCATTATTTGGTAAAGTGAATATTTTGTGCACGTGGCATTGATCTGTAAACTATAAAGTTGCCTTGAAAAAAGGCATGGATATTTGTTAAACCCTTATTGGGAAGTTTCTGATAGAGAAATTAATTTCATATTGAAATTTTTGTATTATATTGTGCATTCTGTTTTGAATGATATGGCATATGTACAAATAATAATTTATGTGGATGAATCATATTGGAAATATTGTTTGCTAACAGTAGGTGATGTTAGCCTTGGTGCACCTTGATACCTCAGCTAGTAGGGGTGTTGCTAGCCTCGTGTGACAACCAATGCACGGGATATGATATGCGAAGGAGAGTGAAATACCTTCTATTTGGGCGAGATGCCAACATTTTGAAATGCGATTTGCCCTTCCTTGTTGTGTACTTGAAAAATACCCATATTAGAGTTCTTTTGTGTGTCCTCTTGAACAGTGGTGGGGTAAACCTCAGCTAAGATGCTAATTTTAGGTAAATCCTACACTAACAAAGTATAAAAGGGCTTGAATTCTGATATGGGATCCTCCTAATGTTTCATGTGAAATATTTTGATGCATTACAACATTTGTTTAATGATCATACCGTACTGAATATTGTTTTGGATATCTGAATATCCTTTGATTTGAGAATATTTGAAATACGGGTCTCATATAGATGTACTTCAGAATTGTATTTTCTATGTGACACATTTTAAAATATGAGTACATCCATATGCTGACCTAAAAGATCATAGGAGGTATTATCTGATTACTGAGTTATCATACTCAATACACGATATTTTCACATTTTTCATATAAAAATATAGAGTTTGGTTATTTTCTTTTAAATAGGTGATCAGCTAGGCGACATATTCTTTAATGAGCCTTTTTTGTTTTCAGGGCTCGTAAATTTTAGTTCTATTGTACTTGTACTCTAGAATATGCTCTAAACGCCACAGGCAGGATCTCTACTTCTTCTGTTCCTTTGATATTTATAAATTTGGTATGTTTATTGTGTATACATGAGAGAACCTATTTGTATCTACCTCCATAATTAAGGATTGTATTATACATGTTATGGTAAAAATTTGTTCATGAAATATGTGCTTCATAGGCTCTTAAATTGGAAGCATGACACCTTCGACTTAATTCTAGTTCATTATCATGATGCACGAATATTTTCTCTTAGGATGTTAAGCTTGCAACAATAGACGAAGAGCTTTGATATTAATTGTTAGTTTTAAGGTCGAACAACCAAGGATTGGGATTTGAATTGGGTGATGGAAATTTTTGAACCTTCTTTAAAGAACATTTTAATAAACAAGAAAATTGTCAGGCTAAAAAGCTTCTAAAAAACAGTGTTAGGCTTCCTTGTTTTAAAACTCAGTGTTTGAACTGAGATTTACAACAAGTGCTTTAAGATCAAATTAGACAAGTTGTAAAAGAAAACAATTGTAAAACAAATCTTCCTAGAAAGAGCTAGTCATCCATAAAAACAAACCTTCGACTTAATTCTAGTTCATCATCATTATGCACGAATATTTTCTCTTAGGATGTTAAGCTTGCAACAATAGACGAAGAGCTTTGATATTAATTGTTAGTTCTAAGGTCGATCAACCAAGGTTTGGGATTGAATTGGGTGATGGAAATTTTTGAACCTTCTTTAAAGAACATTTCAATAAACAAGAAAATTGTCAAGCTAAAAAGCTTCTAAAAAATAGTGTTAGGATTCCTTGTTTTAAAATTCAGTGTTTGAATTGAGATTTACAACAAGTGCTTTAAGATCAAATTAGACAAGTTGTAAAAGAAAACAATTGTAAAACAAATCTTCCTAGAAAGAGCTAGTCATCCATAAAAACAAACCTTCGACTTAATTCTAGTTCATCATCATTATGCACGAATATTTTCTCTTAGGATGTTAAGCTTGCAACAATAGACGAAGAGCTTTGATATTAATTGTTAGTTCTAAGGTCGATCAACCAAGGTTTGGGATTGAATTGGGTGATGGAAATTTTTGAACCTTCTTTAAAGAACATTTCAATAAACAAGAAAATTGTCAAGCTAAAAAGCTTCTAAAAAATAGTGTTAGGCTTCCTTGTTTTAAAACTCAGTGTTTGAACTGAGATTTACAACAAGTGCTTTAAGATCAAATTAGACAAGTTGTAAAAGAAAACAATTGTAAAACAAATATTCCTAGAAAGAGCTAGTCATCCATAAAAACAAACCTTCGACTTAATTCTAGTTCATCATCATTATGCACGAATATTTTCTCTTAGGATGTTAAGCTTGCAACAATAGACAAAGAGCTTTGATATTAATTGTTAGTTCTAAGGTTGATCAACCAAGGATTGGGATTGAATTGGGTGGTGGAAATTTTTGAACCTTCTTTAAAGAACATTTCAATAAACAAGAAAATTGTCAGGCTAAAAAGCTTCTTAAAAATAATGTTAGGCTTCCTTGTTTTAAAATTCAGTGTTTGAACTGAGATTTACAACAAGTTCTTTAAGATCAAATTAGACAAGTTGTAAAAGAAAACAATTGTAAAACAAATCTTCCTAGAAATAGCTAGTCATCCATAAAAACATATTTTAGAGGGTAGTGAAAGATGTAAACTAGTTTTGAATAGAAATGTAAAATAGATCTTAAACTAAGCTTGCACTAAGAAAATCATAAGGATACAACGATGTATAGAGGTTCGAATTAATTTAATCGTACATCCTCTCCTCAAGCATAAAGTAAGAGATTTTTTATAAATAATGGATAATCACAATACAAGGAGGTTGAAAGCCTTTACCTTCTCAATAGGGACAACCAACAACACTATATTGGAACTAGCCGTTGGAGAGCTTTGGTATGCTTTTTCTTTCTTTTAATGTTCAACTCTTGGCTCAAATGATTCTTCGAAAATTTTAAAATATCTGTTCTAACCTCCCAAACTTCCCTAGTTCCTCATGTGCATTCGTTTTTGTGGTTCCCTTAGTTCATTTGTGTGCCCCAATGAAGTTTCATGATTTCAGTCTAGACATATATCTTCTTGTTGGGTTGCACGACCTTTTGGGTCTCGTAGGGTGGCCAGTCTACTAGTAGGGTTGATATTTTATCTGGCTTAAAAACCACACAAGAAGGAATATATATGAAAATAAGCTATTACTTGAAAGGAAATTAAAGCCTAAGAGTAGAAAGCTCTTATAACTTATCAACCCCTTTTAAAGCTTATATCCAAAGTTCCAAAGATGTTGTTTTAATCCTTAGGTTGCTTCGTCAAAACCTAAGGAAAAACATTTTAATAATCAAACTTTGTGGGAAGATATTTAATTTTAATATATTTTTTAACCTTGCCTTGTTCCAACCTTATCAATTTGTAATGATAGATCCACTCCAAACCTTAACTTTGGAAAGTCGACATTGAAGAAAAAGATGATCCATATCTAGGGGTGTTCATAACCCGATGGACCCAAATAAATCCGATTGAAAATAGTTATTTCGAGTAGATTGAATCGGGTTAACGGGTTTAGTCGGGTGAAATTTAAAAAAAAAAATCGGGTTTTTCAGTTCGGATCGGGTTCAAAACATTTGGACCCGAGTAACCCGACCCGACCGAATACTTTAAATTTATGCTTTCGAAATTTAAACAAT
The DNA here is from genome assembly GCA_037074535.1 of Gleditsia sinensis. Taxonomy (NCBI): domain Eukaryota; kingdom Viridiplantae; phylum Streptophyta; class Magnoliopsida; order Fabales; family Fabaceae; genus Gleditsia; species Gleditsia sinensis. The sequence goes on from CM073463.1 coordinate 44,601,276, forward strand.
ATGTCAAGTGTGGCCAAGTGGTGAAGCTTCTATATTTCTACCCTGGTGGCCCGAGTTCAAGTCGCAGCGCTGCCCTATTTTTTTTATTAACCAAAAGTAAAACGACGTCGTTTTACTTTGCAATATAAACACTTTTAACCTAAACCCTCAAATTCTTCACGACTTCTCATTTGCTCCTTGCCTCCAGAAGCTTCAGCCTCTCAGTGTCTATGGTGTTTCGTCTTCAGATCCTTCGCGACACTTCATTCGTTTATCGCCTTCAGAAGCTTCAACTTCTCAGTCGTCCATGGCATTTCGTCTTCCACCCAGAGAAATCGTTGGCCTCATCTTGTTCCTCTTTGTCTCCAGCCCTCACAAACCCTTATCTCTCATCTCTGGTCTTCGTTTCCTGATCTCTTCTCATCGTCTCTGTCTCATTTCCTAATCTCTTCTTCTCGTCTTGTCTCTCATATATTATCGATTTTACAGACTTTCAGAGATGTTATTTCAACGTTTTACCTACCATTGAAGCATTGCTGCCATTGCATTTGTGGAGTTTTGGTCGTGAATCTGGTCTGCCGTTGTTCGAAGAAATCATTTGGCTTGCTCTTTCTAGCGTGAGTTTTTATAGTGTATTATTGACTCTTGATTCTTTTATGAAATTTATATCATCTATTTTGGAATCAGATTATGAATTATTGTTAATATTTCAATGTTAAACTTCATCCTTGCTTTTCCCTTTTCTCTTTTTGTTTTGTGCAATGTATCAAGATCATGTTTCAACGATGACTCGCTTGAATCCGCCCAAAGCATATAGAAACCGTTCAAACCCATATACATCGGGTGAAGAAAAATTACGGATGGATTCAGATGAGTTTTTTTCCACCCGATCACAGTTCGGTCAGACTGAGATTATATATCAACCCGTCCGAATCCGACCGATGAACAGCCCTATCCATATCTTCTGAAGATTCACAATTGAAAGGGCAACATTTGTCTACTAGAAAGATGTCTCTTAATCAAATTATATCTAAGAGAGAGACAATCTTAGTAAATCTTCAATGAAAAAAAAAACAATATGGGGGGTATAACCTTGTTTTGTCATATGATTGACCATTTCTTTGTCTCCAAATTATTATCTTATATGAATTTGTCATTAGCAAGGAGTAACCATCTCTAATAGCATATTTTCTTGAAGAGTTCCCTTCCCAAATAAGGCAACCTTTGGTTCCATATCTAGAAATGGGAATGCCAAGAATCTTTTTCTTTAAATCTTGTGCATATATTGTTGCACCTAGATTTCTTTTCCCTTCCTTCTTACTTGGACTGAGTAAAGGTTACACTCAATTTATTCCTCACGGTAATGGTCTGAAAGAAGGTGGGTACCATTTCTCACTGTCTAATTTAATGGAACTGCTATCCCTCCCCCCACCCATCCTCGTCTAGAATCAATGACCTCGGCAACTGAATTAGTTCCTTTCCAAGGTAGAGCTGTATTACTTAGACTATCTTCTAATTTCCCACTCCCATATTTATTTCTTATCTCCTTGCTATATAGGGAATCTACTTTATCGTAAACTCTCCAATACTGTTTACCATCAAGGCTTGGTTCTTTTGTCATGGTCATTCTACCTGCTTATGATAACAAAGTACTCTTCCATCCAGCAAATTTATCATCAATTCTTTGTGTAATTTCCTTTATAGATCCCATGTCTCCAGTTGTACGGCTAAAATAATTGAGTACTAACTGCCTTGGAAATAAGGACATCAGTGTGATTTGATTCTGTGCACATAATTATGATTTTGTTTTATTATTGTAATTATTATTATCCTTTTTAAAAATAAAATTAGTTAATAAATTTAAATTTTAAAATTATTATTTATTAATTTTAATAAAATACTCATTAATTATAATTTTTAATAAACAAATATTATGTCTCAAAAATGCAAATGAGTACTCACATTCTTTTCTAAGATTTTTTTTTAAATAATAACTATTTATGTACTTTTTAAAACTCTGTTAATTTTAAAAATTATCAATAATTACTCACATTCCTTTTATCTGAGAATCTATAAAAAATTTAAAACTAATTAGGATATTATAATACTTAAGATAGATGAATGTTTTGCATAATAAATTAAAAGCTATTTATGTTTTCAATTTTCAATACGGTCAAAACCACAAAGGCGGTAAGGGAAAGACGCCTTTAGGGTTCCTCTCCCCCCGCGACCTAAACCCTTCTTCTCTATCGCTCACTCACGTATCAGAGCTGAAATCCAAAACCCTCTCCGTTTTCCGCTTTTCGGACTTTCTAGTTCCAGCGAGGAATGAACAGTTAACGGAACTTCTCAAAAAGCCCTAAGCCGTTTATCCCCTTCTCCTTCCTTTCTCCATTCTAAAGAACCCACTTTTCTTAGCTCACTTCTTCTGAGCCATGTATCTCTACAGTCTCACACTCCAGCGACCTACTGGCATCGTATGTGCCATCAATGGCAACTTCTCCGGTGGCAAAATCCAAGAAATCGTTGTTGCCCGAGGCAAAGTTCTCGATCTTCTACGTCCTGATGACAATGGTAGGATCCAAACTATACTCTCTGTTGAGGTCTTTGGTGCAATTAGATCTTTAGCTCAGTTTAGGCTTACTGGGGCCCAGAAGGACTATATCGTTGTGGGCTCTGACTCTGGTAGAATTGTAATTCTTGAATACAACAAGGAGAAAAACGTTTTTGATAAAATCCACCAAGAGACTTTTGGCAAATCAGGTTGTCGCCGGATAGTTCCGGGACAATACTTGGCCATAGATCCCAAAGGTAGGGCGGTAATGATTGGGGCTTGTGAGAAGCAGAAGCTTGTTTATGTGTTAAATAGGGATACTGCAGCTAGGTTAACGATATCATCACCTTTAGAAGCACATAAATCTCATACTATAGTGTACTCCATTTGTGGGGTAGACTGTGGCTTTGAAAACCCAATATTTGCCGCTATTGAATTGGATTACTCGGAGGCCGACCAGGATTCAACAGGTCAGGCAGCCAGTGAAGCCCAGAAGCATTTGACGTTTTATGAGCTTGATCTGGGTCTGAACCATGTATCTAGGAAGTGGTCAGAACAGGTTGATAATGGCGCCAATTTGCTTGTCACTGTTCCTGGCGGCGGTGATGGGCCAAGTGGTGTGCTGGTTTGTGCAGAAAATTTTGTTATTTATAAGAATCATGGACACCCAGATGTTCGGGCAGTGATTCCTAGGCGTGCAGACTTGCCTGCTGAGCGTGGTGTCCTTATAGTTTCAGCAGCTATGCATAAATTGAAATCAATGTTCTTCTTCCTTCTGCAGACAGAATATGGAGATGTTTTTAAGGTCACCCTAGAACATGATGGTGACCGTGTCACAGAATTGAAAATTAAGTATTTTGACACTATTCCAGTTACTGCTTCGATGTGTGTGCTGAAATCAGGATTCTTGTTTGCAGCCTCAGAGTTTGGAAATCATGCTTTATATCAGTTTAAGGCAATAGGGGATGATGCTGATGTGGAAGCTTCATCAGCAACGCTAATGGAAACTGAAGAAGGTTTTCAGCCAGTATTTTTCCAGCCCAGAAGACTGAAGAACCTTGTTAGGATTGATCAGGTTGACAGTCTGATGCCGATAATGGATATGAAGGTCACAAATCTCTTCGAAGAAGAAACTCCTCAAATATTTACACTTTGTGGGCGTGGTGCCCGTTCATCTTTGAGGATTTTAAGAACTGGTTTAGCAGTTAGTGAGATGGCTGTGTCAAAGCTTCCTGGTATACCTAGTGCTGTCTGGACTGTGAAAAAGAATGTTAATGATGAGTTTGATGCATATATTGTTGTGTCATTCACAAATGCGACACTTGTTCTTTCCATTGGTGAGACAGTAGAAGAAGTCAGTGACAGTGGGTTTCTTGATACTACACCCTCTCTTGCTGTTTCTTTGATAGGTGATGATTCACTCATGCAGGTTCACCCAAATGGCATTAGACATATTAGGGAGGATGGACGTATTAATGAGTGGAGAACTCCTGGAAAGAGGACAATTGCAAAAGTTGGTTCAAATAGACTTCAAGTGGTTATTGCACTGAGTGGAGGAGAACTCATATATTTTGAGGTGGATGTGACTGGTCAGTTGATGGAAGTGGAGAAGCATGAAATGTCTGGAGATGTCGCTTGTCTGGACATTGCTGCAGTACCTGAAGGCCGACAAAGATCTCGTTTTCTTGCAGTTGGTTCATATGACAAGACCATCCGTATCTTATCTTTGGATCCTGATGACTGTATGCAGATTCTTAGTGTTCAAAGTGTTTCTTCGGCTCCTGAGTCTCTTCTTTTTCTGGAAGTTCAGGCATCCACAGGTGGTGAGGATGGTGCAGATCATCCTGCTAGCCTTTTTCTGAATGCTGGTTTACAAAATGGTGTCTTGTTTAGAACCGTTGTGGATATGGTTACTGGTCAGCTTTCTGATTCTCGTTCTCGATTCTTAGGATTGAGAGCCCCAAAGCTGTTTCCCATTGTTGTAAGAGGCAAGCGAGCAATGCTTTGCTTGTCAAGTCGACCATGGCTTGGTTACATTCACCAGGGACATTTTCTTTTGACTCCCCTTTCATATGAAACTCTTGAATATGCTGCCTCATTTTCATCTGACCAATGTGTGGAAGGTGTAGTTGCTGTGGCTGGTGAGGCATTGAGGATTTTTACTATTGAAAGGCTAGGAGAAACATTTAATGAGACAGTAATTCCACTAAGATACACACCAAGGAAGTTTGTGCTGCAGCCCAAACGAAAACTTCTAGTGATGATTGAGAGTGATCAAGGAGCATTCACTGCAGAAGAGCGTGAAGCTGCAAGGAAGGAATGTTTTGAGGCTGCTGGAGCACGGGAAAATGGAAATGGTAATGTAGACCAAATGGAAAACGGTGGTGAGGATGAGGATAAAGATGATCCACTCTCTGATGAGCATTATGGTTATCCAAAAGTTGAATCAGATAAATGGGTTTCCTGCATCAGAGTTCTTGATCCTAGGACAGGAAATACAACTTGTCTTTTGGAGCTTCAGGAGAGTGAGGCTGCATTCAGCATATGCACAGTGAATTTCCATGATAAGGAGTATGGAACTCTTTTAGCTGTTGGTACAGCAAAGGGACTGCAGTTTTGGCCCAAAAAGAGTTTAACAGCTGGATTTATCCATATTTATAGATTTGTGGAGGATGGAAAATCCCTTGAACTTCTGCACAAAACTCAGGTTGAAGGTGTTCCTCTTGCTTTATGCCAGTTTCAGGGAAGATTGCTTGTGGGAATAGGGCCTGTGCTCAGGCTGTATGATTTGGGGAAAAGACGATTATTAAGAAAATGTGAGAATAAGTTGTTCCCAAACACAATTATCTCTATTCATGCATACCGTGATCGGATTTATGTAGGTGACATCCAAGAGGTATGTTTTTATTATATATCTATATTTGGTGCACATCAGGGTACTTATGTTATGCATTCTGACAAATAATTGTCCTCACGGCTATGGGCTTTGACAGGGATGTATATGTGTCCAGCAAGTTTTGGTGTTAATTTTATAGCGGATGTTTTCATTAGAAACCTTTTGAAGGATTTCTAAAATTGGGGGACAAACTTGACTAAACATTTGTGTTGAGTTATAATTCTTTTTTTCTGAATTTGGCAAATAGCCAGAAGGCTAATTCACAGGTTCAATGTGCTGCTATCCTTCATGTCACATTTTTCATAAAACTTTCTGCTAATTATGTTCTATATTTTCTCTCCAGTCTTTCCATTACTGCAAGTATAGACGGGATGAAAACCAACTGTATATATTTGCGGATGATTGTGTTCCAAGATGGCTTACTGCATCATACCACATAGATTTTGACACCATGGCAGGTGCAGACAAATTTGGAAACATCTATTTTGTCCGCTTGCCACAGGATGTTTCAGATGAGATAGAAGAAGATCCTACTGGTGGGAGGATTAAGTGGGAGCAGGGAAAGCTGAATGGAGCTCCCAATAAGGTGGAAGAGATTGTACAGTTTCATGTTGGTGATGTGGTCACATGTTTGCAAAAGGCATCTCTTATACCGGGTGGGGGAGAGAGCATCATATATGGAACAGTTATGGGAAGTGTGGGGGCTTTGCAAGCTTTTACTTCGCGAGATGATGTTGATTTCTTTTCTCATTTGGAGATGCATATGAGGCAGGATCATCCACCTTTGTGTGGTAGAGACCACATGGCTTATCGTTCTGCCTATTTTCCTGTTAAGGTAAATTTTGCTTCATCATCAATATTATTCTATTAATCTTTATCTAAAGTTGTTGCATGATACCATATGCCATCCGTTCTGGAATCTGGACAAGAAAATCTTTCCACTTATTTTCATGGCTGTTCCTGATGGGATTGTTTTCTGTTTTTAAAAATAGTTTTCTATTTTCAATTGTTGTTTTGGAAACAAGTTATGAAAATAAGTTGTTTTTAAGATAAAAAATAAAATCAAAGGAGTTGCTTTTGTTTTCTATTTTTGTTTCCAAAATACTTCAGCAAAAAACAATATATTTTCAAAACAGTTTATCAAACGGATTTTTTTTACTTTTTTTTTTTGCAGAACAATTTTTAAATATAGTTTTTAAAAACAATTTTTTTTAAAAAAAGAATCAAACAAGCACTTAGATTCTTTAGCTTGTTCATATTTGTTTGATTTGGTTTATATTAGCCACATCATTCATAAAATGATTGTGACGACTCTGAGAGGTCTGCACAATGGTGTAGGATGTGATTGATGGGGATCTATGTGAGCAATTCCCAACGTTGCCAATGGATTTGCAGAGAAAAATTGCTGATGAATTGGACCGAACACCTGCAGAGATTCTGAAGAAACTTGAAGAAGTACGGAACAAGATTATTTGAAAGGTGATTAACTGAAAGGTGTGATATACCCCATTTTCGTGAATTTTTATTGTCTTTCTGTGGTACTGTTTTGATTCATAGTACTGCAAGTCTGCAATTGCTTGCTGGATATGAACATTACTTTTCAGACAAGGTAGTCTAAGGCAAAAGCACCCATGTGGTAGTGAGCCCCTTTATTTCCTGAGACTAGAATGCTTCCATTTTCTTGAATTTTTGTTTGGTCTTTCTATAGTACTGTTTTGAAGCGTAGGACTGCAAGTCTGCAATTGTTAACCGAAGATGAACATTACTTTTCAGACAAGGAAGTTTAAGGAAAAAGCATCCATGTGGTAGTATGCCCCTTTAACTCCTGAGGTTAGATTGCTTAAGCTATGCAGGGTTCTAAATTATTTAAAACAAAATTTATTCAATATTTCCATATGATAGTTAGATAGAGATGCAATTATAAGTTTAACTAACAGAACAAAATATAAATAAGCATTAAGTGGTCTAAACTTTGTCGACAAATAAGCATAAATTAGGTAAAATATATCGCACAGGTCCAATATTGATATGGTCTGATAATTATAGCTGTGATTGAAGAGACATCAAACAGAGGTAGGTTACTGGCTTTAATTTAGTGCAGTTGTCCAGCTCCTTGATTAATAAAAAGAAAAAAAATAGTAAAGATAAGGAATGATGAGATGGAGAGGAGAGAGTAAGAGCTTTGGTTTCTTAGCCCTGTCAAGTGACAAACTTAACCCCCTTTCATTATATACTTTGCTTTTGCTATTTTTCTTAGGGATTTGGAATTGGGTCATTTTATTAACTCTGTTTCTAGCTACGAAGATGAAGAAACGAAACTTTAGATTGTGCTGCCTTCACTGTAGTGCACACCTTGGACACTGTAAGTGCTAGAGTTGAGTGCCTGTCAGCTATCACAAGGTGCCTTGCCTTGGCCTGTAAGAGTTGTAGGTGCACAATTGCACCTGACTTCAGTACCTCAGGCCATGCTGCTTTGATAATCTGAGAGATAGAGAATGAAAATGTGTGAATTTAGAAAGTGGTTGAAAAGGTTAGAAGAAGTGAGTACTAATGGCTGTTTGGTCCAAAATCTTGCCAGAGCAGGGCTGACATGGGCATGTGTCATATTTGGTATAATAACTTATTGAAGAACTTACCTTTTTATAACAGGCACTTTAAACTAGAAATAACAGTAATATTTTGTAAGTATATTAATACTTTTATAATATAAATAAAATAAATAATAATATAGAAAAATAGGATTAAAAATAGCCCATTGTTTACCAAGAAAAGAGCAGTGCCAGATTTCTATAGCACATGGATGAAAAGAAATCCATTCTATTTCTTACACATATTTGTCATTGTAAACCCCGAAAGTAAAATATTTAGGTATTTAATAGGTACCTTGGAATTTGGAAGAGTACTACTGGATTTAACGAGGTGTAAGCACAGCTACTTTTTGGAATAGACTTATATTTGGTGTGACAGTCTTTAATTGCCTCACTTGGACCTGTTAAAATAGTAGTAGTTCATCTTTTTTTATTTTTTATTTAGTTATACTGTATAACTATGAAGCATGGATGCGGGATACAATACAGATAACAAGATATGGCAATTTCTAAAAAATTATAGGATATGTTATTAAAATTAATGAAATTTTTTATATATTTTTAATATTTAAGATGCTCATGTACATCAATTGATAACATGTAAGATATAATGAATAATAAAAATAAATTATTTTAAAAATATGAAAATGAAAACTTAATATTATGAAATGCCCAAAGTTTCATAGCCATGGACAGTCAAACTATGGCACTATGTTTGAATATTGTTTTTAAGCTTTATTAATTGCTTATACCATCCCACACGCTATCCATTATCTAAATGACTTTTTTTTTTATTAATTTCCCCATGACAGCTTATTAGTCCATTACCACTCTTCCCTGACCCAACACCCATTCTACAAGGTTCTTTTTTTAGATATTCTCTATATTTTTACAAAATGGCAGAACCCAAAGGTCAAAGAAGATTCTCGCATCTTCAAGATGAAATGAAGAGAAAATATACTCACGCACTTTCAAATCGGAGATGGAATCTCACTGCTATCACAAGTTCCTTGCTTCAAATCAAAGATGAAAAACAGAGCATCTCGCAGCTTGAAATGGCAGAGTTGCATGCAAGGAAGATGGTTCACGGACTTTGCAATAGCTGTATTGTTTCAACTATCAAGCCATATTGGCTTATATGTTATCCCTATCCCAACTGCATCCCAGCCATATCTGACCAAATTATTCTTTAAAAAATAATTATTTCGATATGCCTGGGATATGTATCCAGGCATATCAAAGTTGTATTGGTGTCTCTTCATATGCACATATCCATGCTTCAAAGCTATAAAAGTCCCGCGTAAGTTGTATCTTGTTAGACCCACTGTGAAGATAGTATACCAAAGGAGGACTAAGAAATAATTCAGCAGTAGAAATTAACATAATAGAAGTATGTGGGAATCACAAGGAGGACTTTGGGGAGGCATCTGGCTGTCTCAAACTGTGTCAAAGACTGTTTCTTTCAGGCCATTGACGAAAGCTTATGCAAATCCTCAAACATATCATGTAGAGGAGCAGAGAGATTCAAAATCGTTCTTTGTACTCATCCACACCAGCCCACTATTGCAAGGATAGCAATTCCTCGTGGGAAATTCCTCCTTGGGTAGCTTGAAATTGATCTAGTAATTCCATCTTGAAGATTGCTCAACTGATAATAGGAAAACGAGTTTTTGTCCACGGTACCTAGCTTAGAGTGTGCCCCACCATGACACAACCTTCACCCTTTCTACGATGCCATGGACTGCAAAATACCTTTTGGCATGAAAGATCCAGCTAATTCCATCTTTACCCAAGAAGATGGGCAATTCCAACTTCTTTTGAGAAAAATCTCCATACCTATTGTGAACACCCCCCCCCCCCAAGTCAGTCGCACCACTACCTTCATCTTCGTTATATCTTGGATAGGATGGATTTCCTCCTCACTTTGTCATGGGTATTAGAGGGGACTTTCCACAATTGTCTCTTTGACCCATGGATATTTTTGTTTGGTCTAGCACTTCTATTAAGAAAGATTTAATAATTAATAATTTATCTATTGATCTCATTTATAATAGGCCATTGTGGTATCGTTTGATCTATGTAGTTGACTCTACCTAATGGAAAAAAGCTTGGTTGTTGTTGTTGTAATAGCACTTCTATAATCCCCTTAATGTTAGCTTCCACTCCCTCCCATCCTCTCTGTTAACCCACCCATATCCTCCTCCAGATTGTCAATTCTTGCTTCCATCCTTGTGGTCACCATTCACTAGGATTGGTGTGCTCTAATACCAAAATGATAGGAAACCACTTCCACTAACAGCTATAACAGAGAAATTATGCGGAGTTAGGGAAGAATGGTTCACCTCTGAGTGTTCTAGCTAGTGAATTGCTTCTTAGCTCCCGAAATTAAAACCAGAAGAAAATGCAGCAAAAGAAAGATAGCCTCTGGCACAGTTTGAGACTACTAGATGGCTCCCCAAAGTCCTCAGAATTTCTCTGCCTTCCCCTTCCCTTCCAGCCCCTCTTATCCATTCTCATAATTGAATTCCCTTGATTCTTGCCTTCATAACTGTTTTTCCTAGTTGCCCAATTCCCTCTTAACACCTGTCCTTCTTGTAATTCCGACATGCTTCTATTATATTATTTACTACTGCTGAATTATTTCTCTTATTCCTCCTTTGGTATACTATCTTCACAGTGGATCTAAACACGCTAAACAACCTTCACTCTCAAGTATAAACATATGTACCACAAGCCTCCCTACATCACAGCTATCCAAAGCATTCTCTCTTTCTTTTATTCTTTACATGGTGTTAGAGCTTTTGGAGAGAAAGAGTCGTAAGCCTAGTTGTGCAGTTTTCAAAGCCAGAGCTCTGCACACTTCTTTGAGGCAGCTTGGCCCCCTTTGCTGGATGTTCAGTCACCATCTCTGGCAGTCCTTTGAGCCCTTCGCCAAGGGATGTCCGACCACCATCTCCGGCTGTCCTCTAGCCACTTCCTTTGGGCTTTTGTGCCTTGGTAGAAGTCCTCTGGCCACTTTCTTTGCCAGAGCTCAGTCAACTTTTAGGTTTTTCAGGTAATTCACCAGCAATTTTTTGTCCATTTTCTTCAGTTGTGTGCACACTTTAGCCACTCTACCCGTTATGCATCATGCCAGTACCAATGACATTAATAACTTTTCCTGTCCGTAATCTCATGAGCCATATTACCCTACTTTTGTAACAAGCTTGGTACATTTTGTTTGTATGCCTCAACTTGAGGAGCTGGTATTAGAATAGTATCAGTTTATCCTCCTTTATTTACTTAGGCTATGTAAGTTCCACATTAGTTCTATCTCAAGCTAAACAACCTTTACCCAAGTTCAAATATATGTAACAAAAGCCTCCATACATCAAAACTTTCCAAAGCATTCTGTCTCTTTTTTCTAATTCTTTATGGACCCCACTGAGGTTTTGGACCTATGGCATTCTCTCTCTAGCCACTTTCTTAGCCAGAGCTCTGTAGACTTTCTGTCATAACTCTGATGGCTTTTCAGGTAATTCACCAGCAATTCTTTGTCCATTTTCTTTGGTTGTTAGACCATTTAAGTCCCACATCAATTCTATTGAGCTAAACGACCTTCAATTGAGCTTCCCTCCGTCAAATCTTTCCAAAGCATTCTTTCTTTTATTCTTTACAGACCCCATTGAGGTTTTGGACCTATGGCTTGCCTCTCGTAGGCACCTAGATGAGTGCAATGCTCACATCTGACAATTTTTACCTATGCTGAATAATTGCCACAGCTTAAAATTATTCTTCTGGCATTCTATTAAAAATATTTTTCTGGCATGATTTCTAGACTATTATTTTGGCTAATTCATGATTTTAGAAGTAAATTTGCAAAAGTAAATTTGCAAAACCACATTTCTAGTTCATCTTTTCTTTAATTTACAATGTGTTGAGATAAATCCTGCATTGCATTGTCATGCCCATTGGCTCAGCCTACTATCATTTATCAGTGCGTTCCTACTTTCGTGTTGTTCAGTAAAACAAGAGATGTAGTTATAGTAGTCTCGCTGCAAAACTTTTGTTGAGAGGACGATGGAGGAAAGCACATTATACGCTCAGCTTCTTGCGGGCAAATTATCTGTCTTGAATTGCCGATCCCGTTATTCTGTTTTGATCTTCAATGCATTCTTACTTGCTTTAGTGTTTATGTAAGTTTGGATTTTACCAATGCTTTATATGGTGGCTTGGTATTTTTGCAGGTCATAGTTGAGCAGTTCTTTTATTTTAGTAGGTCGTTGCCGTAGTCAAGTCTTTAACAAGGTGAAGAAGCTCGTTGTTTTTATTCGTACGGGAAGTCTCGATTTCTTGTCCCGGTCAAGGTTTCTGATGGGAGGGCTGGAAGTTGACCGTTTATTATTGCTAATGAAATGTATTTCACAAGTCCAGTTGGCCAATTCTGTTGTAATTAATCATAATTATATGTGACGCGTTTGTGAATGTGATAATGACCCCATTTTATTTTCCTAACGTCGGGGATCAGGTCATACGCCAGATATCATCATAAGATTGATAGTCTACTGAGATCCGTCTGACAATACTGTGATTTAAGGTTCGTATTATGGTATCTAAGATCATGTTTGGTAAAAATGAACTGCTAGAAGCTTCTAAAATTATAAAAATAAATTCAAGCAAGTGTAAAAAACGATAAAATTAACATTTAATACGTATAAAGTTGTTTTGAAGTATTATATATTCTTTAGTCTTGACTGGTTCATAAAATAACCTATATGATGTGTTCCAAAAGCATTTGTAGTTGTACCATGAGCACCATTAAATATTTTTTTTATAAAAATGTATCATAAACAGATTTAAGATAAACCTGAATAGTGTTAACGTAACATTTGACGTTCAATTCCGTATTGTTTTGGTTTTAATATTTTTGAAATTTAGTTTGCAACACAAGATTAAAAGAACAAAAAATTGTCTCGATATTTTGTTTTTAAAAATTTAAATTTAAAATTTAGAATATCAAAAAATTGTTTAGTCTAACTTTTTTAAAACAATTATTTATTTTTTGAAAAACTATTTGGGACAAAAAAGTTCACGTGATTTTTTGTTTCAATAGAATAAAATAATTAAATAATATTTTGGTAGGAAGAAAAATAAAGAAATTAACATAACTCAAATTTAATAATAAATTAGACTTAAAATGAAATATTTTATAATTTGGCATAAAATATATAGAAAAATTTTATATAAAATTTCAAATAAAAAATAGATAAATAATGCTAGCGATATTAGTTTATAGTTTAGAAAATATTAATCCTATCTTAACTAATTAGAATACAAATTTATATAAAGTCTTATGATTTTTTTTTTCGTTTTATAAATTATCTTAGAATTATATTGACATAAAAATTTGAAAAATATAACTGTTATTTAAAAAAAATCATAATTATTGAAATCAAATTGATCATTTAACCATTAAAAATAATGTGTTAGCTAGTGTTAGCTAGTTAAAATATATATGAATGATATAAAGTAATTTTTATATACTAAAAAATAAAGTGAAAATTAAATTAAAATTTAACTAAATAAAATATTTGATACGATTTTATTAAAAAATGATGAAACTCATGATCTAAGAAGACTTTAAAATCGTTTCTATAATTAAGTTTTATAAAATCACGATCCGTTGCTTATATGAAAGCAAAAATCTAATATAAAGAAGATGTTGCAATAATTTATGGAAGATTTAATTGATAATTCAGGATAAATGTCATAAAAATTATGATGATTTTTGAATAGTTTTTCTAACAATAAAAAAGAAAATACTTTCACTTTTATTATTAATAATATGTTTTTTTTTATTGATCATTCATGCCCATTTATAGGTCAATTTGTATAAAAAGAAATTGGTAATTTAATTTTAAATAGACTAATTAATTTAATTCCAATCAATCTAGGGAACTAAAAATAAGAAATTATCCTAATCAAACAAGAAAAAAATTTCCTAGTCAAACTATAAAACTAAAAATAAAATAGAAAATTCTCCTAGTCGATCAATAAAACTAACTCTTCTAATTAAATTAAGAAACTAAGAGTCTGCTTGTTTCTGATTTTAAAAAACTATCTTTTGTTTTCAATTGTTTTTTGTTATTATTTTCGAAAATAAGTTTTAAAAATAAGTTGTTTTTAAAACAAAAAAATAAAAACAGAAAAAAATTATTTTTATTTTCTATTTTTGTTTTCAGAATACAAAAAACCAAAAAATAACATATTTTTAAAATAGTTTATCAAACGAATTTTTTATTTATTTTTATTCTGCAAAATAATTTTTAAACATAATTTTCAGAAATAATTTTTAAAAATAAAAAAATAAAAACAGAATCAAACAAACTTTAACTTTGCCAATCAAACAAAAAGGAGAAAACTAAAAGATAGGAAAATAAAATAATTTTGTCCTCTTGACTCTAATTAGTCACACTTGGTTTTGGTCCATATTTGAATTGACTTTGATGACGTGGGCCACTTTTGGTTCACCTTCTATAGCAATATTTTTATTTCCTTGTTAAACTTTTCAAACTGGTGGGGTACTGTTGTGGGTGTACCAAATATAATAAATTCTTTATCTTAAAACTAACCTATAGTAGTGGGAGTAAGGGTTTATACCTTTTATGAACAGAATAAAGGGGGGTTTGAAAGTTATAAATGAACTATCAAAGTTAGAAGAGAATGATCGTAGTAAATAAATACGAGAGTGATTCAATGATAAGAGTGTTGGTTTGGGTCAATATCCATTATTAAAAATTGTATTGATCATCGATAATATAATCAATTTTATATTGAATATATTCCATTGGAATGTTATCCCTGTTTTTCTTTAGATTTAATTAATTGATAATAATTGCCACAACTAACCCTAATTAATAAGCAACTTTAGTGAATTGATAAAGTTCAACTTATTAATCGTATAAAAAATTTAAAAAACTAATAGATTTAAATAATATAAACACATTGACTGTATTTAATTTCATTAATTATTCATCATAGGTTAACAAGTTTTAAAAATAAGTTATCTAATGGGTTTGCTAGAAACTTATGTGAAGTGGAAAAACTCTATATGAAGTATCCATAGGTGAAAGCCCAATTTATGGGTAGAGATGTTAAATTTAGAAATTTCTAACTCTTGAATTAGGAAAAAGTACCCTAATCCAATCTTAAAATTTTAAGACCTTTACTTACTTCACAAAAATTTGACTTCCTTACCAAAGAATTTTGCCTATCTTTAGTATGTTATTTCTAATTTTTCCTATTAGGTTTTCTCTCTTTACTTGTTCCCTTAATGTTAAAAACATTTTCTATGCATACACATAAAGTGAAGAATTTATAAGGATTATATTTCCTTAGATATCTAAAAATTGTCTAATAAATTTTATTTTCTTAATTAAATATTTATGTATCTTTAAAGAAACAAAATTAGGGATGTTACATTAAATATTTATGTACCTTTATTAATAAAAGAAACAAAATTAAGGATGTTACATAGTGAGGTACCCAAAAATCTAATCTCTGCTTTAGTAGCCCATAAGTGATTACAAAAAGGTGCCAAGGATATTTGGCAGTGGTGGGAGATGTTGATATAAAGTATACTAGTGTAAATCAAACTCAAGTGGTTAGAGAATTTTATGATGTAATTCCTAAGGAATTGTCAGGATTACCTCGAAACGTAAAATCGCTTTTAATATTGATTTACTTCCTAGAACCCAACCAGTGTCTATACCCTCATATAGAATAGTAACGACTAAACTCAAGAAATTGAAGAATTAGTTGTAAGAATTGTTGGGCAAGAGATTTATATACCCTAGTACTCCTTCTTGGACAGCTCCAATACTATTTGTAAAAAAAAAAGATGGATCGTTGCGATTGTGCGTAGATTATAGACAGTTGAATAAGGTAACAATGAGGAATAAATACCCATTACCTTGTATAGATGATCTGTTTGACCAGTTACAATGTGCTTAATATTTTTTCAAAAATTGATTTGAGATATGAGTATCATTAATTAAAGATAAGGGAAGAGGATAATTTGAAAATTTCTTTTAGGACTCATTATGGGCATTATGAGTTCTTGGTGATGTCATTTATTTTGACAAATGCCCCAGCTGCATTCATGGACTTAATGAATAGAGTATTTAAGCTATTCTTAGATAAATTTATTATTGTCCCGGAGTCATTTCTTAGATTTTTGGATCCTCCGGACTCATTTTTGAGATCCATTTAATCAGATTTGACTTGAAAAATTACATTTGGGGTTGTCCAACCTAGAGCCCTGACATGTGAGTGGATAATTCTTTCTATGACTTGCCCTATACTCTTCTTGATCTTTAAATCTGTATTTGATTATGTTTATAAGATATTTACACTTTTATATGTTTTTGAAATGTGTTAAAATATCTGT
This sequence comes from Gleditsia sinensis, assembly GCA_037074535.1. Classification (NCBI taxonomy): domain Eukaryota; kingdom Viridiplantae; phylum Streptophyta; class Magnoliopsida; order Fabales; family Fabaceae; genus Gleditsia; species Gleditsia sinensis. The sequence goes on from CM073463.1 coordinate 44,617,721, forward strand.
TTTGCTTATGAATTGGCACATAGTTCAAGAAGAGTATGATTTTGCAAATAAATTTTGAAACTCATTGAATATGTGGTTCTAAATGTATTTATCACTATTTGATAAAGTGAATATTATGTGCATGAGGCATTGATTTGTAAACCTATATGGTTGTTGATTATGATTGAATGGTAAGCGTAAAAATTATGGCGAGTTACTTGATAATTTTACATTGCATTTGATGAATATACATTTATATATATGTATTTATATGTATGGATGAATATCGACGGGTTGTATGGCTTGTGACGATATCGAATAGGGGACGCCCTGTTAGCCTGAGTGAGTTGAGGGAGGGCCGCTCTAACTGAGTGACAGTGGTAATGTGAGGAGGCAGATGGGTGATGAACTCACATTCCCTGATCACTATTGTAACTGTAGTCGATCGGTTACTATGTGTATAGCAAATGAGTGAATTGAGTGTGTGGGTTGATCAGATCACCGAATGAGGCAGGTCATTTAAAATTGGGTTGACCAAATCGCTGAATGAAGTAAGTCATTTTAAAAGTTATTACTTTATCTCAAAAGCTTAATATTTTACTATAGTTTATACAGTTGAGCATAACAAGATTTGTTTAATGATCATACCGTGTTGAATATGGTTTTGGATATCTGAATATCTTTTTATTTGAGAATATTTGAAATACTGGTCCCATATGGATGTACTTCTGAACTGTGTTTTCTATGTGACAAATTTTAAAACATGAGTACATCCATATGCTGACGTAAGAGGTCATAGGAGGTATTATCTGCTCACTGAGTTGTCAAACTCACTACACGATATTTCTACATATTTCATATAAGAATACAGAGTCTGATCCTGCAGATCGATGATCAGTTAGGTGACATATTCTCTAGGTGAGTCTACATTGCTTTCAAGGCTCACAATTTTGAATTATACTGTGTTTATATTCTAGAGTGTGCTCTGAACGCCACAGGCATGATCTCTTCTTCTGTTGTTACTTTGATATTTATAACTTGGTTTGTATAATGTGTATATGTGAGAGAACCTATGTGTATATATTTCCATGAAAAAAAAAATAGTAATATGCATGTTATGGTAAATATCTGATTACGGAAAAAAAATGTTTGTTTCACCTGCTCGTAAATTGGGGGCGTTACATTTTTTATGCTTCTTCCCCCCTTTTACAGATAAATATGTCTTTAATGAAGTAGGTTTACTGGTAGGTCAATTTTTAACCCATTAGGCTTTAATTGAAGTCAGAAAACCTAAAATTGCGACCTTTCTTTATTGCAGCAGTGGTGCTCTGGCTTTTGGTCTTCATGGCGCTGTGGCACTCTGGATCTAGGCATGTAGTGCCACGGCACCCTACTTGGGTCCCTAAACACTTTGGGTTCTTGGGTGTGCAGCGCCGCGGTGCTTCGGACTTAGTCCCGCACTTAATTGCATGTACCATGATTCTTTGAGTTTTCTAGAATTGACTAAAGTAGTCAACACAAAAGTTGTAGCTCTATGTCTTAACTTTTCATAGCCACTAGAATCACCTCAATCGAAACTCATATGAGAGAGATATGCCCCAATAAATAATGAAAGGCCAGGATCCACTACAATTTCAGTATTTTCCATGATTTTTCCCTTGTTTTCCTCTTTTCTTCTTCTTTTTCTCCTACAACACAAAACAAAAAACTAAGTTAATTCTTAAATATAATTTACCTAAATTAAACAAAAGTTAAGTTTAAATGTACTAAAATCATGTTTAATTATGCACATATCATACACCTCCATACTCAACCTTTTGCTTGTCCTTAAGAAAACTAATCCATGAAGATAGAATTAAAATTCAGTGTTTGTAGTGAGTGTTAGGCTTACCAAATATTTGCCTTATAGTAATGAAAATATGCTCATGAAAAATTTCAAAAATATCATAACCATGAATAAAATTAACTCAAATGCAATCCATAATTTATTCTCTTGAGCCCTGAGTGTGTGTGTGTTTTTGGGTCAGTTAATTTTCTTTACCCTTCGAGTTTATATATGTCAAGAAATGGAATGTGGATCTCTTATTAATTCAATAGTCGTATGGTTTTTCTAGACCTCATTCAATATCTTGGAGGCATAATGCATCATGTGGGATGCCTTGCCAACTCTTTGGCCTAACACTGCACCTATTGCATTATCATTCGCACCACACATAATTTCAAAAGGAAACTCTAGTTTGGTGCTTTGATGATTGAAGAATAAATTAATGATTCCTTTAGGTTGTCAAAAGCTTCCTTGCATTCATCATTAAATTCAAAGGGTACCTCTTTTTGAAGCAATTTGCACAAAGGTACTGCTATATTGGAGAAGTCCTTTATGAATCTTCTATAAAAAAGAAGAGAAAGAGAAAGAAGAGAAAGAGGAAGAGGAAGAAGAGAAAGAAGAAGGAGAAGGAAGAGGAAAATGAAATCAAGGATTTTTGGGTGGTAGGAATCAAGCACAAGTTTAAGGAGTTGTTTGAAGTAGGTTTAACATCTTCTAATAAATTTTGTACAAAATGATATATAAACTTTTAGATTTATTTAAATGTCATTTTGAATAGCATGTGGTCTAGATATTTATATGAAATTATATTTTGGTTGTATGGATATGCATATGGGTGTGATCATACTAGTACTAATGCACCAGATCCCATCAGAACTCTGTAGTTAAGCGTGCTTGGGTGAGAGTAGTACTAGGATGGGTGATCTCCTGGGAAGCCTCTACTTTTGAAATTTTGGGAACTTTTGACAAGGATTTTAAAGAAATGTTCAACATATGAATTGTAGATATATGTCTCAAGGATCTACAGACTCTGAAATTACTTAATTTAGAGTTCATATGAGTGAGATATGACTGATTAATTGAGTAGAGGTCGGAATCCAAGATAGTAAAAATAAGCGTTTTTGTCTTAATTTTCTGGGAATAATCCGTAAAGAATATGAAGAAATGATAAACACAAAAGTTGTAGATAATTATCTTAGCTTTTTATAGGATTTGAAATCACCTCAATCGGAGTTCGTAGGAGGGAGATATGGTTGAATAAGTGAAAAAAAGGTCACAGAACATGGCCAGACCGTGTTCTGGGTTGCTTCAGCACGGGTAGGCCGTGTTTGGAGTTATTTTTAAGCATGTTTGAAGTATTTTTCAAGCATGGCCGTGTTAGGTGCTGGATTATCATATTTTTCACTGTTTTTTGCCTAAAAATAATCTTATTTGTTGAAATATTTTTAAGAACCATATGTCCAAGAAAAATACTTTTACAATGATGATTTTGGTATCACAAATTACTCTTTTTCTTTATTTGATTTAAAATAAATCATATTGAATATTGGTATGTAATGAATGATTATTAATCATTTGGTATAAAAATGATGCATCATATTATGAAAGTGATTAAATGGCAAGCGTAAAACTCATGACGAGTTGCTTGATGGTTATATATTGTATTTGATGAATATAAATTTATATATATACACATTTATATGTATGGATGAATATTGACAGGTTGTATGGCTTGAGACGGTACCGAGTAGGGGACGCCCTATTAGCTTGAGTGAACCAAAGGAGGGCCGCTCCAACCGGGTGACAGTGGTAATGTGAGGGGGCAGGAGGGTGATGTACTCACATTCCCTGATCACTTATTGTGACTATAGTCAATCGGTCAATATGCGTATAGCAAATTGCATTGACCAAACGCCGAGTGAGGCAAGTCATTTTACATTGAGTGTGAGGGTTGACTAGATCGTCGAGTGAGGCAGGTCATTTTAAATTAAGTGTACCAGATCGCTGAGTGAAGCAGGTGCATTAAAAGTGATAATTTTATCTCCAGATCTTAATATTTTTTGTAGTTTATACAGCTGAACATAAGTCCTATTTTTTTCATTATATTTTATTTATGTTAAGTCTACTGGGAACCTTTGTTCTCACTATTATTGTGGTGTTATGTTCAGATAAAAAGAAATGAAATGTAACACAAAATGGCGCTACTGATGGAGATCTAAATGTCAGCACCACCTCCTCACCCTTTGTATTTCAAGGGTGAAGTGCTGTATAAATACTCTTATTTATGTACTGAAATGTTGTATTGTATAAATATAACATGTGTGAGATTTGTAATATATATATAAACATGTATATTGTGTTTTGAAATATTGTATTGTATAATTATAACATGTATGAGGTTTGTAATAAATATGTATATATATACATTGTGTTTATACATATGGTGTATTTAACATGCGTAATGTAAAAAAAAAACCGGACGTTACATATGCGGCATTAGGCAATTACATGGAGATACCCTTTATGAATACTAGGAAATATCTAAAAAGCTTTGTGCACGCTGCCTACATCATCAAATTAGTGAGCAGTTACTAATTCAATATTTTTATGAGGATCTTTTGCAAGGTGACAAGAGTATGATGAATGCAACTAGTGGAGGTGTGTAACAACTCCATTTAAGTATCAATTTTTTTTAAATTTCATGAAGTTATTACCTTGTTACAACTTAACTCAAAATAACATTTATTTTATTTATACAATACAGAGTTTACATACATGTCATTAATCAAAACATATGTACAACATATCAAACACATAAAAATCTACATCTTATTTATTCTGGTTGACCAATTCCGGAGATACAGGTGCGGGTGGTTGCACCTTCACCAGGCTCTAAGTCAACTCAACCATAAACATTTTATTTGCTTCTAGGATCTGTCCAACATAAAGTACTCGATCCAACGTGCACTAAAAGCCAGAGCCATAGAAAAATCTGCATAACTAATTTTCTGAACATGATATGAAAATATAGTGAGAATTAAATCCCAGTAAGTTCAACAATAAATCATCATCAATATAGTTTATCACGTCATGTTCAGCTGTATAAACTACAGCAAATATCTTTGGTCACATGAATGCCTTATATCTATGCACATGAGAATCGTACAATAATGACATGTATGACAGGATTAACTATTTTTAAAATATCATATGATGACTATCAATTTATTCTCATATCAAGCTACCCCGGTTAGGGTGAGTATTTTCTACTCTTCGGTACGAGCTTTTCTCGCTCCGTCCGACATGGCCCACTTTCTCTTTCTTTTCTCATTAACATGATCATAACCGTTGGTAGGGCGTCCCCTACTGGTGCACCACACAGATTGCCATGTGATCGTGCTCATTTCTTTTCTTTTCACAATGATAGCCAAAAATATGCTTTCAATAACAAGTATGTTCATTAAAATATAACTATTACAAAAAATGATTGGTAATCATGCCATGAACATAACCATTTCAAATATCACTTTATAAAATATTTCAATGTCAGAATTTCACACTTAAGATGGCAAGAAGTTCATACAATGGCAATGGCTATGGCTATGACATATAATAGTCATTTATTATTTTCATTTATAAGATTCTTCTTTTTTAAATATTAATTTTATTTCTTTATTTTCTTGATACAGGTTTTCATCCTATCTAACATTCTCTAACTAATCAGAGCATAACTCCCTCAATTTAACTCCGATGTAGGTGATCTTGGTGTCAATTTCAAGATTAAACAATTATCTAAAACTATTATGTTGAATAGTTTAGTGAAATATTAAGAAAGCAAGGTGATATTACTCCCTCAAAGTACAAGTTATTTCTTCTCGGATAGGTTCTGATCTCTACCTACTAATCTGTCCATATCGCCCACATAAGAATTCTAAATTAAGTTATTCCAGTGGGTAAAAATCCGTGACACATGTAGCAATAACTTTTATGTTCATCATTTATTTTAATTCCCTCCAGAATGTTCCCAGAAATTAAAACACAGAGGCTATCCAAAAACTTTCTTTCCTAATTAACCAATTTCTGACAACTGCTTACTAATCGGACCATATCTACCTCATACAGACTCCAAATTGAGTGATTCCAGTGGCTAAAAATCAGTGACACATATAGATATAATTATTATGTAACCATTTATTTTAATTTCCTACATAATGTTCCCAGAAATTAAAACACAAAAGCTATCCTAACATATTCTTCCCTGATTAACCATTTTCTGACCATTGCTTACTAATCAGACCATATCTACCTCATATGGACTCTAAATTGAGTAATTCCAGTGGTTAAAAATCTGTGACACATATAGCTATAATTCTTATGTTAACGATTTATTTTAATTCCCTACAGAATGTTCTCAGAAATTAAAATACAGAAGCTATCCTAACATATTCTTCCCTGATTAACCATTTTCTGACCACCGCGTACTAATCGGACCATATCTACCTCGTATGGACTCTAGATTGAGTGATCCAGTGGATAAAAATCCGTGAGCCATAGTTATACATTTTTTATGTTAAGCATTTGTTTTAATTCCTAATTGATTATTCCCAGAATTTTAAAAACTGAAGCTTAAAAGTTTGTCATCCATAGCTATACCTATGCAGAACTATCTACACCAGCCTAAGTATTTAAACATACATAATATGTGACATGATATAGCAACATTCGTGACCAATCATCAAAGTTCTAAGATCAAAATCTCATATAAATATTATAAGTTTCAAAAGTTCTCTTCAAAAAGAAATATTGTTAAACTTACCTGGAGCACTTAGTTCTCTAGACTTCTTCTTCCTTTTTCTTCCTTTCTTCCTCTCCTTTCCTCACTCTACCTTGCTTCAATTTTTTCCTCTCCCTCACTTGGACGAAAATTCTAATGTTGTAAGGGTGGGTTTTGCTTAAATAGACCATCAAATAATTCACCTTTCATGATCATGGGTCTACCTTATCACAATTAGGATACACTTGGTTGAATTTTTGGAAAACAAACAACTTATGTTCTTGTCTTCCTCTTCCTTAGGCAAGATATGCATAGAAAAAAGGGATTTTGTATTTTGAAAATTATGATAATATGTTTCTAAGATAAGGGACAAGGTCCCTTTGATGTAGGGATTCATTTCCTTTTTCTTTTGTCTTAATCAAGTATGATAGGTTTGCCTTTTTAGGTGCCAAATTTCTAGCCCTTGAATCTCCATTATTTGGTTGAAATTATTTGTGTGGGATATGAATGTTTTGTCCTAATTCCATGTATACCACTTGCTAAAATTATGAGTGTAGGATATATATGTTTTGTCCTAAAGCCCTGTATTATCATACCACTTGCTAAAATTATGAATGTAGGATATCACACCACTTGCTAAATTTTTGTCTTAATGCCATGTCATTTAATCTTGATTACACCATTATTTCATCACTTTACTTTTATTTTTATTTTTTCTCTTGGATTTGGGCTAATTCTTGCCCATTTTCTTTTCTTTGGTTAAAATTCTACCTTTCATAATGGGTTTGGTCACATTTTCATAATTTTTGGGCTTCTAGTCCAATTTCTATATCCTAGTCCAAGTCTATGTTTTATTTCTTCATTGGGCTATCCTATTGGCTTGCTAAAAATTTATGTGAAGTAGAAAAACTCTATATGAAGTGTCCATAGGTGAAATCCCAATTTATGGGTGGAGATACTAAACTTAGTAACTTTTGCTCGTAAATTAAGAAAAATTACCCTAATCTAATCTTCTTGAAATTTTAAGACCTTTACTTACTTCACAAAAATTTATCTTCCTTACCTAAGAATTTCACCTTTCTTTAGCATGTTTATTTCTAATATTTCTTCTTAGGTTTTCTTTTTTTACCTATTCCATTAATATTAGAACATTTCTATACATACACGTAAGGTGAAGAATTTCTAAGGATTATATTTCCTTAGATATATTAAAAATTGTCTAATAAATTTTATTTTCTTAATTAAATATTTATGTACCTTTATCAATAAAAGAAATGAAATTATGGATGTTACTTTGAATACTTTTGTACTTTCATTAATATATGAAACGAAATTAGGGATGTTACAAGGTGCACTAGTAGATAAAACTCCTGAAATAGCGAGAATCTTGATATCAAATATGGCTACTAACTCCCAATAGTTTGGCATTAAGCATGATTCCCTAATTAGGCATGTCCATAAGGTAAGTACATCTTCCTTTGAACAACAGATGACTAAACTTACCTTTCTTGTCCATTAATTTGTTATAGGTACACCCTATCCAATTAAGGTTTATGGAATTTGTTTAGTAATAGGGCATCCAATTGACGTGTGCCCTATACTTCAAGAAGAATCGATAGAACAATCAATGCAGTATGTGGTTTTACTGGGCATCTAAAAAGGTATGATCCTTACTGTAAAAGTTATAATCCTAGATGGAGAGATAATCCTAATTTTAGGTATGGAAGTGCACAAAATAAGCTTACAAGACAAAATTTCACAAATTTTTAGCATAACCAGCAGGCTTACCCTCTTAGCCAGACTTCATCTCAAAAATCTAATGAAGGTAATTTCTTAGAAGAAATGGTTAAATCTCTTGCTAACACCTCTATTCGAATGCAACAGGAGTCAAAGCAATTTCAGTAGAAGTCAAGGGCTAGTATAAAGAACGTAAAATATCAGATAGGACAAATTGCTTCTTCCCTTCTTCAAGTCTAGGACCAAAATTTAGGTAAGCTTTCTTCTCAAATAATAATAAATCCAAGAGAAAATGCAGTGAAATTGTTTTGAGAAATAGGAAGGAAATTAAAGGTCCACCATCACCCTCTCCTCCTAAGGAAGATAAGAATGTGGTAACAAAGGAAGCTTAGATGTCTACAGGTAAGTTTTCACCTCTATCTACATACGAACCAGTACTACTCTTTTCTAAAGCACTTAAAGAAAATAGGTTGATTGAGAAATTTTTGACTTATATGAGACCTTTGAAAAGTGTAAAGTTAACATTCCTCTTCTAGATACTATTAAACAAGTGCCTAGATATGCCAAGTTATTAAAAGAGTTATTCACCCAAAAGAGAAAGCAAAAATTGAAAGGGCATAAAAAGTTAAAAATGAGTCAGAATGTGCCTGCCATGATACAAACAAAACATCCCACCAAATGCAAGGATCCAGGTATGTTCACTATTGTATGCAAGATTAGTGATACTTGTTTTGAAATGGCTATTGAATGCAAGGATGCATATTCTATTTATGCTTCTTAAAAGTTAGGACCATTAAATGTAACTGATGTGATGATCCAATTAGCAGACAAGTCCAATGCACACCCTAAGGGACTAATTGAAGATGTCTTGGTACAAGTAGACAAATTAGTTTTTCTTGCAAAATTTTATGTACTTGACATAGAAAATAGGGATCTCTCTTCCCCAATATTGTTAGGAATACTATTTTTGAAAACCTCAAAAACTAAGTTAGATGTCCATAATGACACATTCACCCTGGAATTTGATGGTGAAGTAATTAATTTAAATATATATGCGGCCATGAGACATCCAAATGATGATAATCCTATTTATTCTATTGACATAATTGATTCTTTAGCCCAGGAAGCTTTTGAAATAGATGAAAAAGATAAATTTAAGATGATTGTAAGCAAACCCATAGAGGAAGACAATAGAGAGTGATAAGTGAGTTTTATACTTAGAAATTAATTATCCTTATCTTAGAATATTGTGAGTTTTTGAGTAATTTAGGTTAAATTTATCTGTGATTGTGTGTTTATTTTTTAGATAAAATTAAGATGAAGAATTGAGAAAAAAAATAAAGAATTGAGAAAAAAATAAAGAAAATAAAGAAAAAGGAGTCAAAATTGCAAAAATTATAGACAACTTCGTTGTTACTTCATTAATTTGGACATATCTCTCTCATCTGAGCTCCAATTGAGATAATTCAAGTGCATACATAATTTTAAGAAAAATATCTACAACTTTTATGTCTAGAGTCTTGAGATTCGATGTCGAGATGCTAGATATTGGCATCGTAATCCAAAGATGATAATGTAGTTTTTTTTATTTAAAAAAAGAAGATAGAGTTTGAGAAGGATTCAAAGATCTATTTCACCTTTAAAAGTAACCCTAGGGTAACAAATTTAGGAGAGGAGGAAAGGACCTTAAGCTTACTCTGGACAGTGGCTTAAACACCATCTTCATCCAATATATGTTTTTCTTCTATTACGTTTACTTTAAAATTCTAGTTTATTTTCTAGGGCTATGACGTAGCCAAATTATGAATATTTGTATTCTCTATTCAATTTAATTAATGAATTATTTTTCTTAAATTGAGTTTTCTACATTGTTTTTAATGCTTCTAATTTCTTGATCACCAGTAAGATGATATATTATTCATAATGAGATTGAGAGGAGATTTAGGTGTCTATTTCATTGTATAGTTAACTATAGATTACATGTTAGATAAAGATATACTTGCATAGTCTGTGCAGTCTTAATTGAGAACCATAGAATGTAATGAATCTTTGCTTGTTATAATTCACATGGAGACATAGTGAGTCAGCATTCAAAAGGTGTTTCTATCAGACCTCGAGAGGCTAATGGATAATTTAGGGTATCTCGACTGAATTAAGATTATAATTTATAAGATTAAAGAGATAGAAAATTGCAAAGTGGATTAATTATGGTGAAATCAGAATGCCTAGAATTCTAATCAATTTTGAGTTACTCTTGCTTTCAAAATTTGCAATTTTATTTTATTTTATTTTTAATCAATTTAATATTTGAATTATTCAATTGAGATAAATATTAAATTAGTGCAGTAATTAATAATATCAATCCTCATAGGATCAACACTATACTTGTCTATAGAGATTTTATGTTTATTACTTGACAATGACAGTGTACACTTGCACTTAAATGAATATCTAAAATGTGCGTATCAAGTTTTTGGTGTCCTTACTTGAGGAAAAATCTCAGGGTAACATTTTATTTAGGAGATGATTTAGGCAACTTTTGAATTGTTTGAGCCTTTTAAGCCAACCTATAAATTTTTATATCCTTAGTGTCCTTATTTTGAGTTTAATTGAACCTTTTTGTTGATGCCCATATTATTAACTAAGTCAAAAAATAAAAATATCCCTATTTTTACCCTTTTCACTTATATGCATATTTATTATTGAACAATTTTATTAAGAGCTATATTATTAAAAGGGTAGAAGGGAAGAGCATGGAATGAGAAGAATGAACCTAAAGAGAGAGAGAGAGAGAGAGAGAGAGAGAGAGAGAGAGAGAGAGAGAGAGAGAGAGAGAGAGAGAGAGAGAGAGAGAGAAGGATTTGCAAAAGAAAATGAAAAGGGAAAAAAATATGCAAATGAGGACAAAAGGAGAAAAAATGTTTTTTTAAAAAAGTGAAAAATATGAATGAAGTAATGGAATGAAAAGGGAGTTGAAAATAAGTTTGGGGGGGGGGGGAATCTCTTAATAAGCTCGATAAGTTCAAAGAAAGGACTTAGAATAATCATGTGTATTTACGTGACACGAGTCTAATTTGATGTCCTTTATCCTGTTGTGAACCTAAGCCATATTACAAGCTTAAAAAAGTCCTATTGATATGTTGTGTGTGTTTTATAAATAACCGCAAGAGCATGGTGTAGCTGTAGTTAATTTGGCGAGTACGGGTCATATCCCACAGAGAACAATGGTCAATTACTAGAATTTCATGAAACAAACTATCTAAATCAATGAAATTCGATGAGAGAGTATGTCACAATTAAGTAAATAAGTAATTCAATTAACAAAAGCCTAGGGTTAGGGTTTACCACACTTATGACATTCAACAATCAATATGTACCTCTAATTGCAATTATCTAAGTAATTAGGGATGGTTTAGCCTTAATAAACTAATAACCTCTTTCAAGCGTTACTAATCGTACCTAGGTTAATCCAATTGCCTACTTTCGTGGTTCTTAGTTTAACCTAGGTCCATTAAGTTCTATGCCAACCATGGAATGCAATTAATTAGTTTTCTCGTGCCCACTAATTGATTCAATTCCTAGAGAACCTTAAACTACTTTCGTGATTAAGATATCCCTAATTAACTAATAAGTTTCGGTATTAACTTTCACCTTTTAGTTCATCGGTTAATAACCTAAGACATGATAAATATTGGCCAGACATTCCTAGTCAATCCTAATTAATCCACAAATAATCTCAGTTAGGGTTCCAACAATTCTTATCAATAATGTATAATCACATCATAAGTGGGTTTATCGAAACCCTAGATCAATATCTACTGATGCATAATGGAAAGATAAATCATCATCAAATTCATTGAATAACTCATACGTGTTCAATACAATCAAAGAGAAAGAATAGAAGTAGAAGTAGAAGTAACGATGAAAAGATAAAACTTGGATCGCAGAAAGTAATGATGAAATACAATTCTTGAATTGCTATAAATTAAGAACATAAATTGAACAATTGATCCTACTCTAAACCTAATCCTAAGGTGTTTATTATCCTTAAAACTGAGTAAAAGTAAGTCTGTATGTGTCTCCTTCCCTTTAGCTGTGTTTCCCCATGTATTTATATCCCTTTTGCAGCTCAAAACCCTAAAAATATAGTGTATGGACACGAAACACGACCACGACCATACTTCATGACCTGGCCTTGCTGTGCTTCGTACTGAAAATCTGAGAGAAACTACGTTCTTTCCACAGAGCACGGCTTGGCCGTGCTTCATGCAACACCAAGCACGGCTTAACCGTGTTTGGGGCTGCCAAGCTCGTTTCTTGCCAAATTCTTCTGGGTTGCCTCCTTGCTTCTTCCTCAGCATGTTCCAAGTCCATATGGCTCTTCACATGAGTGTTTTTCCTTGCTTCTTGGCCTCTTTTGCTCGCCTACAAACATAAAACAAACCAAAGCAGTATCCAAAGCAAAGCATAACCAAAAGCAGGAAAATAGTCATAAGTTTACTATTAATTAAGGGATTAAACATAACCATTAAACACTCAATTTTCCCCTTTATTAACTCCCCCATGCTTAAACCTTTGCTTGTCCTCAAGCAAATAAAATAACATATCAAAAGGAAGGGAGATGATGCATACAAATTTCATATAACAGAAAAATGTACTACAGGTAATTCTTCACTCAATCAATATGAACACAACAGATATATTAATAGACATTTATCATGTAGTCTCAACTCTTCTTAAACTAAACCCAAATTCTCTTATTATACATCTACTTCTATTGTTACCATTAGTTGTATGCATCAAATTAATCTTTAAACACTCAAGTAGGTCACCTCATCTTTTAGATCTCCTTAGGTTGCCTTACCCTTATTTTTATTTTCACTCATTTTCTCACTCAAATTCTTTTACTTCTCATTTTTTTTCTTTATTTCAATCATTTTTCTAGAAATATACAGTGAATGCATTTTATGCTCCATCTCACTATGGTAAAGGCAGCTAGGTACTTATTTTAAGGCCTTTTTGGTGCCTTGAAGAGGTGATTAGAGTGAAAAATTTTTGGGATCTACATTCCCTCATTTTTTACCTCTCTCTACCTTCATACTCTTATAGTGTTAAAATCAGACAAGGCATACAATTCATAGCACAATAAGAGAGATATTTTCAAAAAAAAAAATAGAGGTAAAAATATTAGAGGTTTAATACTAGAAAAAATAGACTAAGATGATAACTACCTATTTCATATCCTATTGTGCATCATATGTTCATGAGTTAAAGTTAACCTACAATACATCAATCTATCTCTAAAACAACAAACTTTGTGATTATGCAATGAAACAAGAGATATTCACCCAACAAGGACAAAAAAATTTAATCAGTGAAAACCACAAGCCTAAAGTCTACTCCCCCATGTTTAAACATGACATTGTCCTTAATGTCAGTAACAATGAAAGTGTAGGCAAAGGAAGAATTAACTTACTTGCTCACTGGTCGTCTGGAGGTGGAGGATTCTAACTTAGGTGCCAGTTGTACCATTCGTTCATCATTCCCTGCATGATTTGGATTGAATCTTGGATTGCATGCAGGGTGGCCCTTTGTGCTATTTATTCCTCCTTAATTCGGAAAAGCCGTGAGAAGATAGAATGTTAGCCCTCTTGCGGTACATGGGAAGGACCTGCAATGTCAATGAATTAGGTATAGGGTGGGGGTGGTAGAGCCAAAAATGGCTTTAGGGGGATGTTATCCCCTTTAGGATCATCATCACCCTCTCTACCCTCTTCTAGAGAATATATCTAATTATCCTAATTAGTAACTGCTATCCAAGTAGGGTTAAGGAGGTGAAAGATATTATGGCCACAGAGATGCAGCCAATAGTCGTAATTCCTTTTAACAATTAATTTCATATGCAGACAGGATTCTAAATCTATCCTGCTGCTGCTAATTATTGGATGCAAATCCTGAAGATTTGTCTCAAATCTTAACCCTCTAGCTATTACAGTTACCAGGCCCCCTATTATCACTTTGTCATTCATGGCATTACCCACCCTAACCATCTGTTGGGCCATGAAGGCTCCAGTATCCACTTATGACTGTGTGACATGGCCTAAAGAAAATAAAGCTCTCTTTTATTTACAACACCATTACTTTCAGCTCTACCAAAAATAGTATGAGCCATTAGGCGTTGTAAATATCTAAAAGTGGGATTACAAATAAAAGATGCTTTTGAGCTTGATGCATCATATTGCCCCCAACAGAAATATAGTTCCAAAAATGTTGAGTAAGAAAACTTGAGAGGACTGATCTATCTCCCCCGGGAGGCAATCTGAATAATGTATAAAATTGAGCCAATGATAAATTAAATGTACGGTCAAATTATATAAAGTTAATGTGGCCCTACTCGACGTTGGGACCCCAAAACAGGACCACATTAATTGAATTGAAAAACTCTAGGGTGGTTTTGGCATAGGTCGGGTAACGCAACCTAATAAATGTATTCCACCCAATCTTATCAACCATGTAGTGGACGTCGGTTAAAAGTCCTAACCGGTCCTAACACTCCTCATCCATGTATCGGGTACTCAGCATTCCTCGTTTAACTAAAGTATTATATTGTGTTCGTTGATTATCATCAACAAACACAATACCATACTTATTTATTTGATAAGCAGGTTGGCCCAGTCTTTAAATTTGTCCTCAACCTTGTTACTGGGATCGAGAGGAAGATTGGCCAGTTCTAGCTCTTTTAGGGCCCATTTATAATGATATGCAATATAAAATGTAATGGGGAATAGGATGATCAGGACCAAAGCCAATTAACAGACTAATGCACTTTAGTATATATATAGAGCCAAAAATGAGCAAGGCAAGCAATAGGTGTCTAATAATGTAGCAACAAAGTAATCAATATTCTCCAAATAATCAAAGGCTCAAATGATGATGAAACTCAGCAAAATTACTGGCTAAGAGAATTTGTAAATAAGTCAATTTCAAACTCAGATTCAACCAGAGAATTGCCAAGAAAAACCAAGCGAACTTGCCAAGTTCAATTCCTATTCAGCAAAGACAAGCCTAGTGCAAAACAAAAAAATTGAGGTTCTAAATGCAATGTGCAGTTAATCATAAATTGTAATTCATACAAATTCAATTTCTACCACTAGAGTTTTTCACTGCCAGTTAGAAAAACCACAAGTGCATATGAGTTTTAATTTAGACAATGTAAAATGGGAGACTCAAGCACACTAAATTCCAAATACTGCTAGTGGTTTCCAAAAGTTACCAAGCAATTACAATATGCTATCTTAACCAGCAAAATCCTAACTATCTTATCCAGCAAATAATAATTAAGTGAGAGGAATTAAGGCATTAGCAATTTCCCAAATGCAGAGATTATGGAATGTACTAAAATATCAATCAAGGAAAAAGGATTCTAATTAAACAGAGTCAACCAGCATTGTATTGGGAGCATGTCCAAACCAGTGAAATAATGTCGTCAAACAATAACCAACAAGAGTCATGGACAACCAGTAATAACCAGGGAATCTAAATTAGAAAAAAAATGAAACACAAATTCAGAGATAGAAATTACCTAGAGGGAATCCATAAGTTTTGCTAGCAACTGGGTGTGCTGGGGAGATAAGGGGAATGCAATGTTGGCTGGGAGTGAATAGAAACATGGGTAAAGCTTTTTTGGGCTTGGCATGGGTATGGGTTGAGCACGGGTAGCAGAGAGAGGACAGAGGGAATGGATGGCTAAGTTGGGTTTTAGTGTAGGGGAAAAATGCTTTAAGGTGGGTAAGGGAATGAGGAGTGGGCACAGTGAGTATGGGCTATTGGGTTACGGAGGAGGGAATTTTGGGTATGGGGAGATCGAGAGAAAGAGAGAAGAGATAAGGGAGGCTTGGGTGCAGAGAAGGATTCAGTTAATGGAGTGGAGAAGAAGAGGAGCACGGGAATGAGAATTTCTAGTTATGGGGGAACTGAGAGGGAGAGAGAATAGGTGAGACACGAGTGCAAGGGAGTAGGAGGGAGAGGGATTAGAGCATGGGAGTGAGATTGGGGGTGGAGAAAGAAATGGAATTTATAGAGGAAAAAGGAACACAGGAATTCTAGGTGAGGCATGATTAGGGCACGGGAAAAATAAAATGAAACACGGGATGAGAAAAGAAGAAAAACTAGGCAAAAATTCTTACCTAGGCCTGAAGCACAGTCGTGCTTCTCAACACGGCCAACCCGTGCTTTGGGCTGGACTACCTATTCTTTCTAAGAGTGGCCCGTGTTCTACAACAAGGGTGGGGTGTGTTGGGGCTGGACATGGGGCACGACCATGTCAGGTGACACGGCTTGCTCGTGCTTGGTGCTGGAGTCACCAAAATCTACAATTTTTTTGCCCGTGCACGGGCATGCTCTGTGACATGGGTCACCTGTGATTCATGCTGGATTCCTGTTTTCTTTGAAATTTGCCATAGATTTTGATCCTCTTTAATTTCCCTTGATTTTCATCCTTTTATACAACCTTGGGGACATGAAATTTGCCTGAAAAGCAAATGGAAACACTCATTAAACTCCTAACCTAAGAAATCAATTAAAACTGAAGATAAAAACAAAACTAAAAGCAATGAAACTAAGCAAAAAGAAACTCAAAAATTAAAATGTGGGTTGCCTCCCACAAAGTGCTTATTTAAAGTCATTAGCTCGACTCATTTTCTGCTTTTGCTCAAGGAGGTTTTAAGAAAGTTTGAATAGCTTTCTTTTTTATCCATTTCCTCTTAGTATGGTGCTTGAGGCTTTTCATAATACCCTTCAAGGATTCTTTTGTCTCATTGCTTTCTTTTTGACCCCCTATTTAATATAAGTAAAAGAACTTTCCATAGAGCATAAATCAAGTGGGTCAGTAGAAGAAATATTCATTACATAATCATCCATATTTGGTTTAGGTAAACCAAGCATACAACAAGATTCATTTAGAGATAGGGGTTTGATTACATCATTCAAATTAAATTCTACTTTCTCATCTCCTACATT
Organism: Gleditsia sinensis; assembly: GCA_037074535.1. Lineage (NCBI taxonomy): Eukaryota > Viridiplantae > Streptophyta > Magnoliopsida > Fabales > Fabaceae > Gleditsia > Gleditsia sinensis. The sequence goes on from CM073463.1 coordinate 44,635,054, forward strand.
CAAAGAAAGCTTTCCATCTTTTACATTAATGTTTGCACCAGCTATGTCTAGGAAAGGCCTTCCAAGAATAATAAGGATTTTGTCATGTTCTTCCATCTCAAAAATAACAAAATCAATCAGTATAAAAAATTACCTACCTTTAGAGGAGCATCCTTTAATATACCTACCGGATGCATAATGGATCGGTCAGCCAAATGAAGAGAAAGAGTGGTAGGCCTCAAGTCACCCATCTGAAGCTTTTTGCAGACTGAAAGAGGCATGAGACTTACACTTGCTCCAAGGTCACATAGGGATTTATTAATATTCATTTCTCTAATAGAGCAAGGAATTGAGAAGCTTTCGGGATCCTTAAGCTTTGGAGGCAATTTATTCTGAATTAATGCACTGGATCCCTCTATTAGTGCCACAACAACATGTTCTTAAATTTTCCTCTTATTCGAGAGGATTTCCTTCAAAAACTTTGCATATAAAGCAATATGAGAAATTGCTTCTAAGAATGAGATATTAATGTTCAATTTTTTCAGAACATCTAGAAACCTTCCATACTGCTTCTCTAACTTTGATTTGACCAATCTTTGAGGGAAAGGAATTGGTGGCTTGTATGGTGTTGGAGCCACATATTTGAGCTCTTCTTTATTCTTTTCCTCTTCTTTTTGTTCCTCTTCTCCTCTCTTCTCTGATTCAGCCTGAGGTTCATCTTCTTTTTCCTCCCCACATCTCTCAGATTCAGCCAACTATTTACCACTTCTCAAGGTAATAGCGTTGTTGTGCTCTCTAGGGTTCTCAGTTTGGCCAGATAGTCTGCCAAAGTTCTTATTTCAAAGGCTCACTTGCTGTGCAATTTGAGTTTCCACCATCTTACTATGAGTAGCAAGTGAGTCAGCCTTAGAGGCGAAATCTTTTATAGCTTCATTCATAGAGTAGTTCTGGGCTTTGAACTTATCATTTTGTTTACTTTGAGTAGTGATAAAATTTTCCATCAGAGCCTTTAGATTGGACTTTGGATGAGGAGGTTGATAAATGGCCTTTGATTTTGAAATCCTAGAGGTTGCCTAAAATTATTCTGAGGCTAATTCACATTAGGCTTGTATGAGAGATTTGGGTGGTTCCTCTAACCTGGGTTATAGGTGTTGCTGTAAAGATTGTTTCTCTGATTATTGTTCACAAAGTTCACCTGTTAACAATCTTGAGGTGTAGAATTTATAAGTTGACAGTCATTGGCCATATGGCCAACACATCCATAAATCTTACATGATGAAGATGAAGAAGAACCAACAACATTGATGCTCAATTTATCCAACTTTTGAAACAATGCATCAACCTTAGAAGTGAGATGATTAAAGACATCTATTTCATACATACTTGCTGGTTTTTTTGGTTGCCTCTCACTAGACCAAGAGTAATGATTCTGAGCCATATCTTCAATCAGCTCATATGCCTCATCAACTATTTTGTTCATCAAAGCTCCTTTAGCTGCAGCATCCATAGACATACAGGTGTTGTAAATTAGTCCATTGTAGAATGTATGGACTATGATCCACTTCTCCAACCCATGGTGTGGGCATAGTATGAGGAGCTCCTTAAATCTCTCCTGAGCTTTATATAAAGACTCACCATCTTTTTTAGCAAAAGTAGTTATTTGATTTCTAAGATGGGTTGTCTTACTTGGTGGGAAATACTTGGCCAAGAAAGCTCGAGAAAGTTGCTGCCAAGTAGTGATGGACCCTGATAGAAGATAGTGTAACCAGGCACGGGCCTTGTCCCTTAGAGAGAATGGGAACAATCTCAATCTAATGGCATCAGATGATAATCCATTTAGATTCAATGTGTCATAGTACTCCAAAAACACTAATAGATGGAGATTGAGGTCTTCAGTAGGTAACTTTCCAAATTGATTTTGTTGAACCATCTGTAGAAGAAAAGGTTTCAACTCAAAGTTATTGGCCTTAACAACTGGTCTGATAATACTTGTGTTCGGGCCATGTGTATCTGGGGCGGTGAAATCCTTAAGAGATTGGTTATCTTTGTTCGCCATGGTAGATGGTTCAGGATGATCTTGCTACTGTTTTCTTCTTCTGCTTTGTAGAGTGTGTTCAATCTCTAGGTCAAATTCAACAAAGATGTCACGATCCCTTTGCATAAATGAGCAACAAGCATATAGAAGAAGAAAAAGGAACAAAAATCAGCAAGATATAATTATGCAGAAAAAAATAAAAGAAAAATGATCTAGTCTAGCTATTCGCAAAATATCTAATATTGACACTATTGTTCCTTGGTAACGGTGCCAAAAACTTGTTGTGTGTGTTTTATAAATAATCGCAGTCGCACAGTGTAGCTATAGCTAGTCTGATGAGTACGAGTCATATCCCACAGAGAACAATGGCCAATTACTAGAATTTCACTAAACAAGCTATCTAAATTAATGAAATTCGATGAGAGATTGTGTCACAATTAAGTAAATAAGTAATTCAATTAACAAAATCCTAGGGTTAGAGTTTACCACACTTATGACATTCAACAATCAATATGTACCTCTAATTGTAATTATTTAGGTAATTGGGGATGGTTTAGCCTTTATTAACTAATAACCTCTTTCAAGCATGACTGATCGTACCTAGGTTAATCCAATTGCCTACTTTCGTGGTTCTTAGTTCAACGTAGGTCCATTAAGTTCTATGCCAATCTTGGAATGCAATTAATCAGTTTTCTCGTGCCCACTAATTGATTCAATTCCTAGAGAACCTTAAATTACTTTCGTGATTAAGATATCCCTAATTAACTATTAAGTTTTAGTATTAACTATCACCTTTCAATTCATCAGTTAATTGTAACAACCCTAAAATTTAGTAATTTTCATTTATGCATGGATTATTAAAACAAATAAAGGAGTAGGGATGTAATTGAAAGATTTTAAGGATGAAAATGAAAACTTTTTAAAATATTTGGGGTCAAATTGTAATTTCTTAAAAGTTTAGGGGTTAAAATATAATTTCCTAAAAGTTTGGGGTCAAATGTAAATAACAAAATGTATAAGGACATCCTCCAACAATTAGCAAATTGCTAATTGGTCTCTCCATTATTGTTTAACAAAAAGAAGACGGAGATAGTTTCGGGGGAATGAATAGTGAGAGTGAATAATACTTTTTCCTCATTTTCTTTTTCTTTAGATTTGGTGTATCATTGAGCCTTCAATCTTAAAACTAAACCTCAGGATATGAAATTTTTCATCCATCTGATAACTTTTTGTGCGTCGTGAACTATAAATCCAGCCAGTATGAATAGTGATTTTTGGCGGTAAATAGTATTTCGACCCTGAAAAGTACTCATCAATTGACCAGTGTTGACGAAGCTCCTATAGGCCAAATTTCACAATTCTGGAGTCATTTCCTAGGATTTTAGACCCTCTAAACTTGATTTTGAGGTTTATTTGTTCAAATTTGAATTGGAAAAGCGTATTTTAGGGCTATCAAATTTGGAGCCTTACCTTGTGAGTAGATAATTCTTTCTATGAATTACCCTGTGCTTTTCTTGAACTTTAAATGTATAATTGATTATGTTTACAAGTTATTTCTACTTTTATATTTCTCTAAAATGGATTAAATTATCTGAATTGTTTACAATCTGGTATATAGTTCAATAAGAGTATAGTTTTGAAAATAGATTTTTGAATTCAATAAATATGTGATTTTAAATGTATTTCTCATCATATGGTAAAGGAAATATATTGTGCACGTCGCATTGATTTATAAAGCTGTATGATTGCCTTGAAAAATGGCATGTATATGTGATAAACCTTAATTGAGAAATTTATGACAGATGAACTGTACTGAGAATGAAAGTCTGAATTATACTGAAAACTCTGTATTGGATGATATGATATATGTGTAAATGTTAATTTCTATGGAAGAATCCTATTGGAAATACTGTTTACTAACAACAGGTGAACTCATGTTGAAGAACAATGATAAAGAGAACCCTCTTGGGTATAAATAAAAGGAATTAGTTGAAAATAAGAAGATTTCATCCAAACACAATGGTAATGGCGTGTTTGGATGTTAAGAAGGTTTGAATTGGTTGTTTGATTTGATTATGTGAAACAATATGACGAATGGCTAATATAATATTGATAGTGGGTTATGATGTGATCGAGGTTGTTAACTCCAAGATAACGGTTTGTAATAAAGTGAGTGTTTTGGAAATACATGTCAATCTCTTTTTGGATGGATGACTTGGAACCTATGTATATAAATAGATTTAGCAAGGTGTGGGGTGGATTGAATTTAGGAGCAGGGAATCTATAAAGATAATGTTTTCAATGATAGATTTTGTTGATATAAATGATTTGTAGACAGTTTGGTTTTCAATAATATTATGTATAAGCATTATGAGAAAGGAAGGTTTGCCAATGGAAATTTAAAATTTGAGGCATTCAAATTGGTCAATTCATTTGAAGGGCTCTTGGATAGACATAAGCTTTCCATGATTGATTGTTAAGACATTGCAAAAGCATGTTAAAGAATAAATTCAAAATGGGTTGACCTTGTTTAAGTGTTTTGAAGTGTGTTCTAGCTGATACAATATGAATATGTCATTAATAGCATAAAAGGTTAGTAAAAGAGTTACAAGTAGTGAACAATTAGTGGAAGCATGTACCTAGTAATTTAATTTTAGCTTTAGCAGACCATAAGTTGTTAAAAAAAGGGTGTCAAGGATATTTGGCAGTGGTGAAAGATGTTGATATAAAGTATATCAATGTAGATAGGTTCCAGAAGAATTGCCTGGATTACCCCTGAAACGAAAAATAAAATTTGATATTGATTTACTTCTTGGAACCCAATTAGTATATGTACCCCTATATAGAATAATATCGACTGAACTTAAGGAACTAAATTTTTTTTGTTACAAGACTTGTTAGACAAAGGATTTATACGCCCAAGTACTCTTCTTAAGGTGCTTAAGTCCTATTTATGAAAAGAAGGATAGATCATTACAGTTATACATAGATTACAAATAATTGAATAAAGTGATAGTGAGTAATAAATATTCATTATCTCATGTAGATGATTTGTTTGACCAACTATAGTGTGCTCAATGTTTTTTGAAAATTGATTTGAGATCTGGGTATTATCAATTGAGGATAAGGGAGGAGGACATTGCAAAAATTGCTTTTAGGACCCGATATGGTAACTATGAGTTCTTAGTAATGTCATTTAATTTGACAAATTCCTAGCTACATTCATGGATTTGATGAATAGAGTATTTAAACCATTCTTGGATCAATTTGTTATTGTATTCACAGATGATATCTGGGTATATTCAAGGAATTCTGACAAGCATGAGCAACATTTAAGGATAGCTTTGTAAATCATAAGAGAACACCAGCCGTATATTAAGTTTTTAAAATGAGAATTTTTCCTTAGTAGTGTTACTTTCCTAGGGCATGTGGTTACCAAGCAATGTCTATGCCCTACTGCAATTACAGATATATGTAGTTTTCTTGGTTTGGCAAGTTATTACATAGATCCGTTAAAGATTTTTCAAAAAATTGCTATTCCTTTGACAAGGTTAACAAGGAAAGGAATAAAGTTTGACCAGTAAGATGAATGTGAAAGAAATTTCTAGAAACTTAAGGAATGTTTGACTACGGTGCTAGTACTACTGTCTATTGATAAAGGGGAATTTTGAGTGCTTATAGGTCATATTTTGTCCCCTAATTCATAGTAACTTGTGGGTATTTTTATGCTTTTGGCTATACTTTGTTCTAGGTACCGCTGTAGTTCATTTTGTGATTTCAGGAGAGCAAAAGAAGTCAAGAAGCAAGGAAAAGCAGTTATGGAAAGACCCTAAAAGACCTGGAATATGCTGAGGAGGAAGCAAGGATGCTGCACGTCAAAAATTATGAAGAAAGGAGCACTACAGCCTGAACCACGGCTTGGCCGTGCTTGGTGGCTTGCAACACGGCCAGGCCGTGTTCTGTGTAGACAATGCTGCAGTTCCCCAAATTCCAGCCTGAAGCACGGCCAGGCCGTGTCTTGGGACACGGCCGTGCTGTGGGTCTGCGAGCTCCGTGTTTTTTAGGGTTTTGGACGCCCAAATTGAAACATAAGCTGGGGGATGCACAGCTGAGACCGGGGGACCGTAGGAGACACTTGGAAATCACTTTCTAGCCTTAGGAAACACATTTAGACTAGGTTTTTACATATATCATTGATGATTTTGATGTTCTAGAGTAGATTTTCCTACATTGAAGGTTGTAATTCATCTGAACTTTTCTGCATACCAGGTTATATCCTTCTACTTCAGTTCTTTATCTCTTCTTCTACCTCCATTCATTCTCTTAAGATTGTATCAAACTATCATGGTTAATTTAATGATTATGAATTTGGTTTCTGATTCTATGATGTGTGAGTAGTTTCTATCTAAGGTTTCGGTAAACTGAATTGTGATACAATGATACTATGCCTATGATTTGAATTATGAAACCCTAATTGTAATTTGGACTAGGTTGTTTTGGATTGACTATTGTATGCTTGAATTAGTTGATGGAATGCCTGATCACCAATCTATCACGTATTAGGTATTTAATCGATGAATTGAAGGGTGAAGATTAAAACCGGAATCCAATAGTTAATTAGGGTTGTCTTAATCACGAAAGTAGTTTAAGATACTCTAGGCTTGAATCAATTAATGGGAACGAGAAAACCGATTAGTTGCATTCTATGGTTGGCATAAAGCTTAATGGACCTAGGTTGACTAAGAACCACGAAAGTAGGTAAGTTGATTAACCTAGGTACGATTGGTAATGCTTGAAAGAGATTACTAATTAGTTTAGGCTAAACCATCCCTAAATAATCTAGACAATTGCAATTAGGGGTAAATAACAGTTGTTGAGTATCACAAGCGTGGTGAACCCTAACCCTAGGCTTAGCTTAATTGGTTACTTCAACTTGTTTAATTGCGATATTTGCCCATCATATTATATCGATTTAGATAGCACTTTTTGTGAGATTCTGGTAATTGACATTGTTCTCTGTGGGACACGACCCGTACTTGCCGGACTAGCTATAGCTACACTGTGCACTTGCGGTATTGAGTAAAACATACGTAACAAGTTTTTGGCACCGTTGCCGGGGAACAAAGCCAATATTAGATATTTTACAAAATAGCTAGACCAGATCAATTTCAGTTTATTTTTCTTCATTATTTTTCTGCACAATTTTCAATTGCTGATTTTGCTTATTTTCTTCTTTCATAGGTGTGTTTCTCTTATATGCGAAGAAACCGTGGGTTTATTGCTGGGTTTGACCCAGAAATTGAACGAACCCTACGAAGGATTAGAAAAGGTAAGCAGTAGGAGAATTCTACAGTTACTATAGGGGAAAGAGATAATCGGTCACTGAAGGACTTCACAGCCCCGAACACACATGGTCTGAACCCCAGCATAGTCAGGCCAGTGGTAGAAGCTAATAACTTCGAGCTGAAGCCATCTCTCTTGCAGATGGTTCAGCAGAACTAGTTTGGAGGGTCACCTACTAAAGACCCTAATCTCCATCTCTCTGTGTTTTTGGAGTACTGCGACACCCTGAAGTTGAATGGGGTCTCCTCAGATGCTATCAGGTTAAGATTATTCCCTTTTTCGCTAAGGGATAAGGCACGAGCTTGGCTACACTCTCTCCCATTAGGGTCTATTACCACTTGGCAGCAGCTTTCTCAAGCTTTCCTAGCCATGTACTTTCCTCCAAGTAAGACGGCCCATTTGAGGAACCAGATTACTACATTTGCTCAGAGGGAGGGAGAATCCTTATATGAGGCATGGGAAAGATTCAAGGAGCTCCTCAAGGTATGCCCACATCATGGGCTAGAAAAATGGTTGATAGTTCATACATTCTACAATGGACTAGTTTACAGCACCTGGATGTCTGTGGATACTGCAGCTGGAGGAGCACTGATGAACAAGACGGTTGATGAAGCCTATGAGTTGATTGAAGATATGGCCCAGAACCACTACTCCTGGTCTAGTGAGAGGCAGACCAGAAAGCCGGCAGGTATGTATGAAGTAGATGTTTTCAATCATCTAACTTCTAAGGTTGATGCTTTATTTCAGAAACTGGATAAACTGAGCATCAATGCTGTTGCATCACCTTCTTCTTCTGTATCCTGTGAGATTTGTGGAGGTGTAAGGCATACAGCCAATGAGTGTCATCTTGGGAGTTCTACAGTTCAGGATTGTGAGCAAGTCAATTTTGTGAATAATCAGAGGAACAACCCGTATAGCAATACTTACAATCCTGGCTGGAGAAACCACCCTAACTTGTTATATAAGCCAAATGCTGGTTAGCAGCCCCAGAATAACTTCAGACAACCTCCAGGCTTCCAGAATCCAAGGCCATACAATCCTCCTCAACCGAAGTCAAATCTGGAGGCTCTAATGGAGAATTTCATCTCCACACAGAGCAAGCAAAATGAGGAGTTTAGAGCTCAGAATCACAGTATAAATGAAGCAATTAAAGACCTGGCTTCTAAAGTGGATTCACTTGCTACCCATAACAAGATGTTAGAGACCCAGATAGCGCAGCAAGCGAGCTCTTCAACCAGAAATTTTGGTAAGTTCCCTGGTCAACCTGAGAACCCCAGAGAACACTGTAAAGCTATCACTTTGAGAAGTGGTAAACAATTGGGTGATCCAGTGGAAAAGGAGGATGAAAAAGAAGTTGAAAAAAGGGATGTGCCTGAGCCAGTGATTGAAGAAGAAGAATCAGTTAGTGGAAGGAAGGAAATAAATGAGCCTGACTATATGGCTCCTGAACCGTATAAGCCATCAGTTCCCTTCCCCCAAAGACTAGCCAAGGTTAAGTTAGAGAAACAGTATGGAAATTTTCTGTATGTGATGAAAAAGTTGCACATCAACATTCCATTCTTGGAAGCAGTATCTCAAATGCCTTCATATGCAAAATTTCTGAAGGAAATCCTCTCTAATAAGAGGAAGATTGAGGAATATGCCACTGTGGCATTGACTGAAGAGTGCAGTGCCCTGATTCAAAACAAACTGCCTCCTAAACTCAAGGATCTTGGGAGTTTCTCAATACCTTGTTCCATTGGAGATGTGCAAATCATTAAAGCCTTATGTGATCTAGGAGCAAGCGTAAGCCTTATGCCACTATCCATTTGCAAGAAACTCCATATGGGAGATATGAAGCTTACCACTATTTCTCTACAGTTAGCTGACTGATCCGTTACTCACTCGGTAGGTATATTAGAGGATGTGCCTCTAAAGGTAGGTAAGTTTTTCATACCTAATGACTTTTTGGTATTAGAGATGGAGGAAGATAGCCAAATCCCTATCATTCTGGGAAGACCTTTCCTAGCCACTGCTGGTGCTGTTATTAATTTTAAAGATGGAAGGCTTTTCCTGAATGTAGGGGATGAAAAGATTGAATTTAATCTTAATGATGCTATGAAATGTCCATCCTTAGGTGATACTTGTTGCATGATTGATATAATTGAACAAAATATTGTTGATAATGCAATAAGTTTGTGCCCTACTGATCCACTTGAGCTTTGCCTTTTGGATAGTTCTGTTTCTTGTGCTGAACAGGTAGAAGTTGATGCCTACACTAGATTGCTTGATGAGAGTCCTAAGCTCACCTCAGAAGTAAAAATTGAAAAGTTGGAACAGGACCACAACCACAAATCAGCTGATTTAGAGGAAGGCAAAACACCGAAGGTAGAATTAAAACCTCTTCCCTCTACTCTCAGGTATGAATTTCTTGACCTTAACTCTTCATATCCAATCATAGTGAATGCTGATCTGAATACTGAGGAAATTAGTAAGTTGCTTGATGTTCTTAGAAAATTTCAGAAGGTGATTGGGTATAGTATAGATGATATAAAAGGGATTAGTCCATCTATTTGTATGCATCGTATAAGTGTTGATAATGACTATAAACCTTCTAGGGAACATCAGAGGAGACTCAATCCCAACATGAAAGAGGTAGTCAAGAAGGAAATACTCAAATTGCTTGATGCAGGTATTATCTATCCTATCTCAGATAGTGAATGGGTAAGTCCTGTCCATGTGGTTCCTAAAAAGGGAGGTATGACTGTTGTTAGAAATGTTAATGATGAATTAATCCCTACTAGAGCTGTTATGGGTTGGCGCATGTGTATTGACTATAGAAAATTAAATAAGGCCACCCGTAAGGATCACTTCCTATTGCCTTTTATTGATCAGTTATTGGAAAGGTTGGCTAAACATTCGCACTTCTGTTATCTGGATGGATACTCAGGATTCTTTCAGATTCCTATCCATCCAGACGACCAAGAGAAGACTACGTTCACATGTCCCTATGGCACCTTTGCATATAGAAGGATGCCATTCAGATTGTGTAACGCACCAGCCACCTTCCAGAGATGTATGATGGCTATTTTCTCTTATTTTATAGAGGAAATAATGGAAGTATTTATGGATGACTTTTCAGTCTATGGTACCTCATTTGATGACTGTTTGAAAAATTTGACACAGGTACTTAAGAGATGTGAGGAAGTCAATCTGGTCCTGAATTGGGAGAAATGCCACTTTATGGTGAGAGAAGGAATAGTTCTGGGACACTTGGTGTCTGAAAGGGGGATAGAGGTGGATAAGGCAAAGATAGAGGCGATTCAGACTATGCCACCACCATCAAATGTTAAGGAAGTGAGAAGTTTTCTTGGGCATGCGGGCTTCTATAGGAGATTCATCCAAGACTTCTCAAAAATCTCTAAACCCTTAACTAATTTACTTGTTAAAGATGTCCCATTTGAATTTGATAATGACTGCTTGCGTTCTTTTTGCAGGTTGAAGGAGGCACTTATATCTGCACCCATCATCCAACCTCCTGATTGGAGCCTTCCCTTCGAAATAATGTGCGACGCAAGTGACTATGTCGTGGGAGCTGTACTTGGGCAAAGGAGAGACAAAAAGCCCTATGTCATCTACTATGCTAGTAAGACACTAGATGAAGCTCAAGTCAACTACTATACCACTGAAAAGGAGCTCTTGGCAGTAGTATTCGTGATTGAAAAATTCAGACAATATCTGCTGGGATCAAAAGTCGTAGTGTTCACAGATCATGCTGCCATCAGATACCTGTTAAGTAAGAAGGATGCCAAACCAAGACTGATTAGATGGATCCTCTTACTACAAGAGTTTGATCTTATAATCAGAGATAAGAAAGGGATAGAGAATGTGGTTGCAGACCACCTTTCAAGCCTTAGGCAAGATCTGATGAGAGATGACAAAGACGATTTTCCTATTGATGACTCCTTTCCTGATGATCAACTCCTGATGGTCACTTATGCTGATGCTCCTTGGTATGCAGACTTCGTGAACTTTCTAGCACGCAGAATACTCCCTGAGAGGTTGAGCTATCATCAGAGAAAGAAATTCTTCTCTGACATTAAGTCTTACTATTGGGATGATCCATGCTTGTACAAGTGGGGTGTAGATGGCATATTCCGAAGGTGTATTCCAGAGGAAGAAGTTTACAGTGTTATATACCATTGCCATAGTTCACCTTGTGGAGGTCACACCAGCATCTCCATGACTTCAGCTAAAATTCTTCAAGTTGGTTTCTATTGGCCTACGCTTTTCAAGGATGTGCGTACTTTTGTTAAAGCATGTGACCAGTGCCAAAGAGTTGGCAACATATCTAGAAGGAATGAGATGCCACTGAACAACATTTTAGAAGTTGAGATATTTGACGTTTGGGGCATTGACTTTATGGGTCCCTTTCCTTCTTCATGTGGGAACAAATACATTCTAGTGGCGGTGGACTACGTTTCTAAGTGGGTTAAAGCAGTAGCATCCCTCACCAATGATGCTAGAGTGGTTGCCAAGCTCTTTAAGAGGATAATTTTCCCAAGATTTGGAGTGCCCCGAGCCGTAATAAGTGATGGAGGTTCTCACTTCACTGAGCAACAATTCCAAAACCTTTTGAAGAAATATGGAGTCACCCATAAAATGGCTCTAGCCTACCATCCTCAGACTAGTTGGCAAGTAGAAATATCAAATAGGGAGATCAAGGCAATATTGGAGAAGACCGTCTCGAAGGCCAGAAAGGATTGGTCTCTCAAACTCGATGATGCATTATGGGCCTACAGGATTGCCTATAAAACACCGATAGGGACCACACCTTTTCGGTTAATATATGGGAAGCCTTGTTATTTGTCGGTAGAGCTTGAGCATAAGGCATATTGGGCGGTCAAAACAATCAATTTTGACTTGTCAGCTGCTGGAATGAGGAGATGCCTACAACTAAATGAGCTAGATGAGTTGAGGCTTGATGCTTATGAAAATGCCAAGTTATACAAGGAAAGAACAAAAAGATGGCTTGATAAGCACATCCTTAGACGCCAATTTCAAGTAGGATATTGGGTCTTGCTATTCAACACAAGGCTGAGACTCTTTCCCAGGAAGCTACGTTTTAGATGGTCTGGTCCTTTCCAAGTGACTCGAGTCTTTCCTTATGGAGCAGTGGAGGTACGGAGTGAATCTACCGGATCTTTCAAGGTCAACGGGCAACGCCTTAAGCATTTTGTGACGGGATGTCCAGTTGAGAAGGGAGCCACCCAAACTCTCTTAGAGCCCCCCTCAATCCATTGAAGAAGCAAAGGAGTCGAGTTAATGACTTTAAACAAGCGCTTTGTGGGAGGCAACCCACATTTTGATTTTTAAAGTTTTCCTTTGTTTGATTTCTTGCTTTTAGCTTTAGTTTTTATCTTTAATTAGCTAATTTCTTAGGTTGAGTTTATTGAATATTTTCCTTCATTTCCAGGTCCATTACGATGGTTCCAAAGTGGTCTAAAAGAGCTAGGAGCAAAGGTGCTTGAAGAGAATCAAAAGAAGAGGTAAAAGCTGAAAAATAGGGGATTTCTAGCCAGAAACATGGGCAGGCCGTGTCCTAGGACACGACCATGCCCAAAAAAAAAATGCTGCACAAACCCACAAGAAGCACGGGCTGGTCGTGTCCTAGGACACGGCCGTGCCCGGTGCTCCTAAAAAGAAAAAGAGAAGAAGGTGCAGCGAAACCCGCCCGAAGCACGACCGTGCTTCGGGCGTGGGGGCTTAAAACCCCCAATTTCCCCCCTCTCTTTCAATCCCGCCATCTTCCCACACCCGTGCCCTAGGTTCTCCATCCCCATTCCTCGGCCGTGCTCCCATTCCCCTTTTCTTCTCTCCAATTTCTTCCTCACCCATGCCCTAACCCATTTTCTTTTCACCATTCTTTTCCTCTCCACCGTTACCCATCCTTCCCTTTCCATTCCCTCAACCCAACCCATTCTTCGGTCGTGTTCCTCCTTCTCTTTCCATTCCATCTCCTCCCCTTCTTTGCGACACCCATTCCCTCAACCCAACCCTTTCTTCGGCCAAGCCTGCTGTAACATCCCATAATTTTTAGATATTTTCCTTAGAAATTCTTCACTTTACATATATGCATAGAAATTTTCTAATATTAATGGAATAGGTAAAGAAAGAAAACCTAAGAGGAAATATTAGAAATAAACATGCTAAAGAAAGGTGAAATTCTTAGTTAAAGAAAGATAAATTTTTGTGAAGTAAGTAAAGGTCTTAAAATTTCAAGAAGATCGGATTAGGGTAATTTTTCTTAATTTAAGAGTAAAAGTTACTAAGTTTAGTATCTCCACCCATAAATTGGGCTTTTACCTATGGACACATCATGTAGAGTTTTTCCACTTCAAATAAGTTTCTAGCAAGCCCATTGGATAACCTAAGCAAGAAATAAAACATAGACTTGGACTAGGATATAGTAATTGGACCAATAGCCCAAAAATTATGAAAATGTGACCAAGCCCTCCAAGAAAGGTAGAATTTTATCCAAAGCAAAGAAAATGGGTAGGAATAAGCCCATAATGGGTAGGAATAAGCCCAAATCCAAGAGGAAAAATAAAATAAAATAAATTAGGTGATGATATAATAATGTAATAATAATAAAGATTAGGTTACATGGCATTAAGATAAAAATTTAGCAAGTGGTATGATAATACATGGTATTAGGACAAAACATTCCTATCCTACACAAATAATATCAACCAAATAATAGAGATTCAAGGGCTAGAAATTTGCCACTTAAAAAGGCAACCTATCATAATTGATTAAGACAAAAGAAAAGGTAAATGAATCCCTAAATTAAAGGGGACTTGTCCCATATCTTAAGAACACATTATCATAATTTTCAAAATACAAATCTCCTTTTCCTATGCATATCTTGACCAAGAAAGAGGAAGACAAGAACATAAGTTGTTTGTTTTCCAAAAATTCAACAAAGTGTATCCTAATTGTGATAAGGTAGACCCACGATCATGAAAGGTTAATTATTTGGTGGCCTATATAAGGAAACCCACCCTTACAACTTTAGAATTTCGTCCAAGTGAGGGAGAGGAAAAAATAGAAGTAAGGTAGAGTGAGGAAAGGAGAGGAAGAAAGAAAGAAAGAGGAAGGAGAAGTCTAGGAGACTAAGTGCTCTAGGTAAGTTTAACAATATTTCTTTTTGAAGAAAACTTTTGAAACTTATAATATTTTTATGAGATTTTGATCTTAGAACTTTGATGATTGGTCATGGATATTGCTATATCATGTTACATATTGATCTTGCATGTGATGTATGTTTGAATACTTAGGTTGGTGTAGATAGTTCTGCATGGGTATGGATATGGTTGGCAGAATTTTAAGCTTCGGTATTTTAATTTATGGGAACAATCTATAAGGAATTAAAATAAATGATTAGCATAAGAATTAAAGATATATGTGTCCCAGATTTTTACCCACTAGAATCATTCAATTTGGAGTCCATATGAGGTAGCTATGGTCTGATTAGTAGTCAAATGTCAGAAAATGGGTCCTCAGGGAAGAATATGTTAGGATAGCTTCGGTATTTTAATTTCTGGGAATTATCTGTAGGGAATTAAAATAAATGGGTAACATAAGAATTAACGATATGTGTGTCATGGATTTTTAGCCACTGGAATCATTCAATTTGGAGTCCATATGACGAATATATGAGCCGATTAGTAGTCAAAGGTCAGAAAATGGGTCATTAGGGAAGAATATGTTAGGATGGCTTCGGTATTTTAATTTCTGAGAATTATCTGTAGGGAATTAAAATAAATAGTTAACATAAGAATTCAAGATATATATGTCACGGATTCGTAGCCACTAGAATCATTCAATTTAGAGTACATATGAGGTATATATGGTCCGATTAGTAAGAAAAGGTCAGAAAATGGTTCATCAGGGAAGAATATGTTAGGATAGCTTCGGTATTTTAATTTCTGGGAACACTCTATAAGGAATTAAAATAAATGGTTAACATATGAATTATAGATAGATGTGTTACAGATTTTTACCCACTAGAATCACTTAATTTAGAATTCATATGAGGGAGAAATGGACAGATTAGTTGCTAAAGGTCAGAACCTATCCGAGAGGAACTATCCTGTACTTTGAGGGAGTAATATCACCTTGATTTCTTAATATTTCGTTAAACTGTTCAACATAATAGTTTTAGATAATTGTTTTATCTTAAAATGGACAACAAGATCACCTACATCGGAGTTCAATTGAGGGAGTTATGCTCTGATTAGTAAGAGAAGGTTTGATGTGATAAAAACCTGCATTAAGAAAATAAAGGAATAAAATTAATATTTAAGAAAGAAGATGAATCTTATAAATGAAAATAATAAATAACTAGTATAGCCATAGCCATTGCCATTGTATGAACTTCTTACCATCTTAAGTGTGAAATTCTAACATGGAAATATTTTATAAAGTGATATTTGAAATGGTTATGTTCATGGCATGATTACCAATGATTTATGGTAATAGTTATATTTTGATGAACATACTTGTTATTGAAAACATATTTTTGGCTATCATTGTGAAAAGAAAAGAAATGAGCACGGTCACATGGCAATCCGTGTGGTTCACCAGTAGGGGATGCCCTACCAACGGTTATGATCATGATAATGAGAAAAGAAAGAGAAAGTGGGCCATGTCGGACGGAGCGAGAAAAGCCCGTACCGGAGAGTAGAGGATACTCACCCTGACCGGGGTAGCTTGAAATGAGAATAAGTTGTTGGCCATCATATGATATTTTGAAAATAGTAAATCCTGTCATACATATCATTACAGTATGATTGTTATGTTCGTAGATATAATGCATTCATGTGACCAAAGATATTTTCTGTAGTTTATACAGCTGAACATGACGTGATGAGCTTTATTGATGATGATTTATTGTTGAACTTACTGGGATTTAATTCTCACTATATTTCCATATCATGTTCAAAAAATTAGTTATGCAGATTTTCTATAGCTCTGGCTTTTAGTGCACGTTGGATCGAGTTATTCTATGATGGGCAGATCTTAAATAAAATGTTTGTGAGCGAGTTGGCACAGATCCCGGTGAAGGTGCAACCACCCGCACCTGTATCTCCGGAATTGGTCAACCAAAATAAACAAGATGTAAATATCTATGTCTTTTATGTTGCATGTACGTTTTGATTAATGACATGTATGTGAACTCAATATTGTATAATAAAAAAAAAGGATGTTACACTTGCCATCTACCCACACCAAATTGAAACCCACCCCCAATCCTTCATCGAATTGCTGGGTTCCTCCATGCTTCATCATCTTGCTGTGTTTCCATCAGGTAACTTGTTCTGTCTTACTTTGTTTTATTTTTCAGATATAGAATAATTGGTTGTTAATCCTGGTACTGGTTGATGCCTCTGAATAGAAATGCTTTTCGCTTTCTAATTGTAATCTCACATCTCGTTTTACATTCTCGGTTCTTTCTGATTTGGGCTACTCTGATGTATTGAACTTCATGCATTTGGTGATTTACATGCTACCTTTGCCTGTGATATGTTCCTATGGTTTGGTTCTGTTTTATCTTATTAGCTTTGTCCTTGAATGTGAACTTCAATTACTTGTGATGGTCTGATCTTGTTTTACTACATATACCCTGTTGTCTCTGCATTACCAAATTTACCCACCCTGAATTGCATTTGGTTCCCCCTTGCATTACTTTGAATATCATTCACCATGGGTCCTAAAAGAGCTCGAACAGGGTCATCTTCTTCCCACTCCCACCAAACACGTAGAGGACGTAATCAACCGCCACCCCAACTTCCAGATCAGATTAACCAGTATGGTATTGAGTTAGTTGACGATAGTCAACGGACCCAATACGATACCCTAGTACGACGGGGAATGCTGAGTACCCGATATCTAGATGAGGAATGTTTGGAGCGCTTAGGACTTTTAACTGACGTCTACTACCTTGTTGACCGGATTGGGTGGAACACGTTTCTAACCCACCGATACCCAGCCTACCCTAGACCCACATTAGAGTTTCTCAGTTCTATTCAAATAGTACTGTTTAGGGGTCCGAATGTCCATGAGGGCCAGGTCAACTTTAGACTGTTTAACCGTAGCTTTAACTTGAATTTAGCGGAATTTAATGCACTGTTTGGCCTCACTCCAGAGGGAACTAGATCAATACCCTCAGATTTCCTTGCTAATATTTTTTATAACTCAATTGCAATTGAAGGGCAATACAGTGCATCAACTTCCAAAGCATCTTTTATTTGCAACCCCACCTTCAGATATTTACAGCGTCTTATGGCCCATACTATTTTCGGTAGGGCAGAGAGCGATGGGGTTGTAAATCTTAGAGAGCTTTATTTTTTATATGCTATGGTAAATGGTACCAAGGTCGATACTGAAGCCTTTATGGCTCACCAGATGGCTAGGGTCGGTGGTGCCATGAATGGGAAGGTAGTCATTGGCGGCTTGATTACCGCCATTGTTAGAGGGTTAGGATTTGAGGCCAATCTCCAGGGCATGCAACCAGTAGGGGGTAGCAACAGGATTGACTTAGAATCCTGCTTGAATATGAAACTTGTTAAGCAAAATACTGAATACTGGTTGTATCTCCGAGGCACAAAATTATTCACCCTCCTTAACCCTTCTAGAACAACAGTCCAAAATAGGGCAAACTGGATCTACCTTTTAGAGGAGGATAAGGATGATGAGGAGATTCCCTCTGAAGCGGATGACTGTCCCTTTGAGCCACTTTTGGCTCTTCCCCCTCCACCCCCTCCCATTTTACTGACCATGCAGGACCATCATCTGCTCCACCAAAGGATCAGCGTTCCTTCTTTTCTATGTTAACCCGCATTGAAGCCAAGAAGCTTTCACAGAGAGCCGTCCTGCATGCCATGCAGACCGAGCAACAATCTCAAAGATCCACCCTGTATGCCATGCAACACTCCATCTAAAGCATGCAGGGTATGATGCAGGCATGGTACACTTGGTACCTAGGCCAGAACCCACCTCCTCCTCCACCAGACGACCAGTGACTCCGTAAGTTCCTTCTCCCCTTCGCCTATTTTCTCTAATACCTATGACATTGAGGACATTGTCTGATTTAAGCATGGGGGAGTGTACTTGATATTGTCTGAGCTTATGATATGCACTGGTCATGTTTATTTGCTGAGTTAGTTTCTCTTTACATGTATATATTGTACATACTGCATTCCTTTTGTCTTGCATTCCACATAGTTGCTATTCCCAAGATAGACTGGTGTTGTATAGGCTGATTTTAGCTTATAAATATGTGATGCACAATAGAATATGAAATATGTACCTATTATTTTAGTCTCCCTTTTCTAGCATTAAACCTCTATTTTTTTTTTGAAAAATATCTCCCTTTTGTGCTGTATGCTTAGGCTGATTTTTCACACTATGAGAGTGTGAAGGTAGGGAGAGGTGAGAAATGAGGGTGTATGAAACCCAAAAAGTTTTCACTCTGAATACCTCCTTCAAGGCACCAAAAAGGCCTTAGTATGAGTACTTAGATGTTGTTACCCTAGTGAGATGGAGCATAAAATGCACTCACCGCATATTTCTGTGATAAAAAAAGGAAAGAAAAGAAGCAAAGAGAAGATGTGAAAAAGAAGAAGTTAAGAAAAATAGAAATAAGGGTAAAGCAACATAGGGAGATCTAAAGGATGAGGTAGCCTACTTGAGTGTTTAAAAATCAGTCTGATGCATACAACCACTGGTCACAATAGAAAAAGGTATAAAGTAGAAAAATTTCTAGTTTGGTCTTAGAAGAATAGAGACTATTTGATTACTGTCTATTCATATATCTACTGTGTGCACATGGATTGAGTGAAAAGTTATCTATATTGCATTTTTCTATCTTGTGGAATCTGATTGCATCCTTCTCCCCTTTCCTTCTGTTTTGGCATGTCATTTGCTTGAGGACAAGCAAAAGTTTAAGCATGGGGGAGTTGATAAAGGGGAATTTTGAGTGCTTATAGGTCATATTTTGTCCACTAATTCATAGTAACTTGTGGGTATTTTTATGCTTTTGGCTATACTTTGTTCTAGGTACTGTTGTAGTTCATTTTGTGATTTCAAGAGAGCAAAAGAAGCCAAGAAGCAAGGAAAAGCAGTCATGGAAATACCCTAAAAGACCTGGAATATGCTGAGGAGGAAGCAAGGAGGCTGCACGTCAAAAATTATGAAGAAAGGAGCACTATAGCCTGAAGCACGGCCTGGCCGTGCTTGGTGGCCTGCAACACGACCAGGCCGTGTTCTGTGTAGACAATGCTGCAGTTCCCCAAATTTCAGCCCGAAGCACGGCCAGGCCGTGTCCTGGGACACGGCCGTGCTGCGGGTTTGCGAGCTCCGTGTTTTTTAGGGTTTTGGATGCCGAAATTGAAACATAAGCTGGGGGATGCGTAGCTGAGACTGGGGGGACCGTAGGAGACACTTGGAAATCACTTTCTAGCCTTAGGAAACACATTTAGACTAGGTTTTTACATATATCATTGATGATTTTGATGTTCTAGAGTAGACTTTACTACATTGAAGGTTGTAATTCATCTGAACTTTTCTGCATACCAGGTTATATCCTTCTACTTCAGTTCTTTATCTCTTCTTCTACCTCCATTCATTCTCTTGAGATTGTATCAAACTATCATGGTTAATTTAATGATTATGAATTTGGTTTCTGATTCTATGATGTGTGAGTAGTTTCTATCTAGGGTTTTGGTAAACCCAATTGTGATACAATGATACTATGCCTATGATTTGAATTATGAAACCCTAATTGTTATTTGGACTAGGTTGTTTTGGATTGACTATTGTATGCTTGAATTAGTTGATGGAATGCCTGATCACCAATCTATCACGTATTAGGTATTTAATCGATGAACTGAAGGGTGAAGATTAAAACCGGAATCCAATAGTTAATTAGGGTTGTCTTAATCACGAAAGTAGTTTAAGATACTCTAGGCTTGAATCAATTAATGGGAACGAGAAAATCGATTAGTTGCATTCTATGGTTGGCATAAAGCTTAATGGACCTAGGTTGACTAAGAACCACGAAAGTAGGTAAGTTGATTAACCTAGGTACGATTGGTAATGCTTGAAAGAGATTACTAATTAGTTTATGCTAAAACATCCCCAAATAATCTAGACAATTGCAATTAGGGGTAAATAACAGTTGTTGATTATCACAAGCGTGGTGAACCCTAACCCTAGGCTTAGCTTAATTGGTTACTTCGACTTGTTTAATTACGATATTTGCCCATCATATTATATCGATTTAGATAGCACTTTTTGTGAGATTCTGGTAATTGGCATTGTTCTCTGTAGGACACGACCCGTACTTGCTGGACTAGCTACACCCTAAAAAACACGGAGCTCGCAAACCCGCAGCAGGGCCGTGCTTTGGGCTGGAATTTGCGGAACTGCAGCATTGTCTACACAGAACATGACCTGGCCGTGTTGCAGGCCACCAAGCACGGCCAGGCCGTGCTTCAGGCTATAGTGCTCCTTTCTTCATAATTTTTGACGTGCAGCCTCCTTGCTTCCTCCTCAGCATATTCCAGGTCTTTTAGGGTCTTTCTATGACTGCTTTACCTTGCTTCTTGGCTTCTTTTGCTCTCTTGAAATCACAAAATGAACTACAGCAGTACCCAGAACAAATTATAGCCAAAAGCATAAAAATACCCACAAGTTACTATGAATTAGTGGACAAAATATGACCTATAAGCACTCAAAATTCTCCTTTATCATCTATTCCTTCAGGTATCGGAGGATACACAATATAATGTGATGCATCGAGAATTAGAGTAGGGTGTGTGTTAATTCAATATGGTCAAGTCATTGCATATGCATCTGGACAACTTAAACCACATGAGCAAAAAAATGATCTAACTTATGATTTGTAAATGGTAGCAGTGGTTTTTACTCTCAAAATTTGGAGGTATTATCTGTATGGTGAGACATGTGAAATCTATACAGATAATAAAAGTCTCAAATACATTTTCTAACAAAAAGTTCTTAACTTGATACAAAGACGATGGATGGAATTACTTAAAGATTATGATTGTACAATATTATATCATCTAGGTAAGGTCAATGTAGTGATTGATGCATTAAGTAGGAAGTCAATGAGTAATTTGACTCATATCACAATGGTAAGGAGGCCGTTGATTAAATAAATGCAGAAGTTGGGAAGTCATGGGGTAGTATTGGAAGTAAAGGAGCCTGGGATACTATTGGCCTATATACAGTTTCAATCATCTTTGGTTGAGTAGGTGAAAAAGACACAGGAAGAGGATGCCTATTTGGATAAGAAAATTGAAGAGTTGAAGAATAGTAGTGATGTTAAATTTACTATAAAATCTAAAGAAATTTTGAGATTGGGTAAGCAGTTGTGTGTACTTAATAAAGAATAACTCATGAAAAAGATTCTAGTAGAAGCCCATCAATCTATGTATACCATTCATCCTGGATCAACTAAAAAGTATCAAAATTTAAAAGAAATTTATTGGTGGGACGGTATGAAGAAAGATATAGTTGATTATGTCTCTCGATGTTTAACTTGCTCACAAGTAAAAGTAGAACATCAAAGGCCTGCAGGATTATATCAGCAGATAGAGATACTTGAATGGAAATGGGAAAGAATAACTATAGATTCTGTTATAGGGCTACTGCGGACACCAAAAGTGTTTGATTCAATATGGGTGATCATTGATAGGTTAACTAAATCAGCACATTTTCTACTAGTGAAAACCACATACAACATAGCTCAATATGCAAATCTGTATTTGAATGAGATAGTGAGACTTTATGGGGTATTGATATCAATTATATCTGATTGAGGACCACAGTTCACAACTCATTTTTGGAGAGCCTTCCAAGAAACTTTGGGCATGAAGCAAAATCTTAGTATTGCTTTCCATCCTCAAACAATGGATAATTTGAGCGAACCATCCAAATATTGGAAGACATGCTTTGGGCATGTGAGCTTAATTTTCAAGGTAGTTAGAAAAGATTCTTGCCCCTAGCTAAATTTTCTTATAACAATAGCTACCAAGCTAATATACAAATGGAAATATTTGAGGTTTTACATGAAACATCATAGGTTTCTTAATTGGTGAGTAAGTAAATGACATAAATTATGGCATGGAGAAAAGAATTATAATTTGTCTCTAAATTTATAAATTGTATAATATGGTTATGTAATGTAAATTTATGACTATTTTCGTATGTTGAGATTGTGACTTGGGTGATGTCTAAGATTTGGATAGTATGTCACTAAAATATATGAATGTGTGAGAAGTGAATTGAGATGGGTAGGTAGTAGACATGTTGGGAATGGTGAAAGTAAGATATGTTAGGATTGCTTAAGGATGAGCTAGTGATGGTAAAGTGTTATAAGAGAAAGATTTGAGCATATTAAGTTTACTTGAGGATGGGTAAGACAAAACTAGGAAATTTGCAATTTCAATTTATTGGAAGTGATTAATGGAGGAAATCTTGGAGAAAATTGAACATTTAACTTTTCATTATATAAGGTAGTGAATTTGGGTATTGTAATACATAAAAAGGTTCATGTGAGAATAACTAATTGATGAATGCCTTATGGTGTTTTAAGAAGTGTAATCAAGTAAGTTAGTGGCATCGAAGTTTCTTGAGGAATAAAAATATAAGAAGTAGAATTTAAATTAATATTTGGCCTATTAATTTGGAAATTTATGTATGAGTAATTGTTGGAAAAAAAAACTTCTTGAAATGAATGGGTGAATTAAACGGGATTAATATGAGCTAGAATGAGGTGCTTTTAGATATGATAGAAGAAATGCTTGAAATTTTTGATAATGATTTTATTGGTGTTAATAAGAGGGTATAGAGTTACTGTGATGAGGTAAGTTAGAATTGTTAGACATGTGTCAATGGTGCCTAAACATTATAAAAGGTTCAGTGGATTTATTGCTACGTATGTTTAACACATTACTTAATGGATTTTAGGATAAAAATAGATGATAGATTAAGACGATGAGATTCATGGGAGGATGTTGACATGTGAGAATCAAAGATGACTTTATAGAAGTTTGGAATAAGAAAAGTTGGTTACACAATATGGATATGTATATGTTCTTTTATGTGTATAGTTCCTAATTATATCGACTTATAGATATAAATATGCAAATTTGAGGATAGATCAGATATTAGTGGAGATGATATACAAAAGAGATATCCCCAATAGCTTGAGTAGTAAGATTAATAAGTATAATTTATGCTTTGGCTTCATTTCCTACTTGTGATAGGATGGTTTGAAATTCGGGGACCGAATGTCTTAAGTGGGGAAGAATGTAACACCTTTAAAATTTAGTAATTTTCATTTATGCATGGATTATTAAAAGAAATAAAGGAGTCGGGATGTAATTGAAAGATTTTAAGGATGAAAATGAATTTTTTAAAATATTTTTGGGGTCAAATTGTATTTTCTTAAAATTTTAGGGGTTAAAATATAATTTCCTAAAAGTTTAGGGGTCAAAATATAATTTTTTAAAAGCTTAGGGGTTAAAATATAATTTTCTAAAAGTTTAGGGGCCAAATGTAAATAATGAAATTTGTAAGGACATCCTCCAACAATTAGCAAATTGTTAATTGGTCCCTCCATTATTATTTAAAAAAAAAGAGAAGAAGGAGAGAGTTTCGGGAAAATAAATAGAGAGTGAATAGTACTTTTCCTCATTTCTTTTTTTTTAGATCTGGTGTATCTTTGAGCCTTCCATCTTAAAACTAATGGTACCATTGGATTTAGGAAGAATAGTACTACGATATTGGCCGAATAATTTCTCAAATTAGCTGCATAATTGTCATAGATTGGAAGTGGAAAATCTTAAAAAAAGATAAAATCTAAAACTTCTATTTAGAGTCTTCAAATTGAAAATCTGACACTGTAAATGGATTAAGGAGATAGATAAACCTCAGCATATGAAATTTTTCATCCATCTGACAACTTTTTGTACATTGTGAACAGTAAATCTAGCCGGTATGAATAGTGATTTTTGGCAGTGAATAGTAATTCCTACCGTGGATAGTACCCATCAATTGACCAGTGTTGATCAAGCTCCCAAAGGTCAAATTTCACAAATCTGGAGTCATTTCCTAGGTTTTTGGACCCTCCGAACTCGATTTTAAGGTCTATTTGGATTGGAAAAGTACTTTTTAGGGCTGTCAAACTTGGAGTATTATCTTGTGAGTAGATAATTCTTTCTATGAATTACTCTATGTTCTTTTTGAACTTTAAATGTATAATTGATTATGTTTACAAATTATTTATACTTTTATATGTCTCTAAAATGAATTAAATTATCTGAATTGTTTACAATCTGGTATATAGTTCAAGAAGAGTATGATTTTGAAAATAGATTTTTGAATTCATTGAATATATGATTTTAAATGTATTTCTCATCATATGGTAAAGGAAATATATTGTACACATCGCATTGATTTATAAAGCTATATTATTGTCTTGAAAAAGGGCATGTATATGTGATAAACCTTGATTGAGAAATTTATGACAGATGAATTATACTGAGACTGAAAGTCTGTATTATACTGAAAACTCTATATTGGATGATATGGTATATGTGTAAATGATAATTTTTGTGGAGGAATCCTATCGAAAATACTGTTTGCTAACAGCAGGTGATGTTAGCCCTGGTGCACCTTGATACCTTAGCTATCAGGGGTGGTGCTAGCCTCGTGTAATAGCCAACACACGAGATATGATATGTGATGGAGAGTGGGATGCCTCCTATCTGGGCGAGATGCCGACTATATGATATGTGACTTGCCTCATTTGTTGTGTGCTTAGAAAATACCTATATTAGAGTCCCTTCGCGTGTCCTCTTGAATGGTGGTAAGGAAAACCTCAGCGGGATGCTGAGTTTAGGCAAATCCTACACCACCAAAGTATGGAAGGGCCTGAACTCTGATATGGTGATTCTGATATGGGTTCCTCCTAATGTTTTCTTGAGAAATATTTTGATGCATAACAATATTTGATTAATGATCATACCGTATTGCATATGATTTTGGATATCTGAATGTAATTTGAACTGAGAATATTTGAAATACGAGTTCTATATGGATGTACTTCTGAGCTGTAATTTTCTACATGATAAATTTTAAAATATGAGTACATCCATATGTTTACCTAAGAGGTCATAGGAGGTATTATCTGCTCACTGAGTTGTGAAACTCATTACACGATATGTTTACATTTGTTAGATAAGAATACAGAGTTTGGTTAATTCCCTTTAGATAGGTGATTAGCTAGGCGACATATTCTCTAGTGAGCCTATTTTGTTTCCAAGGCTCATATATTTTGATTTATACTATTCTTGTACTTTATAGTATGCTCTAAATGCCATAGGCAGGATCCTTGCTTCTGTTGTTACTTTGATATTTATAAACTTGGTCTGTATACTGTGTTTACATGAGAGGACTTATTTGTATCTGTTTCCATAATGAACGCTTGTATTATTCCTATTATTGTAAACATCTATCTATAAAGTATGTGTTTCACATGCCCTTAAAAGTAGGGGCGTGACATTTATAACCTAAGACGTGATAAATATTGGCCAGACATTCATCAACTCATATAATAGATGGATACTAGTCAATCCTAATTAATCCACAAATAATCTCAGTTAGGGTTCCAACAATTCCTATCAATAATGTATCATCACATCATAAGTGGGTTTATCGAAACCCTAAATCAATATCTACTTACGCATAATGGAAAGATAAATCATCATCAAATTCATTGAATAACTCATAAGTGTTCAATACAATCAAAGAGAAAGAATAGAAGTAGAAGTAGAAGTAAAGATGGAAAGATAAGGCCTAGATCGCAGAAAGTAATGATGAAATACAATGCTTGAATTGCTATAAATTCTACTCTAAGAACATAAATTGAACAATTGATCCTACTTTAGACCTAATCTTAAGGTGTTTCTTTATCTTAAAACTGAGTAAAAGTAAGTTTGTATGTGTCTCCTTCCCTTTGGCTGCGTTTCCCCATATATTTATATCCCTTTTGCTACTCAAAACCCTAAAAATTACGAAGTCTACAGACAGGAAGCACGGTGTGGCCGTGCTTCGTGTTGGAAATTTAGGAGAAATTACGTTTTTTGCATAGAGTATGGCTTGGCTATGCTTCATGCAACACCAAGCACGGCCTGGCCATGTTTGGGGCTGCCAAGCTCGTTTCTTGTCAATTTCTTTTGGGTTGCCTCCTTGCTTCCTCCTCAGCTTGTTCCAAGTCCATATGGCTCCTCACATGAGTGTTTTCTCTTGCTTCTTGGCCTCTTTTGCTCGCCTACGAACAAAAAACAAACCAAAGTAGTATCCAAAGTAAAGCATAATCAAAAGCAGGGAAATAATCACAAGTTTTCTATTAATTAGGGGATAAAATATAACCATTAAACATTCAATTTTTCCCTTTATCATGATCCTAGTTATGGTGCTTAGCCTACATTAGTGGAGAGTTACATAAAAAATAATCCTATGGAACTCTTAAAACTTCAATTATCAATAGATCTACCCTTAAGGTATTGAGTTACAAAAACTCATCAAGTGCTAAAGTTTAAGTGTCACAAGGTTATTCACACATACATTCGTGATTCAAAAAGATAAAATATAATTGTATTTGAGTTGAATTTATACATGGTTATAATTTTTGAAAATTTTCTTGAGCTACAGATTCTATAAATCTTTGAGGAAAAAACTTTAGTAAGTTAAACAACTTGGCACTCAATGCATAATTTTGGATTTCATTTTTTTTTTGTTTTGCTTTAAGACAGGTAAAAAGTTAAGTCTGAGGGTATTTAATGAGTGAGTTTTATACTCAGGAATTAATTATTTATCTTAGCATTTTTTGAGTTTTTGAGTCATTTATGTTAAATTTATTTGTGATTGTGTGTTTATTTTGTAGGTAGATAGAAGATGAATAATTGAGGAAAAATTAGTGAAAATAAAGAAAAAAGAGTAAGAATTGTAGCAATTGAAGACAACTTCAATGTTACTTCATTCATTAGGACATAGCTCTCTCATCCAAGCTCCGATTGATATAATTAAAGTGGCCACAAAAAGCTAAGAAAAAGATCTACAACTTTTATGTTTAGAGTTTTAAGAGATTGAGTGTTGAGATTCTAGATATTGGCATTGTAAACCAAAGACGATAATACAATTTTTGAAAAATAAAATAATAATAATAATAATAATAATAATGATAATAATAATAATAATAATAATAATAATAAGATAGAGTTTGAGAAGGATTCAAAGATCTATTTCACATTAAAAACAACCACTAGGGCTACAAATTTAGGAGAGGAGGAAAGGAGTTTGAGCTTTTTTTGGGACAACGGCTTTAACTCTATCTTCATCCAAGATTTCTTGTTATTCTTCTTCTTTTATGTTTTCTTTTATATTCTAGTTTATTTTCTAGGGCTACAACGTAGCCTAATTATGAACCTTTTTATTGTGTATTCAATTTAATTAATGGATTATTTTTCTTAGATTGAGTTTTCTATACTATTCTTAATGCTTCTAATTGCTTGATCACCTATTAGATGATATGTTAATCATAATGAGATAGAGAAGATTTATGTGTCAAGTTCATTGTGTAGTTAACTATATTGCATGTCAGATAGAAATACACTTGCACTATCTGTGCAGTCTTAATTGAGAAACATAAAACATAATGAATTTTTGCTTGTTATAATTCACATGGAGACATCGTGTGTTAGCAATTAGAAGTTATTTCTGTTAGACCTCGAGAGAGGCTAGTGGATAATATAAGGTATTTCAACTGACAATTAAGATTATAATTTCTAAGATTAAAGAGATAGAAAAATGCAAAGTAGATTAATTATGGTTAAATCAGAATGCCTAGAATCCCAATAAATCTTAAGTTACTCTTGATTTCAAATTTTGTAGTTTTATTTTATTTTATTTTCAATCAATTTAATATTTGAATTATTCAATTAAGATAAAGATTAAATTAGTGCATTAATTAATAACATCAATCCTTGTGGTATTGACACTATATTTGCCTATAGAGATTTTATTTTCATTACTTGAAAAATGACAATGTACGCTTGCACTTAAACAAATATGTAATTTGTATGTATCAGAGAGTTAAATTTAGATATAGAAACAAAAGAGCACTTTGCTAAACTAAATAATTTCTCTGCAGCTCAAGCAACAGGTGAGGTTTCTTACATTGAATTACCCACTTCGATTTAAAATAGGTGAGGGTTTGTATATATTACATAAAATTAAATTTTGTAACAAAAAAAGATGGTTTTCCTTTACCTTTTATTGATCATATGCTTGAAAGATTGGCAGGTAAACCTTATTATTATTTTCTTGATGGTTATTTATGTTATTTTCAAATTGTAATTTCTCTAGAATACTAAGAAAAGACAACTTTTACTTGTCCATTTGGGACATTGGCATACATGCACATGCTGTTTGAACTTAATAATGCCCATGCCACTTTCCAAAGTTATATGGTTAGCATATTTTTTGATTATATTGAAAAATTTATTGAGTTATTCAAGGATGATTTTATAGTAATTCATTTGGTGATTGCGTACATAACCTATCACTGATTTTGAAAAGATGTTAAGAAACAAACCTAGTTGTAAATTCTAAAAGATGCCATTTTATGGTTGAGCAAAGTATAGTTCTAAGGCATGTTCTATCCTCAAGGGGAATAGAGGTAGATAGAACTAAAATAAATGTTATACAGACTCTACCTTACATGTTGTAATTTAAGCATGTTGTTAGCATAATTTTAGTTAGTTTTCATTTAATTTAAGTAGAAAATAGATATGAATTAATTGAGTTTTGTGTTTTATGTTTTAGGAATAATAAAGAAGAAAGAAGAGGAAAATAGAGAGAAAATTATGGAAAAATGCTGAATTTTGACCCTTCGTCACTAATTGAGGCATATATCATTCATTTAGACTCTGATTAAGGTGATTATAGCAGCTATGGAAAGAAGAGACATAGAGCTACAACTTTTGTGTTTGGAACTATGGCAAAATCCAGAAGATTCTAGGTACTGGGCTCTCACAAGTGGTTGATACGACGCCGCATGACGATGCATCCGAAGCATCGTGGCACCCGAGCCCAACCAAGACAAAACGCCGTGGCACCCCGATGGACACTTTCCATAGTGCCGCGACGCTCATTGTCACATCAGTTTGCCGAATTTGTAATTTTTAGGTCCTCTTGACTCCAATTGAAGCCCGATGGACTGGGATTTGACCTAGAAACACTCCTACTTCGATTAGGAGGAGTGAATCTATAAAAGGGGAGGGGAGGAAAGAAAGCAAAGAATTCATTCAAGGAATCATCCAAGTTCTTAATTACATTATTCAATCCTTCTTTAGAGTTTCTTATGGCCATGCGTGGCAAGTTACTTTTAGTTGGTAGAGGTAGATTAAAACCTCAAGGGATCTTCATGCATTATGAGATTTGGATTTGATTTTATTATTTAAATCTTAATTGAGTATTGATTTTTCATCTTCTCTTCTTCTCAATGATTATTCATATGATTGCTAGGAGGCCTACTAGTATATTGTATGTCTTAATCTATTGCTAAATTATGTTTTGAACAAAGTCTTCAATTCTGTGATTCATAAGGCAAATAGTTTTGAGGATTTTGGATTATAAATCATTGAACCTATGATGAGTAATTAACTAAATTAGATATAGCCGATGTGTTTACATTTATTTAGCTTTGTCAGTTTCTTTAGTTCTTCATGCGATTAATGAGTTATGCTTTACCGATGTGCTAAAGGATTGCTTGTTAATTAGGGTTTAATTGGTGCAATTGTCATCAATTTACTAGACTTAAGGAGGAACGGGGTTAAAAGCCCAATGATAGATATTTAATTATAGATTGATTATGTTTTCAATTATTAATGCAATCCCTTGACGGTGGATATTAAGAAAAACCAACGCCTTTATCATTAATTACGTTCTTAATTACTTTCATTAGTGTTTACTTTATTTTATTTGCACTTATCAATCCCCACCTTTCTCAATCACATAAGGTAATTCTAGTCTCTGTGGGATCGACCCTTACTCCTACTACTATAGGTTAGTTTTGAGGTAAGGTATTAATTTGGGTGTACTTGCAACAGTATGCACCAAATTTTGGCGTCGTTGTCAGGGACTGTGTCTATTTACCTTTTGTGATTTTTTTTCTCCCTTTTTATTCATAACCATGAATATGGTAGCCAATTTTCAACAATTTGGCTCTAGGCTGGGCTCTCCATTATGACATGCTGGTGAGGTATGTAGTTCTTCCCTTTAACAGCAACTTGCAAATTTAACGTCTCTTGTTCATCAACGTGTAGAAAATATGCAAAGCGAAAAGTGCTATGGAAATTATTCAACCATAGGGAATCATTCTATTGGGTACCTAACTTTGTAGGACGAGTCATTAGAGTAGGTAAATATGGTTAGTTGTTTCCCTGAACTACCACAAGGGAGGTATGATTCCTATTCAAATATGTATAATTCTGGACGGAAGAATCACCCCAACTTTAGGTATAAGAATGCACAAAATAGCCCTAGAGAACAAAATTTTACAAATTTTCACCATAATCAACAGGCCTATTATTCTAGACAGAATACATCTTAGGATTTTTAGGTAAGTACTCCTTTAGAAGATATTATTAAATCTCTTGCACAAAATACTCATCAATTTCAACAAGAGGTAAAGGCCAGCATTCAAAGCTTAACAAATCAAATTAGGCAATTAGCAACAACAGTCAGCCAGCTAGAGGCTCAAAATTCAGAAATTGAAAGTCTAGCCCCAGCATCGTTAATGCAAAAGGAGGAAAATTTTGCACTTAATGGAAAAGATGACTTGGAAGTTGACACTAGTAAGCCTACTAATAAAGAGGCTGTGGAATCTACCCTAAATGTCAAATTCCAAGAGAAAATTTCAGTAGGAGAGGAAACACCAAAAATACAGCAAACAGGTAAGGATCTTTCTATTTTGTTACCAATTTCTAATAAGATGCATGCACCTTCTATTTTGCAGTACCTTGACCTAGGCTAAAAGAGCTTCCCGAGCCACTTAAAGGGTATATATAGTGGAGAATCACCCCCAGTGATAACCTAAAATAAATATGCCTTACTCAAAGATAGAGGAAAGCTGCCCCCTGATTTGGCAAAAACTCAAAAAGATGAAATTAAATTGGATGCCAAAAGCTACTCAAGACATCGGTTATTCCCAGGTAAGTTGAGTTCTCATTTAATTAAACCTTTGACTAATGCTGACTTCCTTCCTCATGATGTAGTTGAACCTCAAAATTCTACACATTCAAAGGAAAGCCAATTCAAAGTTGACATCAAGGATCCTCCATGAATGACATGTGAAACTTTTAGTCAAGCCAACGACGTTAAACAAAGGCGCCAGTTGGGAGGCAACCCAACAAAAATTCTTCTTCTTCTTATTTTTATTTTTCATATTTTTACTTTTTCTTAATATTCAAAAGAAAATTTATTTTGCAGCCTGCGGACGCACAAGCATTGCGGTGCTCAAACTGAGCGTTGTGCTCCCATCGCCTAGATCGGGCGAGTGCCACGGTGCTCGAAACCCAGAAAGGCAAGCGCTGTGGCGCTCCCTATAAGAGACCTGCAACATCTTCATCTCCCCACCTGATTTTCACACTCTCTTTCACCCACAAACACAATTTCTTGCAATCAATCACCATAATAATCTCCTATTACATTTCCTTGCTTGAATTGAGTAATTTTTCATCTTCTTTTGCAGGATTAAGCAGCTCTTCTAGCAATTAATTTGGATTCAATGGGAGGTTTCTAGGGTTCTAAGGAAATTTTGCTCTTGCATTTTTTAGCCACAAATCATAGAATAGCAGGATGATTGGATGGTGATAACTAATCAGGGAAGTTTCACTAGACCCCCCTTTTTTTTACTTGTCTCTCTTATTTTATGCTTTTCTATTCTACATCGCAGACAATGTAAAATCTTAAGTGTGGGGGGGGGGGTGGTCACTTTATGATTCAACTGGATGACTGTATAATAACTAATATTTGTGCACTATTTACTTTGTTGTGTGCTACAGTAAGCTTCTATGATCTTTGCACTTTTATTCTAGTAATTAAACAGGGTAAGCATGTGAATTTTATCTCAAACTTAACCCAAGCAAGAAAATATACTTAGAATCTCTATTTTGAGCTTAATTAACATTTTATTCTATACCCACTAAAAAGCCAAGACCAAATTTTGTGATTAATAACTTTATTTGTTTACCTGATTCACTCACTCCATGATTAATTTCTGAATACTTGTTTTGTAGATCTACATTAATAAAAGGGTGGAAGGGTGGAGTAAGGACAAAAGAAAAGAAAAATCAAAAGGAAAGAAAAAGTCTAAAAAGACTAATGAAAGTCTATTTAGTGGGTGAAATAAAAGAAATAGAGAATCAAGGAAAAGTATAATGCAGGAAAGCAAGGAAATAAGTGTAGGGGAAAAATACCCCAATCTTGAGGAATAGGTCAAATATATTAGAGTTAATCATGTGGTGTTGGGTGATTGAGCTTTAAATTATATCTTATATCTCACCCTATAACCTAGCCATATTACAAGCTGAATTTAGTCCTTTGGATCCAAAAAAGTAGTTTTAGCCTACATTAGTGGAGAGTAGCATGAAAAATAAGAACATAGAAATCTTAAATAGAGATCCATGCCCCAATTCTTGAGATATATAAACTCATTTAGGCAAAAGAAAATTAAATCACTCAAAGACACACACACACACACACACAGGATTTTAGAAAATAAATCAAGAATTGCATTTGAATTAAATTTTGTACATAATCATGAAAATTTTTCTGAAAATTTCTTTAACAGCATACAGTTTTCACTATGAGGCACTGTATTGGTAAGCCATTCAGTCATCTCATATATTGAATATTGTTCACATGAATCAATGTTTACTTGAGGACAAGCAAAAGAGTAAGTGTGTGGGTATTTGACATGCTGTAATTTAAGCATGTTGTTAGCATAATTTTAAGCATGTTGTAATTTAAGCATGTTGTTAGCATAATTTTAGTTAGTTTTCATTTAATTTAAGTAGAAAATAGATATGAATTAATTGTGTTTTGTGTTTTATGTTTTAGGAATAATAAATAAGAAAGAAGAGGAAAATAGAGAGAAAATTATGGAAAAATGCTAATTTTTGACCCTTTGTCACTAATTGAGACATATCTCACTGATTTGAACTCTGATTGAGTTGATTACAGTGGCTATGGAAAGAAGTGAAATAGTGGTACAAATTTTGTGTTCGGCACTATGGAAAAATCTAAAAGATCTGGGCCCCGCGGCGCTGAGCGAGGAAATTATATCTTATAGCTCAAATAGATTAGAGTTAATGATGTGGTGTTGGGTGATTGAGCTTTAAATTATATCTTATATCTCACCCTATAACCTAGCCATATTATAAGCTGAATTTAGTCCTTTTGATCCAAAAAAGTAGTTTTAGCCTACATTAGTGGAGAGTAGCACGAAAAATAAGCCTATAGAAATATTAAATAGAGATCCATGCCCCAATTCTTGAGATATATAAACTCATTTAGGTAAAAGAAAATTAAATCACTAAAAGACACACACACACACAGGATTTTAGAAAATAAATCAAGAATTGCATTTGAATTAAATTTTGTACATAATCATGAAAATTTTTCTGAAAATTTCTTTAACAGCATACATTTTTCACTATGAGGCACTGTATTGGTAAGCCATTCAGTCATCTCATATATTGAATATTGTTCACATGAATCAATGTTTACTTGAGGACAAGCAAAAGAGTAAGTGTGTGGGTATTTGACATGCTGTAATTTAAGCATGTTGTTAGCATAATTTTAAGAATGTTGTAATTTAAGCATGTTGTTAGCATAATTTTAGTTAGTTTTCATTTAATTTAAGTAGAAAATAGATATGAATTAATTGTGTTTTGTGTTTTATGTTTTAGGAATAATAAATAAGAAAGAAGAGGAAAATAGAGAGAAAATTATGGAAAAATGCTAATTTCTGACCCTTTGTCACTAATTGAGACATATCTCACTGATTTGAACTCTGATTGAGTTGATTACAATGGCTATGGAAAGAAGTGAAATAGTGGTACAACTTTTGTGTTCGGCACTATGGAAAAATCTAAAAGATCTGGGCGCCGCGGCGCTGAGCGAGGAAATTATATCTTATAGCTCAAATAGATTAGAGTTAATGATGTGGTGTTGGGTGATTGAGCTTTAAATTATATCTTGTATCTCACCCTATAACCTAGCCATATTACAAGCTGAATTTAGCCCTTTTGATCCAAAAAAGTAGTTTTAACCTACATTAGTGGAGAGTAGCACGAAAAATAAGCCTATAGAAATATTAAATAGAGATCCATGCCCCAATTCTTGAGATATATAAACTCATTTAGGTAAAAGAAAATTAAATCACTCAAAGACACACACACACACACACAGGATTTTAGAAAATAAATCAAGAATTGCATTTGAATTAAATTTTCTACATAATCATGAAATTTTTTCTAAAAATTCCTTTAACAGCATACAGTTTTCCCTATGAGGCACTGTATTGGTAAGCCATTCAGTCATCTCATATATTGAATATTGTTCACATGAATCAATGTTTACTTGAGGACAAGCAAAAGAGTAAGTGTGTGGGTATTTGACATGCTGTAATTTAAGCATGTTGTTAGCATAATTTTAAGAATGTTGTAATTTAAGCATGTTGTTAGCATAATTTTAGTTAGTTTTCATTTAATTTAAGTAGAAAATAGATATGAATTAATTGTGTTTTGTGTTTTATGTTTTAGGAATAATAAATAAGAAAGAAGAGGAAAATAGAGAGAAAATTATGGAAAAATGCTAATTTCTGACCCTTTGTCACTAATTGAGACATATCTCACTGATTTGAACTCTGATTGAGTTGATTACAATGGCTATGGAAAGAAGTGAAATAGTGGTACAACTTTTGTGTTCGGCACTATGGAAAAATCTAAAAGATCTGGGCGCCGCGGCGCTGAGCGAGGAAATTATATCTTATAGCTCAAATAGATTAGAGTTAATGATGTGGTGTTGGGAGATTGAGCTTTAAATTATATCTTGTATCTCACCCTATAACCTAGCCATATTACAAGCTGAATTTAGCCCTTTTGATCCAAAAAAGTAGTTTTAACCTACATTAGTGGAGAGTAGCACGAAAAATAAGCCTATAGAAATATTAAATAGAGATCCATGCCCCAATTCTTGAGATATATAAACTCATTTAGGTAAAAGAAAATTAAATCACTCAAAGACACACACACACACACACAAGATTTTAGAAAATAAATCAAGAATTGCATTTGAATTAAATTTTCTACATAATCATGAAATTTTTTCTAAAAATTCCTTTAACAGCATACAGTTTTCCCTATGAGGCACTGTATTGGTAAGCCATTCAGTCATCTCATATATTGAATATTGTTCACATGAATCAATGTTTACTTGAGGACAAGCAAAAGAGTAAGTGTGTGGGTATTTGACATGCTGTAATTTAAGCATGTTGTTAGCATAATTTTAAGCATGTTGTAATTTAAGCATGTTGTTAGCATAATTTTAGTTAGTTTTCATTTAATTTAAGTTGAAAATAGATATGAATTAATTGTGTTTTGTGTTTTATGTTTTAGGAATAATAAATAAGAAGGAAGAGGAAAATAGAGAGAAAATTATGGAAAAATGCTAATTTCTGACCCTTTGTCACTAATTGAGACATATCTCACTGATTTGAACTCTGATTGAGTTGATCACAGTGGCTATGGAAAGAAGTGAAATAGTGGTACAACTTTTGTGTTCGGCACCATGGAAAAATCTAAAAGATCTGGGCGCCGCGGCGCTGAGCGAGGAAATTATATCTTATAGCTCAAATAGATTAGAGTTAATGATGTGGTGTTGGGTGATTGAGCTTTAAATTATATCTTATATCTCACCCTATAACCTAGCCATATTACGAGCTGAATTTAGTCCTTTTGATCCAAAAAAGTAGTTTTAGCCTACATTAGTGGAGAGTAGCACGAAAAATAAGCCTATAGAAATATTAAATAGAGATCCATGCCCCAATTCTTCAGATATATAAACTCATTTAGGTAAAAGAAAATTAAATCACTCAAAGACACACACACACACACAGGATTTTAGAAAATAAATCAAGAATTGCATTTGAATTAAATTTTGTACATAATCTTGAAAATTTTTCTGAAAATTTCTTTAACAGCATACAGTTTTCACTATGAGGCACTGTATTGGTAAGCCATTCAGTCATCTCATATATTGAATATTGTTCACATGAATCAATGTTTACTTGAGGACAAGCAAAAGAGTAAGTGTGTGATATTTGACATGCTGTAATTTAAGCATGTTGTTAGCATAATTTTAAGCATGTTGTAATTTAAGCATGTTGTTAGCATAATTTTAGTTAGTTTCCATTTAATTTAAGTAGAAAATAGATATGAATTAATTGTGTTTTGTGTTTTATGTTTTAGGAATAATAAATAAGAAAGAAGAGGAAAATAGAGAGAAAATTATGGAAAAATGCTAATTTCTGACCCTTTGTCACTAATTGAGACATATCTCACTGATTTGAACTCTGATTGAGTTGATTACAGTGGCTATGGAAAGAAGTGAAATAGTGGTACAACTTTTGTGTTCGGCACTATGGAAAAATCGAAAAGATCTGGGCGCCGCTGCGCTGAGCGAGGAAATTATATCTTATAGCTCAAATAGATTAGATTTAATGATGTGGTGTTGGGTGATTGAGCTTTAAATTATATCTTATATCTCACCCTATAACCTAGCCATATTACAAGCTGAATTTAGTCCTTTTGATCCAAAAAAGTAGTTTTAGCCTACATTAGTGGAGAGTAGCACGAAAAATAAGCCTATAGAAATATTAAATAGAGATCCATGCCCCAATTCTTGAGATATATAAACTCATTTAGGTAAAAGAAAATTAAATCACTCAAAGACACACACACACACACAGGATTTTAGAAAATAAATCAAGAATTGCATTTGAATTAAATTTTTTACATAATCATGAAAATTTTTCTCAAAATTCCTTTAACAGCATACAGTTTTCACTATGAGGCACTGTATTGGTAAGCCATTCAGTCATCTCATATATTGAATATTGTTCACATGAATCAATGTTTACTTGAGGACAAGCAAAAGAGTAAGTGTGTGGGTATTTGACATGCTGTAATTTAAGCATGTTGTTAGCATAATTTTAAGCATGTTGTAATTTAAGCATGTTGTTAGCATAATTTTAGTTAGTTTTCATTTAATTTAAGTAGAAAATAGATATGAATTAATTGTGTTTTGTGTTTTATGTTTTAGGAATAATAAATAAGAAAGAAGAGGAAAATAGAGTGAAAATTATGGAAAAATGCTAATTTCTGACCCTTTGTCACTAATTGAGACATATCTCACTGATTTGAACTCTGATTGAGTTGATTACAGTGGCTATGGAAAGAAGTGAAATAGTGGTACAACTTTTGTGTTCGGCACTATGGAAAAATCTAAAAGATCTGGGCGCCGCGGCGTTGAGCGAGGAAATTATATCTTATAGCCCAAATAGATTAGAGTTAATGATGTAGTGTTGGGTGATTGAGCTTTAAATTATATCTTATATCTCACCCTATAACCTAGCCATATTACAAGCTGAATTTAGTCCTTTTGATCCAAAAAAGTAGTTTTAGCCTACATTAGTGGAGAGTAGCACGAAAAATAAGCCTATAGAAATATTAAATAGAGATCCATGCCCCAATTCTTGAGATATATAAACTCATTTAGGTAAAAGAAAATTAAATCACTCAAAGACACACACACACACAGGATTTTAGAAAATAAATCAAGAATTGCATTTGAATTAAATTTTGTACATAATCATGAAAATTTTTCTGAAAATTCCTTTAACAGCATACAGTTTTCACTATGAGGCACTGTATTGGTAAGCCATTCAGTCATCTCATATATTGAATATTGTTCACATGAATCAATGTTTACTTGAGGACAAGCAAAAGAGTAAGTGTGTAGGTATTTGACATGCTGTAATTTAAGCATGTTGTTAGCATAGTTTTAAGCATGTTGTAATTTAAGCATGTTGTTAGCATAATTTTAGTTAGTTTCCATTTAATTTAAGTAGAAAATAGATATGAATTAATTGTGTTTTGTGTTTTATGTTTTAGGAATAATAAATAAGAAAGAAGAGGAAAATAAAGAGAAAATTATGGAAAAATGCTAATTTCTGACCCTTTGTCACTAATTGAGACATATCTCACTGATTTGAACTCTGATTGAGTTGATTACAGTGGCTATGGAAAGAAGTGAAATAGTGGTACAACTTTTGTGTTCGGCACTATGGAAAAATCTAAAAGATCTGGGCGCCGCGGCGCTGAGCGAGGAAATTATATCTTATAGCCCAAATAGATTAGAGTTAATGATGTAGTGTTGGGTGATTGAGCTTTAAATTATATCTTATATCTCACCCTATAACCTAGCCATATTACAAGCTGAATTTAGTCCTTTTGATCCAAAAAAGTAGTTTTAGCCTACATTAGTGGAGAGTAGCACGAAAAATAAGCCTATAGAAATATTAAATAGAGATCCATGCCCCAATTCTTGAGATATATAAACTCATTTAGGTAAAAGAAAATTAAATCACTCAAAGACACACACACACACAGGATTTTAGAAAATAAATCAAGAATTGCATTTGAATTAAATTTTGTACATAATCATGAAAATTTTTCTGAAAATTCCTTTAACAGCATACAGTTTTCACTATGAGGCACTGTATTGGTAAGCCATTCAGTCATCTCATATATTGAATATTGTTCACATGAATCAATGTTTACTTGAGGACAAGCAAAAGAGTAAGTGTGTAGGTATTTGACATGCTGTAATTTAAGCATGTTGTTAGCATAATTTTAAGCATGTTGTAATTTAAGCATGTTGTTAGCATAATTTTAGTTAGTTTCCATTTAATTTAAGTAGAAAATAGATATGAATTAATTGTGTTTTGTGTTTTATGTTTTAGGAATAATAAATAAGAAAGAAGAGGAAAATAGAGAGAAAATTATGGAAAAATGCTAATTTCTGACCCTTTGTCACTAATTGAGACATATCTCACTGATTTGAACTCTGATTGAGTTGATTACAGTGGCTATGGAAAGAAGTGAAATAGTTGTCAAACTTTTGTGTTCGGTACTATGGAAAAATCTAAAAGATCTGGGCGCCGCGGCGCTGAGCGAGGAAATTATATCTTATAGCTCAAATAGATTAGAGTTAATGATGTGGTGTTGGGTGATTGAGCTTTAAATTATATCTTATATCTCACCCTATAACCTAGCCATATTACAAGCTGAATTTAGTCCTTTTGATCCAAAAAAGTAGTTTTAGCCTACATTAGTGGAGAGTAGCAGGAAAAATAAGCCTATAGAAATATTAAATTGAGATCCATGCCCCAATTCTTGAGATATATAAACTCATTTAGGTAAAAGAAAATTAAATCACTCAAAGACACACACACACACAGGATTTTAGAAAATAAATCAAGAATTGCATTTGAATTAAATTTTGTACATAATCATGAAAATTTTTCTGAAAATTTCTTTAACAGCATACAGTTTTCACTATAAGGCACTATATTGGTAAGCCATTCAGTCATCTCATATATTGAATATTGTTCACATGAATCAATGTTTACTTGAGGACAAGCAAAAGAGTAAGTGTGTGGGTATTTGACATGCTGTAATTTAAGCATGTTGTTAGCATAATTTTAAGCATGATTTAGGCATGTTGTTAGCATAATTTTAGTTAGTTTTCATTTAATTTAAGTAGAAAATAGATATGAATTAATTTTGTTTTGTGTTTTATGTTTTAGGAATAATAAATAAGAAAGAAGAGGAAAATAGAGAGAAAATTATGGAAAAATGCTGATTTCTGACCCTTTGTCACTAATTGAGACATATCTCACTGATTTGAACTCTGATTGAGTTGATTACAGTGGCTATGGAAAGAAGTGAAATAGAGGTACAACTTTTGTGTTCGGCACTATGGAAAAATCTAAAAGATCTGGGCACCGCGGTGCTGAGCGAGGAAGCATCTAGAGCGCCACGACATCCGAACCCAACCAAGACAAAAGGCCGTAGTACTAGCATGGGCGCCGCGGCGCCCTAATGGCCACTTTTCGTAGCACCGCGGTGCCTATGTAGTGCGCTGCGGCACTCACCACTGCATCAATTTGTTGAATTTGCAATTTTCAGGTTTTCTTGACTCTAATTGAATCACGATGGGCCGAGATTTGACCTAGAAACACTCTTACTTCGATTATGAGGAGTGAATCTATAAAAAGGGTGGAATGAAAGCAGAGAATTCATTCAAGGAATCATCCAAGTTCTTAATTACATTCTTCAATTCATCTTTAGAGTTTCTTATGGCCCTGCGTGGCTAGTTACTTTTAGTTGGTAGAGGTAGATTGAAACCTCAAGGGATCTTCATGCATTGTGAGATTTGGATTTGATTTTATTATTTCAATCTTAATTGAGTATTGATTTTTCATATGCTCTTCTTCTCAATAATTATTCATATGATTGCTAGGAGGCCTACTAGTATATTGTATGTCTTAATCTACTGCTGAATTATGTTTTGAACAAAGTCTTCAATTCTGTGATTCATAAGGCAAATAGGTTTGAGGATTTTGGATTATAAATCATTGAACCTATGATGAATAATTAACTAAATTAGATATAGCCAATGTGTTTATATTTGTTTAGCTCTGTCAGTTTCTCTTGTTCTTCATGCGATTAATGAGTTATGCTTTACCGATGTGCTAAAGGATTGCTTGTTAATTAGAGCTTAATTGGTGTGATTGTCATCAATTTACTAGACTTAAGGAGGAATAGGGTTAAAAGCCCAATGATAGATATTCAATTACAGATTGGTTATGTTGTCAATGATCAATGCAATCCCTTGACGGTGGATATCAACCAAAACCAGCGCCTTTATCATTATTTACTTTCTTAATTACTTTCATTTGTGTTTATTTTATTTTATTTGCACTTATCAATTCCCACCTTTTTCAATCACATAAGGTAATTCCAGTTTTTGTGGGATCGACCCTTACTCCCATTACTATAGGTTAATTTTGAGGTAAGGTATCAATTTGGGTGTACCTACGATAGTACGCAGCACTACCTAAGCCCATATGTGTGCGAGAAAATTGTTCTTTTCTTGATCAGGTAGGATTTTATAGAAGATTTATAAAGGACTTTTCTAGTATAGCAGCACCTTTGTGCAAATTACTTCAAGAAGAGGTGCGTTTTGAATTTAATGATGAATACAAGGAAGCTTTTGAAAGCCTAAAGGAATCATTAATTTATGCCCTAATCATCCAAGCACTAGACTAGAGCCTACCATTTAAAATTATGTATGATGCTAGTGATCATGTAGTAGGTGTAGTGTTAGGCCAAAAAGTTGACAAGGCATCCCATATGGTATATTATGCCTATAGGATATTGAATATTGTCAAGGAAAATTGTACCACCACTAAAAAGGAACTCTTAACTATTGTCTTTGCTTTAGAAAAAATTAGATCATATTTAATATGTACTAAAATTATTATCTTTATTTACCATGCAGCTTTGAGATAGTTGGTGATGAAAACAAAAATCAAAAATCTAAACCCAGAATAATTAGATGGGTGTTACTTCTTATAGAATGCGATCTAGAAATCAAAAATAGAAAATGATCTAAAAATAATGTAGCAAATCATTTTAGTTGCTTAACACATGGAGGAGAAATTGAAACTTGAAGAATCATTCCCAGATGAAAATTTATTTTTAGTTTTCAGTTGAAATGCCATGGTATGTGAATATTGTAAACTATTTGGCTACTTAACAGTTACCCCCTCTTTTGTCTAGGGAAGCTAAGGATAAAATTAAAAGCGATTCCAAATACTACATATGGGATGATCTTTACCTATGGAAACAATGTTCATATTAAATAATATGAAGGTATGTCCTTAACTCTGAAGTTTTATCAATTCTAACCATCTTTCATTCTTATGCATGTGAATGACATTTTGGGGAAAAAAGGACAGATTTAAACGTATTAGATTGCAATTTTTATTGGCCTACTTTATTCAAAGATTCATATCATTTATGTAAGTCATGGACAAACTACTAGAAAATAGGTAATATAACGAGGAAAAATTAGATGCCAAAAATGCCATTATTATTTTGTGAAATGTTTTATGTTTGAGGTATTGATTTTATGGGACCCTTTCCCTCATCCTTTGGTTTTAATTATATTTTACTTATTGTGGATTATGTTTCAAAATGGGTGGAAGCTAAACCCACCAAGAATGATGATTCTAAAGTTGTTGGAGATTTTATTACATCCTTTATTTTCTCTAGATTTGGTATACCAAGAGCTTAATAAGTGACAAGGGTACTCATTTTTTGCAATAGAATTGTTGAACCCTATTAAAAAAAATATGATGTCACTTATAAGCTAGCAATTGCATACCACCCCCAGACTAATGGGTAAGTTGAGATATCCAATAGAGAAATAAAAAGTATCATTAGTAAGATAATAAATTTCAATTGTAGGGATTGAAGTCTTAGACCAGATGATGCTCTATGAGCTTATAGAATAGCATATAAGGCCTCAATTGGTATGTCTCCATATAGGTTACTATTTGGAAAATCTTGCCACCTTTCAATTGAATTAGAATGCAGAGCATATTGTGCCATATAGAAATTTAACATAAATATGGATGATAATGGAGAACATAGAAAATTACAGCTATAGGAATTGGAGTAAATAAGAAATGAGGCCTATGAAAATACTAACATTTATAAGGAAAAGACTAAACTCCTACATTTATCTCCCGTAAAGAGTTCACTAAAGAAAAAAAAGTCCTTCTCTATAATTCTAGACTCAGACTATTTCTTGGTAAGTTGTGTTCTAGATGGGAAGGTCCATTTATTGTTACTAACATTTTTCCTCATGGTATAGTTGAAATAATAATCTTGGACAATCCTAGAGGATTCAAAGTCAATGGCCATAGGCTTAAACCATTTTATGAAGGATTTTAGTAAGAAGAACTAGCTTGGATAAACCTTGATGATCCCCCTTCATTATAATAGGGCTTTAAGTTGAGTCATCGATGTTAAATAAAGGCGCTAGTTGGGAGGCAACCCAACAAAAATTAGCTTTTTGTAGTTTGGATCTTCTTCTTCTTTTATTAAAAAAAAATTAATTTCGGCA
The DNA here is from genome assembly GCA_037074535.1 of Gleditsia sinensis. NCBI lineage: Eukaryota > Viridiplantae > Streptophyta > Magnoliopsida > Fabales > Fabaceae > Gleditsia > Gleditsia sinensis. The sequence continues at coordinate 44,678,873 of CM073463.1, forward strand.
TGTTACGGATGTGGTGTTCACCTTTAAGAGGGAGTGCCATGGCTTTGCTTGCCTAGAAAGAGTGAGCACCATGACATTCTCTTAAAGAGGAACTTCACACCCTCTTTACTCCCATACCCCATTTCTATACTTGGTTCTCTCCTCTCTTCCCCTAATCCACCATTAATCACACCTATTGAGCTCAATCCACATAAATATAATTAATCTAAGTGTTTTTGCTTCCTTTTTTTAGGATTTATTACTCACTCAAAAAAATTCACTTGGTATTCACTAAATTTCTTAAGACTTCGATTTACCTATACCATTTTCTCACCTTCATATATGAAATTAAGGCATAATTTGGTAAGTTTCTGCAACACCTACTAACTAGCATCTTATTTCATACATCCACATCATAGAATATTTCCCTTAATATTTTTTAGTATTATATATATATGATCTTATTTGTAAATTTCTAGCAATGTCTACCTAGCCCATAAATTCACCTATTCGCTTATATTGTTAGTTATCTTTCTAGGATAAGAATACAAGTGCTTTAGGCTATTCCAAGTATTTTCACATTTCATTTCCTTATAAGAAACTAACTGGACATGATATGCATTAGTTATAACAAAAAGGCTCTCACGCCATAAAAGAAAAGTGTACAGTCCATAACTTATTTTACATCACATTATGAGCTGTCTAAAAGGGACTTGGCACTCAACTAAGCCATCCCACATATATTACACAACAAAAAAAATATACAATCTATATACATATTCAGATGAGTCAACCTTGAGACCCCTGTTGTTCACTTCCTACTGCAGTACTTGGAATGTGATTATGTGGACATAAAAAGATGAGATGACAATCTCAATCGCTAGAAATTTTTTTCGAAAAATAGTATACATTCCATTCCTTAAAACATCTCAATTTATTTCATTGGAACATAAGTACTGACCATACATACATACATCATCTTGGTTATACTAGTGACTTATAACATTTTAGTCTACTTACCCAATGCAGTCCCATAACTGCAACAGGATTATGCATCTCATATTATTGGCCAATACGTGGGGGAAATGTGGCTTACTTGGTACACTTTGGGTGTAACAGCTCCATTTTTTTACACACACACACATATATATTAAAGAAAAAAAATTAGCTTTTTGTAGTTTGGATCTTCTTCTTCTTCTTTTATTAAAGAAAAAATTAATTTCGGCACGTTACGGATGTGGTGTTCACCTTTAAGAGGGAGTGCCGTGGCTTTGCTTGCCTAGAAAGAGTGAGCACCATGACATTCTCTTAAAGAGGAACTTCATACCCTCTTTACTCCCATACCCCATTTCTATACTTGGTTCTCTCCTCTCTTCCCCTAATCCACCATTAATCACACCTATTGAGCTCAATTCACATAAATATAACTAATCTACGTGTTTTTGCTTCCTTTTTTTAGGATTTATCACTCACTCAAAAAAATTCACTTGGTATTCACTAAATTTCTTAAGACTTCGATTTACCTATACCATTTTCTCACCTTCATATATGAAATTAAGGCATAATTTGCTAAGTTTTTGCAACACCTACTAACTAGCATCTTATTTCATACATCCACATCATAGAATATTTCCCTTAATATTTTTTAGTATTATATATATATATATATATATATATATATATATATATTATCTTATTTGTAAATTTCTAGCAATGTCTACCTATCCCATAAATTCACCTATTCGCTTATATTGTTAGTTATCTTTCTAGGATAAGAATACAAGTGCTTTAGGCTATTCCAAGCATTTTCACATTTCATTTCTTTATAAGCAACTAACTGGACATGATATGCATTAGTTATAACAAAAAGGCTCTCACGCCATAAAAGAAAAGTGTACAGTCCATAACTTATTTTACATCACATTATGAGTTGTCTAAAAGGGACTTGGCACTCAACTAAGCCATCCCACATATATTACACAACAAGAAAATATACAATCTATATACATATTCAGATGAGTCAACCTTGAGACCCCTATTGTTCACTTCCTACTGCAGTACCTGGAATGTGATTATGTGGACATAAAAAGATGAGATGGCAATCTCAATCGCTAGCAAATTTTTTAGAAAAATAGTATACATTCCATTCCTTAAAATATCTCAATTTATTTCATTGAAACGTAAGTACTGACCATACATACATACATCATCTTGGTTATACTAGGGACCTATAACATTTTGGTTTACTTACCCAATGAAGTCCCATAACTGCAACATGATTATGCATCTCATATTATTGGCCAATACGTGGGGGAAATATGGCTTACTTGGTACACTTTGGGTGTAACAACTCCATTTTTTTACACACACACACATACACACAGATATATATATATATATATATATATATTTGTAAAACCCCATGAAGTCATTACCTCTTTATTTCTAACTATTTAACTCATAATAACATTCGATTAAATTAACCAAGCATAATTAAGGTTTATAGTACAACAATAATACTAATACAAATTTGGGTTCACATACACATCATTAATTAAAAACATCCATACAAAAATGAAACACATATATGTACACATCTTATTCATCCTTATTGACCAGTTTTGGTGATACGGGTGCGGGTGGTTGCACCTTTATTGGGATCTTAGCCAACTCGACCCAACATACGCTAAAAGCCAGCCATAGAAAATACCTACATATTTAGTCTTCTGAACATGATATGAAAATATAGTGAGAATTAAATCTCAATAGGTTCAACAATAAATCATAATTATCATCAATATAGCTTATCATGTTATGTTCATCTATATAAGCTACATTAATTACCTTAGGTCACATGAATGCACTTTATCTATGTACATGAAAATCGTACAGTAATGACATGGATGGCATGAATAACTATTTTAAGAATATCATATGATGGCTATCAATTTATTTTCATATTAAGCTATCCCGATCAGGGTGAGTACTTTCTACTCTCTGGTACGAGCTTTTTCGCTCTGTTCGTTATGGTACACTTTCTTTTCTCATTAACATAATCATATCCATTGGTAAGGCATCCCCTATTGGTGCACCACACGGATCGACATGTAACCATGCTCGTCTATTTTTTTCTTTTATTTTTACCTTAATAGCCAAAAATATGATTTCAATAACATGTTCATTATGCTCATATGCCAGAATTTAACATCAAAGCATAATCATTATCAAAAAACATTGGAAAAATGCAATCATGCCATGAAGATAATCATTTTCAAATATCACTTTAAAATATTTACATGTCAAAATTACACACTTAAGATGGTAAGGAGTTCATGCAATGGCAATGGCTATGGCATACACTAGTAATTTATTATTCTTATTTATAAGATTCTTCTTCTTTTTTAAATATTATTTTTATCTCTTCATTTTCTTTATGCTTGGCCTCTAGTCACTTTCCTCCTACTTATATCATTTCCACCACTTGTTGTCACAAATTTAAAGTGGCATTCTTCTTCAATTTGATTTCTATTATTATCCTATAGTTAATGAGGTTCATTTAGGGTATAAAAATGTTGAAAATAAGCTTTACCATCTTCCAACATGGCCTAAACGTATCCTGTAACATGGCTTGGCCATTTCCTATAAAACAGCCTTGCTTTAGACTTCGAAATGCCATTTCTAACACTGAACACGGCCTGCTCTTTGTTGTGTCATTCCCTGATGCAAGTTTTCGTCCTGCCTGACCTTCTCTCACTAATCAGAGCATAACTCCCTCATTTTAACCTCAAAATTTGTGATCTTAGTGTCCTTTTGAAGATAAAACAATTATCAAAAACTATTATGTTGAACATTTTAGTGAAATCTTATGGAATATTGGTGATATTACTCCCTCAAGTTAAACATTATTTCTTCTCAGGTAGGTTCTGACCTTTACTTACTAATTTGACCATATCTCCCTCATATGAACTCCAAATTGAGCGATTCCAGTGGCTAAATATCCATGAGACATAATCTATATTTTTTTTATGTTAACCAGTTATTTTAATTTCCTACATAAAGTTTCCAAAAATTCAAACACAGAAGCTTTCCTAACAGATTCTTCCCTAGTTAACCATTTTCTGACCATTGCTCACTAATCTGACCATATCTACCTCATATGGACTCCAAATTGAGTGATTCTAGTGGGTAAAAATTTGTGAGACATATATCTATATTTTTCATATTAACCATTGCTTTTAGTTACCAACCAATTCTTCCCAAAATTTGAAAAAATAGTAGCTTCCCTATTTACTTTGAAATCCAATTTTCTAACCAGAACTTTTCTAAGGTTTTAGTTCATATTTTTATTATGTCCTCTTCCATTTTCTTCCTAATTTACATCTAATCATATTCCATCAATTTTTTACCACATTTAAATATACAAAATAGTAGCATAAAAATCTTAAAATTTTGCCACCTATAGCCATACCTATGCAGAACTTTTCACACCAACCTAAATATTCAAACATACATCACATGCAAGATTAACATGTAACATGATATATCAACATCCATAGCCAATAATCAAAGTAACAAATATTATAAATTTTATCAAAGTTCTAGGATCAAAATCCTATGTAAATGTTTCTAATTTCAAAACTTTTCTTTTAAAAAAAATATTGTTAAACCTACCTAAAAATCTCCCTAGCTCACTTAGTGAATTCTTTTTCTTGTTTCCTCTTGAAGGAAGTACCAAGATTCCTCCTTTCTCTTAGCTTTTCTAGTAGCTTAAATAAGAGAAGGTGGGTGAGTTTTTGAACCCCAAGAATGAAGAAGAAACATGGATTCAAGTGGAGTTTAAGCTAACTTACCTTGAGTACTTAGTCCTCTAGAATTTTTCTTCCTCTTTCTTCCTCTCCTTTCCTCACTCTACCTTGCTTATGTTTTTACTCTCCCTCACTTGGACGAAATTATAATGTTATAAGGGTGGTTCTTGCTTAAATAACTATCAAGTGGTCCGTCTTTCATAATCATGGGTCTACCTTATCACAATTAGGTTGCACTTGGTTGCTTTTTGAGGAAAGAAAACTCATGTTCTTGTCTTCCTCTCCCTTAGTCCAGATATGTATTGCAAAAGAAGATTTGTTTTTTGAAAATCATGATAAAATGTTCGTAAGATAAGGGACAAGGTCCCTTTGATTCAGGGATTCATTTTCTTTTTCTTTTGTCTTACACAAGTATGATATGTTTGTCTTTCTAAATGGTAAGTTCCTAGCCCTTAAATCTCCCTTGCTTGACTGAAATTATTTATGTAGGATAGGAATGTTTTGTCCTAATGCTATTTATTATTATACCACTTGCTAAAATTATGAGTGTAGGATATAGATGTTTTGTCCCAATGCCTTGTATTATTATACCACTTGCTAAAATTATGAATGTAGGATATAGATATTATCACACCACTTGTTGAATTTTTGTTTTAATGCCATGTGACCTAATCTTTATTATTATTACACTATTATTTCATCACATGATTTTTTTCTCTATTGGATTTGGGCTCATTCTTGCCCATTTCCTTTGCTTTGGCTGAAATTCTACATCTCATGGAGGGCTTGGTCACATTTTAATGATTTTTGGGCTATCGGTCCAACTTCTATATCCTAGTCAAAATCTATGCTATATCTCTTGTTTGGGCTATCCAATTGGCTTGCTAGAAACTCATGTGAAATGAAAGAACAAACTCTATAGAGTGTCCCTAGGTGAAGGCCCAATGTATGGGTGGGGATGTTAAACTTAGTAATTCTAGTTCTTGAATTAGAAAAAATTACCCTAATTCAATCTTCTTGTCCCCTCAAATAACACACTTTTTATGGTTGTCCCCAGTTCTAGTATGTTGAGACTCACTTCCTGTCCCACAAAATTTTAATATTTTATTATATTCTTTAAACTAACCAGAATTCTCTAAAATTTGGTGGGGTCCTTAATTAGGATCCCTATAACATGTCAAAATATTTTCATACAAAAATTCAACATCTAACCCCTTCAATGTTTAGTATTTCCATCAACAGCCTAAGCTATCCAGCAGATTTTTCTCAGCACTGTTTTGATTGTAAATGGCCTAATTGCAGGTTCTCAAAAATCACAAAAATTTCCAGAATTTATTATCAATATTTGAAGACTTTTCTCACTAAATATTAGAGAATTTAAAGGCCATTTACCCAATCAAATAGTCTAAGAACACATGGCCTAAAAATTTTAAGTGCAGGAACAATAATTTTCTAGTGCAGAATGTGTGGTGCTTCAGCAAGTTTGTTATTTAGATGGCAAATATTGTTCCATACCACTAGAGTTCCATGTTTTCAACTTTAACCTCTTACATCTCATGTTCAAGAATCACCCATACAGAACCCAAAATGAGCTCAACTCACTACAAACCAACTTTCCTCAAGAGGGAAAACTCACATTGTGCAGAAATACTCGCATGACTCTCAAATTTTAGCTTGCATCTCCTCTTGGTTTCCCTTACAAACTCAGCTACGTTTTTGGACAAAATATAAGGTGAGAAAGGCTTCAAATTTTAGCACTCATTCCTTCTCAATTTTTTCTGGTTGCTCTATCTTTTTCCCCCCTTGGCTCTCAATTTTTTTTCTAGTTGCTCTCTCTCTCCTCTTAGTTCTCAAGTTTCTTTTTGGTTTCTCTACCCCTTTGTCTCTAAATTTTCTGGCTGCCTTCTCTCCTTCTTGGGTGCTGATTGCATGAGGGATGGGTGGTTTGAATTTGCTGCCCCATTACCCAAAATAATGCCTAGACATCTTGATGCTGGTCACTGGTTTCCACCACTCAAGAGGAAAAGGCATGCTGTGTTTTGTAGGGATTCCCTTGTGGTTTCTGTAGGGAGGGCGTGAGATGCTACTGTCCCTCCACTAAGTCTACTTCCCAACTACTATGTGCATGATTATATTGGCTGCAAGGTGTTGTTTCTTGGATGAAATATGTCTAAATATTTTGTGGCTATGTGGCAAGATTTCCTTATTAAAAGGTGGCAATTTCTTGGCTAATTTTGGTTGAATTTTTTGTGGCTATATTGCATGCTTTGGTAGGTGCAAGGTGGTTGCAATTTGTGGCCAATGCGGTATGCTATGTGGCTGCAACTTTATATGCAATGTGGCATGCTTTGGTAGGTGCAAGATGGCTGTAATTTTGTGGGCAATGTGGCATGCTATGTGGCTATAACTTTGTAGGAAATGCGGCATGCTATGTGGCTGTAACTTTATGGTACTACTTGGCAGCTCCTTAGTTGTTTTATATTGTCTTAATTTACTACTAATCCTAGATTAGTAATATCTTAAAAAGGTATTTGTATCTTCTCCCCATCTATTATGCTCCTAAGAATTTTATTTATATGATTCATAATTAACTGTATGTCACCTATTTTATAAATGCCTTATTATTTACCTAACGAAGCATTTCAATTATTTGTTGTATGTATTTTCTACTTATTCTTAGATTTATCTAGCTTTATTAGAGACTTGGGATGTTATAGTTTCTACCACATATTCTAGTGCCATTGTTATCTAATTACTTGCCTTTTGGATTGCATGAAGTTGGGAACCCAATTAGAAGAAAATCCACACTTCTTTTTGCCCTATTCAAGGAGTGCACACCAAGTGTTTGCCAAAAAGCCCCAGTGGATTACAAACAATTAGATATCTCCCAAGACTTCACAACTAAGCTTCTATAAGAGAAAGAAATGATAAGAAGATCATCCCTTATTTGACATGAGAGTATTTGTGAATGAGGTAGTTTATTAGCACCACATTAAAGTGGTAAAAATCTTCATTACAGATGCAGGACTACCCAACTAGGACAACATTCTCCAAATAAATTATCAAATATTCTGCAAGCACCTAAAGCCTAGAGTCAACCTAATAGTGCAAGAATTTTATTATAATGCCACAGTGAATGAACATCACATGGCACAGGTGTCATGACTCCATTTTTTTATATAAGTTTATACACTCATGAAGTCACTACAAACTATTACTAAACCACTTTATTTTATGATAATTAATTTCCTTAATTCAAAACAGTCATAACAGAGATCAAATGGCATAATTCTACCATTAATTAACATCAATGTTGTCATAAGTATGTATACACATCATAGTGTCCCAACTGTTACCTGTAATACACAAAACCAAGAGGATACCTGAATACTGTGCCTAAAATAATACAGTTAGCATCCGGGTATTGTTAGTCAAAAGAATATCCATATACAAATGATTAAGCATATATATACATGCCTATGCCCTAATTGTCCATGTCAGTCTTATTCGGGGACATAGGTGTGGGTGACGGCACTGCCACTGAGATATTAGCTAACTCGACTATAGATACATAATTAATTACTAGTATTTGCCCAAAATAGGTTATCTTTATCCAGCGTACACTAGAAATCAAGTTCATAGAGAATATATGAATAATGTCTCTAATTATATGAGCATAACATAGAAATATAGTGAGAATTTAAATTTCCAGTAGGTTCAACAATAAATCAAAATCATCAAATGTATAATTCATCATGTCATGTTCAGCTGTATAAGCTACAAAATTGATCGGGCCATAACAATGTACTGTCTATCCATGTACATGAAAATCATGCAAGCATGACAGATATGGCATAAATATTTTTATCATAGGCACGTCACAATATTCTATACATAATCTCAAGCTCACGTCTTTCTTTTTAACAAATAGTACAAGGGCTCCCTAGGGTGATACACTGCGTTTGATAAATTGCTTCTTCAATAATTCTTCCAACTACTTCTTAAGCTCCTCCATTGAGGACATTCTATAAGGTGGAATGAATATAGGTCCCGTCCCCGATAGTAGGTCAATAGAGAAATCTATCTTTCTCTCGAGAGGTAAGGTTGAGATTTTTGGTGGAAATACTTTAGGAATTTCATTGGCTATTGAGATTTTTTAGCTATAATTATTATGTTAACCATTTATTTTAATTCCATACAGATAATTCCCAGAAATTAAAATACAGAAGCTATCCTAACATATTCTTCCCTGATGAACCATTTTTCTGACCTTTGAGTACTAATCAGACGATATCTACCTCATATGGACTCCAAATTGGATGATTCCAGTGGCAAAAATCCGTGACACATATATCTTTAATTCTTATGTTAACCATTTATTTTAATTCCCTACAGATAATTCCCATAAATTAAAACACAGAAGCTATCCTAACATATTCTTCCCTGATGAACCATTTTCTGACCTTTGCTTACTAATCAGCCCATATCTACCTCATATGGACTCCAAATTCAATGATTCCAATGGTTAAATATCAGTGACACATAAATATTTAATTCTTATGTTAACCAATTATTTTAATTCCCTACAGATAATTCTCAGAAATTAAAACACAGAAGCTATTCTAACATATTCTTCCCTGATGAACCATTTTCTGACCTTTGCTTAGTAATCGGATCATATTTACCTCATATGGACTCCAAATTGAATGATTCCAGTGGATAAAAATTTGTGACACATATATCTTTAATTCTTATGTTAACCATTTATTTTAATTGCCCACAGATAATTCCCTAAAATTAAAACACAGAAGCTTAAAATTTTGCCACCCATAGCCATACCTATGCAAAACTTTCTATACCAACCTAAGTATTCAAACATACATCACATCAAAGATCAATATGTAACATGATATAGCAACATCCATGACCAATCATCAAAGTTCTAAGATCAAAATCGCATATAAATATTATAAGTTTCAAAAGTTTTCTTCAAAAAGAAATATTGTTAAACTTACCTGGAGCACTTAGTCCCCTAGACTTCTCCTTCCTCTTTCTTCCTTTCTTCCTCTCCTTTCCTCACTCTACCTTGCTTCTATTTTTCCTCTCCCTCACTTGGACGAAATTATAATGTTTTAAGGGTGGGTTTTCTTATATAGACCACCAAATAATTCACCTTTCTTGATCATGGGTCTATCTTATCACAATTAGATTACACTTGGTTGAATTTTTGGAAAACAAACAACTTATGTTCTTGTCTTCCTCTTCCTTAGTCAAGATATGCATAGGAAAAGGAGATTTGTATTTTGAAAATTATGATAATATGTTCTTAAGATATGGGACAAGGTCCCTTTGATTTAGGGATTCATTTCCATTTTCTTTTGTCTTAAACAAGTATGATAGGTTTGCCTTTTTAGGTGGCAAATTTCTAGCCCTTGAATCTCTATTTTTTGGTTGATATTATTTGTGTCGGATAGGAATGGTTTTTCCTAATACCATGTATTATCATACCACTTGCTAAAATTATGAGTGTAGGATATAGATGATTTTGTCCTAAAACCTTGTATTATCATGCCACTTGCCAAAATTATGAATGTAGAATCACACCACTTGCTAAATTTTTGTCTTAATGCCATGTAACCTAATCTTTATTATTATTACATTATTATATCATCACCTAATTTATTTTATTTTATTTTTCCTCTTGGATTTGGGCTTATTCCTACCCATTTTCTTTGCTTTGGATAAAATTCTACCTTTCTTGGAGGGCTTAGTCACATTTTCATAATTTTTGGGCTATTGGTCCAATTACTATATCCTAGTCCAAGTCTATGTTTTATTTCTTGCTTAGGTTATCCAATAGGCTTGCTAGAAACTTATGTGAAGTGGAAAAACTCTATATGAAGTGTCCATAGGTAAAAGCCCAATGTATGGGTAAAGATTTTAAACTTAGTAACTCTAATTCTTGAATTAGGAAAAATTACCCTAATCCAATGTTCTTGAAATTTTAATACATTTACTTGTTTCTAAAAAATTATCTTCCTTATCCAATAATTTTGCATCTCTTTAGTATGTTATTTCTAATTGTTTTTCCTATTAGGTTTTCCCTCTTTATTTGTTATCTTAATGTTAGAAACATTTTCTATGCATATTCATAAGGTGAAGAATTTCTAAGGATTATATTTCCTTAGATATCTAAAATATTGTCTAATAAATTTTATTTCCTTAATTAAATATTTATGTACTTTTGTCAATAAAAGAAATGAAATTAGGGATATTACAATATTGATGTTTTCCCACATATTCTTCTTATATAAAGGAATAACTAGCACCTGAATCAAATAATACCACAAAAGCATACCCACGAATGTAGTACGTACCTTGTATCATCTTCGAGGATTAGACTGCTTCGTTACCACTTAGGGTGAAAACTCTTCCTTTTACCTATGACATCTGCTTTGACTGCTTCCCTATATTTTATGGACAACTATTCAAGAAGTATCCTTTTTGTCCATATTTGTAGCATACTTCTTGTCCTACATAACATGGTTGGTTCTCGTGCAAATGCCTACACTTGGTGCACTTGGTTACAGATAAGTCTAGCTAAAATGGCCTGAAATTCATAGCTGGAGGTCTTTTACCATTTCAATTTCCTTTACTTCTAATATTTCGTTAGGAATTATACATCCCCTTCTTCCTTTTCTAGAAGTTTTGTCTTTGCTTGTTGTCTTCCACAGCCTTCAAATTTTTTTCAAGGAGTCTGCACTTGTTGATTAGAGGCACAAACTCTCTAATTTCCACTTCTACCACCGCGTTTTTGATCTTTGGATTCAACCCTACTTTGAATTTCATTGCTTTCTATGCCTCATCAGAGTTATACTTCAGGTAAGAGGAGAATTTGGATAGTTCTTTAAATTTGGCAATATATTGGTCCACAGTCATATTGCCTTACTTGAGCTGAAGGAACTCAATTTCCTTCTCTGCCAATATAGTATTGAGAAAATATTTCTCTAAGGTGTCCTGGAATACTTGCCATGAAATTTGCCTTTGCTAACGAATTAACAGTTCTTTAGCTCCACGCCACCAATGTTTTGCTTCATCCTTTAGCATATATGTAGCAAAAATAAATTTTGCTTATCGGTGCAACCCAGTACTTCAAAGATTTTCTCCAACTCCATTATCCACCATTCAGCTACGGTTGGCTCATAGCTGCTTTGAAAAGAAGGTGGCCTACTCCTTAAGAACTCATATAATCTGTTATCATTCCCAGCCATTTTGTTGTTCATACCGTTCTCACCATTATAATTATTATTGTTTTGAAGATGCTATAAGATTTGGTTGATGGCTGTAACTAGGTTTCGAATCACTACAGTTAATTTGTGTAGGGTTTCTTCTGCGTTGTTCACTGGATTCCTCCTTGGTGGTGTTATATCTTACTGTGGCAAAAACATAATTACATTACTATTGAGGTGATCAGGCTTAATAGTTAATTCACAAATATTTAATAGTAGTCATAACACCACCTCGGAATATAGATAGGAAACACTAATAATTTTTTACCTATATGTAAACATTGATTCCAGACACAACAAGGCCACATTCCTATTCAAGACACTCTAAGATCAATTTAGATAACCATCCACCCACTGGCCATTTAGAATCTACATGCTCTGATACCAACTATATAATGACTATATTTTTTAATACAAGTTTATACGTTCATGAAGTCACTACAAACTATTACTAAACCTCTTTATTTTATGATAATTATACTATTAATTAACATCAATACTGTCATAAGTTTTTATATGCATCATAGTGTCTTGGGTGTTAGCTGTAATACACAAAAGTAGGAGGACAATTGAACACTATGCCCAAAATAATACAGTCAGCATCCAGGAATGGTTAGTAAAAAGAATACCTATATACAAAAGATTAAGCATATATTTACATGTCTTAGCCTTAATCGTCCATGTCAGCCTCGTCTGGAGACATTGGTGTGGGTGGTGGCTGTAACATCCCTAATTTCGTTTCTTTTATTGATAAAGGTACATAAAAAATATAATTAAGGAAATAAAATTTATTAGACAATATTTTAGATATATAAGGAAATATAGTCTTTAGAAATTCTTCACCTTATGTATATGCATAGAAAATGTTTCTAACATTAAGAGAACAAATAAGGAAGGAAAACCTAATAGGAAAGAAATTAGAAATAACATACTAAAGAGATGGAAAATTCTTGGATAAGGAAGATAAATTTTTAGAAACAAGTAATTGTCTTAAAATTTCAAGAACATTGAATTAGGGTAATTTTTCCTAATTCAAGAACTAGAGTTACTAAGTTTAAAATCTTTACCCATACATTGGGCTTTTACCTATGGACACTTCATATAGAGTTTTTCCACTTCACATAAGTTTCTAGCAAGCCATTGGATAACCTAAGCAAGAAATAAAACATAGACTTGGACTAGGATATAGTAATTGGACCAATAGCCCAAAATATGAAAATGTGACCAAGCCCTCCAAGAAAGGTAGAATTTTATCCAAACCAAAGAAAATGGGTAGGAATAAGCCCATAATGGGTAGGAATAAGCCCAAATCCAAGAGGAAAAATAAAATAAAATAAATTAGGTGATGATATAATAATGTAATAATAAAGATTAGGTTACATGGCATTAAGACAAAAATTTAGCAAGTGGTGTGATTCTACATTCATCATTTAGGCAAGTGGCATGATAATAAAAAGCTTTAGGACAAAAACATCTATATCCTACACTCATAATTTTAGCAAGTGGTATGATAATACATGGCATTAGGACAAAACTTTCCTATCCCACACAAATAATATCAACCAAATAATGGAGATTCAAGGGCTAAAATTTTGCCACCTAAAAAGGCAAACCTATCATACTTGTTTAAGACAAAAGAAAATGGAAATGAATCCCTAAATCAAAGGGACCTTGTCCCTTATCTTAAGAACATATCATCATAATTTTCAAAATACAAATCTCCTTTTCCTATGCATATCTTGACTAAGGAAGAGGAAGACAAGAACATAAGTTGTTTGTTTTCCAAAAATTCAACAAAGTGTATCTTAATTGTGATAAGGTAGACCCATGATCATGAAAGGTGAATTATTTGGTGGTCTATATAAGAAAACCCACCCTTACAACATTATAATTTCGTCCAAGTGAGGGAGAGAAAAAATAGAAGCAAGGTAGAGTGAGGAAAGGAGAGGAAGAAAGGAAGAAAGAGGAAAGAGAAGTCTAGGGGACTAAGTGCTCCAGGTAAGTTTAACAATATTTCTTTTTGAAGAAAACTTTTGAAACTTATAATATTTATATGAGATTTTGATCTTAGAACTTTGATGATTGGTCATGTATGTTGCTATATCATGTTACATATTGATCTTGCATGTGATGTATGTTTGAATACTTAGGTTGGTGTAGATAGTTCTGCATGGGTATGGCTATGGGTGGCAGAATTTTAAGCTTCGGTGTTTTAATTTCTGGGAATAATCTATAAGGAATTAAAATCAATGGTTAAAAAAAGAATTAAAGATCTATGTGTCACGGATTTTTAGCCACTGGAATCATTCAATTTGGAGTCCATATGTGGTAGAAATGATCCGATTAGTAAGCAAAGGTCAGAAAATGGTTCATCAGGGAAGAATATGTTAGGACAACTTCTGTATTTTAATTTCTAGGAATTATCTGTATGTAATTAAAATAAATGGTTAACATAATAATTATAACTATCTGTGTCATGGATTTTTAGCCACTAGAATCATTCAATTTGGAGTCCATATGTGGAAGATGTGGTCCGATTAGTAACAAGGGTCAGAAAATGTTTCATCAGGGAAGAATATGTTAGGACAGCTTCTGTATTTTAATTTCTGGGAATTATCTGTAAGGAATTAAAATAAATGGTTAAGATATGAATTATAGCTATGTGTGTCATGGATTTTTAGCCACTTGAATAATTCAATTTGGAGTCCATATGAGGAAGATATGAGCAGATTAGTAGTCAAAGGTCAGAAAATGGTTCATCAGTGAAGATTATGTTAGGACAGCTTCTGTATTTTATTTTCTGGGAATTATCTGTATGAAATTAAAATAAATGGTTAACATGATAATTATAGCTATGTGTGTCATGGATTTTTAGCCACTGGAATAATTCAATGTGGAGTCCATATGAGGAAGATATGAGCAGATTAGTAGTCAAAGGTCAAAAAATAGTTCATCAGGGAAGACTATGTTAGGACAGCTTCTGTATTTTAATTTCTGGGAATTATCTTTATGGAATTAAACTAAATGGTTAACATAAGAATTATAGCTATGTGTGTCATGGATTTTTAGCCACTGGAATCATTCAATTTGGAGTCCATATGAGGAAGATATGAGCTTATTAGTAGTCAAAGGTCAGAAAATGGTTCATCAGGGAAGAATATGTTAGGATAGCTTCTGTATTTTAATTTCTGGGAATTATCTGTATGGAATTAAAATAAATAGTTAACATAAGAATTATAGATATGTATGTAACGGATTTTTAGCCACTGGAATTACTCAAGTTGGAGTCCATATGAGGTAGATATGGTCCGATTAGTAGGTAGAGGTCAGAACCTATCTGAGAAGAAGTAACCTATACATTTAGGGAGTAATATCACCTTGATTTCTTAATATTTTGCTACAATGTTCAACATAATAGTTTTAGATAATTGTTTTATCTTGAAATTGACACCAAGATCACCTACATCAGAGTTAAATTGAGGGAGTTATGCTTTGATTAGTAAGAGAAGGTTAGATAGGATGAAAACCTGCATCAAGAAAATAAAGAAATAAAATTAGTATTTAAAAAAGAAGATGAATCTTAATAAATGACTAGTATAGCGATAGCCATTGCCATTGTATGAACTTCTTACAATCTTAAGTGTAAAATTTTGACATGGAAATATTTTATAAAGTGATATTTGAAATGGTTATCTTCATGGCATGATTACCAATGAATTTTGGTAATAATTATATTTTGATGAACATACTTGTTATTGAAAGCATATTTTTGGCTATCATTGTGAAAAGAAAAGAAATGAGCAAGGTCACATGGCAATCCGTGTGGTGCACCAGTAGGGGACGCCCTACCAACGGTTATGATTATGATTATGAGAAAAGAAAGAGAAAGTGTGCCATGTCAGACGGAGCGAGAAAAGCCCGTACCGGAGAGTAGAGGATACTCACCCTGACCGGGGTAGCTTGAAATGAGAATAAGTTGTTGGCCATCATATGACATTCTAAAAATAGTTATTCCTGTCATACATAATATTACTGTTTGATTCTTATGTGCATAGATATAATGCATTCATGTGACCAAAGATATTTTCTGTAGTTTATACAGCTGAACAAGATGTGATGAGCTAAATTGATGATGATTTATTGTTGAACTTACTGGGATTTAATTCTCACTATATTTCCATATCATGTTCAAAAAATTAGTTATGCAAATTTTTCTATAGCTCTGGCTTTTAGTGCACGTTGGATCGAGTACTTTATGTTGGGCAGATCCCAGAAGCAAATAAAATGTTTTTGGTCAAGTTGGCTTAGATCCTGGTGAAGGTGCAACCACCCGCACCTGTATCTCCAGAATTGGTCAACCAGAATAAATAAGATGTAGATTTTATGTGTTTGATATATTGTACGTATGTTTTGATTAATGACATGTATGTGAACTCTGTATTATATAAATTAAATAAATGTTATATTGAGTTAAGTTGTAACGAGGTAATAACTTCATGGTATTTTTTTTTTAAAAAAATTGATACTTAAATGGAGTTGTTACATAATTGGTATCAGAGAAGGTCGATCCTAGATGGCCAGTGGGTGGATGGTTATCTGAATCATCTTATAGTATCTTGAGTATGTTGTGGTTGTGCTGTGTAGGGGATTAGTGATTCATATAGGTAAGAAATTACTAGTGTTTCCTATCTATATGCCGAGGTGGTGTTATGACTGCTATTAAATATTTTTGAAGTAACTATTGGGCTTGATCACCTCAATAGCAGCATAACTTTGTTTTTGCCATAGTAGGAAATGGCAACACCAAGGAGGAATCCAACAACCAGTGCAGAGGAAACCCTGCACAACCTGGCCATGGCAATTCGAGACCAAGTCATGACCACCGACCAAATTTTACAACATCTCCAGAATGCTAATAACACAAATGTTGAGAATGGTGCTAACAACCGGATGGCTGGAAAAGATAATGGCATATCCGAGTTCCTGAGGACTAGACCACCTTGTTTCCAAGGTGGCTATGACCCAACGGTAGCCGAAAGGTGGATTAGGGAATTAGAGAAAATCTTTGAAGTGATGGGCTGTACTGAAGAGCAGCAAATTATTTTTGCTGCATACATGTTAAAGGATGAAGCAGAATACTGGTGGCGTGGAGCTAAAGAACTTTTAGCTCATCAGGGAAGACAGATCACCTGGCAAGTGTTCAAGGACATTTTTTTTGAAAAGTACTTTCCAAGTACTGTACGGGCAGAGAAAGAGATCGAATTTCTCTAACTCAGGCAAGGCAGCATGACCGTGGACCAGTATATCGCAAGGTTCGAGGAGCTGTCTAAGTTCTCCTCTTATTTACGATATAATCTAGATGAAGCATGGAAGGCGGTTAAGTTTGAAGCGGGACTAAACCCGAAGATAAAGAATGCTGTTATAGCTATGGAGATCAGGGATTTTGTACCTCTGATAAATAAATCCAGACTCTTGGAAAAGAGTTTAAAGGCAGTGGAGGACGAAAAGCAAAGGCGAAACCTATGGAAAAGGAAGAAAAATTTTCCCAACCCTGGAAAGAACGTGAGAAGAAGTGGATATGGAGCTGGTAAGAGGCCATTGATTACGGGTCCTAGGCCTTTTCAACAAGACCTTGCCTCAATCGAGTGTGCTAAGTGCGGACACATGCATGGTAACCGGCCATGCTACATGGGACAAGATGTCTGCTTCAATTACGGACAAAAGGGACATTTTGCGAAAAGCTGCCCACAGAATGTGGGGAAGCAGCCAGAACAGAGGCCTCAGGTGAAAGGAAGGGTTTTCACCCTGAGCGGCCAAGAGGCAGCCCAATCTTCTGAAATGATTCAAGGTACATGCTATATTTATGGATTTGCTCTTATGGTGTTATTTGACTCTGGTGCTAGTCATTCATTTATATCGGAAGAATGTATTAGGAAGTTTCAGTTCCCTATTTCTGAAACTCCCTATGAGCTATCCGTAGTAACCCCTACAGGGGAACGGATATTAACTTCCTCTGTATGTAAGGACTGTCAAGTCACCATCCAGGAGAGAACTTTTTCTGTAGACCTCGTCTGTTTACCTTTAAGAGGTATTTAGGTCATTCTTGGGTTAGACTGGATGTTTAGAAATCGAGTCTTGTTGAATTTTTGTAACAAGACCGTTGAATTTCTACCTTCTACTTCGAAAGAGGAGGTCCAGTTATTGATGCTAAATGCCAATCAAGTTAATAGGGAGTTGAAGAATGGAGTACTTGGATACATTCTCTTGTATTTATCAAACTTAGAAGTCGAATCGAAGCTTGATGAAATCCCAATAGCCAATGAGTTTCCTGAAGTATTTCCATCAGATATTCCAAGCTTACCTCCCAAGAGAGAGATAGAGTTCTCTATTGATCTCCTACCTGGGACAGGGCCTATCTCTATTGCACCATATCGAATGGCCTCGAAGGAACTACAAGAACTAAAGAAACAGTTGGAGGAACTATTAGACAAGCAATTCATTAGACCGAGTGTATCACCTTGGGGAGCTCTTGTATTATTTGTTAAGAAGAAAGACGGGAGCTTGAGACTATGCATAGATTACAGACAGCTGAATAAGGTGACTATAAAAAATAAGTACCCTCTCCCTAGGATAGATGACTTATTGGATCAATTGAAGGGTGCCTCCATCTTTTCTAAAATTGACTTGAGGTCAGGATATCATCAGATTAGGATTAAGGAGGAGGACGTACCAAAAACTGCCTTCAGGACTAGGTATGGGCACTATGAGTTTCTCGTAATGCCCTTCGGGTTGACGAATGCACCTGTAATTTTCATGGATTACATAAATCGAATTTTTTGACCCTACCTAGATCAATTTGTTGTAGTGTTCATTGATGACATCTTGATATATTCTAAGATTGAGAAAGAACATGAACAACATCTCCAAATCGTGCTGCAAGTGCTGAAACAGAAAAAGTTATATGCCAAAATGGAGAAGTGTGAATTTCGGCTGTCAGAGGTGAAGTTAAAATAAATGGTTAACATAAGAATTATAGCTATGTATGTCATGTATTTTTAGCCACTGGAATGATTCAATTTGGAGTCCATATGAGGAAGATATGAGCAGATTAGTAGTCAAAGGTCAGAAAATGGTTCATCAGGGAAGATTATGTTAGGATAGCTTCTGTATTTTAATTTCTGGGAATTATTTGTATGGACTTAAACTAAATGGTTAACATAAGAATTATAGCTATGTGTGTCATGGATTTTTAGCCACTGGAATCATTCAATTTGGAGTCCATATGAGGATGATATGAGCTTATTAGTAGTCAAAGGTCAGAAAATGGTTCATCAGGGAAGAATATGTTAGGATAGCTTCTGTATTTTAATTTCTGGGTATTATCTGTATGGAATTAAAATACATAGTTAACATAAGAATTATAGATATGTATGTCACGGATTTTTAGCCACTGGAATCACTCAATTTGGAGTCCATATGAGGTAGATATGGTCCGATTAGTAGGTAGAGGTCAGAACCTATCTGAGAAGAAATAACCTATACATTTAGGGAGTAATATCACCTTGATTTCTTAATATTTCGCTACAATGTTCAACATAATAGTTTTAGATAATTGTTTTATCTTGAAATTAACACCAAGATCACCTACATCAGAGTTAAATTGAGGGAGTTATGCTCTGATTAGTAAGAGTAGGTTAGATAGGATGAAAACCTGCATCAAGAAAATAAAGAAATAAAATTAGTATTTAAAAAAGAAGATGAATCTTAATAAATGACTAGTATAGCCATAGCCATTGCCATTGTATGAACTTCTTACCATCTTAAGTGTAAAATTTTGACATGGAAATATTTTATAAAGTGATATTTGAAATGGTTATGTTCATGGCATGATTACCAATGATTTTTGGTAATAATTATATTTTGATGAACATACTTGTTATTGAAAGCATATTTTTGGCTATCATTGTGAAAAGAAAAGAAATGAGCATGGTCACATGGCAATCCGTGTGGTGCACCAGTAGGGGACGCCCTACCAACGGTTATGATTATGATTATGAGAAAAGAAAGAGAAAGTGTGCCATGTCGGACGGAGCGAGAAAAGCCCGTACCAGAGAGTAGAGAATACTCACCCTGACCGGGGTAGCTTGAAATGAGAATAAGTTGTTAGCCATCATATGATTTTCTAAAAATAATTATTCCTGTCATACATATTATTACTGTATGATTCTTATGTGCATAGATATAATGCATTCATGTGACCAAAGATATTTTCTGTAGTTTATACAGCTGAACATGATGTGATGAGCTAAATTGATGATGATTTATTATTGAACTTACTGGGATTTAATTCTCACTATATTTCCATATCATGTTCAGAAAATTAGTTATGCAGATTTTTCTATAGCTCTGGCTTTTAGTGCACGTTGGATCGAGTACTTTATGTTGGGCAGATCCCAGAAGCAAATAAAATGTTTGTGGTCAAGTTGGCTTAGATCCCGGTGAAGGTGCAACCACCTGCACCTGTATCTTCGAAATTGGTCAACCAGAATAAATAAGATGTAGATTTTATGTGTTTGATATGTTGTACGTATGTTTTGATTAATGACATGTATGTGAACTCTGTATTGTATAAATTAAATAAATGTTATATTGAGTTAAGTTGTAACGAGGTAATAACTTCATGGTATGTAAAAAAAAAATTGATACTTAAATGGAGTTGTTACAGTGGCACCTCCATTGTGATTTCAACTAAATCGACCATAGATAGATAATTAATTATTAGGATCTGCCCAAAATAGGGTATCTCTATCTAGTGTACACTAAAAATCAACTTCATAGAGAATATTTGCGTAATGTCTCTATTTATTTGAACATAACATGGAACTATATTGAGAATTTAAATTCCCAATAGATTCAACAATAAATCAAAATCATCACATATATAATTCATCATGTCATGTTCAGTTGTATAAGCTACAAAAATTTATCAGGCCATAGCAATGTGCTGTATATCCATGTACATGAAAATAATGCAGGCATGACAGATATGTCATAAATAATTTTATCATAGGCATGTCACAATAAACTTTTTGGGCATATTTGGGCTATTAACTAATCTCATCAATTACTTTTCTTTTCAGTCAAGGTGATTATGCTTCTCTCGCTCTACTTACTTCTGAATGTGCTTTTCTCACTTCGTTTAGACATAACACAAATCTTTCTTTTCTCATAGCCGTGAATAGGGCATCCACTATCTGGTATACGAAACACGAAAAGCCATGTGACCCTTTTCATTTCTTTTCTTTTTCTCATTAATAGCTAAGATATGATATCTATAACATCATATGCCCACATGCCACAAAATTTTATATCAAATCATCAACATCTCATATATCATTCACATAGTCATGTGAAAATCATATGCTTAGGATGGTAAAGAATTCATTCAATGGTTATGGCCAAGGCAAAATTTCTTCAAAATTTGATTTATTTACACATCTCACTTCATAACCTTTCTTCTAAATTATTCTTCTTAGTAGTTTAGTACCTCCTGATTTTCTCGGTATCTTCTTACTTTTTATTTCCTTTCTTCTTCTTATTTCTTTTCATCTTGGCATATGTTATTATCTTGCTCTTCTTCTTATTTCTTTCAATCCAAATTTTTTACTTCTTTATTTTAGCTATAACTTTACTAATTGCTCCTAGATCTTAAATCTCCATTAAAGACTTATGATCTCATTCTTTTATTTGTTAGAGTAGTGTAAGAATTTCTTACTTACATGAAGCTTTCCTTTACCATTTTTCCTTTCTTACTAGTTAACATGATTTTAATAGCTCTTCTATACTATTTATTTTTATTACACTATCTAGCCATTTTCTTTACTTAATTTCAATAGCTACACTTAAGAATTTTTGGGTCTCCAATATTTTGGCCACAAGTTCATCCCCTAACTAGTTTTCTTTGAAATTTTAGCTTCATCCATTCTTAACCTCTTACATATTTTATCATATAAGTCACTTCTAAGCCATTACCCCATCTTCAACTCTTACTAAACTTTCTTGCATATTGATCCTAACCTATTTTATCATTCATTTTTACAAGTAATAGAATTTTCCAGCAAGTGTACATAAAAAGAACTCCAAAACCAAAAGCTCCACCTAAGGTTATATTTTAGACTTTTTGCCTATAAATTTCAGCTACATAAAATATACCCTTAGTTATTTGACTCTTTCATTTATTATTCTTATCAAGTTTCATTTTTCCTTAAACAAAAATTTATATATAGGTGACATTTTAGAATCACCATTTACTTCAAGTATTTGACAATTTTTTTTCTTTTCCAATCATGTTAACTTGTAAGTTTACCCTAGACTAAGGTTTGATATTATCTTATTTTTCTACCACATCAACTAATCTTTTCTTTCTAATCTTATCATCTTTTCACACTTTATTTGTCTCAAAGTCTAGATTTTTCCGGCAAGCCCATGGAAAGCCTCAAGCCAAAATTTCCTCCCTTGCATTCCAAAGTATCTAGCTTACACATCTTCCTTCCAACACACTCATCATTGCATTAACATTTATGGGCCAAAATTACTTAAAGAAAAAATATAATCATCCTAAAAAATCACGCCACCCTTAGCCATGCCATGTAAGAAATTTAAAACCAATCCAAGCAAGATATAGAGACATCCATGGCCAAACATCAAGAGTATCAAATATTAAAAACTTTATGAAAGTCTTAGGATCAAAGTCCCATATAAATTTTACAAAGTTTCAATGTTCTTCTTTAAACAAAATATTGCTAAACCTACCTATAACTCTTTCCAAAACTTGGCTAGCTAGCTTTCCTTCTTTCTCCCTTCCTTAGGATGGCGTAATCTTCTCCCCCCTTTTGCTATTCTAGTAGCATAATCAAGGGGAAGAAGGTGAGTTCTAAGACCTAAAGATAAAGAGAAAGAAGAGACTAGGATGATGGTCTACTTCCTTACCTTGCACTCTTGATTCTTCCACACCTTCCTCTTCCTTTCCTTTCCTTCCTTTCCTTAAAAATTCAGTCTTCCCTTCTCCTTAGCTTGGATGAAGAGTGCTCCTAATGTGGGTAAGAATATTTAAAAATTTCTTTGTAGTCATGTGGTCAAATTTCTTCCTACCGTGAGGTCAATTGTTTTACTTATGGGGCACTTAATAGAGGTGTCATTATAGCTCATCATGGTTCCATGTAGGGTTATGTAAGGTTTTGGTTTTCTCCCCCTTTCCCTTAGATGAAATGTTGATAAAAGGGAAATTTGAGTGTTTAGTGGTTATATTTTATGCCCTAATTCATAGTAAACTTGTGGTTATTTCTCTGCTTTTGGTTATACTTTGCTCTGGATACTACTTTGGTTTGTTTTATGTTTATAGGAGAGCAAAAGAGGCCAAGAAGCAAGGGAAAACAATCATGAGAGGAGCCATATGGACTTGGAATATGCTAAGGAGAAAGCAAGTAGGCAACACACCAAAAATTGGCAAGAAAGGAGTATGGCAGCCCCCAACACGGCCAGGCCGTGCTCTGTGCGAAAGATGTAGAAAATTTCCAGAATCTAGCACGAAGCATGACCATGCTTCGTGTCCATATACCACGTGATTTTTAGGGTTTTGGGTAACCAAGTTGATACATATGCATAGGGAAAGGTAGAGGAACACATTGAGATGCATTCAGACCTAGAGAGACATCTTAGACTCAGTTTTTAGGCTTAGAAAACACTCGTAGATTAGGTTTTTACTTGAATCATTGTTGATTTTATGTTCTAGAGTAGGATTTAGAGCATTTGAAGGTTGTATTTCATCTTTACTTTTCTACAAACCAGGTTACATCTTTCTACTTTAATTCTCTACTTTTATTTCTACTTCTTCTCTTTAGATTGTACTGAATTTGAATGGTTTACTTAATAGATATGAATTTGATTTCTGTTTCTATGATGTGTGAGTAGATTTGATCTAGGGTTTCGGTAAACCCACTTGTGATATGATGATACTATGATGTTGAATTGAATGTTGGAACTCTAATTGTGATCACTTCTGGATTAATTAGGATTAACTATTATATGCATGAATAAGAGTTGGTAGAATGCCTGATCACCAATCTATGACGTCTTAGGTATTTAATTGATGAACCGAAAGTTGAAAATTAAAACCCGAACCTAATAGTTAATTAGGGATATCTGAATCACGAAAGTAGTTTAAGATTCTCTAGGAATGAATCAATTAGTGGGCAAGAGAAAACCGATTAATTGACTTCCATGGTTGGCATAGAGCTCAATGGACCTAGGTTGAACTAAGAACCACGAAAGTAGGCAATTGGATCAACCTAGGTATGATTAGTAATGCTTGAAAGAGGTTGCTAATTAATTAAGGCTAAACCATCCCCAATTACCTAGATAATTGCAATTAGAGGTACAAGTTGAATGTTGAATATCTTAAGTGTGGTGAACCCTAACCCTAGGCTTTTGTTAATTAAATCCTTAATTTACTTAATTGTGACAAACTCTCCATTGAATTACATCAATTTAGATAGCATATTTCGCATCATTCTAGTAATTGACATTGTTCTCTGTGGGATACGACCCATACTCACCGGACTAGCTACAGCTACGCTGTGTGCTTTCGATTAATTATAAAACAGACACAACAAAAAGTTTTTGGCGCTGTTGCCGAGGAATAATAGTCAATATTGGATATATTACGAAATTGCTAGACTAGATCTTTTTTTTCTGCATAATTTTATCTTGCTGATTTTTGCCTCTTTTCTTCCTTTATAGGTGTGTTTCTCTTTTATGCAAAGAGAATGCGAATTCGTTGCTGAATTTGATCAAAAATTGAACGCACACTACGAAGGATAAGAAGAAGACAACAACAAGAAAATTCTGCACCTACCATGGCGAAGAGAGATAACCGATCTCTTAAGGATTTTACCGCCCCGGATACTCTTGGCCTGAATCCAAGTATCGTAAGAGCAGTTGTTGAGGCCAACAACTTTGAGCTGAAGCATTCTTTTTTGTAGATGGTTCAGCAGAATCAATTTGGAGGGTCACCTACTGAAGACCCTAATCTCCTTCTTTCAGTGTTTTTGGAGTACTGTGACACATTGAAGCTGATTGAAGTATCTTCTGATGCCATTAAACTGAGGTTGTTCCTTTTCTCTCTGAGGGACAAGGCCTGTGCATGGTTGCATTCTCTTCCATCAAGGTCAATAACTACATGGTAGCAGCTTTTTCAAGCTTTCTTGGCCAAATATTTCCCACCAAGTAAGACATCTCACGTTAGGAATAAGATCACTACCTTTCCTCAAAAAGATAGGGAGTCACTATTTAAGGCTTAGGAGAGATTTAAAGAGCGCCTCAGAATATGCCCACACCATGGGTTTGACAAGTGGCTTATAGTCCATACATTCTACAATGGATTGATTTACAGCACCCGTATGTCTGTGGATGCTACAGCTGGAGGAGCTACTATGAAAAAAATAGTTGATGAGGCATACGAGTTAATTGAAGATATGGCTCAAAATCACTACTCCTGGTCTAGTGAGAGGCAACCAAGAAAAGCAGCAGGTATGTATGAAGTAGATGCTTTTAATCATCTCACTTCTAAAGTTGATGCATTATTTCAAAAGTTGGATAAATTGAGCATCAATGCTGTTGGTTCTTCTTCATCTTCTACATGTGAGATCTGTGGGTGTGTTGGCCATGTGGCCAGTGATTGTCAACTTGGAAATTCTGCACCTCAGGATTGTGAACAGGTGAACTTTGTGAACAATAATCAGAAAAATAATCCCTACAGCAACACCTACAATCCAAGTTGGAGGAACCACCCGAATCTTTCATACAAGCCTAATGTGAATTAGCCTCAGAATAATTTTAGGCAACCTCTTGGGTTCCAAAATTAGAGGCCATTCAATCCTCCACCTCAGCCTAAGTCAAATTTGGAGGCTCTGATGAAAAATTTCATCACCACACAGAGTAAACAGAATGATGAATTTAGAGCCCAGAACCACTTGATGAATGAGGCCATAAAGGATTTAGCCTTTAAAGTTGACTCGCTTGCTACTCATAGCAAGATGCTGGAAACTCAGACAGCACAGTAGGCGGGCCAATCTAACAGGAACTTTGGCAGACTTCCAGGTCAAACTGAGAATCCTAGGGAGCACTGTAATGCCATTACCCTGAGAAGTGGTAAACAATTAAATGAATCAGAGAGAAGAGGAAAGGTAAAAGAAGATGAACCTCAGGCTGCATCTGAGAAGAGAAGAGAAGAGGAACCAAACAAAGAGGAAAAGAAGGAAGAAGAGCCCAAATATGTGGCTCCCGCACCCTACCAACCACCAATCCCTTTTCCTCAAAGATTGGTTAAGACTAAAATAAAGAAGCAGTTTGGGAGGTTTCTAGATGTTTTGAAGAAGTTGAATATCAATATCCCATTCCTAGAAGCCATCTCCCAAATTCCTTCTTATGCAAAGTTTCTAAAGGAAATCCTCTCAAACAAGAGGAAAATTGAAGAGCATGTTGTTGTGGCACTCATAGAGGGATCCAGTGCTTTAATTCAAAATAAGCTGCCACAAAAACTTAAGGATCCCGAAAGCTTCTCAATTCCTTGCTCTATAGGATACATGAAGATTGACAGAGCCCTATGTGACCTTGGAGCAAGTGTGAGCCTTATGCCTCTTTCGGTTTGCAAGAAGCTTCAAATGGGTGACTTGAAACCTACCACTCTTTCTCTTCATTTGGTTGACCGATCCATCAAGCATCTAGTAGGTATATTAGAGGATGTTCCTCTAAAGGTGGGTAAATTTTTCATACCTATTGATTTTGTTATTTTAGAGATGGAGGAAGATGACAAAATCCCCATCATTCTTAGAAGGCCTTTCCTAGCTACAACTGGTGCCAATATAAATGTGAGAGATGGAAAGTTTTCTTTGAATGTTGGGGATGAAAAAGTTGAATTTAATTTAAATGATACAATGAACCCCCCTTCTCTAAATGAATCTTGTTGTATGATTGGCTTACCTGAACCTAAAATGAATAATAATGCCATGAATTTTCCTCCTACTAACCCACTTAAGTTATGCTCTACGGAAAGTTCTTGTGTTTTTAACAAACAAGGGGAAGAAAAGAAGGCTATTGAGGAGGCAATTCAAGCTCCAAAAGTATAACCTAAGCCACCTCCTCTTAACCTTGATAGAGCTAAGGAGGAAAAGAATGAGCAAAGAGGATCCTTGAAAGCAATTGAGCAAAGCCTCAAGCAACATACTAAGAGGCAATGGATAGCAAAGAGAGTTATTCAAAATTTCTTCTAGCCTCCTTGAGTGGAAAGCATGCCAAAGAGTCAAGCTAATGACTTTAAACAAGCGCTTTGTGGGAGGCAAACCACATTTTAATTTTTAAAACTTTATTTTTTTTTCTTGCTTTTAGTTTTGTTTTTATCTTTAATTTTAGTTGATTTCTTAGGATATAGGTTTAATGAGTGTTTCCTTATGTTTATAGGTAAATTCCCATGTGCCCAAGGTTGAATTAAAGGATGGAAATCAAAGGAAATTAAAAAGGGATTAAAAACAGCAACAATTTTCGAAGAAATAGGCATTCCAGCAAGAAACACGAGTCACCCGTGTCTTCCACCACGCTCGTGCTTCAAGCACAGGCCAAATTCTAGAAAAATTGGTGAGACCCACAGCCAACATAGGCAGGTCATGTCCCAGGACATGGCCGTGCTTCACGTCTAGAGCCAACACACCTTCCCTGTGCCAGCCAACATGGGCAAATCCAGGGAAATTTGGAGTTTCCAGCAGCAAGCACGGGTTAGCCATGTCCTAGGACCAGTCCCAGCACACCCAAACTGTGTTGGCCAACACGGTCCTAATCTAGGAGGGATTAGCATTCCATCCTAAAGCAAGGGTGGGCCGTGCTTCGAGCCCAGGTCAGTTTTTCTTTCATTTTTTCTCCATTTTTCCCCTATGTTCTGCATCCTCTCTATCCGTGTTCTTTCTTCTCCCCGTGTTCCTCTCTTCTCCCTTCTTCCCTCTAATTTCCTCACCATTCTCCACTTTAAATTTCTTCTCCCTCCTTCCATCCCTTCCATTCTTCCATCTCCCTTAACAGAATTTCTTCCTCTCCCTCTACAACTTTCTTCCCTCCAGCTAGCCTGTGCCCTAACCATAGAAATTCCTGATAAAGGGGAAATTTGAGTGCTTAATGGTTATATTTTATCACCTAATTAGTAGTAAACTTATGATTATTTCCTCGCATTTGGTTATGCTTTGCTCTGGATACTGCCTTGGTTTGTTTTATATTTTTAGGAGAGCAAAAGAGGCCAAGAAGCAAGCGGAAACACCCATGAGAAGTGCCATATGGACTTGGAACAAGATGAGGAGGAAGCAAGGAGGAATCCCACCAAAAATCAGCAAGAAAGGAGCATGGCAGCCCCCAACACGGCCTGTAACATCCCGTAAGAAAATAAAATTTATTAGACAATATTTAGATATCTAAGAAAATATAATCCTTAAAAATTCTTCACCTTACGTGTATGCATAGAAATGTTCTAACATTAATGAAATAGGTAAAGAGAGAAAAGTTAATAGAAAAAATTAGAAATAAATATACTAA
This sequence comes from Gleditsia sinensis, assembly GCA_037074535.1. Taxonomy (NCBI): domain Eukaryota; kingdom Viridiplantae; phylum Streptophyta; class Magnoliopsida; order Fabales; family Fabaceae; genus Gleditsia; species Gleditsia sinensis. Next base: position 44,707,578 of record CM073463.1, read on the forward strand.
AGAAAGGTGAAATTCTCGGGGAAGGAAGATAAATTTTTGTGAAGTAAATAAAGGTAATAAAATTTCAAGCAGATTGGATTAGGGTAATTTTTCCTAATTTAAGAGTTAAAGTTACTAAGTATAGTATCTCCACCCATAAATGGGGTTTTCACCTATGGACACTTCATATAGAGTTTTTCTACTTCACATGAATTTTTAGCAAGCCAATAGGATAGCCCAAGGAAGAAATAAAACATAGACTTGGACTAGGATATAGAAATTGGACCAATAGCCCAAAAATCATGAAAATGTGACTAAGCCCATTATGAAAGGTAAAATTTTATCCAAAGTAAAGAAAATGGGCAAGAATGAGCCCAAACTCAAGAGGAAAAATAAAAACAAAAATAAAATAAAGTGATGAAATAATGGTGTAATCAAGATTAGGTGACATGACATTAAGACAAAAATTTAGCAAGTGGTGTGATATCCTACATTCATAATTTTTGCAAGTGGTATGATAATACATGGCATTAGGACAAAATATCTATATCCTACACTCATAATTTTAGTAAGTGGGTAATAATACATAGCATTATGACAAAACATCATTATCCTACACAAATAATTTTAGTTAAGCAAGAAAGATTCAAGGGTTGGAAATTTTCCACTTAAAAAGGCAAACCTATCATAATTGATTAAGAAAAAAGAAAAAGAAATAAATCCCTAAATAAAAGGGACCTTGTCCCTTATCTTAGAAACATATTATCATAATTTTCAAAATACAAATCTCCTTTTGCTATGAATATCTTGATTAAGGAAGAGGAAGACAAGAACATAAGTTGTTTGTTTTCCAAAAATTCAACCAAGTGTATCCTAATTATGATAAGGTAGGCCCATGATCATGAAAGATGAATTATTTGGTGGTCTATTTAATCAAAACCTACCCCTATAACTTTAGAATTTTCGTCCAAGTGAGGGAAAGAAAAAATAGAAGCAAGGTAGAGTGAGGAAAGGAGAGGAAGAAAGGAAGAAAGAGGAAGGAGAAGTCTAGAGGACTAAGTACTTAAAGTAAGTTTAACACTATTTCTTTTTGAAGAAAACTTTTGAAAGTTATAATATTTATATGAGATTTTGATCTTAGAACTTTGATTATTGGTCATGGATATTGCTATATCATGTTACATATTTTGTATGTTTAAATACTTAGGCTGGTAATGATAGTTCTTTATAGGTATGGCTATGAGTGGCAAAACTTTTAAGCTTCATTGTTTAAAATTCTGGAAAGAATCGGTAAGGAATTAAAACAAATGGTTAACATGAAAACTGTATATCTATGTCTCATAGATTTTTATCCACTGTAATCACTCAATTTGGAGCTCATATGAGGTAGATATGGTCTGATTAGTAAGCAGTGTTCAGAAAATGGTTAATCAGGGAAGAACATGTTTGGATAGCTTCTGTGTTTTAATTTTTGGGAACATTATATAAGGAATTCAAATAAATGGTTAGCATAAGAATTATAGATATATGTGTCACGGATTTTTATCCACTAGAATCACACAATTTAAAGTCCATATGAGTTAGATATGGTCTAATTAGTAAGCAATAGTCAGAAAATGGTTAATCAGGGAATAATATGTTAGGATAGCTTCTGTGTTTTAATTTTTGGGAATATTCTGTAAGGAATTCAAATAAATAGTTAACATACGAATTATAGATATATGTGTCACAGATTTTTAGCCACTAGAATCACACAAGTTGGAGTCCATATGAGGTAGATATGGTCTAATTAGTAAGCAGTGGTCAGAAAATGGTTAATCAGGGAAGAATATGTTAGGATAGCTTTTGTGTTTTAATTTCTTGGAATATTCTATTGGGAATTAAAATAAATGATTAACATAAAAATTATTTCTATATGTGTCACGGATTTTGAGCCACTGGAATAATGTAATTTGGAATTCTTGTAAGGGAGATATGGACAGATTAGTAGGTAGAGGTCAGAACTTATCCAAGAAGAAATAACCTATACATTGAGAGAGTAATCTCACCTTGACATCTTAATATTTTGTTAAACTGTTCAACATAATAGTTTTAGATAATTGTTTTATCTTGAAATGGACACCAAGAACACCTACATCGGAGTTAAATGGAGAGTGTTATGCCCTAATTAGTAAGAGAAGGTTAGATAGGATGAAAACCTACATCAAGAAAATAAAGAAATAAAATTAATATAAAAAAAGAAGAATCTTATAAATGAAGATAATAAATGATTAGTATATGCCATAGCCATTGCCATTATATGAACTTCTTACCATCTTAAGTGTGAAATTTTGACATGGAAATATTTTATAAAGTGATATTTGAAATTGTTATGTTCATGGCATGATTACCAATGATTTTTGGTCATAGTTAAATTTTGATGAACATACTTGTTATTGAAAGCATATTTTTGGCTATCATTGTGAAAAGAAAAGAAATGAGCACGATCACATGGCAATCCGTGTGGTGCACTAGTAGGGGACGCCCTACCAATAATTATGAATATGTTAATGAGAAAAGAAAGAGAAAGTGTGCCATGTCGGACGGAGCGAGAAAAGCCCGTACCGGAGAGTAGAAAATACTCACCCTGACCGGGGTAGCTTCATATGAGAATAAATTAATAGTCATCATATGATATTCTGAAAATAATTAATCCTGTCATACATGTTATTACTGTACGATTCTCATGTGCATAGATATAGTGCATTCATGTGACCAAAGATATTTACTGTAGTTTATACAGCTGAACATGACGTGATGAGCAATATTGATGATGATTTATTGTTGAACTTACTGGGATTTAATTCTCACTATATTTTCATATCATGTTTAGAAATTTAGTTATGCAGATTTTTCTATGGCTCTGGCTTTTAGCGTACGTTGGATCGAGTTACTTTATGTTGGGCAGATCCCAGAATCAAATAATATGTTTGTGGTCGGTTTGGTTCAGATCCCAGTAAAGGTGCAACCACCCGCACCTATATCTCCGAAATTGATCAACCTGAATAAATAAGATGTAGTTATTTATGTGTTTGATTTTGTCATACGTACGTTTTGATTAATGACGTGTATGTGAACTCTATATTGTATAATAAATAATAATAATAAAAAGGTTGTTACACGGCCAGGCCGTGCTTGGTGGCATGCAACATGGCCAGGCCGTGTTCTGGGCAAAAACTGTAGAAACTTCCCATAATCCAGCCCGAAGCACGGCCAAGCCGTGTCTTGGAACACGGCCATGCTTCGGGGTCCGTACTGAACGTAAAAATTACGGTTTTGGCCGCTCAAACTGATATATATGCAGGTGGATGCGCAGCAGAACGAGGGAGACCGAAAAAAGACACTTGGGAATCAGTTTTTAGGCTTAGGAAACACCTTAGGATTGGTTTTAGAGTAGGATTAATGTTTAATTCATGTTCTTAGAGTAGATTTGATAGCAATTTCAGTTTGTATTTCATTCTTCATCCAGGTTCTATCTTTCTATCTCTGCACTCATCTCTGTTTCTACTCTTTCACCTGGTTTGTATGGAATATATTTACTTAATGAATTGGATTATGCTTTTGATTTATCTTTCTATCATGCTTGAGTAGATTTGATCTAGGGTTTTGGTAAACCCACTTATGGTGTGATGATACATTGTGCTGATTGAGTTAATGGAACCCTAATTATGTTATCTATGGTTAATTAGGATTAGCTATTATTCATTGGTTATAGGAGTTGATGAATGTCTGACCAATATTTATCACGTCTTAGGATATTAATTGATGGACTAAAAGGTGAAGATTAATACCGGAACCTAATAGTTAATTAGGGATATCTTAATCACGAAAGTAGTTTAAGATTCTCTAGGAATGAATCAATTAATGGGTACGAGAAAATTGATTAATTGTATTCCATGGTTCGCATAGAACTTAATGGACCTAGGTTGAACTAAGAACCATGAAAGTAGGCAATTGGATTAACCTATGTATGATTAGTAATGCTTGAAAGAGGTTGTTAGTTAATTAAGGCTAAACCATCCCCAATAACCTAGATAATTGCAATTAGAGTTATAAATTGGTTGTTGAATATCATAAGTGTGGTGAACCGTAACCTTAGGTTTGTTTAATTGGTTATTTTCATTCGTTTAATTGTGACACTCTCTAATCGAATTACATCAATCTAGATAGCATATTTTGCATCATTCTAATAGATGACATTGTTCTCTGTGGGATACGACCCATACTCACCAGACTAGCTACAGCTACGCCGTGCGCTTGCAGTATTTGGTAAAATATACACAAGTTTTTGGACCAACACCTTCTCCCGTACTCGCCGGACTAACTACAGCTACGCCGTGCGCTTGTGGTATTTGGTAAAACATACACAACAAGTTTTTGGCGCCGTTGCCGGGGAACAACTGTCAATATTAGATATTTTACGAAATAGCTAGGCTAGATCACTTTTTTTTTATGTATAATTTTCTTTTTCTGATTTTTGTTCCTTTTTCTTCCTTTTTAGGTGTGTAGCTGTTTTATGTGAAGAGGACGTGAACTCTTTGTTGAATTTGACCCAGAGATTGAGCGCACCCTACGGAGAAGAAGAAGAAGACAGCAGCAAGATCCCGCTGCACCTACCATGGGGGAGAGAGATAACCGTTCATTGAAGGATTTCACCGCCCCGGACACTCATGGCCTAAACCCCAGCACAGTCAGCCCAATGGTAGAAGCTAATAACTTTGAGTTGAAGCCATCTCTCTTGTAGATGGTTCAGTAGAACCAGTTTGGAGGGTCACCTACTGAAGACCCTAATCTCCACCTCTCTGTGTTTATGGAGTACTGCGACACCATGAAGTTGAATGGGGTCTCCTCAGATGCTATCAGGTTGAGATTGTTCCCTTTCTCATTGAAGGACAAGGCCCGTGCATGGTTGCACTCTCTTCCATCAGGGTCTAATACCACTTGGCAACAACTTTCACAAGCTTTCCTGGCTAAGTACTTCCCATCGAGCAAGACGGCTCATCTGAGGAACCAGGTTACTACTTTTGCTCAGAAGGATAGAGAATCTTTATATGAGGCTTGGGAGAGATTCAAAGAACTCCTCAGGGTATGCCCACATTATGGGCTGGAAAAATGGTTGATAGTCCATACATTCTACAATGGACTAATTTACAGCACCCGAATGTCTGTAGATGCTGTAGCTAGAGGAGCACTGATGAACAAGACAGTTGATGAGGCTTATGAATTAATTGAAGACATGGCTCAAAACCATTACTCTTGGTCTAGTGAGAGGCAGCCTAGAAAACCAGCAGGTATGTATGAAGTAGATGCGTTTGATCATCTTACTTCTAAAGTTGATGCGTTGTTTCAGAAGCTAGATAAGTTGAGCATCAACACTATTGGCTCTTCTCCATCATCTTCTTGTGAGATTTGCGGAGGTGTTGGTCATATGACCAATGAATGCTAGTTTGGAAATCCTCACTGTATTACATACATCCCAGGCTGGAAAAATAACCCAAATCCCCCTTACAAGCAGAATGCAAGTTAGCCTCCTCGGAATAACTTTAGGCAGCCTCCTGGATTTCAAAATCAGAGGCCATTTAATCCTCCTCCTCCTCCTCAGCCAAAGTCAAATTTGGAGGCTCTGATGGAGAACTTCATCTCCACACAAAGTAAGTAGAATGATGAATTCAGAGCCCAGAACCATTCCATGAATGAGGCTATTAAAGATTTAGCCTCCAAGGTAGACTTGCTTGCTACTCACAGCAAGATGTTGAAAACTCAGATAGTGTAACAACCTTTTTTTTCTTTATTATTATACAATATTGAGTTCACATACACGTCATTAATCAAAACGTACATGCAACATATCAAACATATAGATATTTACATCTTGTTTATTTTGGTTGACCAATTCCGGAGATACAGGTGTGGGTGGTTGCACCTTCACCGGGATCTGAGCCAACTCGACCACAAACATCTTATTTGATTCTGAGATCTGCCCAACAAAAAGTAACTCGATCCAATGTGCACTAAAAGCCAGAGCCATAGAAAAAAGCTGCATAACTGATTTTCTGAATATGATATGGAAATATAGTGAGAATTAAATCCCAGTAAGTTCAACAATAAATCATCATCAATATAGCTCATCACGTCATGTTCAGTTGTATAAACTATAGAAAATATCTTTGGTCACATGAATGCATTATATCTATGCACATAAGAATCATACAGTAATTATATGTATGACAGGATTAACTATTTTTAGAATATCATATGATGACTATCAATTTATTCTTATATCAAGCTACCCCGGTCAGGGTGAGTATTTTTTACTCTCTGGTACGAGCTTTTCTCGCTCTGTTCGACATGGCTTACTTTCTCTTTCTTTTCTTATTAACATGATCATAACCGTTGGTAGGGTGTCCCCTACTGGTGCACCACACGGATTGCCATGTGACCGTGCTCATTTCTTTTCTTTTCACAATGATAGCCAAAAATATGCCTTCAATAACAAGTATGTTCATCAAAATATAACTATTACCAAAACTCATTGGTAATCATGCCATGAACATAACTAATTCAAATATCACTTTATAAAATATTTCCATGTCAAAATTTCACACTTAAGATGATAAGAAGTTCATACAATGGAAATGGCTATGGCTATACTAGTCATTTATTATTTTCATTTATAATTTTTAAATATTAATTTTATTTCTTTATTTTCTTGATGCAGGTTTTCATCCTATCTAACATTCTCTTACTAATCAGAGCATAACTCCCTCAATTTAACTCCGATGTAGGTGATCTTGGTGTCAATTTCAAGATAAAACAATTATCTAAAACTATGATGCTAAAATTCTAGCGAAATATTAATAAATCAAGGTGATATTACTCCGTCAATGTACATGTTATTTCTTCTCAGATAGGTTCTGTCCTCTACCTACTAATCTGTCCATATCTTCCTCATAAAAATTTCGAATTAAGTGATTCCAGTGGCTAAAACTTTGTGACACATATAGCTATAATTCATATGTTAACCATTTATTTTAAATCTTTATAGAATCTTCCCAGAAATTAAAACACTGAAGCTATCCTAACATATTCTTCCCTGATTAACCATTTTCTGACCTTCGTTTACTAATCGGAACATATCTACCTCATATGAACTATAAATAGAATGATTACAGTGGCTAAAACTCCGTGACACATATATCTTTAATTCTTATGTTAATAATTTATTTTAATTCCCTACAAATAATTCTCAGAAATTAAAATACAGAAGCTATCCTAACATATTCTTCCCTGATGAACGATTTTCTGAGCTTTGACTACTAATCAGCTCATATCTTCTTCATATGGACTCCAAATTGAATGATTCTAGTGGCTACAACTCCCTGACACATATATCTTTAATTCTTAGGTTAACCATTTATTTTAATTCCCTACAGATAATTCTTAGAAATTAAAACACAGAAGTTATCCTAACATACTCTTGCCTGAGGAACCATTTTCTGACCTTTGACTAGTAATCGGCTCATATTTTCCTCATATGGACTTCAAATTGAATGCTTCCAGTGACTAAAACTCTGTGACACATATATATTTAATTCTTATGTTAACCATTTATTTTAATTCCCTACAAATAATTCTCAGAAATTAAAACACAGAAGCTATCCTAACATATTCTTCCCTGATGAACCATTTTCTGACCTTTGACTAGTAATTGGCTCATATCTTCCTCATATGGACTCCAAATTAAATGTTTCCAGTGGCTAAAAATCCGTGACACATATATCTTTAATTATTATGTTAACTATTTATTTTAATTTCCCACAGATAATTCCCTAAAATTAAAACACAGAAGCTTAAAATTTTGCCACCCATAGCCATACCTATGCAGAACTTTCTATACCAGCCTAAGTATTCAAACATACATCACATGCAAGATCAATATGTAACATGATATAGCAACATCCATGACCAATCATCGAAGTTCTAATATCAAAATCTCATATAAATATTATAAGTTCCAAAATTTTCTTCAAAAAGAAATATTGTTAAATTTACTTGGAGCACTTAGTCTTCTAGACTTCTCCTTCCTCTTTCTTCTTTTCTTCCTCTCTTTTCCTCACTCTACCTTGCTTCTATTTTTCCTCTCCCTCACTTGGACGAAAATTCTAATGTTGTAAGGGTGGGTTTTGCTTAAATAGACCCTCAAATAATTTACCTTTCATGATCATGGGTCTACCTTATCACAATTAGATTACACTTGGTTGAATTTTTGGAAAACAAACAACTTATGTTCTTGTCTTTCTCTTCCTTAGTCAAGATATGCATAGGAAAAGGAGATTTGTATTTTGAAAATTATGATAATATGTTCTTAAGATATGGGACAAGATCCTTTTGATTTAGGGATTCATTTCCTTTTTCTTTTTGTCTTAATCAATTATGATAGATTTGCCTTTTTTTAGTGGCAAATTTCTAGCCCTTGAATCTCCATTATTTGGTTGAAATTATTTGTGTGGGATAAAGATGTTTTGTCATAATGCTATGTATTATTACCCACTTGCTAAAATTATGAGTGTAGGATATTGATGTTTTGTCCTAAATTCTTATATTATCATACCACTTGCTAAATTTTTGTCTTAATGTCAAATCACCTAATCTTGATTACACTATTATTCTATCACTTTATTTTTATTTTATTTTCATTTTTCCTCTTGGGTTTGGGCTCATTCTTGCCCATTTTCTTTACTTTGGTAAAAATTCTACCTTTCATAATGGGCTTGGTCACATTTTCATGATTTTTGGGCTATCGGTCCAATTTCTATATCCTAGTCCAAGTCTATGTTTTATTTCTTCATTGGGCTATCCTATTGGCTTGCTAAAAATTTATGTGAAGAAGAAAAACTCTATATGAAATGTCCATAGGTGAAAGCCCAATTTATGGGTGGAGATACTAAACTTAGCAACTTTTACTCTTAAATTAGGAAAAAAATTTCCTAATCCATTCTTGAAATTTTAAGACCTTTACTTCACAAAAATTTATCTTCCTTACCTAAGAATTTCACCTTTCTTTAGCATGTTTATTTCTAATATTTCCTCTTAGGTTTTATTTCTTTACCTATTCCATTAATATTAGAAAATTTCTATGCATATATGTAAGGTGAAGAATTTATAAGGAAAATATCTAAAATTTACGGGATGTTACAGATAGCACAACAGGCTAGTCTATCTAACAGGAACTTTGGCAGACTTCCAGGCCAGGCTGAAAACCCCAAAGAGCATTACAATGCCATTACCTTGAGAAGTGATAAGCAGTTGGCTGAATTTGAGAGAAGTGGGGAGATACAGAAAAATGAACCTCAGGCTGCATCTGAGCAGAAAATAGAAGAGGAACCAGAAGAAGAGCCAAAATATGTGGCTCCTGAACCATACAAGCCACCAATTCCTTTTCCTCAAAGGTTAGTTAAGGCCAAGTTAGAGAAGCAGTTTGGGAGATTTCTTGATATGCTAAAGAAGTTGAATATTAACATCCCATTTCTAGAAGCCATCTCCCAAATGCCATCCTATGCAAAGTTTATGAAAGAGATCCTCTCAAACAAAAGGAAATTTGATGAGTATGCTGTGGTGGCACTAATAGAGGGATCTAGTGCATTAATCCAGAATAAGCTTCCTCAAAAGCTTAAGGATCCCGGAAGCTTCTCAATCCCTTGCTTCATTGGAGATATGAAAATAGACAGAGCCTTATGTGACCTTGGAGCAAGTGTCAGCCTTATACCTCTCTCGTTGTGCAAAAAGCTTCAGATAAGTGACTTAAAGCCTACCACTCTTTCTCTTCACTTGGCTGACCGATCCATCAAGCATCCAGTAGGTATATTAGAGGATATTCCTTTAAAGGTAGGTAAATTTTTCATGCCAGTTGATTTTGTTATCTTAGAGATGGAGGAGGATGATAAAGTCCCCATCATTCTTGGAAGGCCTTTCCTAGCTACGGCTGGTGCCAATATAAATGTGAAAGATGGAAAGCTTTCTTTGAATGTAGGGGATGAAAAAGTAGAATTTAATTTGAATGATACAATGAACCCTCCATCCCTAAATGAATCTTGTTGTATGATTGGTTTACTTAAACCAAATATGGATGATTATGCCAAGAATTTTCCTCCTTCTAACCCACTTGAGTTATGCTCCGTGGAAAGTTCTTGTGTTTATGTCAAACAAGGGGAAGAAAAGCAAGACATTAAGGAGAAAGTGAAAGACACAAAGTTAGAACCCAAACCACCTCCTCAAAGCGTGAATGGAACAAAAGCAGAAAAGCATGAGCCAAGAAAATCTTTGAAGGCCATTAGGAAAAGCCTCATACACCACATTAAGAGACAATGGATCAAAAAGAGGGTTATCCAAACTCTCTTCAAGCCTCCTTGAGTAGAAAGCATGAAAAGGGAGTCGAGCTAATGACTATAAACAAGCGCTTTGTGGGGGGCAACCCACCTTTTAATTTTTAAGTTTCTTTTTGTTTTGTTTTCTTGCCTTTTGTTCTAGTTTTTATCTTTAATTTTAGTTAATTTCTTAGGTTACAATTTAATGAGTGTTTCCATTTGATTTTTAGGTCTATTCCCATGTGTCCAAGGTTGAATTAATGAGTGAAAATCAAGGGAAATTGAGCAAGGTTGAAAGCTGCAGCTAAATTCGAAGAATTGGAGAATCCAACCTGCAACACGGGCAGCCCGTGTCACCCACCACGCCTGTGCTGCAAGCACGGGCCAAATTGTGGAAAATTTGTGCAAACCCCCTAGGAACAGAGGCAGGACGTGTCCCAAGACACGGCCGTGCCCCAGGTAGTTTAAAAAAAAAGGGCCATCCAGCCAAAGCATAAGTGGGCCATGTTTTTAACCCAGCTCCAATTCAAAATGCTGCATTGCTTATATTTGGCTTACCTATTGCTGATGCTATACACTTGGCACCTGTGTCAGAGCCCTCCATCACCTCAATCAGAAGATCAAAAAGCACGTAAGTTCCTTCTCCCTTTGCCTGTACTTTCATTGATATTGACATTGAGGACAATGTCAAGTTTAAGCATGGGGGAGTGACTTTAGGATTGTGGTTTTTACTGGTTGAATATTTTATCTCATGTTTCATTGTATAATCATAAAGTTTTCTATTTTAGAGATAGATTGGCATAATATAGGTTCATTTTTAACTCATGAACATGTGATGCACAATAGGATATGAAATAGGTAGTTATTATTTTAGTCTCTCTCTTCTAGGATTAAACCTCTAATGCACAATAGGATATGAAATATGTTGTTATTATTTTAGTCTCTCTCTTCTAGGAGTAAACCTCTAATTTTTTTTGAAAAATATCTCTCTATTGTGCTATGAATTGTATGCTATTTTTGATTTTAACACTATGAGAGTGTGAAGGTAGGGAGAGGTGAAAAATGAGGGAATGTGCACCCCAAAAAGTTTTCACTCTGAGTATCCCTTCAAGGCACCAAAAAGGCCTTAGTATGAGTACCTAAATGCCTTTACCATAGTGAGATGGATCATAAAATGTACTCACTGCATGTTTCTAAAAAATGTTTGAATGAAAAAGAGAAGAAAAAAAAATGAAGGAAAGTAAAAGAGTTTGAATGAAAAAAAAAGTGTGATAAAATAGAAATAAGGGTAAGGCAACATAGGGAGATCTAAAGGATGAGGTGGCCTACTTGAGTGTACAAAAATCAATTTGATGCATACAACCAATGGTAAAAATAGAAGTAGATATATAATAGAAGGATTATTGGTTTAGTTTTAGAAGAAAAGAGACTATTTGGTAAATGCTTATTCAGATGCCTATTGTGTGCACACTAATTGAGTGACAAATTATCTATATTGCATTTTTCTATCCTCTAGAATTTGATTGTATCTTTCCCCCTTCTTGATATAACATGTCATTTGCTTGAGGACAAGCAAAGGTTTAAGCATGGGGGAGTTGATAAAGGGGAAATTTGAGTGTTTAATGGTTATATTTTATCCCCTATTTAGTAGTAAACTTGTGATTATTTCCCCGCATTTGGTTATGCTTTGTTCTGGATATTGCCTTGGTTTGTTTTAGGTTTTTAGAAGAGCAAAAGAGGCCAAGAAGCAAGGGAAAACACCCATGAGAAGTGCCATATGGACTTGAAACAAGATGAGGAGGAAGCAAGGCGGAAGCCCACCAAAAATTAGCAAGAAAGGAGCATGGCAGCCCCCAACACGGCCAGGTCGTGTTCTGGGCAAAAACTGCAGAAACTTCCCAGAATCCAGCCCGAAACACGACCAGGCCGTGTCTTGGAACACAACCATGCTTCGGGGTCCATATTGAACGTAAAAATTACGGTTTTGGCCACCCAAACTGATATATATGCAAGCGGATGCGCAACAGAACGAGGGAGGACCGAAAAAAGACACTTGGGAATCAATTTTTAGGCTTAGGAAACACCTTAGGATTGGTTTTAGAGTAGGATTAATGTTTAATTCATGTTCTTAGAGTAGATTTGACAGCAATTTCAGTTTGTATTTCATTCTTCATCCAGGTTCTATCTTTCTATCTATGCACTCATCTCTATTTCTGCTCTTTCTCCTGGTTTGTATGGAATATATTTACTTAATGAATTGGATTATACTTTTGATTTAATGGAACCCTAATTGTGTTATCTATGGTTAATTAGGATTAGCTATTATGCATTGGTTATAGGAGTTGATGAATGTCTGGCCAATATTTATCACATCTTAGGATATTAATTGATGGACTGAAAGGTGAAGATTAATACCGGAACCTAATAGTTAATTAGGGATATCTTAATCACGAAAGTAGTTTAAGATTCTCTAGGAATGAATCAACTAATGGGTACAAGAAAACTGATTAATTGTATTCCATGGTTGGCATAGATTTTAATGGACCTAGGTTGAACTAAGAACCACGAAAGTAGGCAATTGGATTAACCTAGGTACGATTAGTAACGCTTGAAAGAGGTTGTTAGTTAATTAAGGCTAAACCATCCCCAATAACCTAGATAATTACAATTAGAGGTATAAATTGGATGTTGAATATCATAAGTGTGGTGAACCGTAACCCTAAGTTTGTTTAATTGGTTATTTTCATTCGTTTAATTGTGACACTCTCTAATAGAATTACATCGATCTAGATAGCATATTTTGCATCATTCTAATAGATGACATTGTTCTCTGTGGAATATGACCCATACTCATCGGACTAGCTACAGCTACGCTGTGCGCTTGCTGTATTTGGTAAAACATACACAACAATCCCTAACCCAATACCTAAACCCAACTCACTCTCCCTAATCCCATTCCCTCTCGGCTCATCTGCATCCCACATCCCAGCTTTCCTAACCCAAAAATTTTCCCATAGCCCACCATCAACCCCTTACCTCCTCATTACAAAAATCCCCCCTGTTCTTTTCACCCATTCCCCCACACACCCCAGCTTGTTTCCCTCCACCCAACTCTTTTTTCGGCCAACCCAAACTCTCGTACATCATACTCTCGCGCCCCTCCATCTCTGAACCCAAACCCAAAACCCATTCCCCCATTCCCCTGCTTTACCTCGTCCTACTTTACACTGCTGGTTACTAGTTCATTGCTACATCTCCATTGTACTTCATCTAGGTAACTTCTAAATATCTACACATAAACAAGTTTCTGGATTGGACTTCCTTGATGGTTAACCGGTAGATTAGATTAGATTGGTTTACTTATCTGAATTTTCTGCACTTGTGGCTTAATTAGACAAGTTTTGAGAAATTTTTGTAGAATTTAGATTGCATATTTACTGCATTCTCTGGTTGTTGTTTTCCTGAGATTGGTTGAATTTGGATTTAGTGGTAGCTATTTCTTGCTGGTTTACTGAACTTGCCATTGATTTGAAACTGAATTTTGAACCAATCATTCCATCCTTGCTAAATTAGGAATTTGAATTGACCTTTAAGTTTTTGGAGTGTTTTGTCTAGTTTTAATTCTCTGATAGTGAGACTTTGCTTGTGCTTCATTGCCCTACCTGACTAGGAACTGATTTGAACTTGCATATGTTACCAGGTTCTTAGTTTTGGTTATCAACATCTGCTCTACAGAGTTTTCTTGAAATTTTCTGACTATTGCTAGGCTACTTGATTCTCTCCTTGATTAGTGCAATACTTCTAGATTGCTTTGATTCTCACTTGGACTCTGCTGCTTGAGATATACATTGGCATTAAATGTAGTTGCAACTTATCATCTACAATTTGTAATTAGTTGACTAAATCTCATTGAACGTAGACACTTTGCACGCTAAAAAATGACTTACCCTATATTTGCCATTTTCCTTGAACTGAATTGAAAATTTCATGCTCCTTAATTTTGAAACATATTGACCATGCTTTGAGTTCCAATTTCAAAATGCTGCACTGCCTAAATTTGACCTACCTGTTGCAGATGAAAGCATGGTACAATTGGCACTTCAGTGAGAACCCACCTCTACCTCTTTCAGAAGACCATTAAGCAAGTAAGTCACTTCTCCCTTTGCCTGTACTTTCAGTTATTACTGACATTGAGGACAATGTCAAGTTTAACCATGGAGGAGTAGATTTAGGCTTGTGGTTTTCTATGATTAGTTATTTTTGGCTCAATTTCTCATGTTGCACTGCAAAATCACATAGTTTACTATTTCAGAGATAGATTGATGTAATATAGGTTGATTTTACCTCATGAACATGTGATGCACAATAGGATATGAAATAGTTATTTTAAATTTTAATCTTTCTCTTCTAGCATTAAACCTCTAATTTTTTGAAAGATATCTCTACTATTGTGCTTTGAATTGTATGTCTTAATTGATTTTTAACACCATGAGAGTGTGAAGGCTGGGAGAGGTGAAAAATAAGGGAATATAACACCCAAATTTTTTTCACTCTGAGTACCCCTTCAAGGCACCAAAAAGGCCCTAGTATGAGTACCTAGCTACCTTTACCTTAGTGAGATGGAGCATAAAATGCACTTACGACATATTCCTATAAAAGAAAAAAAATGATGATGAATGAAATAGACAAATGAAATAAAAAAATGATGAGAAATAAAAAAATGATGAGAAATAAAAGAAATTGAGTGAGAAAGATAGAAATAAGGGTAAGGCAACATAAGGAGATCTAAAGGATGAGGTGGCCTACTTGAGTGTAAGAAAATCAATTAGATGCATACATTCAATGGTACCAATAGAAGCAAATATATAATAGGAGAATTTTGGTTTAGTTTTAGAAGAATAGAGACTATCTGGTAAATGTCTATTCATATATCTATTGTGTGCACACTGATTGAGTGAAAAATTACCTGTATTACATTTTTCTATCTTTTGGAATTTGATTGCATATTCCCCCTTGCTTTTGATATGATATGTTATTTTCTTAAGGAAAAGCAAAGGTTTAAGCATGGGGGAGTTGATAAAGGGAAAATTTGAGTGTTTAATGGTTATATTTTATCCCCTAATTCATAGTAAACTTGTGGTTATTTCTTTTCTTTTGGTTATACTTTGCTCTGGATACTGCTTTGGTTTGTTTTATGTTTGTAGGAGAGCAAAAGAGGCCAAGAAGCAAGGGAAAACAATCATGAGAGGAGCCATATGGATTTGGAATATGTTAAGGAGGAAGCAAGGAGGCAACACACAAAAAATTGGCAAGAAAGAAGCATGTGAGCCCTTAACACGGCCAGGCCGTGCTCTATGCGAAAGATGCAGAAAATTTTCAGAATCCAACACGAAAAACGGTTGTGCTTCGTGTCTGTACAGCACATGATTTTTAGGGTTTTGGGCAGCCAAGTTGATACATATGCATATGGAAATGCAGAGGAACACATCAAGATGCATTCAAACCTAGAGAGACATCTTAGACTCAATTTTTAGGCTTAGAAAACACTCTTAGATTAGGTTTTTACTTGAATCATTGTTGATTTTATGTTCTAGAGTAGGATTTACAGCATTTGAAGGTTGTATTTCATCTTTACTTTTCTACAAACCAGGTTACATCTTTCTACTTTAATTATTTACTTTTATTTCTACTCCTTCTCTTTAGATTGTACTGAACTTGAATGGTTTACTTAATAGATATGAATTGGATTTCTATTTCTATGATGTGTGAGTAGATTTGATTTAGGGTTTCAGTAAACCCACTTGTGATTTAATGATACTATAATGTTGAATTGAATGTTGGAACTCTAATTGTGATCACTTCTAAATTAATTAGAATTAATTATTATATGCTTGAATAAGAGTTGGTAGAATGCCTGATCACGAATTTATGACATCTTAGGTATTTAATTTATGAACCGAAAGGTGAAAATTAAAACCTGAACCTAATAGTTAATTAAGGATATCTTAATCACGAAAGTAGTTTAAGATTCTCTAGGAATAAATCAATTAGTGGGCAAGAGAAAACCGATTAATTGATTTGCATGGTTGGCATAGAACTCAATAGACCTAGGTTGAACGAAGAATCATGAAAGTAGGCAATGAGATCAACCTAGGTATGATTAGTAATGCTTGAAAGAGGTTGCTAATTAATTAATGCTAAACCATCCTCAATTACCTAGATAAGTGCAATTAGAGGTACAAGTGGAATGTTGAATATCATAAGTGTGGTGAACCCTAACCCTAGGCTTTTGTTAATTGAATCCTTAATTTACTTAATTGTGACAAACTCTCCATTGAATTACATCAATTTAGATAGCATATTTCGTATCATTCTAGTAATTGACATTATTCTCTGTGGGATAAGACTTGTACTCATCGGACTAGCTACAGCTACGCCGTGCGCTTGCGGTTAATTATAAAATAGACACAACAAATGTGCTCTAAAAATGGCGAACGAAAATGCTCAAAAACATGTAACTAATTGACTCTTCTTGTTGGGTAAACTTCCTTTCTTATTGATAAAAAAAAATCAATCACCTTACTTATTGGACGCTTAATTACTATTGCTCTTTATTATGGCTACTAACTTCATTATGTAAAGTTATATCTCTTGCTTGGTTTTTTAGTTCCTCCTTCCTCTTATTATTCTTGGCTGAAATATACACACACAAGGGATGGATATTTTGCCTCCAACACCATGTAATCATTTTTTCTTGTTTGATACTCAATTGTCTTACTTGTTATGTATTCAATGGCTTTACTTATTGTATACTTAATAGAATGTTATCATAGCTCAACATTATGGTTCACTATTACCTCATGTAAGGCTTCAATTTTATCTTTCCCCTTCATTTCCATCCCTAGCCGAAATGCTCCTAAAGTGTGGGAGATTTTTCCTTCAAATACATGTAACTTAAAGTTTTGACCAAATATTTGACTTAATTTTCTCTATGATTTGTCCTTTAATTTTCTATCCATATGGCTCACTATCTTTTAGTGTGAGGTGGTAAAACTAGATGAGATGTCTATGAGGTGCTAGTCTATGTGGAAATCAAATGATGAAATATATGATGAGATGTCATGCTTAGAAAATTTAGTCCTTGAATTAAGAAAATTCCTTTAATTTATTTTCTTGAAATTTCAAAGCTTTCATCCTACTTTTAGAATTTATTCTTCTCGCCCAAAATTTTGCCCCTCATAAAGCAATTATTTCCAATTTCACCTCTTAGGTTCTTCCTTTGCTTTTTTGCCTAGTTTGAATTCCTCCAAATGGAGATGGATTATGATGACATTATCCAGACTCTACTATAGAGGAGTATCCTAGAAGTTAGATAACGGTGGCTAGCCAGTGTATTTTACAAGGGTAGATATGAGTAAGGAAGAAAAGTCTTGGTCTATTTTGTGGTAGCCAAACTCATGCAAATATTGAACATTAGTCAAGTCAGGTGAGATAGAGCAATATTGATTTGTGCCATACTAAAGGGTATTTCAATTAACGTGGGCAAGATTATACATAGAAACATACTGGGATGCATTCATTCTAAAGGTAGCTCATTTTTTTCCTTGGTTAAATAATTAGTCTGTGTGGAAATGATATAGTAGGCTGGGACTCCCTAGAGTCTCTTATTCAACCTATGAGACATATTTCCTATGTAGATATTAAAAAATACAAAGGAAAAGATAAAGCCCCAACAGCTACAGATGAGCTAGGGCTATACTCACTAACTATAGAGGAGGCAGGTGGCAACTTAGTCCCATCCTAGCCACAGTGCACCATTGATGATTTATGGGAGTCTAAGGAGATCCTCAGCCACCAAAAGGCATGATTTAGCCCTTTATTAGTACTCCATCGTGCAGAATAACATTGCATGCTTTGGCTAGCTCTACCACGCCTTCAACCTCCTCATAGCATTCACGGTGCCTCATACACCATCCTTTATGCCTGACTTCGATCATGATGATTTGGAAGGCGATGTTTAAAAACAAGGACATTCTATTGACCCTTTTTTTATTTTGTTACTTGTTCCTTTTTTGCTCATATTTTTCTATTTACATTTGGGACAATGTAATCTTTTGAGTGTGGGGAGTGGGTCAATTTATGATTAGGCACTAGATGACTACATTTTTAATCAAATGATTGTGCATTGGACACTTATCTAAACACTACAGCAATCTTTTTACTGATCTTTGCTCTTTTATTATGGTTAAGAAATAGTGTAAGCATGTGATTATATTTCAGTGTCTATTTTGTGTTGTTAGGCTAAGCCAATAGCTAATGGTATGACTACCTAAAAAATTTTCAGCACTTGAAAAATATAGAAAATTCATAGTTGTGTGTAATTTTAACTCTTTTACAATTTGTTTTTAACTTTAGAATCCTGAAACCTTTTTGCACAACAACTTTGGACATTTAATCTCTTCTTTTACATAGAAAAAGTTTATATAACTCAATTATATTTTACGATCTCAAAAGGATTATATAACTTATTTGAATGCTGCTAGAGGCAAAATCCTAGGTTAACACTATTATCTAGGAAATGATTTAGGCATTGTTTATCAGATTGAACCTTTCAAACCAAACCTAAGGAAACAAAGAAAAATCCAAAGGAAAGAATGAAAACCTATACACTGGGTGAAAAGAAATAGAGCACTAAGAAGAATGAATATAAATTTTGTTGAAGCAATAAAATGAGTGTGGGGAAAAATTCCCGAAGCTTGAAATTGCTCAAGAGATCAAATTTAATCATTTAGTACTAAGTGATTGAGCCCAAAATTATATCCTTTATCCTATCTTATACCCTAGCCACATTACAAGCTAAATGAAGCCCTATTGATCCTAGAGGTAATTTTAGCCTACATTAGTGGAGAGTAGCATGGAAAATAAGCCTATGGAAATCCTAAATTAATAAAAGATCCATATTCCAATTGTTGAGATATATAAAATCATCCGAGTAAATAAAATTAATTGACCCAAATACATACACACACTCAAGGCTTAAGAGAATAAATTATGAATTGCATTTGAGTTAATATTGTGCATGGTTATGTAATTTTTGAATTTTTTTTTGGAGCATATTTTCATTATTATGATGAAAACATTTGGTAAGCCTAAAACTCACAACAAACATTGAATTTTAATTCTATCTTTATGGATTAGTTTGCTTGAGTGTGGGGGAATTTGATATGTTCATAATTGAACATGATTTTAGTACATTTAAACTTGCCTTTTATTTAATTTAGGTAAATTATACTTAGGAATTAATTTGTTTTTTTTTTGTGTTGTAGGAGAAAAAGAAGAAGAAAAGAAAAGAAAAAGAATGGAAAATCATGGAAAATGTTGAAATTGTAGTGGATCCTGAGCTTTCATCACTAATTTGGGCATATCTCTCTCATATGAGTTTCGGTTGAGGTTATCGCAATGTATATGGAAAGCTAAGACATAGAACTATGTTGATTGATTTGGTGAATAACAGACAACTTAGAATGCCATTGTGCCTGCAATTGAGCGCCATGTCGCTATACAACACCAACTCCAAAGCGTCATGGTACTTCGTACTTAAGAACCAGAATCACTGAGGTGCCCAAGCCTAGTGTTGCAATGCTATATGTATATATCAAGAGTGCCACAGCACCATGAGCACCAAAAGTTGAAGTGTCGTAGTGTTCGCCACTGCTGTAAGAAATAAGGGTTACAATTTTTGGTTTTTTTTTACTTCGATTGAAGCTTTATGGGTTCAGAACTATACTATAAGCAATCTAAGTACATTAAGGATGGATTTATATATAAATAGGCATAAAGAAAGCATAAAAAACACATCAAATACTTAAGAATTCTCTTTATTCTCTCTTCTTTGAAGTTTTCTTATGGCTCTGCATGGCTAATTCTCTTTTATTGGTTGAGGAAGATTGAAACCTTAAAGGATTTATGCATTGCGAGATTGAATTAAGGTTTTTTTATTTAATTTTATTTGAGTATTAATTATTCATCTACTTTTCTTCCTATGATTGTTTCAATTGATATCTAAGGTGCACACTGGTGGTTTAATTATTTCAATATACTGATAAATCATAAATCAACAAAATTTTGATCCCTTTGATATAAGAGGCAAGTAGGATTAATTAATGTATAATTATAATTTGTTAACATATGATGAATAATTAACTAGATTAAATATAGTTGATGTGTTTTTGTTGTTTAGCTCTATTAATTTTTCTAGTTCTTTATGAGATTAATAAGTTGAATTTTATCGACCGGCTAAGGTTACTTGTTAATTAGGTTTAGTTAAGGTGATTATTACCTATTAACTAAGCCTACGGAGAAACATGGATAACATCTTAATGGTAGATATTCAATATAGAATTAATTATATTGTCGATGATCAATGCAATCCTTGATGGTGGATTTTAGCAAAACCAACACTCTTATCATTGAATCTCTCATATTCATTTATTACAATCATTCTCTTCTAACCTTAATAGTTCATTTAGAACTTTCAAACCCCCATTTATTTTGTTTATAAAAGGTAATACCAGTTTCTATAAGATTGACCCTTACTCCCATAAGTACATGTTAGTTTTGAGGTAAGGAATTTATTATATTTTGTGTTCGTGTGATAGTACTTGCCTGTTTGAGAGGTTCAACAATGAGATAAAAATATTGTTACATAAGGTGAATTGAGAGTGGCCCATGTCAAAGCCAATTTAAATATGGACTAAGACCAAGTTAGCGTGATTGACTAAAGTCAAGAGGGTAAAATTTTTTATTTGCCTATCTTTTTAGTTGTTTTGTTTGACTAGGAAAGTTAGTCTCCTAGTTTAACTAGAAAAGTTAGTTTTATTGATTAACTATGATAATTTTCTATTTTTGTAGTTTTATAGTTTGACTAGGAAATGTATTTTCTTGTTTGACTAGGATAATTTCGTATTTTTAGTTACCTAGTTTGACTAGAATTAAATTACTTAGTTTGGTTAAAACCAAACTACTTAGTTTGATTAAGATTAAATTACCTAGTTTGATTAGGATTGAATTACTTAGTCTATTTAAAATTAAATTACCGGTTTCTTTTGATGCAAAATGACCTATAAATAGGCATGAATTATCAATAAAAAGACAACATATTATTAATAAAAGTGAGTATTTTCTCTTTGATTCTTCGAAGAACTATTACTACCTTTTGTACTACAAGTAGAACCCTAGGTCACTATAGTATATATGTACTCATGTAGATAAATAGCTATAAACTAATGAAAGCTTTACTATTTTGATTGTATTTGAGATGAGCATACCATTTAATTTCTTGGCCATTGATCACTAAATAAATGAAAAAAGATGACTGATATAAACTATCAAAGATAAAAAGAGGAGGTAATGATTTTAGAAGGCAAGCCATGTGTAATCATATATATATATATATATATATATATATATATATAAATATAAATTAGGGTCATTACATATGCCATGTAATCTTCAACCTTTCTAAAGAACAAATCAACATGTGAAGCATCATTATTTTTGTGACATGGAATAAAATGTTCCATCTTAGAAAATCTATCAACAACCACAAAAAAAGAATCTCTATCATGTTTAGACCTAGGCAAACCTAATGCAAAATCCATAGATATGTCAATCCAAGCTTGACCAAGTATAGGAAAATGACTACATAAGTTATGAGGCTTAGTCTTAGACTTAGCTTGTCTATAAGTGGTACATTTCTCATATATTCATTTTATATAAATGCCACTTTCTCACATGCGTTGAATATATTTCCAAAATAAGAATAATTAGTATACATGTCTTTAATGTATTCAAAACTAAGCAATTTTGTAACTAAGTAGAAATTAAAATGTACCTTCGAGATTATGCATCAGTGACAATATTTTCTACTTATACTTAATCACATAAGGAATGTTTCAATGAATGACAACCACTTGGCATGCTACTTATTTAGCTTATGTTGACCCTTCAAATTCATCAAGGATTCATGATCAGTGTGAATCATAAACTCTTTTGGCCAAAGATAAAATGCTGCTAAGTTACCAATATGTTAACTGATGCATACATCTCCTTGTCATATGTTGGGTAGTTTAAGGCTATCCCACTTAGTTTTTCACTAAAGTAAGCAATGGGACATCCTTCTTGCATTAGAATAGATCCAATACCTATTCTTAAAGCATCACACTCAATTTAAAAGGATTTTGTGAAGTTAGGTTAAGTAAGCAAATGTGCATTAGTCAATTTTTCTTTCATCAAATTAAATGTCATTTCTTATTCATCAGCTCACTTAAAACCTACACTCTTTTTAGTAACTCCAGTCAAAGGTGTGGCTAGGCTACTAAAATATTTTACAAACCTCCTATAAAATCTAGCCAACCCATGGAGACTTCTAACATTATCCATATTTGTAGGACTTGGCCAATATGGAATTGTGTTTACTCGTACACCTTAATTTCTTTAACACTAACAACAAAACCAATAAATGCAAGTTTGTCTGTTCAAAAGGTATACCTTTGAGGTTAGAAAAAATTTTGTTTTCTCAAAACATCTAAAAAAAGTTTTAAATGCTTAACATGATCATTTAAGTTTTTACTATACATCATAATATCATCAAAGTACACAACTACAAATTTGCCAATAAAAGCATGGAAAACATGATTCATTAGACTCATGAAAATATTTGGTGCATTAGGTAATCCAAATAGCATAATTAACCACTCATATAAACCATATTTTGTTTTAAATATAGTTTTTCATTCATATAAACCATATTTGATGATATTCACTTTTAAGATAAGTTTTTGTGAAAACAAAAGAACTATGCAATTCATCAAGCATATAATCTAATCTGGGAATGAGATGTCTATACTTTATAGCGATACTATTAATGGCATGGAGGTCAACAAACATCGACCATGTCCCATTCTTCTTCGGAAAAAGCAACAAAGAACCTGCACAAGGACTCACGCTCTCCCGAACATACACCTTTTTCATTGGCTCTTTAACGTGCCTTTGAAGTTCTTTTGTTTCCCTAAGTATGCTTCTATATGCTGGCCTGTTTAGAATTAATGTTTTGGGTATAAAATGTAACAACTCCATTTAAGTATCAAATTTTTTGTTGTTTTAAATACCATGAAGTTATTACCTCGTTACATCTTAACTCAATATAACATTTATTTAATTTAAATAATACAAAGTTTACATACATGTCATTAATCAAAACAAACGTACAACATATCAAACACATAAAAATCTACATTTTATTTATTCTGGTTGACCAATTCCGGAGATATAGGTGCAGGTGGTTGCACCTTCACCGAGATTTAAGCCAACTCGACCACAAACATTTTATTTGCTTCTGGGATCTTCCCAACATAAAGTACTCGATCCAACGTGCACTAAAAGCCAGAGCTATAGAAAAATCTGCATAACAAATTTTCTAAACATGATATGAAAATATAGTGAGAATTAAATCCCAGTAAGTTCAACAATAAATCATCATCAATATAGCTCATCACGTCATATTCAGCTGTATAAACTACAGAAAATAACTTTGGTTACATGAATGCATCATATATATGCACATAAGAATCATACAGTAATGATATGTATGATAGGATTAACTATTTTTAGAATATCATATGATGGCCATCAACTTATTCTAATTTCAAGCTACCCCGGTTAGGGTGAGTATCCTCTACTCTCTGGTACGGGCTTTTCTCGCTTCGTCCGACATGGCACACTTTCTCTTTCTTTTCTCATAATCATAATCATAATCATAACCGTTGGTAGGGCGTCTCCTACTGGTGCACCACACGGATTGCCATGTGACCGTGCTCATTTCTTTTCCTTTCACAATGATAGCCAAAAATATGCTTTCAATAACAAGTATGTTCATCAAAATATAACTATTACCATAAATCATTGGTAATCATGCCATGAACATAACCATTTCAAATATCACTTTATAAAATATTTCCATGTCAGAATTTTACACTTAAGATGGTAAGAAGTTCATACAATGGCAATGGCTATGACATATACTAGTTATTTATAAGATTCGTCATCTTTTTTAAATATTAATTTTATTTCTTTATTTTCTTGATGCAGGTTTTCATCATATCTAACCTTCTCTTACTAATTAGAGCATAACTCCCTTAACTAAACTCCGATGTAGGTGATCTTGGTGTTAATTTCAAGATAAAACAATTATCGAAAACTATTATGTTGAACATTGTAGCGAAATATTAAGAAATCAAGGTGATATTACTCCCTAAATGTACAGATTATTTCTTCTCGGATAGGTTCTGACCTCTACCAACTAATCAGACCATATCTACCTCATATGGACTCCAAATTTTATGATTCTAGTGGCTAAATATCCGTGACACACATATCTATAATTATTATGTTAACGATTTATTTTAATTCCATACAGATAATACCCAAAAATTAAAATACAGAATCTATCCTAACATATTCTTCCCTGATGAACCATTTTCTGACCTTTGACTACTAATCAGTTCATATCTCCCTCATATGGACTCCAACTTGAATGATTCCAGTGGCTAAAAATCTGTGACACACATAGCCATAATTCCTATGTTAACCATTTATTTTAATTAAATACATATATTTCCCAGAAATTAAAATATAGAAGCAATCCTAACATATTCTTCTCTGATGAACCATTTTCTGACCTTTGACTACTAATCGGACCATAACTACTTCATATGGACTCCACATTGAATGATTCCAGTGGCTAAAAATCCGTGACACATATATCTTTAATTCTTTTGTTAACTATTTATTTTAATTCCTTACAAATAATTAACAGAAATTAAAAAATAGAAGCTATCCTAAGATATTCTTCCCTGATGAACCATTTTTTGACCTTTGACTACTAATTAGCTCATATCGTCCTCATATGGACTCCAAATTGAATGATTACAGTGGATAAAAATCTATCACACATATAGCTATAATTCGTATGTTAACAATTTATTTTAATTCCACACAGATAATTTCTAGAAATTAAAATACAGAAGCTATCCTAACATATTCTTTCCTGATGAACCATTTTCTGACCTTTGACTACTAATTGGACCATATCTACCTCATATGGACTCCAAATTGAATGCTTGTAGTGGCTTAAAATCCGTGAAACATATATCTTTAATTCTTATGTTAACGATGTATTTTAATTCCTGACATATAATTCCCAGAAATTAAAACAAATAAGCTATCCTAACATATTCTTCCCTGATGAACCATTTTATGACCGTTGCTTACTAATCGGACCATATCTACCTCATATGGACTCCAAATTGAATGATTCCAGTGGATAAGAATCCATGACACATATATCTGTAATTCTTATGTTAACCATTTATTTTAATTCCCTACAGATAATTCCCAGAAATTAAAACACAGAAGCTATCCTAACATATTCTTCCCTGATGAACCATTTTCTGACCTTTGCTTACTAATCGGACCATATCTACCTCATATGCACTCCAAATTGAATGATTCCAGTGGTTGCTAATCCGTGACAGATATATCTTTAATTCGTATGTTAACCATTTATTTTAATTCGCTATAGATAATTTCCAAAAATTAAAACACAGAAGCTAAAACGTTTGCCACCCATAGCCATACCTATACAGAACTTTCTATACCAGTCTAAGTATTCAAACATACATCACATGCAAGATCAATATGTAACATAATATGGCAACATCCATGACCAATCATCAAAGTTCTAAGATCTAAATATCATATAAATGTTATAAGTTTCAAAAGTTTTCTTCAAAAAGAAATATTGTTAAACTTACCTGGAGCACTTAGTCCCCTAGACATCTCCTTCCTCTCCATTCCTCACTCTACCTTGCTTCTATTTTTCCTCTCCCTCACTTGGACAAAAATCTAATGTTGTAAGGGTGGGTTTTCTTATATAGACCACCATATAATTCACCTTTCATGATCATGGGTCTACCTTATCACAATTAGATTACACTTGGTTGAATTTTTGGAAAACAAACAATTTATGTTCTTGCCTTCCTCTTCCTTAGTCAAGATATGCATAGGAAAAGGAGATTTGTATTTTGAAAATTGTGATGATATGTTCTTAAGATAAGGGACAAGGTCCCTTTGATTTAGAGATTCATTTCCATTTCTTTTGTCTTAAACAAGTATGATAGGTTTGCCTTTTTAGGTGGCAAATTTCTAGCCCTTGAATCTCCATTTTTTGGTTGATATTGTTTGTGTGGGATAGGAATGTTTTGTCCTAATTCCATGTATTATCATACCACTTGCTAAAATTATGAGTGTAGGATATAGATGTTTTAGTCCTAAAGCCTTGTATTATTATGCCACTTGCCAAAATTATGAATGTAGAATCAAACCACTTGCTAAATTTTTGTCTTAATGCCATGTAACCTAATCATTATTATTATTACATTATTATATCATCACCTAATTTATTTTATTTTATTTTTCCTCTTGGATTTGAGCTTATTCCTACCCATTATGGGCTTATTCCTACCCATTTTCTTTGCTTTGAATAAAATTCTACCTTTCTTGGAGGGCTTGGTCACATTTTCATAATTTTTGGGTTATCGGTCCAATTACTATATCCTAGTCCAAGTCTATGTTTTATTTCTTGCTTAGGTTATCCAATGGGCTTGCTAGAAACTTATGTGAAGTGGAAAAACTCTATATGAAGTGTCCATAGGTAAAAGCCCAATGTATTGGTAAAGATTTTAAACTTAGTAACTCTAGTTCTCGAATTAGAAAAAATTACCCTAATCCAAAGTTCTTGAAATTTTAAGACCTTTACTTGTTTCTAAAAATTTATCTTCCTTATCCAAGAATTTTGCATCTCTTAGTATGTTATTTCTAATTTTTTTTCCTATTAGGTTTTCCCTCTTTATTTGTTCTCTTAATGTTAGAAACATTTTTTATGCATATACATAAGGTGAAGAATTTCTAAGGATTATATTTCCTTAGATATCTAAAATATTGTCTAATAAATTTTATTTTCTTAATTAAATATTCTTTTATCAGTAAAAGAAATGAAATTAGGGATGTTACATTTCTCTCCCCCTAAAAGAAATTTTGTCATCAAAATTTCAAAAATTACCTAATAAAAACAATTGTGGATATTTCTTCCTCATGACTTCTTCCAGCTCCCAAGTTGCTTCTTCCAGAGTCAAACCTTCCCATAACACCTTAACAAGGGGAATTGTTTTATTTCTCAGTTGCTTCACGTCAATGTCCAATATGAATGCAGGTACTAGCTGGTATGTCATGTTCTCCTTTATTTGGATTAGTTCATCCTGTATTACATGTGATGAATCTGGAAGATACTTTCGCAGCTGTGATACGTGGATAACATTATGCAAGTTGAAAAAATTAGGTGGGAGAGCAACTTGATATGCTGATGTCCCTACTTTCTTCAGAATTTGGTAGGGTCCCAAAAATTACGGACTTATCTTTCTTGTTTTGAAAGACCTACCAACTCCAGTAGTCGGGGAAAGTTTCAGAAATACATGGTCTCCTTTCATAAACTCTAGAGGTCTATGTCTCTTATCGTAGTAACTCTTTTGCCGACTCTGAGCTGTAAGTATTTTGTCTCGTATCATCCTGATTTGTTCAGTGATTTGTTGAACTAGATCAGGACCCAACAAGTTCTTTTCTCCAACCTCAAATCAACATAGTGGAGATCGGCACTTTCTACCGTATAAAGCTTTGTTGAGGGCCATCTTAATACTGGAATGATAATTATTATTATAAGTAAACTCTACTAAAGGTAGGTACTTATCCCATCCTTTACCTTTCTCTATTACACAGGCCCTTAACATATCTTCTAGGGTTTGAATGGTTCGTTCTGTCTGTCCATCTGTCTGAGGATGGTAGGCAGTATTGAACCGCAACTGAGTACCAAATACTTCCTGCAATGCCTTCCAAAACCTCGATGTGAACCTAGGATCTCTATCAGAAACGATATTTAAGGGAATTCCATGCAGCCTAACTATTTCTTGGACGTACAATTGGGCTAATTTATCCAGTGAATAGTTAATTTTTATGGACAAAAAGTGTGTAGATTTGGTTAATCTGTCAACTATTACCCAGATAGAGTCATGTCCCACTGAAGTCTTAGGTAATTCCATAACAAAGTCCATTGAGATATTGTCCCATTTCCATTTAGGGATCTCAAGAGGTTGTAGAAATCCCGCTGGCTTTTGATGCTCCACCTTCACCTTTTGACAAATGAGACATTTCGCTACAAACTCGGCAATATCCTTTTTCATCCCTAGCCACCAATACATCCTCTTTAGATCCTGGTACATTTTAGTGCATCCAGGATGGACTGTGTATTTACTTTGATGAGCTTCCTGCAGGATCTTAGTCCTCAACTTTCGTTCTTGAGGGACACAGATCCTTCCCTGATACATGATTGCTTCATCTTCCAAGACAAAAAAATTACCTTGGTCTTTATGATCCTATAGGTATTGGTTGTGAGCTTGAGCCTCTTTAATCTGGGCTCTAAGGTCACACCCTATACTTAAACCATTAATGACTAACTTCTTTGGAGTAAGAGTAGTGGCTAGCTTCAAATTTTGAAACTGTTCTAGCATCTGCATCTCATACACCATCATCTGACCCATGTGCAGAGATTTTCGACTCAAAGCATCTGCTACAACATTTGCCTTTCCGGGATGATACTTTATCTCAAAATTTTAGTCATTGAGGAATTCTACCCATCTTCGTTGCCTCATATTTAACTCCTTCTGATCAAAGAGGTATTTAAGACTCTTATGATCACAATATACTTCAAAAGTTGCCCCGTACAAATAGTGTCGCCAAATCTTTAAGGCAAACACCACTACCGCTAATTCAAGATCATCAGTTGGATAGTTTCCTTCGTGGGGTCTCAGTTGCCTAGAGGCGTAAGCAACTACTCTCTTATCTTGCATCAGCACACATCCTAGCCCTTTCTTTGAAGCGTCACTATACACTTCAAAATGTCCAGTGGGGTCTGGAATAATTAAAACAAGAGGGGTGGTCAATCTTGTCTTAGGCTCTTGGAAACTAGCTTCACATTGATCAGTCCATGTGAAAGGACTTCCCTTCCTGGTTAATTTAGTCAATGGCAAGGCTATACGAGAGAAGTTTTGTATAAACCTCCTGTAGTATCCTGCCAAACCCAGGAAACTTCTGACTTCCATAACCGTCTTTGGTCTCTCCCACTGAATCACTGCTTCCGTCTTGCTAGGATCTACGGCTACCCCACTATTAGAGATGACATGTCCGAGAAACTTCACCTCTGACGGCCAAAATTCACACTTCTCCAATTTGGCATATAACTTTTTCTCTTTCAGCACTTGCAGCACGATTCAGAGATGTTGTTCATGTTCTTTTGGACTCTTAGAATATATCAAAATGTCATCAATGAACACTACAAAAAATTGATCTAGGTAGGGTCGAAAAATGTGATTCATGTAATCCATGAAAATTGCAGGTGCATTTGTCAACCCGAAGGGCATTACGAGAAACTCATAGTTCCCATACCTAGTCTTAAAGGCAGTTTTTGGTACGTCCTCCTCCTTAATCCGAATATGATGATATCCTGACCTCAAGTCAATTTTAGAAAAGATGGAAGCTCCCTTTAATTGATCCAATAAGTCATCTATCCTAGGGAGAGGGTACTTGTTTTTGATAGTCACCTTATTTAGTTGTCTGTAGTCTATGCATAGTCTCAATCTCCCGTCTTTCTTCTTAACAAACAATACAGGAGCTCCCCAAGGTGATACACTCGATCTAATGAATTGCTTGTCTAATAGTTCCTCCAACTGTTTCTTGAGTTCCTGTAGTTCCTTCGAGGCCATTCGATATGGTGCAATAGAGATAGGCCCTGTACTAGGTAGGAGATCAATAAAGAACTCTATCTCTCTCTTGGGAGGTAAGACGGGAATATCAGATGGAAATACTTCAGGAAACTTGTTGGCTATTGTAATTTCATCAAGCTTCAATTCAACTTTTAGGTTTGATAAATACAAGAGAATGTATACAAGTACTCCATTCTTCAACTCCCTATTAACTTGATTGGCATTTAGCATCAATAACTGGACCTCCTCTTTCGGAGTAGGAGGTAGAAATTCAACGGTCTTGTTACAACAATTGAGTAAAACTCGATTTCTAGACATCCAGTATAACCCTAGAATGACCTCAATACCTCTTAAAGGTAAACAGACGAGGTCTATAGAAAAAGTTTTCTCCTGGATGGTGACTTGACAGTCCTTACATACAGAGGAAGTTAATACCTTTTCCCTTGTAGGGGTTACTACGGATAGCTCATAGGGAGTTTCAGAAATAGGAAACTGAAACTTCTTAATACATTCTTCCGATATAAATGAATGACTAGCACCATTTTAGAAGATTGAGCTGCCTCTTGGCCACTTAGGGTGAAAACCCTTCCTTTCACCTGAGGCCTCTGTTCTGGCTGCTTCCCCACATTCTGTGAGCAGTTTCTCGCAAAATGTCCCTTCTGTCCACAATTGAAGCAGACATCTTGTCCTATGTAGCATAGCCGGTTACCATGCATACGTCCGCACTTAGCGCACTTGACTGGGGCGAGGTCTTGTTGAAAAGGTCTAGGACCTGCAGTCAATGGCCTCTTACCAACTCCATATCCACTTCTTCTCACATTTTTTCTAAGGTTGGGAAAATTTTTCTTCCTCTTCCATAGGTTTTGCCTTTGCTTCTCGTCCTCCACTACCCTTAAATTCTTTTCCAGGAGTCTGCATTTATTTATCAGAGGTACAAACTCCCTGATCTCCATAGCTATAACAACATTCTTTATCTCTGGGTTTAGTTCGGCTTCTAACTTAACTGCCTTCCATGCTTTATCTGGGTTATATCGCAGATAAGAGGAGAACTTAGACAGCTCCTCGAACCTTGCGATATACTGGTCCACGGTCATGCTGACTTGCCTGAGTTGGAGAAATTCGATCTCTTTCTTTGCCCGTACAGTACTTGGAAAGTACTTTTCAAAAAAAAATGTCCTTGAACACTTGCCAGGTGATCTGTCTTCCCTGATGATCTAAAAGTTCTCTAGCTCCACGCCATCAGTATTTTGCTTCATCCTTTAACATATATGTAGCAAAAATAACTTGCTGCTCTTCAGTACAGCCTATCCCTTCAAAGATTTTCTCTAATTCCCTTATCCACCTTTCGGCTACCGTTGGGTCATAGCTACCTTGGAAACAAGGTGGTCTAGTACTCAGGAACTCGGATATGCCATTATCTTTTCCAGCCATCCGGTTGTTAGCATCATTCTCACCATTTGGGTTATTAGCATTTTGGAGATATTGTAAAATTTGGTTGGTGGTCATGACTTGGTCTCGAATTGCCATGACCAGGTTGTGCAGGGTTTCCTCCGCATTGTTTGCCAGATTCCTCCTTGGTGGTGCCAATTTCTACTGTGGCAAAAACAAAGTTATGCTGCTATTGAGGTGATCAAGCCTAATAGTTAGTTCAAAAATATTTAACAGCAGTCATAACACTAACTTGGCATGTAGGTAGGAAACGCTAGTAATTTCTTACCTATATGAATTCACTAATCCCTACACAACACAACCACAAACATACTCAAGACACTATAAGATCGATTCAGATAACCATCCACCCACTGGCCATTTAGGATCAACCTGCTCTGATACCAATTATGTAACAACTCTATTTAAGTATCAAATTTTTGTTTGTCTTAAATACCATGAAGTTATTACCTCGTTACAACTTAACTCAGTATAACATTTATTTAATTTAAACAATACATAGTTTACATACATATCATTAATCAAAACATACGTACAACATATCAAACACATAAAAATCAACATCTTATTTATTCTGGTTGACCAATTCCGGAGATACAGGTGCGGGTGGTTTCACCTTCACCGGGATCTAAGCCAACTCGACCACAAACATTTTATTTGCTTCTGGGATCTTCCCAACATAAAGTACTCGATCCAACGTGCACTAAAAGCCAGAGCTATAGAAAAATCTGCATAACTAATTTTCTAAACATGATATGGAAATATAGTGAGAATTAAATCCCAGTAAGTTCAACAATAAATCATCATCAATATAGCTCATCACATCATGTTCAGCTGTATAAACTATAGAAAATAACTTTGGTCACATGAATGCATTATATCTATTCACATAAGAATCATACAGTAATGATATGTATGATAGGATTAACTATTTTTAGAATATCATATGATGGCCATCAACTTATTTTCATTTCAAGCTACCCTGGTCAGGGTGAGTATCCTCTACTCTCCGGTACGGGCTTTTCTCGCTCTGTCCAACATGGCACACTTTCTCTTTCTTTTCTCATAATCATAATCAAAATTATAACCGTTGGTAGGTCGTCCCCTACTAGTGCACCACACAGATTGCCATGTGACCGTGCTCATTTTTTCTCCTTTCACAATGATAGCCAAAAATATGCTTTCAATAACAAGTATGTTCATCAAAATATAACTATTACTATAAATCATTGGTAATCATGCCATGAACATAACCATTTCAAATATCACTTTATAAAATATTTCCATGTCAGAATTTTACACTTAAGATGGTAAGAAGTTCATACAATGGCAATGGCTATGGCATATACTAGTCATTTATAAGAATCGTCTTCTTTTTTAAATATTAATTTTATTTCTTTATTTTGTTGATGCAGGTTTTCATCATATCTAACATTCTCTTAATAATCAGAGCATAACTCCCTCAATTAAACTCCGATGTAGGTAATCTTGGTGTCAATTTCAAGATAAAACAATTATCGAAAACTATTATGTCGAACATTATAGAAAAATATTAAGAAATCAAGGTGATATTACTCCCTAAATGTACAGGTTATTTCTTCTCGGATAGGTTCTGACCTCTACCTACTAATCAGACCATATCTACCTCATATGGACTCCAACTTGAGTGATTTCAGCAGCTAAAAATATGTAACACACATATCTATAATTTTTATGTCAACCATTTATTTTAATTGCATACAGATAATTCCCAGAAATTAAAATACAGAAGCTATCCTAACATATTCTTCCATGATGAACCATTTTCTGACCTTTGACTACTAATCGGCTCATATCTTCCTCATATGGACTCCAAATTGAATGATTCCAGTGTCTAAATATCCGAGCCACCCATAGCTATAATTCTTATGTTAACCATTTATTTTAGTTCCATACATATAATTCCTAGAAATTAAAATACAGAAGCTATCCTAACATATTATTCCCTGATGAACCATTTTCTGACCTTTGACTACTAATCGGACCATATCTACCTCATATGGACTCCCAATTGAATGATTCCAGTGGCTAAAAATCCGTGACACATATATCTTTAATTCTTTTGTTAACCATTTATTTTAATTCTTTACAGATAATTCTAATAAATTAAAAAACAGAAGCTATCCTAAGATATTCTTCCCTGATGAACTATTTTCTGACCTTTGACTTCTAATATGCTCATATCCTCCTCATATGGACTCCTAATTGAATGATTCCAGTGGCTAAAAATCTGTGACACACATAGCTATAATTCTTATGTTAACAATTTATTTTAATTACATACAGATAATTCTTAGAAATTAAAATATAGATGCTATCCTAACATATTCTTCCCTGATGAACCATTTTCTGACCTTTGACTACTAATCGGACCATATCTACTGCATATGGACTCCCAATTGAATGATTCCAGTGGCTAGTAATCCGTGACACATATATCTTTAATTATTTTGTTAACCATTTATTTTAATTCCTTACAGATAATTCCCAGAAATTAAAAAACAGAAGCTATCCTAAGATATTCTTCCCTGATGAACCATTTTCTGACCTTTGACTTCTAATTAGCTCATATCTTCCTCATATGGACTCCAAATTGAATGATTCCAGTGGCTAAAAATCCATGTCCCACATAGCTATAATTATTATGTTAACAATTTATTTTGATTGCATACATATAATTCCCATAAATTAAAATACAGAAGCTATCCTAACATATTCTTTCCTGATGAACCATTTTCTGACCTTTGACTACTAATTGGACCATATCTACCTCATATGGACTCCAAATTGAATGCGTCCAGTGGCTAAAAATCTGTGAAACATATATCTTTAATTCTTATGTTAACCATGTATTTTAATTCCTTACATATAATTCCCAGAAATTAAAACACATAAGCTATCCTAACATATTCTTCCCTGATGAACCATTTTATGACCGTTGCTTACTAATCGGAACATATCTACCTCATATGGACTCCAAATTGAATGATTCCAGTGGCTAAGAATCCGTGACATATATATCTATAATTCTTATGTTAACCATTTATTTTAATTCCCTACAGATAATTCCCAAAAACTAAAACACAGAAGCTATCCTAACATATTCTTCCCTGATGAACCATTTTCTGACCTTTGCTAACTAATCAAACTATATCTACCTCATATGCACTTAAAATTGAATGATTCCAGTGGCTACCAATCCATGACACATATATATTTAATTCTTATGTTAACCATTTATTTTAATTCCCTATAGATAATTCTCAGAAACTAAAACACAGAAACGAAAACTTTTGCCACCCATAGCCATACCTATGCAGAAGTTTTTATACCAGTCTAAGTATTCAAACATACATCACATGCAAGATCAATATGTAACATGATATGGCAACAACCATGACCAATCATCAAAGTTCAAATATCAAAATCTCATATATATATTATAAGTTTCAAAAGTTTTCTTCAAAAAGAAATATTGTTAAACTTACCTAGAGCACTTAGTCCCCTAGACTTCTCCTTCCTCTTTCTTCCTTTCTTCCTCTCCTTTCCTCACTCTACCTTGCTTCTATTTTTCTTCTCCCTCACTTGGACGAAAATCTAATGTTGTAAGGGTGGGTTTTCTTATATAGACCACCAAATAATTCACCTTTCATGATCATGGGTCTACCTTATAACAATTAGATTACACTTGGTTGAATTTTTGGAAAACAAACAACTTATGTTCTTGTCTTCCTCTTCCTTAGTCAAGATATGCATAGGAAAAGGAGATTTGTATTTTGAAAATTATGATGATATGTTCTTAAGATAAGGGACAAGGTCCCTTTGATTTAGGGATTCTTTTCCATTTTCTTTTGTCTTAAACAAGTATTACAGGTTTGCCTTTTTAGTTGGCAAATTTCTAGCCCTTGAATCTCCATTATTTGGTTGATATTATTTGTGTGGGATAGGAATGTTTTGTCCTAATGCCATGTATTATCAAACCACTTGCTAAAATTATGAGTGTAGGATATAGATGTTTTTGTCCTAAAGCCTTGTATTATCATGCCGCTTGCCAAAATTATGAATGTAGAATCACACCACTTGCTAAATTTTTGTCTTAATGCCATGTAACCTAATCATTATTATTATTACATTATTATATCATCACCTAATTTATTTTATTTTATTTTTCCTCTTGGATTTGGGCTTATTCCTACCCATTTTCTTTGCTTTGAATAAAATTATTCCTTTCTTGGAGGGCTTTGTCACATTTTCATAA
The DNA here is from genome assembly GCA_037074535.1 of Gleditsia sinensis. Classification (NCBI taxonomy): domain Eukaryota; kingdom Viridiplantae; phylum Streptophyta; class Magnoliopsida; order Fabales; family Fabaceae; genus Gleditsia; species Gleditsia sinensis. The sequence continues at coordinate 44,743,634 of CM073463.1, forward strand.
TTTTTGGGCTATCGGTCCAATTACTATATCCTAGTCCAAGTCTATGTTTTATTTCTTGCTTTGGTTATCCAATGGGCTTGCTAGAAACTTATGTGAAGTGGAAAAACTCTATATGAAGTGTCCATAGATAAAAGCCCAATGTATGGGTAAAGATTTTAAACTTAGTAACTTTAGTTCTTGAATTAGGAAAAATTACCCTAATCCAAAGTTCTTGAAATTTTAAGACCTTTACTTGTTTCTAAAAATTTATCTTCCTTATCCAAGAATTTTGCATCTCTTAGTATGTTATTTCTAATTTTTTTCCCTATTAGGTTTTTCCTCTTTGTTTGTTCTCTTAATGTTAGAAACATTTTCTATGCATATACATAAGGTGAATAATTTCTAAGGATTATATTTCCTTAGATATCTAAAATATTGTCTAATAAATTTTATTTCCTTAATTAAATATTCTTTTATCAATAAAAGAAATGAAATTAGGGATGTTACATAAAATCTATTTGATGTTCAATTTCCCTTATTAGTGGTAAACCATTGGCCATTTTTTTAGGGAATACATCATCAAAGACCTATAAAGGAGAAACTACAACACTGGATAAAAAAGAGTTAAGTTCATTAATACTTAAACAAGGCTTCTTGTACAAAAGTACAATGAAAGGCTAATTTCAAATCAAAGCTCTTTAGATCTTACTCTTTTTTGCATAAAAATTCATTTTTTTCTATGCTTTTCTCTTAATGGAAGAATTTGCTTTCTTGTGTTCTCTCAATTTTCTTAGTTTCTCTCTCTTTTTCTCTCTTATTTTCACTTGTTTTCCTTTCTTTTTTTAATCTCTTTCTTTTGATTACTTTTTCTCCATAACCTCAACTGATCTCCATAAACCTATTTTGGTGTCAAAGGAACTAGAGTGGTTGTCCTTTGATTATGCACAAACAAGTATATGTTAGTGAAGGCATCATGCTTAACACACTTTTCAAATTGCCATGGCTGGCCTAATAACAAGTGTTGAGCTAGCATTGGAACTATATCATACAAAACTTCACCTTTATATTCTTTAATGTAGAAGGAAATAACACTTGTTTATTCACCCTCACCTCACCACTGTCAATGAGCCAACTTGTAAGGTCAGGATGTTCAATTGCTAATAACCTTAATATCTTCACCATTGTAGTTCTAACAACAATAGTACAACTACCTCCATCAATAATCACACCACATACCTTGTTTTGGACGTGGCACCTAGTATGAAATATGTTTTCTCTCTACACTTTATCATCTTCTTTGGCTTGCATACTTAGAGTTCTTCTCAAAACAAAAAATTCACCTTGTGTAACATATTCCTCATCATCTACAATTCCCAACACATTTTTGGAAGTAATTTTTTCTTTGTTATGTAACATGTTTGCTACGAAATAATGTTGGAAACAAACCTCACAACACCCCTTCTTGTAATTAGCTCGAAAATAATTCACCCAACTCTTGTGTTTCACACAAAAATAAATTTGGCTTTTTATTATCCTCTAATGTGCTCACCACTCTTGCCATTTTTTTCAAACTACACAAACAATAATGAAACTTTTCCAACAACAATTCACCAAGAACTTTCTAGAAGAAACTTAGATTTAAAGGCTAGAAAATAAGGTCATGTCACGAATTTAAGGGTTGCTAAATCGAACAAAAAAATCACATTCCCTTGGAACCTTTAATAACACAATAATTGTTGAAAAGTTTAAATGAACAATTCACTTCTTTTTTTGAATTTGAATTTCCTTTCTTTTTCTTTTTAATTCATATTTCTTTCTTTTTTTTCACATTAGTACTAGAACTAGGACCAAAGGAAAATCAAAGAAGAAAAGAAGAATAAAGTACACAAGAATAAGGATTCCAATAAGATTCAAACAAGAATGCAAATAACAGAAAGGATTTTAACTCAAAAATAACAAAAAAAATTAAAGGGTAGGAAAACCTAACAATAGAATTGAACTCTAATACCAAATAATATGAACCCTGCCAAGAATAAACAAAAAATGTGATCTAATAAGGCTTCAAGGTCATTTCTACATTCAAATTCGTATGAAATCACAACCTGTTGCTTATATAGAAGTAAGAACCATGGTATAAGGAGGACACCATAATCGGTGATGGAAGATCAGATAGATAAGTCAAGGACGAATGCCACCAAAATTTTGATAAGTTAAAATATGTCATCAAAGGAAAAATACCCTCACTTTTATCAACAATGATATGCTCTATTTTTATTAATCATTTATGCCTATTTATAGGATTATTTACAGAAAAAGAAGCATCAAATAGACTAGGTAATTTAATCCTAAACAAGCTAAGTAATTTAATCCTAATTGAACTAAGAAATATAATCATAATTAAACTAAGTAATTATCCTAATCAAACTTATTTATTTAATCATAATCAAACTAGGTAACTAAAAATAAGAAACTATCCTAGTCAAACAAGGAAACTAAATTTTCTAGACAAATTAGGAAGTTGAAAAAAAGGAAACTCTCTTAGTCAAACAAGAAAATTGTTGGCTTTATAGGGAGTCAGTGATCACGCTTAAGGTTTTGTTGTATGCATAAGTGTGCATAAGTTCTAGTGTGCACTGTGAAGCCTTACATGCTCACCTGTAATAGGTATTCATGCAATGCTCTATGTTGGCACTATAAGGAAATATGGTTACACCCTGACCACAAGCTACAGTTTTTGGTCTAATGGTAAGTGCTTGATCCAAAAAATCAATATTAGAGCAAGGTTATGGGAGATTGTTGGCTTTGTAAGGAGCTAATGATCACTCTTAAGGACTTACTGCATGCACAAGTTGTAACAACTTTTTTTATTTATTATTATTATACAATATAGAGTTTACATACATGTCATCAATCAAAACATACGTACAACATATCAAACACATAAAAATTTACATCTTATTTATTCTGGTTGACCAATTCCGGAGAAACAGATGCGGGTGGTTGCACCTTCACTGGGATCTAAGCTAACTCGACCAAAAACATTTTATTTGCTTCTGGGATCTGCCCAACATAAAGTACTCGATCCAACGTGCATTAAAAGCTAGAGCCATAGAAAAATCTGCATAACTAATTTTTTGAACATGATATGGAAATATAGTGAGAATTAAATCACAGTAAGTTCAACAATAAATCATCATCAATATAGCTCATCACATCATGTTCAGCTGTATAAACTACAACAAATATCTTTGGTCACATGAATGCACTATATCTATGCACATGAGAATCGTACAAAAATGACATGTATGACAGGATTAACTATTTTCAGAATATCATATGATGACTATCAATTTATTCTCATATCAAGCTACCCCGGTCAGGGTGAGTATTTTCTACTCTTCGGTACGAGCTTTTCTCGCTCTATCCGACATGGCCCACTTTCTCTTTCTTTTCTCATTAACATGATCATAACCGTTGGTAGGGCTTCCCCTATTGGTGCACCACACGGATTGCCATGTGACCATGCTCATTTCTTTTCTTTTCACAATGATAGCCAAAAATATGCTTTCAATAACAAGTATGTTCATCAAAATGTAACTATTAGCAAAAATCATTGGTAATCATGCCATGAACATAACTATTTCAAATATCACTTTATAAAATATTTTCATGTCAAAATTTCACGCTTAAGATGGTAAGAAGTTTATACAATAGCAATGGCTATGGCATAAACTAGTCATTTATTATTTTCATTTATAAGATTCTTCTTCTTTTTAAATATTAATTTTATTTCTTTATTTTCTTTATGCATGTTTTCATCCTATCTAACATTCTCTTACTAATCAGAGCATAACTCCCTCAATTTAACTCTGATGTAGGTTATCTTAGTGTCAATTTCAAGATAAAACAATTATATAAAACTATTATATTGAATAGTTTAGTGAAATATTAATAAATCAAGGTGACATTACTTCCTCAATGTAAAGGTTATTTCTTCTCGTGTAGGTTCTGACCTCTGCCTACTAATCAGTCCATATCTCCCACATAAAAATTCCAAATGAAGTGATTCCAATGGATAAAAATCCGTGACACATATATCTATAATTTGTATGTTAACTATATATTTTAATTCCCTACAGAATGTTCCCATAAATTAAAAAACTGAAACTATCCTAGCATATTCTTCCCTGATTAACCATTTTCTAACCACTGCTTATTAATCAGACCATATCTACCTCATATGGACTCAAAATTGTGTAATTCTAGTGGCTAAAATTCCGTGACACATATATCTATAATTCGTATGTTAACCATTTATTTGAATTCACTACAAAATGTTCCCAAAAATTAAAACACAGAAGCTATCCTAAAATATTCTTCCCTGATTAACCAATTTCTGACCATTTCATACTAATCGGACTATATCTACCACATACAGAATCCAACTTGAGTGATTCTAGTGGCTAAAAATCCATGAGACATAGATTTATATGTTTCATGTTAACCATTTCTTTAAATTCCTTACTGATTCTTCCCAGAAATTTAAAAATAGAAGCTTAAAATTTTTCCACCCATAGGCATACCTATGTAGAACTATCTACACCAGCCTAAGTATTCAAACATACATAATATGTAACATGATATAGCAACATCTATGGCCAATCATTAAAGTTCTAAGATCAAAATCTCATATAAATATTACAAGTTTCAAAACTTTTCTTCAAAAGAAATATTGTTAAACTTACTTAGAGCACTTAGTCCTCTAGACTTCTCCTTCCTCTTTCTTCCTTTCTTTCTCTCCTTTCCTCACTCTACCTTGCTTCTATTTTTCCTGTCCCTCACTTGGACAAGAATTCTAATTTTGTAAGGGTGGGTTTTGCTTAAATAAACCATCAAATCATTCACCTTTCATGATCATGGGTCTACCTTATCACAATTAGGATACACTTGGTTGAATTTTTTGAAAACAAACAACTTATGTTCTTGTCTTCCTCTTCCTTAGTCAATATATGCATAGCGAAAGGAGATTTGTATTTTGAATATTATAATAATATGTTTCTAAGATAAGGGACAAGGTCCATTTGATTTAGGGATTCCTTTCCTTTTTCTTTTGTCCTAATCAAGTATGATAGGTTTGCCTTTTTAGGTGGCAAATTTCTAGCCCTTGAATCTCCATTATTTGGTTGAAATTATTTGTGTGGGATAGGAATATTTTGTCCTAATGCCATGTATTATCATACCACTTGCTAAAATTATGAGTGTAGGATATAGATGTTTTGTCCTAAAGCCTTGTATTATCATACCACTTGCTAAATTTTTTGTCTTAATCCCATGTCACCTAATCTTGATTACACCATTATTTCATCACTTTACTTTTATTTTTTATTTTTATTTTTTCTCTTGGGTTTGGGCTCATTCTTGCCCATTTTCTTTACTTTGGTTAAAATTCTACCTTTCATAATGGGTTTGGTCATATTTTCATGATTTTTGGGCTACCTTTTCAATTTATATATCCTAATCCAAGTCTATGTTTTATTTCTTCATTGGGCTATCCTATTGGCTTGCTAAAAATTTATGTGAAGTAGAAAAACTCTATATGAAGTGTCCATAGGTGAAAGCCCAATTTTATGGGTGGAGATACTAAACTTAGTATCTTTTACTCTTAAATTAAGAAAAATTACCCTAATCCAATCTTCTTGAAATTTTAAGACCGTTACTTACTTTACAAAAAAATTTCTTCCTTACCTAAAAATTTCACCTTTCTTTAGGATGTTTATTTCTAATATTTCCTCTTAGGTTTTCTTTCTTTACCTATTCCATTAATATTAGAACATTTCTATACATACACGTAAGGTGAAAAATTTCTAAGGATTATATTTCCTTAGATATCTAAAAATTGTCTAATAAATTTTATTTCCTTAATTAAATATTTATGTACCTTTATCAATAAAAGAAATAAAATTATGGATGTTACTTTGAATACTTTTGTACTTTTATTAATACATGAAACGAAATTAGGGAAGTTACATTTGTCTCCCCCTAAAAGAAATTTTGTCCTCAAAATTTTAGAAATTACCTAATAAGAACAATTTCGGATATTTCTTCCTCATGACTTCTTCTAGCTCCCAAGTTGCTTCTTCTGGAGTCAAACCTTCCCATAACACCTTAACTAGGGGAATAGTTTTGTTCCGCAATTGCTTCACGTTAGTGTCCAATATAAATGCTGGTACTAGCTGGTATGTCATGTTCTCCTTTATTTAGATTGGTTCATCTCGTATCACATGTGAGGAGTCTGGAAGATACTTCTAGAGCTGTGATACATGGAAAACATTATGCAAGTTGGACAAATTAGGTGGGAGAGCAATTTGATATGCTAATGTCTCTACTTTCTTCAGAATTTGGTAGGGTCCTAAAAATCGTGGAGTTAGCTTTCTTGTTTTGAGAGACCTACCAATTCCAGTAGTCGGGGAAAGTTTCAGAAATACATGGTCTCCTTCCTCAAACTCTAGAGGTCTATGTCTCTTATCGTAGTAACTCTTTTACCGACTCTGAGCTGTAAGTATTTTGTTTCGTATCATCTTGATTTGTTCAGTGGTTTGGTGAACTAGATCAGGACCCAACAAGTTCTTTTCTCCTACTTCAAACCAACATAGTGGAGATCGGCACTTTCTACCGTATAAAGCTTCATAGTGGGCCATCTTAATACTTGAGTGATAGCTATTATTATAAGCAAACTCTACTAAAGGTAGGTACTTATCCCATCATTTACCTTGCTCTATCACACAGGCCCTCAACATATCTTCTAGGGTTTGAATGGTTCGTTCTGTCTGCCCATCAGTCTAAGGATGGTAGGAAGTATTGAACCACAACTGAGTACCAAAAGCTTCCTATAACGCCTTCCAAAACCTCAATGTGAACCTTGGATCTCTATCAGAAACGATATTTAAGGGAATTCCATGCAGTCTAACTATTTCCTGGATGTACAATTGGGCTAATTTATCCACTAAATAATTAATTTTTATGGGAAAAAAGTGAGCAGATTTGGTTAATCTGTCAACTATTACCCAGATAGAGTCATGTCCAACAGAAGTCTTGGGTAAATCCATGAAAAAGTCCAGGGAAATACTGTCCCATTTCCATTTAGGGATCTCAAAAGGTTGTAAAAATCTTGCTGGCTTTTGATGCTCTACCTTCACCTTTTGACAAATGAGACATTTCGTCACAAACTCAGCAATGTCCTTTTTCTTCCCTGGCCACCAATACATCCTCTTTAAATCCTGGTACATTTTAGTGCATCCAGGATGGACCGTGTATTTACTCTGATGCACTTCCTGCAAGATCTTAGTCCTCAACTCTCGTTCTTGAGGGACACAAATCCTTCCCTGATACATGATTACTCCATCTTTCATGGCAAAAAAATTACCTTGGTCTTTATGATCCTGCAAGTATTGGTCGTGAGCTTGAGCCTCTTTGATCTGGGTTCTAAGGTCACACCCTATACTTAAACCATTAATGACTAGCTTCTTTGGAGTAAGAGTAGTGGCTAGCTTCAAATTTTGAAACTCCTCTAGTATCTGCATCTCATACACCATCATCTGACCCATGTGCAGAGATTTTCGACTCAAGGCATCTACTACAACATTCGCCTTTCCTGGATGATACTTTATATCAAACTTGTAGTCATTGAGGAATTCTACCCATCCTTGTTGCCTCATATTTAACTCCTTCTGATTAAAGAGGTATTTAAGACTCTTATGAACACAATATACTTCAAAGGTTACCCTATATAAATAGTGTCACCAAATCTTTAAGGCAAACACCACTGCCGCCAATTCAAGATCATGGGTTGGATAATTTCCTTCGTCAGGTCTCAGTTGCCTAGAAGCGTAAGTAACTACTCTCTTATCTTGCATCAGCACACATCCTAGCCCTTTCTTTGAAGCGTCACTATACACTTCAAAATGTCCTATAGGGTCTGGTATTATTAAAACAGGAGGAGTGGTCAATCTTGTCTTAAGTTCCTGAAAACTAGCTTCACATTGATCAGTCCATTTGAAAGGACTTCCCTTCCTGGTCAATTTAGTCAATGGCAAGGCTATACAAGAGAAGTTTTGTATAAACCTCCTGTAGTATCCTACCAAACCTAGAAAACTTCTGACTTCCGTAATCGTCTTTGGTCTCTCCCACTGAATCACTGCTTCCGTCTTGTTAGGATCTACGGCTACCCCTCTGTTAGAGATGACATGTCCGAGAAACTTCACCTTAGACAACCAAAATTCACACTTCTCCAATTTGGCATATAACTTTTTCTCTTTCAGCACTTGCAGCATGATTCAGAGATATTGTTCATGTTCTTTCTCACTCTTAGAATATATCAAGATGTCATCAATGAACACTACCACAAATTGATCTAGGTAGGGTCAAAAAATGCGATTCATGTAATCCATCAAAATTGCAGGTACATTTGTCAACCCAAAAGGCATTACGAGAAACTTATAGTGCCCATACCTAGTCCTGAAGGCAATTTTGGTACATCCTCCTCCTTGATCCTCATCTGATGATATCCCGACCTCAAGTCAATCTTTGAAAAGATAGAGGCTCCCTTCAGTTGATCCAATAAGTCATCTATCCTAGGGAGAGGATACTTGTTTTTGATAGTCACCTTATTTAGCTGTCTATAGTCTATGCATAGTCTAAGGTTTCCATCTTTCTTCTTAACAAACAATACAGAAGCTCCCCAAGGTGATACACTTGGTCTAATGAATTGCTTGTCTAACAGTTCCTCAAACTGTTTCTTAAGTTCTTGTAATTCCTTCGAGGCCATTCTATAAGGTGCAATAGAGATAGGCCTTGTCTCAGGTAAAAGATCAATAGAGAATTCTATCTCTCTCTTGGGAGGTAAGCCTGGAATATCTAATGGAAATACTTCAGGAAACTCGTTGGCTATTGGGATTTCATCAAGCTTCGATTCAACTTCTAGATTTGATAAATACAAGAAAATGTATCCAAGTACTCCATTCCTCAACTCCCTATTAACTTGATTAGCATTAAGCATCAATAACTACACCTCCTCTTTCAGAGTAGGAGGTAGAAATTCAACGGTCTTGTTACAACAATTCAACAAGACTCGATTTCTAGACATCCAGTCTAACCCTAGAATGACCTCAATACCTCTTAAAGGTAAACAGAGGAGTTCTATAGAAAAAGTTTTCTCCTAGATGGTGACTTGATAGTCCTTACATACAGAGGAAGTTAATACCCTTTCCCCTGTGGTGGTTACTACAAATAGCTCATAGGGAGTTTCAAAAATAGGAAACTGAAACTTCCTAATACATTCTTCTGATATAAATGAATGACTAGCACCAGAGTCAAACAACACCATAAGAGCAGATCCATAGATATAGCATGTACCTTGAATCACTTCAGAAGATTGAGCTGCCTCTTGGCTGCTCAGGGTGAAAACCCTTCCTTTCACCTGAGGCCTCTATTCTGGCTACTTCCTCACATTCTATGGGCAGTTTCTCGCAAAATGACCCTTCTATCTACAGTTGAAACAGACATCTTGTCCTATGTAGCATGGTCGATTACCATGTATATGTCCGCACTTAGCGCACTTGACTTGGGCGAGGTCTTGTTGGAAAGGTCTAGGACCCGCAGTCAATGGCCTCTTACCAGCTCCATATCCACTTCTTCTCACGTTCTTGCTAAGGTTGGGAAAGTTTTTCTTCCTTTTCCATAAGTTTCGCCTTTTCTTTTCGTCCTCCACTTCCTTTAAACTTTTCTCTAAGAGTCTGTATTTATTGATCAAAGGTACAAACTCCATAATCTCCATAACTACAGTAGCATTCTTTATGTCCTGGTTCAGTCCCGCTTTGAACTTAACAGCCTTCCATACTTCATCAGGGTTAAATAGCAGATAAGAGGAGAACTTAGACAACTCCTCGAACCTCACAATGTATTGGTCTATGGTCATGCTACCCTGCCTGAGTTGGAGAAATTCAATGTCTTTCTCCGCCTGCACAGTATTTGGAAAGTACTTTTCCAAAAAGGTGTCTTTGAACACCTGCCAAGTGATCTGCCTTCCATGTTGAGCTAAAAGTTCTCTAGCTCCACACCACCAATATTCTGCTTCATCTTTTAGCATATATGTAGTGAAGATTACTTCCTGCTCCTCAGTACAGCCCATCACTTCAAAGATTTTCTCTAACTCCCTTATCCATCTTTCAGCTACAATCGGGTCAAAGCCGCCTTGAAAACAAGGTGGCCTAGTCCTCAAGAACTTAGATATGCCGTTATCATTTCCAGCCATCCGGTTGTTAACACCATTCACACCATTCAAGTTATTATCATTTTGGAGGTATCATAGAATTTGGTTAGTAGTCATGACTTGGTCTTGAATTGTCATGCCCAGGTTGTGTAGGGTTTCCTCTGCATTGTTTGCCGAATTCCTCCTTGGTGGTGCCATTTCCTAATGTGAGAAAAACAAAGTTATGTTACTATTGAGGTGATCAAGCCTAATAGTTAGCCTCAAAAATATTTAACAGCAGTCATAACACCACCTCGGCATATAGATAGGAAACACTAGTAATTTCTTACCTATATGAATTCACTTATCCCCTACACAGCACAACCACAACATACTCAAGACACTATAAGATCGATTCAGATAACCATCCAACCACTGGCCATCTAGGATCGACCTGCTCTGATACCAATTATGTAACAACTTTTTTTATTTATTACTATTATACAAAATAGAGTTTACATACATGTCATCAATCAAAACATACATACAACATATCAAACACATAAAAATCTACATCTTATTTATTCTGGTTGACCAATTCTAGAGATACAAGTGCGGGTGGTTGCACCTTCACCAGGATCTAAGCCAACTCAACCATAAACATTTTATTTGCTTATGGGATCTGCCCAACATAAAGTACTCGATCCAACATGCACTAACAGCCAGAGCCATAGAAAAATCTGCATAACTAATTTTCTGAACATGATATGGAAATATAGTGAGAATTAAATCACAGTGAGTTTAACAATAAATCATCATCAATATAATTCATCACGTCATGTTCAGCTATATAAACTACAGCAAATATCTTTGGTCACATGAATGCACTATATCTATGCACACGAGAATCATACAATAATGACATGTATGACAGGATTAACTATTTTCAGAATATCATATGATGACTATCAATTTATTCTCATATCAAGCTACCCCGATCAGGGTGAGTATTTTCTACTCTCTGGTACGGGCTTTTTTCACTCTGTCTGACATGGCCCACTTTCTCTTTCTTTTCTCATTAACATGATCATAACTGTTGGTAGGGCGTCCCCTACTGGTGCACCACACGGATTGCCATGTGACCGTGCTCATTTCTTTTCACAATGATAGCCAAAAATATGCTTTCAATAACAAGTATGTTCATCAAAATATAACTATTACCAAAAATCATTGGTAATCATGCTATGAACATAACCATTTCAAATATCACTTTATAAAATATTTTCATGTCAAAATTTCATGCTTAAGATGGTAAGAAGTTCATATAATGGCAATGGCTATGGCATAAAGTAGTCATTTATTATTTTCATTTATAAGATTCTTCTTCTTCTTAAATATTAATTTTATTTCTTTATTTTCTTGATGCAGGTTTTCATCCTATCTAACCTTCTCTTACTAATCAGAGCATAACTCCCTCAATTTAACTCCGATGTAGGTTATTTTGGTGTCAATTTCAAGATAAAACCATTATCTAAAACTATTATGTTGAATAGTTTAGTGAAATATTAAGAAATCAAGGTGACATTACTCCCTCAATGTACAGGTTATTTCTTCTCGTATAGGTTCTGACCGCTGCCTACTAATTGGTCCATGTCTCCCTCATAAAAATTCCAAATTAAGTGATTCTAGTGATTAAATATCCGTGACACATATATCTATAATTCATATGTTAACTATGTATTTTAATTCCCAATAGAATTTTCCCATAAATTAAAACACAGAAACTATCCTAACATATTCTTCCCTAATTAACCATTTTCTGACCACTGCTTACTATTCAGACCATATCTACCTCATATGGACTCAAAATTGTGTAATTCCAGTGGTTAAAATTCCGTGACACATATATCTAAAATTCTTATGTTGACCATTTATTTGAATTACCTAAAAAAGGTTCTCAAAAATTAAAACACAGAAGCTATCCTAAAATATTCTTCCTTGATTAACCAATTTCTGACCACTACATACTAATCGGACCATATCTACCTCATACGGACTCCAACTTGATTGATTCCAGTGGCTAAAATTCCGTGAGACATATATTTACATGTTTCATGTCAACCATTTCTTTAAATTCCTTGCTGATTCTTCCCAGAATTTTAAAACAAAGGCTTAAAATTTTGCCAACCATAGGCATACCTATGCAAAAGTATCTACACCAGCCTAAGTATTCAAACATACATAATATGTAACATAATATATCAACATCCATGACCAATCATTAAAGTTCTAAGATCAAAATCCCATATAAATATTACAAGTTTCAAAACTTTTCTTCAAAAAGAAATATTGTTAAAGTTACCTGGAGCACTTAGTCCTTTAGACTTCTCCTTCCTCTTTCTTGCTTTCTTCCTCTGCTTTCCTCACTCTACCTTGCTTCTATTTTTCCTGTCCCTCCCTTGGACGAAAATTCTAATGTTGTAAGGGTTGGTTTTGCTTAAATAGACCATCAAATAATTCACCTTTCATGATCATGGGTCTACCTTATCACAATTAGGATACACTTGGTTGAATTTTTGGAAAACAAACAACTTATGTTCTTGTCTTCCTCTTCCTTAGTCAAGATATGCATAGCAAAAGCAGATTTGTATTTTGAAAATTATGATAATATGTTTCTAAGATAAGGGACAAGGTCCCTTTGATTTAAGGATTCATTTCCTTTTTCTTTTGTCCTAATCAAGTATGATAGGTTTGCCTTTTTAGTTGGCAAATTTCTAGCCCTTGAATCTGCATTATTTGGTTGAAATTATTTGTGTGGGATAGGAATGTTTTGTCCTAATGCCATGTATTATCATACCACTTGCTAAAATTATGAGTTTAGGATATAGATGTTTTGCCCTAAAGCCTTGTATTATCATACAACTTGCTAAAATTTTTGTCTTAATGCCATGTCATCTAATCTTGGTTACACCATTATTTCATCACTTTACTTTTATTTTTTATTTTTATTTTTTCTCTTGGGTTTGGGCTCATTCTTTCCCATTTTCTTTACTTTGGTTAAAATTCTACCTTTCGTAATGGCCGTGGTCATATTTTCATGATTTTTGGTCTACCGGTCCAATTTCTATATCTTAATCCAAGTCTATGTTTTATTTCTTCATTGGGCTATCCTATTGGCTTGCTAAAATTTTATGTGAAGTAGAAAAGCTCTATATGAAGTGTCCATAGGTGAAAGCCCACTTTATGGGTGGAGATACTAAACATAGTAACTTTTACTCTTAAATTAGGAAAAATTACCCTAATCCAATCTTCTTGAAATTTTAAGACCTTTACTTACTTCACAAAATTTTATCTTCCTTACCTAAGAATTTCACCTTTCTTTAGCATGTTTTTTCTAATATTTTCTCTTAGGTTTTCTTTCTTTACCTATTCCATTAATATTAGAACATTTCTATACATACACGTAAGGTGAAGAATTTATAAGGATTATATTTCCTTAGATATCTAAAAATTGTCTAATAAATTTTATTTCCTTAATTAAATATTTATGTACCTTTATCAGTAAAAGAAATGAAATTATGGATGTTAATTTGAATACTTTTGTACTTTTCTTAATACATGAAACGAAATTAGGGATGTTACACAAGTAAGCAGCAGTGCTTTCCAGCTTAACATGTCGGTGTGCCTAGTGTGCTCTACAAAGCCCTTCATACTTAGGGGTCCATGCATTGAAAAATTCATAATAAAGTTTAGTGCTGTAAGCATAAACATTGAATCCTTTCCCACACTCAAAATTTATGTTGTTGTCAATGTAAACAAAGCAAAAATAAAATAAGAGGAAAATATAAAATAAGAAAAATAATCAAAAAATTCATATTGGTTTCTTTATCTAAATATCATCATCCTTGTCTATAAGGTTGTCTGTTTGAGGCAAAAAAAGAGGTAGGGGGAACTAGACATATGTATTTAGGGCCTATGTTAGGGCATGGAAGCACTTAATTTGGTTATGTACTACAATAGTCTAGAATACGCTTATCCTTTATGCTTCCCACTAAAGGGTCTTGGTCTCTTCTTAGTGATCATCAATGCTCCTTGATCTTTAGGATGGTACAAGGCTTCCTTCAACCTTTAGCTATCACCATCTATTGCTCAGGTGCTACCTCTGGTCGCTTGTACTTTTGGATATTTTTGTCATGAAATGGGCTTCATTGAGTGAATAAAAGCCTCTATAGTATCCTATTAGACTCTAACCTAATCGTAGAGAGCAGTTATTCAATCTAGGTACAAAAAGGGCTCTACCCCTCAATTTGGTGCAGCTCATAATGCTCTAATTCACTAGCTTACAAAATCAATGAACAAGTCCTTCATTAGGGCATAAATTAAGAGTGCCATATCCTTCCTTACCTCACTCTTATTCAACACTATGATTATTTTAGTAGATGTAAAATAATACTAGGGCTTGGTATTCTTGTTTATAGCTACTTAATCAAAGTATAGGGGTTCACCATTTGAGTTAAGCTTCCATTTAGCCCCATTCCCACATAGTTGAAAAATTACTTCATCAAAATTCACCTATCCTTGAATGAGTGTTATGTAATCATGATCTTCAATGTTTGGTAGGGAGTAGTAGGCATTGATTGCCTAAGGTGTAAAATGCATTGGCCTACCTCTAACCTTCGCCACATGATGTGCATGGAGATTGGCATTGGAGTAAAACTCTTGTACCATCAAGACAACACCCGCTTCTAGGTGCTTGCAGAATAACTCATATTTCTTGCTTTTTATGCTATCCCACTAGGCAGTAAAACATCATCCACGTCAAAGCTTTCATCTTGGATTATGGTCTTGTTGACCACCACCTTGATATGGTGGTTGTATACATTTATACTAAAAGATGTTCTTTTATCATAGGCTAATTACTCCTTCTCAACTTCTTTTTTTCTTTTTATAAGGGCTTGGTTGGGAGGTATTGGTTGCCATAGAGGTGTTTTTAGGTTAGGTTGGAGGGTGTGTAGGTGGATTAGTGTATAGTGGCTAAGGGGCATTAATAGGGCTTGCTATCTGTTTTAGTGGGGCTTAGTTATATAGTGGCTAAGTGTCAATGTCACTTGGGAATTTTATTAAACAGGTGGTGGGAAGCTCGCTATGTAACTCCTAAAACGTTTAATTTTTAGATTAATTCAGGCCCAAAGTAGCACAAATAGATTATCAACCCATAATAAATACAAAATACATTAAATTTAGCTAAAATTGCCTTAACTTGAGCTTTAATTTGTTGGTTTTCCAATTGGGTTGGGTTAGGGTTTTTCAAATTTGTGTGGGTTTATAAGCTTGACTCAGTATTGTTTTAGGTGGACTGAAGGCGAATTTGATGTTAGAGGATTGGTGTTTGCCTTAATTCGGGATAGTACTAGATGTTTGGGGCCTTTATGATAAATTGGTTTGGGGCTCTTTATGTTATCTCTTGGCTCCTTTTATTTTTCAAATTCTTTGACCTAGTACTGCAACGCTCTAACTCTCAAGAAAATATAAAGGACTACAACACTTAAGCCCTATGATAGTATGCATTGGGTACTATAGAGCTCTAACTCTCAGGTTTTTATAAATTTTTTTGCAACACGTGGGTGCTGCAAAGCTTGGTTTTGATTGTTGTAGCACTAAAGCTCTCCATTTTTTGGGAATTTTGTTACAGCTATTAGCATTGTGGTAGTAGGATGTGACTGTCGTAGTGCTGGGCACTTTTTCCATTTTTTTTTGAAATTATGATTTTGCAAATTTTTTATGACAAGGAAATAAATCATGTTGGGTTACCTCCCAACCAACACCTTTGTTTAACATTGTTGCCTTGACCTAAAATATCCTAACCTGGCTTTTGAACTGTCATCTTGACTTAATTTCTGAGAGTAAGTCAAGTCTTGAATTTCCACTGCACCATAGGCAGATACATTAGTAATATCAAGGGGTTTAAATGAAAGGGGACATGGGTTTAAATGAAAAGGGACATTTTCTTACCTTTACGGGGCTTAGTCTCTATTTGATAAAGTGCCTAATGCATTTGTATGGATAAATTAATACCTTTTGATGATTTTGCAATGGCTAACCATTGATATTTAAGAATAGTAATTAACTCATCCTCTTCTTGGATACCTAGATTTTGGAAATTATAGTATGGGTGTTTCTCTAATTTCTAAATATTTTAAATTATGCGGGAAGGTCTTCAACATTAGTTCAGGATCTTGCAAGATAGATATGAAATTTTCCCATTAGTGTTTGTAGCTTTTGATTTAGAATTCTTACATGTATTATGCAATTGTGGAGTCATATATTTTTTTCTCAATTAAGTGTGAATCTTTAATTTTTTTCCTTAACTGGCTGACTGCTAAAATTATCCTACGATAAATAATCATAAACATTAATAGCATACACATGATTAATTTTATTTGTAAAATGTCCTGGGGCATCACAAGTATTGAATTCCAATATTTATTTATCATCATCCATAGTTAGTGTACCATTATGAACGTCAATCTTAGTCTTGAATGTTTTTAAAAAGGGTCTTCCTAACAATATTGGACTATCTTTATCCTCCTTTTCCATATCAAGTATATAAAAATCAGCTTGATGAAGGGGAAGTTTAAGTGTTTAATGATTATATTTTATCCCTTAATTTAAGGTAAACTTGTGATTATTCCCCTATTTTTGGTTATGCTTTGCTCTGGATACTGCTTTGGTTTGTTTTATGCTTGTAGGTGAGCAAAAGAGACCAAGAAGCAAGGGAAAACACTCATGAGAGGAGCCATATGGACTTGGAACATGTTGAGGAGGAAGCAAGGAGCGAACTTTGAAGAAATTGGCAACTTTTGAGCTTAGCAGCTTGAAGCATGGCCAAGCTGTGCTTTGTGTGCATGAAGCACGACCAGACCGTGCTCTATGCAAAGAAGAGGAGAAAGTCCCAGAATCCAGCCCGAAGGACGATCGTGCTTTGTGTCTGTACACCACGTGATTTCTAGGGTTTTGAGCAGCCAAGTTGTTATAAATGCATGCAGAAGCACAGCCAAGAGCATCCAGACTTATTCAGACTATCTTTTACTCAGTGTTAGGTTTAGGAAACACCATTAAATTAGGTTTAGTGTAGGATTATTGTTTACTTTCATGTTCTTAGGTTAGATTTGAGATTAATTTAACATTGTATTTGTAATACATTTTGCAAACTAGGTTATATCTTTCTATTCTGCACTTACTTCTTCTTCTACTCCTTTCTTTTGGTTTGTATTGAACTTTAATGATTATGCTTTTGATTTATCTTTCCATTATGCTTGAGTAGATTTGATCTAGGGTTTCGATAACCCACTTATGGTATGATGATGCTGAACTATTGAATTGAATTGTGGAACCCTAATTGTATTATCCATGGTTAATTAGGATTGACTTTTATGCATTGATTATATAAGTTGATAAATATCTGGCCAACGTTTTATCACATCTTAGGATATTAATTGATAAACTGAAAGGTGAAAATTAATACCGGAACCTAATAGTTAATTAGGGATATTTTAATTATGAAAGTAGTTTAAGGTTTTCTAAGAATGAATCAATTAGTGGACACGAGAAAACTGATTAATTGAATTCCATGGTTGGCATAGAACTTAAGGAACATTTTAAATGTCTCATATAAGTTAGAATTGCTTTCAATTTGCTTATTTTCTACTAAAGCTTAAGGGAAAAGGGGGTTCATGAGTATACTTAGAAAAATGTAGAAACTTACCTTTTGGAGTTTCTTCATTTTAAGACAATTTTATTTAATCTTAGGGATGGTAAGGATTGGGATCTCTGTAACAACTCCATTTATATAACAACTCAAATTTTTTTAAAATATTTGTAAAATACCATGAAGTTATTACCTTTTTACTACTTAACTCATAATAACATTTATTTAATTTAACCAAGTGTAATTAAGGTTTAAAATCTACCATTATTATTGATACAATACTGAGTTCACATACAGATAATTAATTTACAAACATCTGTACAAAATTTTAACATATACATGTACATATGAGACCTAATCATCCACGTAGACTACTTCTGAGGACACAGGTATAGGTGGCGGGACCTCCACCAGAATCTCAGTCACGTCTAATATTGATACATCTGATATAATCGGTATTTGCCCAAGGTAGGGCACCTCGATCCAATGTACATCAATAATAAGAGTCATGGAAAATAGCTGCATATTTAATCTTCTTAACATGATATGGAAAAATAGTGAGAATTAAATCCCAGTAGGTTCAACAATAAATCATCATCAATATAGCTCATCACGTCATGTTCATCAGTATAAGCTACATAAAATACCTTAGGTCACATGAATGTACTTTATCTATGCACATAAAAATCGTACAGTGATGACATGTATGGCAGGATTAACTATTTTCAAAATATCATGTGATGACTATCAACTTGTTCTCATATCAAGGTACCCCGGTCAGGGTGAATATTTTCTACTCTTTGGTAGGAGCTTTTCTCGCTTCGTCTGACATGGCACACTTACTCTTTCTTTTCTCATTATCATCATCATAACCATTGGTAGAGCATCCCTACTAGTGCACCATATGGATCGCCATGTGACCGTGCTTATTTCTTTTCTTTTCACATTAGTAGCCAAAAATATGATTCAGTAACAAGTATGTTCATTATACTCACATGCCATAATGTTTCATCAAAATGTTTTCATATCAAAATTACACACTTAAGATGGTAAAGAGTTCATACAATGGCAATGGCTATGTCATATACTAGTCATTTTTAAGATTCTTCTTCTTTTTTAAATATTATTTTTATCTTTTCATTTTCTTCATGCATAGCCTCTAGTCACTTTTCTCCTACCTATATCATTTCCAACACATGTTCTCACAAATTTAATACAACATTCTTCATCAATTTGGTTTTTACTAATATCCAATAGTTAATTAGGTTCATTTGGAGTAGACAAAATGTTGAAAATAAGTTTTACCAACTTCCAAACTGGCCTAAACGTATCCTATAACACGGCTTGGCCATTTACTATAAAATGGCCATGCTTTAGGTTTCAAAATGCCATTTCTAGCACAGAACACGGTCTGGCCATGCCTTGAAACATGGCCATGCTTTATGTTGAGTTATTCCCTGATGTAGGTTTTTATCCTGTCTGACCTTCTCTCATGAATTAGAGCATAAATCCCTCATTTTAACTCTGATTTAGGTGATATTACTGTCAATTTAAAGAAAAAAAAATTATCTAAAACTATTACGTTGAATAGTTTAGTTAAATATTATATAATCTTGGTGATATTACTTCCTCAATTTACAAGATATTTCCTCTCGGGTAGGTTCTGACCTCTACTTACTAATCTGTCCATATCTCCTTCATAAGAATTCCAAATTAAGTGATAACAGTGGCTAACATTTTGCCATACATATATCTATAATTATTATGTTAACCAATTATTTTAAGTCCCTACATAATGTTCCCATAAATTCAAACACAGAAGCTTTCCTAATAGATTCTTCCCTGATTAACCACTTTCTGACCACTACTTACTAAGTGGATTATTTCTACCTCATATGGACTCCAAATTGAGTGATTATAGTGGCTGAAAATCCGTGTAAAATATATCTACATTTTTTATGTTAAGAATTTCTTTTAATTCCCTATAAATTTATCCC
Source organism: Gleditsia sinensis (assembly GCA_037074535.1). Classification (NCBI taxonomy): domain Eukaryota; kingdom Viridiplantae; phylum Streptophyta; class Magnoliopsida; order Fabales; family Fabaceae; genus Gleditsia; species Gleditsia sinensis. The sequence goes on from CM073463.1 coordinate 44,763,564, forward strand.
AGAAATTCAAACACAGAAGAATACCTGACAAATTCTTCCCTGGTTAACCATTTTCTGACTACTGCTTACTAATCAGACCATATCTACCTTATGTGGACTCCAAATTGAGTGATTCCAGGGGATAAAAATCCGTACGACATAGATATACATGTTTTATGTTAACCATTTGTTTTAATTCCTTTCTGATTCTTTCCAGAATTTTGAAAACAGAAGCATAAAATTTTACCTTCCATAGCCATACCTATGCAGAACTTTCTACACCAGCCTAACTATTCAAACATACATCACATGAAAGATCAATATGTAATGTGATATAGCAATATCCATGAACAATCATCAAAGTTCTAAGATCAAAATCTCATATAAATGTTACAAATTTCAAAACTTTTCTTCAAAAAGAAATATTGTTAAACCTACCTTGAGCACTTAGTCCTCTAGACTTCTCCTTCCTCTCTTCCTCTCCTTTCCTCACTCTACCTTGCTTATATTTTTCCTCTCCTTCACTTGGACGAAATTATAATGTTATAAGGGTGGGTTTTGCTTAAATAGACTATCAAATAATTCAACTTTCATGATCATGGGTCTACCTTATCACAATTAGGATGCACTTGGTTGATTTTTGGAAAACAAACAACTCATGTTCTTGTCTTCCTCTTCCTTAGTCAAGATATGCATAGCAAAAGAAGATTTGTATTTTGAAAATTATGTGAATATGTTCTTAAGATAAGGTACAAGGTCCCTTTGATTTAGGGATTCATTTCCTTTTTCTTTTGTCTTAATCAAGTATGATAGGTTTGCCTTTTTAGGTGGCAAATTTCCAACCCTTGAATCTTCCTTGCTTAGTTAAAATTATTTGTGTAGGATAAGGATGTTTTGTCATAATGCTATTTATTATTACCCACTTGCTAAAATTATGAGTGTAGGATATAGATGTTTTGTCGTAATGCCATGTATTAACATACCACTTGCTAAAATTATGAATATAGAATATCACACCACTTGCTGAATTTTTGTCTTAATGTAATGTAACCTAATCTTTATTATTATTACACTATTATTTCATCACATGATCTATTTTATTTTATTTTTCCTCTTGGATTTGAGCTCATTCCTACCCATTTCCTTTGCTTTGGATAAAATTCTACCTTTCTTCGAGAGTTTGGTCACATTTTCATAATTTTTAGGCTAACGGTCTGATAACTGCAATTTATTGTAGTTCTTATGTGCTTGCTGAGTACTTTTGCTTAGTTGTTCTAGTATTTTAAGCACTCTTATTCCCTGAATAAATTGAACGGGATGACTCTTTTAGATAAAACATCAGCTACCCCGTTGCTGCAGCATTTTAGTAAGCATTTGTGGCAATTACAGTAGAAACCTGAGTGATATTGGGTGAGCTGCTCCTTTTTTCTGCAATACACTGATTCTGTTTGATATGGTGCAGGTAACAACAGAGCAGGGCTGCGCAGCAGGTGCAGCCTCCACCCAGTAGTAGAGAAAGCAGCAAAAACTGACACTGCAGGCTGCTGGCACAGAACTGTCCCACTACTGAAAGTGGAGAGGACAAAGCTGCATGTAGAGGTGGTTTTGCAGCAGAGCATGGGGAATGACGGCAAAAGTAAGGCAGCTGACTGGGACCACAGGCTGAATGATAAAGAGAGGCAAAGAGGGGGAGACAATGACACATGAAGAGAAGGGGAGAAAGAAGAGAGCAGCTGCACACTGCCAAGGAGCATCAGTGCAGGAGATAGAGTGTAACCCCGAGATTCTATTTGTTTTTTCTTTGTTTTCTTTTCCTTTTTCTTCTGTTTTTTTTACCGAGACTGCATTGGCATTTTTCTTTTATCAGTAGAAATGTATACCAGTGATTCTGGGATTTTTGTAATTAGTGTAACCATGAGGCTTGGCTAGTTTTCGGCTAGGGTTGCACAAGGGTTGTAACGAACTTAAGCACATTTTTAGTATAACACATTCGCTGCAGCACTGTTTTTACATTTAACTATGTTTTTATTTTAAACTCCTCTGATAACGGAAGTTAGTAGAGGTAGACTGAGGCCAATATTCACCCAGGAGGGGAAGGGAGGCTGGAAAAACAGTTTGAATAGATAGGGACAGCCAATATAGGAATATATGGTCCCCCATCCCTCCAGCAGTGGAGCTTCATGCACAACTCAGGGGTGAAGACTGCTGCAGGAATGCAGGTCTAAACCTCAGAGTTGCAAGGAATGAAAGTCTGGAAAGACTCCATTCAAGACTGAACTGGGCACCTAGGACAGTTGCTGTAGCAATTCCTGGAGCAATATGAGTGCAATAGTTCATGGCAACCCTGAGCAACCTTAGACCTCCCTATTCCATTTTCTTTACACTCTAGTACCACTCGTCCTAGTTATAGCTGTATTTAAGTTGAACCACCTTTATTTTATTTTATAAAGCATCCTATCTTTGCTATAGCATTTCACACAGCAAAGTCTCCTTAACAGTTTTAGTTCACTCCTCATGGGACGATACTCACTCATCACTTTATTATTTGGTCACGACATGTGCACTTGCGTTCTGACACTTTATTCATCTTTGCATGAAATACCCAACAAGTTTTTGGCGCCGTTGCCAGGAAGTGTCAACTTGAAAACTGTTTTTAGATATTCGACTGTGTGAAGTGTTGTTTTGTTACATTTCTTTTTACTCTGGTGTCTTGCTGAGCAGGTAACACATTGCATGAGCCGAGCTAACAAAGAACTTCTGCCTTTAGATCCAGAGATAGAAAGAACGCTTTTGAGAAGAAAAAGAGGACAGTTAGCACCTCAGCAGCAGGCAGAGATGGCTAATCAGAATGTAACAGACATCATAGATGATAGAGATAGGGTCTTAAATGCTTATGTTCAACCAAACCTGAATGGGTTGAACTCGAGCATTGTGAGACCAGAGATCGAGGCTCTACATTTTGAGCTCAAACTAGTAATGTTCCAAATGCTGTAAACTGTAGGGCAATTCAGTGGAATGCCTACAGAGGACCCTCATCTTCACTTAAGAGTGTTCATGGAAGTCACAGATGCTTTCAAAATGAATGGGATAACAGAAGAAGTGCTCAGGCTAAAGCTGTTCCCCTACTCATTAAGAGACCGAGCAAGAGCATGGTTGAACTCTCTGCCACCTGACTCTATCACTAACTGGAGTGACATGGCAGAAAAATTTCTGTTGAAATACTTCCCGCCCACCAAGAACGTCAGATTGAGAAATGACATCACCTCTTTCCAGCAATTAGAAGGTGAATCTTTGTACGAGACCTGGGAGAGGTATAAAGAGTTATTACGGAGATGTCCCCATCATGGAATTCCTTACTGCATTCAGATGGAGACCTTTTACAATGGCCTTAATGCTCAAACACGCACTATAGTGGATGCAGCAGCTAATGGGGCACTCTTGTCCAAAACGTATAATGAGGCATATGAGCTGCTCGAAAGAATGGCTAGCAACAACTATCAGTGGCCTATGGACAGAGTTTCCACTGGCAAAAAAATGGCAGGCATACATGAAGTGAGTGAAGTTACTTCTCTCACAGCCCAGCTAGCTTCGTTGGTTAATGTCTTCAAAAACCAGCAACCGAGCCGCCCTCATACAACCAATGCAGTCCAAGAGACTAGACCATCTTGTGTACCGTGCAATGGACCACATCTTTTTGAAATGTGCCCCTTAAACCCAGAATCAGTATGCTTCGTGGGAAATATGAATCGCAATAACAATCCCTACTCCAATACATATAACCCAGGATGGAGGCAACACCCCAACTTCTCTTAGAGTAACTATGGTACGGGACAAGGGAGCAACTCTGCCCCACAAAGACCACAGCCTCCCCCAGGCTTCATGCAGCAAAGACAACAGCCTTAGAAAGCCCCAACTTCACTGGAATCCCTGATGAAGGAGTATATGGCAAGGAATGATACTCTAATCCAGAGTCAAGTAGCCTCATTACGGAATCAAAAAACTCAAGTGGGACAGCTTGCCAATGAACTAAAAAGAAGACCTCCAGGAACACTTCCAAGTAATACTGAAGTCCCTAGGAGAGAAGGGAAGAAACACTGTAAGGCTATAGCCCTGAGAAGTGGGAAGATGGTGGAGCCACCAAAGGCAAAAGGACAGGACCAGACAGACTCCACTGTACCCCTGGAGAAGAAAAAAGACAAGCAAAAGCAAGAGGAGGAAGTAAGCAAGAAAGAAACCATCACTGGAGAAAATGCTGCCGCTATGCCGCAGCAAAATTAGGCAACTTTGCCACAGCAAAGCATGCAGCAGCCCAAGTTACCCCCCTTTCCCTTAGAGATTTCAGAAGCAGCAGAATGACCAGTAGTTTAGAAGATTGCTAGATGTCCTGAAACAGCTGCACATTAACATACCTCTGGTAGAAGCACTAGAGTAAATGCCTAATTATGTAAAGTTCATGAAGGACATCCTGACAAAGAAAAGACGATTTGGTGAGTTTGAAACTGTTGCTCTCACAAGAGAATGCAGTGCTGTGCTGCAAAATAAGTTGCCACCTAAACTTAAGGATCCAGGCAGTTTCACTATACCTTGTTCTATTGGGAACCAATATTTTGGCTAGGCACTTTGCGACTTGGGAGCAAGCATCAACCTCATGCCAATGGCCATCTTTAAAAAGCGAGGAATTGGAGAAGTAAGGCCTACCACAGTCACACTGCAATTGGTAGACAGATCCATTGCCCATCTAGAGGGAAAAATAGAGGATGTCCTGGTTAAGGTGGACAAGTTCGTCTTCCTAGTAGACTTCATAATTCTGGACTATGAAGCGGATGCAGAGGTGCCAATCATATTAGGCAGGCCGTTCCTAACAATCGGCCGAACACTAATTGATGTTCAGAATGGTGAATTAACCATGAGAGTCCAAGATGAGCAGGTTACATTCAATGTGCTCCAGACCATGAAGTTTGCCAGTGAAGAAGAGGAATGTGCAGTGGTGTCTATGATAGACACATTAGCATCAGAAGAGTTAGAAAAATGCTGCAAGGACCCACCACCAGTAGCATGGACAGACAATTCAGATTCCGAAGGGGAAGACGAGAAAGAATGGGCCTGGATTGATGTCAGGCATGGCATTAGGAAGCAAGAGCCAATAAAGGAGCCATTATATGTGACCCTACCAGATTCAAAGCTACTGAAAGCATCAGTGATAGAGCCACCAGCCTTGAAGATGAAGCCTTTGCCAGCACACCTCAAGTATGTGTACTTAGGAGAAACAACCACTCTTCCTATGGTTATTTCAGCACTTTTGACAGAGGAACAAGAGGAGAAATTGGTCTTTACACTGAAGAAATTCAGAAGGGCCATTGGGTGAACACTTGCTGACATTAAGGGAATCAACCCCTCATTCTACATTGATAAAGGGGAATTTTGAGTGCTTATAGGTCATATTTTGTCCCCTAATTCATAATAACTTGTGGATATTTTTATACTTTTGGCTATACTTTGTTCTAGGTACTGCTATAGTTCATTTTGTGATTGCAGAAGAGCAAAAGAAGCCAAGAAGCAAGGAAAAGCAGTCATGGAAAGACCCTAAAAGACCTGGGATATGCTGAAGAGGAAGCATGGAGGCTGCACGTAAAAAATCATGAAGAAATGAGCACCACAGCATGCAGCACGGCCTGGCCGTGGAGACACTTGAAAATCACTTTCTAGCCTTAAGAAACACATTTAGACTAGGTTTTTACATATATCATTGATGATTTTGATGTTCTAGAGTAGATTTTATTGCATTAAAGGTTGTAATTCATCTGAACTTTTCTACATACCAGGTTATATCCTTCTACTTCAGTTCTTTATCTCTTCTTCTACCTCCATTCATTCTCTTGAGATTGTATCAAACTATCATGGTTAATTTAATGATTATGAACTTGGTTTCTGATTCTATCATGTGTGAGTAGTTTCTATCTAGGGTTTTGGTAAACCCAATTGTGATACAATGATACTATGTCTATGACTTGAATTATGGAACCCTAATTGTAATTGGGACTAAATTGATATGGATTAACTATTGTATGCTTGAATTAGTTGATGGAATACCTGATCACCAATCTATCACATATTAGGTACTTAATCGATGAACTGATAGGTGAAGATTAAAACCGGAATCCAATAGTTAATTAGGGTTGTCTTAATCACGAAAGTAGTTTAAGATACTTTAAGCTTGAATCAATTAATGGGAACGAGAAAGCCGATTAGTTGCATTCTATGGTTGGCATAAAGCTTAATGGACCTAGGTTGACTAAGAACCATGAAAGTAGGGAATTTGATTAACCTAGGTACGATTGGTAATGCTTGAAAGAGATTACTAATTAGTTTAGGCTAAACCATCCCCGATAATCTAGACAATTGCAATTAGGGGTAAATATCAGTTGTTGAGTATCACAAGTGTGGTGAACCCTAACCCTAGGCTTAACTTAATTGGTTATTTTAACTTGTTTAATTGCAATATTTTCCCATCGACTTATATCGATTTAGATAACACTTTTTGTGAGATTCTGGTAATTGGCATTGTTCTCTGTGGGACACGACCCACACTTTCCGGACTAGCTACAGCTACGCCGTGCACTTGCGGTATTTAGTAAAATTTACGTAACAAGTTTTTGGCGTCGTTGCCGGGGAACAAAGCCAATATTAGATATTTTACAAAATAGCTAGACTAGATCAATTTCAGTTTATTTTTCTTCATTATTTTTCTACACAATTTTCATTTGCTGATTTTGCTTCTTTTCTTCCTTCATAGGTGTGTTTCTCTTGTATGCGAAGAAACCGTGGGTTTATTTCTGAGTTTGACCCGGAAATTGAACGCACCCTACAAAGAATAAGAAAAGGTAAGCAGCAGGAGAATTTTGCAGTTACTATGGGGGAAAGAGATAATCGGTCACTGAAGGACTTCACAGCCCTGGACACATATGGTTTGAACCCCAGCATAGTCAGGTCAGTGGTAGAAGCTAATAACTTCGAGCTGAAGCCATCTCTCTTACAAAATGGTTCAGCAGAACCAGTTTGGAGGGTCGCCTACTGAAGACCCTAATCTCCATCTCTCTATGTTTTTGGAGTACTACGACACCCTGAAGTTGAATGAAATCTCCTCAGATGCTATCAGGTTAAGATTATTCCCTTTTTCGCTGAGGGATAAGGCACAAGATTGGCTGCACTCTCTCCCATCGGGGTCTATTACCACTTGGCAGCAGATTTCTCAAGCTTTCCTGGCCAAGTACTTTCCTCCAAGTAAGACGGCCCATTTGAGGAACCAGATTACTACATTTGCTTAGAGGGATGGAGAATCCTTATATGAGGCATGGGAAAGATTCAAGGAGCTCCTCAGGGTATGCCCACATCACAGGCTAGAAAAATGGTTAATAGTCCATACATTCTACAATGGACTAGTTTACGGCACCCAGATGTCTGCGGATGCTGCAGCTGGAGGAGCACTGATGAACAAGACGATTGATGAAGCCTATGAGTTGATTGAAGATATGTCCCAGATCCACTACTCCTAGTCTAGTGAGAGGCAGACCAGAAAGCCAGCAGGTATGTGTGAAGTAGATGCTTTCAATCATCTAACTTCTAAGGTTGACGCTTTATTTCAGAAACTGGATAAACTGAGCATCAATGATGTTGCATCACCTTATTCTTCTGTATCCTGTGAGATTTGTGGAGGTGTAGGGCATGCAGCCAATGAGTGTCATCTTGGAGTTCTACAGTTCAGGATTGTGAGCAAGTCAATTTTGTGAATAATCAAAAGAACAACCCGTACAACAATACTTACAATCCTGGCTGGAGAAACCACCCTAACTTGTCATATAAGCCGAATACTGGTCAGCAGCCCCAGAATAACTTCAAACAACCTCCAGGCTTCCAAAATCCAAGGCCATACAATCCTCCTCAATCAAAGTCAAATCTAGAGGCTCTAATGGAGAATTTCATCTCCACACAGAGCAAGCAGAATGAGGAGTTTAGAGGTCAGAATCACAGTATGAATGAAGCAATTAAAGACATGGCTTCTAAAGTGGATTCACTTGCTACCCATAACAAGATGTTAGAGACCCAGATAGCGCAGCAAGCGAGCTCTTCAACCAGAAATTTTGGTAAGTTCCTTAGTCAACCTGAGAACCTTAGAGAACATTGTAAAGCTATCACTTTGAGAAGTGGTAAACAATTGGGTGAACCAGTGGAAAAGGAGGATGAAAAAGAAGTTAAGAAAAGGGATGTGCCTGAGCCAGTGAATGAAGAAGAAGAGCCAGTTAGTGGAAGGAAGGAAATTAATGAGCCTGACTATGTGGCTCCTGAACCATATAAGCCACCAGTTCCCTTCCCCCAGAGACTAGCCAAGGCTAAGTTAGAGAAACAGTATGGAAAGTTTCTGGATGTGATGAAAAAGTTGCACATCAACATTCCATTCTTGGAAACAGTATCTCAAATGCCTTCATACACCAAATTTCTGAAGGAAATCCTCTCTAATAAGAGGAAGATTGAGGAATATGCCACTGTGGCATTGTCTGAAAAGTGTAGTGCCCTGATTCAAAACAAATTGCCTCCTAAACTCAAGGATCCTGGGAGTTTCTCAATACCTTATTCCATTGGAGATGTGCAGATCACTAAAGCCTTATGTGATCTAGGAGCAAGCGTAAGCCTTATGCCACTATCCATTTGCAAGAAACTCCATATGGGAGATATAAAGCCTACCACTGTTTCTCTACAATTAGCGGACCGATCCGTTACTCACCCGGTAGGTATATTAAAGGATGTGCCTCTAAAGGTAGGTAAGTTTTTCATACCTAATGACTTTATGGTATTAGAGATGGAGGAAGATAGCCAAATCCCCATCATTCTAGGAAGACCTTTCTTAACCACTACTGGTGCCGTTATTAATGTTAAAGATGGAAGGCTTTCCCTGAATGTAGGGGATGAAAAGATTGAATTTAATCTTAATAATGCTATGAAATGTCCATCCTTAGGTGATACTTGTTGCATGATTGATATAATTGAACAAAATATTGTTGATAATGCAATAAGTTTGTGCCCTACTGATCCACTTGAGCTTTGCCTTTTGGATAGTTCTGTTTCTTGTGCTGAACAGGTAGAAGCTGATGCCTACACTAGATTGCTTGATGAGAGTCCTAAGCTCACCTCAGAAGTAAAAATTGAAAAGTTGGAACAGGACCACAACCACAAATCAACTGATTTAGAGGAAGGCAAAACAACCAAGATAGAATTAAAACCTCTTCCCTCTACTCTCAGGTATGAATTCTGGACCCTAACTCTTCATATCCAGTCATAGTGAATATTGATCTGAATACTGAGGAAACTGGTAAATTGCTTGATGTACTTAGAAAATTTTTAAAGGTGATTTGGTATAGTATAGATGATATAAAAAGGGATAGTCCATCTATTTGTATGCATCGTATAAGTGTTGATAATGACCATAAACCTTCCAGGGAACATCAGAGGAGACTTAATCCCAACATGAAAGAGGTAGTCAAGAAGGAAATACTTAAATTGCTTGATGCAGGTATTATCTATCCTATCTCGAATAGTGAATGGGTAAGTCCTGTCCATGTGGTTCCTAAAAAGGGAGGTATGACTGTTGTTAGAAATGTTAATGATGAATTAATCCCTACTAGAGCTGTTACGGGTTGGCGCATGTGTATTGACTATAGAAAATTAAATAAGGCCACCCGTAAGGACCACTTCCCTTTGCCTTTTATTGATCAGTTATTGGAAAGGTTGGCTAAACATTCATACTTCTGTTATCTGGATGGATACTCAGGATTCTTTCAGATTCCTATCCATCCAAATGACCAAGAGAAGACTACGTTCACATATCCCTATGGCACCTTTGCATATAGAAGGATGCCATTCGGATTGTGTAACGCACCAGCCACCTTCCAGAGATGTATGATGGCAATTTTCTCTTATTTTATAGAGGAAATAATGGAAGTATTTATGGATGACTTTTTAGTCTATGGTACCTCATTTGATGACTGTTTGAAAAATTTGACACAGGTACCTAAGAGATGTGAGGAAGTCAATCTGGTCCTAAATTGGGAGAAATGCCACTTTATGTTGAGAGAAGGAATAGTTCTGGGACACTTGGTGTCTGAAAGTGGGAAAGAGGTGGATAAGGCAAGGATAGAGGCGATTCAGACTATGCGACCACCATCAAATGTTAAGGAAGTGAGAAGTTTTCTTGGGCATGCAAGCTTTTACAAGAGATTCATCCAAGACTTCTCAAAAATCTCTAAACCCCTAACTAATTTACTTGTTAAAGATGTCCCATTTGAATTTGATAATGACTGCTTGTGTTCTTTTTGTAGGTTGAAGGAGGCGCTTATATCTGCACCCATCATCCAACCTCCTGATTGGAGCCTTCCCTTCGAAATAATGTGCGACGCAAGTGACTATGCCGTGGGAGTTGTACTTGGGCAAAGGAGAGACAAAAAGCCCTATGTCATCTGCTATGCTAGTAAGACACTAGATGAAACTCAAGTCAACTACTCTACCACTAAAAAGGAGCTCTTGGCAGTAGTATTCACGATTGATAAATTTAGACAATATCTGTTGGGATCAGAAGTCGTAGTGTTCACAGATCATGCTGCCATCAGATACCTGTTAAGTAAAAAGGATGCCAACCAAGACTGATTAGATGGATCCTCTTACTATAGGAGTTTGATCTTATAATCAAAGATAAGAAAGGGACAGAGAATGTGGTTGCAGACCACCTTTCAAGGCTTAGGCAAGATCTGATGAGAGATGACAAAGACGATTTGCCTATTGATGACTCCTTTCCTGATGATCAACTCCTGATGGTCACTTATGCTGATGCTCCTTGGTATGCAGACTTCGTGAACTTTCTGGCATGCAGAATACTCCCTGAGGGGTTGAGCTATCATCAGAGAAAGAAATTCTTCTCTAACATTAAGTCTTACTATTGGGATGATCCATGCTTGTACAAGTGGTGTGCAGATGGCATATTTCGAAGGTGTATTCCAGAGGAAGAAGTTTACAGTGTTATATACCATTGCCATAGTTCACCTTGTGGAGGTCACACCAGCATCTCTAAGACTTCAGCTAAAATTCTTCAAGCTGGTTTCTATTGGCCTACGCTTTTCAAGGATGTGCACACTTTTGTTAAAGCATGTGACCGGTGCCAAAGAGTTGGCAACATATCTAGAAGGAATGAGATGCCCCTAAACAACGTTTTAGAAGTTGAGATATTTGACGTTTGGGGCATTGACTTTATGGGTCCCTTTTCTTCTTCATGTGGGAACAAATACATTCTAGTGGCGGTGGACTATGTTTCTAAGTGGGTTGAAGCAGTAGCATCCCCCACCAATGATGCTAGAGTGGTTGCCAAGCTCTTTAAGAGGATAATTTTTTCGAGATTTGGAGTGCCCTGAGCCGTAATAAGTGATGGAGGTTCTCACTTCACTGAGCAATAATTCCAAAACCTTTTGAAGAAATATGGAGTCACCCATAAAATGGCTCTGGCCTACCATCCTCAGACTAGCGGGTAAGTAGAAATATCAAATAGGGAGATTAAGGCAATATTAGAGAAGACTATCTCGAAGGCCAGAAAGGATTGGTCTCTCAAACTCGATGATGCATTATGGGCCTACAGGACTGCCTATAAAACACCGATAGGGACCACACCTTTTCGGTTAATAAATGGGAAGCCCTATCATTTGCTGGTAGAGCTTGAGCATAAGGCATATTGGGCAGTCAAAACAATCAATTTTGACCTGTCAGCTGCTGGAAAGAGGAGATGCCTACAACTAAATGAGCTAGATGAGCTGAGGCTCGATGCTTATGAAAATGCCAAGTTATACAAGGAAAGAACAAAAAGATGGCATGATAAGCACATCCTTAGACGCCAATTTCAAGTAGGAGATTGGGTCTTGCTATTCAACTCAAGGTTGAGACTCTTTCCCGATAAGCTACGTTTTAGATGGTCTGGTCCTTTCCAACTAACTCGAGTCTTTCCTTATGGAGCAGTGGAGGTACGGAGTGAATCCACCGGATCTTTCAAGGTCAACGGGCAACGTCTCAAACATTTTGTAACGGGACATCCAGTTGAAAAGGGAGCCACTCAAGCTCTCTTAGAGCCCCCCTCAATCCATTAAAGAAGCAAATGAGTCGAGCTAATGACTTTAAACAAGCGTTGTGTGGGAGGCAACTCATATTTTGATTTCTAGAGTTTTCCTTTTTTTGATTTCTTGCTTTGAGTTTTAGTTTTCATCTTTAATTAGCTAATTTCTTAGGTTGAGTTTAATGAATATTTTCCTTGATTTCCAGGTCCATTACGATGTTTCCAAAGTGGTCTAAAAGAGCTAGAAGCAAAGGTGCTTGAAGTGAATCAAAAGAAAAGGTAAAAACCGAAAAATGAGGATTTCTAGCCAGAAACATGGGCTAGCCGTGTACTAGGACACGACTGTGCCACAAAAAAAAATTGCTACACAAACCCGCCAGGAACACGGGCGTGCTCGTGAGAAAAAAAAACATACGCTGCACAAAGCCCGCCCGAAGCACGGCCGTGCTGTGGGCGAGACCATTTGTTTTTTTAAAAAAATTTCTCCCCCTCATTTGCCCGTGCTTCCCCCAACCCTAGCCGTGTCTCCCAATTTCTTCTACCCTCATCCACTTTGGACAAACCCCACCCCCATTTCTCCTTTCCCCTTTCCCCATCCGAACCCTTGTTTACCTCCATTCTCCCCCCTTCTTGCATTTTCGAAACCCCCTTCCCTGTTTTCCCATACCCACGACTACCACTACCCCACCCTTTTTTTTTCTCACTTCAACTTCCCCTCCCTCAAACTGAGCCCTAGCCTTTGTTCATCCCTTTCTTCCTCCTCCCTTACCCATTCGGTCTCACCCACTCCCCTATCTCTCATCACCATTCTCCCTCCCTTGTCTACTCTCCCACTCATACCAGTGTTTCCACCACCCATTGCTGCGTTATTGACTTCATCATTTTGCTGTATCAGGTACTTTCTATTTCTAGCTTTGTTTTACTTTTCTGATTGAGCTCGCTGGTTGTTGTTTCTACTGGTTTATGCATTTGAATAGGAATGGTTTATGCCATGCCTTACATTGTTTTGCTATTCCGTTTATGAGTTTCCCATTACTGAATTACTGCATTGAATTCTTGTTGGATGGTATATATGCATAAGGCCTTTCTCTGACTCACTGATTGCATTTCGAAACCACACTCTACCTGCTTAGAGCTCACCCTTCTGACTCTATACTTTGATAATTTTAAAAAAATTTATCAGAGATTGGTCACTTCATTCTTGAATTTTCAGATTGATTGGTAGCTTGAATTGCATTGGACTTTTAATTCTTGGAATTTCTACCAGAAATTTGGATGCATGTGTGCTTGAATTACTAGATTCCATATTGGAAATTATTTTTGGTTAGGTAGCTAATCTTTTATAATTTGTTTGCTTGGGACCTTTTGTTTATTTGGTCATGTGTGTCTGAACCTGAATAGATTGGCTTAGCCTACTTGAATTCTGCTATTTGTAGTGTTCCCACTCCCTACTTACCAATTGTCTTGCATCTCAAAATGGGTCCCAAAAGAGCCCGAATAGGGCCATCTTCCTCCCAGTCCCATCAAACACGTAGAGGAAGTAATCAACCACCAACCCAACTCCCTCATCAAATAAATGAGTATGGTATTATGTTCGTTGACGACAGTCAACGGACACGATACGATACTCTTGTAAGACGGGGAATGCTGAGTACCTGGTATATGGATGAGGTTTGTTTGGAATGGTTTAGACTTTTAAATGATGTCCATTACTTGATTGATTGGATTGGATGGAACACCTTTATATCCCTGCGCTACCCAGCCTATCCTAGACCCACCTTGGAGTTCTTTAGCTCCATTAACATAGTCTTGTTTTGAGGCCCCAACGTCAGTCAGGGCCAAGTAAAATCAAACTATTTAATCGTACCTTTAATCTAACATTAGCTGAATTTAATGCACTGTTTAGCTTACCACTAGGAGGTACTAGAGCGGTACCTTCCAGTTTTCTTTCAAACATATTTTGGCACTCAATTACCATAGAGGGACAATACAGTGCATCAAGTTCAAAAGCCTCTTTCATTTGCAACCCCACCTTCCGATATTTACAAAGACTTATGGCCCATACTATTTTTGGTAAGGCTGAGAGTGATGGGGTTGCAAATCAAAGAGAGCTTTATTTTATACACTCTATGATTTATGGTACAAAAGTGGATACTGGAGCCTTCATGGCTCATCAGATGTCTAGGATAGGTGGGGCCATGAATGGGAAAGTTGTAATGGGAGGTTTGGTTACTGCTGTGGCTAGAGGATTATGGTTTGAGGTTAATTTGCAGGGTATGCAAACAGTACTTGGCAGTAATAGGATTGATTTGGAATCCTGTCTAAATATGAAATTAGTTGTCAAGAAAGATGCCGAATACTGGTTGTATCTTTGCGGTCATACACTTTTTCGCCTCCCCAACCCTACTAGAACCACAGTCACCAACCAGGAAAATTGGACATATTCCAATGAGGAGGACAGTGAGGGTGATGAGATTCCTCCAGAGGAGGAAGAGCACCCCTTTGAGCCATTGCTAGCCTTTCCATCCCCACCCCACTCCCATTTTACTGACACTGCAGGTCCATCATCAGTTCCCGCCGAGGACCTGAATTCAATTTCCTCCCGGCTCACTCGCATTGAAGCCGAGCAGCTTTCACAACGATCCGTCCTGCATGCGATGCAGACAAAACAACATTCCCAAAGCACAACCCTGCATGCAATGCAAGAATCCATCTAAAGCATGCAGGGTATGATGCAAGCATGGTACACCTGGCATCTGGCCCAAAACCCATCTCCAACACCACCGGACGACCAATGACTACGTGAGTGCTTTCTTCCCTCTGCCTCTTTTCTATCATAGTTATGACACTGAGGACATTGTCTGGTTCAAGCATGGGGGAGTGTACTTCCGTACCTGATTTTACTTGTATATATTGTACATACTGCATTTCCTTTATCCTGCTGTAGTATCACATAGTTACTATTCCCAAGATTGACTGGTGTAGTATAAGCTAATTTTAGCTCATGAACATGTGATGCACAATAGGGTATGAAATAGGTAGCTATTACTTTAGTCTCTCTTTTCTAGCATTAAACCTTTAATTTTTCGAAAAATATCTCTCTATTGTGCTGTAAATTGTATGATTGGGCTGATTTTTTACACTATGAGATTGTGAAGGTAGGGAGAGGTGAAAAATGAGGGTATGTGAAACCCAAAAAGTTTTCACTTTGAGTACCTCCTTTAAGACACTAAAAAGACCTTAGTATGAGTACCTAGATGTTTTTACCCTTGTGACATGGAGCATAAAATGCACTCACAGCATATTTCTAAAAAAAAAAGAGAAAGAAAAGAGACAAGAGAAGAAGAAAATGAGAAATAAAAGACATGGGTTAAGAAAAACAGAAATAAGGGTAAAGCAACATAGGGAGATCTAAAGGATGGGGTAGCCTACTTGAGTGTTTGAAAAACAGTCTGATACATACAACCACTAGTCACAATAGAAAAAGATTTTTAGTAGAAGAATTTCTGGTTTGATCTTAGAAGAATAGAGACATTTTGATTGCTGTCTATTCATATATCTATTGTGTGCACATGGATTGAGTGAAAAGTTATATATACTGCATTTTTCTATCTTGTGGAATCTGATTGCATCCTTCTCCCCTTTCCCACTGTTATGGCATGTCATTTGCTTGAGGACAAGCAAAATTTTAAGCATAGGGGAGTTGATAAAGGGGAATTTTGAGTGCTTATAGGTCATATTTTGTCCCCTAATTCATAGTAACCTGTGGATATTTTTATGCTTTTGGCTATACTTTGTTCTAGGTACTATTGTAGTTCATTTTGTGATTGTAGGAGAGCAAAAGAAGCCAAGAAGCAAGGAAAAGCAGTCATGGAAAGACCCTAAAAGACCTGGGATATGCTGAGGAGGAAGCATAGAGGCTGCACGTAAAAAATCATGAAGAAAGGAGCACCACAGCATGCAGCACGGCCTGGCAGTGTTCTGGACAGATGGTGCAGTACATCCCCAAATTCCAGCTCGAAGCCTGGTCAGGCCGTGTCCTGGGACACGACCGTGCTGTAGGTCTGTGAGCTCCGTGTTTTTTAGGGTTTTAGCCGCTGAAATTGAGGTATAAACTGGGGGATGCGCAGCTGAGACAAGGGGGACCGTAAAAGACACTTGGAAATCAATTTCTAGCCTTAGGAAACACATTTAGACTAGGTTTTTACATATATCATTGATGATTTTGATGTTCTAGAGTAGATTTTACTGCATTGAAGGTTGTAATTCATCTGAAATTTCCTACATACCAGGTTATATCCTTCTACTTCAGTTCTTTATCTCTTCTTCTACCTTCATTCATTCTCTTGAGATTGTATCAAACTATCATGGTTAATTTAATGATTATGAACTTGGTTTCTAATTCTATCATGTGTGAGTAGTTTCTATCTAGGGTTTTGGTAAACCCAATTATGATACAATGATACTATGTCTATGATTTGAATTATGGAACCCTAATTGTAATTGGGACTAAATTGATATGGATTAACTATTATATGCTTGAATTAGTTGATGGAATGCCTGATCACCAATCTATCACATATTAGGTACTTAATCGATGAACTGATAGGTGAAGATTAAAACCGGAATCTAATAGTTAATTAGGGTTGTCTTAATCACGAAAGTAGTTTAAGATACTTTAGGCTTGAATCAATTAATGGGAACGAGAAAACTGATTAGTTGCATTCTATGGTTGGCATAAAGCTTAATGGACCTAGGTTGACTAAGAACCACGAAAGTAGGTAATTTGATTAACCTAGGTACGATTGGTAATGCTTGAAAGAGATTACTAATTAGTTTAGGTTAAACCATCCCCGATAATCAAGACAATTGCAATTAGGGGTAAATATTAGTTGTTGAGTATCACAAGCGTGGTGAACCCTAACCCCAGGCTTAGCTTAATTGGTTATTTTAACTTGTTTAATTGCGATATTTGCCCATCGACTTATATCGATTTAGATAGCACTTTTTGTGAGATTCTGGTAATGGGCATTGTTTTTTGTGGGACATGGCCCGTACTTGCCGGACTAGCTACAGCTATGCCGTGCACTTGCAGTATTTAGTAAAATTTACGTAACATGCATGCATAAGATCCTTTTGGAAAGCAATGAAAAAGGGTCCATAGAACCCCAGCGAAGGCTCAACCCAATAATGAAGGAGGTGGTTAAAAAGGAAATTATCAAGTGGCTAGATGCTGGAATTATTTACCCAATATCAGATAGCTCTTGGGTGAGTCTGGTCCAGTGTGTTCCTAAGAAGGGGGGTATGACTATGGTGGAAAGCGAAAACAATGAGCTTATCCGTACCAAGGTTGTAACTGGCTGGAGGATTTGCATGGATTATCGAAAGTTGAACAAAAGCACTAGGAAGGATCACTTCCCTCTGCTGTTCATTGATCAAATGTTAGATAGACTTGCTGGAAGGGAATACTATTGTTTCCTGGATGGGTACTCAGGGTACAACCAGATTGCTATAGCACCAGAAGATCAGCATAAGACCACATTCACATGTCCTTATGGTACCTTTGCATTTTGAAGGATGCCATTTGGGCTTTGTAATGCTCCAGCAACATTCCAGCGATGCATGATGCCAATATTCACAGAAATGGCTGAGCAGTTTGTGGAAATCTTCATGGATGACTTCTCAGTCTCTGGAGACTCCTTTGACCTATTCTTGGGAAACCTTGCTAAGGTCTTGCAAAGGTGTAAGGAAACAAACTTGGTGCTGAACTAGGAGAAGTGTCAATTTATGGTAAAAGAAGGGATTGTGCTGGGGCATAAGGTTTCTCAGAGAGGACTTGAGGTTGACAAGGCCAAGGTGGAAATCATAGAAAAGATCCTTCCTTCCACCTCGGTCAAGGGCATTCGAAGCTTCTTGTGACATGCAGGATTTTATAGGAGGTTCATTAAGGACTTCTCTAAGGTTGCCAAACCTTTATGCAATTTGCTAGAGAAGGACAGAACTTTCTGTTTTGATGAAGGTTGTATGACAGCATTTTGTGACCTCAAGAGAAAATTGAGCACAGCCCCAGTGATTGTGGCACCAGACTGGACCTCCCCATTTGAGCTGATGTGTGATGCTAGTGAAACAGCATTGGGGGCTGTCCTCGGGCAGCGTAGAAACAAGCTATTTCATTCTATATACTATGCTAGCAAAATGCTGCAAGGTGCCCAGCTGAACTACACGGTGACAGAGAAGGAATTGCTTGCAGTAGTTTTTGCCTTTGAGAAATTCAGAGCATATCTGGTAGGAGCAAAGGTGATAGTGCACACAGACCACTCTGCCATCAAACACTTAGTTAGGAAAAAGGATTCCAAGCCCAGGTTCATCCGGTGGGTGCTTTTGCTTCAAGAATTCGATCTAGAGATCAGAGACAGGAAAGGAACTGAAAATAAAGTGGCAGACCATCTCTCCAGGTTAGAAGGGCACAACCCCTGAGCAGATGACATTAATGAAAGATTCCCATATGAGCAACTCTATCTCCTGTCCCAAGATGATGTGCCATGGTATGCTGATTATGTAAATTACCTTATGAGTGGAATGCTCCCACCAGACTTGACGTGGCAACTGAAGAAAATTTTTTTGCATGAGGTGAACTCATACTACTGAGATGAACCATACCTTTACAAGCAATGTGCTGATCAGATGATAAGGAGGTGCATACCCAGCGAAAAGATGGAGCAAATCTTGCAGCAATGCCATGCTTCCCCTTATGGAGGTCATTTTGGAGGAGTCAGAACTACAAACCAGGTGCTGCAGGCAGGGTTCTATTGGCCCTCTCTATTCAAAGACTCCCACTCCTTCGCAAAGCAATGCGACCGGTGTCAGAGGACAGGGAATATATCTCGCAGGCATGAAATGCCACTGAACAACATCCTAGAGGTGGAATTATTTGATGTGTAGGGAATAGATTTCATGGGCCCATTCCCTTTGAGTTTTGGGAATCAATACATCCTTGTAGCCGTAGACTATGTCTCAAAGTGGGTGGAAGCATGTGCATCTCAAACTAATGAGGCAAGAGTGGTGACCAGATTCCTGAAAAGAAACATCTTTATAAGGTTTGGAACCCCCAAGGCATCATCAGCGATGGAGTGACCCATTTCTGCAATCGGCAGTTCAAGGCACTACTTGCCAAATATGGAGTAAGGCACAAGGTGGCAACCCCCTATCACCACAAACGAGTGGGCAGGCTGAAGTCTTCAACAGAGAGATCAAGAGAATCTTAGAAAAAATAGTAGGCCCTACAAGGAAGTATTGGTCCTCCAGGTTGGATGATGCACTATAGGCCTATAGAACAGCCTATAAGACACCTTTGGGAATGTCTCCATACAGGTTGGTATTCAGGAAGGCTTGTCATCTACCAGTAGAGTTAGAACATCAAGCATATTGGGCAGTGAAGAAGCTAAACTTAAACCTGGAAGCTGTGGGAGAGAAGAGGATGCTACAGCTAAATAAGCTGGATGAATTTTGTGGTCAGGCCTATTAGTGCGCACTGTCGCTGGTGCACCCAAATTAATACTTTACCTCAAAACTAACCTGTAGTAGTGGGAGTAAGGGTCAATCCCACAGAGACTGGAATTACCTTATGTGATTAAAAAGGGGGATTGATAATCACAAATTAAGTAAAGTAAACAATAATGAAAATAATTAAGAGAAAGAGATTAATGATAAAGACGTTGGTTTCGATTGTCATCCACCGTCAATGGATTACATTTATCATCGACAACATAATCAATATGCAAATGAATATCTATCATTGAGCTTTTAACCCCGTTTCTCCTTAAGCCTAGCAAATTAATGACAATTGCACTAATTAAACCCTAATTAACAAGCCATCCTTTAACACATCGGTAAAACATGACTTGTTAATCGCATGAAGAACGAAAGAAACTGACAGAGCTAAACAAATATAAACACATCGGCTATATCTAATTTAGTCAATCATTCATCATAGGTTCAATGATTTATAATCCAAAACCCTCAAAACGATTTGCCTCACGAATCGCAGAATTAAAGACTTTGTTCAAAACACAATTCAGCGATAGATTAAAACAGACGAAATACTAGTAGGCCTCCTAGCAATCATATGAATAATCATTAAGAAGAAGAACAGATGAACAATCAATATTCAAAACAAATTGAAATAATAACATCAGATCCACATCTCACAATGTATAAAAATCCCTTGAGGTTTCAACTCACCTCAACCAACTAAAAAGAACTAGCCACGCAGGGCCATAAGAAACTCTAAAGAAGAATTGAAGAATGTAAATGAAGAATTGAGTTCCGAATTCAATTTTTCTCTAGTTGCTTTCCTCCCTTTTTATAGACTTTCCTCCTTCTAATCGAAGTCAGAAAGAGATTTAGGTCAAATTCCCATCCATCCCACTTCAATTTGAGCGAAAACGACCTAAAATCGTGAAATCATCAAACCTTGTACGGCCGGCGGGTGCCGCTTCGCTTAAGTAGAGTGCCGCGGCGCTACGAAGATCCTGCTACGGGGCGCCGCGGTGCTCCGGATTGCCTTATCATGGCGCTGCAACATTTCTTTGTAAGCGCTGCGGTGCCTAGAATCTTCTGGATTTTGCCGAAGTGCCGAACACGAAAGTTGTAGGTCTATGATTCTTCTTTCCATAACCGCTGAAATCACCTCAATCGGAGTCCAAATGAGTGATATATGCCTCAATTAGTGACACAAGGTCAGAAATCAGCATTTTTCTATGATTTTCTGTCTATTTTCCTCTTCATTTCTTCTTTATTATTCCTAAAACACAAAAAAAAACACTCACTCAATTCATATCTATTTTCTACTGAAATTAAATAAAAAGCAACTTAAAACATGTCAAAAACATGCTTATTTTATAGCATGTCAAATACCCCCACACTTACTCTTTTGCTTGTCCTCAAGCAAACATTGATTCATGTAAACAGAATTCAATATATGAAATGAGTGAATGGCTTACCAATGTGCTGCCTCATAGTGAAAATTGTAAGCTCTTGAAGAAATTTCAGAAAATTTCATGACCATGTGCAACATTTAATTCAAATGCAATTTATAATTTTATTCCCTAAAATCCATAGTGTGTGTGTGTCTTTGGATAATTAAATTTTCTTTTACCTAAATGAGCTTATATATCTCAAGAATTATAGCATGGCTCTCTATTTAAAATTTCCATAAGCTTATTTTTCATGCTACTCTCCACTAATGTAGGCTAAAACTACTTCTTAGGATCAAAAGGACTTAACTCATCTTGTAATGTGGCTAGGCTATGGGGTGAGATAAAAGATATAATTTAAAGCTCAATCTCCCAATATCACATGATTAACTCTGATCTATTTGAGCTAATTCTCAAGATTGGAGAATTTTTTTCCCCACACTTATTTCCTTGCTTTTCTGCACTCTACTTTTCTTTAATACTCTATTTCTTCTATTTCAATCACTGGATAGACTTTCAATAGTCTTTTGAGAATATATATATATATATATATATATATATATATATATATATATATTTCTTTCTTTCTTTCTTTCTTTTGTCCTTGCTCCACCCTTCCACCCTTTCATTAATGTAGATCTATAAAACAAATATTTAGAAATTAATCATGGAGTGAGTGAATCAGGTAGAAAAAAATAAAGGTATTAATCACAAATATTTGGTCTTGGCTGTTTTGTGGGTATAGAATAAAATGTTAATTAAGCTCAAAATAGAGGTTCTAAAGATATTCACTTGTTTAGGTTAAGCTTGAAAGGGTCAATCTCATAAAAAAAATGCCTAAACCATCTCCTACTTGTTAGTATTAGCCTAGGATTTCGCCTCAAGTAGCATTTAAATAAGTTCTAGAAATTTAAAAGAGATCATAAAATATTTTTGAGTTATATAATTTTTTTTAAGTAAGAGATAAATTAAAAATCCAAAATTACTGTGCAAAAGAATTTCATGATTTTTAGAAAATAGGTAATCATAAATTGAAAAGAAATTAAAATTACACATAATTATGACTTTCCTACGTCTCCCAAGAGCTATAAGCAATTTAAACAGTTATATCATTGGCTATTGGTTCAGCTATCACAAACTCATAAATTGAAATTTTGTTCACATGCTCACCTCATGACAGGATTAAAAGTGCACATATCATAAAATTATAGTTATTCATCAAAGTAGGAAACTGCACAAGTGTATGATTTATTATACAGTCATCCAGCTGAATCATAAAGTGACCCACCCACACTTAAAAACATACATTGTCCCCAATGTAAGAATATAAAAGAGAATATAAAAGGGACAAATAATAACATAAGGAGGGGCTCAGTGAAACTTCCCTGATTAGTGATCACCATCCATCTCATCATGCTCAGGTGCAGGCCTAAAGGGTGGTTCAGGAGTGGCTGAGAAAGCAATCGGGAGGTTCATGGCATGAGCTAACTGGCTAAAATATGCATGATGATGCTGTGCAATAGAGTGCTAATAGAGGGCTAGATCGTTCATTTGATGGCTCAGATACTCTGTGCACTCCCATAAATCTTCAATGGTATGCTGGGATGGTGGTGGCGCTGAGCTGCTACCCGGTTCCTCTGCAGGAACTGGCTGAATCCCTAGCTCCTCCTCTGCTGCTTCTTCATGGCCTTTGTATTTTTGTATGTCTGCATAGGAAATAGGTCTCATTGGGTGAATGAGAGCCTCAGTGGAATCCCAGCTTACTCCTGCCTTCTGACATAGACCAGTAGTTAAACTAGGGGCAAAGAGGGATTTGCCTCTAGCACTAATACAGTTGAGCATCTGCCTATGAATAATCTTGCCTACATCAATAGAAAGGCCCTTTAGTATTTCATAAAGCAAAATGGCCATGTCTCTCCTGACTTGACTCATGTTGAAGCTGGGTATGAATGTTGCTGACACAAAATAGTGCCATGCTTTAGCCACTTTATTCATATCAGCTCTAGCAAGGTATAACGAATGGCCATTGCTATCCAATTTCCAGGAGGCCCCCCTGTAGCATAGAGTGCATATAACATCTTCAAAGTCAATGTAGGATTGAAGAAGCGTCGTATATCCATCATCCTCAATATCAGGCAGTGAATAGAATTCATTAATGGCGTGCGGAGTGAATGGCACCATCTTGCCTCTAACCCGTGCTTTATGACGGTCATGAACTATGGCATTGGAGTAGAACTCCTGTACCACGGGAATAACTCCTAGTTTTGGGTTCCTGCAAAAAATCTCTTAATGCCTATGGAGGATGTTGTCTCTGTGAGGTAGCCCTTCGGTAATAATAAATCCACGTTCTGGAACTATAGGCTTATGTACCACCACTTTGATGTGGTGTTGATAAACCTCTTCAGTCACAAAAGCCACAGCGTCGAATGCTGGAGGGTCCTCAGCTCTCTTCTTCCTCTTAGAGATGCCTAATTTGGAAGTTTTTGGGGCCATTGCACTTGACAAACTCACTGGGGCGTTTTATCAAACACCTAGTGTGCACTCTTGAAAAATTGAGAGAATGGATGGCAGATTCGTAGCTTGAAGTCCCAATGCAGTGAAAACCAGTAGCAATGAAGTATAAAGATCAACTTTAGCAGGATAAACAAAGTAAATCGTACCCAATTCAGTGTGATTTGTGACTGGAAAGTGTGAGATCAAAATTTCTTGAGAACCCTTGAAAATTGGCATGGAATCCAGCTCAAACGCTGAAAAGAAGATGCATAATCATGTAATGTTAGCAAGATAACGTAATGGGAGGTGAGTATAGTTGATTCAAGGCCAAAAAGTGGATTTAGAGGGTAAAAGCAAGCAAAAACGGGGGAAAAGGACGAAGAGCTCGCGCTGCTCTTATAGAGAGCACCGCGGCACTGTTCTAGAGCACCATGGCGCTCGCCCAGTTTGGGTGACGAGCGCCGCGGCGCATGTGCGCGTCCGCAGTTCTGATTTTTTTTTATAAAGAAAAAATTAAGAAGAAGAAGAATGGATGTTGGGTTGCCTCCCAACCAGCGCCTTTGTTTTACGTCGTTGGCTCGACTCAACTCCTTATCTTTGTTCATGGAGGCTCTTTGAGGTTCATTTTAAATTTTTGGGACTGATTCAATCCTTGAAATTCAACTGCATAACCAAAAGCCACATCAGTAATAACAAGTGGTCCTAACCAAGGGAGAGATTTCTTACCTTTAAAGGGTCTAACCCCTTTAATTTCTAGAATTTAATGCAACTCTACAGTCGGGTCTATGCCTTTAAGGTTTGCAATTGTTTTTATAATGGAATTTCTTCTTTCTTTTTCTGAAAAATATGCATAAATTCTTCTTCTTTTTAAACACCCAAATTCTTTGCAACTAAAATAAGTGATGCATCCCCTACTTCCAAGTATTTCAAGTGATTGGGAAGAGGTGACAATTTAGACCCAGGATCCTATAAAATAGAAGGTGCAAGAGTAGTATCAGAATTTGATAATTCCTTATAAGCAACCTTACCTTTTTGTGGCCCTTCTGAAAATTTTTTGAGTGTAGCCAGTTTCTCCTTTGTTCCTTCATCTAAGTCTATCTCACCATCATTTGTTGCTATAGATTTGTTCACACTTTCCTTCATTTTATCCTTTTCATCTAATTCAAACACATCGTATGCCAACAAATCAAGTATATCAATGGAATAAACAGGAGTATCATCACCTGGGTGTTTCATGTCTTCATACATATTGAATTTTATTACCTCACCATCAAATTCCATAGTGAGTGTGCCATTGTGAACATCTATCTTGGTTTTAGAGGTTTTCAAGAATGGTCTCCCTAATAATATTGGAGAAGCAAAATCCCCATTGTCCATGTCAAGCACATAAAATCTACAGGGAACACCAAATCATCTACCTGCACCAAGACATCCTCAATTATTCCCTTAGGATATGCAGTGGACCTATCTGCTAGTTGAATTATCAAATTTACAGATTTCAATGGTCCCAAATTCAAATATATATATATACAGAATATGGCATAACATTGATGGAAGCTCCTAAATCTAACATAGCCTTTTCAATGCGAGTTCCCCCAATTTTGCATGGAATAGTAAACATACCTGGATCCTTGCATTTAGTGGGGAGTTTTGTCTGTAGCATAGCAGATACATTCTGACTCATATGAATCTTTTCAAAATCCTTTAATTTTTGCCCTTCTTTTTTAGTACATAGTTCTTTCAAGAACTTTGCATATCTTGGCACCTGTTTAATGGCATCTAGAAGGGGGAGATTAACTTCACATTTTCTAAAGATGTCATACAATTCAAAAGTTTTCTCATTTAGCCTATTCTCTTTAAAAGCTTTTGGAAAAGGAGGTTTAGATTTATATTCAGAGAAAGGTTCAGACTTACCTTTTGGATGCTTACCTACCATGATTGCATTATTCATGTCTTCCTCTTACTCAGTTGGTGCATATAACTCTTGCATTGGAGTCTTAACTTCTTTATCACCTTGTAGCATGATTGCACTCACATTTTCCCTTGGGTTTACCACAGTTTGTGAAGGTAACTTACCTGAGTTTTGAGCATCCAATCTACTCACTGCGGTTGCTAACTGACCTACTTGAGTTGTTAGATTTTGAATGCTAGCTCTTGTCTCTTGCTGAAATTGATGAGAGTTATGTACAAGAGTTTTCACAATGTCTTCCAACGGATTACTTACCTGTTGATCCTGGGGTGCATTTTGTCTAGGATAATAGGCTTGCTGATTTTGTTGAAAATTTTGTCCGGCAGGCCTATTTTGTGCATTCCCATATCTGAAATTGGGATGATCCTTCCATCCAGGATTGTATGTATTGGCATATGGATCATACCTCTTCGGTTGGCCAGGAAAACCTCCTACAGCATTCGCTTGTTCTGTGGATTCCTCTTGAAGTGTAGGACACATGTCAGTTGGGTGCCCTGTGGCTGAGCATATTCCACATACTTTAACTTGCTGTAGTGTACCTGTAGCCATTTGGCACACAAGAAAAGTAAGTTCAGATATTTGATTCTGAAGAGATGTAGTACTTACCTACTGGGCATGTCTAATAGGAGGATCATGCTTAACGCCAAATTGTTGTGAATTGGCAGCCATATTTGATATCAGGATTCTGGCTGCCTCAGGAGTTTTATCTACTAGTGCTCCTCCATTAGCTGCATCTATCATGCTCCTATCTCCCTGCAAAAGACCTTCATAAAAATATTGGATTAGTAGCTATTCACTAATCTGATGATGTGGGCAGCTTGCACAAAGTTTCTTAAACCTCTCCCAATATTCATAAAGCGTTTCACCATGCAATTGTCTAATGCCGCATATTTCTTTCCTAATAGTAGCTGTAACATCCTTAATTTCGTTTCTTTTATTGATAAAGGTACATAAAAAATTTTAATTAAGGAAATAAAAATTATTAGACAATATTTTAGATATCTAAGGAAATATAATCCTTAGAAATTCTTCACCTTAGGTATATGCATAGAAAATGTTTCTAACATTAAGAGAACAAATAAAGAAGGAAAATCTAATAGGAAAGAAATTAGAAATAACATACTAAAGAGATGCAAAATTCTTGGATAAGGAAGATAAATTTTTAGAAACAAGTAAAGGTCTTAAAATTTCAAAGAACATTAAATTAGGGTAATTTTTCCTAATTCAAGAACTATAGTTACTAAGTTTAAAATCTTTACCCATACATTGGGCTTTTACCTATGGACACTTCATATAGAGTTTTTCCACTTCACATAAGTTTCTAGCAAGCCCATTGGATAACCTAAACAAGAAATTAAACATAGACTTGGACTAGGATATAGTAATTTCACAAATAGCCCAAAAATTATGAAAATGTGACGAAGCCCACCAAGAAAGGAAGAATTTTATCCAAAGCAAAGAAAATGGGTAGGACAAGCCCATAATGGGTAGGAATAAGCCCAAATCCAAGAGGAAAACTAAAATAAAATAAATTAGATGATGATATAATAATAAGAATAAAGATTAGGTTACATGGCATTAAGACAAAAAATTTAGCAAGTGGTGTGATTCTACATTCATCACTTAAGCAAGTGGCATGATAATACAAGGCTTTAGGACAAAAACATCTATATCCTACACTCATAATTTTAGCAAGTGGTATGATAATACATGGTATTAGGACAAAACATTCATAGCCCACACAAATAATATCAACCAAATAATGAAGATTCAAGGGCTAGAAATTTGCCACCTAAAAAGGCAAACCTATCATACTTGTTTAAGACAAAAGAAAAAGGAAATGAATCCCTAAATCAAAGGGACCTTGTCCCATATCTTAAGAACATATTATCATAATTTTCAAAATACAAATCTCCTTTTCCTATGCATATCTTGACTAAGGAAGAGGAAGACAAGAACATAAGTTGTTTGTTTTCCAAAAATTCAACAAAGTGTATCCTAATTGTGATAAGGTAGACCCATGATCATGAAAGTTGAATTATTTGGTGGTCTATATAAGAAAACCCACCCTTACAACATTAGAATTTCGTCCAAGTGAGGGAGAGAAAAAAATAGAAGCAAGGTAGAGTGAGGAAAGGAGAGGAAGAAAGGAAGAAAGAGGAAGGAGAAGTCTAGAAGACTAAGTGCTCCAAGTAAGTTTAACAATATTTCTTTTTAAAGAAAACTTTTGAAACTTATAATATTTGTATGAGATTTTGATCTTAGAACTTTTATGATTGGTCATGATGTTGCTATATCATGTTACATATTGATCTTGCATGTGATGTATGTTTGAATACTTAGGTTGGTGTAGATAGTTCTGCATGGTTATGGCTATGGGTGGCAGAATTTTAGCTTCGGTAATTTAATTTCTGGGAATTATTGGTAGGGAATTAAAATAAATGGTTAACATAAGAATTAAAGATAAATGTGTCATGGATTTTTAGCCACTGGAATCATTCCATTTGGAGTCCATATGAGGTAGCTATGGTCTGATTAGTAGTCAAAGGTCAGAAAATGAATCATCAGGGAAGAATATGTTAGGATAGCTTCGGTAATTTAATTTCTGGGAATTATTGGTAGGGAATTAAAATAAATGGTTAACATAAGAATTAAAGATAAATGTGTCATGGATTTTCAGCCACTGGAATCATTCCATTTGGAGTCCATATGAGGTAGCTATGGTCTGATTAGTAGTCAAAGGTCAGAAAATGAATCATCAGGGAAGAATATGTTAGGATAGCTTCGGTAATTTAATTTCTGGGAATTATTGGTAGGGAATTAAAATAAATGGTTAACATAAGAATTAAAGATATGTATGTCATGGATTTTTAGCCACTGGAATCATTCAATTTGGAGTCCATATGAGGGAGATATGAGCCGATTAGTAGACAAAGGTCAGAAAATGGGTCATCAGGGAAAAATATGTTAGGATAGCTTCGGTATTTTAATTTCTGAGAAGTATCTGTAAGGAATTAAAATAAATTATTAACATAAGAATTAAAGATAAATGTGTCATGGATTTTTAGGCACTGGAATCATTCAATTTGAAGTCCATTTGAGGTAGATATAAGCTGATTAGTAAGCAAAGGTCAGAAAATGTTTATTCAGAATATGTTATTAAAGCTTTAGTTTTTGAATTTCTGGAAAATATTCTGTAGGGAGTTAAAATCGTACGCCAAGATAAAAATTATAGATATAGGGCTCATGGATTTTTACCAATTGGAATAACTCAATTTGGAGTTCAAATTTGGGAGATATAGTCTAATTAGTCAGTAAAGGTCAGAACTTACACGAGAAGAAATAATCTGTACATTTAGGGAGTAATATCACCTTGATTTCTTAATATTTCGCTACAATGTTCAACATAATAGTTTTAGATAATTGTTTTATCTTGAAATTGACACTAAGATCACCTACATCAGAGTTAAATTGAGGGAGTTATGCTCTGATTAGTAAGAGATGGTTAGATAGGATGAAAACCTGCATCAAGAAAATAAAGAAATAAAATTAGTATTTTAAAAAGAAGATGAATCTTAACAAATGACTAGTATAGCCATAGCCATTGCCATTGCATGAACTTACGACCATTTTAAGTGTGTAATTTTTAACATGGAATTTACCCTAGTACTCATATAAATTTACAAGAAGTTTTGAAAGTGCCGGTTTTATTTGAAAAATCTTAGTATGCTCCGTGGTTGCAGTATTTTCACATCAGAAAAGAATTATTCTAGTTACTGGAAAACAAAATTGTGATTTGTGAAAAGTGCATGTCTAAGGAAAGCTCTGGCAAGGAAAGACATGGTACTTAAGCGTGTCCATTAGTGACCCACCTCTCTTTCCTGGGAACTTTTCTGATGCGCTATTTACATACTACAATTACTATCCAGTTACCAAGGTATTAGTATGGAATTTTGACATGGAAATGTTTTATAAAGTGATATTTTAAATGGTTATGTTCATGGCATGATTACCAATGATTTATGGTAATAGTTATATTTTGATGAACATACTTGTTATTGAAAGCATATTTTTGGCTATCATTGTGAAAAGAAAAGAAATGAGCACGGTCACATGGCAATCCGTGTGGTGCACCAGTAGGGGACGCCCTACCAACGGTTATGATCATGTTAATAAGAAAAGAAAGAGAAAGTGTGCATGTCGGACGGAGCGAGATAAGCCCGTACCGAAAAGTAGAGAATACTCACCCTGACCGGGGTAGCTTGAAGTAAGAATAAGTGGATAGCCATCATATGAAATTCGAAAAATAGTTATTCATGCTATACATGTCATAACTGTATAATTTTCATGTGCATGATAAAGTGCATTCATGTGACCTAAAGATATTTTCTGTAGTTTATACAGCTGAACATGACGTGATGAACTATATTGATGGTAAATTATGATTTATTGTTGAACTTACTGGGATTTAATTCTCACTATATTTCCATATCATGTTCAGAAGAATAAATATGCAGATATTCTCTATGACACTTATTATCTCTGTACGTTGGATCGAGGTGCCCTACCTTGGGCAACTTCCAGTTATTTCTGATGTAACTGTCGTAGATGTAACTGAGATTCCGGTGGACGTGCCACCCGAACCAGTGTCCCCGGAAGTAGTCGATATAGATGATTAGAACTAATATGTATCTTTGTACAAATGTTTGTAAAATAATGGTGTGTAGTTTGTAAAATAATAGTGTGTATGGAAACTCAGTATTGTATAAATTAAATAAATGTTATATTGAGTTAAGTTGTAACGAGGTAATAACTTCATGGTATTTAAAAAAAAAAAAATTTACATAAATGGAGTTGTTACATAATTGGTATCAGAGGAGGTCGATCCTAGATGGCCAGTAGTTGGATGGTTATCTGAATCGATCTTATAGTGCCTTGAGTATGTTGTGGTTGTGCTGTGTAGGGGATCAGTGATTCATATAGGTAAGAAATTACTAGTGTTTCCTATCTATATGCCGAGGTGGTGTTATGACTGCTATTAAATATTTTTGAACTAACTATTGGGCTTGATCACCTCAATAGCAGCATAACTTTGTTTTGTACCATAGTAGGAAATGGCACCACCAAGGAGGAATCCAGCAACCAATGCAGAGGAAACCCTGCACAACCTGGCCACGGCAATTCGAGACCAAGTTATGACCACCAACCAAATTTTACAACATCTCCAGAATGCTAATAACACAAATGTTGAGATTGGTCCTAACAACCGGACGGCTGGAAAAGATAATGGCATATCCGAGTTCCTGAGGACTAGACCACCTTGTTTCCAAGGTGGTTATGACCCAACGATAGCCGAAAGGTGGATTAGGGAATTAGAGAAAATCTTTGAAGTGATGGGCTGTACTGAAGAGCAGCAAATCATTTTTGCTGCATATATGTTAAAGGATGAAGCATAATACTGGTGGCATGGGGCTAGAGAACTTTTAGCTCATCAGGGAAGACAGATCACCTGGCAAGTGTTCAAGGACATTTTTTTTGAAAAGTACTTTCCAAGTACTGTACGGGCAGAGAAAGAGATCGAATTTCTCCAACTCAGACAAGGAAGCATGACCGTGGACCAGTATATCGCAAGGTTCGAGGAGCTGTCTAAGTTCTCCTCTTATCTGCGATATAACCCAAATGAAGCATGGAAGGCGATTAAGTTTGAAGCGGGACTAAACCCGGAGTTAAAGAATGCTGTTATAGCTATGGAGATAAGGGAGTTTGTACCTCTGATAAATAAATGCAGACTCCTGGAAAAGAGTTTAAGGGCAGTGGAGGACGAGAAGCAAAGGCGAAACCTATGGAAAAGGAAGAAAAATTTTCCCAACCCTAGAAAGAACGTGAGAAGAAGTGGATATGGAGCTGGTAAGAGGCCATTGATTGCGGGTCCTAGGCCTTTTCAACAAGACCTCGCCTCAGTCAAGTGCGCTAAATGCGGACGCATGCATGGTAACCGGCCATGCTACATGGGACAAGATGTCTGCTTCAATTGCGGACAGAAGGGACATTTTGCAAAAAACTGCCCACAGAATGTAGGAAAGCAGCCAGAACAGAGGCCTCAGGTGAAAGGAAGGGTTTTCACCCTGAGCGGCCAAGAGGCAGCTCAATCTTCTGAAATGATTCAAGGTACATGCTATATTTATGGATTTGCTCTTATGGTGTTATTTGACTCTGGTGTTAGTCATTCATTTATATCAGAAGAATGTATTAGGAAGTTTCAGTTCCCTATTTCTGAAACTCCCTATGAGCTATCTGTAGTAACCCCTACAGGGGAACGGGTATTAACTTCCTCTGTATGTAAGGACTGTCAAGTCACCATCCAGGAGAAAACTTTTTCTGTAGACCTCGTCATTTTACCTTTAAGAGGTATTGAGGTCATTCTAGGGTTAGACTGGATGTCTAGGAATCGAGTCTTGTTGAATTGTTGTAACAAGACCGTTGAATTTCTACCTTCTACTCCGAAAGAGGAGGTCCAGTTATTGATGTTAAATGCCAATCAAGTTAATAGGGAGTTGAAGAATGGAGTACTTGGATACATTCTCTTGTATTTATCAAACCTAGAAGTCGAATCGAAGCTTTATGAAATTCTAATAGCCAACGAGTTTCCTGAGGTGTTTCCATCAGATATTCCAGGCTTACCTCCCAAGAGAGAGATAGAGTTCTCTATTGATCTCCTACCTGGGACAGGGCCTATCTCTATTGCACCATATCGAATGGCCTCGAAGGAACTACAAGAACTAAAGAAGCAGTTGGAGGAACTATTAGACAAGCAATTCATTAGACCGAGTGTATCACCTTGGGGAGCTCCTGTATTGTTTGTTAAGAAGAAAGACGGGAGTTTGAGACTATGCATAGATTACAGACAGCTGAATAAGGTGACTATCAAAAATAAGTACCCTCTCCCTAGGATAGATGACTTATTGGATCAATTAAAGGGTGCCTCCATCTTTTCTAAAATTGACTTGCGGTCAGGATATCATCAGATTAGGATTAAGGAGGAGGACGTACCAAAAACTGCCTTCAGGACTAGGTATGGGCACTATGAGTTTCTCGTAATGCCCTTTGGGTTGACTAATGCACCTGCAATTTTCATGGATTACATGAATCGCATTTTTCGACCCTACCTAGATCAATTTGTTGTAGTGTTCATTGATGACATCTTGATATATTCTAAGAGTGAGAAAGAACATGAACAACATCTCCGAATCGTGCTGCAAGTGCTGAAAGAGAAAAAGTTATATGCTAAATTGGAGAAGTGTGAATTTTGGCTGTCAGAGGTGAAGTTTCTCGGACATGTCATCTCTAATAGAGGGATAGCCGTAGATCCTAGCAAGACGGAAGCAGTGATTAAGTGGGAGACACCAAAGACGGTTACGGAAATCAGAAGTTTCCTTGGTTTGGCAGGATACTACAGGAGATTTATACAAAACTTCTCTCGTATAGCCTTGCCATTGACTAAATTGACCAGGAAGGGAAGTCCTTTCAAATGGACTGATCAATGTGATGCTAGTTTTCAGGAGCTGAAGACAAGATTGACCACTCCTCCTGTTTTAATTATTCCAGACCCCACAGGATATTTTGAAGTGTATAGTGACGCTTCAAAGAAAGGGCTAGGATGTGTGCTGATGCAAGATAAGAGAGTAGTTGCTTACGCCTCTAGGCAACTGAGACCTCACGAAGGAAACTATCCAACCCATGATCTTGAATTAGCGGCAGTAGTGTTTGCCTTAAAGATTTGGCGACACTATTTGTACGGGGCAACCTTTGAAGTATATTGTGATCATAAGAGTCTTAAGTACCTCTTTGATCAGAAGGAGTTAAATATGAGGCAACGAAGATGGGTAGAATTCCTCAATGACTACAAGTTTGAGATAAAGTATCATCCCGGAAAGGCGAATGTTGTAGCAGATGCCTTGAGTCGAAAATCTCTGCATATAGGTCAGATGATGGTGTATGAGATGCAGATGCTAGAGGAGTTTCGAAATTTGAAGCTAGCCCCTACTCTTACTCCAAAGAATCTAGTCATTAATGGTTTAAGTATAGGGTCTGACCTTAGAGCCCAGATCAAAGAAGCTCAAGCTCACGATCAATACTTACAAGATCATAAAGACCAAGGTAACTTTTCTGTAATGGAAGATGGAGCAATCATGTATCAGGGAAGGATTTGTGTCCCTCAAGAACAAGAGTTGAGGACTAAGATACTGCAGGAAGCGCATCAAAGTAAATACACAATCCATCCTGGATGCACTAAAATGTACCAGGATTTAAAAAGGATGTATTGGTGGCCAGGGATGAAAAATGACATTGCTGAGTTTGTGGCGAAATGTCTCATTTGTCAAAAGGTGAAGGTGGAGCACCAAAAGCCAGCGGGATTTCTACAACCTCTTGAGATCCCTAAATGGAAATGGGATAGTATTTCGATGGACTTTGTTGTAGGTTTACCTAAGACCTCAGTGGGACATGACTCTATCTGGGTAATAGTTGACAGATTAACCAAATCTGCTCACTTTTTGCCCATAAAAATTAACTTTTCACTAGATAAATTGGCCCAATTGTACGTTCAGGAAATAGTTAGACTCCATGGGATTCCCTTAAATATTGTTTCTGATAGAGATCCGAGGTTCACGTCGAGGTTTTGGAAGGCGTTGCAAGAAGCTTTTGGTACTCAGTTGCGGTTCAGTACTGCCTACCATCCTCAAACTGACGTGCAGACAGAACGAACCATTCAAACCCTAGAAGATATGTTGAGGGCCTGTGTGATAGAGCAAGGTAAAGGATGGGATAAGTACATACCTTTAGTAGAGTTTGCTTATAATAATAGCTATCACTCTAGCATTAAGATGGCCCCCTATGAAGCTTTATACGGTAGAAAGTGCCGATCTCCACTATGTTGGTTCGAGGTAGGAGAAAAGAACTTGTTAGGTCCTGATCTAGTTCAACAAACCACTGAACAAATCAGGATGATACGAAACAAAATACTTACAGCTCAGAGTCGGCAAAAGAGTTACTACGATAAGAGACATAGACCTCTAGAGTTTGAGGAAGGAGACCATGTATTTCTGAAACTTTCCCCAACTACTGGAGTTGGTAGGTCTCTCAAAACAAGAAAGCTAAGTCCGCGATTTTTAGGACCCTACCAAATTCTAAAGAAAGTTGGGACATCAGCATATCAAGTTGCTCTCCCACCTAATTTGTCCAACCTGCATAATGTTTTCCACGTATCACAGCTGCGGAAGTATCTTTCAGATTCATCACATATAATACTGGATGAACCAATCCAAATAAAGGAGAACATGACATACCAGCTAGTACCTGCATCCATATTGGACACTGACATGAAGCAACTGAGAAATAAAATCATTCCCCTAGTTAAGGTGTTATGGGAAGGTTTGACTCCGGAAGAAGCAACTTGGGAGCTGGAAGAAGTCATGAGGAAGAAATATCCGCAATTGTTCTTATAAGGTAATTTCTGAAATTTTGAGGACAAAATTTCTTTTAGGGGGAGAGAAATGTAACATCCTTAATTTCGTTTCTTTTATTGATAAAGGTACATAAAAAATTTTAATTAAGGAAATAAAAATTATTAGACAATATTTTAGATATCTAAGGAAATATAATCCTTAGAAATTCTTCACCTTAGGTATATGCATAGAAAATGTTTCTAACATTAAGAGAACAAATAAAGAAGGAAAATCTAATAGGAAAGAAATTAGAAATAACATACTAAAGAGATGCAAAATTCTTGGATAAGGAAGATAAATTTTTAGAAACAAGTAAAGGTCTTAAAATTTCAAAGAACATTAAATTAGGGTAATTTTTCCTAATTCAAGAACTATAGTTACTAAGTTTAAAATCTTTACCCATACATTGGGCTTTTACCTATGGACACTTCATATAGAGTTTTTCCACTTCACATAAGTTTCTAGCAAGCCCATTGGATAACCTAAACAAGAAATTAAACATAGACTTGGACTAGGATATAGTAATTTCACAAATAGCCCAAAAATTATGAAAATGTGACGAAGCCCACCAAGAAAGGAAGAATTTTATCCAAAGCAAAGAAAATGGGTAGGACAAGCCCATAATGGGTAGGAATAAGCCCAAATCCAAGAGGAAAACTAAAATAAAATAAATTAGATGATGATATAATAATAAGAATAAAGATTAGGTTACATGGCATTAAGACAAAAAATTTAGCAAGTGGTGTGATTCTACATTCATCACTTAAGCAAGTGGCATGATAATACAAGGCTTTAGGACAAAAACATCTATATCCTACACTCATAATTTTAGCAAGTGGTATGATAATACATGGTATTAGGACAAAACATTCATAGCCCACACAAATAATATCAACCAAATAATGAAGATTCAAGGGCTAGAAATTTGCCACCTAAAAAGGCAAACCTATCATACTTGTTTAAGACAAAAGAAAAAGGAAATGAATCCCTAAATCAAAGGGACCTTGTCCCATATCTTAAGAACATATTATCATAATTTTCAAAATACAAATCTCCTTTTCCTATGCATATCTTGACTAAGGAAGAGGAAGACAAGAACATAAGTTGTTTGTTTTCCAAAAATTCAACAAAGTGTATCCTAATTGTGATAAGGTAGACCCATGATCATGAAAGTTGAATTATTTGGTGGTCTATATAAGAAAACCCACCCTTACAACATTAGAATTTCGTCCAAGTGAGGGAGAGAAAAAAATAGAAGCAAGGTAGAGTGAGGAAAGGAGAGGAAGAAAGGAAGAAAGAGGAAGGAGAAGTCTAGAAGACTAAGTGCTCCAAGTAAGTTTAACAATATTTCTTTTTAAAGAAAACTTTTGAAACTTATAATATTTGTATGAGATTTTGATCTTAGAACTTTTATGATTGGTCATGATGTTGCTATATCATGTTACATATTGATCTTGCATGTGATGTATGTTTGAATACTTAGGTTGGTGTAGATAGTTCTGCATGGTTATGGCTATGGGTGGCAGAATTTTAGCTTCGGTAATTTAATTTCTGGGAATTATTGGTAGGGAATTAAAATAAATGGTTAACATAAGAATTAAAGATAAATGTGTCATGGATTTTTAGCCACTGGAATCATTCCATTTGGAGTCCATATGAGGTAGCTATGGTCTGATTAGTAGTCAAAGGTCAGAAAATGAATCATCAGGGAAGAATATGTTAGGATAGCTTCGGTAATTTAATTTCTGGGAATTATTGGTAGGGAATTAAAATAAATGGTTAACATAAGAATTAAAGATAAATGTGTCATGGATTTTCAGCCACTGGAATCATTCCATTTGGAGTCCATATGAGGTAGCTATGGTCTGATTAGTAGTCAAAGGTCAGAAAATGAATCATCAGGGAAGAATATGTTAGGATAGCTTCGGTAATTTAATTTCTGGGAATTATTGGTAGGGAATTAAAATAAATGGTTAACATAAGAATTAAAGATATGTATGTCATGGATTTTTAGCCACTGGAATCATTCAATTTGGAGTCCATATGAGGGAGATATGAGCCGATTAGTAGACAAAGGTCAGAAAATGGGTCATCAGGGAAAAATATGTTAGGATAGCTTCGGTATTTTAATTTCTGAGAAGTATCTGTAAGGAATTAAAATAAATTATTAACATAAGAATTAAAGATAAATGTGTCATGGATTTTTAGGCACTGGAATCATTCAATTTGAAGTCCATTTGAGGTAGATATAAGCTGATTAGTAAGCAAAGGTCAGAAAATGTTTATTCAGAATATGTTATTAAAGCTTTAGTTTTTGAATTTCTGGAAAATATTCTGTAGGGAGTTAAAATCGTACGCCAAGATAAAAATTATAGATATAGGGCTCATGGATTTTTACCAATTGGAATAACTCAATTTGGAGTTCAAATTTGGGAGATATAGTCTAATTAGTCAGTAAAGGTCAGAACTTACACGAGAAGAAATAATCTGTACATTTAGGGAGTAATATCACCTTGATTTCTTAATATTTCGCTACAATGTTCAACATAATAGTTTTAGATAATTGTTTTATCTTGAAATTGACACTAAGATCACCTACATCAGAGTTAAATTGAGGGAGTTATGCTCTGATTAGTAAGAGATGGTTAGATAGGATGAAAACCTGCATCAAGAAAATAAAGAAATAAAATTAGTATTTTAAAAAGAAGATGAATCTTAACAAATGACTAGTATAGCCATAGCCATTGCCATTGCATGAACTTACGACCATTTTAAGTGTGTAATTTTTAACATGGAATTTACCCTAGTACTCATATAAATTTACAAGAAGTTTTGAAAGTGCCGGTTTTATTTGAAAAATCTTAGTATGCTCCGTGGTTGCAGTATTTTCACATCAGAAAAGAATTATTCTAGTTACTGGAAAACAAAATTGTGATTTGTGAAAAGTGCATGTCTAAGGAAAGCTCTGGCAAGGAAAGACATGGTACTTAAGCGTGTCCATTAGTGACCCACCTCTCTTTCCTGGGAACTTTTCTGATGCGCTATTTACATACTACAATTACTATCCAGTTACCAAGGTATTAGTATGGAATTTTGACATGGAAATGTTTTATAAAGTGATATTTTAAATGGTTATGTTCATGGCATGATTACCAATGATTTATGGTAATAGTTATATTTTGATGAACATACTTGTTATTGAAAGCATATTTTTGGCTATCATTGTGAAAAGAAAAGAAATGAGCACGGTCACATGGCAATCCGTGTGGTGCACCAGTAGGGGACGCCCTACCAACGGTTATGATCATGTTAATAAGAAAAGAAAGAGAAAGTGTGCATGTCGGACGGAGCGAGATAAGCCCGTACCGAAAAGTAGAGAATACTCACCCTGACCGGGGTAGCTTGAAGTAAGAATAAGTGGATAGCCATCATATGAAATTCGAAAAATAGTTATTCATGCTATACATGTCATAACTGTATAATTTTCATGTGCATGATAAAGTGCATTCATGTGACCTAAAGATATTTTCTGTAGTTTATACAGCTGAACATGACGTGATGAACTATATTGATGGTAAATTATGATTTATTGTTGAACTTACTGGGATTTAATTCTCACTATATTTCCATATCATGTTCAGAAGAATAAATATGCAGATATTCTCTATGACACTTATTATCTCTGTACGTTGGATCGAGGTGCCCTACCTTGGGCAACTTCCAGTTATTTCTGATGTAACTGTCGTAGATGTAACTGAGATTCCGGTGGACGTGCCACCCGAACCAGTGTCCCCGGAAGTAGTCGATATAGATGATTAGAACTAATATGTATCTTTGTACAAATGTTTGTAAAATAATGGTGTGTAGTTTGTAAAATAATAGTGTGTATGGAAACTCAGTATTGTATAAATTAAATAAATGTTATATTGAGTTAAGTTGTAACGAGGTAATAACTTCATGGTATTTAAAAAAAAAAAAAATTTACATAAATGGAGTTGTTACATAATTGGTATCAGAGGAGGTCGATCCTAGATGGCCAGTAGTTGGATGGTTATCTGAATCGATCTTATAGTGCCTTGAGTATGTTGTGGTTGTGCTGTGTAGGGGATCAGTGATTCATATAGGTAAGAAATTACTAGTGTTTCCTATCTATATGCCGAGGTGGTGTTATGACTGCTATTAAATATTTTTGAACTAACTATTGGGCTTGATCACCTCAATAGCAGCATAACTTTGTTTTGTACCATAGTAGGAAATGGCACCACCAAGGAGGAATCCAGCAACCAATGCAGAGGAAACCCTGCACAACCTGGCCACGGCAATTCGAGACCAAGTTATGACCACCAACCAAATTTTACAACATCTCCAGAATGCTAATAACACAAATGTTGAGATTGGTCCTAACAACCGGACGGCTGGAAAAGATAATGGCATATCCGAGTTCCTGAGGACTAGACCACCTTGTTTCCAAGGTGGTTATGACCCAACGATAGCCGAAAGGTGGATTAGGGAATTAGAGAAAATCTTTGAAGTGATGGGCTGTACTGAAGAGCAGCAAATCATTTTTGCTGCATATATGTTAAAGGATGAAGCATAATACTGGTGGCATGGGGCTAGAGAACTTTTAGCTCATCAGGGAAGACAGATCACCTGGCAAGTGTTCAAGGACATTTTTTTTGAAAAGTACTTTCCAAGTACTGTACGGGCAGAGAAAGAGATCGAATTTCTCCAACTCAGACAAGGAAGCATGACCGTGGACCAGTATATCGCAAGGTTCGAGGAGCTGTCTAAGTTCTCCTCTTATCTGCGATATAACCCAAATGAAGCATGGAAGGCGATTAAGTTTGAAGCGGGACTAAACCCGGAGTTAAAGAATGCTGTTATAGCTATGGAGATAAGGGAGTTTGTACCTCTGATAAATAAATGCAGACTCCTGGAAAAGAGTTTAAGGGCAGTGGAGGACGAGAAGCAAAGGCGAAACCTATGGAAAAGGAAGAAAAATTTTCCCAACCCTAGAAAGAACGTGAGAAGAAGTGGATATGGAGCTAGTAAGAGGCCATTGATTGCGGGTCCTAGGCCTTTTCAACAAGACCTCGCCTCAGTCAAGTGCGCTAAATGCGGACGCATGCATGGTAACCGGCCATGCTACATAGGACAAGATGTCTGCTTCAATTGCGGACAGAAGGGACATTTTGCAAAAAACTGCCCACAGAATGTAGGAAAGCAGCCAGAACAGAGGCCTCAGGTGAAAGGAAGGGTTTTCACCCTGAGCGGCCAAGAGGCAGCTCAATCTTCTGAAATGATTCAAGGTACATGCTATATTTATGGATTTGCTCTTATGGTGTTATTTGACTCTGGTGTTAGTCATTCATTTATATCAGAAGAATGTATTAGGAAGTTTCAGTTCCCTATTTCTGAAACTCCCTATGAGCTATCTGTAGTAACCCCTACAGGGGAACGGGTATTAACTTCCTCTGTATGTAAGGACTGTCAAGTCACCATCCAGGAGAAAACTTTTTCTGTAGACCTCGTCATTTTACCTTTAAGAGGTATTGAGGTCATTCTAGGGTTAGACTGGATGTCTAGGAATCGA
Source organism: Gleditsia sinensis (assembly GCA_037074535.1). Classification (NCBI taxonomy): domain Eukaryota; kingdom Viridiplantae; phylum Streptophyta; class Magnoliopsida; order Fabales; family Fabaceae; genus Gleditsia; species Gleditsia sinensis. Next base: position 44,804,218 of record CM073463.1, read on the forward strand.
GTCTTGTTGAATTGTTGTAACAAGACCGTTGAATTTCTACCTTCTACTCCGAAAGAGGAGGTCCAGTTATTGATGTTAAATGCCAATCAAGTTAATAGGGAGTTGAAGAATGGAGTACTTGGATACATTCTCTTGTATTTATCAAACCTAGAAGTCGAATCGAAGCTTTATGAAATTCTAATAGCCAACGAGTTTCCTGAGGTGTTTCCATCAGATATTCCAGGCTTACCTCCCAAGAGAGAGATAGAGTTCTCTATTGATCTCCTACCTGGGACAGGGCCTATCTCTATTGCACCATATCGAATGGCCTCGAAGGAATTACAAGAACTAAAGAAGCAGTTGGAGGAACTATTAGACAAGCAATTCATTAGACCGAGTGTATCACCTTGGGGAGCTCCTGTATTGTTTGTTAAGAAGAAAGACGGGAGTTTGAGACTATGCATAGATTACAGACAGCTGAATAAGGTGACTATCAAAAATAAGTACCCTCTCCCTAGGATAGATGACTTATTGGATCAATTAAAGGGTGCCTCCATCTTTTCTAAAATTGACTTGCGGTCAGGATATCATCAGATTAGGATTAAGGAGGAGGACGTACCAAAAACTGCCTTCAGGACTAGGTATGGGCACTATGAGTTTCTCGTAATGCCCTTTGGGTTGACTAATGCACCTGCAATTTTCATGGATTACATGAATCGCATTTTTCGACCCTACCTAGATCAATTTGTTGTAGTGTTCATTGATGACATCTTGATATATTCTAAGAGTGAGAAAGAACATGAACAACATCTCCGAATCGTGCTGCAAGTGCTGAAAGAGAAAAAGTTATATGCTAAATTGGAGAAGTGTGAATTTTGGCTGTCAGAGGTGAAGTTTCTCGGACATGTCATCTCTAATAGAGGGATAGCCGTAGATCCTAGCAAGACGGAAGCAGTGATTAAGTGGGAGACACCAAAGACGGTTACGGAAATCAGAAGTTTCCTTGGTTTGGCAGGATACTACAGGAGATTTATACAAAACTTCTCTCGTATAGCCTTGCCATTGACTAAATTGACCAGGAAGGGAAGTCCTTTCAAATGGACTGATCAATGTGATGCTAGTTTTCAGGAGCTGAAGACAAGATTGACCACTCCTCCTGTTTTAATTATTCCAGACCCCACAGGATATTTTGAAGTGTATAGTGACGCTTCAAAGAAAGGGCTAGGATGTGTGCTGATGCAAGATAAGAGAGTAGTTGCTTACGCCTCTAGGCAACTGAGACCTCACGAAGGAAACTATCCAACCCATGATCTTGAATTAGCGGCAGTAGTGTTTGCCTTAAAGATTTGGCGACACTATTTGTACGGGGCAACCTTTGAAGTATATTGTGATCATAAGAGTCTTAAGTACCTCTTTGATCAGAAGGAGTTAAATATGAGGCAACGAAGATGGGTAGAATTCCTCAATGACTACAAGTTTGAGATAAAGTATCATCCCGGAAAGGCGAATGTTGTAGCAGATGCCTTGAGTCGAAAATCTCTGCATATAGGTCAGATGATGGTGTATGAGATGCAGATGCTAGAGGAGTTTCGAAATTTGAAGCTAGCCCCTACTCTTACTCCAAAGAATCTAGTCATTAATGGTTTAAGTATAGGGTCTGACCTTAGAGCCCAGATCAAAGAAGCTCAAGCTCACGATCAATACTTACAAGATCATAAAGACCAAGGTAACTTTTCTGTAATGGAAGATGGAGCAATCATGTATCAGGGAAGGATTTGTGTCCCTCAAGAACAAGAGTTGAGGACTAAGATACTGCAGGAAGCGCATCAAAGTAAATACACAATCCATCCTGGATGCACTAAAATGTACCAGGATTTAAAAAGGATGTATTGGTGGCCAGGGATGAAAAATGACATTGCTGAGTTTGTGGCGAAATGTCTCATTTGTCAAAAGGTGAAGGTGGAGCACCAAAAGCCAGCGGGATTTCTACAACCTCTTGAGATCCCTAAATGGAAATGGGATAGTATTTCGATGGACTTTGTTGTAGGTTTACCTAAGACCTCAGTGGGACATGACTCTATCTGGGTAATAGTTGACAGATTAACCAAATCTGCTCACTTTTTGCCCATAAAAATTAACTTTTCACTAGATAAATTGGCCCAATTGTACGTTCAGGAAATAGTTAGACTCCATGGGATTCCCTTAAATATTGTTTCTGATAGAGATCCGAGGTTCACGTCGAGGTTTTGGAAGGCGTTGCAAGAAGCTTTTGGTACTCAGTTGCGGTTCAGTACTGCCTACCATCCTCAAACTGACGTGCAGACAGAACGAACCATTCAAACCCTAGAAGATATGTTGAGGGCCTGTGTGATAGAGCAAGGTAAAGGATGGGATAAGTACATACCTTTAGTAGAGTTTGCTTATAATAATAGCTATCACTCTAGCATTAAGATGGCCCCCTATGAAGCTTTATACGGTAGAAAGTGCCGATCTCCACTATGTTGGTTCGAGGTAGGAGAAAAGAACTTGTTAGGTCCTGATCTAGTTCAACAAACCACTGAACAAATCAGGATGATACGAAACAAAATACTTACAGCTCAGAGTCGGCAAAAGAGTTACTACGATAAGAGACATAGACCTCTAGAGTTTGAGGAAGGAGACCATGTATTTCTGAAACTTTCCCCAACTACTGGAGTTGGTAGGTCTCTCAAAACAAGAAAGCTAAGTCCGCGATTTTTAGGACCCTACCAAATTCTAAAGAAAGTTGGGACATCAGCATATCAAGTTGCTCTCCCACCTAATTTGTCCAACCTGCATAATGTTTTCCACGTATCACAGCTGCGGAAGTATCTTTCAGATTCATCACATATAATACTGGATGAACCAATCCAAATAAAGGAGAACATGACATACCAGCTAGTACCTGCATCCATATTGGACACTGACATGAAGCAACTGAGAAATAAAATCATTCCCCTAGTTAAGGTGTTATGGGAAGGTTTGACTCCGGAAGAAGCAACTTGAGAGCTGGAAGAAGTCATGAGGAAGAAATATCCGCAATTGTTCTTATAAGGTAATTTCTGAAATTTTGAGGACAAAATTTCTTTTAGGGGGAGAGAAATGTAACATCCTTAATTTCGTTTCTTTTATTGATAAAGGTACATAAAAAATTTTAATTAAGGAAATAAAAATTATTAGACAATATTTTAGATATCTAAGGAAATATAATCCTTAGAAATTCTTCACCTTAGGTATATGCATAGAAAATGTTTCTAACATTAAGAGAACAAATAAAGAAGGAAAATCTAATAGGAAAGAAATTAGAAATAACATACTAAAGAGATGCAAAATTCTTGGATAAGGAAGATAAATTTTTAGAAACAAGTAAAGGTCTTAAAATTTCAAAGAACATTAAATTAGGGTAATTTTTCCTAATTCAAGAACTATAGTTACTAAGTTTAAAATCTTTACCCATACATTGGGCTTTTACCTATGGACACTTCATATAGAGTTTTTCCACTTCACATAAGTTTCTAGCAAGCCCATTGGATAACCTAAACAAGAAATTAAACATAGACTTGGACTAGGATATAGTAATTTCACAAATAGCCCAAAAATTATGAAAATGTGACGAAGCCCACCAAGAAAGGAAGAATTTTATCCAAAGCAAAGAAAATGGGTAGGACAAGCCCATAATGGGTAGGAATAAGCCCAAATCCAAGAGGAAAACTAAAATAAAATAAATTAGATGATGATATAATAATAAGAATAAAGATTAGGTTACATGGCATTAAGACAAAAAATTTAGCAAGTGGTGTGATTCTACATTCATCACTTAAGCAAGTGGCATGATAATACAAGGCTTTAGGACAAAAACATCTATATCCTACACTCATAATTTTAGCAAGTGGTATGATAATACATGGTATTAGGACAAAACATTCATAGCCCACACAAATAATATCAACCAAATAATGAAGATTCAAGGGCTAGAAATTTGCCACCTAAAAAGGCAAACCTATCATACTTGTTTAAGACAAAAGAAAAAGGAAATGAATCCCTAAATCAAAGGGACCTTGTCCCATATCTTAAGAACATATTATCATAATTTTCAAAATACAAATCTCCTTTTCCTATGCATATCTTGACTAAGGAAGAGGAAGACAAGAACATAAGTTGTTTGTTTTCCAAAAATTCAACAAAGTGTATCCTAATTGTGATAAGGTAGACCCATGATCATGAAAGTTGAATTATTTGGTGGTCTATATAAGAAAACCCACCCTTACAACATTAGAATTTCGTCCAAGTGAGGGAGAGAAAAAAATAGAAGCAAGGTAGAGTGAGGAAAGGAGAGTAAGAAAGGAAGAAAGAGGAAGGAGAAGTCTAGAAGACTAAGTGCTCCAAGTAAGTTTAACAATATTTCTTTTTAAAGAAAACTTTTGAAACTTATAATATTTGTATGAGATTTTGATCTTAGAACTTTTATGATTGGTCATGATGTTGCTATATCATGTTACATATTGATCTTGCATGTGATGTATGTTTGAATACTTAGGTTGGTGTAGATAGTTCTGCATGGTTATGGCTATGGGTGGCAGAATTTTAGCTTCGGTAATTTAATTTCTGGGAATTATTGGTAGGGAATTAAAATAAATGGTTAACATAAGAATTAAAGATAAATGTGTCATGGATTTTTAGCCACTGGAATCATTCCATTTGGAGTCCATATGAGGTAGCTATGGTCTGATTAGTAGTCAAAGGTCAGAAAATGAATCATCAGGGAAGAATATGTTAGGATAGCTTCGGTAATTTAATTTCTGGGAATTATTGGTAGGGAATTAAAATAAATGGTTAACATAAGAATTAAAGATAAATGTGTCATGGATTTTTAGCCACTGGAATCATTCCATTTGGAGTCCATATGAGGTAGCTATGGTCTGATTAGTAGTCAAAGGTCAGAAAATGAATCATCAGGGAAGAATATGTTAGGATAGTTTCGGTAATTTAATTTCTGGGAATTATTGGTAGGGAATTAAAATAAATGGTTAACATAAGAATTAAAGATATGTATGTCATGGATTTTTAGCCACTAGAATCATTCAATTTGGAGTCCATATGAGGGAGATATGAGCCGATTAGTAGACAAAGGTCAGAAAATGGGTCATCAGGGAAAAATATGTTAGGATAGCTTCGGTATTTTAATTTCTGAGAAGTATCTGTAAGGAATTAAAATAAATTATTAACATAAGAATTAAAGATAAATGTGTCATGGATTTTTAGGCACTGGAATCATTCAATTTGAAGTCCATTTGAGGTAGATATAAGCTAATTAGTAAGAAAAGGTCAGAAAATGTTTATTCAGAATATGTTATTAAAGCTTTAGTTTTTGAATTTCTGGAAAATATTCTATAGGGAGTTAAAATCGTACGCCAAGATAAAAATTATAGATATAGGGCTCATGGAGTTTTACCAATTGGAATAACTCAATTTGGAGTTCAAATTTGGGAGATATAGTCTAATTAGTCAGTAAAGGTCAGAACTTACACGAGAAGAAATAATCTGTACATTTAGGGAGTAATATCATCTTGATTTCTTAATATTTCGCTACAATGTTCAACATAATAGTTTTAGATAATTGTTTTATCTTGAAATTGACACTAAGATCACCTACATCAGAGTTAAATTGAGGGAGTTATGCTCTGATTAGTAAGAGAAGGTTAGATAGGATGAAAACCTGCATCAAGAAAATAAAGAAATAAAATTAGTATTTTAAAAAGAAGATGAATCTTAACAAATGACTAGTATAGCCATAGCCATTGCCATTGCATGAACTTACGACCATTTTAAGTGTGTAATTTTTAACATGGAATTTACCCTAGTACTCATATAAATTTACAAGAAGTTTTGAAAGTGCCGGTTTTATTTGAAAAATCTTAGTATGCTCCGTGGTTGCAGTATTTTCACATCAGAAAAGAATTATTCTAGTTACTGGAAAACAAAATTGTGATTTGTGAAAAGTGCATGTCTAAGGAAAGCTCTGGCAAGGAAAGACATGGTACTTAAGCGTGTCCATTAGTGACCCACCTCTCTTTCCTAGGAACTTTTCTGGTGCGCTATTTACATACTACAATTACTATCCAGTTACCAAGGTATTAGTATGGAATTTTGACATGGAAATGTTTTATAAAGTGATATTTTAAATGGTTATGTTCATGGCATGATTACCAATGATTTATGGTAATAGTTATATTTTGATGAACATACTTGTTATTGAAAGCATATTTTTGGCTATCATTGTGAAAAGAAAAGAAATGAGCACGGTCACATGGCAATCCGTGTGGTGCACCAGTAGGGGACGCCCTACCAACGGTTATGATCATGTTAATAAGAAAAGAAAGAGAAAGTGTGCCATGTCGGACGGAGCGAGATAAGCCCGTACCGAAAAGTAGAGAATACTCACCCTGACCGGGGTAGCTTGAAGTAAGAATAAGTGGATAGCCATCATATGAAATTCGAAAAATAGTTATTCATGCCATACATGTCATAACTGTATAATTTTCATGTGCATGATAAAGTGCATTCATGTGACCTAAAGATATTTTCTGTAGTTTATACAGCTGAACATGACGTGATGAACTATATTGATGGTAAATTATGATTTATTGTTGAACTTACTGGGATTTAATTCTCACTATATTTCCATATCATGTTCAGAAGAATAAATATGCAGATATTCTCTATGACACTTATTATCTCTTTACGTTGGATCGAGGTGCCCTACCTTGGGCAACTTCCAGTTATTTCTGATGTAACTGTCGTAGATGTAACTGAGATTCCGGTGGACGTGCCACCCGAACCAGTGTCCCCGGAAGTAGTCGATATAGATGATTAGAACTAATATGTATCTTTGTACAAATGTTTGTAAAATAATGGTGTGTAGTTTGTAAAATAATAGTGTGTATGGAAACTCAGTATTGTATAAATTAAATAAATGTTATATTGAGTTAAGTTGTAACGAGGTAATAACTTCATGGTATTTTAAAAAAAAAAAATTTACATAGATGGAGTTGTTACAGTAGCGGCTCTAGATGCAGGAAAATAACGTTCTAAAAACATTCTTTTCATCTCATTCCAAGTAGTGATAGTACCAGAAGGCAAATAATACAACCAATCTTTGGCTGAATCTTTTAAGGAAAAAGGAAAAGCCCTGAGTTTTATTTGTTCCTCAGTTACTCCAGGGGGCTTCATACTAGTACATACTACATGGAACTCCTTCAGATGTTTATGCGGGTCTTTACCTGCAAGACCATGAAAACTTGGTAAGAGATGAATTAATCCAGATTTCAACTCAAAATTAACATTGTCATCAAGATTAGGAAAAGTAATGCATAAGGGTTGCTGATGCAAATCAGGAGCTGCAAGCTCCTTCAAAGTGGGGTGTCTAGCCATGATCACCTCCTCTTTATCCTGATCAACGTCTTATTGAATTTCTCTTCTGTGCCTGTATACAGATTTTCCAATATTTGGATTGAACTGTAAATCTTGAGATTTAGAAGAACGAGTTACAGGCATAAATAATAAAAAAACAAAAATCACAAAAAGTAATGACACAGTCCCCGGCAACGCCGCCAAAATTTAGTGCGCATTGTCGCTGGTGCACCCAAATTAATACCTTACCTCAAAACTAACCTGTAGTAGTGGGAGTAAAGGTCGATCCCACAGAGACTGGAATTACCTTATGTCATTAAAAAGGGGGATTGATAATCGCAAATTAAGTAAAGTAAACAATAATGAAAATAATTAAGAGAAAGAGATTAATAATAAAGATGTTGGTTTCGGTTGGTATCCATCGTCAAGGGATTACATTGATCATCGACAACATAATCAATCTGCAAAGGAATATCTATCATTGAGCTTTTAACCCCGTTTCTCCTTAAGCCTAGCAAATTAATGACAATCGCACTAATTAAACCCTAATTAACAAGCCATCCTTTAACACATCGGTAAAACATGACTTGTTAACCGCATGAAGAACGAGAGAAACTGACAGAGCTAAACAAATATAAACACATCGGCTATATCTAATTTATTCAATCATTCATCATAGGTTCAATGATTTATAATCCAAAACCGTCAAACCTATTTGCCTCACGAATTGCAAAATTAAAGACTTTGTTCAAAACACAATTCAGCGATAGATTAAAACAGACGAAATACTAGTAGGCCTCCTAGCAATCATATGAATAATCATTAAGAAGAAGAACAGATGAACAATCAATATTAAAAAAAAATTGAAATAATAACATCAGATCCACATCTCACAATGTATAAAAATCCCTTGAGGTTTCAACTGACCTCAACCAACTAAAAAGAACTAGCCACGCAGGGCCATAAGAAACTCTAAAGAAGAATTGAAGAATGTAGATGAAGAATTGGGTTCCGAATTCGATTTTTCTTTGGTTGCTTTCCTCCCTTTTTATAGACTTTCCTCCTCCTAATCGAAGTCAGAAAGAGATTTAGGTCAAATTCCCGTCCATCCCACTTCAATTTGGGCGAAAACGACCTAAAATCGCGAAATCAGCAAGCCTTGTATGGCGGGCGGGCACCGCGGTGCATAAGTAGAGCGCTGCGGCGCTCCATCCTGGGTAACTCCGCGCCGCGGTGCTCTAGATTGCCTTATCGTGGTGCCGTAGTGCTCCTTTGTGAGCGCCGTGGCACCTAGAATCTTCTAGATTTTGCCAAAGTTCCGAACATGAAAGTTGTAGGTCTATGTTTCTTCTTTCCATAGCCGCTGAAATCACCTCAATCGGAGTCCAAATGAGTGAGATATTCCTCAATTAGTGACACAAGGTCAGAAATCAACATTTTTCTATGATTTTCTCTCTATTTTCCTCTTCATTTCTTCTTTATTATTCCTAAAACACAAAACGCAACACTCACTCAATTCATATCTATTTTCTACTGAAATTAAATAAAAAGCAACTTAAAACATGTCAAAAACATACTTATTTTATAGCATGTCACCTATGAGAATGCCAAACTATACAAGGAGAAAGCCAAGCAATGGCATGACAAGAAGATACAACCCAGGAACTTCGAAGTGGGACAGAGAGTACTGCTGTACAACTCCAGGCTGACCTTGTTTTTTGGGAAGTTGAAATCCTGTTGGTCTGGTCCCTTTCGCATAAGCAAGGTCTTCCCTTTTGGGACTATTGAATTGAAAGAAGAAAAGGAAGGGAAGACATTCAGAGTCAATGGACAAAGGGTCAAGCACTATCTAGGAGGTGATGTGGATAGACAGCATACCTCCGTTCAGCTGTAAGAAGAATAAACAAGAGGGAAGTCAGGCTGAAGACTCTAAAACAAGCGCTCATGGGAGGCAACCCATATTTAAATTTGTTGTGTTTAAGTTAACAGTTTTAAGATAGTTTAAATCATGAGTCTAATAGCATTTGTGTTTGTTATGCAGGATGGGAAGCATAGAAGTTTGCAGAACCAGTTTTTGTTTTGTTGCAGCAAAACTACACGAAAGATAGTCCCTGCTTTGCTACAGCAGGATTAAGAACAAGCACCCTCTGCTGCAGCAAAATCCTAGGCAAGCCAGTTTTTGCTGCAGCGTTGCTGCAGCAAACGCAGTCAGACCTAAATCAAGGGGTTCCCCTCTGCTATGCTTCTTACAAAAAAATATATTTATTTTCAAAAAATTGTTGTCAGAAGCAAAATGGGGGCGGGAAAAAGGCAGAAGCCCATAAGTCACGAAAACACGTCGTCCACCCTCATTAAACCTTTGCAACTTCCCTACGCCCTTCACCCTTGAGCACCTCTCCCAAGTTCCCAAAATCCCTATAGCCTCCTCACCTCCTTCATACCAGAAACCCCCACTTCCAAACCCTCATACCTATAATGTCGAGAATCAAGACGGTGGCCAGGAAGGCAAGCAAGGTGAAGAAATTCACCTCTGAGGAAAACAGGAAGAAGCACGACGAAGAGATTGTGCCCAGAAACTTCTGCGCTGAGAAAGGTTTCACCTTCACCTCCTCTGGAGATTTGGGGATGCCAATGTACATTGGCACAGTGGTCAAGCAAAGGGGTTGGGAAAATTTTGCCAGTCACCCGAAAACGGCCCTCATCCCTCTAGTTCAGGAATTCTACGCAAACCTCTCACCCGGAAATGAGAAGTGGGTGATAGTCCGAGAGACGAGGCTTCATTTTGACCAAACCTCCATAAACAAGGCTTACAATCTGCCAGACAAAGAGGACCAGTATGAGGAATATCTCCAGGGTCTGCAGGATGGAGACTGGGACGCTATGCTCACCCGGGTGTGCCTTCCCAGAACCACCTGGGATAAATCCCCTCAGGGCTCCACCACCATTAATCGGGTCTCTCTGGTACCTACAGTAAAGGTGTGGTACCACTTCCTCAAGACCCGCCTGCTACCTTCTACCCATGGGTAGACAGTGAGCCGAGACAGAGTGGCAATGGTGGACGCACTCATATTCGGTAGACCACTCAACGTTGGCCGAATCATCAGTGGCCAAATCCAAACATGCGCCAACCGGAAAAAGGGAAGCCTGCTTTTCCCTTCCCTCATCACATTACTGTGCAAGAATCGTAGAGTCCTAGTCTCCATTAATGAAGAAGCACTAAAGGATGCCAGCCCCATCACTGCCACCACCATTGCCCGTATCATCCTAGAGAAAGCGGCCCCACACCCACCAGCTGCTTCCCAAAATCCTCCACATACTGCCGGACCCTCTGCTTCATCCACTGCCCCCCAATCACCTAACAAGATTTTGCAGTTCATCCTTAATCAACAAGCTACAATTCTGAGGCAGCAAGCTGTGCTTCTGTAACTTCAGCAAACCTTCTGGCGTTATGAGTAGAAAAGGGATTTTGCACTTCACAATACCCTCGAGCAGAACTTTAAACAATTTTTCCCATTTTCGGTGTTTCCCACTGACTTGCTCCATACCACCTTCGAGGAATCATCCCCTGCACCTAAGCCACAGACAGAGGAGCAAAAGGATTCTGAAGGATCCTCCTCCAGCAAGGAGCCACACCCGGAACTCCACCAGACACCAGTGGGAACCGAGTCCTCTAATGATGATGAGCCCATTGCAAAACGGGCAGCAATGATGCGTAAAGGAAAGGCCCCACAATAATCAGCACAACGCAGAAGTGGACTCAAAAGCTTCTCAAGGTCCTCTGGGGGTCAATGCCCCTAGGGTGCTGCAGCATATCTACTAGCACCCTCAGGAAGTTCCCTCAACTCTTATCCCTTCTTTGCTGTATTTGGAATTCCTTTGCCTCTGCTTCTGTTTTTTTTAGGTGTCTTTTGTGTTTTTGGCCATTGCATCAGCAGTGAGGACACTGCTCACTTTTAAGTTTGGGGGGGTTATATTATATAATGTTTGCTGTGGCATTTCTGTGGCTTAATGTTGCTTTGATATTGCTGTAGAGTTTGCTGAAGCATGGACTTGCTTATTTGCGTGTTGCTTATCTATGTGGCTGTTATCCATATTGTTATTTACTTATGTTTCTGCCTGCCTGTGTTAGATGAGTTTGCTTTAGCACTTACTTGTTTTGATGTATACAGTTATATTTGTATGATAAAAAGCTTCTAAATAAAAAAAGAGAAAAAATGGAGAGGGAAATGAGTCTGCATATGGCATAGCCTGCTAAAAGTTTTGGGATACTCCATGAGGAGGATTGGGGAGTTCGCTAGAAACCAGAATAGGAGACCTACAACCTTACTCAATCACACACAGAACCCTCTTCTAATAAGCACAGGATCATGGGCAGTTTCCCAAAGAAAAATTTGGTGATCTTTTAGAAATTAGACCTAAGTCTTAGAGCCAGTATTGAGAGCTTTCTGTAGAATTATAAAAGAGGAAGACACATAGGGTCAGAAAGGTTTAAGTTTGGGGGGGAAAGTATAAATATAAATATATATATATATATATATATATATATATATATATATATAATTTAGACACTCCAATGCCTCTATAGTTCCTTAGTAACCAGGGGTATGCATGAGCCCCATGTGTACCCTTGCGTAAAACAGGGACATAGAGTATGAGTGGGAAGCTGTTTAAGGGTGATAAGGCTGAGTAACTGGGTGCCTGCATTGAACATGTTGGCATTCGCGTCAAAAGGCATTAATGACCTCTGCTAGAATAAGATCTATGCCAAAAAATAAAGAAAGGAAATCAGTGAGTTGCCACCCCCCCACATTTGTTGCCCTGGCTACACCTATGATAAATGCCAACTTAACCTAGGAAGCTTGATATATTAGTATGAAAGTCTTAGGAACTTTGGCTGTTTTTGACCCAGGTAGCTCTTAGGAAAATTGTCCATATCACACACACAACTCCAAAGAAGGATTTTGTTGAGATTGGGAGTAAGGTTTGTGGTGTCCTTTATATGAAAACAATCCTGAGAGTTGAGAGCTATCAGCAAAACTATGGATTCATGCATGAGAAAGGTCTGGAATTTCTTGTTGGTAGGAATGAAGTGAACAGAGCAGGTTGCTTGGGGACAAGCAATCCTTTAAGTTTGGGGGGATTTCATAACTACAATTTCTTGTAGTTCCTATGTGCTTTCTGAGTACTTTTGCTGAGTTGTTCTAGTATTTTAAGCACTCTTATTCCCTGAATAAATTGAACGGGATGACTCTTTTAGATAAAACATCAGCTACCCCGTTGCTGCAGCATTTTAGTAAGCATTTGTGGCAATTACAACAGAAACTTGAGTGATATTGGGTAAGCTGCTCCCTTTTTCTGCAATACACTAATTCTGTTTGATATGGTGCAGATAACAATAGAGCAGGGCTGCACAACAAGTGTAGCCTCCACCTAGCAGTAGAGAAAGCAGCAAAAACTGACACTGCAGGCTGCTGGCACAGAACTGTCCCACTACTGAAAGTGGAGAGGACAAAGCTGCACGCAGAGGTGGTTTTGCAGCAGAGGAGGGGGAATGACGGCAAAAGCAAGGTAGCTGACTGGGACCATAAGTTGAACGATAAAGAGAGACAAAGAGGGGGAGACAATGACACACAAAGAGAGAGGGAGAAAGAAGAGAGCAGCTGCACACTGCCAAGGAGCATCAGTGCAGGAGATAGAGTGCAACCCTAGGATTCTATTTTTTTTCTTTGTTTTGTTTTCCTTTTTCTTCTATTTTTTTTACCGAGACTGCACTGGCATTTTTCTTTTATCAGTAGAAATGTATACCAGTGATTCTGGGATTTTTGTAACCAGTGTAACCTTAAGGCTTGGCTAGTTTCCGGCTAGGGTTGCACAAAGGTTGTAACGAACTTAAGCACATTTTTAGTATAACACATTCGCTGCAGCACTGTTTTTACATTCAACTGTGTTTTTATTTTAAACTCCTCTAATAACGGAAGTTAGTAGAGGTAGACTGAGGCCAATATTCACCCGGGAGGGGAAGGGAGGCTGGAAAAATAGTTTGAATAGATAGGGACAGCCAATATAGGAATATATGGTCCCCCATCCCCCCAGCAGTGGAGCTTCATGCACAACTCAGGGGTGAAGACTGCTGCAGGAATGCAGGTCTGAACCTCAAAGTTGCAAGGAATGGAACTCTAGAAAGACTCCATTCAAGACTGAACTGGGCACCTAGGACAGTTGCTGTAGCAATTCCTAGAGCAATATGAGTGCAATAGTTCATGGCAACCCTGAGCAACCCTAGACCTCCCTATTCCATTTTCTTTACACTCTAGTACCCCTCGTCCTAGTTATAGCTGTATTTAAGTTGAACCGCCTTTATTTTATTTTATAAACCATCCTATCTTTGCTACAGCATTTCACATAGCAAAGTCTCCTTAACAGTTTTAGTTCACTCCTCGTGGGACGATACTCACTCATCACTTTATTACTTGGTCACGACATGTGCACTTGCGTTCTGACACTGTACTCATCTTTGCATGAAATACCCAACACGATCCAACTTCTATATCCTAGTCCAAGTCTATATTTTATTTCTTGCTTAGGTTATCCAATGGGCTTGCTAGAAACTTATGTGAAGTGGAAAAACTCTATATGAAGTGTCCATAGTTGAAAGCCCAATTTATGACTGGACATGTTAAACTTAGAAATTTTTAACTCTTGAATTTAGGAAAAATTACCTTAATCCAATCTTCTTAAAAATTTAAGACCTTTTCTTACTTCCCAAAAATTTATCTTCCTTACCAAAGAATTTCGCCTATCTTTAGTATGTTATTTCTAATTTATCCTATTAGGTTTTCTCTGTAACATCCCGTAATTTTTGTTTTTCATTAATAATGTTTTGTTTTAAACAAATATATTTTTATTTGTTTAAAAATGATTATGTTATACTAAAAGCAAGTATATTTTTAATTAAAATAATTATTGTTTTGCTTAAAAAAAGTATATTGGCATTTAATAAATTTTTGTTGTATTTTTAGAAATATTTTTTCTTTTATTATGTATAAAGATATTTATTTAAGGATTTGTTTATTACGATTTTAATCAAGAAAAATCATGATTTAAGAATTTAACTAAAGGTTTATGAGAATGTAAATTTTTAGAAAGTTTTGGGATATTTTAGGATAAAACACAGAATTTATATGAATGTATATAAAAGAAAATCCTATTATTCAATTATTAAATACTTATTGTTATTATAAATAAATAAATAAATATAAGGGGAAGGGAACGTAGAAGGGAGACAGCACCTCTGCAAATTACGAAAAAAAATTGAGAAGATAAATAGCGAGTGAATAGTAACTTTCAACTTTTTCTCTAGATTTGGAGTGCCTATTGGGTTTCGATCTCAAAACTAAGGCTGTTACTGAATTCAGGACGAAGAATACTACGGTTTTGATCGATCAATTTTTCAAATCAGTCGTTGAATCGCCGAAGATCTGAAGTAGAAAATCTCAGAAAAAGGTAAATTCTAAAACTCTTACTTAGAGACCTCCAATTGAAATTCTGACACTGTAGATGGATTCAAGAACTAGTTAAACCTTAGGATATAAAATTTTTCAGTTATCTGACAACTTTTTGTTCGTCGTGAATAGTGATTTTCAGCAGGTGAATAGTGTTTCCGGTGGTGAATAGTGACCAAGATCCCGGAATCATATTTTAAGTCTATGGACCCTCCGGACATGTTTTTGAGGTCAAATTCAGCTTGAAAAAGTACATTTTAGCGCTTTCCAACCAGGAGCCCTACCCTGTGAGTAGATAATTTTTTCTATAACTTGCCCCGTGCTCTTCTTGAAGTATAAATGTATTATTGTTTCTGTTTATAAATTATTTATGCTATTATAAGTTTATTAAATGTGTTAAAATATCTGTTATACTTATGAACTGGCACATAGTTCAAGAAGAGTATGATTTTAGAAATAGATTTTAGAACTCATTGAATATGTGGTTCTAAATGTATTTATCATTATTTGATAGAATGAATATTATGTGCATGATGCATTGATTTGTAAAGCTATATACTTGTGAAAATAATGCATGTCATATTATAAATGAGATTGAATGGCAAGCATAAAACTCATGGCGAGTTGCTTGATAAATATGACAAGCGTAAAGCTCATGAGGAGTTGCTTGATAATTTTACATGTATTTATATGTATTGATGAATATCGGCTGGTTGTATGGCTTGTGACGGTGCCGAATAGGGGACACCCTATTAGCCTGAGTGACCCGGGGGAGAGTCGCTCCAACTGGGTGACAGTGGTAATGTGGAGGGCCAAAAGGGTGATGTACTCACATTCCCTGATCACTTATTGTGACTGTGGTCGAGGTCACTATGCGTATAGCAAATGAATTATATTTTCATTGCATTGACTAGATTGCCGAGTGAGGCAGGAGCATTAAATTGATGATTTTATCTCTAAATATAATATTTTACTATGGCTTATATAACTGAGCATAACAACATTTGTTTAATGATCATACCATGGTGCATATGGTTTTGGATATCTGAATATCCTTTGATTTAAGAATATTTGAAATACGGTCCCATATGAATGTACTTCTAAATTGTATTTTCTATGTGACACATTTTAAAATATAAGTACATCCATATGCTAACCTAAGAGGTCATAGGAGGAATTATATGCTGCACTGAGTTGTCAAACTCACTACACGATATTTTCACATTTTTCAGATAAGAATATCAGAGTTTGATTCGGAAGATAGGTGATATATTCTCTGGGTGAGTCTACGTTGCTTCCAAGACTCACGGTCTTTGAATTATACTGTGTTTATATTCTAGAGTGCTCTGAACGCTACAGGCAGGATCCCAGTTTCTACTGTACTTTGATGTTTATAGACTTGGTCTGTATATTGTGTATACATGAGAGATCCTATATATCTATGTTCTCATGATAAAAAATTGAATTATGTATTTTTATGGAAAATATCTGTTTGCGGATGTTTATTTTACGTAACGTAAATTGGGGGCATTATAAGTTGGTATCAGAGCATTATGTTTCCCTGTGGCTAACAGAGCAAAGAATTCTGTAGTAGGACTTTGAGTATGGGTATGTAACTGCAGATATATTTATACTCACGTTGCTGTTGTGGAATTCTATAAGGTGTTATCCTTTTCTTCCTTCTAACTCTTTTCCTTAGATATGTGAGGTTTAAACATCTATACGTATGTCCTAGATGGAACTTTTTGTGTGTGGACTATCAGTTCAGCTTTTGAACTTGTTTTGATGAAAAGTTATAAAGAGAACCCTCTTGAAAAATTAGCTAAAAATAAGAAAATTCTATCCGAAAACAAAGGGAATGGCTTGTTTGGATGTCAAGAAGGTTTGTATTGATTGTTTGATTTGCTTATGTGAAACAATATAACGAATGGCTAATATAATATTGATAGTGGATTATGATGTGATTGAGATTGTTAACTCCAAGATAATGATTTGAAATAAAGTGAGTGTTTTGAAAATATATTTAAATCTCTTTTTGGATGGATGAGTTGGAATCTATATATATAAATGAATTTGGTAAATTGTGGGTTGGATTGAATTTGAGAGCATAGAATCTATGAAGATAATATTTTCAATGATATATTTTGTTGATATAAGAAATTTGAAGACAATTTAGTTTTCAATAATACTATGTATAAGCATTATGATAAAGGAAGGTTTACTCATGGAAATTTAAAATTTAAGGTACGAAAAATGGGTAATTCATGTGAAGGGCTCTTAGATAGACATAAATTTTCCTTGATTGATTGTTAAGATATTGCATAAGCATGTTAAAGAATAAAGTCACAATAGGTTGAATTTGTTTAAGTGTTTTGAAGTGCGATCTAGCTAGTACAGTATGAAGACATCATCAATACCAGAAACTGTTAGTAAAGGAGTTGCAAATAGTGAGCAATCATGGAAGCAAGTACCCAGTAATTTAATTTCAACTTTAGTGACCATAAGTTATTACAAAAAAAAGGATGCTAAGGATATTTGGCAGTGGTGAGAGATGTTGATATAAAGTATACTAATGTAGATCAGGTTCCAGTAGTTAGAAAATTTCCTAATGTGTTTTCAAAAGAATTGCCTAGATTACCCCCAAAACAAAAAAATAGAATTTGATCTTGATTTACTTCTTGGAAACCAACTAGTATCTATATCCTTATATAGAATAATATCGATTGAATTTAAAAAAAAATAGTTACAAGACTTGTTAGATAAGGGATTTAAATGCCCTAGTACTTTTATTTAGAGTGCTCCAGTTCTATATGTGAAAAAGAAAGATGGATCACTATGACTATACATAAATTATAGACAGTTGAATAAGGTGACAGTGTGGAATAAATACCCATTACCTCGTAAAGATGATCTGTTTCTGTTTGATCAATTACAAGGTGCTCAATGTTTTTTTAAAATTGATTTGAGATATGAGTAACATTAATTAAGGATAAGAAAAGAGGATGTACGAAAATTTTCTTTTAGGACTCATTATAGGCATTATGAGTCCTTGGTTATCTTATTTAGTTTGAAAAATATTCTAGCTACATTCATAGATTTAATGAATAGTAATTATGTCATCCCTGGATCAATTTGTTATTATATTTATTGATGATATACTAGAATATTTAAAGAGTTCAGAGGATCATAAGCAACATCTAAAGATAGTTTTACCAACTCTAAGGGAGTATAGTTGGTAAAGATGGTATCCAAGTAGACTCTAAGAAAGTAAAAGTAGTACAACAATGGCTACGTTTTACTACATCTAAAGATGAAGATCCAAATCCAATTTGCGCTTTCTGCGGTTGTCTGTCGTCCATTCTATTTAAGCCATAGTAGGATCAGGTACATGAACATATGCTTGTAAAACATCAATCAACTCCTCAGCATTTGAAGCCGAGATGAGAATTCGTAGTGTTGAGTAGGAGATGAATCTTTGTTCCATAGCATGATCAAGGAGAGACAACAGACCATCAAAGAAGTGGTTAACATTTAACAAACCTATCAGTTTGTGATGCATATTTAGTTGTGCTCAAGAGACTATTTGAAAAATCTCTTCTAAAGTACCAAAACCCCCTGGTAAGGCAATGAAGGCATTAGCATTGCTCATCATTCTAGTCATGCGCTCATCCATGGAAGCTACCCTAAACTCTTCCCCAATTGTCTTTCCTACGATGTTAGATGCAGCTAGAGCTGTTGGAATAATACCTAAAACTTGGCATCCTCCTACATGGGCAGCTGTAGACACACACCCCATTAATCCACGGTTACCTCTACCATAGACTAAATGAATTTTTCTCCTGGCCAGTACCATACCCAGGTTTTGTGCAATTTTCACATACTCTCCATCTTTTCCAGGACTAGAACCACAAAAGACACAAAAATTTCAAAATTGAAAGAATGCAATTCCCTCGATAGCCGCACACACCTTAACTTTGAGTATGAGAAGATAAAGATACTAATGTGTGTATTTATAGAACTCAGAGAAGGGCATACTTATGATAGATATACAAATAGGATAAATATAATTAGAATAGCTATGTGAGTGATTGGTGGATATAAGCTAAATTGAAGGTGAAATTTTCAAAAATGACGACAGGCATGTATATGTACAGCAGTTGTGATAATTGCTCATATTAGGCATATAAAGAGAATAAGGTTAAGATATCACTAGAAATTTGTCTTTTCCTTGTTGTTCTTGATAAAGCATTGATGTCTTGATTCTTGTAGGGAAGTTGTAAGTACTAGGTGTAATTGTAAAAAAGAAGAGTGAAAATGCAAACAAGTTAGTTGTTGAAGAGGGACAATCAAATGATTTTTTTTTCTCAATGTTCTTGCCAGTCGACTCTCGGTATTATTAAGTCGATTAGCTATTTTGAGAAATTTTAATTTGGACTGGTTATTTTACAGTTGATCGATTACATCTATTTTGAAGCAATCAACTGCATCCTACCAGTTAACTACATATTCTTTGATTTTCACAGGCTTTTATAAGCTCAGAAATATTTTTTTCTTCATGTGCTATCTTTCCACTGAATACCAACAGATTTAAAGTAGATTTTGGCACATATATTCAAACTTTGCGGCCACCAATTTTTTCCGATATGACAGCTAGATTTTTGTTTACAAATTTCCAAGAATTACGGCCACCGATTTTAATTTTATTTCAATGCTTTGTCCAAATTTCTAACTTCCTATTTTGGCACCACGCTCTATTAAGTATTTCACATTTTCTGCTGTATTGTCCTACATTAATATTTTGTATTAAATGTAAGATTCTTTTTCCATATTATAAGGAAGGTTAATTTCTTTTCTTTGAAACTCAGTTATTATGGTGTCCAATTGGTTAGTAGGTTAAAGTAATAGAGATTTTGGAAGGAGTGGACGGATGATGATCTTATGGTGTTTTGATGAATGAAATCAAGAGAATTAATGGTGTTGAAGTTATTGAGTAATAAAATATGGGAAGTAGGATTTAAATTAATCTTTGAAATCTTAATTTGGAAATATGGAGAATACTATAAGAATCATGTCTGAAAATAATATAAGTGATTAAGATATTTGTGTTAAAGGTTTATATTATACTAAATTGAGTCTAGTATCTAGGATGCAAATTATGTTGAAATTGAGAATTCATGTATGAGTAATTGTTGAGAAAAATTTTCTTGAAATGATTGGGTGAATTAAATGGGATTGACATAAGTTAGAATTAAGTGCTTTTGGATATGATAGAGAAAGGCTTGAAATTTTTGATAATGAATTTATTGGTGTTTATAAGAAGGTATAGAGTTACTGTGATGAGGTAAGTATAATTATTAGACATGTGGCAATAGTACATAAATGTTATAAAAGGATTGATGGATTTATTGCTACGTATGTTTAACATATTGATTAATGGATTTTAGGATAAAAATATATGATAAATAAGATGATGATATTTATGGGATGATGTTGACATGTGAGAATCAAATATGACTTGATAGAAGTCTGAAATAAGAAAAGATAGTTACCCCAATATGGATGTGAATATGTTCTTTTATGAGTGTGTTTCCTAATATTGATCCATAGATATATCCATGTGAGCTTGAGGATATAAAGTGAAATTGACTAAAAAAAAGGAATACAAATAATTCAATACAGGCCACAAGTTTAAAGGAATCATGCATGTTGAGCACTAGAAATTATCAGTTAGTGTCCGCATATTTTTGAAGGAATCACCAATGAAAGAGGTAATGAGGTTGGAAATAAGTACATATTAGATTCTTCTTATGTTACCTAATTCTAAAAAAATATTCAATTGGACAAAAGTTTGGCTTCACTATGGGTACAATTGATGTTTATTGTTGATCGACAAGTGAAGAACTTATGGATGAAAGAAATCCCTATGGTTAAGTTATATGAAAAAATCACTCTAGTGAAGAGACATTTTAAAAAGTAAAGATGTTATACATAAAAGATATCACCAATTATTTGAGTAATAAGGTTAGTAACTCCGAATTATGCCTTAATTTCATTCCCTACGTGTGGTAGGATTGACTGAAATTCGGGGACCGAATTTCTTAAGGGGGGAAGAATGTAACATCCCGTAATTTTTGTTTTTCATTAATAATGTTTTGTTATAAACAAATATATTTTTATTTGTTTAAAAAGGATTATGTTATACTAAAAGCAAGTATATTTTTAATTAAAATAATTATATTGGCATTTAATAAATTTTTGTTGTACTTTTAGAAATATTTTTTCTTTTATTATGTATAAAGATATTTATTTAATGATTTTTTTATTACGATTTTAATCAAGAAAAATCATGATTTAAGAATTTAACTAAAGGTTTATGAGAATGTAAATTTTTAGAAAGTTTTGGGATATTTTAGGATAAAAAACAGAATTTATATGAATGTATATAAAAGAAAATCCTGTTATTCAATTATTAAATAATTATTATTATAAATAAATAAATAAATAAATATAAGGGGAAGGGAACGTAGAAGGGAGACGGCACTTCTACAAATTACAGAAAAAAAATGGAGAAGATAAATAGTGAGTAAATAGTAAGTGAATAATAACCTTCAACTTTTTCTCTAGATTTGGAGTGCCTATTGGCTTCCGATCTCAAAACTAAAGGTGTTATTGAATTCAGGACGAAGAATACTACAGTTTTGACCGATCAATTTTTCAAATTAGTCGTTGAATCGCCGAAGATCTGAAGTAGAAAATCTCAGAAAAAGGTAAATTCTGAAACTCTTACTTAGAGACCTTAAATTGCAATTCTGACACCGTAGATGGATTCAGGAGCTAGTTAAACCGTAGGATATGAAATTTTTCAGCTATCTGACAACTTTTTGTTCGTCGTGAATAGTGATTTCCACGCGAGTGAATAGTGTTTTCCAGCGAGTGAATAGTGACCATGCTCCCGGAGTCATTTTCTAAGTTTTTGGACCCTCCGAACACGTTTTTGAGGTCTAATTAGTCAAATTCGGCTTGGAAAACTATATTTTAGGGCTATCTAACCCGGAGCCCTACCCTGTGAGTAGATAATTTTTTCTATAACTTGCCCCGTGCTCTTCATGAACGATAAATGTCTTATTGTTTCTGTTTATAAATTATTTATGCTATTATAAGTTTATTAAATGTGTTAAAATATCTGTTATACATACGAACTGGCACATAGTTCAAGAACAGTATGGTTTTAGAAATAGATTTTGTAACTCATTGAATATGTGGTTCTAAATATATTTATCATTATTTGATAAAGTGAATATTATGTGCATGATGCATTGATTTGTAAAGCTATATACTTGTGAAAATAATGAAAGTCATATTATAAATGAAATTGAATGGCAAGCATAAAACTCATGGCGAGTTGCTTGATAATTTTACATGTATTTATATGTATTGATGAATATCGGCTGGTTGTATGGCTTGTGACGGTACCGAATAGGGGACGCCCTATTAGCCTGAGTAAGCCGGGGGAGGGTCGCTCCAACCGGGTGATAGTGGTAATGTGGAGGGGCAGGAGGGTGATGTACTCACATTCCTTGATCACTTATTGTGACTATGGTCGAGGTCATTATGCGTATAGCAAATGAGTTATATTTTCATTGCATTGACCAGATTGCCGAGTGAGGCAGAAGCATTAAATCGATGATTTTATCTCTAACTCATAATATTTTACTATAGCTTATATAACTGAGCATAACAACATTTGTTTAATGATCATACCATGGTGCATATGGTTTTAGATATCTGAATATCCTTTGATTTAAGAATGTTTGAAATACGGGTCCCATATGAATGTACTTATGAATTGTATTTTCTATGTGACACATTTTAAAATATAAGTACATCCATATGCTGACCTAAAAGGTCATAGGAGGAATTATATGCTCACTGAGTTGTCAAACTCACTACACAATATTTTCACGTTTTTCAGATAAGAATATCATAGTCTGATTTGGCAGATAGGTGATATATTCTCTAGGTGAGTCTACGTTGCTTCCAAGACTCACGGTATTTGAATTATACTGTGTTTGTATTCTAGAGTGCTCTAAACACTACTGGCAAGATCCCTGTTTTTGCTGTACTTTGATGTTTATAGACTTAGTCTGTATATTGTGTATACATGAGAGATCCTATATATATCTGTTCGCATGATAAAAAATTGAATTATGTATTTTTATAGAAAATATCTGTTTGCGGATGTTTATTTTACGTAACGTAAATTGGGGCTGTTATATTCTCTATGTACTTGTTCCCTTAATGTTAGAAACATTTTCTGTGCATACCCATAAGGTGAAGAATTTCTAAAGATTATATTTCCTTAGATATCTAAAAATTGTCTAATAAATTTTATTTCCTTAATTAAATATTTATGTATCTTTAAAGAAACAAAATTAGGGATGTTACATTAAATATTTATATACCTTTATTAATAAAAAATTGAAATTAAGGATGTTACAATATCAACTAACTTCCCGTCCTTAAATTAATGGAATTTGTAGTTTCTTTTGAATTGGTCACAGTTTGGGAAGGTAATGTACTTGCATTCTAACCCTCCAATAGGCTAATTATGGTTGTCATTCTTCCTACCTAATTTTCTAAACTTTGCCTAGTTTCTTGTTTAAATTGGTCCATCTTTTGTTAAAATTTAATACTACTATTAGTAAGAGATTTAACCATATCTTCCAAATACATACCTGAATTGAGTTGGTTGCTGTTTGTGATAATAGGGTTGCTAGTTCTATTGATAATTAGGATAATTTTGACTAGTTGCAGGATTCCCATAGTTCATATTAGGATGATCTCTCCATCTCTCCACCGCATATTGTAAGTATTTAATTAAGGATCATATTTCCTAATTGGTGGCTCAAAAAAAAAATTGAAGCATTAGCTTGCTTTTGCGATTCTTCCTAAAGAGTTGGGCATTTGGCAATGGGTGACATACTATTGGACATATCCATAAGCTTTAACAATCTAATTATTTTGCCCAATAAATAATTGTTGAACCGGAGAGGTTAATGTAGATAATGTCTTCCAATAGGTGACATACTAACCTCATAGACATGCTTTGATGGAGGGTCATGTCTAATGCTAAGTTATTGTGAATCAATTGTCATTTTTGCTATGAGCTTCCTGGCAGCATTAGTTGTTTCATCAACTAAGGTTCCACCATCGACTATGGCTATCATGCTTTTATCTATGTTTGATAAGCTGTCTTAAAATTACTTAATGAGTAGTTGCTTGCTTATTTTATGTGGTGGGCAATTTACACAAAGCATTTTTTATCTCCATATACTCATGTAAAATTTATCTATTATGCTATCATGCACCATTTATCTCCTACATCAAATTTGCTAATTTTGAAGTAAGAAAATATTTTTCTAAAAATAACTACATCATCTTTTTCCACGTGGTAATGCTTTTGAAGAGTAGGTCATATAGCCAGCCCTTAGCCAAATCCTTTAAAGAAACAATAAAAAATCTCAATTTGATTTTCTTCTCCGTAACCGTAATGGGTTTTATACTTATGTAGACCACATCGAATTTGCTTGTATGCTTGCGGGGATCTTTGCTTGTAAGACCATAAAAAGATGGTAAGAGATGAAATATACTAGATTTTAGTTCAAAATTTATCGTAGCATCTACGTTTGGAAAATTTATGCAAAAGGGTTGCTAATTCATATCAAGAATATAAAGCTCCTTTGATGTTTGTTTCACCATCTTCTCTACATGTGGCTCAGGGTTTCTCCTGGATTTTCTTCTACCTTTATTTAATACTTTTAAATTTCTTGGTCAATCTGAACTATAAGAGGATTAGATAAATGGGTTACAATAATAAATAAGAACATAAAAAAATAATAAATTTTCCCACACTTTAGTAAAGGCGCCAAAATTTTTGGCATGTGCTATTATAGGCACATCAAAAATAAATAAATGCCTTTCCCTTCTCAAAACAAATTATTGTAGTAGCGGAAATAAGGGTTAATCTTGTAAAGATTGGAATTTACTACCATTACAATTTATCAGGGGGTTGTCATGAATGTTTAAAATAAATAATGAAATTAACAAAAGATATCAAAATAAAATAAGAAAATTAAGTTGTATAAGAATGCATTGATTAAGTGTAACATCCATCTTCAGAGTAAACTATCGATCATCGATTATAAGTTGTTCAATTTAATTTATATATTCATTGTTGGAATCTATTCCAATATTTCCTTAAGTTTAGTTAATTTTCAACAAGGCGGTCCAATTAACCCTAATTATCAAATAGCCTAGTCCAGGGTTAACAAGGTTTAACTCAATAATTGCAATACGTATTAGAAAGATCTATAAAGCTAAATAACTTGAACTTAAGTGGTTAGATTTTACCTAAAGTATTATTCTCCATAGAAATTAATAATTCATGTAATGCAGTAAACTTACTAACCTTAGTTTCCTTAAAAATTAGAGTGACCAAACAATTCTGAATTTCATTTTGTAATTTAGATGTAGGTTAAACTCATTCCATTATTAAAGGGCCATTTCCAGTAATTAAGCAAGGAAACCATAAAATTATGGTCAGAAGAATAAATTAATAAATAAGTAAATTGAATTCAAATAAAGAACATAATCAAATCTCACTATATCTTCCTTATCTAAGGTTTTAGTTCAATATAACCAATAAATAAAATCAGCCTTTAGCCTTCTATTTGTTAGCCTTTAGTAACCTTAATGACCTATGGTTTCTTCTATTTAAGTTCTGGCCCATTCGAGTTGGTGTCCAGCTTAAATTCTATTTTTTGCGCATTTTATTTTTCTTTGTTGCCGCATAGTGCCATAGTGCTATAAAGCCACGGGCATAGTGCTCCTTCTTTAAGGAACTTCTATGGGGTTTTTGGGTACTTTCACCCCAACACTGAGCCTTCTTCTTGACTTTTCAATAATTATCCACCTTTTTCTTGATTTTCTTCATTCTTTCTCCAATTCTCCACTTTTTTCACTCATACAACACAAAACATAAAATTAAATTAATTTCTAACATATTTTACTTAAAACAAACAAAACTTAAGCTTAAGGTTACATAATATATGTATAAATTAATGCAATTCAAATAAAAACTTTGGCACTTGTTGTTGCAAGCAAAAAAATAAATAATTAAATATGTTACCATTCTTAAAATAAATTAATGTAGTAGCGAGAGTAAAGATCGATCTCACAAAAAGTGATAGTTGATATTTAAGCTTATGTGATAAAAAGGGTGGACTTATTTGAATGTAAAATTGAAAAAAATAAAATAAATAAAGTTTCAGTGAAAAGATAAGAAAAAAAGACATTGGCGTAGGTCAACTTCCACCATTATATTTTTCGTTGATCATCGATGTAAATTATTCAATTTAATTTAGATAATCATTTTCATAATTAAATCCATTTTTTCTTAAAGTTCAGTTAATTTTCAACAAGGCAATCCAATTAACCTTAATTATCAAATAACCTTATCTAAGGTGTTTAAGATTAAACCCAATAATTGCAGTACACACTAGAAAGATGAATGCAGTTAAATAACTAGAGCACAGACGGTTGGATTTAACATAGTTGATTATTCTCCCTAAGAGTTAATAATTACTATAATGCATTAGATTTACTAATCCTAGTTTCCTCATAAATTAGAGTGACAGATTTGGTTTCATAATTTAGCTATAGGTTAAACTCAATCAATTACTAGAGAGCCCATTCCAAGAATCAAGCAAGATAACCGTAATTGTAACATCCCTAATTTCGTTTCTTTTATTAATAAAGGTACATAAATATTTAGTTAAGAAAATAAAATTTATTAGACAATTTTTAGATATCTAAGGAAATATAATCCTTTGAAATTCTTCACCTTATGTGTATGCATAGAAAATGTTTCTAACATTAAGGGAATAAGTAAAGAGAGAAAAACCTAGTAGAAAAAAATTTGAAATAACATACTAAAGAGAGGTGAAATTCTTGGTTAAGGAAGATAAATTTTTAGGAAGTAAGTCAAGGTCTTAAAATTTCAAGAAGATTGGATTAGGGTAATTTTTTTCTAATTCAAGAGCTAGAGTTCTTAAGTTTAACATCTCCACCCATACATTGAGCTTTCACCTATGGACACTTCATATAGAGTTTTTCCACTTCACATGAGTTTCTAGCAAGCCAATAGTATAGCCCAAGAAAGAAAGAAAGCATAGACTTGGACTAGGATATAGAAATTGGAGTGATAGCCCACAAACCATAAAAATAAGACCAAGCCCTCCATGAAAGGTAGAATTTCAGCCAAAGCAAAGAAAATGGGCAAGAATGAGCCTAAATCCAAGAGGGAAAAATAAGAATCATGTGAGGGAATAGTAGTGAAATAATAATAAAGACTAGGTCACATGGCATTAAGACAAAACATCTATATCCTACATTTATAATTTCAAAACGTAGGTAATAATATAGGGCATTATGACAAAATATCCTTATCATACACAAAGTTGATAGCCAGTAAATAAGTTTATATGAAAATAAGTTCATAGCCATCATATGATATTCTGAAGATAGTTATCTGATAAAGGAGAAAATTAAGTGCTTAATGGTTATATTTTATCCCCTAGGAACCAAATCACTACCTTCGCTCAAAAAGATGGTGAGTCTTTGTATGAAGCTTATGAGAGATTTAAAGAACTTCTCAGAATATATCCACACCATGGGTTGGAAAATTGGCTCATAGTCCATACATTATACAATGGACTAGCATACAACACTTGAATGTCTGTGGATTCTGTAGCAGGAGGAGCCATTATGAATAAAAAAGTTCATGAGGCATATGAGCTGATTAAAGATATGGCTCAGAATCATACTCTTGGTCTAGTGAGAGGCAGCCAAGAAAACCATTAGGTATTTATGAAGTAGATGCATTTAATCATCTAACTTCTAAAGTTTATGCATTATTTCAAAAATTAGATAAGTTAAGCATTAACGCTGTTGGTTCCTCTCCATCTTCTACATGTGAGATTTGTGGAGGTGTTGGTCATGTGGCCAATGAATGTCAGCTTTGAAACTCTGCACCTCAGGATTGTGAGTAGGTAAGTTTTGTAAACAATAATCAGAGAAGCAATCCTTATAGCAATACCTATAACCCAGGCTGGAGGAATTACCCAAATATTCGTACAAGCCAAATTCAAATCAGCCTTAGAATAATTTTAAGCAACCTCCTAGATTTTAGAATTAGAGGCCCTTCAATCTGCCTCCTCAGCCAAAGTCAAATCTGGAGGCTCTGATGGAGAACTTCATCACCATACAGACGAAGCAAAATGATGAATTCAGAGTCCATAATCACCTACCACGCCTGTGCTTCAAGCACAGGCAAAATTCTGGAAAAATTGGTGAGACCCGCAGCCAACACTGGAAGGCCGTGTCCCAAGACACGACTGTGCCCATGTCCCATGCCCAGCACACCTTGCCCTTGTTCCTCAACACAGGCCTAATCTAGGAGAAATTAGACTTCTAGTGTGGAGCACGGGTGACCCGTCTTGGTGAGCACTGCTTGGCCCCAAGCCATGTTACAAGCCTAAGAAGAGATTGGGCATTCCAGCCCGAAGCACAGCCGTGCTTCAGTCTCAAGTCAGTTTTTCTTCTATTTTTCTTCAATTTTCTCCCCACGTGTTCATTCTCCCTTCTTCTCGTGCCCTAGCCCGTGTCTTCGTCCCTCTTTCCGTGCCCCTTCCCAACCCTTTTCCTTCTAATTTCTTTGTAAATTCCCAACTCCATCTCCCTCTTGAGCCTATTTCCCCTTTACCTGTGCCCTAAACAGATGCCCCTTACTTAACTTTATCCATGCCACACCCATTTCCTATATCCCACCATTCCTTCCTCTCCCAACTATAATGCCCTCAATTTACGAGCAGGAGAAACAAACATTTTTTTTCCGCAATCAGATATTTTCCATAAAGATGCACAATTCAATTCTTTGTCATTTCTCTCATGTATACATAATATACAAACCAAGTCTATAAACATCAAAGAACAATAGAAATGGGGATCCTGCCTGTAGCGTTCAGAGCACTATAGAATACAAACACAGTATAATTCAAAAATCGTGAGCCTTGGAAGCAATGTAGACTCACCCACAGAATATGTCACATAACTAATCACCTATTTGCAAGATCAGACTTTGTATTCTCATATGAAAAATGTGGAAATTTCGTGTAGTGATTTTGATAACTTAGTGAGTAAATAATTCCTCCTATAACCTCTTAGGGTCAGCATATGGTTGTACTTATATTTTAAAATTTGTCACATAGATAATACAGTTCAGAAGTACATTCATATGAGACCCGTATTTCAAATATTCTCAATTCAAAAGATATTCAGATATCCAAAACCATATGCAGCACGATATGGTCATTAAACAAATGTTGTTAGGCTCAGTTGTATAAGCTATAGTAAAATTTAAGATTTGGAGATAAAATCATCACTTTTAATGCACCTGCCTCACTCAGCGATCTGGTCAATGAAATAAAAACATAACTCATTTGCTATACGCATATTGACTAATTGATTACAGTCATAATAAGTGATCAGGGAATGTGAGTACATCACCCCTACCACCCCACATTGCCACTGTCACCTGGTTGGAGCGGCCCTCCCCCAACTCACTCAGGCTAATAGGCGTCCCCTATTTGGTACTATCACTAGCCATACAACCCGTCGATATTCATCCATACATATAAATACATGTAAAATTATCAAGCAACTCGCCATGAGTTTTACCCTTGTCATATTTATCAAGTAACTCGCCATGAGCTTTATGTTTGCCATAATTACCAAGCAACTCGCCATGAGTTTTACGCTTTCCATTCAATCTCATTTATAATATGACATGTATCATTTTCACAAGTATATAGCTTTACAAATCAATGCATCATGCACATAATATTCACTTTATCAAATAATGATAAATACATTTAAAACCACATACTCAATGAGTTCAAAAATCCATTTCTAAAACTATACTCTTCTTGAACTATGTGCCAGTTTGTAAGCAAAATAAATATTATAACACATTTCAAAAATTTATGATAGCATAAATAATTGTAAACAGAAATAATGATACATTTATAGTTCAAGAAGAGCATGGGGTAAGTCATAGAAAGAATTATCAACTCACAGGGTAAGGGCTCCAGATTGGACAACCTTAAAATGCACTTTTCCAATCCATATTTGACTAAACAGACTTCAAAAACGTATCCGGAGGGTCCAAAAATCAAGAAAATGACTTCGAGAACTTGGTCATTATTCATGGTTGGAAACACTATTCACCGCTGAAAAATACTATTAACTAAGAACAAAAAGTTGTCAAATAGCTGAAAAATTTCATATCCTAAGGTTTATCTAGCTCCTGATTTGAGAAATTGTTTTGTCAAAATCATAGTATTCTCCGTCCTAAATCCAGTGGTACCCTTAGTTTAGAGATCGGAGGCCTATAGACACTCCAAATCTAGAGAAGAAAATGAAAGTTACTATTCACACTATTCATACTATGCATCGAAATTATATAACTCTCTGTTTTGTCTTCGTTCTATCTCCCCCTTCCCCTTTTCTCTTTTATTTTTTTATAATAATAATAATAATTATTTAATAATTGAATAATAGGATTTTATTTTACATATAT
Source organism: Gleditsia sinensis (assembly GCA_037074535.1). NCBI lineage: Eukaryota > Viridiplantae > Streptophyta > Magnoliopsida > Fabales > Fabaceae > Gleditsia > Gleditsia sinensis. Next base: position 44,834,824 of record CM073463.1, read on the forward strand.
TCATATAAATTCTGTTTTTCATCCTAAAACATCCCAAATTTTTTAAAATTTTACATTCTCATAAACCTTTAGTTAAACTCTTAAATCATGAATTTTCTTGATAAAAATCTTAATAAAACAAATCAAAAAATAAATATCTTTATACATAATAAAAGAAATAATATTTCTAAAAATACAACTAAAATTTATTAAAGGCCAATATAATTATTTTAAGCAAAACAATAATTACTTTAATTAAAAGTATACTTGCTTTTAATAGAACATAATCATTTTTAAACAAACAAAAATATATTTGTTTATAGCAAAACATTATTATTTAAAAATAAAAATTACGGGATGTTACACCAACTCCCTCTCCTAGCCAACTCGAAGCCCCTCTTCACACACACCTAACGTATTCCCCTGTACCCGTGCCGTCCATCCCAAATCCTATTATTTATATAGGGGGCAATATAGTGCATCAAGTTCAAAAGTCTCTTTTATTTGTAACCCCACTTTTAGATATTTACAGTGCCTGATGGCCTATACCGTTTTTGGTAGGGCTAAAAGTGATGGGGTTGCAAACCAGAGAGAGCTTTATTTTCTTTAGGCTATGATACATAGTCAAAAGGTGGATACTAGTGCTTTTATGGTACATCAAATGGCCAGGGTAGGTAATGCCAAGAATGGGAAGATAGTCATAGAGGGTCTAGTGACTGCAATAGCTAGAGGGATATGATTTGAGGCAAATCTCCTGGGTTTGCAACCAATAGTTGGCAGCAGCAAGATTGATTTGGAATCCTGTCTACATATGAAATTAATTGTGAAAAGAAATGCTGACTATTGGTTGCATCTCAAATGCCATAATATCTTTTTCCTCCTTAATCCTATTAGGATTATAGTCACTAATCAGGAAAATTAGATCTACCCTATAAAAAAGGGTAGAGAATGTGATGATATTTCTGAGGGGGATGACTTCCCCTTTGAGCCACTTTTGGCTCTACCACCCCACCCCATTTTCAATACACTCATAGTGCAGGTCCATCATATACATCGCCAGAGGACCAGGACTCCATCTCCTCACAGCTCAGCCAGATTGAGGCAGAGCAGCTATACCAAAGAGACACCCTGCATGCAATGCAAGATTCTATCCAAAGCATGTAGGGAATGATGCAAGCATGGTACACTTGGCATTTGAGCTAGAACCCACCTCTACCTCCTCCAGAAGATCAGTAAGCAAGTAAGTTACTTTTCCCTTTGCCTGTATTTTCATTATTATTGACATTGAGGACAATGTTAAGTTTAAGCATGGGGGCATAGACTTTAGATTGTTGGTTTCACTGGCTGAACTTTTAGTTTTCACCGACTAAATATCTGTTCATTGGTTGAATTTTTTAGTATCATTGGCAAATTTTTTTTTTAAATTTTCACTGTTTGATTTAGTTATCTCTTGCATGTATATACTATATATATTGCATATCTCTTGTTCCATTGGATAATCACAAAGTTTACTGTTCTAGAGATAGATTGATGTAATATAGGTTGATTTTAGCTTATGAACATGTAATGCACAATAGAATATGAAATATGTAGTGATCATTTTAATCTCTCTCTTCTAGTATTAAACCTCTAATTTTTTGAAAAATATCTCTCCTATTGTGCTATGAATTGTATGCTAATATTGATTTTAACACTGAGAGTATGAAGGTAAAGAGAGGTGAAAAATGAGTGAATATGAACCCTGAAATTTTTTCACTCTGAGTACCCCTTAAACGCACCAAAAAGGCCTTAGTATGAGTACCTGAATGCCTTTACCTTAGTGAGATGGAGCATAAAATGCACTCACTGCATATTTTTTATAAAAAAAATGCTAAATAAATGAAAAAGAGAAAAGAAATAAAAATAAAGTGAGAAATAAAAGAGTATGAGTGAGAAAAATAAAAAGTGTGATAAAATAGAAATAATGGTAAGGCAACATAAGGAGATCTAAAGGATGAGGTGGCCTACTTGAGTGTCTGAAAATCAATTTGATGCATACAACCAATGGTAACAATAGAAGTAGATGTACAATAAGAGAATTTGGGTTTAGTTTTAGAAGAATTGAGACTAAATGATAAAATGTCTATTCATATATCTATTGTGTGCACATTGATTGAGTGGGAAAATTACCTGTATTGCATTTCTCTATCATCTGGAATTTCAATGCATCATCTCCCTTCCTACTGATATGACATGTTATTTGCTAAAGGACAAGCAAATTTTTAAGCATGGGGGAGTTGATAAAGGGGAAAATTGAGTGCTTAATGGTTATATTTGGTCCCCTAATTTAAAGTAAACTTGTGATTATTTCCCTGCTTTTGGTTATGCTTTGTTTTGGATACTTCTTTGGTTTGTTTTATGTTTATTGGTGACCAAAGAGGCCAAGAAGCAAGGGAAAACACTTATGTGAGGAGCTATATAGACTTGCAAAATGCTGAGGAGGAAACAAGGAGGCAACCATGAAAAAATTAGATAGAAAAGACCCTGGCAGCTTCAAACATGGCCAGGCCATGCTTGGTGTTGCAAGAAGCACATCCAGGCTGTGCTCTATGCAAAGAACATATTTTCTCTCGAATTTTTAGCATGAAGCACGGCCAAGCCGTGTCCAGGAACATGGCTGTGCTTCGTGTCCGTACACCACGTGATTTTTATGATTTTGAGCAGCCAAGTTGATATATTTACATTAGAAAATGTAGAGAAGGATATCCAGACACATTCAGACTTACTTTTACTCAGTTTTAGGCTTAGGAAACACTATTAGATTAGGTTTAGAGTAGGATTGGTGATTAATTCATGTTCTTAGAGTAGAATTTGAAACAATTCAAGCATTGTAGTTCATCTTTACATTATGCAAACCAAGTTTTATCTTTCTACTTTACTTCCATCTCTACTTCTACTCTTCTATCTTGGTTTATATTGAACTTTTATAATTTACTTAATAAATATGATCTAGGGTTTTGGTAAACCCATTTATAGTATGATGATACTGAATTATTGAATTGAATTATTGGAACCCTAATTGTATTATCCATGGTTAATTAGGATTGACTATTATGCATTGATTATATGAGTTGATGAATGTCTGGCCAATATTTATCACGTCTTACGATATTAACAGATAAATTGAAAGGTGAAAGTTAATACCAGAACCTAATAGTTAATTAGGGATATCTTAATCACGAAAGTAGTTTAAGGTTCTCTAGGAATGAATCAATTAGTGGGTATAAGAAAACTGATTAATTGTATTCCATGGTTCGCATAAAACTTAATGGACCTAGGTTAAACTAAGAACCATGAAAGTACGTAATTGGATTCACCTAGGTATGGTTAGTAACAGTTGAAAGAGGTTTTTAGTTAATTAAGGAAAAATCATCCCCAATTACCTAGTTAATTACAATTAGAGGTACATATTGATTTTTGAATATCATAAGTATGGTAAACCCTAACTCTATGCTTTTGTTAATTGAATTACCTATTTACTTAATTGTGACACACTCTCTCATCATGTTGCATTAATTTAGATAGCATACTTTGCAAAGTCTAGTAATTGATCATTGTTCTCTTTGGGATACAACCTGTACTCATCGGACTAGCTACAGCTACGCCGTGCGCTTGCGGTTATTTATAAAACATACACAACATTATCCATGACATACATATTGTTATTACATGATTTTCATATCCATAGATAAAGTGCATTCATATGATCTAAGAAATTTTCTTTAGCTTATACAGATGAACATGACGTGACGGGCATTATTGATGATGATTATGATATATTGTTAAACCTACTGGGATTTAATTCTCATTATATTTCCATATCAAGTTCAGAAAACTAGTTTTGTCGGTTCTTCTTTGGCTCTGGCTCTGGCTCTTAGTGTATGTTTGATCAAGTTACTCTTTGTTGGGCAGATCCTAGAAATTAATAAGGTGTTTGTGGTTGAGTTGGCTAAGATCTCGGTGAACGTGCAACCACCCGCACCCGTATATTAGAAATTGGTCAACATGGATGAATAAGATGTAGATATTTATATGTTTGATTTTTGTATTGATGTTTTGATTAATGATGTGTATTTGAACTTAGAATTATATAAGTGTTAATGGTAGACCTGAAATCTTGATTATGCTTGGTTAGATTAATTAAATGTTTTTATAAGTTAAGTAATTAGAAGTAAAGAAGTAATGACTTTATGGGACTTTAAAAATATGTATATATAAAGAAAATATAAATAAATAGAGTTGTTACATAATTGGTATGAGAGCAGGTCGATCCTCAATGACTGGTGGGTGGATGGTTATCTGAATCAATCTTATAGTGTCTTGAGTATGTTATGGTTATGTTGTATAGGGGATCAGTGATTTCATATAGGTAAGAAATTACTAGTGTTTCGTATCTATATGCCGAGGTGGTGTTATGACTACTATTAAATATTTTTGAAACTAACTATTGATCTTGATCACTTCAATAGCAGCATAACTTTGTTTTTGCTACAGTAGGAAATGACACCACTAAGGAGGAATTCGACAAACAATGCGGAGGAAACCCTGCACAACCTTGCCAAAATTCAAGACCAAATCATGACCACCAACCAAATTCTACAATACCTCAAAAATGCTAATAACCAGAATGTTAAGAATAGTGCTAATAACTGAAAGGTAGAGAATGATAACGGCATATCCGAGTTCCTAAGGACTAGACCAACTTCTTTTCAAGGCAGCTTTGATCCGATTGTAGCTAAAAGGTAGATAAGGGAATTGGATAAAATCTTTGAAGTGATAGGTTGTACTGAGGAGTAACAAGTTATCTTCGCTGCATAGATGCTGAAAGATGAAACAAAATGTTGGTGGCGTGGAGCTAGAGAACTTTTAGTTCACCAGGGAAGGCAGATCACCTGGCAGGTGTTCAAAGACACCTTTTTGCAAAAGTACTTCCTAAGTACTATGCCGGCGGAGAAGGAAATCAAATTTCTCCAACTCAGGCAAGACAACATAACCGTAGACTAGTACATCATGAGGTTCGAGGAGTTTTCTAAGTTTTCGTACTTGCGATTTAACCCGGATGAAGCATAGAAGGCTGTTAAGTTTGAAGTGGGATTGAATCTAGAGATAAGGAATATTATTGTAGCTATGGAGATCGGTGAGTTTGTACTCTGATAAATAAATGCAGACTACTAGAGAAGAGCTTGAGGGTGGTGGAGGATGAGAAATAAAGATAGAACTTTTGGAAAAGAAAGAACGTGCCACAAAAATCTAGCAGAAATGTCAGAGAAAAAGGATAGGGTATTGGCATGAGGCTAATGACTATAATTTCTCGACCCTTCCAATAGAACTTTTCCATAGTTAAGTGTAATATGTGTAGATGTATGCATGGTAACCGACCATGCTATATGGGATCAGATGTTTGCTTTAATTGCAGATAGAAGGGTTATTTTGTAAAGAACTACACACAAAATGTGGGGAAGCAGCCAGAACAGAGGCCTTAAATAAAAGGAAGGATTTTCACCCTAAGCGGCCAAGAGGCAGCTCAATCCTCCGAAATGATTTAAGGTTCATGCTATATCTATGCATTTTCTCTTATGGTGTGTTTGACTCTGGTGCTAGTCATTCATTTGTATCAGAAGAATATATTAGGGATCTTCAGTATCCTATTTCTGAAACCCCTTATTTGCTATCTGTAGTAACTCCGAAAGGGGAAATAGTCTTAACTTCCCCTGTATGTAAAGACTGTTAGGTCACCATCCAGGACAAAACTTTTTCTGTAGACCTTGTTTGTCTACCTTTAAGAGGTATTGATGTCATTCTAGGGTTAAGCTAGATGTCTAGAAATCAGGTCTTGCTAAATTGTTGCACCAAGACCGTTGAATTTATACCTCCTACTCCGTACGAGGAGATGTAGTTATTGATGCTAAATGCCAATCAAGTCAATCGGAGTTGAAGAGTGGAGTACTTGGTTACATTCTCTTGTGTTTATCAAACCTAGAGGTCGAACCGAAGCTTAATGAAATTCCAATAGCTAATGAGTTTCCTGAAGTATTTCCACTAGATATTCTAAGCTTACCTCTAGAGAGAGAGAGAAAGAGTTCTCTATTGATCTCCTACCCGAGACAAGTCCTATCTCTATTGCACCTTATAGAATGACCTCGAAGGAACTACAAGAACTCAAGAAATAGTTGGAGGAATTATTAGACAAGCAATTCATTAGACCGAGTGTATCACCTCGGGGAGCTCCTGTATTATTTGTTAGGAAGAAAGACAGGAGCCTGAGACTATGTATAGATTATAAACAGCTGAATAAGGTGACTGTAAAAAATAAGTACCCTCTCCCTAGGATAGATGATTTATTGGATCAACTGAAGGGAGCCTTCATCTTTTCTAAAATTGACTTGAGGTCAGGATAACATCAGATTAAAATCAAGGAGCAAGATGCACGAAAAATAGCCTTTAAGACTAGGTATGGACATTATGAGTTTCTCGTAATGCCCTTCGGGTTGACAAATGCACCTGCAATTTTCATAGATTACATGAATCTCATTTTTTGACCCTACCTAGATAAATTTGTGGTAGTGTTCATTGATGACATCTTGATATATTCTAAGAGTGAGAAAGAACATGAACATCTCTGAATTGTGCTGCAAAAGATGAAAGAGAAAAAGTTCTATGCCAAATTAAAGAAGTGTAGATTTTGGCTGTCAGAGGAAAAATTTCTTTGACATGTCATTTCCAATAAAGGTGTAGTCGTAGACCCTAGCAAGTCGGAAGCAATGATTCAGTGGGAAAGACTAAAGATGGTTACAGAAATTAGAAGTTTCTTGGGTTTGGAAGGATACTACAAGAGGTTTATACAAAACTTTTCTCGTATAGCCTTGCCATTGACTAGTTTTCAGGAGCTTAAGAAAAGATTGACCATTCCTCCCATTTTAATTATCCCAGACCCCACATGACTTTTTGAAGTATATAGTGACGCTCCAAAGAAAGGGCTAGGGTGTGTGCTAATGTAAGAAAAGAGAGTAGTTGCTTATGCCTCTAGGCAACTAAGACCCCACGATGGAAATTATCTAACCTATGATCTTGAATTGGTAAAGGTGGTGTTTGCCTTAAAGATTTGGCAACACTATTTATATGGGGCAACTTTTGAAGTATACTGTGATTATAAGAATCTTAAGTACCATTTTGATTAGAAGGAGTTAAATATGAGATAACGAAGATGGGTAAAATTTCTTAATGACTACAAGTTTGAGATGAAGTATCATCCAGGAAAGGTGAATATTGTAGTTGATGCCTTAAGTCAAAAATCTATGCACATGGGTCAGAAGATGGTCTATGAGATATAGATGCTAGAGGAGTTTCAAAATTTGAAGCTGGTCAATACTCTTACCCCAAAGAAGCTAATCATTAATAGGTTGAATATAGAGTGTAATCTTAGATCCAAGATTAAAGAGGCTCAAGCTCACAACCAATACTTACAAGATCACAAAGAACAAGTTAACTTTTTTATCTCAGCAGATGGAGTAATCATATGTCAAGGAAGAGTTTGTGTCCTTTAAGAACAAGAGTTAAGGAATAAGATCTTACATGAAGCACATCAGAGTAAGTACACAGTCCATCCTAAATCCACTAAAATGTATAAAGACTTAAAGAAGATATACTCATGGCCAGGGATGAAAAAGGACATTGCTGAGTTTGTGGCAAAATGTTTAATTTGTCAGAAGGTAAAGGTAGAGCATCAAAAGCCAGTGAAATTTCTACAACCTCTTGAGATCCTTAAACGGAAATGGGATAGTATTTCGATGGACTTTGTGGGGGACTTACCTAATACTTCAATTAGACATGACTCTATATGGGTAATAGTTGACAGATTAACCAAATTTGTTCACTTTTTGGCCATAAAAATTAACTATTCATTGAACAAATTGGCCTAGTTGTACGTCTAGGAAATAGTTACACTACATGGAATTTCCTTACATATCATTTCTAATAGAGATACAAGGTTTACGTCGAGGTTTTGGAAGGAATTGCATAAATTTTTTGGAACCCAATTTCGGTTCAATACTGCCTACCATCCTCAGACTGACGGGCAGATAGAATGGACCATTCAATCCCTAGAAGATATGTTGAGGGCTTGTGTGATCGAACAAAGGAAAGGATGAGATAAGTGCGTACTTTTGGTGGAGTTTGCTTATAATAATATATATCACTCTAATATTAAGATGGCCCCCTACGAAGCTTTATACGGTAGAAAGTACCAATCTCCACTATGCTGGTTTGAGGTAGGAGAAAAGAATTTGTTGGGTCCTGATATAGTTCAACAAACCACTTAACAAATCAAGATGATACGAGACAAAATACTTACAGCTCAAAGTTGGTAAAAGAGTTACTATGATAAGAGGCATAGACCTCTGGAGTTTGAAGAAGGAGACCATGTATTTTTGAAACTTTCCTGGACTACTAGATTTGGTAGATCTCTCAAGACCAAAAAGTTAATTTCGTAATTTTTGGGACCCTACCAAATTCTGAAGAAAGTGGGGACATCAGCATATCAAGTTGCCCTCCCACCTAATTTGTCCAACCTACATAATGTTTTTCATGTATCTTAGCTCAAGAACTATCTTACAGATTCATCACATGTAATACGGGATGAACCAATGAAAATAAAGGAGAAAGAACATGACATACTAGCTAGTACCGTACTGGACACCGACATGAAGCAATTAAGGAATAAGACCATTCCCCTGGTTAAGTTGTTATGGGAAGGTTTGACTTCGGAAGAATCAACTTGGGAGTTGGAAGAAGTCTTGAGGAAGAAATATCCATAATTGTTCTTATTAGGTAATTTTTAAAATTTTGAGGACAAAATTTCTTTTAGGGGGAGAGAAATGTAACAACCCTGATTTCATTTCTTTTATTAATAAAGGTACACAAATATTTAGTTAAGCAAATAAAATTTATTAGACATTTTTTAGATATATAAGGAAATATAATTCTTAGAAATTCTTCACCTTATGTGTATGCATAGGAAATGTTTCTAACATTAAGGGAATAAGTAAAGAGATAAAAACCTAATAGGAAAAAAATTGAAATAACAGAGTAACGAGAAGCGAAATTCTTAGGTAAGGAAGATAAATTTTTGGGAAGTAAGTCAAAGTCTTAAAATTTCAAGAAGATTGGATTAGGGTACTTTTTCCTAATTCAAGGGTTATAGTTCCTAAGTTTAACATCTCCACCCATACATCGAGCTTTTATCTATGCACACTTCATATAGAGTTTTTCCACTTCACATGAGTTTCTAGCAAGCCAATAGGATAGCCCAAGAAAGAAATAAAACATAGACTTGGACTAAGATATAGAAATTGGACCGATAGCACACAAACTATGAAAATGTGACCAAGGCCTCCATGAAAGGTAGAATTTCAGCCAAAACAAAGAAAATAAGTAAGAATGAGCCCAAATCAAAGAGGAAAAATTAAGAATCATGTGAGAAAATAGTAGTGTAATAATAATCAAGATTAGGTCACATGGCATTAGGACAAAATATCTATATCCTACATTCATAATTTTAACAAGTAGGTAATAATACATGGAATTAGAGCAAAATATCTTTATCCTACATTCATAATTTCAACAAGTAGGTAATAATGCACGGAATTATGACAAAACATCCTTATCCTATACAAATAGTTTCAGCCAAGCAAGGGAGACCCAAGGGCTAAAAATTTGCCACCTAGAAAGGCATACCTATCATACTTGATTAATACAAAAGAAAAAGGAAATGAATCCCTAAATCAAAGGGACCTTGTCCCATGTCTTAAGGATATTTTATCATAATTTTCAAAATACAAATATCCTTTTGCTATGCATATTTTGACTAAGGGAAAGGAAGGCAAGAACATGAGTTGTCTTTCCCCAAACAACAACAAAGTGCATCCTAATTGTGATAAGGTAGACCCATGATTATGAAAGTTGAACCATTTGATAGTTTATTTAAGCAAAACCCACCCTTATAACATTATAATTTTGTCTAAGTGAGGGAGAGGAAAAACATAAGCAAGGTAGAGTGAGGAAAGGAGAGAAAGAGAGGAGAAAAGAGGAAGGAAGTAGAAAGAGAAGTCTAGAGAACTAGTACTCAAGGTAAGTTAGCTTAATCTTTACTTGAATCCATCTTTTCTCTTCATCCTTAGGGTTCAAAACTCACCCTCCTTCTCTTATTTAAGCTGCTAAAAAATCTAAGGGAAGGGAGGAATCTTGCTACTTCCTTCAAGAGGAAACAAGAAAAAGAATTCACAAAGTGAGCTAGGGAAATCTTTAGATAGGTTTAACAATATCTCTTTTTGAAAAGTTTTGAAATTTGTAACATTTATATGGGATTTTGATCTTAGAACTTTTATGAAATTTACAATATTTGCTACTTTGATGATTGGTCATGGATGTTGCTATATCATGTTACATGGTATCTTGCATATATGGATGTTTTCAACATTTTGGTTGGCGTGAAAAGTTCTGCATAGGTATGGCTATGAGTGGCAAAATTTTAGGATTTTTATGCTGTTATTTTGTATATTTGAATGTAATGAAAAATTGACGGACTATGATTAGATGTAAATTAGGAAGAAAATGGAAGAGGATGTAATAAAATGATGAACTAAAACCTTAGGAAATGTTTGGTTTGGAAAATGAATTTTTGAGTAACCAGGGAAGCTTCTATTTTCGAAATTCTAGGAAGAATTGGTTAGGAATTAAAAGAAATGGTTAACATGAAAAATATAGATATATGTCTCACAGAGTTTTAGCCACTAGAATCACTTAATTAGGAGTCCATATGAGGGAGATATTGGCTAATTAGTAAGCAGTGGTCAGAAAAGGGTTAACGAGTGAAGAATCTGTTAGGTATGCTTCTGTGTTTGAATTTTTGGAAACAATATGTAGGGAATTAAAAGAAATGATTAAGAGGAAATATATATATATATATATATATATATATGTCTCACGAACTTTTAGCCACTGGAATAAATCAAATTGAAATCCATGTGAGGGAGATATGATCAGATTAGTAAGCAGAGGTTAGAAACTAGTTAACTAGAGAAAGAATCTGTTAGGTAAGATTCTGTGTTTGAATTTTTGGGAAAAATCTGTATGGAATTAAAGAAAATTGTTAACTTAATAAATATAGATATATGTATCATGTATCTATAGGCTATGAAATCACTTAATTTAGAGTCCATATGATGGAGATATGGCTGATTAATGAGTAGAGGTTAGAATCAATCTAGAATCCAGGGTGGTAAATGTATGCATTTTTATTTTTGATTTTCTGGGAATAATTCGTAAGGAATATGAAGAAATGATAAACTTGAAAGTTTTAAGTGTCTTAGCATTTTATAGGCTTTGGAATCATCTCAATTGAAGTTTGTATGAGAGAGATATGGTCAGACTAGTAAGTAGAGGTTTGAACCTACCTGAGAAGAAATAACATTGAATTTGATGGAGTAGTAACACCATGATTACTTAAGATTTCTTTAAAATGTTGAAAATAAAGGTTTTAGAGGATTGTTTTATCTTTCAATTGACACCAAGATCACCTCAATCAGATTTAAAATGAGGGTGTTATGCTCTATTTAGTGAGAGGATAAATAATATTTAAAGAAGAAGAAAAATCTTATAAATGAAAATAATAAATGACTAATGTATGCCATAACCATTGCCATTGCATGAACTCCTTACCATCTTAAGTGTGTAATTTTTACACAGAAATATTTTATAAAGTGATATTCGAAAATGATTATGTTCATGGCAAGATTGTATTTTACCTTTGATTTTTGGTATTGATTGTGCTTTGATAATAAATTATGGCATGTGAGTATAATGAATATACTTGTTATTGAAATCATATTTTTGGCTATTAACGTGAAAAGGAAAGAAAAGAAAAGAGACGGGCACAATCACATGGCGGTTCGTGTAGTGCACCAATAAGGGACGCCTTACTCATGGTTATGATTATGCTAATGAGAAATGAAAGAGAACATGTGCCATGTCGGAGGGAGCGAGAAAAGCCCATACCGGTGAGTAGAGAGTACTCACCCTGACCGGGGTAGCTTGATATGAAAATAAGTTGATAGCCATCATATGATATTCTAAAGATAGTTATCCATGACATACATATTATTATTGTACGATTTTCATATGCATAGATAAAGTGCATTCATATGACCTAAGATATTTTCTGTAGTTTATACAGATGAACATGACGTGACAAGCATTATTGATGATAATTATGATTTATTGTTAAACCTACTGGGATTTAATTCTCACTATATTTCCATATCATGTTCAGAAAACTAGTTTTGTAGGTTTTTCTTTGGCTCTGGCTCTTAGTGTACGTTGGATCGAGTTACTCTATGTTGGGTAGATCCTAGAAATTAATAAGGTGTTTGTGGTCGATTTTGCTAAGATCCTAGTGAAGGTGTAACCACCTGAACCCGTATCTCCAAAATTGGTCAACATGGATGAATAAGATGTAGACATTTATGTGTGTGATTTTTGTACGAATGTTTTGTTTAATTATGTGTATGTGAACTCAAAATTGTATAAGTGTTAATGGTAGACCTTAAATCTTGATTATGGTTGGTTAAATTAATTGAATGCTATTATAAGATAAGTTAAGTAATTAGAAGTAAAGAAGTAATGACTTTATGGGACTTTACAAATATGTATATATAAAGAAAATATAAATAAATAGAGTTGTTGCAGTAATGATACGCACAAAGGAATAAATCAAAACCTAAAATTGAATTGAAATATATAAAAGGCAAATAATAATCTCACAATGTGAACATATTTGTGGTTTCAGTTTCCATTGACTTGAAAAACAAAATCAACCATGCACGGTCACAAAAAGAAAGAAATATTCAAAGGTGAAGAAGAAAATATGATTGGATATGTTCCAAGATGCTTTTTGATTCTCCTTAGCAACCCTAGTGATAAAAAGGGGGGATTTATTTGTAAGTACAATTAAAGTAAATAAATTGAAATAAAAAGATAAAAGTAAAAGGCATTGGTCTAGGTCAACTTTCACCGTAAGATTTTTCACTTATCATCTATATAAATTATTCAATTTAATTCAAATATTCAATGTCAGAATTCAATCCAAACTTTCCTTAAGTTTAGTTAATTTTCCACAAAGCAATTCAAATAACCCTAATAATCAAATAAACTTATCCAAGGCATCTAAGACTTAACCTAATAATTGTAATACACACTAGAAAGACCAATGAAGCTAAAATACCATAACATAGGAAGTCAAAAATAACCTAGTTAATTATTCTCCTTAGCAGTTAATAATTCTTGCAATACTAATCCTAGTTACCTCATAAATTTGAATGACCAAACAATTTTAGATCTACTTTCATCATATAGCTATAGGTTACACTCATTCAATTACTCGAAGGCCCTTTCTAGGTATCAAGCATGATAAACATAATGATATGTATAAAAGAATAAATAAATACCTAAAATTGAATTGAAATATATGAAAAGAAAATTATGATCTCATAGTCTTAAGATATTTGAGGTTTCAATCTCCCTTAACCAATAAAACTAAATCAACCATGTAGGGTCATAAAATAAAGAAAATTAAAAAAAATGAAGAAGAAAAGGTGATTAGAGATGTTCCAAAATGCCCTTTGATGCATCTTTGGCTAACTATTTATAAGATTTGGAAACTCTAGTGATTTAGGGTTTCTTCTAATCAATTTTCAACCCATTGAAGTGCAACTTAGGTCAAATTTTGTGTTTTATGACATTTTTTTTCTTTGCTACCATATCTAATTTATTATTAATTATACACATATCAAATATGTTAGGCCAGAAGAAATCCTAGGTCTTTTAGGTTGACAAGGCTTATAAATAGATGGCTAATAAGTGTCTTGAATTGTCTCCAATCATCTTCCATCATCTAATTTTCTTCTTCCATCTTCTTTCTTGAGAGTTTTATGGTTATGTGTTGGTTGCAAGGTATTTATGCAATGTCCGAACGCAAGGGCACGTATTGTGACCAAGTAATATAATGATGAGTGAATATCGTTCCACGAGGAAGTGTACTAGAAATTACTATAAAATTCATTGAATCCTTAAATGCTGTAGCAAAATTTTGTTGGTTCACAAGATTTAAGGTTCAAGTGCAAATAAGGCTAAACAAACATAACAAGGCTTTGAAACAAGTTGAGATACACTGGGTTATGGTCAAACAGATATTAGGTGAACTAGGTTTACTTCAGGGTTGCCATAAACTTCTGCACTCATTTTGCTCTAGAAATTGCTATAGCAATTGCTTAAGTGCCCAGTTTCCTCTCGAATGGGTTCTTTCCAGAATACCATTCCATGTACTTCTGGGGTTCAATCATACATTCCTGTATAAATCCAAGCCCCAAAGTTACACTTGAAGTCCCTACTATTGGGTCATATGGGACAATTATATATTCTTATATTAGTTGTGCTTTGTTCTTTTAACTAACTCATAAAATCCAACCCTATTCCAGCTTTCACCACCCTTCCAGGTCAATGTCAGCCTCAGTCTTCTACTATTAAAGTTTAGTTAACAATAGATAGTTAAGAAATGCAAAGTAGTTAGATGACAAAAGTAAAGCTGTAGAAAAATCATCCTTGTATTAAAATGTGCAAGAGTTCACTGCAACCCATCAACAACCCTAGCTGGAAACTTAGCCTAGCTTCATATTCAAATTAGTTACAGGTATCAGGACAACCATCATGCAATAAGGAGTGATACAATAAAAGAAAAATATAGTTAGCACTAAATAATAAAGCATAGAAGGGAAGAAGGAAATTCTCAGAAGGGATCCTCTTATTCACATCTAGCAGCTTTTCTTACTGGGTAGGTTCCCAATGGGACAGTATCTCCTTACAGCCTACTCCCGTCCAGGATTTCTGGGCTCTACTCTCTGTCTTCTGTCCCTCTGTGTATATCCCTATTTATTTTCTCCTTTCTGCATTTTATAGGCAAGACTTGTGGTCCCGATGAGGTGGCTTGAGCTGTAACATTCTTTTCCTTTTTGGCCTGTACCTCTACCAACGCCTTTTTCTCCCTTTTCAGTAGTGGAGACAGTTTCTGTGCCTTTGTATCCCAGCGCTCTACTGTGCCAGCTCCGTGCTACATCCTCCACACTGGTCAGTGGTGGCTACACCTGCTACAGCAGCCATGTGTAACAACTCCATTTATGTAACAATTTTTTTTATATTTGTAAAATTCCATGAAGTTATTACTGCTTTAATTCTAACCACTTAACTCATAATAATAATTAATTTAACCAAGCATAGTTGTTATTAACAGTAATGTAATACTGAGTTTTCATACACACCATTATTTTACAAACATTTGTACAAAGGTCTAAAATATACATATCAGTCCTAATAATCTACGTCGACTACTTCCGGGGACACTGGTGCGGGTGGCGGCACCTCCACTGGAATCTCAGTCACATCTAGTACATATATATCCGATATAACTGGTAGTTACCCAAGGTAGGGCACCTCGATCCAACGTACGGCAATAATAAGTGTCATGGAGAAAATCTGCATAATTATTCTTCTGAACATGATATGGAAATATAGTGAGAATTAAATCCCAGTAGGTTAGAAAATTTTTAAATATCTAAGGAAATATAATCCTTAGAAATTCTTCACGTTATGTATGCATAGAAATGTTCCAACATTAATGGAATAGGGAAAGAGAGAAAACCTAAGAGGAAATAATAAGAACAATTTCGGATATTTCTTCCTCATGACTTCTTCTAGCTCGCAAGTTGCTTCTTCCAGAGTCAAACCTTCCCATAACACCTTAACTAAGGGAATAGTTTTGTTCCGCAATTGTTTCACATCAGTGTCCAATATAGATGCTGGTACTAGCTGGTATGTCATGTTCTCCTTTATTTGGATTAGTTCATCTCATATCACATGTGAGGAGTCTGGAAGATACTTTTGGAGCTGTGATACATGGAAAACATTATGCAAGTTGGAAAAATTAGGTAGGAGAGCAACTTGATATGCTGATGTCCCTACTTTCTTCAGAATTTGGTAGAGTCCCAAAAATCGCGAACTTAGCTTTCTTATTTTGAGAGACCTACCAACTCTAGTAGTCGGGGAAAGTTTCACAAATACATGGTCTCCTTCCTCAAACTCTAGAGGTCTATGTCTTTTATCGTAGTAACTTTTTTGCCGACTCTGAGCTGTAAGTATTTTGTCTAGTATCATCCTGATTTGTTCAGTGGTTTGTTGAACTAGATCAGGGCCCAACAAGTTCTTTTCTCCTACCTCAAATCAACATAGTGGAGATAAGAACTTTCTACCGTATAAAGCTTCATAGGGGGCCATCTTAATACTAGAGTGATAGCTCTTATTATAAGCAAACTACTGTTAAATATTTTTGAACTAACTATTGGGCCTGATCACCTCAATAGCAGCAAAACTTTGTTTTTGCCACATTAGGAAATAGCACCACCAAGGAGGAATCTAGCAACCAATGCAGAAGAAACCCTACACAACCAGGCCACGGCAATTCGAGACCAAGTCATGACCACAAACCAAATTCTACAATATCTCCAGAATGCTAATAAATCAAATGGTGAGAATGGTACTAACAACTAGATGGCTGGAAAAGATAATGGCATATCCGAGTTACTGAGGAGTAGACCACCTCTTCTGGAGTTTGAATAGTTCATTTTGTCTGTCCGTCAGTCTGAGGATGGTAGGCAGTACTGAACCGCAACTGGGTTCCAAAAACTTCTTGTAACGCCTTCCAAAACCTCGACGTGAACCTCGGATCTCTATCTGAAACGATATTTAAGGGAATCCTATGTAGTCTAACTATTTCTTGAACGTACAATTGGGCCAATTTGTCCAGTGAATAGTTAATCCTTATGGGCAAAAAGTAAGCAGATTTAGTTAATCTATCAACTATTACCCAGATAGAGTCATGTCCAACTGAAGTTTTAGGTAAACCCACAACAAAGTCCATCGAAAATACTGTCCCATTTCCATTCAGGAATCTTGAGAGGTTAAACAAATCCTGCTGGATTTTGATGTTCCACTTTCACTTTCTGACAAATTAAACATTTTGCCACGAGCTCAGCAATGTCCTTTTTCATCCTTGGCCACCAATACATCCTCTTTAAGTCCTGGTACATTTTAGTAGATCCAGGATGGACTAAGTATTTACTCTGATACATTTCCTGTAGGATCTTAGTCCTCAAATCTTGGTCTTGATGGACACAGACCCTTCCTTGGTACATGATTACTCCATCTTTTAAAACAAAAAAATTATCCTGATCATTATAATCCCATATATATTGATCGTGGCCTTCAGCCTCTTTAATCTGGGCTCTAAGGTCATACTCTATACTTAACCCATTGATGATTAGCTTATTTTGAGTAAGAGTAGTGGCTAGCTTCAAATTTTGAAACTCCTCTAGCATCTGCATCTCATACACCATCATCTGACCCATGTGTAGAGATTTTCGACTCAAGGCATCAGCTATAACATTCACCTTTCCTAGAGGATACTTTATCTCAAACTTGTAGTCATTGAGAAATTCTACCCATCTTCGTTGCCTCATGTTTAACTCTTTCTGATCAAAGAGGTATTTAAGACTCTTATGATCACAATATACTTCAAAGGTTACCCCATACAAATAGTGTCGCAAAATCTTTAAGGAAAACACAACCGCTGCCAATTCAAGATCATGGGTTGGGTAGTTTTCTTCGTGGGGTCTTAGTTGCCTAGAAGCGTAAGCAACTACTCTCTTGTCTTGCATCAGCACACACCCAAGCCCTTTCTTTGAAGCATCACTAAACACTTCAAAATGTCCTGTGGGATCTGGAATAAGTAAAACAAGAGGAGTGGTTAATCTAGTCTTAAGCTCCTGGAAACTAGTTTCACATTGATCAGTCCATTTGAAAATACTTCCCTTCCTAGTCAATTTAGTCAATGGCAAGGCAATACGGGAGAAGTTTTGTATAAACGTTCTATAGTATCCTGCCAAACCTAGAAAACTTCTAACTTCTATGATCGTCTTTGGTCTCTCCCACTGAATCACTGCTTCTGTCTTGCTAGGGTCTACGGCTACCCCTCTATTAGAGATGACATGTTCGAGAAACTTCACCTCTGAAAGCCAAAATTCACACTTCTCCAATTTGGCATATAACTTTTTCTCTTTCAGCACTAGCAGCATGATTCGGAGATGCTGTTCATGTTATTTCTCACTCTTAGAATATATCAAGATATCATCAATGAACACTACAACAAATTGATCTAGGTAGGGTCAAAAAATGCGATTCATGTAATCCATGAAAATTACAGGTGCATTTGCCAACCCAAAAGGCATTACGAGAAACTCATAGTGCCCATACCTAGTCTTGAAGGCAGTTTTTGGTACGTCCTCCTCCTTGATCCTAATCTGATGGTATCCCGACCTCAAGTCAATTTTAGAAAAGATGGAGGCTCCCTTTAGTTGGTCCAATAAGTCATCTATCCTAGGGAGAGGGTACTTGTTTTTGATAGTCACCTTATTCAACTGTCTGTAATCTATGTATAATGTCAAGTTCCCATGTTTCTTCTTAACAAACAATACATGAGCTCCCCAAGGTGATACACTCGGTATAATGAATTGCTTGTCTAACAGTTCTTCCAATTGTTTCTTGAGTTCCTGTAGTTCCTTCGAGGCCATTCTATAAGGTGCAATAGAGATAGGCCCTATCCCAGGTAAAAGATGAATAGAGAACTTTATCTCTCTCTTAGGAGGTAAGCCTGGAATATATGATAAAAATACTTCAGGGAACTCGTTGGCTATTGGGATTTCATCAAGCTTCGATTCGACTTCTAGGTTTGATAAATACAAAAGAATGTATCCAACTACTCCATTCTTTATCTCTCAATTGGCTTGGTTGGCATTAAGCATTAATAACTGCATCTGCTCTTGTGGAGTAGGAGATAGAAATTCAACAGTCTTGGTGCAACTATTTAGTAAGACCCGATTTCTGGATATCCAGTCTAACCCTAGAATGACCTCAATACCTTTTAAAGGTAAACAGACGAGGTCCATAGAAAAAGTTTTCTCCTGGATGGTGACTTGATAGTCCTTACATAGAGAGAAAGTTAATACCCTTTCTCCCGTGGGGGTCACCACGGATAGCTCATAGGGAGTTTTAGAAATAGAAAACTGAAACTTCTTAATATATTCTTCTTATATAAATGAATGACTAGCACCAAAGTCAAATAGCACCATAAGAGCAAATCCATAGATGTAGAATGTAACTTGAATCATTTCAGAAGATTGAGCTGCCTCTTGGCCGCTCAGGGTGAAAACCATTCCTTCCTATTGAGGCCTCTATTCCGGCTGCTTCCCCATATTCTGTGGGGAGTTTCTCGCAAAATGTCCCTTCTGTCCGCAAATGAAGCAGACATCTTGTCCCATGTAGCATGGCCGGTTACCATGCATGCGTCTGCACTTAGCGCACTTGACTAGGACGAGGTCTTGTTGAAAAGGTCTAGGACCTGCAGTCAATGGCCTCTTACTAGCTCCATATCCACTTCTTCTCACGTTCTTTCCAAGGTTGGGAAAATTTTACTTCCTCTTCCATAGGTTTTGCCTTTGCTTCTCGTCCTCCACTGACCTTAAACTATTTTCCAGGAGTCTGCATTTATTTATCAGAGGTATAAACTCCCTGATCTCCATAGCTATAACAGCATTCTTTATCTCTGGGTTTAGTCCTGCTTCGAACTTAACCGCCTTCCATGCTTTATTTGGGTTATATCGCATATAAGAGGAGAACTTAGATAGCTCTTAAAACCTTGCGATATACTCGTCCACGGTCATGCTGCCTTGCCTGAGTTGGAGAAATTCGATCTCTTTCTCTGCTCATACAATACTTGGAAAGTACTTTTCCAAAAAGGTGTCCTTGAACACTTGCCAGGTGATATGTCTTCCCTGATGAGCTAAAAGTTCTCTAGCTCCACGCCACTAGTATTCTGCTTCATCCTTTGGCATATATGTAGCAAAGATAACTTGCTTCTCTTCAGTATAGCCCATCACTTCAGATATTTTCTCTAATTCCCTTAACCACCTTTTGGCTACTGTTGGGTCATAGCCACCTTGGAAACAAGCTAGTCTAGTCCTCAGGAACTCGAATATGCCATTATCTTTTCCAGTCATCCGGTTATTAGCACCATTCTCACCATTTGAGTTATTAGCATTCTGGAGATATTGTAGAATTTGGTTGGTGGTCATAACTTGGTCTCGAATTGCCGTGGCCAGGTTGTTCAGGGTTTCTTCTGCATTGGTTGCTGGATTCCTCTTTGGTAGTGCCATTTCCTACTGTGGCAAAAACAAATTTATGCTGCTATTGAGGTGATCAAACCCAATAGTTAGTTTAAAAATATTTAACAGCAGTCATAACACCACCTCGGCATATAGATAGGAAACACTAGTAATTTCTTACCTATATGAATCACTGATCCTCTACACAGCACAACCACAACATACTCAAGACACTATAAGATCGATTCAGATAACCATCCACCCACTCGCCATCTAGGATCAACCTGCTCTGATACCAATTATGTAACAACTCCATTTATGTAACAAATTTTTTTTTTATTTGTAAAATTCCATGAAGTTATTACCACTTTAATTCTAACCACTTAACTCATAATAATAATTAATTTAACCAAGCATAACTGTTATTAACAGTGATACAATACTGAGTTTCCATACACACCATTATTTTACAAACATTTGTACAAAGGTCTAGAATATACATATCAGCCCTAATCATCTACGTCAACTACTTCTGGGGACACTGGTACGGGTGGCGGCACCTCCATCGGAATCTCAGTCACATCTAGTACAGATATATCCGATATAACTGGTAGTTGCCCAAGGTAGGGCACCTCTATCCAACATACGGCAATAATAAGTGTCATGGAGAAAATCTGCATAATGATTCTTCTGAACATGATATGGAAATATAGTGAGAATTAAATCCCAGTAGGTTCAACAATAAATCATAATTTACCATAAATATAGTTCATCATGTCATGTCCATCTGTATAAACTACAGAAAATATCTTTAGGTCACATGAATGCACTTTATCCATGCACATACAAATTTGTACAATTATGACATGTATGGCATAAATACTATTTGTCAGGAAATTATATGATGACTATCAATTTATTCTCATATCAAGCTACCCTGGTCAGGGTGAGTATTTTCTACTCTCCGGTACGAGCTTTTCTCGCTCCGTTCAACATTGCTTACTTTCTCTTTCGTTTCTCATTAACATAATCATAACCGTTGGTAGGGCGTCCCCTTCTGGTGCACTACATGGATTGCCATGTGACCGTGCTCATTTCTTTTCTTTTTACAATGATAGCCAAAAATATGCTTTCAATAACAAGTATATAACTATTACAAAAAATCATTGGTAATCATGCCATGAACATAACCATTTCAAATATCACTTTATAAAATATTTCCATGTCAAAATTTCACACTTAAGATGGTAAGAAGTTCATACAATGGCAATGGCTATGCCATATACTAGTCATTTATTATTTTTATTTATAAGATTCTTTTTTTTTAAATATTAATTTTATTTCTTTATTTTCTTGATGCAGGTTTTCATCCTATCTAACCTTCTCTTACTAATCAGAGCATAACTCCTTCAATTTAACTCTGATGTAGGTGATCGTGGTGTCAATTTAAAGATAAAACAATTATCTAAAACTATTATGTTGAACAGTTTAGCGACATATAAAGAAATCAAAGTGATATTAGTCCCTCAAATTATAGGTTATTTCTTCTCGGGTAGTTTCTGACCTCTACCTACTAATTTGTCCATATCTCCCTCATAAAAATTCCATATTAAGTGATTCGAGTGTTTAAAAATCTATGACACATATATATATATAATAGTCCAAGTCTATGTTTTATTTCTTCCTTGGGCTATCCTTTTGGCTTGCTAAAAATTCATGTGAGGTAGAAAGATTCTATATGAAGTGTCCATAGTTGAAAGCCCAATTTATGGGTGGAGATACTAAATTTAGTAACTTTAACTCTTAAATTAGGAAAAATTACCCTAATCCAATCTTCTTGAAATTTTAGTACCTTCACAAAAATTTATCTTCCTTTCCTAAGAATTTCAACTTTCTTTTGTATATTTATTTCTAATATTTCCTTTTAGGTTTTCTCTCTTTACCTATTCCATTAATGTTCGAACATTTCTATGCATACGTAAGGTGAATAATTTCTAAGGATTATATTTCCTTAGATATTTAAAAATTGTCTAATAAATTTTATTTCCTTATTAATAAAAGAAAAGAAATTAGAGATGTTACTTTGAATACTTTTGTACTTTTATTAATACATGAAACGAAATTAGGGATGTTACACCATGAATCACTCCCACTTGCAGCGTATCACAAAAGATTAGCTTCCAATCATGTGCATTATATTAACAGGACCAAAATCACTTGGTTTGATGCCTCAATTGCCATGTATGCATACTGAATTTCACAGCAAACATAATGGGTGGTCTTATACTCATGGGAGGCATAATCACACTATTAAATTAGGGGGGCATGAATGCTAATAAAACAAAATGCAGAGTAAATAACCCAAGAAAAGCATAGAAAAACTCTAATAAATTAGAGTTATCAATTCTCCCTAAACTTGGAGTCTTGCTTGTCCTCAAACAAATTACTCTACCCACTAAACAACTTTTAATAAGCTCCATCCCCCTTGTTCCATGCAATACTACTACTAGCCCTCAACTCTCAGAATTGTTTCCAAATAGAAAATACCACATGTCTTTTTCCTTTCTCTTAACCTCAACCGAAACCTCCTTCGAAATTGTGTGTGTGATATGGACAGTCTTCCAAGAGCCACTTGGGCCAAGATCAGTCAAGGTCCTATGGTTTTTCATGATAATATATCAAGTCTCCTCAACTAGAGCAAGATGGCACATATTAGAGGCGCAACTAAAGTAACCAGGGCAATTAAGGGGGTGGATCTACTTATTTATTTTCTGTTTGTTTGTTTGTTTTTGTTTTTTTGTAGCAAAGGTCATTGGTGCCTTTTGACATGAATTCCAACATTTGAGATGAAGACACCCGGTTGCTCAGCATTATCACCCTTAAGAAATATCCTACTTATACCTTTATGTCACAGTTTTACGCAAAAGTACACATGGGGCTCATGCATACCCCTGGTTACTAAGGGACAACAGAGGCATTAGAGGGGCAAACATTTTTATCTTTTACCTCTCTTTCCCCCAAACTTAAGCCTCAAGCTTATGCCTCTTGTGGTCATCCAGAAATTTGTTTTTAGAGACTCTCAACATTAACTTGACAATCCTAGGGCCTCTTCTTGAGAAATTTCCAAGTTTTTCTTGCCAAAATTGACCGAAGCTTGTGCTCATAAGGGAAGGTTCCGGTTGTATGGGGTTATCATGAAGAATTCCTATTTTTCAATAGAAAATTGCCAGCCCTTCGTCATGGAGCTTCCTAAAACTAATAGTAGGCCCTGAAACAAAGCACTTATTTGACCTTTTTTTTATAGAAAAATCATGAAAGCATCCTAATTCCTACTTACTGAGCCTGTATTTACACACACTAAAATAGGACACAACTATTGGATACCTAACACAAATTGAACAAAGTCATTTAAACAGAACCAACAAACATCAAAGAAAACACCAAAGTATTAATCACTAAACCTTCCTCCCCCAAACTTAAGCATGAGCAGTGTCTTCACTACTTAGCATATTGCAGAATAAGCAGAAGAAGTAAACAAACAAAACTATGTAGACTAAAGACAGGCAGAGTAGCATGTAGGATATATTTATAACTTGAGAATAACAAAAAGGAAATAGTAATGAAGGGGACTTCCCAGGGGTGCCAGTAGGATTACTGCAGCACCCTTGTGGCATTTTCCCCCTCAATATTTTGACGCACTACGGAGCCTACTCCTCTTTTGAGTTGATTATGGTAGGCTCAGGAGTATGCTCTTCCCCTTCTAAATGGCTGCCCTCCTTTTGGCAATTGGCTTGTCGTCTTCCAAGGACTCATCTTTCGCAGGAGTCCTCTTTTTTTTACTATGGGGGGAGTCGTGGGACTCTTCTTTTCTTCCCCAAATGTTGTGCTGAATAAGTTTGTTGGGAATTTGGGGAAAGGGAAGAATTGCTTGAAATTTTGCTGCAGTGTTTGCTAGAGGGCAATATCCTTCATGTGTTGGTATTGCCAGAACCTTTACTATTGCTTCATAAATAGTTCTTACTGTTGCAGGATGGTTGCTTGCTGCTGTAGGAGCAAGTGTAACATTTTGTCATTTGACTATTGGGCTGAGGTTGAGGCTGCTTGGCTTTCGGGAGGTGGTGGATCTTATGTAGGGGATGATAACTCTGGCTCTCCTTTATCTTGCACGATGTGTGCTATAGTGATAATACTTATAGCACCTCTTATCTTTAGCATCTATTCATCCATTAAGATGGGAACCTTGCTTGCTAAGCATAACACGGTGATAAGGGAAAAGAAGAGCAGACTGTCATTCTTACGACTTGCATAAATTCTGATTTGGTTAGTAATAACTCGTCCCACATTGATGGGCCTCCCTAAAATTATGGCATCCACCATGGCTACCCTGTCTTTGCTCACAGTTTGCCCGTGAGTGGAGGGTAAAAGACGAGTCTTCAAGAAGTGATACCACACCTTGGCCGTGGGTAGTAGAGAAGCTCTATTTACCATTGCAGCGCCCTGAGAAGATTTGTCCCACGTAGTGCCTAGGACACATACTCGTGCCAGCATTTCCTCCCAATCCTTCCCTTGTAGAGCCTCCAGATGCTCCTTATAGTCATCTTCCTCATCGGTGAGCTTGTTGGCATCATTGATGGTGACTGGGTCGATTAATACTTGAGTCTCCCTGACCCTTACCCAATCCTGGTCCTCCTTGGGGAAGTTAGCATAGAACTACCTCGCCAGTGGGATAATGGTAGGTTGGGGGTGTTTTGTAAAACTCTTCTATCTCCTCTGTTTCACCACTGTGGTGACATACATTGACAAACCCATATCCTCAAATGTGGTAAAAGTGAAGCCTTTTTCAGCGTAGAATGTCCTCTAGATTATTTCTTCGTCGTGTTTCCTCTGGTTTTCGTCAGAGGTGAACTTCTTTATCTTGCTTACCTTTCTTGCAATAGTCTTGACCCTCGACATGGCTTGCTGGTAGAGGTTCCTTGAGAAGGTTGTCCAATCTCGCATGATGGAGGTCTCAAAGCACAAAGGTGAACAAGAATGCAGAGGACAAGGGCTGTCAAAACTAGCAAAAAGTTGTTGGGTATATAAGAGTGGGATGGGGAGAATGAGGGGGTGTGGTCGTGACTTATGGGATTCTTAAGGTTTTCCCGCCTCCTCTTCTTTCTTTTTTTGCATTTAGGTTCCCTTTCTTGTGTTTCCTCAGCCCAGCTTTTTTTTCTCTTTCCTTTTGAAATTGCTCCCTGTGTCCAGCACCATTTCCATACCAAGGGAGGACTCCTTGCTTCAGGGATAGGTGCTTTTGCTGTAGCAATTTCTGTGGCAAATAACAACAAAAACTAAATTTCACTCTGATGCTTCCTTAGGCTTGCGAAATGAACACATAAGATATCAGAGGAAAAATTCAAATTACCTAACAACTGTAAAATAAAATAAGAATGAATTAAAACATGGGTTGCCTCCCATAAGTGTTTATTTTATAGTCAACATTCTAACTTCTTCCTTGTTCATCCCTCTTGCAATTGGATCGAAGTGTACTGGCGTTCCACATCACCTCTCAGATAGTGCTTAATACTTTGTCCATTAACCTTGAATGTTCTCCCTATCTTCTCTTCCAATTCAATAGCTCAAAAAGGGAAAACCTTACTAATGCAGAAGGGACCAGACTAGTAGGATTTCAGTTTTAAAAGAAACAAGGTCAACCTGGAATTGAACAACAACACTTTTTATCCCACTTCGAAGTCCCACAGTTGTATCTTCTTATCATGCCATTGCTTCGCTTTCTCTTTGTATAGCTTGGCATTCTCATAATCCTAACCACAGAATTCATCCAACTCATTTAGTTGCAGCATCCTTTTTTCACCAACAGCTCCCAAATTTAGATTTAAATCCTCGACTGCACAATATGCCGATGCTCTAGCTTTACTGGCATATGACAAGCCTTACCAAACACCAACTTGTATGGTGACATCCCCAATAGTGTTTTATAGGCTGTTCGATAAGCCCACAATGCATCATCTATCCTTGAGGATTAATCTTTCCTAGTTGGGCCAACAGTTTTTTTGAGTATCCTCTTGATTTCACTATTGGATATTTTAAGCTGCCCACTGGTTTTAGGATAGTATGGTGTTACCACCTTGTGACTTACTCTATATTTGACTGGCAGTTCCCCAAATTTCCTGTTGCAGAAGTGAGATCCTTCATCGCTGATGATGGCTTTAAGAGTTCCAAATCTTGTGAAAATGTTCTTTTTTAAAGAATTTGGTCACCACCTTTGCATCATTAGCTGGCGATGCACTTACTTCTATCTATTTTGAGACGTAGTCAACAGTTACCAAGATATATTAGTTCCCAAAACTTAAAGGGAAGGGTCCCATGAAGTCAATTCCCCATACATCAAACAATTCCACTTCCAAGATGTTGTTTAGAGGCATTTCATGTTTTCGGGATATAATCCCTACTCTTTGGAACCTGTTGTATTTTAACACAAAATTATGGGAGTCTTTGAACAAAGAAGGCTAGTAAAACCCTACTTGTAGCACCTTGTTAGTAGTCTTAACTCCTCCAAAGTGGCCTCTATAGGGTGAAGTATGGCATTGCTGCAGGATTTGCTCTATCGCTTCCCTTGGAATGCATCTTCTTATCATCTAATGAGCACACTACTTGAAAAGGTACGGTTCATCCCAGTAATACAAATTCACATTGTGCAGGAATTTCTTCTTCTGCTGCGAAGTCAAATCCGATGGGAGCAATCCATTCACAAGGTAATTCATATAGTTAGTATACCATGGCATACTAGCTTGGGACATGAGGAAGAGTTACTCATCCGAGAAATTCTCGAGCATCCATCGGATGAGTCTAGGCTTTGAATCCTTCTTCTTGACTAGGTGTTTGATTGCAGAGTGGTCTATGTGCACAATTACTTTTTCACCTACCATGTAGGATCTGAATTTTTCAAAAGCAAACACCACAGCAAGCAGCTCCTTCTCTGTCACTGTGTAGTTGAGCTAGGCCTTTTACAGCATCTTGCTTACATAATATATGGAATGAAATACTTTTTTCCTATGCTGCCCAAGGACGGCTCCCAATGCTTCTTCACTCGCATCACACATGAGCTCAAATTATGAAGCCCAATCAGGTCCTATAATAACAGTTGTTGTACTTAATTTCTCCTTGAGGTCATAGAATGCTGCCATGCAGTTCTTATCAAAGCAGAAGACTTTGTCTTTCTTTAAGAAATTGCATAGAGGTTTAGTAATCTTGGAGAAGTCCTTGATAAACCTTCTATAAAATCCTACATGGCCAAGGGAGCTTCTAATGCCTTTAACTGAAGTGGGAGAAGGCAACTTCTCAATGATCTCTATTTTAGCCTTGTCAACCTCTAGCCCATCTTGAGAAACTTTATGTCCCAACACAATCCCTTCCTTCACCATGAATTGACACTTCTCCTAGTTCAACACCAGGTTTGTTTCCTCGCACCTTTGAAGAACCTTAGCGAGGTTTTCCAAACACAAGTCAAAAGATTTCCCAAAAATTGAAAAGTCATCCATGAAAATCTTCACAAATTGCTCCACCATTTCTGTGAAAATTGCCTTCATACATTGTTGAAAAGTTGTTAGAGCATTGCATAACCCAAATGGCATCCTCCAAAATGCAAAGGTGCTATAAGGGCATGTGAATATGGTCTTGTGCTGGTCCTCAAGTACTATAGCAATCTAATTGTAGCCTGAACACCCGTCTAGGAAACAGTAGTACTCTCCTCTCGTAAGTCTGTCTAACATCTGGTCAATGAATGACAAGGGAAAATGGTCTTTTTTGGTGCTTTTGTTCAGCTTCCTGTAGTCCATGTAAATCCCCCAACCAGTCACAACCTTGGTGGGTATGAGCTCATTGTTTTCCATTTTCACCACAGTCTTGCCCCC
The DNA here is from genome assembly GCA_037074535.1 of Gleditsia sinensis. Taxonomy (NCBI): domain Eukaryota; kingdom Viridiplantae; phylum Streptophyta; class Magnoliopsida; order Fabales; family Fabaceae; genus Gleditsia; species Gleditsia sinensis. The sequence goes on from CM073463.1 coordinate 44,863,073, forward strand.
TTTTTAGGAACACATTAAACTAGACTAACCCAGGAGCTGTCTGATTTGGTGTAAATAATTCTAGCATCTAACCACTTGATGATTTCCTTCTTTACCACCTTTGTTGAGGTTCAATGGACCCTCCTTCATTGTTCTCTAACAGCATCTTATGCATACAGAATGAGGGATTGATACCCTTAATATCAGCAAAGGTCCAACTAATAGCTCTTTTGAATTTTTTCAATGTCACGACTAATTTCTCCTTTTGCTTTTCTGTCAAAAGTGCTGAAATGATCACAGGAAGAGTAGTTATTTCACCCAGATATGCATATTTTAGATGCACAGGTAATGACTTCAATTCCAAGGTTGGTGGTTCCTCTATTGATGCCTTCGGTAGCTTTAATTCTCGCGAGGACATATCCAATGACTCATTCATCAGACCCTGCTTCCCAGTGCCATCTTTTTCTTTTGTCCAAGTCCATTCTTTATCATTTTCCCCTTTTGAATTTGAGTTTGAGCTATCCTGTCAAACAACTGGTGATGGGCCCCTGTAGCATTTTTTGAACTGCTCCGATGTTAATGTGTCTATCACAAAAATAACCAAGCATTCTTCCACTTCGCGAGGAAATTTCATAGACTGAAACACATTGAATGTAACCTACTCATCTTGAACTCTCATTGTTAATACCCTTTTTGAACATCAATTAAGGTTCGGCCAGCGGCTAGGAATGGCCTGCCCAAAATGATTAGCACATCTACATTTGCTTCATAATCCAGTATTATGAAATCTACTAAAAAAATGAATTTATCCACCTTAACTAAGACATCCTCAATTTTCCCTTCTGGATGTGCTATGGAACTGTCTGCTAGCTATAGTGAAACCGTAGTAGGCCTTGCTTCTCCAATCTCCAACTTGTTGGATATTGACATTGGCATGAGGTTGATGCTTGCTGCCTTGCTGCCAAGTCACAAAGAGCCTTGCCAAAATACTGGGTTCCAATGGAGCAAGGAATAGTGAAGCTTCTTGGATCCTTGAGTTTGGGAGGCAAATTAGTTTGCAACACAGCACTACATTCTTGTGTTAGAGCAATAGTCTCAAATTCCCCAAACTTTCTTTTCTTAGTTAAGATTTTCTTCATGAACTTGACATAGTTAGGCATTTGCTCCAATGCTTCCACCAAGGGAATGTTAATATGAAAATACTTGAGGATATACAGAAATCTTCTGAATTGATGGTCCTTCTACTGTTTCTAGAATCTTTGAGGGAATGGTGGAGGTAGCTTGGTCTACTGCATGTTTTGCTGCAGTAAAGTTGCAAACTTTTCTCCAGAGATTCCTACTTTCTCACTCGCCTCCTCAACCTGCCCTTGCTTGTTTTCTTTCTCATCCAGAGGTGCAGTAGGGTGTTTTTGATCCTATTTTTTTTTGCTTGGGGTGCTTCCACTAATTTTCCACTCCTAAGAGCTATGGCCTTGCAGTGCTCCTTCCCTTCTCTCCTAGGGACTTCAGTATTGCTTGGAAGTAACCCTGGAGGTCTATTTTTTAATTCATTGGCAAGCTGCCCAATTTGGGTTTCCAGAATCCTTAATGATGCAGCTTGACTCTGGATCACAGGATCATTTCTTGCCATGTATTCCTTAAGCAAGGATTCCAACGAGTTAGGAGTCTCATTAGGCTGATGCTTCTATTGCTGAAATCCTGGGGGAGCTTATGGTCTCTGAGGGGTAGAACTACTTCCCTGGCCAATACCATAGTTACTCTAAGAAAAGTTGGGATGCTGCCTCTAACCAGGGTTATAGATATTTGAATAAGGATTGTTACTACGATACATGTTTCCCACATAGCACACTGACTCTGAATTTGAAGGGCAACTCTCAAATAAATGAGTTTCGTTGCACAGAACGCAAGACACTCCCGTTTCCTGGGCTGTATTAGCCCCTTGAGGGCGAGTCAGCTGCTAGTTTTTTAAAAGATTTACTAATGAAGTTATCTGTGCTGTGAGAGAAGTGACTTCAATCACTCCATGTATAACCACAATTTTCATTCCAGTTGAGACTCTGCCCATAGGGCAGTGATAATTGTTGCTAGCCATCCTTTCGAGTAGCTCATACGCCTCATTGTAGGTTTTGGACAGAAGTGCCCCATTAGCTGCTACATCCACTATGGTTCTGGTTTAAGCAGTAGGTACATTATAAAAGGTCTCCATCTAGATGTAGTATGAGATTCCATGATAAGGACATCTCCGTAGCTGTTCTTTCTAATGATAAGAGTCAAATTATTACATTTTTGTTATGATTTAAATGTTGATATTTGTGTGAAAATTGTGTTTATTTGATTATTTAATCAACAAATGTCATTTCACGAGTATTTCGTGTTTAAAGTGCAATTTCAGGTAAAATCATAATTTTGGAGAAGTTTGGGACAAATTTCAATGATCGGGATTGAGTGAAAATAAAAAAACAACAAAGTTTTAAAATTTTGAAATACCGCCATCGGCGAGAATATTCTCGCCACCGGCAAAAATCTTACAGAGAGCATGAGTTTCGGCGGATGCAAACCTCGCCGCCGGCGAGAACCTGAGATCTAATATTTTTTTTTTCTAGAAATCTCGCTGTGGTGAGAATAATTTCGCCGCCGGCGAGTTTCGTCCGAAAACACATTTTTTATGTTGTTTTGTTCTAAAATTGCCCCCAAAACCCTAGATCTATATATACCATAAGATAGAGAAAGAGGGGACGACGGAGAGGACTAGGTCTGAGACATTTTTGGAGGAGAGAAAACAATTTTGGAGAATCTTAAAGGATTATCACCATTGTTGCTGCCAAGTGTTCATCTTCAAGAATTTTTCATCTCTTCTCTTTAGCTTTTATTTTATGCATTTTATTCCGATTTGTTATTCATGGATTCAATTGAGATAATGTTTGTTCTTATTTCCATTATGAACTAATTCATTTTTGCTAAGGCTATGATGTAGTTGAATCAAGAAAATCTGATTTCTTTTGTTATTGTTATATGAGTTCATTGTTTTCAAGTTGAGTATTTATTTCCATGCTTAATGCTTTTAAATTTCTGGCCAAGATTTAGATGATTTGTTGCATTATATTGAGACCGAGAGGAGATGTGTAATGAATGCTTCTTGTGATAAATATCGTATGTTGAATGCGAGTGTGAGACCTAATGCATGATGTATGTGGTTATTCTAGAAATTCCATAAATCGTAATGTGCTTGTTTGTGATTAAATCTTCATAGAAATATAGTTGGTTTTCATAGATAAGTAATTCTAATATAACTCGAGAGAGAGTATTAGATAACTTTGGGTTTTTCAACCATCACTTTTAGCTTTGATTCTCATATAACATGACTTGAAATCGGATTGAATTGATTTAGTGAAATCAAATGCCTTAGCATTTTTAATCATTTGTGAACAACATTCAATTGTGTTATTTGCATTTATTTTTAAGTTAATTTGCCTCTTAAACAATTTCAACAATTGAGTTTTCAATTAAAAATAGGATTAGTCAATTTCGGTACTTAGTAACACCATTCCTTGTGGGTTCGATATATGTACTTTTGTACACTTTATTACTTGAACGATTCGTGCACTTGCGAAAATTCGCATAAAGTTTTTGGCGCCGTTGTCAGGGAATGGTTTGATTTTATTAATATAGATACTACCTAATCTTAGTTTTAATTTGAAGTTAATTTGCTTTATCATTGTTTCATTTTTTATTTTGTTTTAAATTGAGTTTGTTGAGTTGTGTTAATTGTTTGTTCATTTAGAGTTGTTGCTGCTCGTTTGCATTATTTATTTTAGTCATTTCTTGCAATTTTTTAGTTTGTTTATTTTGCTCTTTTATTTTATTTATCATAAAAAAAGGGGTAACTTTGTGTTGTTTGTGTGTTTGTTGATTTTCAAGTTGTAGGATTTTTGTATGAGACGTGCAAGAAGCCTTAACCTTCTTCCATTTGATCCGGAGATTAATCGAACATATAGGCATCTAAACCGAGAGAGAAGGCGTTCAACCTCAGCTCCAATAGACAATCCGCCATGGATCCACCATTTGTCGAGGGAGGTGGAAATCATAGAGCTTTGAGGGATTATGCTGCGCCTAATGTTGCTGGAACCACTTCGGGTATAAGGAGGCCAACTGTTCAAACCAATAACTTTGAGATAAAACCATCCTTTATCCAAATGGTTCAATCAAATCAGTTTGGGGGAATGTCAAAGGATGATCCAAATGCACATATTGCTTACTTTCTGGTGTGTGATCTTTACAAGATAAATGGTGTGTCTGAAGATGCCGTAAGATTAAGGGTTTTTCCTTTTTCACTTCGGGATAAAGCCAAGGAGTGGCTAAACTCATTACCACCGGGATTTGGGGAGGAAAAGATGGAAGAATCTAAAGAAAAGCCATCAACATCCCAAGATGTTCAACCTTCCCCAAATGCAAAATATGAGCCTCATATCCCGTATCCTCAAAGATTGAATAAGAAAAAGCTTGATAATCAATTTGTTAAATTTCTGGAAATTTTAAGAAATTGCATATTAACATTCCTTTTGCAGAGATGTTGGAACAAATGCCCAAGTATGCAAAATTCATGAAGGAAATTCTATCAAAGAAGAGGAAGCTCAGAGATTATGAAACTGTCATGCTAAATGAGGAGTGCAGTGCAGTTCTTCAAAGAAAATTGCCACAAAAATTGAAAGACCCAGGGAGTTTTACTATACCTTATACTATACAAAGTTGCAATTTCGATAAAGTCCTATGTGATTTAGGAGCAAGCATTAATTTGATGCCACTTTCTGTTTTCAGGAAACTAGGCCTGGGAGAAGTGAAGCTTACTTCAATTTCTCTACTATTAGCGGATCGATCGGTGAAATATCCTCGAGGGGTAATTGAGGATGTTTTAATTAAAGTTGACAAATTTATTTTTCCTACAGATTTTGTGGTGCTTGACATGGAGGAAGATAGAGAGATACCATTGATATTGGGGAGACCGTTCCTTGCAACTGGAAGAACATTGATTGATGTTCAATAAGGAAAACTCATTCTAAAGGTGCAAGATGAACAAGTGACTTTCGATGTTTTTGAAGCAATGAAATTTTTGAGTGAGGTACATTCTTGTTTTCAAATTAACACTCTTGACAGGTTAATCTCGGAAACTTTTGAGGAGAGAACTCCATTGCTACCACTAGAAGCTTGCCTTATGAAATCTGCAACAATTGAGGAGGAAGATGAGGGAGTGAGACAATGTTCAGAATTACTGGCAGCACTTGATGAATATTTGTTCAGTGATGAAACATTCAAGGAGTTACGAATAAATGAAACTCCAACCTCAGTGGTAAAGAAGGAAGCCAACAAGATTGAGCTAAAGCCACTGCCATCCCATCTAAGGTATGCATATCTTGAAGACTCTGAATCTTTTCCTGTTATTATTAACAATTCTTTGAATGATGAAGAGGAAAACAAGCTATTAGGAGTTCTTTGGACTCACAAAGCAGCAATTGGATGGACATTGGCGGACATCAAAGGGATTAGCAACTTTGTTTGCATGCATAAAATCTTGATGAATGAGGATTACAAGCCCACAATTCTGCCACAAAGGCGCTTAAACCCAACAATGCAAGAAGTGGTCAAGGCTGAGGTGATTAAGCTTTTGGATGCCAGGGTAATTTATCTGATTTCAGATAGTGCTTGGGTAAGCCCAATTCATTATGTACCAAAGAAAGGAGGAATCACAGTTGTAGAAAATGAAAACAATAAGCTTATTCCAACCAGGACAGTGACTGGGTGGAGAGTGTGTATTGATTACCAAAAGTTGAACGACGCTACCCGAAAAGATCATTTTCCTTTGCCATTTATTGATTAGATGTTGGAAAGATTGGCTGGACAAGCTTATTATTGTTTTCTTGATAGATATTCGGGCTACAACCAAATTGCAATTGCACCAGAGGATTAAGATAAGACAACATTTACATGCCCTTATGGTACTTTTGCATACAGAAGGATGCCATTCAATTTATGTAATGCACCTGCAACTTTTCAAAAATGCATGATAGCGATTTTCTCTGATATGGTCGAAAAGTTTATTGAGGTTTTTATGGATGATTTTTCTATTTTTGGCCATTCTTTTGATAATTGCTTGCATAATCTCTCTTTATTCTTGCAGCGTTGTAAAGACACAAATTTAGTGCTAAATTGGGAGAAATGTCACTTCATGGTTCAAGAAGGAATTGTTCTTGGCCATCGGATTTCAGCAAAGGGAATAGAAGTGGACCGTGCAAAGGTGGAAGTGATTGAAAAATTACCAACTCCAACAACTATAAAGGGCGTTAGAAGTTTCTTGGGACATGCTGGGTTTTATAGAAGATTTATTAAATATTTTTCAAAAATAACAAAACCACTTTGCAGTTTGTTAGTTAAAAATGCACAGTTTCATTTCTCTTCTGATTGTTTGCAGGCTTTTAACCTTTTGAAGTAAAAGCTCACTTCTGCCCCTATAATTTGTGCACCGGATTGGAGTCTTCCATTTGAGGTAATGTGTGATGCTAGTGACTATGCTATAGGTCCTGTTTTGGGTCAAAGGAAGAATAAGTTGCTGCATGTGATTTATTATGCAAGTAGAACATTGACAGATGCACAACTTAATTATGCAACAACTGAGAATGAGCTTTTGGCAGTAGTGTTTGCATTTGATAAGTTTAGATCTTATTTAATTGGGTCTAAAATCATTGTTTATACTGATCATTCTGCTCTTAAGTATTTGCTAGCCAAGAAAGATGCCAAATTGCGATTACTAATATGGATTCTTCTCTTGAAAGAATTTAACTTAGAAATCTGGGACAAAAAGGGGACCAAAAATTTGGTTGCTGACCATTTGTCCAGGTTGGAGGAAGATTACCTTGAGGTTGAAGAATAAATTAATGAAACATTTCCTGATGAGCAATTTCTTGCTATCCGAACGGCTCCATGGTTTGCTGATTATGCAAATTATTTGGTCAAGAAAATTTTACCTCTTGACATGTCTTATCAACAAAGAAAGAAATTCTTTTCTGATTTGAAACATTATTTTTGGGATAAACCTTACTTGTATAAACATTGTGCAGATCAAATCATTAGAAGATGTGTGCCGGAGGAAGAAATGGAAAACATTCTTCGTCATTGCCATTCGAAGGAAGTTGGAGGACATTTTGGTGGAACAAAAACTGTAGCAAAAATTTTGCAATCCGGATTCTATTGGCCTTCATTGTTTAAAGATGCTTTCAAGTTTGTTTCAATGTGTGATGATTGCCAAAGGAGCGGCAATATTTCACGGACATGAAATGCCCTTAAATAATATTTTGATAGTTGATTTATTTGATGTTTGGGGTATTGATTTTATGGGGGCCTTTTCCTTCATCTCATTCTAATAAATACATTCTTGTTGGTGTAGATTATGTCTCTAAATGGGTGGAAGTAGTTGCCTTGCCTACCAATGATGCTAGGGTTGTGATCAATTTCCTCAAGAAGAACATATTTTCCAGATTTGGCACACCTAGAGCAATTATAAGTGATGGAGGTAAGCATTTTTGCAATAACCAATTTGAAACTTTGTTGCAAAAGTATGGAGTAACACACCGGATAACAACACCTTACCATCCTCAAACTAGTGGACAAGTTGAAGTGTCAAACCGAGAGTTGAAGAGGATCCTTAAAAAGATCGTAAATAACTCACACAAGGATTGGTCAAGCAAACTAGATGATGCACTTTGGGCCTATAGGATAGCTTTCAAGACACCTATCGGCATGTCTCCATACCGATTGGTGTATGGAAAAGCTTGTCACCTTCCAGTTAAATTGGAACATCAGACATATTGGGCAATTAAAATTTTGAATTTTGATCTTAAGGCAGCAGGTGAAAAGAGGGTGTTGCAATTGAATGAGATGGATGAAATGAGGAATGATGCTTATGAGAATGCTCGAATATACAAGGACAAGACGAAGGTTTGGCATGATAAGCACATTTTGAGGAGAAACTTTGAGGAGGGACAGAAAGTGCTGCTTTGTAATTCCCGTCTCAGACTTTTTTTGGGAAAGCTAAGATCTCGTTGGTCAGGACCTTTTCTAGTAACCAAGGTGTTTCCTTATGGAGTAGTTGAGATCAGTCATGAAACAAAGGGAACTTTCAAGGTGAATGGACAATGGTTGAAGCCATATTTTGACGGAGAATTCAGCAAGCAGAAGGATTCTCTAGAGTTACAACAACCGCAGTAAAGAATGACAGAAAGTCTAGCTAATGACTATAACTTAAAGCACTTAATGGGAGGCAACCCATCAGATTTGTTTTCTCATCTTTTATCTCATTTTATTTTAGCAATTTTAAATTTTAAAACTTTAAATTAATTTTTAGTTTTGGTGAATTATTAGTTAGATTTTCAATTCTGCACTTCATTCAATGATAATTTTATTTTTAATTAAATTTATTCGTTTTATTTGTTTTGCAGGTTAAAAAAAAACCTACGTTTGCCGTCGGCGAGGACATTTTCGCCGCCCACGAAAAGGAGATCTTGCCGTGGCGGGATTATTTTTGCCACAGCCAGGTTAGTTTTCACGCGATTGTTTTCACTATTCTCTCAAGTTTCTCCATTTTCTCTCATCCCAACTCCAAATCTTCATCACCCATCATCATCAAACACCAAATCCATCACCATACACTTGTTTCCATCGGGATTTGCTGCAATTTCATCAGTTTTGATTCGTGATTTTGGGGCTGTTTTTGGACGTTTTGGAGCAGATTTTGGGTTGTTTTGGAGCAGAAATTTCAGCATATTGGAGCTTGATTTTTCTCTAACAAGTGAGTAATTTTGGTACAAAGTTTTGTTTATTTTCATTTCTCTTAGATTGTAAGAGATTGTTGGAGGATAAATTGGATTGTGGAAGATGAATTGCAAGCTAAGGTTTTGAATTTGAATTTGATTTGGCAATTTGGGGCTTTTTGAAATTGAGGATATTTTGGTTAAATTGCTGTCATTCTTGCTTTGATTTCTGATATATTGAGGCGTTGTGATATTGTGAATTGTCTGGATTGTCTGGATTGAAGTTATATTGTGAAAATGCCTAAGAAGACCAAAGCCCAGAAGGCTCGTGCCTCTTTATTTGATAGGAGTTTGTTTATTTCCGAGGATGCTGCAAAGCGTTTTGAGGACAAGGTTGTTAAGAGGGCAATCATACCTCAGAGTTGGTTTTTGATTGATCAGACTCCTTGTTGGGGTAATTATGTCCCACATCTTTAGGCTAGGAAGTGGGAGGTTTTCTGTCATCCTATTGAGGGGGGCTGCCTTTCTTTGGTAAGGGAATTCTATGTTAATGCTCCAAAGCAACTGGATTATAAGGTTTATGTGCGTGGACAATGGGTACTCTTCACTAAAGAAGTGATTAATAGCTATTACGGTTTGCCAACAATGGGGTATGATAAGGATTTTCTCTGATTACTTTTAGATATTGACATGGCGACAATTAGTGCTTCAGTCTGTAAGCCAGGAACAATATGGAAGATGTCAGGGGATGTGTATAAAAATTTCCCCTGAAGTGCTTTATTAGATGTGGTACGGCCCTAGTATGCTTTCATTTGTGCTAATTTATTGCCTACTTCACAACTTAGTGATGTCACTAGAGAGCGGGCCATCCTACTTTATGCCATTGTGTCTGGGGACTCTATTGATGTTGGCAAGGTTATCTTTGATTATATCATGCAGAGTGCAAGGGCTGCATCTGAAGGCATTGGGTTCCCATCTTTGATTTCTGCTATCTGTGCAAACCAGGGAGTGACTTGGGACAAAAATGAGGAAATTGGTGGTGTGATGAAGCCTATTGATGGGCCAAAGATTGCTGAGTTTTTGGGTATAGTATCACCTCCCAAGAAACACCCTCATTCTATTGTCGGGGCTAGTGCGAATTCCTCCCAGCCTAAGGTTGAGACTGTTAATCACCGTTTGGGTAGGATTGAGTGTATTTTGGACTACCAGGGGGAGCATCTTGCTTATCAGAGTCAATTACTCATACAACAGAGGAACTTCCAGACCGAGAGTACACAGTTCCTTCATGACTACCTTCAGAGGATGTCTCTGCAGTCTGGGAGTGATATGAGTGATTATCCTGCGATGCCGACTTTCCCCCTATGCCCGATGCACCTGTTTACATTGGGACCGAAGATGATGATGATGATGATGATGATGAGGATGAGGAGTGATGTTTTATTTTGCTTTCAGTTTTTTTCAGTACTTCTTGTTATTTATTTTTGTATATTCTGTTTAGTTTCTAATATTCATCTTATGGACTTTTGTTGAGTGTTTTACTTTTTGTCAGCTTTTTCGTTTTGTTTCTTTATAATTGACTTTCTTTTATTGTTAACCCCGTGATTTAACAAATTATTGTGACTGTGATGGTGCACCTAGCTCTCTTTCTCTTTATGATGTCGATGGCCATTTGTAGTTTTTCTTTCTTACATTGAGGACAATGTAAGGTTTTGGTTGGGGGTGTGATAAACGGTAAATTTTTTCTTATCTTCATTTTTAGTAGTTTTGTTTGTGTGCTTATTTGTGTTTAGTTTTGAATTTTCCATTTATTTTTTTGCATTTTGATTTAATTTCTTTTATTGTCTTTTTTTTATTTTTTATTTTTTTCTCATTTGCATTTTACTTGTTTTAATTTGCACGTTGATGATAATAGTGTGATTGTGATAACACGTAGCTTTTAGAAGACTTTAAATTTTGCTTCGGTTTAAAGATAATTTCAAATGTTGATTTTACCTAGTTGGCGACTCTTTTGGTATGTGGTATGACTTGGTTGATTAGTCTAAATGCTTAGAGAAGTCTTATGTGCAAATTTTTCATGGACATTTTTGTGATCTCAACAAACTCTAGAACTCATTTGAAAACCTCTTGAGGCAAAATAATTTGGAATTGCACTGTTTAGGATATGATGTAGGCCATTTTTGGATCGATTGTGCCATTTTAATCCTACCTTGTTATCCTTATATCACTAGTTACCTCTTTGAGCCTATTTAAATATATTGTTAGCCTTATTTTTCTTTCTTTTTGCCTTCTATAACCTACCTTTTATTTAGCCAATATATATATATATATATATATATATATATATATATATATATATATAATTCCTACCTTATTTGTTAAGAGCACTTAATTTTGAACACAAACTTTTCAAGAGCAATTGGAGTAAGGATGGAATAAATAAAAGCAAAAAAAACTATCTTCCACATATATTGGAAGAAATTGGTTGGGGTTATTTCTCTTAAAAAAAAGAGCCTTCACATTCTAGTAAATAAAAGAGTGTTAGTGATGGATGTATTAAGGTGAAAGATTGAGGAAGAATTTTGTTTATCTTTGGAAAAATGGGATATGATCGGAAGAAACAATTTGGGTTTAATGGTGTTACTCTTTTACTTAATTGGTTGTGTTTAATCTAATAAGTTCTCTTATTTGTATTTTGACACTTCCCGTTCTTTCTTAACCAAATACCTAATCCTAACATTACAAGCCTGATAAAGTCCTATTGATCCGAAGTGGTGTATTTTTCCTTTATTAGTGGAGAGAGGTTTGAAAAGTGAGCCTATGGAGTTTGAGATTTCACCTTTTTGTTTGTGGATGTTGTGCATAATATTATCCAGACATTATGGCTATTGGTTTATGGTTTGATGGATGTTTAAGTGTCAATAACAAAAGTGAAATTGGCATTTGAGATTTCTTAAAGCTTAGGTGACATTTAATTATTCTATGTGTTGTGTGTTATTTACAATTTTTGAGACATTTGTGCAAATTAATTGTTGTGTGATTTTATTGTTTTGAGTTAGGATAGTTTTAGGTAAGATGTTTGTGGGTATCATCACTGGAAACCCTCACGAGACTACAACTCGTGCTACTAGGGCCGCCTAGGGGTTTAAAGGCTTATTGCATATGCTTAATGTCATTTTGTAAATAGAATAAATTTTCTTTGAATTTTTCTTTTAATGTCTCCTTTGAATTTATTCATAGATCGCCTTTCTTGCTAGAGACTATCAAGACGCTGGTTGGGGGTTGTTGATAAGAGTCAAATTTTTGCATTTTTGTTATGATTTAAATGTTGATATTTGTGTGAAAATTGTGTTTATTTCATTATTTAATCCACAAATGTCATTTCACGTGTATTTCGTGTTTAAAGTGCAATTTTAGGTAAAATCATAATTTTGGAGAAGTTTGAGACAAATTTCAATGATTGGGATTGAGTGAAAAAAAAAACAAAGTTTCAAAATTTGGCATTCTCGTTATCGGCAAAAATCTTATAGAGATTACGAGTTTTGGCGGATGCAAACCTCGCCGCTGGCGAGATACCTTTCGCCACCGGCCAAATGCATCTCGCCGTTTGCGAGAACCTGAGATCCAATATTTTATTTTATTTTCCAGAAATCTCGACGCGGCGAGAATAATTTTGCCGCCGGCGAGTTTCATCCGAAAATACATTTTTTATGTTGTTTTGTTCCAAAATTACCCCTAAAACCCTAGATCTATATATACCATAAGATAGAGAAAGAGGGGACAACGGAAAGGACTGGTTCTGAGACATTTTTGGAGGAGAGAAAGCAATTTTGGAGAGAAAGTTTAGAGAATCTTGAAGGATTATCACCATTGTTGCTGCCAAGTGTTCATCTTCAAGAGTTTTTCGTCTCTTCTCCTTAGCTTTCATTTTTTTCATTTTATTCCGATTTGTTATTCATGGATTCAATTGAGATAATGTTTGTTCTTATTTCCATTATGAACTAATTCATTTTTTCTAAGGCTATGATGTAGTTGAATTAAGAAAATCTGATTTCTTTTGTTATTGTTATATGAGTTCATTGTTTTCAAGTTGAGTATTTATTTCCATGCTTAATGCTTTTAAATTTCTGGCCAAGATTTAGATGATTTGTTGCATTATATTAAGACCGAGAGGAGATGTGTAATGAATGCTTCTTGTGATGAATACTGTATGTTGAATGCGAGTATGAGACCTAATGCATGATGTATGTGGTTATTCTAGAAATTCCATAAATCGTAATGTGCTTGTTTGTGATTAAATCTTCATAGAAATATAGTTGGTTTTCATAGATAAGTAATTCTAATATAACTCGAGAGAGAGTATTAGATAAATTTGGGTTTTTCAACCATCACTTTTAGCTTTGATTCTCATATAACATGACTTGAAATCGGATTGAATTGATTTAGCGAAATCAAATGCCTTAGCAATTTCAACAATTGGGTTTTCAACTAAAATTAGGATTAGTCAATTTCGGTACTTAGTAACGCCATTCCTTATGGGTTCGATATCCGTACTTTTGTATACTTTATTACTTGAACGATTTGTGCACTTACGAAAATTTGCATCATGTACCTCTCCTAGGTGTCATATTGCGATTATCCGTCTAGTTGCTAGAAGGATGTGATGTCATTCCTTAGCCTTGCATTTTTGGTACGTGGGAAGTATTTTAGCAAAAACTTCTCTGCCAAATCACTCTAGTTGGCAATAGAATCAGGTGGCAGAGAGTTTAACCACACTCTAGCTCAATCTTTTAATGAATAGAGGAACAATTTCAGCTTTAGAACTTCAGCTATCACCCCATTCATTTTGAATGCATCTGTGACTTCGAGAAACACTCTTAAGTGAAGGTGAGGGTCTTCTGTAGGCATTCCACCAAATTTCCCCGTAGTCTGTAGCATTTGAAACATTACAGGCTTGAGCTTGAAGTGAAGAGCTTCAATTTCTGGTCTTACTATGCTTGGGTTCGACCCATTTAGATTTGGTAAAACATAAGCATTCAGGACTCTATCTTGCTCATCCATCTTGTCTGCTCCTCTCTGGTTGGCCATTTTTGCTTCTTGCTGAGGTTCCAACAGTCTTCTCCTTTTTCTTAGAAGAGTCCTTTCTATTTCAGGACCTAAAGGCAATAGCTTCCTGTCGAACCTGCTCATGTACTGAGTTCACATGCCCAAAATAACACCAAGGTTACTAAGGGGTAAAAGTCCTTCACACAGTCAAATATCTAATAATAATTTTCAAGTTGACACTTCCCTGGCAACGACGCCAAAAACTTGTTGGTTGCAAGGTATTTATGCAATGTTCGAATGCAAGTGCACGTATCGTGACCAAGTAATATAATGATGAGTGAGTATCATCCCACGAGGAAGTGTGCTAGAAATTACTATAAATTTCTTTGACTCATGAAATGTTGTAGCAAAATGTTGTTGGTTCACAAGATTTAAGGTTCAAGTGTAAATAAGGCTAAACAAACATAAGAAGTTTTTGAAACAAGTTGAGATACACTGGGTTATGATCAAACATATATTAGGTGAACTAGGGTTACTTCAGGGTTGCCATGAACTTCTGCATTCATTTTGCTCTAAAAATTACTATAGCAATTGCTCAAGTGTCCAATTTCCTCTCGAATGGGTTCTTTCCAGAATACCATTTCATGTACTTCTGGGGTTCAGTCATACATTTCTGTATAAATCCGAGCCCCAAAGTTACACTTGAAGTCCCAACTATTGGGTCATATGGGACACCTATATATTCTTATATTAGTTGTGGTTTGGTATTTTAACTAACACATAACATCCAACCCCATTCCAACTTTCACCACCCTTCCAGGTCAATGTCATCCTCAGTCTTTTACTATTAAAGTTCAGTTAACAATAGAAAGTTAAGAAATGCAAAGAAGTTAGATGACAAAAGCAAAGCTGTTGCAAAATCATCCATGTATTAAAATGTGCAAGAATTCACTGCAACCTATCTACAACCCTAGCTGAAAACTTAGCCTAGCTTCATATTCATATTAGTTACAAGTATTAGGACAACCATTATGCGATGAGGAGTGATACAGTAAAAGAAAAATATAGTTCAGTTCTAAACAATAAAGCACAGAAGGGAAAAAGGGAATTCTCAAAAGGGATTCTCTTCTTCACATCCAGCAGCTCCTCTTGCTGGGTAGGTTCCCAATGGGACAATATCTCTTTACAACCCACTCCTGTCCAGGACTTCTGGGCTCTACTCTCCATTTTTTGTCCCTTTGTGTATATCCCCATTTATTTTCTCCTTTCTACTTTTTATAGGCAAGCCTTGTGGTCCCGGTGAGGTGGTTTGAGCTGTAACATTCTTTTCCTTTTTGGCCTGTACCTCTGCCAGCTTCTTTTTCTCCCCTTTCAGTAGTGGAAACAATTTTTGTGCCTCTGCATCCCAGCGCTCTGTTGTGCCAGCTGCGTGTTGCTTCCTCCACGCTGGTCAGTGGCGGTTGCACCTGCTACAGCAGCCATGAATCACTCCTACCTACAGCTTATCACAAAAGATTAGCTTCCAATCATGTGCATCATATTAACAGGACAAAAATCACTTGGTTTGCTGCCTCAATTGCCACGTATGCATACTGAATTTCACAGCAAGTGTGATGGGTGGTCTTATACTCATGGGAGGCATAAACACACTATTAAATCAAGGGGCATGAATGCTAATAAAACAAAATGCAGAGTAAATAACCTGAGAAAAGCATAGAAAAACTCTAATAAATTAGTGTTATCATTATGCATGGCTGATATGATTTTATTAGCCGAGGAAGGCTAAAACCTTAGATATGTTAACACTATGAAATTATTTTCTTTTCGTATATTGTAATTCAATTTTGGGTATTGAATTATTTGTCTATGATTATTTTGAATGGTTAACTTGCTTAATTTTTCTTTTGTCTTAATCAAGTATAATAGGTTTGCCTTTCTAGGGGGCAAATTTCCAGCCCTTGAGTCTCCCTTGCTTGGCTAAAATTATTTGTATAGGATAAGGATGTTTTGTCATAATACCGTGTATTATTACCCACTTGTTGAAATTATAAAAGTATGATATAGATGTTTTGTCCTAATGCCATGTATTATTACCAAATTGTTGAAATTATGAATGTAGGATATAGATGTTTTATCTTAATGCCATGTGACCTAATCTTGATTATTATTATACTACTATTTCCTTACATGATTATTATTTTTCCTTCTTGGATTTAGGCTCATTCTTACCCATTTTCTTTGCTTTGGCTGAAATTCTACCTTTCAAGGAGGCCTTGGTCACATTTTCATTGTTTGTGAGCTATTGGTCCAATTTCTATATCTTAGTCCAAGTCTATGTTTTATTTCTTTCTTGGGCTATCCTATTGGCTTGGTAGAAACTCATGTTAACTGGAAAAACTCTATATGAAATGTCCATAGATGAAAGCCCAATGTATGGGCAGAGATGTTAAACTTAGGAACTCTAGCTCTTGAGTTAAGAAAAATTACCCTGGTCCAATCTTCTTGAAATTAAGACCTTGACTTACTTCCCAAAAAAATTTCTTCTTTAACTAAGAATTTTGCCTCTTTTTAGATTGTTATTTCAAATTTTTTCCTATTTGGTTTTTCTCTCTTTACTTATTCTCTTAATGTTAGAAACATTTTCTATGCATACACATAAGGTGAAGAATTTCTAAGGATTATATTTCCTTAGATATCTAAACAATTTCTAATAAATTTTGTTTCCTTAACTAAATATTTATGTACCTTTATTAATAAAAGAAATGAAATTAGGGAAGTTACATTTCTCGCCCCCTAAAAGAAATTTTGTTGTCAAAATTTTAGAAATTACCTAATAAGAACAATTGCGGATATTTCTTCCTCATGACTTGTTCTAGCTCCCAAGTTGATTCTTCCAAAGTCAAACCTTTCCATAACACCTTAAATAGGGGAATGGTCTTATTCCTCAATTGCTTCACGTTGGTGTCTAGTATGGATGCTGGTACTACCTGGTATGTCATGTTCTCCTTTATTTGGATTAGTTCATCCTGTATTATATGTGATGAATATAGAAGATACTTCCGGAGCTGTGATACATGAAAGAAATTATGTAGATTAGACAAATTAGGTGGGAGGGCAACTTGATATGCTGACGTTCCCACTTTCTTTAGAATTTGGTAGGTGTTGTGTATATATTTTACCAATTACCGCAAGTGCACGACGTAGCTGTAACTAGTTCGGCAAGTACGGGTCGTGTCCACAGAGAACAATGCCAACTACCAGAATCTTACAAAAAGTACTATCTAAATCGATGAAATTCGATAGGCAAGAATCACAATTAAGCAAGTTGAAAGAATCAATTAAACTAGGCCTAGGGTTAGGGTTCACCACAATTGTGATACTCAACAACTGAAATTCACCTTTAATTGCAATTGTATAGATTGTTGGCGATGGTTTAGCCTTAATTAACTAGCAATCTCTTTCAAGAATTACTATTCGTACCTAGGTTAATCAAATTACCTACTTTCGTGGTTCTTAGCTTAACCTAGGTCCATTAAGCTTTATGCTAACCATAGAGTAAAACTAGTCAGTTTTCTCGTTCCCACTAATTGACTCAACCCTAAGGTGTCTTAAACTACTTTCGTGATTAAGGTAACCCTAATTAACTAATGGATTCGGGTTTTAATCTTCACCTTTCAGTTCATCGATTAAATACCTAATACGTGATAGATTGCTGATCAGGCATTCCATCAACTAATTAAAGCATACAATAGTTAATCCAATTCAATCTAATCCCAATTACAATTAGGGTTTCTTAATTCAATTTAAAAGCATAGTATCATCGTACCACAATTGGGTTACCGTAACCCTAGATGGAATCTACTCACACATTGTCAAATCAAGAACTAAAACCATACTCATTGAATAATTCATAGTAGTTCAATACAATTAAGAAGTAGGAGAAGAGGTAGAAGTAGTAGAAGAACAAGTAAAAGTAGAAGTAGAAAGATAGAACCTGTTTGTAGAAGTACTTAGATCAATTACAACTTGAAAAGCAATAAATTCAATCCTAGAACATCAAAATCCTTCAAAGAATCATGTAAAAACCTAATCTAGATGTGTTTCCTAAGGTTAAAAAGTGTTTTTCTGGTCTCCCCTTCGGTTCTCCTCGTCCCAATTGCGAATTCCCAAGTATATATATGTGTTTGGGCTTTAGAAACCCTAAAAACGGCGTCCTTTATGAGCCCTGAAGCAAGACCGTGCCCTGGAACACGGCCTGGCCGTGCTTCTGGCTGGAATTCTGAAGAGGCTGCAGAAAATACCACCAACACGGCCAGGCCATGTTGCAGGCCTCCTTAACACGGCCAGGCCGTGTTGGGTGCTATGGTGCTCCTTTCTTCATCAAATTTGACGTGCAACCTCCTTGCTTCCTCCTCAACATGATCCAAGTCTTTTAGGGTCTTTCCATGACCGTTTTTCCTTGCTTCTTGGCTTCTTTTGCTCTCCTGCAATCACAAAATGAACGACAACAGTACCCAAAACAAAGTATAACCAAAAGCATGAAAATATCCATAAGTTACTATGACTAAGGGGACAAAACATGACCAATAAGAACTCAAAATTCCCCTTGATCAAATTCCCCCATGCTTAAACCTTTGCTTGTCCTCAAGCAAATGACATGCCATAACAGAAGGAAGGGGGACAAATGCTATCAAAGTCCACAAGATAGATGAATGCAGCATAGATAACTTTTCAATCAATCCAAGTGCACACAATAGATATATGAATAGATAGTAATCAAAATAGTCTTTATTCTTCTAAAACCAAACCAAAAATTTCCTCTACTAAATATCTTCTCCTATTGTGACCAGAGGTTGTATGCTTTAGAGTGATTTTCAAACACTCAAGTAGGCCACCTCATCCCTTAGATCTCCCTATGTTGCCTTACTCTTATTTCTATTTTATTACTCTTTTTTTTCTTACTCAAACTCTTTTACTTTTCATCATATATTTTTTTTTCTTTTTCATCCATTCATCATTTTTTTTAGAAATATGCAATGAGTGCATTTTATGCTCCATCTCACTAGGGTAAAGGCATCTAGGTACTCATACTAAGGCCTTTTTGGTGCCTTGAAGGAGGTACTCAGAGTGAAAACTTTTTGGGTTTCACATACCCTCATTTTTCACCTCTCCCTACCTTCACACTCTCATAGTGTAAAAATCAAAAATAACATACAATTCATGGCTCAATAGAGAGATATTTTTCAAAAAATTAAAGGTTTAGTGCTAGAAGAGAGAGACTAAAATAATAGCTACATATTTCATATCCTATTGTGCATCACATGTTCATGAGATAGAATCAGCATATACTACATTAGTCTATCCTGGGAATAGTAACTATGTGGTATTGCAGCAGGACAGAAGAAATGCAGAATGTACAATATATACACACAAAGAAAATGACCGGTGCAGATAAATTCAAGCAATGACAGATACGTAAGTACACTCCCCCATGCTTAAACCAGACAGTGGCCTCAGTGTCATAAGTATGATAGAGAGGATGCAGAGGGAAGAGGGTACTTACAAAGCACTAGTCGTCCTGTGGTGGTGGGGGTGGGTGCTGGCTCAGGTGCCAGGTGTACCATGCCTACATCATACCCTGCATGCTTTGAATTGAGTCTTGCATGGCATGCAGGGTAGCTCTCTAAGACAGTTGCTCAGCCTCAATGCGGCTAAGCCGTGATGAGATGGAATTCATATCCTCTGAGGGAGTAGAAGATGGACCTACAGTGTCAGCAAAATGGGAGGGGGCTGGTGGAAGAGCTAGTAGTGGTTCCATGGGGAACTCGTTATCAATTGAATAGATCCAATTCTCTTTGTTGGTTACTGTAGTTTTAGTAGGATTGGGGAGGGGGAATAGTGGATGACCGCGGAGATACAACCAGTACTGGGCATCTTTTTTAACAACTAATTTCATATGGTAACAGGTTTCCATATCAATCCGGGTATTACCAAATACTGGTTGCATACCTTGCAAATTAGCCTCAAACCCTAACCCTCTAGCAATAGTAGTAACCAAACCACCCATGACAATTTTCCCAGTCATTGCCCCACCTATCTTGGTCATCAGATGAGCCATGAAGGCTCCAGTATCCACCTTCGTACCATTAATCATCGAATGTAGAAAATAAAACTCTCTTTGACTGGCTACCCCATCACTTTCAACCCTACCAAAAATAGTATGGGCCATAAGCCTTTGTAAATACCTGAAATTGGGGTTGCAAATGAAAGAGGCTTTTGAACTCGATGCACTGTATTGCCCATCAATTGCAATGGAAGTCCAAAATGGGTTAGAGAGAAAGCTGGAGGGGACTTGTCTAGTACCTCCTGAAGGTAGGCTAAACAATGCATTGAATTCAGCCAATGTAAGATTAAAAGTACAATCAAAAAGTCTAAATTTCACTTGGCCCTGATGGACATTAGGGCCTCGATATAAGATCGTGGTAATGGAGCTGAAAAACTCCAAGGTGGGCCGAGGATAGGCGGGGTATCTTAGGGATATAAATTGGTTCCACCCAATCCTGTCAATCAAGTATTGAACGTCGTTTAAAAGACCCAGCCGCTCCAAACAGTCCTCATCTATATACCGGGTACTCAGCATTCCCCGTTTAACAAGAGTATTGTATTGTGCTCGTTGATTGTCGTCAACGAACTCAATACCATACTCATTTATTTGATGAGGGAGTTGGGGTGGTGCAAGGTTGCGTCCTCTACGTGGTTGAGAGGATTGGGATGAAGATGACCCTTTCCGGGCTCTTTTGGGACCCATGAATTTAAAATTAAAGATGACCAAAACAGAGAACCTAATCAAAGATGTAGAATTTAAATCACCAGTAATGCAGCTCAAGGAAAGAAAAAACAGAGCCAGATGTGTCACAGTTTAAATATAGTAGTTATGTAGCAAGCAACCAATAATTCAACAATATTCAGGACCAGAGAGGAATGGTTGAAGCAGAGATATAACAATCCAGGAACTCAAAGTAGTCAATTCAGTGGATGATTGTCAGAGTATAACCAGTAAGTGGGAATTGGGACCAATTCAGAATTCAATCAGTAATCCATGAGTAATTCAATAAAAGTAGGAGCAATGGCTAATTATGCACATATACATCCATAGTCAAAATTGTGAACGAATGTAAACCTTAAGGGAATTCAAAGCATGCATCCATATCATGAAAACAGCAGAAGTAGATATCAATAATAGCCATGTTTGCAGTTGAAATTAGAAAAATAAAATAAAATAAAACAATGAAGAGGCAGACTTACCTTTTGCAGCGTAGACCCAAGTGTGCAAAAAGTAGGGGAGGAAGGTGGGTGAAGGTCGCTTAAAGGAGGGGATGGTGGGAAAGATGGATTAGTGGCGCGAAGCAAAGGGGAAAAAGCTACGGTGAATGGGATGGGAAGAAGGGAAGGTAGAATGGTGAAATTGGTAGGAGGAATTAAAACAGGGGAGGGGGAATACGATGGTATGGGAAGAAGGGAAGGGAGGGGATTTAGGGTTTGATGGGTTTGGGAGAGGGAAGATGATGGTGGAATTGGAAGATGGAGGGGTTGGGAGAGGTAGAATGTGAGGGGTTGGGCCGATTTTGATGGGGGAGGGAGAAGGAAGGCAACACGGGTATGTTTGGGGGGGACGGGTAGAGAAAGGGAGGGTTTGGCAATTATATGCCAGCTCGCGCACGGAGCACGGCCAGCCCGTGCTTCTTGCGGGCTGGCTACACCTTTTTTTTTCACACAGGCACACCCGTGTTCCTGGCGGGTTTTAGTATGGGAACCCCCCCTTTTTTTTCACATGGGCACGGCCGTGTCATGGGACACGGCCTGCCCGTGTTGCTTGCGGGAATGCCCAATTTTCTCCATTTTCTTGTGTTTTTCTTCATAGCCGCATTGTGGAACATGTATAGCCCAAGTTATTGACTGAAATCCCTCAATTCTCCACATTTAGCTTCTTCTTTATACCTTCTTTAAGGATCCTTGCTTCTAACCCTTTCAAACTACTTTGGAAACATCGAAACGGACCTAGAAATCAAAGGAAAATAGTTAATAAACTTAACCTAAAAAGATAGCTAATGAAAACTAAAACTCAAAGTAAGGAAAAGAAAACTTCTAAATAATTCAAAAATGTGGGTTGCCTCCCACAAAGCGCTTGTTTAAAGTCATTAGCTCGACTCCCTTGCTTCTTAATGGATCGAGGAAGGCTCTAAGAGAGCTTGGGTGACTCCCTTTTCAACTGTATGTCCCGTCACAAAATGTTTGAGGCGTTGCCCGTTGACCTTAAAAAATCCGGTGGACTCACTCCACACCTCCACTACTCCATATGGGAAAACTTTAGTCACTTGGAATGGTCCAGACCATCTAGACCGAAGTTTCCCTGGAAAGAGTCTCAACCTTGAATTAAACAGCAAAACCCAATTCCCCACTTGAAATTGGCGCCTAAGGATGTGCTTATCATGCCATCTTTTTGTTCTTTCCTTGTATAATTTGGCATTGTCATAAGCATCAAGCCTTAGCTCATCTAGCTCATTTAGTTGTAGGCATCTCCTCTTTCCAGCAGCGGATAGGTCAAAATTGATTGTTTTGACCGCCCAGTATGCCTTATGTTTAAGCTCCACCGGCAAATGACAGGGTTTCCCATATATTAACCAAAAGGGTGTGGTTCTAATCAGTGTTTTATATGCAGTCCTGTAGGCCCATACTGCATCATCTAGTTTGAGAGACCAATCTTTTCTGGCTTTCGAGACGGTCTTTTCCAATATGGCCTTGATCTCTTTATTTGATATCTCAACTTGCCCACTAGTCTAGGGATGGTAGGCTAGGGCCATTTTATGAGTGACTCCATATTTCTTCAAAAGGTTTTGGAACTGTTGCTCAGTGAAGTGAGAACCTCCATCACTTATCACAGCTCGGGGCACTCCAAATCTGGGGAAGATTATCTTCTTAAAGAGTTTAACAACTACTCTAGCATCATTGGTGGGGGATGCTACTGCTTCAACCCATTTAGAAACGTAGTCCACAGCTACTAGAATGTATTTGTTTCCACATGAAGATAGAAAAGGACCCATAAAGTCAATGCCCCAAACGTCAAATATTTCAACTTCTAAAATGTTGTTTAGGGGCATTTCATTCCTTCGGGTTATGTTGCCAACTCTTTGGCACCGATCACATGCCTTTACAAAAGTGTGCACATCTTTGAAGAGCGTGGGCCAATAGAAACCAGCTTGAAGAACTTTAGCTGCAGTCTTAGAGACACTGGTGTGGCCTCCACAAGGTGAACTATGGCATTGGTATATCACACTATAAACTTCTTCTTCCGGAATACACCTTCGGAATATGCCATCCGCACACCACTTGTATAAGCATGGATCATCCCAATAGTATGCCTTTACGTTAGAGAAGAATTTCTTTTTCTGATGATAACTCAACCCCTCAGGGAGTATTCTACATGTAAGAAAATTCACGAAGTCCGAATACCAAGGAGCATCAGCATTAGTGACCATTAGGAGTTGGTCATCTAGAAAGGAATCATCAATGGGCAAATTATCTTTATCATCTTTCATCAAATCTTGCCTAAGTCTGGAAAGGTGGTCTGCAACCACATTCTCCATCCCTTTCTTGTCTCTGATTACAAGATAAAACTCTTGAAGTAAGAGGATCCATCTTATCAGTCTTGGTTTGGCATCCTTCTTACTTAATAAGTATCCGATGGCAGCATGATCTGTGAAAACTATGACTTCTGATCCTAGCAGGTATTGTCTGAATTTATCAATTACGAACAATACTGCTAAGAGCTCCTTCTCAGTGGTGGAGTAGTTGACTTGAGCTTCATCTAATGTCTTGCTAGCATAATAGATGACATAGGGCTTTTTGTCTCTCTGTTGCCCAAGTACAGCTCCCACGGCATAGTCACTTGCATCGCACATAATTTCAAAAGGAAGGCTCCAATCAGGAGGTTGGATGATGGGTGCAGATATGAGCGCCTCCTTTAACCTGTAAAAAGAACGCAAGCAGTCATTATCAAATTCAAACGGGACATCTTTAACAAGTAAGTTAGTTAAAGGTTTAGAGATTTTTTATAAGTCTTGGATGAATCTTCTGTAGAATCTTGCATGCCCAAGAAAACTTCTCACTTCCTTAACATTCGAAGGTGGTGGCATAATCTGAATCGCCTCTATCTTTGCCTTATCCACCTCTATCCCCCTTTCTGACACTAAGTGTCCCAGAACTATTCCTTCTCTCACCATAAAGTGGCATTTCTCCAAATTCAAAACCAGATTGACTTCCTCACATCTCTTAAGTACCTGTGTCAAATTTTTCAAACAGTCATCAAATGAGGTACCATAAACTGAAAAGTCATCCATAAACACTTCCATTATTTCCTCTATAAAATCAGAGAAAATAGCCATCATGCATCTCTGGAAAGTGGCTGGTGCGTTACATAATCCGAATGGCATCCTTCTATATGCAAAGGTGCCATAGGGACATGTGAAGGTAGTCTTCTCTTGGTCGTCTGGATGGATAGAGATCTGAAAGAATCCTGAGTATCCATCCAGATAATAGAAGTGTGAGTGTTTTGCCAACCTTTCCAATAATTGGTCAATAAAAGGTAAAGGGAAGTGATCCTTACGGGTGGCTTTATTTAGTTTTCTATAATCAATACACATGCGTCAACTCGTAACAGCTCTAGTAGGGATTAATTCATTATTATCATTCTTAATAACAGTCATACCTCCCTTTTTAGGAACCACATGGACAGGACTTACCCATTCACTATCCGAGATAGGATAGATAATACCTGCATCAAGCAATTTAAGCACCTCCTTCTTAACTACCTCTTTCATATTTGGATTGAGTCTCCTCTGGTGTTCCCTGGAAGGTTTATGATCATTATCAACAATTATACGATGCATACAAACAGATGGACTAATCCCTTTAATATCATCTATGGTATACCCAATAACCTTTTTGAATTCTCTGAGTACATCAGGCAACTTACCAGTTTCTTCAGTATTCAGATTAGCATTCACTATGACTAGATTTGAAGAGTTAGGGTCCAGAAATTCATACCTGAGGTTGGAAGGAAGAGGTTTTAGTTCTACCTTAGGTGCTTTGCCTTCCTCTATGTCTGCTAATTTTTGATGGTGATCCTGGTCCAGCTTTTCAGTTTTCACTTCTGAGTTGACTTTAGGACTCTCATCAAGCAATCTAGTGTAGGCATCAGCTTCTACCTGTTCAGCACAAGAAATAGAACTATCCAAAAGGCAAAGCTCAAGTGGATCAGTAAGGCACAAGCTCATTGCATTATCAATAATATTTTGTTCAATTATATCAATCATGCAACAAGTATCTCCTAAGGATGGACATTTCATAGCTTCATTAAGATTAAATTCTATCTTTTCATCCCCTACATTCAGGGAAAGTTTCCCATCCTTAACATTTATAATGGCACCTGCAGTGGCTAGAAAAGGTCTTCCCAAAATGATGGGGATTTGGCTATCTTCCTCCATCTCTAATACCACAAAGTCAATAGGTATGAAAAACTTACCTACCTTTAGAGGAACATCCTCTAATATACCTACCGGGTGAGTAATGGATCGGTCTACTAACTGTAAGGAAATAGTGGTAGGCTTCAGATCTCCCATCTAGAGCTTTTTGCAAATGGATAGTGGCATGAGGCTCACGCTTGCTCCTAAATCACATAAGGCTTTTCTGATCTGCACATCTCCAATGGAACAAAGTATTGAAAAGCTCCCAGGATCCTTGAGTTTAGGAGGTAGTTTGTTCTGAATCAGAGCACTACACTCTTCAGTCAATGCCACAGTGGCATATTCTTCAATCTTCCTCTTATTAAAGAGGATTTCCTTTAGAAATTTGGCATATGAGGGCATATGAGATACTGCTTCCAAGAATGGAATGTTGATGTGCAACTTTTTAAGCACATCCAGAAACTTTCCATACTGTTTCTCTAGCTTAGCTTTGGCTAGTCTCTGCGGGAAGGGAACTGGTGGCTTATACGGTTCAGGAGCCACATATTCAGGATCATCTAGTTCCTTCCTTCCACTAACTGGCTCTTTTTCTTCATTCATTGGCTCAGGCACATCCTTATTTTCAACTTCTTTATCATCCTCCCTTTCCACTGGTTCACCCAACTGTTTCCCACTCCTCAAGGTAATGGCTTTACAGTGTTCTCTAGGGTTTTCAGGTTGACCAGGGAACTTACCAAAATTTCTGGTTGAGGAGCTCGCTTGCTGCGCTATCTGTGTCTCTAGCATCTTATTATAGGTAGCAAGTGAATCCATTTTAGAAGCCAGGTCTTCAATTGCTTCATTCATGCTGAGATTCTGAGCTCTAAACTCCTCATTCTGCTTGCTCTGTGTGGAGATGAAATTCTCCATTAGAGTCTCCAGATTGGACTTTGGTTGGGGAGGATTGTATGGCCTTGGATTCTGGAACCCTGGAGGTTGTCTAAAATTATTTTGGGGCTGCTGACCAACATTAGGCTTGTATGATAGGTTAGGATGGTTTCTCCAGCCAGGATTGTAAGTATTACTGTAGGGATTACCCCTCTGATTGTTCACAAAATTGACTTGCTCACAATCCTGAACTGTAGAACTCCCAAGTTGACATTCATTAACTGCATGGCCTATACCTCCACAGATCTCACAAGATGTAGAAGATGAAGATGATGCAATGGCATTGATGCTCAGTTTATCCAATTTCTGAAATAAAGCATCAACTTTAGAAGTTAGATGATTAAAAGCATCAACTTCATACATACCTGCCAGCTTCCTGGTCTGCCTCTCACTAGACCATGAGTAGTGGTTCTGAGCCATGTCCTCAATCAACTCATAGGCTTCATCAACAGCTTTGTTCATTAGGGCTCCTCTAGCTGCAGCATCCACAGACATCCGGGTGCTGTATACTAGTCCATTGTAGAACGTATAGACTATTAACAATTTTTCTAGCCCGTGGTGTGGGCATACCCTGAGGAGCTCCTTGAATCTCTCACATGCCTCATATAAAGATTCTCCATCCTTTTGAGCAAATGTAGTAATCTGGTTCCTCAGATGGGCCGTCTTACTCGGTGGGAAATACTTGGCCAAGAAAGCTTGAGAAAGCTGCTGCCAAGTGGTGATGGAGCCTAATGGTAGAGAGTGCAGCCATGCACGTGCTTTATCCCTCAGTGAGAAAGGGAATAACCTCAATCTAATTGCATCTGATGAGACACCGTTCAGCTTCAAGGTGTCACAATACTCCAGGAATACGGAGAGGTGGAGGTTTGGGTCTTCAGTAGGCGACCCTCCAAACTGGTTCTGCTGAACCATCTGCAAAAGAGATGGCTTCAGCTCAAAATTATTGGCTTCAACCACCGGCCTGACTATGCTGGGGTTCAGGCCATGTGTGTCTGGGGCTGTGAAGTCCTTCAGTGACCGGTTATCTCTTTCCCCCATTGTAACTGGTAAACTTCCTTCCTTCTGTCTTCTTCTTAACCTTCGCAAAGTACGTTCGATTTCAGGGTCAAATTCATCAACACTTTCACGCGCTCTTCGCATAAAAGAGATACATACCTAGGACGGAAGAAAAGAAGCAAAATTAGCAAAAGAAAATTATGCAGAAAAATTAAAAATAAAAATAAAAAAATTTTGATCTAGTCTAGCTATTTTATAAGATATCTAATATTGGCTTTGTTCCCCGGCAATGGCGCCAAAAATTTGTTGTGTATATATTTTACCAATTACCGCAAGTGAACGGCGTAGCTGTAACTAGTCCGGCAAGTACGGGTCGTGTCCACAGAGAACAATGCCAACTACCAGAATCTTACAAAAAGTACTATCTAAATCGATGAAATTCGATAGGCAAGAATCACAATTAAGCAAGTTGAAAGAATCAATTAAACTAGGCCTAGGGTTAGGGTTCACCACACTTGTGATACTCAACAACTGAAATTCACCTTTAATTGCAATTGTATAGATTGTTGGGGATGGTTTAACCTTAATTAACTAGCAATCTCTTTCAAGAATTACTAATCGTACCTAGGTTAATCAAATTACCTACTTTCGTGGTTCTTAACTTAAGCTAGGTCCATTAAGCTTTATGATAACCATAGAGTTCAACTAGTCGGTTTTCTCGTTCCCACTAATTGACCCAAGCCTAAGGTGTCTTAAACTACTTTCGTGATTAAGATAACCCTAATTAACTATTGGATTCGGGTTTTAATCTTCACCTTTCAGTTCATCGATTAAATACCTAATACGTGATAGATTGGTGATCAGGCATTCCATCAACTAATTAAAGCATACAATAGTTAATCCAATTCAATCTAATCCCAATTACAATTAGGGTTTCTTAATTCAATTTAAAAGCATAGTATCATTGTACCACAATTGGGTTACCGTAACCCTAGATGGAATCTACTCACACATTGTCAAATCAAGAACTAAAACCATACTCATTGAATAATTCATAGTAGTTCAATACAATTAAGAAGTAGGAGAAGAGGTAGAAGTAGTAGAAGAACAAGTAAAAGTAGAAGTAGAAAGATAGAACCTGTTTGTAGAAGTACTTAGATCAATTACAACTTGAAAAGCAATAAATTCAATCCTAGAATATCAAAATCCTTCAAAGAATAGTGTAAAAACCTAATCTAGATGTGTTTCCTAAGGTTAAAAAGTGTTTTTCTGGTCTCCCCTTCGGTTCTCCTCGTCCCAATTGCGAATCCCCAAGTATATATATGTGTTTGGGCTTTAGAAACCCTAAAAACGACATCCTTTACGAGCCCTGAAGCACGGTCGTGCCCTGGAACACGGCCTGGCCGTGCTTCGGGCTGGAATTCTGAAAAGGCTGCAAAAAATACCACCAACACAGCCAGGCCGTGTTGCAGGCCTCCTTAATACGGCCAGGCCGTGTTGGGTGCTATGGTGCTCCTTTCTTCATCAAATTTGACGTGCAACCTCCTTGCTTCCTCCTCAACATGATCCAAGTCTCTTAGGGTCTTTCCTTGACCGTTTTTCCTTGCTTCTTGGCTTCTTTTGCTCTCCTACAATCACAAAATGAACCACAACAGTACCCAGAACAAAGTATAACCAAAAGCATGAAAATATCCATAAGTTACTATGAATAAGGGGACAAAACATGACCAATAAGCACTCAAAATTCCCCTTTATCAGTAGGGTCATAGAAATCGTGGACTTAACATTTTGGTCTTGAGAGACCTACCAACTCCAGTAGACAAGGAAAGTTTCAGAAATATATGGTCTCTTTCCTCAAACTCCAAAGGTCTATGTCTCTTATAATAGTAACTCTTTTGCCGACTCTGAGCTGTAAGTATTTTGTCTAGTATGATCCTAATTTTTTTAGTGGTTTGTTGAACTAGATTAAGACCCAGCAAGTTCTTTTCTCCTACCTCAAACCAACATAGTGAAGATCGGCACTTCTTACTGTATAAAGCTTTGTAGGGGGCCATCTTAATACTAGAGTGATATCTATTATTATAAGAAAACTCCACTAAAGGTAGGTACTTATCCCATCCTTTACCTTGTTCTATCACATAGACCCTCAACATGTCTTCTAGGGTTTGAATGGTCCATTCTATTTGGCCATCAGTCTAAGGATGGTAGGCAGTACTGAACTGCATGTGGGTTCCAAAAGTTTCCTGTAACGCATTCCAAAAGTTCGACGTGAACCTTGTATCTCTGTAAGAAATGATATTTAAGGGAATTCCATGTAGTCTAACTATTTCTTGGATGTACAACTAGGCCAATTTGTCCAGTGAATAGTTAATTTTTATGGGCAAAAAGTGAGCAGATTTGGTTAATCTGTCAACTATTACCCAGATAGAGTCATGTCTAACTGAAGTTTTAAGTAAACCCACCACAAAGTCCATTGAAATACTGTCCCATTTCTATTTTGGGATCTCAAGAGGTTGTAGAAATCTTGCTGGCTTTTAATGCTCTACCTTCACCTTCTGACAAATTACACATTTCGCCAAAAACTCAATAATGTCATTTTTCATCCCTTGCCACTAGTACATTTTCTTTAAGTCTTGATACATTTTTGTGGATCCAGGATGGATTGTGTACTTACTCTAATGTGCTTCATGTAAGATCTTAGTCCTCAACTCTTGTTCTTAAGGGATAGAAACCCTTTCTTGATATATGATTACTCCATCTTCAGAGACAAAAAAATCATCTGTTCTTTATGATCCTGTAAGTATTGGTCGTGAGCTTGAACCTCTTTAACCTTGGATCTAAGATCACACTCTATACTCAACCCATTGACGATTAACTTATTTGGGGTAAGAGTAGTGACCAACTTTAAATTTTGAAACTCCTCTAGCATCTGCATCTCATACACCATCATCTGACCTATGTGCAGAGATTTTCAATTTAAGGCATTAGCTACAATATTCGCCTTTCCTGGATGATACTTTATCTCAAACTTGTAGTCATTGAAAAATTCTACCCATCTTTGTTGCTTCATATTTAACTCCTTTTGATCAAAAAGGTACTTAAGACTCTTATGATCACAGTATACTTAAAATGTTGCCCCGTACAAATAGTGTTGACAAATCATTAAGGCAAACACCACCGCTGCCAATTCAAGATCATGGGTTGGATAATTTCCTTCATAGGGTCTTAGTTGCCTAAAGGTGCAACCAACTACTCTCTTGTCCTGCATTAGCACACACCCTAGCCCTTTCTTTGAAGCATCACTATACACTTCAAAACTTCTTATGGGGTCTGGGGTAGATAAAATAGGAGGAGTGATTAATCTTGCCTTTAGCTCCTAGAAACTAGCTTCACATTGATCATTCCATTTGAAAAGACTTCCTTTCGAGGTCAATTTAGTTAATGGCAAGGCTATACGAGAGAAATTTTGTATAAACCTCTTGTAGTATCCTACCAAACCCAAGAAACTTCTAACTTCTGTAACCGTCTTTGGTCTTTCCCACTGAATCATTGCTTTTGTCATGCTAGGGTCTACAGCTACCCCTTTATTGGAAATGACATGTTTGAGAAATTTTACCTCTGACAGCCAAAATTCACACTTCTCCAATTTGGCACACTACTTTTTCTCTTTCAGCACTTGTAGCACGATTCAGAGATGTTGTTCATGTTCTTTCTCACTCTTAGAATATATCAAGATGTCATCAATGAACACTACCACTGATTTATCTAGGTAGAGTCGACAAATGCAATTCATGTAATCCATGAAAATTACAGGTACATTTGTCAACCCGAAGGGCATTACGAGAAACTCATAATGTCCATATCTAGTCCTGAAGGGTGTTTTAGGTACATCTTCCTCCTTGATCCTAATATGATGGTATCCAGACCTCAAGTCAATTTAAGAAAAGATGAAGGCTCCTTTCAGTTGATCCAATAAATCATCTATCTTAGAGAGAGTGTAACATCCCTAATTTTGTTTCATGTATTCAAAGTAACATCCTTATTTTCGTTTCTTTTATTGATAAAGGTACATAAATATTTAATTAAGGAAATAAAATTTATTAGACAATTTTTAGATATCTAAGGAAATATAATCTTTAGAAATTCTTCACCTTACGTATATGCATAGAAATGTTCTAACATTAATGGAATAGGTAAAGAGAGAAAACCTAAGAGGAAAAATTAGAAATAAATATACTAAAGAAAGGTGAAATTCTTGGGTAAAGAAGATAAATTTTTGTAAAGTAAGTAAAGGTATTAAAATTTCAAGAAGATTGGATTAGGGTAATTTTTCCTAATTTAAGAGTTAAAGTTACTAAGTTTAGTATCTCCACCCATAAGTTGGGCTTTCACCTATGGATACTTCATATAGAGTTTTTCTACTTCACATGAATTTTTAGCAAGCCAAAAGGATAGCCCAAGGAAGAAATAAAACATAGACTTGGACTAGGATATAGAAATTAGACCGGTAGCCCAAAAATCATGAAAATGTGACTAAGCCAAAGTAAAGAAAATGGGCAAGAATGAGCCCAAACGCAAGAGAAAAAATAAAAGTAAAAATAAAATAAAGTGATGAAATAATGGTGTAATCAAGATTAGGTGACATGCTATTAAGACAAAAATTTAGCAAGTGGTGCAATATCCTACATTCATAATTTTAACAAGTGGTATGATAATACATGGCATTAGGACAAAACATCTATATCCTACACTCATAATTTTAGCAAGTGGGTAATAATACATAGCATTATGACAAAACATCCTTATCCTACACAAACAATTTTAGCTAAGCAAGGAAGATTCAAGGGTTGGAAATTTGCCACCTAAAAAGGCAAACCTATCATGATTGATTAAGACAAAAGAAAAAGGAAATGAATCCCTAAATCAAAGGGACCTTGTCACTTATCTTAAGAACATATTATCATAATTTTAAAAATACAAATCTCTTTTTCCTATGCATATCTTGACTAAGGAAGAGGAAGACAAGAACATGAGTTGTTTGTTTTCCAAAAATTCAACCAAGTGCATCCTAATTGTGATAAGGTAGACCCATGATTATGAAAGGTGAATTATTTGATATCTATATAAGAAAAGCCCACCCTTATAACATTTGAATTTTCGTCCAAGTGACGGAGAGAAAAAATAAAAGCAAGGTAGAGTGAGGAAAGGAGAGGAAGAAAGGAAGAAAGAGGAAGGAGAAGTCTAGAGGACTAACTGCTCAAGGTAAGTTTAACAATATTTCCTTTTGAAGAAAAGATTTGAAACTTGTAATATTTATATGAGATTTTGATCTTAGAACTTTGATGATTGGTCATGGATTTTGCTATATCATGTTTTATATTATGTATTTTTGAATACTTAGGCTAGTGTAGATAGTTTTGCATTAGTATGGCTATGGGTGGCAAACTTTTAAGCTTCTATTTTTAAAATTTTGGTAAGTATTGGTAAGGAATTAAAACAAATAGTTAACATAAAAAATTTAGATCTATGTCTCATGGATTGTTAGCCATTAAAATCACTCAATTTGAAGTACATATGAGGTAGATATGGTTCGATTAGTAAGCAGTGGTCCGAAATTGGTTAATCAGGGAAGAATATTTTTGGATAGCTTATGTGTTTTAATTTCTAGGAACATTTTATAGGGAATTAAAATGAATGATTAACATAAAAAGTATTTCTATATGTGTCACAAATTTTTAGCCATTGGAATAACTTAATTTGGAATTCTTATGAAGGAGATATGGACAAATTAGTAGGTAGAGGTCAGAACCTACCTAAGAAGAAATAACCTATAATTTGAATAGTAATCTCAGCTTGATTTCTTAATATTTCGCTAAACTGTTCAACATAATAGTTTTAGATAATTGTTTTATCTTTAAATTGACACTCAGATCACCTACATTGGAGTTACATTTAGTGATTTATGCTCTGGTTAGTAAGAGAAGATCAGATAGGATAAAAACCTGCATCAAGAAAATAATGAAATAAAAATAATATTTAAAAAAGTTGAAGAATCTTAAAAATGAAAATAATAAATGACTAGTATATGCCATAGCCATTGCCATTGCATGAATTTCTTACAATCTTAAGTGTGAAATTTTGACATAGAAATATTTAATAAAGTGATATTTGAAAAGGTTATGTTCATAACATGAATACCAATGATTTTTGGTAATAATTATATTTTGATGAACATACTTGTTATTGAAAACATATTTTTGGCTATTATTGTGAAAAGAAAAGAAATGAGCACAGTCACATGGAAATTCGTGTGGTGCACCAGTAGGGGACGCCCTACTAACGGTTATGATTATTCTAATGAGAAAAGAAAGAGAAAGTGTGCCATGTTGGACAGAGCGAGAAAAGCCCATACCAGAAAGTAGAAAATACTCACCTTGACCAGGGTAGCTTGATATGAAAATAAATTGATAGTCATCATATGATATTCTGAAAATAGTTAATCCTATCATACATGTCATTATTGTACGATTCTCATGTGCATAGATATAGTGCATTAATGTGGCCAAAGATATTTGTTGTAGTTTATACATATGAACATAACGTGATGAGCTATATTGATGATGATTTATTGTTGAACTTACTGGGATTTAATTCTCACTATATTTCTGTAACAACCTTTTTTTTTCCTTTATTATTATACAATATTGAGTTCACATACATGTCATTAATCAAAACATACGTATAACATATCAAACAGATAGATATTTACATCTTGTTTATTTTGGTTGACCAATTCCGGAGATACAGGTGCGGGTGGTTGCACCTTCACCGAGATCTGAGCCAACTCGACCACAAACATCTTATTTGATTCTAAAATCTTCCCAACATAAAGTAACTCGATCCAATGTGCACTAAAAGCCAGAGCCTTAGAAACAAAAGCTGCATAAATAATTTTCTGAACATGATATGGAAATATAGTGAGAATTCAATCCCAGTAAGTTCAACAATAAATTATCATCAGTAAAGCTCATCACGTCATGTTTAGCTGTATAAACTACAGAAAATATCTTTGGTCACATGAATGCATTATATCTATGCACATAAGAATCATACTGTAATGATATGTATGACAGGATTAACCATTTTCAAAATATCATATGATGGCCATCAACTTATTCTCATTTCAAGCTACCCCGGTCAGGGTGAGTATCCTCTACTCTCCGGTACGGGCTTTTCTCGCTCCGTCCGACATGGCCCACTTTCTCTTTCTTTTCTCATTATCATGATCATAACCGTTGGTAGGGCGTCCCCTACTGGTGCACCACACGGATTGCCATGTGACCGTGCTCATTTCTTTTCTTTTCACAATGTTAGCCAAAAATATGCTTTCAATAACAAGTATGTTCATCAAAATATAACTATTACCATAAATCATTGGTAATCATGCCATGAACATAACCATTTCAAATATCACTTTATAAAATATTTCCATGTCAAAATTTCACACTTAAGATGGTAAGAAGTTCATACAATGGCAATGGCTATGGCTATACAAGTCATTTATTAAGATTCAGCTTCTTTTTTTTAAATACTAATTTTATTTCTTTATTTTCTTAATGCAGGTTTTCATCCTATCTAACCTTCTCTTACTAATCAGAGCATAACTCCCACAATTTAACTCTGATGTAGGTGATCTTGGTCTCCATTTCAAGATAAAATAATTATCTAAAACTATTATGTTGAACATTGTAACGA
The DNA here is from genome assembly GCA_037074535.1 of Gleditsia sinensis. Lineage (NCBI taxonomy): Eukaryota > Viridiplantae > Streptophyta > Magnoliopsida > Fabales > Fabaceae > Gleditsia > Gleditsia sinensis. The sequence goes on from CM073463.1 coordinate 44,898,093, forward strand.
AAAATGAAGAAACAAAGGTGATATTCCTCCCTCAAAGTACAGGATAGTTCCTCTCGGATAGGTTCTGACCTTTACTAACTAATTAGACCATATCTCCCAAATTGGAACTCCAAATTGAGTGATTCCAATTGGTAAAAATCCATGAGCCATATATCTATAATTTTTATGTTGGCACGCTATTTTAATTCCCTACAGAACATTCCCAGAAATTCAAAAACTAAAGCATTAATAACATACTCTTCCCTGAATAAACATTTTCTGACCTCTGCTTACTAATCGGATCATATCTACCTCATATGAACTCCAAATTGCATAATTCCAGTGGGTATATTTCCATGAGACATAGATATATAACTTTAATGTTAACCATTTATTTTAATTCCATACAGATAATTCCCAGAAATTAAAATACAAAAGCTGTCCTAACATAATCTTCCCTGATGAACCATTTTCTGACCTTGGCTTACTAATCGGACCATATCTACCACATGTGGACTCCAAATTGAATGATTCCAGTGGCTAAAAATCCATGACACACATATATTTAATTCTTATGTTAACCATTTATTTTAATTTCCTACCAATAATTCCCAGAAATTAAATTACCGAAGCTATCCTAACATATTCTTCCCTGATGATTCATTTTCTGACCTTTGATTACTAATCAGACCATATCTACCTCATATGGACTCCAAATGGAATGATTCCAGTGGGTGAAAATCCGTGACACATATATCTTTAATTCTTATGTTAACCATTTATTTTAATTCCTTATAGATTGTTCCCAGAAATTAAAATACCGAAGCTTAAAATTCTGTCAACCATAGCCATATCCATGCAGAACTATCTACACCAACCTAAGTATTCAAACATACATCACATGCAAGATCAATATGCAACATGATATAGCAACATCCATGACCAATCATCAAAGTTCTAAGATCAAAATCTCATATAAATATTATGAGTTTCAAAGGTTTTCTTCAAAAAGAAATATTGTTAAACTTACCTGGAGCACTTAGTCTCCTAGACTTCTCCTTCCTCTTTCTTCCTTTCTTCCTCTCCTTTCCTCACACTACCTTGCTTCTATTTTTGCTCTCCCTCACTTGGACGAAATTCTAATGTTGTAAGGGTGGGTTTTTCTTATATAGACCACCAAATAATTCACCTTTCATGATCATGGGTCTACCTTATCACAATTAGGATACACTTTGTTGAATTTTTGGAAAACAAACAACTTATGTTCTTGTCTTCCTCTTCCTTAGTCAAGATATGCATAGAAAAAGGAGATTTGTATTTTGAAAATTATGATGACATGTTCTTAAGATATGGGGCAAGATCCCTTTGATTTAGGGATTCATTTCCTTTTTCTTTTGTCTTAATCAAGTATGATAGATTTGCCTTTTTAAGTGGCAAATTTCTAGCCCTTGAATTTTCCTTACTTAACTAAAATTATTTGTGTAGGATAATGATGTTTTGTCATAATGCTATGTATTATTACCCACTTGCTAAAGTTATGAATGTAGGATATAGATGTTTTTGTCCTAAAGCCTTGTATTATTATGCCACTTGCCAAAATGATGAATGTAGAATCACACCACTTGTCAAATTTTTGTCTTAATGCCATGTCACTTAATCTTGATTACACTAATATTTCATCACTTTAATTTTATTTTTATTTTTATTTTTCCTCTTGGGTTTGGGCTCATTCTTGCCCATTTTCCTTACTTTGGTTAAAATTCTACCTTTCATAATGGGCTTGGTCACATTTTCATGATTTTTGGGCTACCGGTCCAATTTTTATATCCTAGTCCAAGTCTATGTTTTATTTCTTCCTTGGGCTATCCTATTGGCTTGCTACAAATTCATGTGAAGTAGAAAAACTCTATATGAAGTGTCTATAGGTTAAAGCCCAATTATGGGTGGAGATACTAAACTTAGTAACTTTTGCTCTTAAATTAAGAAAAATTACCCTAATCCGATCTTCTTGAAATTTTAAGACCTTTACTTACTTCACAAAAATTTATCTTTCTTTACCTAAGAATTTCACCTTTCTTTAACATGTTTATTTCTAATATTTCCTCTTAGGTTTTCTTTCTTTACCTATTCCATTAATATTAGAACATTTCTATGCATATATGTAAGGTGAAGAATTTCTAAGGAAAATATCTAAAAATTACGGGATGTTACATTCTTCCCCCCTTTAGAAATTCGGTCCCCGAATTTCAATCCATCCTACCACATGTAGGGAATGAAATTAAGGCATTATTCAGAGTTACCAAACTTATTACCTAAATAATTAGAGATATCTTTTCTGTATGACATCTTTACTTTTTAATATGTCTATTCACTTGAGTGATTTTTGCCATATAACTTAACCATAAAGATTTCTTTCACTCATAAGTTCTTCAATTGATATCCTCTAGCCCGTATGGATATATCTATCGGTCGATATTAGAAAACACACATATAAATGAACATATACACCTTCATATTGTGTAACTATCTTTTCTTATTCCAAACTTCTATCAAGTCAAATTTTTTATATATATATCAACATCATCCCCTGAATATCATCATCTTAATCTATCATCTATTTTTATCCTCAAATCCTTTAATCAATATGTTAAACATACGTAGCAATAAATCCTTCAAACCTTTAATAACGTTTATGTACCATTGACACATGTCTAATAATTCCAACTTACCTCATCACAGTAATTCTATACAAGCTTATTAACACCATTAAACTCATTGTCAAAAATTTCAATTATTTCTTCTATCATATCCAAAAGCACCTCATTCTAGCTTATGCCAATCCCATTTAATTCACCCAATCATTTGAAGAAGATTTGTGTTTTTTTTTCCTAACAATTACTCATACATGAATTCTCAATTCCAACATAATTCACATCCTAGATACTAGACTCAATTTAGCATGATATAATCCTTTAACACAAATATCTTGATAACCTACATTATTTCCGGACATGGTTCTCAGAATATTCTCTATATTTCCAAATTAAGAGTTCAAAGACTAACTTAAATCCTACTTTCTATATTTTATTCCTCGAGAACTTCAACACCACTAATTCTCTTGATTACATTCGTCAAAACACCATAAGACCATCATCCGTCCATTCTTTTTAAACTTTTCATTACTTTAACTTAATAACAACTTAGACACCATAATAACCGTGTTTTAAAGAAAAGAAATTATCTTTCATTGCAATGAGGGAAAATAACCTTGCATTTAATGCCAACCGTTAATGAGTGAAACAGACGAAAAGCATAATAGAGAATGGTGCCAAAAGCGAAAGTCAAAGATTTTGACAAAGCATTGAAAAATATTAAAATCGGTGGCCGTAATTCTTGAAAATCTGTAAACAAAATCTATCTATGATTTCAGCAAAAATCGGTGGCCGCAAATTTTGAATATATGTGTCAGAATCTACTTTAAATCTATTGGTATTCGGTGGAAAGATATCACATGGAAAAGAAACATTTCTGAGCTTATAAAAGTCTGTGAAAATCAAAGAATATGTAGTTAACTGGTAGGATGCAGTTGATTGCTTCAAAATAGATGTAATCAATCAACTGTAAAAAGAACCAGTCCAAATTAAAATTTCTCAAAATAGTTAGTCGACTTAATAATACTGATAGTCGACTGGCAAAAACATTGAGAATACAAAATAAATCATTTGATTGCATTTTTTTTTTCAATGACGGCTATCACCTACAACTTTTCTACAAGAATCAAAACATCAATGCTTTATCAAAGACAACAAGATAAAGACAGATTTCTGGTGATATCTTATCTTATACTCTTTATGTGCTTAATATGGGTCACAGTCATACTACTGTACATATACATGCTTGCCGTCATTTTTGGAAATTTTTTTTTTATTTACCTTTAATTTAGTTTATTTCCACCAATCACTCACATAGTTGTTCTAATAATACCCGGCCTAGTCGCATAGCTATTATAAATATGCCCTTCTCTGAGTTCTATAAATACTTACATTAGTATCTTTGTCTATTCTCAAAGTTAAGGTGATAGAAATTATGGAGGGAACCGCATTCCGTCAGTTCCGAAATATCTGTGTCTTTTGTGGTTCCAGTCCTGGAAAAGATGAGGAGTATGTTAAAGCAGCACAAAATCTGGGTATGGTGCTGGCTAGGAGAAAAATTCATTTAGTGTATGGTGGAGGTAACTGTGGGTTAATGGGGTGTGTGGCTACAGCTGCACATGCAGGGGGATGCCAAGTTCTAGGTATTATTCCTACAGCTCTAGCTACATCCAGCAACATAGGGAAGACAATTGGGGAAGAATATAGGGTAGTTTCCATGCATGAACGCATGGCTAGAATGATGAGCAATGCTGACGCCTTCATTGCCTTACCAGGTGGTTTTGGTACTCTAGAGGAGATTTTCCAAATAGTCTCTTGGGCACAACTGAATATGCATCACAAACCGATAGGTTTGTTAAATGTTAATCACTTCTTTGATGGTTTGTTATCTTTTCTAGATCAAATTGTGGAACAGAGGTTTATCTCACACTCAGCACGACAAATTCTCATCTCAGCTTCAAATGCTGAGGAGTTGATTGATGTTTTACAAGCCTATGTTCATGTACCTGATCTAACTATTACTCCAATAGAATGGACGGCAGATAACCGCAGGAAGCGTAAATTGGATTTGGATCTTCATCTTTAAATGTAGTAAAACGTAGCTATTATTGTACTACTTTTACTTTCTTAGACTCTACTTGTATACCATATTTACCAACCATACTCCTTTAGAGTTGGTAAAACTATCTTTGAATGTTTCTTATGATCCTCTGAACTTTTGAAATATTCTAGTTATCATTAATAATAAAAAATTGATACAGGGATGACCTAATTACTATTCATTAAATCTATGAATGTAGCTAAAATATTTGTCAATTTAAATGCATCACCACGAACTCATAATGCCCATAATAAGTCCTACATCCTCTTCTCTTATCCTTAATTAATGTTACTCATATCCCAAATCTATTTGTGGAAAAATATTGAACACCTTATAACTGGTCAAACAGGTAATCTATACGAGCTAATGGGTTTCTATTCTACATTGTTACCTTATTCAACTGTCTACAATCTATGCATAGTCATAGTGATCCATCTTTCTTTTTCACAAATAGAACTAGAGCACTCCAAATAAAAGTATTAGGGAATTTAAATCCCTTGTCTAACAAGTCTTGTAAATTTTTTTTTTCCAGTAACTAGAATAATTCTTTTCTGATGTGGAAATACTGCAACCACGGAGCATACTAAGATTTTTCAAATAAAACCGGTACTTTCAAAACTTCTTGAAAATTTTATATGAGTACTAGGGTAAATTCCATGTTAAAATTCCACACTAATATCTCGGTAACTGGATAGTAATTGTAGTCTGTAAACAGCGCACCAGAAAAGTTTCCAGGAAAGAGAGGTGGGTCACTAATGGACACGCTTAAGTACCAAGTCTTTCCTTGCCAGAGCTTTCCTTAGACATGCACTTTTCACAAATCACAATTTATTTTTTAAATTCAATCGATATCATTCTATATAGGGATATAGATACTAGTTGGGTTCTAAGGAGTAAATCAATACCAAATTCTCGAATTGCTGTGGCAAGGTTGTGCAAGATTTTCTTTGCATTGTTTGCCGGATTCCGCCTTGGTGGTGCCATTTCCTACTATGGGAAAAATAAATTTATGCTACTATTGAGGTGATCAAGCCCAATAGTTAGTTTCAAAACAATATTTAACAGCAGTCATAACACCACCTCGGCATATAGATAAGAAACACTAGTAATTTCTTACCTATATGAGTCACTGATCCCCTACACAGCACAACCACAACATACTCAAGACACTATAAGATCGATTCAGATAACCATCCACCCACTGGCCATCTAGGATCGACCTTCTCTGATACCAATTATGTAACAACCTTTTTTTTTCCTTTATTATTATACAATATTGAGTTCACATACATGTCATTAATCAAAACATACGTATAACATATCAAACAGATAGATATTTACATCTTGTTTATTTTGGTTGACCAATTCCGGAGATACAGGTGCGGGTGGTTGCACCTTCACCGAGATCTGAGCCAACTCGACCACAAACATCTTATTTGATTCTAAAATCTTCCCAACATAAAGTAACTCGATCCAATGTGCACTAAAAGCCAGAGCCTTAGAAACAAAAGCTGCATAAATAATTTTCTGAACATGATATGGAAATATAGTGAGAATTCAATCCCAGTAAGTTCAACAATAAATTATCATCAGTAAAGCTCATCACGTCATGTTTAGCTGTATAAACTACAGAAAATATCTTTGGTCACATGAATGCATTATATCTATGCACATAAGAATCATACTGTAATGATATGTATGACAGGATTAACCATTTTCAAAATATCATATGATGGCCATCAACTTATTCTCATTTCAAGCTACCCCGGTCAGGGTGAGTATCCTCTACTCTCCGGTACGGGCTTTTCTCGCTCCGTCCGACATGGCCCACTTTCTCTTTCTTTTCTCATTATCATGATCATAACCGTTGGTAGGGCGTCCCCTACTGGTGCACCACACGGATTGCCATGTGACCGTGCTCATTTCTTTTCTTTTCACAATGTTAGCCAAAAATATGCTTTCAATAACAAGTATGTTCATCAAAATATAACTATTACCATAAATCATTGGTAATCATGCCATGAACATAACCATTTCAAATATCACTTTATAAAATATTTCCATGTCAAAATTTCACACTTAAGATGGTAAGAAGTTCATACAATGGCAATGGCTATGGCTATACAAGTCATTTATTAAGATTCAGCTTCTTTTTTTTAAATACTAATTTTATTTCTTTATTTTCTTAATGCAGGTTTTCATCCTATCTAACCTTCTCTTACTAATCAGAGCATAACTCCCACAATTTAACTCTGATGTAGGTGATCTTGGTCTCCATTTCAAGATAAAATAATTATCTAAAACTATTATGTTGAACATTGTAACGAAAAATGAAGAAACAAAGGTGATATTCCTCCCTCAAAGTACAGGATAGTTCCTCTCGGATAGGTTCTGACCTTTACTAACTAATTAGACCATATCTCCCAAATTGGAACTCCAAATTGAGTGATTCCAATTGGTAAAAATCCATGAGCCATATATCTATAATTTTTATGTTGGCACGCTATTTTAATTCCCTACAGAACATTCCCAGAAATTCAAAAACTAAAGCATTAATAACATACTCTTCCCTGAATAAACATTTTCTGACCTCTGCTTACTAATCGGATCATATCTACCTCATATGAACTCCAAATTGCATAATTCCAGTGGGTATATTTCCATGAGACATAGATATATAACTTTAATGTTAACCATTTATTTTAATTCCATACAGATAATTCCCAGAAATTAAAATACAAAAGCTGTCCTAACATAATCTTCCCTGATGAACCATTTTCTGACCTTGGCTTACTAATCGGACCATATCTACCACATGTGGACTCCAAATTGAATGATTCCAGTGGCTAAAAATCCATGACACACATATATTTAATTCTTATGTTAACCATTTATTTTAATTTCCTACCAATAATTCCCAGAAATTAAATTACCGAAGCTATCCTAACATATTCTTCCCTGATGATTCATTTTCTGACCTTTGATTACTAATCAGACCATATCTACCTCATATGGACTCCAAATGGAATGATTCCAGTGGGTGAAAATCCGTGACACATATATCTTTAATTCTTATGTTAACCATTTATTTTAATTCCTTATAGATTGTTCCCAGAAATTAAAATACCGAAGCTTAAAATTCTGTCAACCATAGCCATATCCATGCAGAACTATCTACACCAACCTAAGTATTCAAACATACATCACATGCAAGATCAATATGCAACATGATATAGCAACATCCATGACCAATCATCAAAGTTCTAAGATCAAAATCTCATATAAATATTATGAGTTTCAAAGGTTTTCTTCAAAAAGAAATATTGTTAAACTTACCTGGAGCACTTAGTCTCCTAGACTTCTCCTTCCTCTTTCTTCCTTTCTTCCTCTCCTTTCCTCACACTACCTTGCTTCTATTTTTGCTCTCCCTCACTTGGACGAAATTCTAATGTTGTAAGGGTGGGTTTTTCTTATATAGACCACCAAATAATTCACCTTTCATGATCATGGGTCTACCTTATCACAATTAGGATACACTTTGTTGAATTTTTGGAAAACAAACAACTTATGTTCTTGTCTTCCTCTTCCTTAGTCAAGATATGCATAGAAAAAGGAGATTTGTATTTTGAAAATTATGATGACATGTTCTTAAGATATGGGGCAAGATCCCTTTGATTTAGGGATTCATTTCCTTTTTCTTTTGTCTTAATCAAGTATGATAGATTTGCCTTTTTAAGTGGCAAATTTCTAGCCCTTGAATTTTCCTTACTTAACTAAAATTATTTGTGTAGGATAATGATGTTTTGTCATAATGCTATGTATTATTACCCACTTGCTAAAGTTATGAATGTAGGATATAGATGTTTTTGTCCTAAAGCCTTGTATTATTATGCCACTTGCCAAAATGATGAATGTAGAATCACACCACTTGTCAAATTTTTGTCTTAATGCCATGTCACTTAATCTTGATTACACTAATATTTCATCACTTTAATTTTATTTTTATTTTTATTTTTCCTCTTGGGTTTGGGCTCATTCTTGCCCATTTTCCTTACTTTGGTTAAAATTCTACCTTTCATAATGGGCTTGGTCACATTTTCATGATTTTTGGGCTACCGGTCCAATTTTTATATCCTAGTCCAAGTCTATGTTTTATTTCTTCCTTGGGCTATCCTATTGGCTTGCTACAAATTCATGTGAAGTAGAAAAACTCTATATGAAGTGTCTATAGGTTAAAGCCCAATTATGGGTGGAGATACTAAACTTAGTAACTTTTGCTCTTAAATTAAGAAAAATTACCCTAATCCGATCTTCTTGAAATTTTAAGACCTTTACTTACTTCACAAAAATTTATCTTTCTTTACCTAAGAATTTCACCTTTCTTTAACATGTTTATTTCTAATATTTCCTCTTAGGTTTTCTTTCTTTACCTATTCCATTAATATTAGAACATTTCTATGCATATATGTAAGGTGAAGAATTTCTAAGGAAAATATCTAAAAATTACGGGATGTTACAATTTCCATGTCATATTCAGAAAATTAGTTATGTAGATTTTTCAATGGCTTTGGCTTTTAGTGCACGTTGGATCAAGTTACTTTATGTTGGGCAGATCCCAGAATCAAATAAAATGTTTGTGGTCGAGTTGGTTAAGATCCCGGTGAAGGTACAATCACACGCACCTATATCTCTTGAATTGGTCAACCAGAATAAATAAGATGTAGATATTTATGTATTTGATTTGTTGTACATATGTTTTAATTAATGACGTGTATGTGAACTCTATATTGTATAATAATAATAAATAAAAAATTTGTTTCAAAGAGGGTACTTATTTTTGACAGTCACCTTATTCAGCTTTTCATAATCTATGCATAGTCTCAAGCTCCCATCTTTTTTCTTAACAAACAATACAGGAAGTCCCTAAGGTGATAAACTCGATCTAATGAATTGCTAGTCTAATAATTCCTCCAACTGTTTCTTAAGTTCTTGTAGTTCCCTCAAGGCCATTCTATAAGGTGCAATAGAGATAGGCCTTATCCCAGGTAGGAGATCAATAGAAAAATATATCTCTCTCTCGGGAGGTAAGCCTGGAATATCTAATGGAAATACTTTAGTAAACTCATTAGCTATTAGAATTTCATTAAGTTTTGGTTTAACTTCTAGGTTTGATAAACACAAGAGAATGTAAACAAGTACTCCACTCTTCAACTCTCAATTGATTTGTTCGGCATTTAGCATCAATAACTACATCTCTTCTTGTGGAGTAGAAGGTAGAAATTCAACGGTCTTGATGCAACAATTTAGCAATACTCGATTTTTAGACATCTAGTCTAACCCTAGAATGACATCAATACCTCTTAAAGGTAGACAAACGAGATCTATAGAAAAAGATTTCTCCTGGATTATGACCTGACAATCTTTACATACAGAAGAAGTTAAGACCCTTTCTCCTGTGGGAGTTACTACAGATAGCTCATAGTGTGTTTCAGAAATAGGATGCTGAAGCTCCCTAATACATTCTTCCAATTTAAATGAATGACTAGAACCAGAGTCAAACAACACCATAAGTGCAAATTCATAGATATAGCATGTACCTTGAATCATTCGGAGGATTGAGCTACCTCTTGGCCACTCAAGGTGAAAACCCTTCCTTTCACTTGAGGCCTCTGTCTCGGCTGCTTCCCCACATTCTGTGAGCAGTTCTTTGCAAAATGACCCTTTTGTCTGCAATTGAAGTAAACATCTGATCCCATATAGCACGACCGATTACTATGCATACGTCCACACATAATACACTTGATTATGGAAAAGTTATGTTGGAAGGGTCAGGGTCTTACAGTCATTGGCCTATTTCCAATATCTTGTCCTTGTCCTCTAACATTTCTGCCAAAGTTTTGCGGCCCGTTCTTCCTTTTCCAGAAATTCCGTCTTTGTTTCTCATCTACCACTGCCCTTAAACTCTTCTCTAAGAGTTTGCATTTATTTATCAAAGGTACAAACTCCTTGATTTCCATAGCTACAACAACACTCCTTATCTCCGAATTTAATCCTGCTTCGAACTTAACAATCATCTATGCTTCATCGAGGTTCAATCGCAGGTAAGAGGATAACTTAGACAATTCCTTAAACCTCGGGTTGTACTAGTCTTCGGTCATGCTGCCCTACCTGAGTTCGAGAAATTTGATCTCTTTCTCAGCCCACATAGTACTTGGGAAGTACATTTTCAAAAAGGTGTCTTTGAACACCTGGCAGGTGATCTGCCTTCCCTGGTGAGCTAAACGTTCTCTAGCTCCACGACACTAGCATTCTTCTTCATTTTTCAGCATATATGTAGTGAAGATAACTTACTGCTCTTCAATACAACCCATTACTTTAAAGATTTTCTCCAGTTTCTTAGTCCAACCTTTAGCTACAATCGGGTCAAAATTCCCTTGAAAAGAAGGTGGTTTAGTCCTTAGGAACTCGGATATGCTGTTATCATTCCCTGTCATCCGATCATTAGCACCATTCTCACCATTCTGGTTATTAGCATTCTAAAGGTTTTATAGAATTTGGTTGGTGGTCATGACTTAGCCTCGAATTGTCGTGGCAAGGTTATGAAGGGTTTCCTCCGCATTGTTTGTCGAATTCCTCCTTGGTGGTGCCATTTTTAACTGTGGCAAAAACAAAGTTATGCTACTATTGAGGTGATCAAGCCCAATAGTTAGTTTCAAAAATATTTAATAGCAGTCATAACACCACCTCAGCATATAGATAGGAAACACTAGTAATTTCTTACTTATATGAAATCACTGATACCCTACGCAGTATAACCACAACATATTCAAGACACTATAAGATCGATTCAGATAACCATTAACCTATTAGCCATCTAGAATTAACTTGCTCTGATACCAATTATGGAACAACTCCATTTTTTTCTTTTTTACATATATACAAATATATGTATTTTTAAAATCCTATGAAGTCATTACCTCTTTACTTCTAACTATTTAACTCATAACAACATTTAATTAAATTAACCAAACATAATTAAGGTTTATGGTATACCATTAATACTTATACAATTCTAAGTTCGCATACACATCATTAATTAATAACATCGGTACACAAATCAAACAAATATATGTCTACATCTTATTCATCCATACTGACCAATTTAGGAGATATGGGTGCGAGTGGTTGCACCTTCACTAGGATCTTAGCCAACACGACCCAATGTATGCTAAAAGCCGGTCAAAGAGAATATCTGCATATCTAATCCTCTGAACATGATATGGAAATATAGTGAGAATTAAATCCTAGTAGTTTCAACAATAAATCATAATTATCATCAATATAGATCATTATGTCATGTTCATCAGTATAAGCTACATCAAATATCTTAGGTCACATGAATGCACTTTATCTATCCACATGAAAATCATATAGTAATGACATGTATGGCATGAATAACTATTTTCAGAATATCATATGATGGCTACCAACTTATTTTCATATTAAGCTACCTTAGTCAAGGTAAGTACTTTCTACTCTCTGGTACGGGCTTTTCTCGCTCCGTCTGACATGGCTCACTTTCTCTTTCATTTCTCATTAACATAATCATAGCCGTGAGTAGGGCATCTCCTACTAGTGCACCACACAGATTTCCATATGATCGTACTTGTCTCTTTTCTTTTCTTTTCACGTTAATAGCTAAAAATATGATTTCAATAATGATAACTCTAATTCATTAAAGTTAATGTATGCTTTCCTCGAGTTTATTACTTTGCATTCTGGTTTATTAGCATTAATGCTCCTTGATTTAGTAGTGTGTTTGTATCTCCTGAATATAAGAGCACCCATCATGCTTATTGTAAAATTTAGTGTGCATTCATGAAAAAGGAGGTGGTAAACCGAGTTATGTTGGGAGATTTTCATCTTATTGGTATTGTGCGCATGATTAGAAACTAATTTTTATGTTATACGGTGCAGGTGGATTGAGCACATGGCTGCTATAGAAGGTGTAACCTCCACTACCCAGCGTGGAAGAAGGAGCACTCAGCTGCCACAGCAGAGATGCAAATATTGTCTCCACTACTTAATGTGGAGGAAAAAAGATACTGGTAGGAGTGTAGGCCAAAATGGAAAAGAAAGTTGAAAAGGAGACACCTCACCGAGACCACAATGCTAGCTTATAAAAGGCTAGGTTGAGAGAAGAGAAACATGTAACAACCTTTTTTATTTATTAGTTATTATACAATATAGAGTTCACATACACGTCATTAATCAAAACGTACGTAAAACAAAATCAAACACATAAATAACTACATCTTATTTATTTTGGTTGACTAATTCTGGATATATAGGTGCGGGTGGTTGCACCTTCATCGGGATCTGAACCAACTCGACCACAAACATATTATTTGATTCTGAGATCTGCCCAAAATAAAGTAACTCGATCCAACGTACACTAAAAGCCAGAGCCATAGAAAAATCTGCATAACTAATTTTTTGAACATTATATGGAAATATAGTGAGAATTAAATCTCAGTAAGTTCAACAATAAATCATCATCAATATAGCTCATCACATCATGTTCAGCTGTATAAACTACAGTAAATATCTTTGGTCACATGAATACACTATATCTATACACATGAGAATCGTACAGTAATGACATGTATGACAGGATTAATTATTTTCTAAATATCATATGATGACTATCAATTTATTCTCATATCAAGCTACCCCGGTCAGGGTGAGTATTATCTACTCTCTGGTACGGGCTTTTCTCGCTCCGTCCGACATGGCCCACTTTCTATTTCTTTTCTCATTAACATGATCATAACCATTGGTAGGGCATCCCCTACTGGTGCACCACACGGATTGTCATGTGACCGTGCTCATTTCTTTTCTTTTCACAATGATAGCCAAAAATATGCTTTCAATAACAAGTATGTTCAACAAAATATAACTATTACGAAAAATCATTGGTAATCATGCCATGAACATAACAATTTCAAATATCAATTTATAAAATATTTCCATGTCAAGATTTCACACTTCAGATGGTAAGAAGTTCATGCAATGGCAATGGCAATGTCATATACTAGTCATTTATTATTTTCATTTATAAGATTATTCTTCTTTTTTAAATATTAATTTTATTTCTTTATATTCTTGATGTAGGTTTTCATCCTATCTAACCTTCTCTAACTAATCAGAGCATAACTCCCTCAGTTTAACTCCGATTTAGGTGATCTTCATATCAATTTAAAGACAAAACAATTATCTAAAATCCTTATGTTGAACAGTTGAACAAAATATTAAGAAATGATGGTGATATTACTCCCTCAAATAACATGTTATTTCTTCTTGGGTAGGTTATGACCTCTACGAACTAATCTATTCATATCTCCCTTATAATAATTCCAAATTAAGTGATTCTAGTGGATAAACATCCGTGAGACATATAGCTATAATTCTTATGTTACCCATTTATTTTAATTCCCTACAGAATGTTCCCAAAAATTAAAACATAGAAGCTATCATAACATATTCTTTCCTGATTAACAATTTTCTGACCATTGCTTACTAATCAGACCATATCTACTTCATATAGACTCCCAATTACGAGATTCTAGTGCTATCAATCCGTGAGACATATAGCTATAATTCTTATGTTAACCATTTATTTTAATTCCCTACATAATGTTCCAAGAAATTAAAACACAGAAGCTATCCTAACATATTCTTCCCTGATTAACATTTTTCTGACCATTGCTTACTAATCAGAACATATCTACCTCATATAGACTCCAAATTATGTGATTCTAGTGCTAAAAATCCGTGACACATATAGATATAATTCTTATGTTAACCATTGATTTTAATTCCCTACAGAATGTTCCCAGAAATTAAAACACAGAAGTTATCCTAACATATTCTTCCCTGATTAACCATTTTCTGACCTTTGCTTACTAATCGGACCATATCTACCTCATATAGACTCCAAATTGAGTGATTCTAGTGGATAAAAATCCATGAGACATGAATCTACATTTTTCATGTCAACTATTTGTTTTAATTCCTTATCAATTCTTCTTAGAAATTTAAAAACAGAAGCATAAAAGTTTTCCACCTATAGCCATACCTATGCAGAGCCATACCTATGCAGAACTATCTACACCAACCTAAGTATTCAAACATACATAATATGTAACATGATATAGCAACATCCATGACCAATCATTAAAGTTTTAAACTCAAAATCTAATATAAATATTACAAGTTTCAAAATTTTTCTTCAAAAAGAAATATTGTTAAACTTACCTTAAGTACTTAGTCCTCTAGACTTCTCCTTCCTCTTTCTTCCTTTCTTCCTCTCCTTTCCTCACTCTACCTTGCTTCTATTTTTCCTTTCCCTCACTTGGACGAAAAATCTAATGTTATAGGGGAGTGTTTTTCTTAAATAGACCACCAAATAATTCATCTTTCAAGATCGTGGGTCTACCTTATCACAATTAAGATACACTTGGTTGAATTTTTGGAAAACAAACAACTTATGTTCTTGTCTTCCTCTTCCTTAGTCAAGATATGCATAGCAAAAGGAGATTTGTATTTTGAAAATTATGATAATATGTTTCTAAGATAAGGGACAAGGTCCCTTTGATTTAGAGATTCATTTCTTTTTCTTTTGTCTTAATCAATTATGATAGGTTTGCCTTTTTAGGTGGCAAATTTCCAACCCTTGAATCTTCCTTGCTTAACTAAAATTATTTGTGCAGGATAATAATGTTTTGTCATAATGCTATGTATTATTACCCACTTGCTTAAATTATGAGTGTAGGATATAGATGTTTTGTCCTAATGCCATGTATTATCATACTACTTGCTAAAATTATGAATGTAAGATGTCATACCACTTGCTAAATTTTTGTCTTAATGCCATGTCACCTAATCTTGATTACACCATTATTTCATCACTTTATTTTATTTTATTTTTTATTTTTCCTCTTGGGTTTGGGCTCATTCTTGCCCATTTTCTTTACTTTGGACAAAATTCTACTTTTCATAATGGGCTTAGTCACATTTTCATGATTTTTGGGCTACCGGTCCAATTTCTATATCCTACTCCAAGTCTATGTTTTATTTCTTCCTTGGGCTATCCTATTGGCTTGCTAAAAATTTATGTGAAGTAGAAAAACTCTATATGAAGTGTCCATAGTTGAAAGCCAAATTTATGGGTGGAGATACTAAACTTAGTAACTTTAACTCTTAAATTAGGAAAAATTACCCTAATTCAATCTTTTTGAAATTTTAATACCTCTATTTACTTCACAAAAATTTATCTTCCTTACCCAAGAATTTCACCTTTCTTTAGTATATTTATTTCTAATTTTTCCTCTTAGGTTTTCTCTCTTTACCTATTTCATTAATGTTAGAACATTTCTATGCATACACGTAAGGTGAAGAATTTTTAAGGATTATATTTCCTTAGATATCTAAAAATTGTCTAATAAATTTTATTTTCTTACGGGATGTTACATTCTTCCCCCCTTAAGAAATTCAGTCCCCAAATTTCAAGCCATCCTACCACATGTAGGGAATGAATTTAAAGCACAATTCAAAGTTACCAACTTTATTACCCAAATAATTAGGGATATCTTTTCTGTATATCATCTTTACTTTTTAATATATCTATTCACTTGAGTGATTTTGCCATATAACTTAACCATAAGGATATCTTTCATCCATAAATTCTTCACTTTATATCCTCTAGCTCGCATGGATATATCTATGGATTGATATTAGAAAACACACACATAAAGGAACACATTCACCTTCATATTGGGTAACTATCTTTTCTTATTCCAAACTTCTATCAAGTCATTTTTTTGGTTTCCATATATCAACATCATCCCATGAATATCATCATCTCAATCTATCATCTATTTTTATCTTAAAATCCTTTAATCAATATGTTAAACATACGTAGCAATAAATCCATCAAACCTTTTATAACATTTATGTACCATTAACATATGTCTAATAATTCCAACTTACCTCATCACATTAATTCTATACCATCTTATTAACACCATTAAACTCATTGTCAAAATTTTCAATTATTTCTT
The DNA here is from genome assembly GCA_037074535.1 of Gleditsia sinensis. NCBI lineage: Eukaryota > Viridiplantae > Streptophyta > Magnoliopsida > Fabales > Fabaceae > Gleditsia > Gleditsia sinensis. The sequence continues at coordinate 44,914,946 of CM073463.1, forward strand.
CTATCATATCCAAAAGCACCTCATTCTAGCTTATGTCAATCCCATTTAATTCACCCAATCATTTCAAGAAGATTTTTCCTAACAATTACTCATACATGAATTCTCAATTCCAACATAATTCACATCCTAGATACTAGACTCAATTTAGCATGATATAAACCTTTAACACAAATATCTTGATCACTTACATTATTTTTGGACATGGTTCTCAGAATATTCTCCATATTTCCAAATGAAGTGTTCAAAGATTAATTTAAATCCTACTTCCCATATTTTATTCCTCAAGAACTTCAACACCACTAATTCTCGTGATTGCATTCGTCAAAACACCATAATAGTTGAGTTTCAAATATAATAATAATAAATAAATAAATAAATTAACTTTTCTTGTAATATGGGAAAATAATCTTGCATTTAATGCCAAATATTAATGTAGGACAATGTAGTAAAACAAACGAAAAGCATAATAAAGAACGGTGCTAAAATAGAAAGTCAAAATTTTGGACAAAACATTAGAGAGAGTTAAAATCGGTGGCTGTAATTTTTAAAAATCTGAAAACAAAAATTTAACTGTTATATCGACAAAAATCGGTGGCCACAAGGTTTGAATATATGTGCCAAAATCTACTTTAAATCTGTTAGTATTCAGTAGAAAGATATCACATGGAAAAAGAAACATTTCTGAGCTTATAAAAGTCTGTGAAAATCAAAGAATACGTAGTTTACTGGTAGGATGCAGTTGATTGCTTCAAAATAGATGTAATCAATCAATTGTAAAATATCCAGTCCAAATTAAAATTTCTCAAAATAGCTAGTTGACTTAATAATAACAATAGTCGACTGGCAAAAATATTAGGAAAACAAAATAAATCATTTGATTGTCCTTCTTCAACAACTAACTTGTTTACATGTTCACTTTCTTTTGTTTTTCAATTACGCCTATCACTTATAACTTCTCTACAAGAATCAACATATCAAGGTTTCATCAAGACAACAAAGACAAATTTCTGATGATATCTTGACCTTATTCTTTTTATATGCCTAATATGAACGACTATCACAACTGCTATACATATACATGCTTGCCGTCATTTTATAAAATTTCACCTTCAATTTAGCTGATATCCACCAATCATTCACATAACTATTTTAATTATTCCCAGCTTATTCGCATAGCTATCATAAATATGTTATTCTTTGAGTTCTATAAATGCACATGTTAATATCTTTACTTTCATACTCCAAGTTAAGGTGTGTGCAGCTATGGAGGGAATCAAATTTCATCAATTTCGAAATATTTGTGTCTTTTGTGGTTCTTGTCTTGGAAAGGATAGAGAGTACGTGAAAACTACACAAAACCTGGGTATGGTACTTGCCAGAAGAAAAATTCATTTAGTCTATGGTGGAGGTAACCGTGGGTTAATGGGGTGTGTGTCTACAGCTGCCCATGTAGGAGGATGCCAAGTTCTAGGTATTATTCCTACAGCTCTAGCTGCATCTAACATCATAGGAAAAACAATTGGGGAAGAATTTAGTGTAGCTTCCATGCATGAACGCATGGCTAGAATGATGAGCAATGCTGATGCCTTTATTGCCTTACCAGGTGGTTTTGGTACTTTAGAAGAAATTCTCGAAATAATTTCTTGGGCACAACTGAATATGCATCACAAACCGATAGGTTTGTTAAATGTTAATCACTTCTTTGATGGTTTGTTGTCTTTTCTTGATCATGTTGTAGAACAAAGGTTCATCTCACACTTAGCACAACGAATTCTCATCTCAGCTTCAAATGCTGAGGAGTTGATTGATGCTTTACAAGCATATGTTCATGTACCTGATCCAACTATGGCTCAAATAGAATGGACGACAAATAACCGCAAGAAGCGCAAATTGGATTTGGATCTTCATCTTTAGATGTAGTAAAACGTAGCCATTGTTGTACTACTTTTACTTTCTTAGAGTCTACTTGGATACCATCTTTACCAACCATACTTCCTTAGAGTTGGTAAAACTATCTTTGAATTATCCTCTAAACAATTGAAATGTTCTAGTATATCATCAATAAAAACAAATTGATCCAGGGATGACCTAATTACTATTCATCAAATCTATGAATGCAGCTAGGACATTTGTCAAATTAAATGACATCACCAAGAACTCATAAGGCCCATAATGAGTCCTAAAAGCAAATTTTCGTACATTCTCTTCTCTTATTCTTAATTAATGTTACTCATATCCCAAATCAATTTTTGGAAAAAAAATAATAGAACACCTTGTAACTGGTTAAACAAGTAATCTATATGAGGTAATGGATTTTTATTCTACACTGTCACCTTATTCAACTGTCTATAATCTATGTATAGTCATAGTGATCCATCTTTTTTTTGTCAAAGATAGAACTTGAGTTCTCCAAATAAAAGTACTAAGGCATTTAAATCCCTTGTCTAACAAGTCTTGTAACTATTTTTTTTTAATTCAATTGATATCATTCTATATAGGGATATAGATACTAGTTGGGTTCTAAGGAGTAAATCAATATCAAATTCTCAAATTGTCGTGGCAAGGTTGTGCAGGGTTTCGTCCGTATTGTTTACCGGAATCCTCCTTGGTGGTGCCATTTCCTATTATGGAAAAATTAAAGTTATGTTGCTATTGAGGTGATCAAGCCCAATAGTTAGTTTCAAAAAATATTTAACAGCAGTCATAACACCACCTCGGCATATAGATAGGAAACACTAGTAATTTCTTACCTATATGAAATCACTGATCCCCTACACAGCACTACCACAACATACTCAAGATACTATAAGATCGATTCAGATAACCAACCAACCACTGGCCATCTAGGATTGACCTGCTCTGATACCAATTATGTAACAACCTTTTTTATTTTTTATTTTTTATTTATTATACAATATAGAGTTCACATACACGTCATTAATCAAAACGTACGTACAACAAAATCAAACACATAAATAACTACATCTTATTTATTATGGTTGACCAATTCCGGAGATATAGGTGCGAGTGGTTGCACCTTCACCGGGATCTGAAATAACTCGACCACAAACATATTATTTGATTTTGAGATCTGCCCAACATAAAGTAACTTGATCCAACGTACACTAAAAGCTAGAGCCATAGAAAAATATGCATAACTAATTTTCTGAACATTATATAGAAATATAGTGAGAATTAAATCCCAGTAAGTTCAACAATAAATCATCATCAATATAGCTCATCACGTCATGTTCAGCTGTATAAACTACAGTAAATATCTTTGGTCACATGAATGCACTATATCTATACACATGAGAATCCTACAATAATGACATGTATGACAGGATTAATTATTTTCTAAATATCATATGATGACTATCAATTTATCCTCATATCAAGCTACCCCGGCCAAGGTGAGTATTATCTACTCTCCGGTACGGGCTTTTCTCGCTCCGTCCGACATGGCCCACTTTCTATTTCTTTTCTCATTAACATGATCATAACCATTGGTAGGGCGTCCCCTACTGGTGCACCACACGGATTGCCATATGACCGTGCTCATTTCTTTTCTTTTCACAATGATAGCCAAAAATATGCTTTCAATAACAAGTAGGTTCAACAAAATATAACTATTACGAAAAATCATTGGTAATCATGCCATGAACATAACCATTTCAAATATCACTTTATAAAATATTTCCATGTCAAAATTTCACACTTAAGATGGTAAGAAGTTCATGAAATGGCAATGGCAATATCATATACTAGTCATTTATTATTTTCATTTATAAGATTCTTCTTCTTTTTTAAATATTAATTTTATTTCTTTATTTTCTTGATGCAGGTTTTCATCCTATCTAACCTTCTCTTACTAATTAGAGCTTAACTCCCTCAATTTAACTCTGATTTAGGTGATATTGATATCAATTTAAAGACAACAAAATTATCTATAACACTTATGTTGAACAGTTGAACGAAATATTAAGAAATCATAGTGATATTACTCCCTCAAAGAACATGTTATTTCTTCTCGGGTAGGTTCTAACCTCTATCTACTAATATGTTCATATCTCCCTCATAATAATTCCAAATTAAGTGATTCCTGTAGCTAACAATCCGTGACACATATAGCTATAAATCTTATGTTAACCATTTATTTTAATTCCCTACAAAATGTTCTCAATAATTAAAACACAGAAGTTATCCTAACATATTCTTCCCTGATTAATAATTTTCTGACCATTGCTCACTAATCAGACCATATCTACCTTATATGGACCTCAAATTGCATGATTCCAGTGGCTAAAAATCTGTGACACATATCGTATAATTCTTACGTTAACCATTTATTTTAATTCCCTACATAATGTTCCCAGAAATTAAAACACAGAAGCTATCCTAACATATTCTTCCTTGGTTAACCATTTTCTGACCATTGCTTACTAATCAAAACATATCTACCTCATATAGACTCCAAATTGCAGGATTCTAATGGCTAAAAATCCATGACAATAATTCTTATGTTAAACATTTATTTTAATTCCCTACAAAATGTTCCCATAAATTAAAACACAGAAGTTATCCTAGCATTTTCTTCCCTGATTAACCATTTTTTGACCTTTGCTTACTAATCGGACCATATATACCTCATATAGACTCCAAATTGAGTGATTCCAGTTGGTAAAAATCCGTGAGACATACATCTACACTTTTCATGTTAACCATTTGTTTTAATTCCTTATAAATTCTTCCCAAAATTTAAAAAATATAAGCCTAAAAGTTTGCCACACATAGCCATACCTATGCAGAACTATCTACACCAACCTAAGTATTCAAACATACATAATATGTAATGTGATATAGCAACATCCATGACCAATCATTAAAGTTCTAAGCTTAAAATCTAATATAAATATTACAAGTTTCAAAACTTTTCTTCAAAAAGAAATATTGTTAAACTTACCTTAAGTACTTAGTCTTCTAAACTTCTTCCTCTTTCTTCCTTTCTTCCTCTCCTTTCCTCAGTCTACCTTGCTTCTATTTTTCCTTTCCCTCACTTGGACAAAAATTCTAATGTTATATAGGTGTGTTTTTCTTAAATAGACCACCAAATAATTCATCTTTCATGATCATGGGTCTACCTTATCACAATTAGGATACACTTGGTTGAATTTTTGGAAAACAAACAACTTATGTTCTTGTCTTCCTCTTCCTTAGCCAAGATATGCATAGCAAAAGGAGATTTGTATCTTGAAAATTATGATAATATGTTTCTAAGATAAGGGACAAGGTCCCTTTGATTTTGAGATTCATTTCTTTTTCTGTTGTCTTAATCAATTGTGATAGGTTTTCCTTTTTAGGTGGCAAATTTCTAACCCTTGAATCTTCCTTGCTTAACTAAACTTATTTGTGTAGGATAATGATGTTTTGTCATAATGCTATGTATTATTACCCACTTGCTAAAATTATGAGTGTAGGATATAGATGTTTTGTCATAATTCCATGTATTATCATACTGTTACGTGTGTTTTACTAAATACCGCAAGTGCACGGCGTAGCTATAGCTAGTCCGACAAGTACGGGTCGTGTCCCACAGAGAACAATGCCAATTACCCGAATCTCACAAAATGTGCTATCTAAATAGATATAATTTGATGGGCAAATATCGCAGTTAAACAAGTTGATTGAAAGCATATACCAGTTTCTAAAATAAAGCATCGACCTTAGAAGTAAGATGATTGAAAGCATCTACTTCGTACATACCTGCCGGCTTTCTGGTCTGCCTCTCACTAGACCAGGAGTAGTGGTTCTAAGCTATGTCTTCAATCAACTCATAGGCTTCATCAACCGTTTTGTTCGTTAGTGCTCCTCCAGCTACAGCATCCACAGACATCCGGGTGTTGTAAACTAGTCCATTGTAAAATGTATGGACTATTAACCATTTTTCCAGTCCATGATGTGGGCATACCCTGAGGAGCTCCTTGAATATCTCCCAAGCCTCATATAAGGATTCTCCATCCTTCCGAGCAAATGTAGTAATCTGGTTCCTCAGATGGGCTGTCTTGCTTGACGGGAAATACTTGGCCACGAAAGCATGAGAAAGCTGCTGCCAAGTGGTAATGGACCCCGATGGGAGAGAGTGCAGCCAAGATCGTGCCTTATCCCTCAATGAGAAAGGGAACAACCTCAACATGATTGCATCTGATGAGACACCATTCAGCTTCAGGGTGTCATAGTACTCCAAGAATATAGAGAGATAGAGGTTAGGGTCTTCAGTAGGCGACCCTCCAAACTGGTTCTGCTGAACCATCTGCAAGAGAGATGGCTTTAGCTCAAAGTTATTACCTTCTACCACTGGCCTGACTATGCTGGGGTTCAGGCCATGTGTGTTTAGGGTAGTGAAGTCCTTCAGCGATCAGTTATCTCTTTCCCCCATTGTAGCAGCTAAATTCTCTTCCTGTTGTCTTCTTCTTAACCTTCGCAGAGTGCGTTCAATTTCAGGGTCAAATTCAGCAACGCTATCACGCGCTCTTCGCATAAAAGAGAAACACACTGATGAAGGAAGAAAAGAAGCAAAATCAGCAAAAGAAAATTGTGCAGAAAAATTAAAAAGAAAAATAAACAGAAATTGATCTAGTCTAGCTATTTTGTAAAATATCTAATATTGGCTTTGTTCCCTGGCAACGGCGCCAAAAACTTGTTAACCGTGTTTTACTAAATACTGCAAGTGCACGGCGTAGCTGTAGCTAGTCCGGCAAGTACAGGTCGTGTTCCATAGAGAACAATGCCAATTACCAGAATCTCACAAAAAGTGCTATCTAAATCGATATAATTCGATGGGCATATATCGCAATTAAAGAAGTTGAAGTAACCAATTAAGCTAAGCCTAGGGTTAGGGTTCACCACGCTTGTGATACTTAACAACTGACATTTACCCCTAATTGCAATTGTCTAGATTATTGGGGATGGTTTAGCCTAAGTTCATTAGCAATCTCTTTCAAGCATTACCAATTGTACTTAAGTTAATCAAATTACCTACTTTCGTGGTTCTTAGTTTAACCTAGGTCCATTAAGCTTCATGCCAACCATAGAATGCAACAAATCAGTTTTCCCGTTCCCATTAATTGATTCAAGCCTAGAGTATCTTAAACTACTTTCATGATTAAGACAACCTTAATTAACTATTGGATTCTGGTTTTAATCTTCACCTTTCAGTTCATCGATTAAATACCTAATATGTGATAGATTGGTGATCAGGCATTCTATCAACTAATTCATGCATACAATAGTCAATCCAAATCAATCTAGTCCCAATTACAATTAGGGTTTCATAATTCAGGTCATAAGCATAGTATCATTGTATCACAATTGGGTTTACCAAAACCCTAGATAGAATTTACTCACACATAATAAAAATGGAAATCAAGTTCATATTCATTGAGTAATTCATAGTAGTTCAATACAATAGAGAAGGAATAAGAAGAAGTAGAAAGATAGAAGTAGAAGTAGAAGGATAGAACCTGGTGTGTAGATGAATGCTGATAAATTACAACTTTAAAGCAGTAAAATCTACTTTAGAACATCAAAATCCTCAAAGAACTATGTAAAAACCTAATCTAAATATGTTTCCTAAGGCTAGAAAGTGTTTCTCCAATGTCTCCTACGGTTCCCCCCTGCTCAGCTGTGCACCTCTAAGCATATATCCTTTTCTGGCGCCCAAAAACCCTAAATTTAACATTCTGTACGGGCCCGAAGCACGACCGTGCTTCGGGCTAGAATTTGGGGAAGTGCTGCATCATCTGCCCGGAACACAGCCTGGCCATGTTGCGGGCCACCAAGCATGGCCAGGCCGTGCTGCATGCTGTGGTGCTCCTTTCTTCATGATTTTTGATGTGCAGCCCTCCTTGCTTCCTCCTCAGCATATCCCAGGTCTTTTAGGGTCTTTCCATGACTGCTTTTCCTTGCTTCTTGGCTTCTTTTGCTCTCCTGCAATCACAAAATGAACCACAGCAGTACCCAGAACAAAATATAGCCAAGAGTATAGAAATATCCACAAGTTACTATGAATTAGGGGACAAAATATGACCAATAAGCACTCAAAATTCCCCTTTATCAACTCCCCCATGCTTAAACTTTTGCTTGTCCTCAAGTAAATGACATGCCATAACAGAAGAAAAGGGGAGATGGATGCAATCAGATTCCACAAGATGGAAAAATACAATATAGATAACTTTTCACTCAATCCATGTGCACACAATAGATATATGAATAGACAGTAATCAAATAGTCTCTATTCTTCTAAGACCAAACCAGAAATTCTTCTACTATATACCTTTTTCTATTGTGACCTGTGGTTGTATGCATCAAACTGATTTTCAAACACTCAAGTAGGCTACCTCATCCTTTAGATCTCCCTATGTTGCCTTACCCTTATTTCTATTTTTCTTAATTTCTTTTATTTCACATCTTCTCTTTTCTTATTTTCTTTTCTCTTTCTTTCTTTCTTTTTTTTATAACAGAAATATGTTGTGAGTGCATTTTATGCTCCAACTCACTAGGGTAACATCATCTAGGTACTCATACTAAGGTCTTTTTGGTGCCTTGAAGGAGGTACTCAGAGTGAAAACTTTTTTGGTCACATACCCTTATTTTTCACCTCTCCCTACTTTCACACTCTTGTAGTGTGAAATATCAGCCTAAGCATACAATTTACAGCACAATAGAGAGGTATTTTTCGAAAAATTAGAGGTTTAATGCTAGAAAAGAGAGACTAAAGTAATAGCTACCTATTTCGTATCCTATTGTGCATCACATGTTCATGAGCTAAAATCAGCATATACTACACTAGTTTATCTTAGGAATAGTAACTATGTGATACTACAATATATACAATACATACATGCAAAGAGAATCTAAATCAGCAACCAAACATGACCAGTGCAGATCATAAAGTTAGGCAAAATCAAGTACACTCCCCCATGCTTAAATCATACAATGTCCTCAGTGTCATATGTATTAGAGAAAATAGGCAAAGGGGAGAAGGAACTTATGGAGTCACTGGTCGTCTAGTGGTGGTGGAGGTGGGTTCTAGCCTAGGTGCCAGGTGTACCATGCCTGTATCATACCCTGCATGCTTTGGATTAAGTCTTGCATGGCATGTAGGGTGGCTCTATGTGAAAGTTGCTCAGCCTCAATGCGGCTGAGCCTAGAGGAGATGGAATTCATATCCTTCGAGGGAGCAGATGATGGACCTGCAGTGTCAGTATATGGGGAGTGGGGTGGGGGTGGAAGAGCCATGTATGGCTCAACGGGAAAGTCAACCCCTTCATGGGGAATCTCCTCATCATCACCATCCTCTTCTAAAAGGTAGATCCAATTAGCCCTATTTTTGACTAATGTCCTAGAGGGGTTAGGGAGGCTGAATAATTTTTGTCCTTGGAGATACAACCAGTATTCAGTATTTTACTTAACAACAAGTTTCATATGCAAACAGGATTCTAAGTCATTCCTGTTGCTAACCCCTACTGGTTGCATGCTGGAGATTGGCCTCAAATCCTAGCCCTCTAGCAATGGCAGTAATCAGGCATCCGATGACTACTTTTCCATTCATGGCCCCACCTACCCGGGTCATCTGATGAGCCATGAAGGCTTCGGTATCCACTTTGGTACCGTTTACCATAGCATATATAAAATATAGCTCTCTGAGATTTACAACCCCATCACTCTCTGCCCGACCGAGAACAGTATGGGCCATAAGACGCTGTAAATATCAGAAGGTAGGGTTGCAAATAAAAGATGCTTTGGAAGTTGATGCACTGTATTGTCCCTCAATTGCAATGGAGTTATAAAAAATGTTAGCAAAGAAATCTGAGGGTACTAATCTAGTTCCCTTTGGAGTTGGCCAAACAGTGCATTAAATTCTGCTAAATTCAAGTTAAAGCTACAGTTAAATAGTCTAAAGTTGACCTGGCCCTTATGGGCATTTGGACCCCTAAATAGTACTATATGAATAGAACTGAGAAACTCTAATGTGGGTCTAGGGTAGGCAGGGTATCGATGGGTGAGAAAGGTGTTCCACCCAATCCGGTCAACTAGGTATTGGACATCGGGTAAAAGGCCTAAGCGTTCTAGGCATTCCTTATCTAGATACCGGGTACTCAACATTCCCTGTCTAACAAGAGTATTGTATCGGGTCCGTTGACTATCGTCAACGAACACAAATACCATATTTGTTAATCTGATGAGGAAGCTGGGGCCGTGGTTGATTACGTCCTCTACGTGTTTGAGGGGACTGGGAGGAGGATGGCCCTGTTCGGACTCTTTTGGGACCCATTGATAATAAAATTGCAATGAATAACCGAGGGTACCAAAGTAGCAAGATCGGAAATACTAACCAAATAAACAGAAAAATAAATCAACTAGCAATTTTAATGTGCTCAAGACAATTATGGCCAGTAGTGCAATGTAAAATAGGGCAATTTGAGACACAAAAGAGATATGTAGCCTGAATAGAATAATGTAGCCAACAATTCAATAAGGTGCAGAACTGAAGAGAATTGAATAATGCAGATGAGGCATAAATGCTGTAAGTTCAATTCACTAGCCCAATTTAGTGCATGAAGAAATGCAGCCAATAAGGAATTGCAGAGCATTCATCAGTCCTGAATACAATCATTAAGTCAATAGCAGTCCTAATCAGTGTCATAAACAAGGGCTAATAACAGTCAATATACCAGAAGCATCCTTAGTCAGAAGCATAAACAAGGTTAACAATTTGCATGGAAGTGAGAAGCATGTAACCAGCAACAGGGGAACTTCATAAGCAGATCCAAGAATCAGTAGAGCAACTAGGAGTGCATATTATTTCAGAGAAACAAAAATAAAACAATGAAGGAAGATATATATACCTATTATAGCGCAGCCACACTTGTGCAGAACAAGGGATGAGTGGAAGGTGATTGATGACCGAAGATGGGGATTTGGTGGAACCAAGTTGTTTGGCGATGGGTAAATTGGAGGAGTAGGGAAAAAGGAGATGGAGGAAGGTGCAATGAGGGAGAAGACACAAAACAGGGGAAAGGGGATGCGATGAAGGTGAAATTGGGGGTAAAGGTGGGTTAGGGCACGGTTTGGGATGGAGGAAGGGAGAAGAAGAAAAACAAAGTAGGAAAGGGAAGGGGTACACGGGTGAAGGGAAAGAAGGAAAGGGGAAGAATAGGAGGAATGTTGCTTGGGTGTGGGAGATGGTGCTTGGGTTTGGCCGAAGAAGGTGAAGGGAGATGGAGGAGGGGAGCACGAGCTAGGTGGGGGGGGGAAAGGCATGGGTGAAAAAGGGGGAGATTTGGGGGTTTTAAGCCCTCATGCCCAAAGGACGACCAAGGCGTGCTTCAGGCGGGTTTCGCTGTAGCCCCCCCTTTTTTTTAAAGCACCGGGCATGGCCGTGTCCTATGACATGGCCAGCCCGTGCTTCTTACGGGTTTGTACACCCCAAAATTTTTTTTTATTTTTTTATTTTTTTATTTTTTTTATACTCTCTTTGAACTCTTTTGCTTCTAAACCCTTTTTGTGTTGCTTTGGAAACATGGAAAATGACCTAAATACACTTAATATACTTCAACTTGAGTAATTAACTTAATTGAAGATGAAAATCAAAACTTAAAGTTAGAAATCAAACAAAAGGAAATTTTTAGAAATCAAAATGTGGGTTGCCTCCCACAAAGCGCTTGTTTAAAGTCATTAGATCGACTCCTTTGCTTCTTAATGGATTGAGGGGGGCTCTAAGAGAGCTTGGGTGGCTCCCTTTTCAACTGGCTGTCCCGTCACGAAATGCTTGAGGCATTGCCCGTTGACCTTGAAGGATCCGGTGGATTCACTCCACACCTCCACTACTCTATAAGGAAAGACTCAAGTCACTTAGAATTGACCGGACCATCGAGAACGAAGTTTCCCGGGAAAGAGTCTCAGCCTTGTTTTAAACAGCAAGACCCAATCTCCTACTTGAAATTGGCGCCTAAGGATGTGCTTATCATGCCATCTTTTTGTTCTTTCCTTGTATAACTTGGCATTGTCATAAGCATCAAGCATCAAGCCTCAGCTCATCTAGCTCATTTAGTTGTAGGCATCTCCTCTTTCCAACAGCTGACAGGTCAAAATTGATTGTTTTGACCACCCAATACGCCTTATGCTCAAGCTCTACCGGCAAATGATAGGGTTTCCCATATATTAACCGAAAGGGTGTGGTCCCTATCGGTGTTTTATAGGCATTCCTGTAGGCCCATAATGCATTATCGAGTTTGAGAGACCAATCTTTTCTAGCCTTCGAAACGGTCTTCTCCAATATTTTCTTGATCTCCCTATTTAATATCTCTACTTGCCCACTAGTTTGAGGATGGTAGGCCAGAGCCATTCTATGGGTGACTCCATATTTCTTCAAAAGATTTTGGAATTGTTGCTCAGTGAAGTGAGAACCTCCATCACTTATCACTGCTCGGGGCACTCCAAATCTCAGGAAAATTATCCTCTTAAAGAGCTTGGTAACCATTCTAGCATCATTGGTGGGGGATGCTACTGCTTCAACCCACTTAGAAACGTAGTCCACAGCCACCAAAATGTACTTGTTCCCACATGAAGAGGGAAAGGGACCCATAAAGTCAATGCCCCAAACGTGAAATATCTTAACTTCTAAAATGTTGTTCAGGGGCATCTCTTTCCTTCTGGATATGTTGCCAACTCTTTGGCACCGGTCACATGCCTTTACAAAAGTGTGCACATCTTTGAAAAGGGCGGGCCAATAGAAACCAGCTTGAAAAATTTTAGCTGTAGTCTTAGAAATACTGGTGTGGCCTCCACAAGGTGAACTATGGCAATGGTATATAACACTGTAAACTTCTTCCTCTGGAATACACCTTCGGAATATGCCATCTGCACACCACTTGTACAAGCATGGATCATCCTAATAGTAAGACTTAATGTCAGAGAAGAATTTCTTTCTCTGATGATAGCTCAACCCCTCAGGGAGTATTCTGCATGCAAGAAAGTTCACGAAGTCTGTATACCAAGGAGCATCAGCATAAGTGACCATCAGGAGTTGGTCATCGAGAAAGGAATCGTCAATAGGAAAATCATATTTGTCATCTCTCATAAGATCTTGCCTAAGTCTTGAAAGGTGGTCTGCAACCACATTCTCTGTCCCTTTCTTATCTCTTATTACAAGATCAAATTCTTGTAGTAAGAGGATCCATCTAATCAGTCTTGGTTTGGCATCCTTCTTACTTAATAGGTATCTGATGGCAGCATGATCTATGAACACTACGACTTCTGATCCCAACAGATATTGTCTGAATTTATCAATCGCGAACACTACTGCCAAGAGCTCCTTTTCAGTGGTAGAATAGTTGACTTGAGCTTCATCTAGTGTCTTACTAGCATAGTAGATGACATAAGGCTTTTTGCCTCTCCGTTGCCCAAGTACAGCTCCCACGGCATAGTCACTTACGTCGCACATAATTTCGAAGGGAATGCTCCAATCAGGAGGTTGGATGATGGGTACAGATATAAGCGCCTCCTTCAACCTGCAAAAAGAATGCAAGCAGTCATTATCAAATACAAATGGGACATCTTTAACAAGTAAATTAGTTAAGGGTTTAGAGATTTTTGAGAAGTCTTGGATGAATCTCCTGTAAAAGCCCGCATGCCCAAGAAAACTCCTCACTTCCTTAACGTTTAATGGTGGTGACATAGTCTGAATCGCCTCTATCTTTGCCTTATCCACCTCTATCCCCCTTTTGGACACCAAGTGTCCCAAAACTATTCCTTCTCTCACCATAAAGTGGCATTTCTCCTAATTCAGTACCAAGTTGACTTCCTCACATCTCTTAAGTACCTGTGTCAAAATTTTCAAACAGTCATCAAATAAGGTACCATAGACAAAAAAGTCATCCATAAACACTTCCATTATTTCCTCAATAAAATCAGAGAAAATAACTATCATACATCTCTAGAAAGTAGCTGGTGCGTTACACAATCTGAATGGCATCCTTCTATATGCAAAGGTGCCATAGGGACATGTGAACATGGTCTTCTCTTAGTCGTCTGGATGGATAGGGATCTGAAAGAATCCTAAGTATCCATCCAAATAACAGAAGTGCGAATGTTTAGCCAATCTTTCCAATAACTGATCAATAAAAGGTAAAGGGAGGTGATCCTTACGGGTGGCTTTATTTAATTTTCTATAGTCAATACACATGCGCCAACCCGTAACAGCTCTAGTAGGGATCAATTCATCATTATCATTTCTAACAACAGTTATACCTCCATTTTTAGGAACCATATGGACAGGACTTAACCTTTCACTATCTGAGATAGGATAGATAATACCTGTATCAAGCAGTTTAAGTATTTCCTTTTCGACTACCTCTTTCATGTTGGAGTTGAGTCTCCTCTGGTGTTCCCTGGAAGGTTTATGATCATTGTCAACTATTATACGATGCATACAAATAGATGGACTAATCCCTTTTATATCATCTATACTATACCCAATCACCTTCTCAAATTTCCTAAGTACATCAAGCAACTTACCAGTTTCCTCAGTATTCAGATCAACATTCACCATGACTGGATATGAAGAGTTAGGGTCCAGAAATTCATACCTGAGATTAGAGGGAAGAGGTTTTAGTTCTACCTTAGTTGTTTTCCTTCCTTTATATTAGCTAATTTTTGATTGTGGTCCTGCTCCAGCTTTTCAGCTTTCACTTCTGAGGTGAGTTTAGGACTCTCATCAAGTAATCTAGTGTAAGCATCAGCTTCTACCTGTTCATCACAAGAAACAGAACTATCTAAAAGGCAAAGTTCAAGTGGATCAATAGGGCATAAACTCATTGCATTATCAATAATATTTTGTTCAATTATATCAACCATGCAACAAGTATCACCTAAGGATGGACATTTCTTAGCATCATTAAGATTAAATTCAATCTTTTCATCCCTTACATTCAGGGAAAGCTTTCCATCCTTAACATTAATAATGGCACCTGCAGTGGCTAGGAAAGGTCTTCCCAGAATGACGGGGATTTGGCTATCTTCCTCTATCTCTAATACCACAAAGTCAATAGGTATGAAAAACTTACCTACCTTTAAAGGCACATCCTTTAATATACCTACCGAGTGAGTAACGGATTGGTCCGCTAACTAGAGAAAAATAGTGGTAGGTTTCAGATCTCCCATCTGGAGCTTCTTGCAAATGGACAGTGGCATAAGGCTTACACTTGCTCTGAGATCACATAAGGTTTTAGTGATCTGCACATCTCCAATAGAACAAGGTATTGAGAAGCTCCCAGGATCCTTGAGTTTAGGAGGTAGTTTGTTTTAAATCAGGGCACTGCACTCTTCAGTCAATACCACAGTGGCATATTCCTCAATCTTCCTCTTATTAGAGAGGATTTTCTTCAGAAATTTGGCATATGAAGGCATTTGAGATACAACTTCCAAGAATGGAATGTTGATGTGCAACTTTTTCAGCACATCCAGAAACTTTCCATACTGTTTCTCTTGTAATAGCCGTAAATTTAACGAGAAAGTTCAACTAAAGAAATTTAGAATAAAAGAGATAATTTTGGAAAATGGAGATTTTAATTAAGGAAAATTTGGAATTAAAGAGAGGATGTCGAAAATGGAGTTAGGACCCGGTGAAAATAAGTTATTATTTACATGGATTAAAGAATTATAAAAGAAATGTTAGAAACTTATGTTTCGGGGCAAAAATGCAATTTCTTAAAAGTTTTCGGGGTTAAAATGTAAATAAGAAAATTTTGCAAGGACCTCCCTCAAAAAGTAAAATTTTGTAGAAAGGTCCCCCGGGATATTTTAAGGGCCTCAACCAATCCGGAAGGGGGTCAGTGACAGATTTTTCCATCTCTCTTCAGAAAATTCTCCCCGAAAACCCTCTAACTTCTCTCTAAGATTTCTTCGCCTACGGACCTCGAATTTCGACACCACCACCACCAACGGACTCAGGACGAAGAGTTCTTCAAATCCATCCGATTGGTTTCTGGAGAATTGGTCAGAAACTGGCTGGAAAATTGAAGGGAAAAACGGCCAAAAAGGTAACCCTCGAAACTCATACTTTTAATTTTCAAACGCAAAAACTAACACCGTAGATCGATCCAGAAGGCACCGAAACCTTTGGATCTCAAATTTCAGCCAGACCCACCACCGCACGCGCCGCATCTCCCTCGGCGAGTGAAACCCACGCGCAGCTCATCGGGTGGCGCGTGTAGCGCATGGCAGCCAGACCTCCTTGCGTTGACCTGCGTTGACCGAGCTCCCGGAGGCCAAATTTTGCAAATATGGAGTCGTTTTCAAGGTTTTCAGACATTTCGAACTCGATTTTGGGGTTTATTTCGCTGAATTCAGATAAGAAAATAGGAATTTAAGGGTATCCAACTTTGTACTTCAAAGTGGTGAGTAGATGATTCTTTCTATGGCTTGTTTTTACTCATCTTGAACTTTACATTGATAAATGAGCACGATTACATGTTATTTATACTTCCATATGTTCTTGAAATTGTTTGGAAATGTCTGAAATATTTGGTATATGATATGTAGTTCAAGAAGAGTTTGATTTTGCAATAAATTTTGAAACACATTGAACATGTGATTTTTTTTACACGTATTAATTGTTGGATATGAAAATTTTGCATATTATTTTATGAAAGAAATTGAATGGCAAGCGTAAAGCTCATGGCGAGTTGCTTGATAATTACGGCAAGCGTAAAGCTCATGGCGAGTTGCTTGATAATTACGGCAAGCGTAAAACTCATGGCGATTTGCTTGATAATTTTACATTCTATTTGATGAATATGCATTAATATATATATGTTATAAACGATTTTGTACTGAGATTGAAAACTCTGTCGTTTTTCTACATGAATGTAGATATATATATATATATATATATATATTGATGAATTTTGTCGGTTATATGGCTTGAGACGGTAATGTGAAGGTGATAGTAGTGGGAATGTGAGGAGGCAGTTGGGTGATGTACTCACATTCCCTGTTGATGGAAGTTGTAGTCAGAGGTATTGTGAGGAGTCAGTTGGGTGATGTACTCACATTCCCTGATTACTTATTGTGATGATGACAGTGGTAATGTGAGGAGGCAGTTGGGTGATGTACTCACATTCCCTGTTGATCTATTGAAGTTGTAGTCAGTGGTATTGTGAGGAGGCAGTTGGGTAATGTACTCACATTCCCTGATTACCTACTGTGATTGTGACTATGGTATTGTGAGGAGGCAGTTGGGTGATGAACTCACATTCCATATTTATCTATTGAAAAGATTTGATTTTTAATGCATACCAAAATCTATTTAAGATTTATTTGTATCATATGTGTTTACAGCTATTAAAATGTGATTTGAACTGAGAATATTTTGAAAATGCGGGTCTCATAAGAATGTACTTTTGAATGGTGGATTTTGATATGATAAGTTTTCTATATAAGTGCATCCTTATGTTGACCTGAGAAGTCATAGGAGGTGTTATCTGCTCACTAGTTGTAAAACTCACTACACGTGGTTGATATATTTTTCAGATAAAGACCCAGAATTTAGTCCCGTGGCTACTTGACCAACTAGGTGTCGTGCTTCAGTGGTGAGCCTAACTTGTTTCTAGGCTCTCAGTGTAATATATTGTAATATATTTGTACTCTAGTGTTGCTCTGAAAGTCACAGGCAGGATCCTTGTTTCCGCTGTAAACTTGATGTATATAGACTTGGCATGTATAATGATTGGTTTTGTAAACTTGTGAACGTTGAATAATACTTGGATATGTATTATCGTGAGATCATTTGCATATGTGTAATAAAAAGTTTAACGGATATTAAAGGTATTCGCGTTCCTAAAGTAGGGACATGACATCTTTAACTTAGCCTTCGCTAGTCTCTGAGGGAAGGGAACTGGTGGCTTATATGGTTCTGGAGCCACATAATCAGGCTCATTTATTTACGTCCTTTCACTAACTGGCTCTTCTTCTTCATTCATTGGCTCAGGCACATCCCTTTTCTCAACTTCTTTTTCATCCTCCTTTTCCACTGGTTCACCGAAATTTACCAAATTCTCCAGGGTTCTCAAGTTGACCAAGGAACTTACCAAAATTTCTGGTTGAAGAGCTCACTTGCTGTGCTATTTGAGTCTCCAGCATCTTATTATGGGTAGCAAGTGAATCCACTTTAGAAGCTAGGTCTTTAATTGCTTTATTCATACTATGATTCTAAGCTCTAAACTCCTCATTCTGCTTGCTCTGTGTGGAGATCAAATTCTCCATTAAAGCCTTCAGATTTGACTTTGGTTGAGGAGGATTGTATGGCCTTATATTCTGGAAGCCTGGAGGTTGTCTGAAATTATTCTGAGGCTGCTGACCAACGTTCAGCTTATATGAAAGGTTAGGGTGGTTTCTCCAGCCAGGATTGTAAGTATTTCTATATGGGTTGTTCCTTTGATTGTTCACAAAATTAACCTGCTCACAATCCTAAATTATAGAACTCCCAACCTGACACTCATCGGCTGCATGCCCTACAACTCCACAAATCTCACAGGATGTAGAAGAAGAAGGTGATCCAATAGCATTGATGCTCAGTTTATCTAGTTTCTAAAATAAAGAATCGACCTTAGAAGTTAGATGATTGAAAGCATCTACTTCATACATACCTGCCGGCTTTCTGGTTTGCCTCTCACTAGACCAAGAGTAGTGGTTCTGAGCCATGTCTTCAATCAACTCATAGGCTTCATCAACCGTTTTGTTCATTAGTGCTCCTCCAGCTGCAGCATCCACAGACATCCGAGTGCTGTAAACTAGTCCATTGTAAAATGTATGGACTATTAACCATTTTTTCAGCCCATCATATGGGCATACCCTGAGGAGCTCCTTGATCTAAAACAGAGCAAAAATAGTCTCAAGAACGGCCGTGCTTCAAACTATGCAAACCATGCTGAAAACCACAAAACAGCTTGAAGCACGGCCTTGTCGTGTCCCCAAGCATGGTCGTGCTTCGGGTTTTCCCTGCAGTCTAGATTTCCGTCCAGCCAGACCTTCTCTTACTAAAAAGATCATAACTCTCTCATTTTAACTTTGGTTAAGGTGATTTTGCTGTCTATAAAAATCTATGACAATTATCTAAAACGTTTATGTTTATTACTTCAATAGATTAAAAAGAGGAACAGGTGAACACTGTGTCCGAAAACAACATCTTGATTCTGTCTGTTAAATCTGACCTTTCTTCACTTATCAGGGGATATCTCTCTTATTTAAAATCCGATCAAGGTGATTCCAAAGGTGTTAGAAAGATAAAAAAACAGGGCTACAACTCATATGTTACACATATTTTCTGACTCGATACAAATCATATCCAACCGAACCACCCATTCAGACCATCGATTTTCCACCATTTTCAAGCCAAAATCAACAAACACATGTATGATCTATGCATCCAACTCTCACCTTTCATGGACAACCATAAATATTCATCATGAATCATTAAAAGAGGATATATAAAACACTTATAAATCATTCAATATACATTAAATTCCATGAAAACATGAATAATGTTAAACCTACTAAACTAGAGATTCTTTCTCTTCTCAAGGTTTCCTTGGATTTCCTCCTCTTGAACACTCTCTTTCTTCCTTTCTCTTTGCTCTCTCTCCCTCTCTTCTTTTTCTCCCTCTCCTTCTCTCAGTCTCTCTCCCTTCTCATCCTTTTCCTTGGCCACCCCTTTCTTCCCCTTAATCTTTTGGCCAACTTCTCCTCCAAGTCACTTCTCTAAGTCAAGTCAACTACTTCTCCTCCAAGCTAAGGGTGAGATATTTTAATCCAAGCTTCTCCAACAAGGTTAGCCGACCCCTCCTCCAAGGCAAAGGAAAATATTGTTTTAATCCCAAGCTTCTAGAAGGTTGCCTCTCCTTAGCATATGTTTTCTCTTTCTTTAAGAATTACACTTTTTCCATTTAACCACTTTATCATTTTTCTAAGATTTTATGGATGTTCCTTTTTATTCTCTTCCATTCCCTTCACCATGAGAATTATTTTTCACTTATTAAAATTCAGGATGTTACAACATGTAGATGATTGCTTGAAGTTTTAATTGCATGACAACCAACTAATATTGAAATCACCTTTCTAAAATTTCCTGGTTTGCCTAGACTAATTTATGCTTTGCATCTGAATATTTAATGCCCTGATTTACAGTGTGTCTGCATTGCTAAATTAATTAGCTTTTGGCCTTGCTCACCCCACTCCCCATTGTATCTTGCACTGCATATCATCTAACGTGGGTCCCAAAAGAGCCAAAATTGGCCAATCACCCTCCCAATCCCAACAACCACGTAGAGGACGAATTCAAATACCGTCCTAACTCCATCACCAAATAAACGAGTATAGTATTGTGTTTGCTGATGATAGTTGTTACATCCTTAATTTCGCTTCTTTTATTAATAAAGGTACATAAATATTTAATGAAACATCCCTATTTTTGTTTCTTTAAAGATACCTAAATATTTAATTAAGGAAATAAAATTTATTAGACAATTTTTAGATATTTAAGGAAATATAATCCTTAGAAATTTTTCACCTTATGTGTATGCATAGAAAATGTTTCTAACATTAAGGGAACAAGTAAAGAGAGAAAACCTAATAGGAAAAATTAGAAATAACATACGAAAGATAGGCAAAATTCTTTGGTAAGGAAGATAAATTTTTGTGAAATAAGTAAAGGTCTTAAAATTTTAAGAAGATTGGATTAAGGTAATTTTTCCTAATTCAAGAATTAGAAATTTCTAAGTTTAACATCTCCACCCTGTTACGTGTGTTTTACTAAATACCGCAAGTGCACGGCGTAGCTGTAGCTAGTCCGGCAAGTACGGGTTGTGTCCCACAGAGAACAATACCAATTACTAGAATTATGCAAAACGAGCTATCTAAATCGATGTAAAGCGATAGAGGATTTGTCACAGTTAAACAGATGCAAATAACCAATTGAACAAACCCTAGGGTTACGGTTCACCACACTTATGATATTCAACATCCAAATTATACCTCTAATTGCAATTATCTAGGTTATTAGGGATGGTTTAGCCTCAATTAACTAGCAACCTCTTTCAAGCGTTACTAATCGTACCTAGGTTAATCCAATTTCCTACTTTCGTGGTTCTTAGTTCAACCTAGGTCCATTAAGTTCTATGCCAACTATGGAATACAATTAATCGGTTTTCTCATGCCCACTAATTGATTCAATCCTAGGGAACCTTAAACTACTTTCGTGATTAAGATATCCCTAATTAACTATTAGGTTCCGGTATTAATCTTCACCTTTCAGTCCATCAATTAACATCCTAAGACGTGATAAATATTGGCCAAACATTCATCGACTCATATAACCAATGCTTAATAGCTAATCCTAATTAACCATGATAACACAATTAGGGTTCCAATGATTCAATATGCACAGTGTATCATCATACCATAAGTGGGTTTACCAAAACCCTAGATCAAAACTACTCGCACATCATAAGTTCAGAAACCAAATTCTTAATCATAAAATAAACCATGATAGTTCGATACAATTCAAGACAATGAATGGAAATAAAAATAGAAGTAAAGATGGAAAGATAAAACCTGGGTTGCTAAATGTAGAGATGAAATACAATGCTGAATCAATGTGAAATCTAACCTAGAACATGAATTGAACAATTAATCTTACTCTAAACCTAATCTAATGGTGTTTCCTAACCCTAAAACTGAGTAGAGAATGTCTGAAATGCGTTCTCCCACCTTTGGCTGCGTAACCCCTTCAATATTTAACACTTTTGGCGGCCAAAACCCTAAAAAATACAGTGTTCGCAGACCCGCAGCACGGCCGTGCTTCGGGCGGGTTTCTGGGATTTGCTGCAACTTCTTGCACAGAGCACGGCCTGGCCGTGTTGCATGCCACCAAGCACGGCCTGGTCGTGCTACATGCTGCCATGCTCATAATTTGCTGATTTTTGGTGGGCTTGCTCCTTGCTTCCTCCTCAACATATTCCATATCCATTTGGCACTTATCATGAGTGTTTCCCCTTGCTTCTTGACCTCTTTTGCTCACCTACAAGCATAAAAACAACCAAAGCAGTATCCAAAGCAAACCATAACCAAAAGTAGGGAAATAACCACAAGTTTACTATAAATAAGGGGATAAAATATAGCCATGAAGTACTCAAAATACCCCTTTATCAACTCCCCCATGCTTAAACCTTTGCTTGTCCTCAAGCAAATAACATATCATATCAGGAAGGGGGAAAGATACAATCAGATTCCAGAAGATAGAAAAATACAATATAGATAATTGGTCACTCAATCAGTGTGCACACAATAGATATACGAATAGACATTTACAAGATAGTCTCTGTTCTTCTAAAAATAAACCAAAAATTCTCCTATTATATATCTGCTTCTATTGGTACTATTGAATGTATGCATCTAATTGATTTTCTGACACTCAAGTAGGCTACCTCATTCTTTAGATCTCCCTATGTTGCCTTACCCTTATTTCTATTTTATTACTCTTTTTCTCACTCAAACTCTTTTACTTTCCATCATTTTCTTTTTCTTTTTCATTCATTTAAATTTTTTTTTAGAAATATGCGGTGAGTGCATTTTATGCTCCATCTCACTAGGGTAAAGGCATCTAGGTACTCAAAGTGAAAACTTTTTAGGGTGCACATTCCCTCATTTTTCACCTCTCCCTACCTCCACACTCTCATAGTGTTAAAATCAAAAATAGCATACAATTCACAGCACAATAGAGAGATATTTTGCAAAAAATTAGAGGTTTAATCCTAAAAGTGAGAGACTAAAATTTAAACTACCTATTTCATACCCTATTGTGCATCACATGTTCATGAGTTAAAATCAACCTATATTACATAAATCTATCTCTGAAATAGTAAACTAAGAGATTTTGCAATGCAACATGAGATATTCAGCCAATAGTAACTAATCAGAGGAAATCACAAGCCTAAAGCTACTCCCTCATGCTTAAACTTGACATTGTCTTCAATGTCAATATTAATGAAAGTACAGGCAAAGGGAGAAGTAACTTACTTGCTTACATGGCCCACTTATGCTTTTGTTTGGATGATCCTTCTTTTTTTTTAACTATCTGGGGCACGGCCGTGTCCTGTGACACGGCCTGCCCATTCTTCTCGCAGGTGTCACCAATTTTCACAGCTTTTGGCCCGTGCTTGCAGCATGGCCGTGGTGGGTGACACGGGCTGCCCGTGTTGCTGGTTGGATTCTCCAATTCGTCGATTTTAGCTGCAGTTTTCAACCTTGCTGAATTTCCCTTGATTTTTACTATTAATTCAACCTTGGGCACATGTGAATAGACCTAATAATCAAATCGAAACACTCATTAAACTATAACCTAAGAAATCAACTAAAATTAAAGATAAAAATTAGAACAAAAGGCAAGAAAACAAAACAAAAAGAAACTGAAAAATTTAAAGATGGGTTGCCTCCCACAAAGCGCTTTTTTATAGTCATTAGTTTGACTCTTTGGCATGCTTTCCACTCATGGAGGGTTAAAGAGAGTTTGAATAACTCTCTTTGCTATCCATTGCCTCTTAGTGTGGTGCATGAGGCTTTCCCTATTTGCTTTGAAGGGTCTTTTTGGCTTATTCTTTTCTTCATTTGCTCCATTCAAGCTTTGAGGAGGCAGTTTGGTATCTAACTTTGTATCCTTCATTTCCTCCTCAATGTCTTGCTTTTCTTCTCCCTGTTTGACATAAACACAAAAACTTTCCACAGAGCATAACTCAAGTGGGTCAGAAGGAGAAAGATTTATCGCATTATCATTTACATTAGGTTCAGTTAAGCCAATCATGTAGCAAGATTCACCTAGAGATGGAGGGTGCATAGCATCATTCAAATTAAACTCTACTTTTTCATCCCCAACATTCAAAGAAAGCTTTCCATCTTTCACATTTATATTGGCACCAGCTGTAGCTAGGAAAGGCCTTCCAAGAATGATGGGGATTTTATCATCTTCCTCCATCTCTAAAATAACAAAATCAACCGGTATATAAAATTTTCCTACCTTTAGAGGAACATCCTCTAATATACCTACCAGATGCTTGATGGATCGGTTAGCCAAATGAAGAGAAAGGGTGGTAGGCTTTAAGTCACCCATCCGAAGCTTTTGGCAAACTGAAAGAGGCATGAGGCTGACACTTGCTCCAAGGTCACATAAGGCTTTGTCAATCTTCATATTTCCAATGGAGCAAGGAATAGAGAAGCTTTCGGGATCCTTAAGCTTTTGAGGAAGCTTATTATGAATTAAAGCACTAGATCCCTCTGTTAGTGCCACCACAGGATACTCATCAATTTTCCTCTTGTTTGAGAGGATCTCTTTCAGGAACTTTGCATAGGATGGCATTTGGGAGATGGCTTCTAGAAATGGAATATTAATGTTTAACTTCTTCAGCACATCCAAAAATCTCCCAAACTGCTTCTCTTGCTTAGCCTTAACCAACCTTTGAGGAAAAGGAATTGGTGGCTTGTATGGTTCAGGAGCCACATATTTTGGCTCTTCTTCCTTCCTATCCTCTTCTTCTAGATCTTCTTCTATTTTTTTCTCAGATGCAGCCTGAGGTTCATTTTTCTTTACCTCCCCACTTCTCTCAGATTTAGCCAACTGCTTACCACTTCTCAAAGTAATGGCATTACAATGCTCTCTGGGGTTCTTAGTCTGGCCTGGAAGTCTGCCAAAGTTCCTATTAGATAGACTTGCTTGCTGTGCTATTTGAGTTTCCAGCATCTTGATATGATTAGCAAGTGAGTCTACCTTGGAGGCTAAATCTTCAATAGCCTCATTCATAGAATAATTCTGGGCTCTAAATTCATCATTCTGCATACTCTATGTAGTGATGAAATTTTCCATTAGAGCCTTCAAATTTGACTTTGGCTGAGGAGCTGGGTTGAATGGCCTCTAATTTTGGAACCTAGGAGGTTGTCTAAAGTTATTCTGAGGCTCCTAATTTGCATTCGGCTTATATGAGAGATTTGGGTGGTTTCTCCAACCTGGATTATAGGTGTTGCTGTAGGGATTGCTTTTCTAATTATCGTTCACAAAGTTCACTTGTTCACAATCCTGAGGTGCAGAATTTCCAAGTTGACAATTACTGGCTATATGGCCAACACACCCACAGATCTCACATGTAGAAGATGAAGAAGAACCAACAACATTGATGCTCAATTTATCTAACTTTTGAAACAATGCATCAACCTTAGAGGTAAGATGATTAAATGCATCTACTTCATACATACATGCTAGTTTCCTCGGCTGCCTTTCACTAGACCAAGAGTAGAGATTTTGAGCCATATCTTCAATTAGCTCATATGCCTCATCTACAATTTTATTCATAATGGCCCCTCCAACTGCAGCATCCACAGACATGCAGATGCTATAAATCAGTCCATTGTAAAAGGTATGGACTATAAGCCACTTCTCCAACCCATGGTGTGGGCATATTCTGAGGAGCTCTTTAAATCTTTCCCAAGCCTCATACAATGACTCGCCATCTTTTTGAGCAAAAGTGGTGATATGGTTCCTTAGATGGGCTGTCTTACTTGGTGGGAAATACTTGGCCAGGAAAGCTTGAGAAAGCTGCTGCCAAGTGGTGATGGACCCCGATGGGAGAGAATGCAACCAAGCCCGTGCTTTGTATCTCAATGAGAAAGGGAACAACCTCAACCTGATTGCATCTGATGAGGCACCATTCAGCTTCAGGGTGTCACAGTACTCCAAGAATACAGAGAGATGGAAGTTAGGGTCTTTAGTAGGCGACCCTCCAAACTGGTTCTGCTGAACCATCTGCAAGAGAGATGGCTTCAGCTCAAAGTTATTAGCTTCTGCCACTGGCCTGACTATGCTGGGGTTCAGGCCATGTGTGTATGGGGTAGAGAAGTCTTTCAGCGACCGGTTATCTCTTTCCCCTATTGTAGCTGCTAAATTCTCTTCTTGCTGTCTTCTTCTTAACCTTTGCAGAGTGCATTCAATTTCAGGGTCAAATTCAACAACGCTATCACGCGCTCTTCGCATAAAAGAGAAACACGCCTAGGAAGGAAGAAAAGAAGCAAACTCAGCAAAAGAAAATTCTGCAGAAAAAAAATAAACAGGAATTTGATCTTGTCTAGCTATTTTGTAAAATATCTAATATTGGCTTTGTTCCCCGGCAACGGCGCCAAAAACTTGTTACGTGTGTTTTACTAAATACCGCAAGTGCATGGCGTAGCTTGTAACATCCCGTAATTTTTAGATATTTTCCTTATAAATTCTTCACCTTACATATATGCGTAGAAATGTTCTAATATTAATGGAATAGGTAAAGAAAGAAAACATAAGAGGAAATATTAGAAATAACATACTAAAGAGATGCAAAATTCTTGGATAAGGAAGATAAATTTTTAGAAACAAGTAAAGGTCATAAAATTTCAAGAACATTGGATTAGGGTAATTTTTCCTAATTCAAGAACTAGAGTTACTAAGTTTAAAATCTTTTCCTATACATTGGGCTTTTACCTATGGACACTTCATATAGAGTTTTTCCACTTCACATAAGTTTCTAGCAAGCCCATTGGATAACCTAAGAAAAAAATAAAACATAGACTTGTACTAGGATATAGTAATTGGACCAATAGCCCAAAAATTATGAAAATGTGACCAAGCCCTCCAAGAAAGGTAGAATTTTATCCAAAGCAAAGAAAATGGGTAGGAATAAGCCCATAATGGGTAGGAATAAGCCCAAATCCAAGAGAAAAAATAAAATAAAATAAATTAGGTGATGATATAATAATGTAATAATAATAAAGATTAGGTTACATGGCATTAAGACAAAAATTTAGCAAGTGGTGTGATTCTACATTCATAATTTTGGCAAGTGGCAAGATAGTACAAGGCTTTAGGACAAAAACATCTATATCCTACACTCATAATTTTAGCAAGTGGTATGATAATACATGGCATTAAGACAAAACATTCCTATCCCACATAAATAATATCAACCAAAAAATGGAGATTCAAGGGCTAGAAATTTGCCACCTAAAAAGGAAAACCTATCATACTTGTTTAAGACAAAAGAAAATGGAAATGAATCCCTAAATCAAAGGGACCTTGTCCCATATCTTAAGAACATATTATCATAATTTTCAAAACACAAATCTCCTTTTCCTATGCATATCTTGACTAAGGAAGAGGAAGACAAGAACATAAGTTGTTTGTTTTCCAAAAATTCAACAAAGTGTATCCTAATTGTGATAAGGTAGACCCATGATCATGAAAGGTGAATTATTTGGTGGACTATATAAGAAAACCCACCCTTACAACATTAGAATTTCATCCAAGTGAGGGAGAGAAAAAATAGAAGCAAGGTAGAGTGAGAAAAGGAGAGGAAGAAAGGAAGAAAGAGGAAGGAGAAGTCTAGAGGACTAAGTGCTCCAGGTAAGTTTAACAATAGTTCTTTTTGAAGAAAACTTTTGAAACTTATAATATTTATATGAGATTTTGATCTTAGAACTTTGATGATTGGTCATGGATGTTGCTATATCATGTTACATATTGATCTTGCATGTGATGTATGTTTGAATACTTAGGTTAGTGTAGATAGTTCTGCATGGGTATGGCTATGGTTGGTAGAATTTTAAGCTTCGGTGTTTTAATTTTTGGGAACAATATATAAGGAATTAAAATAAATGGTTAACATAATAATTAAAGATATATGTGTCACGGATGTTAAACCACTGGAATAATTCAATTTGGAGTCAATATGAGGTTGATATGGTCTGATTAGTAGTCAAAGGTCAGAAAATGGTTCATCAGGGAAGAATATGTTAGGATAGTTTCTGTATTTTAATTTTTGGAAATTATCTGTATGGAATTAAAATAAATGGTTAACATAAGAATTATATCTATGTGTGTCACAGATATTTAGCCACTGGAATCATTCAATTTAGAGTTCATATGAGGTAGATATGTTTCGATTAGTAAACAAAGGTCAGAAAATGGTTAATCAGGGAAGAATATGTTAGGATAGTTTCGGTGTTTTAATTTCTGGGAACATTCTATAAGGAATTAAAATAAATGGTTAACATATAAATTATATATTTATGTGTCACGGATGTTTAGCCACTGGAATCACGTAATTTAGAATTGTTATGTTGGAGATATAGTCAAATTAGTAAGTAAAGGTTAGAACCTACCCGAGAAGAAATAATATTGAATTTAAGGGAGTAATAACACCAAGCTTTATTTCTATTTTGCTGATATGATTAACATAATAGTATTAGATAATTGTCTTAACTTTCCATAGACACCAAGATCACCTCAATTGGAGTTAAAATGGGGGAGTTATGCTCTGATTAGTGACCAAAGGTCACTGAGCACGGCCAGGCCGTAATCTGGGTGCTTCAAGCATGGGCTAGCCGTGTTCGGGGCTGTTTTTGAGTACATTTGAAGTATTTTTAAAGCATGGCCGTGTCCTGGAACATGGCCAGACCGTGTTGGAAGCTGGTTAAACCTATTTTCAACATTTTTCTACCCTAGATGAACCTCTTTAACTATAGGGTAATAGTAGAAATCAAATTGGGGAACAATGCTCTATAAATTTGTAAGAACATGTGTTGGAAATGATATAAATAAGAAGAAAATGACTAAGGCCAAGCATAAAGAGATGGTTAGATATGATGAAAACTTGCATCATGAAAATAAAGAAATAAAATTAATATTTAAAAAAGAAGATGAATCTTATAAATGACTAGTATATGCCATAGCCATTGCCATTGTATGAACTTCTTACCATCTTAAGTGTGAAATTCTAACATGAAAATATTTTATAAACTGATATTTGAAATGGTTATGTTCATGGCATGATGACCAATGATTTATGGTAATAGTTATATTTTGATGAACATACTTGTTATTGAAAGCATATTTTTGGCTATCATTGTGAAAAGAAAAGAAATGAGCACGGTCACATGGCAATCCGTGTGGTGCACCAGTAGGGGACGCCCTACCAACGGTTATGATCATGTTAATGAGAAAAGAAAGAGAAAGTGGGCCATGTCGGACGGAGCGAGAAAAGCCCGTACCGGAGAGTAGAGGATACTCACCCTGACCGGGGTAGCTTGAAATGAGAATAAGTTAATGGAAATCATATGATATTCTGAAAATAGTTAATCTTGTCATACATATCATTACTGTATGATTCTTATGTGCACAGATATAATGCATTCATGTGACCAAAGATATTTTCTGTAGTTTATACAGCTGAACGTGACGTGATGAGCTATATTAATGATGATTTATTGTTGAACTTACTGGGATTTAATTCTCACTATATTTCCATATCATGTTCAGAAAATTAGTTATGCAACTTTTTCTATGGCTTTGGCTTTTAGTGCACATTGGATCGAGTTACTTTATGTTGGGCAGATCTCAGAATCAAATAAGATGTTTGGGGTCGAGTTGGCTCAGATCCCGGTGAAGGTGCAACCACCCGCACCTGTATCTCTGGAATTGGTCAACCAAAATAAACAAGATGTAAATATCTATGTGTTTGATATGTTGCATGTATGTTTTGATTAATGACGTGTATGTGAACTCAATATTGTATAATAATAAAGCAAAAAAAGTTGTTACATAGCTGTAGCTAGTCCGGCAAGCACGGGTGGTGTCCCACAGAGAACAATGCCAATTACTAGAATTATGCAAAACGAGCTATCTAGATCGATGTAAAGCAATAGAGGATTTGTCACAGTTAAACAGATGCAAATAACCAATTGAACAAAGCCTAGGGTTACAGTTCACCACACTTATGATATTCAACATCCAAATTATACCTCTAATTGCAATTATCTAGGTTATTGGGGATGGTTTAACCTTAATTAACTAGCAACCTCTTTCAAGCGTTACTAATCGTACCTAGGTTAATCCAATTGCCTACTTTCGTGGTTCTTAGTTCAACCTAGGTCCATTAAGTTCTATGCCAACCATGGAATACAATTAATCGATTTTCTCGTGCCCACTAATTGATTCAATCCTAGGGAACCTTAACTACTTTCATGATTAAGATATCCCTAATTAACTATTAGGTTCCGGTATTAATCTTCACCTTTCAGCCCATCAATTAACATCCTAAGACGTGATAAATATTGGCCAAACATTCATCGACTCATATAACCAATGCTTAATAGCTAATCCTAATTAACCATGATAACAAAATTAGGGTTCCAATGATTCAATATGCACAGTGTATCATCATACCATAAGTGGGTTTACCAAAACCCTAGATCAAAACTACTCGCACATCATAAGTTCAGAAACCAAATTCATAATCATAAAATAAACCATGATAGTTTGATACAATTCAAGGGAATGAATGGAAATAGAAATAGAAGTAAAGATGGAAAGATAAAACCTGGGTTCCTGAATGTAGAGATGAAATACAATGCTGAATCAATGTGAAATCTAACCTAGAACATGAATTGAACAATTAATCTTACTCTAAACCTAATCTAATGGTGTTTCCTAACCCTAAAACTGAGTAGAGAAGGTCTGAAATGCATTCTCCCACCTTTGGCTACGTAACCCCTTCAATATTTAACACTTTGGGCGGCCAAAACCCTAAAAAATACGGTGTTCGCAGACCCGAAGCACGGCCGTGCTTCGGGCGAGTTTCTAGGATTTGCTGCAACTTCTTGCACAGAGCACAGCCTAGCCGTGTTGCATGCCACCAAGCACGGCCTGGCCGTGCTGCATGCTGCCATGCTCATAATTTGCTGATTTTTGGTGGGCTAGTTCCTTGCTTCCTCCTCAACATATTCCATATCCATTTGGCACTTCTCATGAGTGTTTCCCCTTGCTTCGTGGCCTCTTTTGCTCACCTACAAGCATAAAAACAACCAAAGCAATATCCAGAGCAAACCATAACCAAAAGCAGGGAAATAACCACAAGTTTACTATGAATAAGGGGATAAAATATAGCCATTAAGTACTCAAAATACCCCTTTATCACACCCATAAATTGGGCTTTCACCTATAGACACTTCATATAGAGTTTTTCTACTTCACTTAAGTTTCTAGCAAGCCCATTGGATAATCTAAATAAGAAATAAAAAATAGACTTGGACTAGGATATAGAAGTTGGACCGATAACCAAAAAATTATGAAAATGTGACTAAGCCGTCCAAGAAAGGTAGAATTTTATCCAAAGTAAAGGAAATAGATAGGAATGAGCCCAAATCCAAGAGAAAAAATAAAATAAAATAAATCATGTGATGAAATAATAGTATAATAATAATAAAGATTAGGTTACATGGCATTAAGACAAACATTTATCAAGTGGTGTGATAATATCTATATTCTATATTCATAATTTTAGCAAGTGGTATGATAATATAAGGCATTAGGACAAAACATCTATATCGTACACTCATAATTTTAGCAAGTGGTATTATAATACATGGTATTAGGACAAAACATTCCTATCCCACACAAATAATTTCAGCCAAGTAAGGGAAATTCAAGGGCTAGAAACTTGCCACTTAGAAAGGAAAACCTATCATACTTGATTAAGACAAAAGAAAAAGGAAATGAATCCCTAAATCAAAGGGACCTTATCCCTTTTCTGAAGAACAAATTATCATAATTTTAAAAAAACAAATCTTCTTTTCCTATGCATATCTTGACTAAGGAAGAGGAAGACAAGAACATGAGTTGTTTGTTTTCGAAAAATTAACCAAGTGCATCCTAATTGTGATAAGGTATACCCATGATCATGAAAGATGAATTATTTGATAGTCTATTTAAGCAAAACCCACCTTTATAACATTAGAATTTCATCCAAGTGAGGGAGAGGAAAAACATAAGCAAGATAGAGTGAGTAAAGGAGAGGAAAAGAGGAAGAAAGAGGAAGGAAAAGTCTAGAGGACTAAGTGCTCAAGATAAGTTAGGTAAATCTCCACTTGAATCCATCTTTTCTCTTCATTCTTAAGGTTAAAAAAAACTCACTCTCCTTCTCTTATTTAAGCTATTAGAAGAGCTAAGTGAAGGGAGGAATTATAACATCCCTAATTTCATTTCATGTATTCAAAGTAACATCCCTAATTTTTTTTCTTTTATTGATAAAGATACATAAATATTTAATTAAGGAAATAAAATTTATTAGACAATTGTTAGATATCTAAGGAAATATAATCCTTAGAAATTTTTCACCTTGCTTGTATGAATAGAAATGTTCTAACATTAGTGGAATAGGTAAAGAGAGAAAACCCAAGAGGAAAAATTAGAAATAAATATACTAAAGAAAGGTGAAATTTTTGAGTAAGGAAGATAAATTTTTGTGAAGTAAGTAAAGGTATTAAAATTTCAAGAAGATTGGATTAGGGTAATTTTTCCTAATTTAAGAGTTAAAATTACTAAGTTTAGTATTTCCACCCATAAATTGGGCTTTCACCTATGGACACTTTATATAGAGTTTTTGTACTTCACATAAATTTTTAGCAAGCCAATAAGATAGACCAAGGAAGAAATAAAACATAGACTTGGACTAGGATATAGAAATTGAACCGGTAGCACAAAAAGCATGAAAATGTGACTAAGCCCATTATGAAAGGTAGAATTTTAACCAAAGTAAAGAAAATGGACAAGAATGAGCCGAAACCCAAGAGTAAAAATAAAAATAAAAATAAAATAAAGTGATGAAATAATAGTGTAATCAAGATTAGGTGACATGGCATTAAGACAAAAATTTAGCAAGTGGTGTGATATCCTACATTCATAATTTTAGCAAGTGGTATAATAATACATGGCATTAGGAAAAAACATCTATATCCTACACTCATAATTTTAGCAAGTGGGTAATAATACATAGCATTATGACAAAACATCCTTATCCTACACAAATAATTTTAGCTAAGCAAGGAAGATTCAAGGGTTCGAAATTTGCCACCTAAAAAGGAAAACATATCATAATTGATTAAAACAAAAGAAAAAGGAAATAAATCCCTAAATCAAAGGGACCTTGTCCCTTATCTTAAGAACATATTATCATAATTTTCAAAATAAAAATCTCCTTTTCCTATGCATATCTTGACTAAGCAAGAGGAAGACAAGGACATGAGTTGTTTGTTTTCCAAAATTTCAACCAAGTGCATCCTAATTGTGATAAGGTAGACTATGATTATGAAAGGTGAATTATTTGATATTCTATATAAGCAAAACCCACCCTCATAACATTAGAATTTCCATCCAAGTGAGGGAGAGGAAAAATAGAAGCAAGGTAGAGTAAGGAAAGGAGAGGAAGAAAGGAAGAAAGAGGAAGGAGAAGTCTAGAGGACTAAGTGCTCAAGGTAAGTTTAACAATATTTCTTTCTGAAGAAAAGATTTGAAACTTGTAATATTTATATGAGATTTTGATCTTATAACTTTGATGATTGGTTATGCATGTTGCTATATCATGTTACATATTATGTATGTTTGAATACTTAGGCTGGTGTAGATAGTTCTGCATAGTTGGCAAAATTTGTAGCTCCTGTTTTTAAAATTCTGGGAAGACTCGATGAGGAATTAAAACAAATGGTTAGCATAAAAAATGTAGATCTATGTCTCACAGATTTTGAGCCACTAAAATTACTCAATTTGGAGTCCATATGAGGTAGATATGGTCCGATTAGTAAGCAGTGGTTAGAAAATGGTTAATTCGGGAAGAATAAGTTAGGATAGCTTCTGTGTTTTAATTTTTGAGAACATTTTGTAGGAAACTAAATAAATGGTTAATATAAGAATTATAGATATATGTGTCATGGATTTTGGGCCACTGAAATCACTCAATTTGGAGTCTATAAGAGGCAGATATGGTCCGATTATTATGCATTGGTCAAAAATTGGTTAATCAGGGAAGAATATTTTAGGATAGCTTCTGTGTTTTACTTTCTGGGAACATTCTATAGGTAATTAAAATAAATTGTTAACATAAAAATTATTTCTATATGTGTCATGGATTTTGAGCCACTGGAATCACTTAATTTAGAATTCTTATGAGGGAGATATGGATAGATTAGTAGGTATAAGTCAGAACCTACTCGACAAGAAATAATCTATACTTGAGGGAGTAATATCACCTTTCTTTATTACTATTTCACTAAAATATTAAACATAATAGTTTTTGATAATTATTTTATCTTTAAATAGACACCAAGATCACCTACATCAGAGTTAAATTGAGGGAGTTATGCTCTGATTAGTAAGAGAAGGTCATATAGGATGAAAACCTGCATCAAGAAAATAAATAAATAAAATTAATATTTAAAAAAAAAGAAGAATCGTATAAATGAAAATAATAAATGACTAGTATATGCCATAGCCATTGTCATTGTAGGAACTTTTTACCATCTTAAGTGTGAAATTTTGATATGGAAATATTTTATAAAGTGATATTTGAAATGGTTATCTTCATGGCATGATTACAAATGATTTTTGGTAATAATTATATTTTATTGAAGATACTTGTTATTGAAAGCATATTTTTGGCTATTATTGTGAAAAGAAAAGAAATGAGTACAGTCACATGGCAATCCGTGTGGTGCACCAGTAGGGGATGCCCTACCAATGGTTATGATTATGCTAATGAGAAAAGAAAGAGAAAGTGTGCCATGTCAGACAAAGCGAGAAAAGCCCGTATCAGAGAGTAGAAAATATTCACCTTAATCGAGGTAGTTTGATATGAGAATAAATTGATAGTCATCATATGATTTTATGAAAATCGTTAATCCTGCCATTCATGTCATTACTGTACGATTCTCATGTGCATAGATATAGTGCATTCATGTGACCAAAGATATTTGCTGTAGTTTATACAGATGAACATGATATGATGAGCTATATTGATGATGATTTAATGTTGAACTTACTAGGATTTAATTCTCACTATATTTCCATGTCATGTTCAAAAAATTAGTTATGCATATTTTTCTATAGCTCTGGCTTTTAGTGCACGTTGAATCGAGTTACTTTATGTTGGACATATCCCAGAATCAAATAAAATGTTTATGATCAAGTTGGCTCAGATTCCGATGAAGGTGCAACCATCCGCACCTGTATCTCCAGAATTGGTCAACCAGAATAAATAAGATGTAGATATTTATGTGTTTGATATGTCGTACGTACGTTTTGATTAATGATGTGTATGTGAAGTCTATATTGTATAATAATAATAAAAAAAGTTGTTACAGGAATCTTGCTATTTCTTTCAAGAGGAAACAAGAAAACGAATTAACTAAGTGAGCTATATCATGTTACTTTGATGATTGGTCAATATTTCTTTTTGAAAATTTTTAACAATATTGGTCAATATCATGTTACTTTGATGATTGGTCAATATCATGTTACTAAGAAAACGAATTAACTAGGTAGGTTTAACAATATTTCTTTTTGAAAATTTTTAAAATTTGTAACATTTATATGGAATTTTGATCTTAGTACTTTGATGATTGGTCATGGATGTTGCTATATCATGTTACATATTAATCTTGCATGTGATGTATCCTTGAATACTTAGGCTGATGTAGATAATTCTGCATAGGTATGGCTATGGGTGGCAAAATGTTATGCTTCTATTTTTAAAATTCTGGGAAGAATTTGTAAGGAACTAACACAAATGGTTATCATGAAAAATGTAGATCTATGTCTCACGAATTTGTAGACACTAGAATCACTCAATTTGGAGTTGATATGAGGTAGATATGGTCCAATTAGTAAGCAGTGATCAAAAAATGATTAACCAGGGAAAAATCTGTTAGGAAAGCTTCTGTGTTTGAATTTCTGAGAACATTCTGTAGGGAATTAAAATAAATGGTTAACATAAAAATTATATCTATATGTGTCACGTAATTTTAGCCACTAGAATCACTCAATTTAGAATTCTTATGAGAGAGATATGGATAGATTAGTAAATAGAGGTCAGAACTTACCCAACAAGAAATAACCTGTCACTTGAGGTAGTAATATCACCAAGAATCTTTAATATTTGGATACACTATTCAATATAATTGTTTTAGATAATTGTTTTTTCTTTACATTGACACCCAGATCACCTAAATTGAAGTTAAAATGAGGGAGTTATGCTCTGATTGGTCAGAGAAGGTCTGATACGATGAAAACCTACATTAAGAAAATAAAGAGAGAAAAAATAATATTTAAAAAAAAAGAATCTTATAAATGAAAATTATGAATGATTAGTATATGCCATAGTCATTACCATTGGATGAACTTCTTACCATCTTAAGTGTGTAATTTTGACATGGAAATATTTTATAAAGTGATGTTTGAAACGGTTATGTTCATGGCATGATTACCAATGATTTTTGATAATAATTATATTTTGATGTGAGTTTAATGAATATACTTGTTATTAAAATCATATTTTTGGCTATTGTTGTGAAAAGAAAAGAAATGAGCATGGTCACATAGCAATCCGTGTGGTGCACCAGTAGGACCCCCTACCAACAGTTATGATTATGTTAATGAGAAAAGAAAGAGAAAGTATGTCATGTCGGACAGAGCGAGAAAAGCCCGTACCGGAGAGTAGAAAATATTCACCCTGACCGGGGTAGCTTGATATGAGAATAAATTGATAGCCATTATGTGATATTCTGAAAATAGTTAATCCTGTCATACATGTCATTACTATACAATTTTCATGGGCATAGATAAAGTGTATTCTTGTGACCAAAGGTTTTTGCTGTAGCTTATATAGATGAACATAATGTGATGAGCTATATTGATGATGATTATGATTTTTTGTTGAACCTACTGGGATTAAATTCTCACTATTTGTCCATATCATGTTCAGATGATTAACTATGTAGCTATTCTCCATGACACTTATTATTGCTGTATGTTGGATCGAGTTGCCCTACCTTGGGCAACTACCAATTATATCGGATAATCTATAATAGACGTGTCTGAGATTCCGGTGGCAGTGCTGCCACCCACACCAGTGTCCTCGGAAGTAGTCTATGTGGATGATTAGGGCTAATATGTATATGTTAGACTTTTGTACAGATGTTTATAAATTAATGATGTGTATGTAAACTCAATATTGTTTAAATTAAATAAATGTTATTTTGAGTTAAGTTGTAACAAGGTAATAACTTCATGGAATTTTACAAATATAGAAAAAATTTGTTACATAAATGAAGTTGTTACAATAGTCAACGGACATGATACAATACTCTATTTAAACGAGGAATGCTGAGTACCCGGTACATGGATGATGAATTTTTGGACCGGTTAGGTCTTTTAACTAACGTCCGCTACCTAGTTGATAGGATTGGGTGGATTACATTCATTGGCCTACGTTACTCGGCCTATACTAGGACCACCTTAGAGTTTTTTAATTCAATTAATGTGGTCCTATTTCGGGGTCCCGACGTCAATCAGGGCTGCATTAACTTTAGACTATTTGACCGTTCTTTTACTTTATCATTAGCTAGATTTAATGCATTATTCAGATTGTCTCCGAGGGGAGATAGATTAGTCCCCTTCAGTTTTCTTGCTCAACATTTTTGGAACTCTATCTCTATTAGGGGGCAATATGATGCATCAAATTCAAAAGCCTTTTTTATTTGTAATCTCACTTTTAGATATTTACAACGCCTAATGGCTTATACCGTTTTTGGTAAAGTTGAAAGTGATAAGGTTGCCAATAAAAAAGAGCTTTGTTTTCTTTGGGCAATGATACACGGTTATAAGGTGGATACTGGCGTCTTTCTGGCCCAACAGATGGCCAGGGTAGGTAATGCCATGAATGGCAAAGTGGTCATTGGGGGACTAGTGACTGCAATAGCTAGAGGGCTAGGATTTGAGGCAAATCTCTAGGGTTTGCAACCAATAGTTGGTAGCAACAGGATTGATTTATAATCCTGTTTGCATATGAAATTAATAGTGAAAAGAAATGCTGACTATTGGTTGCACCTCAGAGTGTAAGACCTCGAAACTAGCGTCATTATTCATATATCTAAATCATAGAATGTTCCTTATTATCTATAAATTCTTGGTAATGACCACCTAGCCCATAAATTAACCTATTCACTTATATTATTGGTTATCATTCTTGGGAAAGCGTAAAAGTGCTTCATGCTATCCTAAGCATTTTTAAATTTCATTTCCTTATAGACAACTAGCTAGGCATGATATGCATTACTTATAACATAAAGGCTCTCATGCCATAAAAGAAAATGGTACAATCCATAACTTATATTACATCACATTATAAGCTGTCTAAAAAGGACTTGGCACTCAACTAAGCCATCCCACACAAATATTACACAACCAAAGAAAATACAATCATGATCATATGAGTCAACCTTGAGACCCCTGTTGCTCACCTCTTGCTGGAGTACCTAGAAGGTGATTATGTGGACATAAAAAGTGAGATGACAATCTCAATAGCTAGCAAATTTTTCAAAAAAATAATGCACATTCCATTCCTTAAAACATCTCAAATTATATCACTGAAACATAAGCGCTGACCATACATACATTCTTAATCTTGGTCACACTAGGGACCCATAACATTTTGGTCTACTTACCCAATGCAGTCACATACGGCCATACTTACAAAGGGTTATGCATCTCCTATTATTGGCCAATCGTGAGGGAAATGGGGCTTACATGGCACACTTTGTGCACCCCCTTAGTTCTCGAGAATGCATACATAACATATCTTTAGATCATCATTCACCATAGCATAAAACTCAGGCAACCAGTGAAATTGATAAATTTAAGTTCATAAACATAAAGAGTGTTTTAAGGAAAAGCTAGCTACCTCAATTCTAGCACAATAACTTCCTTTCCAATGCTGCCAAGGTTACTACCAGCAACTAAAACTAAAACATATAAGAGTTCTTGGTTAATGCATGCATATTAGCACCTAAAGTCATAAATCTCTATTTTGAGAACTTCTGCTCCTCAGAACAAAACTATGATTTTGTTAAGATTTAAGGTTATTATTAAATATGACAAAAGTCCTCTAAAAATTATAAAATTTTGTATGGAGGTACCTTTATATGTTTTTTTTATTTCTTAATTATCTCAACCCTTAAAGCTACTATTCAACCCAAAAAATACGTCCATAACCAGAACAGTACAAATTAGTTTCAGTTCCATTTCTATTCTTCTTTTCATTCACTTGGATTAGTAAAACTACTTCAACATTCGTGATATTTTATATTAAGCATCCTAGGTATGTTATATAATCACCATAAAAATTTCAAGTGAAAAAAAATTCATTTGTCCCCTCGAATAACCCAAGATTTAAAGTTGTCTCCTGTTATGGTCTGTTCTGACTCATTTCCTACCCAACCAAATTTCTACATTTTATTATATGCCTTAACCAGCCCAGAATTTTCTAAATTTTGGTGGGTTATTTAAATACGATCCTTGTAACATTTTATAAATTTTTCTTACGAAAATTCAACATCTAACTTCTTCAATATTTTGTCTTTCCATCAACAGTCTAAGCTATCTAGCAAATTGTTCTCAACATTGTTTTAATTGTAAAATTCCTAGTTGTAGGTTCTCAAAAATCATGAAAATTTACAGAATTGATTATGGGTTTCTATATTCTCAACTTAACCCTTCTGTGCTCTATGACCTTTACTCACTAATCAGACCCTAACTCACTCGTACGGACTCAAAAATGGGTGATTCCAGTGGTTATGTAACCATGAGAAATATATCTACAACTTTCATGTTAACTATATCTTCATATTCCTTATAGATTAGTCCCAGAAATTCAAAGACGGAGCTATTCTTCACCAGCCTGAATTCTAGACCCGATTCTGACCTCTCATCACTCCCTGAAGTATAACTCTCTCATTTTAAGTCAGATTGATGTGATTCCAAATGCTATGGAAAGCTAGGCTACAACTTCTATGTTGAACACATTTTCATATTTTAGTCAAAAGTTCATCCATTCAGAGCCTAAAGGTAGCCTAATAAACACTAAACCGGATTTTTATAAGAAGCCACACTTACCTTGTGTAAACCTACTCCTATGGCTCTCAATTTGCAGCTTGCTTCTCCTCTTGGTTTCTTTTGCAACTCAGCCACATTTCTTGCACTAAATATGGGATGAGCAAGGCTTCAAATCTTAGCACTCACTCTCACTCTCACTGCCTTATGGTGAGGTAAGAAAAACTCTCCATATTTTTTTGGTTCTTTCACTCTCTTCCTCCTCTCTCAGCCTTCTTCTTCTTCCTGGTTGCTCTCTCCCTCTTCCTTCCTCTTGCCTCTTGAGTTTTTGACTACCTTCCCTCTCTCATTTCTCCTGCTGCATGAGGCAAGTCTAGGCATTTTCTACTACTACCAAGGTGCAAGTTGTTGGATGCTTATGGTTGTAGGGATTCCCTGGTTCTGCAGGGCAGGGGGTAGGTTTTTTTACTGCACTCCACATAGGTTCATGCATGCATAACTATATTATAATATACTCAAAGGGTGGCGGGTGCTTAACACGTACAAGTGACATTTGCTGCCACAAAACCTGCATTCATGGGTGCTTATGCTTGTCTCATGAAGGGTGGCGTTATCCTGTTATTTTTTTTGGAGCAGATGTGGGCGTGTGTTTCTACTTGTGTCATGGAGCATATGGGGGCGTGTTTCTGTTGAGTAAGATGGGCGTGAATCTGTTGCATGTGGGGCATGTTTTCTTCTTACTTTATGGGATGTGTTTTTGTTGGATGTGGAGCAAGGGTGGATGCGTGTTTCTGCTAAGCAAGATGGGCATGAATCTGCTGCATGTAGGGCATGTTTTCTTCTTGCTTTATGGGACATGTTTCTACTGGATGTGGAGTAAGGGTGGCGTGAATTCTTGCTGCCATGTGGGTGTGTTTTTGCTGACTTTGTGGAATGTGTTTCTACTTGCATTCCAGCACTTGTTTCTGCTCGTAATCCAATGCTACATATGTGTTTTTAACCTACCAAAGTTGTTGGTGTTTTGTTTCAAATTCATGTGCATGCATTATGATATGTGTATTATGATATGCACGGTGGAGGTGAGAGGAAATATATATATATATATATATATTGCATCACATAATGCTTCTTCCTTCATTATTATGTTGCTAATCCAAAATTAGTAGCATCCTAAAGAATATATTTGTATCATATTCCTCTCATTTATGCTCCAAAAATATTTTATTTATATCACTTCTAACCATGAAATGGTACAACATATTTTTATAAAGACTTTATTGTCAACAACTACTCATTTTAATTCTTGTTCATATATGTCTTAATTTATTACTAATCCTTGACTAGTAATGTCTACAAAAAAATGTATTTGTGTCCTCTCTCCATCTATTAAGATCCTAAGAATTTTATTTATATGATTCAACATTAACTATGTCACCTATTTTATACTTGCCTTATAGTCACATAACTAAGCATCTTAATTACTTGTCATATGTATTTTCTACTCATCCTTAAATTTATCTAACTTTATTAGAGGCTTAGGATGTTACATAGAGGCCATAATATCTTTCACCTCCCTAACCCTACTAGGACTGCAGTTACTAGTGAGGAGATTTGGATATACCCTCTAGAAGAAGGTAGAGAAGGTGATGATGATTCATAGGGGGATGACTTCCCCCATGAGCCACTTTTGGCTCTACCACCCCCACCCCCTTTCCATTTTACTGACCATGCAGGTCCATCATATGCTCCCCCAGAGGATCAGGACTCCATCTCTTCACGGCTCAGCCAAATTGAAGCGGAGCAACTATTGCAGAGAGCCACCCTACATGCAATGCAAGAATCAATCGACATCATGCAGGGAATGATGAATGGCTGGTACAACTGGCACCTGAGCAAGAATCCTCCACCTCCTCCTCTAGACAACTAGTGAACAAGTAAGTCACTTATCCCTTTGCCTATTCTTTCTTTATTACTGACATTGGGGACAATGTCAAGTTTAAGCATGGAGGAGTAGACTTTAGCTTTTGATTTTCACTGGCTGAGTATATGGTTTGCATTGGATGAACTTTTGATTCGCACTACCTATTTTCACTAGCTGATTTAGTTGTCTTTTGCATGTATATACTGTACATATCACATCTCT
The DNA here is from genome assembly GCA_037074535.1 of Gleditsia sinensis. Lineage (NCBI taxonomy): Eukaryota > Viridiplantae > Streptophyta > Magnoliopsida > Fabales > Fabaceae > Gleditsia > Gleditsia sinensis. Next base: position 44,957,149 of record CM073463.1, read on the forward strand.
CTTGTTTTATTGCAAAAATCACATAGTTTGATGTTTCAGAGATAGATTAATGTAATATAGGTTAATTTTAACTCATGAACATGTGATGCACAATAGGATATGAAATAGGTAATTTAAATTTTAGTCTCTCTCTTCTAGGATTACACCTCTAATTTTTTTTAGAAACATATTACTCCTATTGTGCTGTGAATTGTAGGCATTTTCTTATTTTAACACTATGAGAATGTGAAGGCTAGTAGAGGTGAAAAAAGAGAGAATATAAAACCCAAAAAGTTTTCATTCTAAGTACACCTTTAAGGCACCAAAAAAGCTTTTAGTATGAGTACCAAGCTACCTTTACCCTAGTGAGATGGAGCATAAAATGCACTCATTGCATATTTCTATAAAAGAAAAAATTTGATGAATGAAATAGACAAGACAAAAAGAAAAAAAATGATGAGAAATAAAAGAAATTGAGTGAGAAAAATAGAAATAAGGGTAAGGCAACATAGGGAGATCTAATGGATGAGGTGGCCTACTTAAGTGTTTGAAAATCAATTTGATGCATACAACCAATGGTAACAATATAAGTAAATATATAATAGGAGAATTTTGGTTTAGTTTTAGAAGAACAGAGACTATCTGGTAAATGTCTATTCATATATTTATTGTGTGCATATTGATTGAGTGTAAAAATTACCTATATTGCATTTCTCCATCATTTGAAATTTGTATGCATAATCTCCCTTCCTTTTGATATGACATGTTATTTGCTTGAGGACAAGCAAAGGTTTAAGCATGGGGGAGTTGATAAAGGGAAAATTTGAGTGTTTAATGATTATATTTTATCTCCTAATTTAAAGTAAACTTGTGATTATTTCCCTATTTTTGGTTATGCTTTGCTCTGGATACTACTTTGGTTTATTTTATGCTTGTAGGTGAGCAAAAGAGGCCAAGAAGCAAGGGAAAACACTAATAAAAGGAGCCATATGGACTTAGAACATGCTGAGGAGGAAGCAAGGAGGCAACCCTGAAGAAAGTGGCAAATTCTGAGCCTGGCAGCTTGAAGCATGGCCAGGCCGTGCTCTATAAGAAAGATAGAGAAAAGTCCCAGAATATAGCCCGAAGCATGGCCAGCCCGTGTCATGTCATGGCCGTGCTTCGTGTTCGTACACCATGTGATTTTTAGAGTTTTGAGCAGCCAGGTGGTTATAAATACATGGGGAAGCGCATCCAAGAGCATCTAGACTCATATAGACATCTTAGACTCAGTTTTTAGGCTTAGAAAACACTCTTAGATTAGGTTTTTACTAGAATCATTATTGAATTCATGTTCTAGAGTAGGATTTACAGCAATTGAAGCATTGTATTTCATATTTACATTCTGCAATTCAGGTTTCATCTTTCTACTTTAGTTCTCTACTTCTACTTTTACTCCTTATCTTGAATTGTATTGAACTTGAATTATTTACTTAATGAATATGATTTTGGTTTATGTTTCTATAATGTGTAAGTAGATATTGATCTAGAGTTTTGGTAAACCTACTTATGGTATGATGATACTGCATTGTTGAGTTGAATGTTGCAACCTTAATTGTGATTACTTCTAGATTAATTAGGATTAACTATTATGTGCATGAATGAGAGTTGGTAGAATGCCTGATCAACAATCTATCACATCTTAGGTATTTAATTGATGAACTAAAAGGTGAAAGTTAAAACTGAAAACTAATAGTTAATTAGGGATATCTTAATCACTAAAATAATTTAAGGTTCTCTAGGAATGAATCAATTAGAGGGCAAGAGAAAACTAATTAATTGTATTCCATGGTTGGCATAGAACTTAATAGACCTAGGTTGAACTAAGAACCACGAAAGTAGGTAATTGAATTAACCTAGGTATGATTAATAATGCTTGAAAGATATTGCTAGTTAATTAAGGCTAAACCATCCCCAATTAGCTAGATAATTGCAATTAGAGGTACATGTTGAATTTTGAATATCATAAGTGTGGTGAACCCTAACCCTAGGCTTTTATTAATTGAATTATTTATTTACTTAATTGTGACAAACTTTCTATCGTATTATATCGATTTAGATAGCATATTTCATATAATTCTAGTAGTTAACATTGTTCTCTGTGGGATACGATCAGTACTCGTCGGACTAGCTACAGTTATGTCGAGCACTTGTGGTAATTTATAAAACAGACATAACAGATGCAGGAAAATATCGTTTTAGAAATATTCTTTTCATCTCATTTCATGTGGTGATAGTGCTAGAGGGTAAATAATATAGCCAATCTTTGGCTGAGTCTCTTAATGAAAAATGAAAAGCCCTGAGTTTTATTTGTTCCACAGTAACTCCAAGGGGCTTTATGCTGGTACATACCACATGGAATTCCTTCTAGTGTTTATGCGGGTCTTCACCTGTAAGACCATAAAAATTAGGTAAGAGATGAATTAATCCATATTTCAACTCAAAATTAACATTGTCATCAACATTAGGAAAAGTAATACATAAGGGATGCTGATGTAAATCTGGAGTTGCAAGATCCTTCAGAGTGGGGTGCCTTACCATGATTACTTCCTCCTTTTCTTGATAAATGTCCTTTTGAAGTTCTCTTCTGTGCTTGTATATAGATTTTTCAATATCTGGATTGAACTGTAAATCTTAAGAATTAGAAGAACGAGTCACAGGCATAAATCAAAATAAAATCACAAAAAGGTAATAGACGCAGTCCTCAGCAACAGCGCCAAAATTTGGTGTGTACTATTGCAGGTACACCCAAATTGATACCTTACCTCTCAACTAATCTATAGTAGTAGGAGTAAGGGTTAATCCCACAGAAACTGGTATTACCTTATGTGATTGAAAAAAAGGGGGATTGATAATTGCAAATAAAAGAAAGTAAGCAATAATGAAAATAATTAAGAGAGTGATTATTAAGAGCGACGTTGGCTATAGTCGATATTCACCATCAAGGGATTGCATTGATCACTTAAAAAATCATCAATCTTAAACTAAATATCTATCATTGGGATTCTATCCCTGTTCCTCCTTAAACCTAGTGAATTGATAACAATTGTACCAATTAAACCCTAATTAATAAGATATCCTTTATCACATTGGTAAAGTCTAACCTATTAATTGCATGAAGAACGAGAGAAATTGATGGAGCTAATTAAATATAAACACATCGGTTATATTTAATTTAGTTAATCATTCATCATAGGGTTAATGATTTATAATCCAAAATCCTTAATCCTATTTACTTTATGAATAAAGTAATGAAAATTTTGTTCAGAACCTAATTCAACAGTAGATTAAGCCATACAAAATACTAGTAGGCCTCCCTAGCAATCATATGAATAACCTTTAAGAAAAGAAAAGTAGATGAATAATCAATGCCCGGTTAAGATTAAACTAATGAAATCAATTCCAAATCTCATAATGCATATCGATCCCTTGAGATTTCAATCTTCCTCTATCAACTAAAAGTAATTTAACTGCGCAGGGCCATAAGAAAATCTAAACAAGAATTAAAGAAGATAATTTAGAACTTTGATCATCTTTGATGCTTCCTCTCTTTTCTTTCTATAGATTGGCTTCTCCTCACTAATGTAGAAATGTTTCTAGGTCAAAATCCTGGCACATCGGACTTCAACTAGGGTCAAAAGGACCTAAAAATCGTGCATGTAGTAATCTGGTGCGGTGTCAAGCGCCGCGGCACGCTACTCAGGTGCCACGGCGCTACGGAAATACAAAGACAGGGCGCCACGGTGCCTGAACTAGTATCGACGTACATCAAAATTCTTGCAGTGGGGTGCCACGATACTATGGGTCGGATGCCGCAGCGCTGGGTCTTCATGGCATGGGCGCTGCGGTGCGCTGGCTTTTGTATAATGGGATGCTTAATGCTGCGGCTCTCTGGATTTGTACTATCGCGGCATCCAAAAACTTCTAGATTTTACAGAAGTGCCAAACACAAAAGGTGTAGCTCTATGTCTCTTCTTTCCCTAGCCACTGAAATCACCTTAATCGGAGTTCAAATGAGAGATATATTCCTCAATTATCTATTGAAGGTTGAAAATCAGCATTTTTCCATATTTTCTCTCTATTTTCCTCTTCTTTTCTTCTTTATTATTCCTAAAACATAAAACACAAAACTCAAATTCTATTTAATTTATACTCAAATTAAATAAAAAACAACTTAAAACATGCTTAATTTATAGCATGTTAAATTCCCTTTATATTTTGCCCAAAAATTCAAACACAGAAGCATACTTAACATATTCTTCCCTGGTTGAATATTTTCTAACCACAACTTACTAATCTGACTATATCTCCCTGATATGGAATCCAATTTGAGTGATTTCAGTGCTAAACACTCTGTGAGTCCTATATCTATATTTGTTATGTTAACCATTTTTTTTAATTCCCAACCTATTCTTCCCAAAATTCAAAACTCGAAACTTCCCTAATTACTCTGAAATCGAGTTTTCTTAGCCTAGCCTTTCCTAAAGTTCTAACTCATCCTTTTATTAAGTCCTCTTCCATTTTTCTTCCAAATTTTCATCTAACCAATGAATTATTTATCTCAACATTTAATTATATTTCTTACGTAATTTAACATATTCCATCATCCACTTCAAAAGAAAAACAAAATCAAATCATGCATCACTAAGGGTGTTTCCCAACAGAAATTTCTCATGTTCTTCATCTAAATTTTTAAGGCCATACTCATTTTATCAATATAATCATATTCCATCAAATTTTCACCACATTCAAATATACATAACAGCAGCATAAAAGTCCTAATTTTTTTGCCACCCATAGCCATATCTATGCATAACTTTCCATACCAACCGAAGTATTCAAAACATCCATCATATGCAAGATGAACATGTAACATGATATAGCAACATCCATGGCCAATCATCAAAGTAGCAAAAATTGTAAATTTCATCAAAGTTCTACTATCAAAATCCCATATAAATGTTACAAGTTTCAAAGCTTTTCTTCAAAAAGAGATATTATTAAACCTACCTAAAGATATCCTTAGCTCACTTAGTGAATTCTTTTTCTTGTTTCCTCTTGAAGGAAGTAGAAAGATTCCTCTCTTTCCTTAGCTTTTCCAGCAGCTTAAATAAGAGAAAGAGGGTGAGTTTTGAACCCTAAGGATGAAGAGAAAAGATGGATTGAAGTGGAGATTAAGCTAACTTACCTTGAGTACTTAGTCCTCTAGACTTCTCCTTCTTCTTCCTTCCTCTTTTCTCCTCTCTTTCTTTCCTTTCCTCACTCTACCTGGCTTCTATTTTTCCTCTCTCTCATTTGGACAAAATTATAATGTTATAAGGGTGGGTTTTGCTTAAATAAACTATCAAATGGTTCACCTCTCATAATCATGGGTCTACCTTATCAAAATTAGGATGCACTTGGTTGTTTTTTGTGTGGAAGACAACTCATGTTCTTGTCTTCCTCTCCCTTAGTAAAGATATGCATAGCAAAAGAAGATTTGTATTTTGAAAATCATGATAAAATGTTCTTAAGACAAGGAACAAGGTCCCTTTGATTTAGGAATTCATTTCATTTTTCTTTTGTCTCACTCAAGTATGATAGGTTTGCTTTCTAGGTGACAAAGTTTCAGCCCTTTAGTCTCCCTTACTTGGTTGAAATTATTTGTGTAGGAAAAGGATGTTTTGTCATAATGCCATGTATTATCACCTACTTGCTGAAATTATGAATGTAGGATATAGATGTTTTTTCCTAATGCCATGTATTATTACCTACTTATTGAAATTATGAATGTAGGATATAGATAATTTATCCTAATGCCATGTGACCTAATCTTGATTATTATTACACTACTATTTCTTCACATGGTTCTAATGTTTCCTTCTTGGATTTGGGCTCATTCTTGCCAATTTCCTTTGTTTTGGCTGAAATTCTACCTTTCATGGAGGGCTTGGTCACATTTTCATGATTTTTGGGCTATCGGTCCAACTTATATATCCTAGTCTAAGTCTATGTTTTATCTCTTGCTTGGTGTAACATCCCTAATTTCGTTTCTTTTATTGATAAAAGTACATAAATATTTAATTAAGGAAATAAAATTTATTACACAATATTTTAGATATCTAAGGAAATATAATCCTTAGAAATTCTTCACCTTATGTATATGCATAGAAAATGTTTCTAACATTAAGAGAACAAATAAAGAGGGAAAAACCTAATAGGAAAAACAATTAGAAATAACATACTAAAGAAATGCAAAATTCTTGGATAAGGAAGATAAATTCTTAGAAACAGGTAAATGTCTTAAAATTTCAAGAACATTGGATTAGGATAATTTTTCCTAATTCAAGAATTAAAGTTACTCAGTTTAAAATCTTTACCCATACATTGGGCTTTTACCTATGGACACTTGATATAGAGTTTTTCTACTTCACATAAGTTTCTAGCAAGCCCATTGGATAACCTAAGCAAGAAATAAAACATAGACTTAGACTAGGATATAGTAATTGGACCAATAGCCCAAAAATTATGAAAATGTGACCAAGCCCTCCAAGAAAGGTAGAATTTTATCCAAAGCAAATAAAATGGGTAGGACTAAGCCCAAATCCAAGAGGAAAAATAAAATAAAATAAATTAGGTGATGATATAATAATGTAACAATAATAAAGATTAGGTTACATGGCATTAAGACAAAAATGTAGCAAGTGGTGTGATTCTACATTCATAATTTTGGCAAGTGGCATGATAATACAAGGCTTTAGGACAAAAACATCTATATCCTACACTCATAATTCTAGAAAGTGGTATGATAATACATGGCATTAGGACAAAACATTCCTATCCCACACAAATAATATCAACCAAATAATGGAGATTCAAGGGCTAGATATTTGCCACCTAAAAAGGCAAACCTATCATACTTGTTTAAGACAAAAGAAAATGGAAATGAATCCCTAAATAAAAAGGACCTTGTCCCATATCTTAAGAACATATTATCATAATTTTCAAAATACAAATCTCCTTTTCCTATGCATATCTTGACTAAGGAAGAGGAAGACAAGAACATAAGTTGTTTGTTTTCCAAAAATTCAACCAAGTGTAATCTAATTGTGATAAGGTAGACCTATGATTATGAAAGGTGAATTATTTGGTGGTCTATATAAGAAAACCCAACCTTACAACATTATAATTTCGTCCAAGTGAGGGAGAGGAAAAATAGAAGCAAGGTATAGTGGGGAAAGGAGAGGAAGAAAGGAAGAAAGAGGAAGGAGAAGTCTAGGGGATTAAGTGCTCCAGGTAAGTTTAACAATATTTCTTTTTGAAGAAAACTTTTGAAACTTATAATATTTATATGAGATTTTGATCTTAGAACTTTGATGATTGGTCATGATGTTGCTATATCATGTTACATATTGATCTTGCATGTGATGTATGTTTGAATACTTAGACTGGTATAGAAAGTTCTGCATAGGTATGGCTATGGGTGGCAAATTTTTTAGCTTATGTGTTTTAATCTCGAAATTATCTATAGGGAATTAAAATAAATGGTTAACATAAGAATTAAAGATATATGTGTCATGGATTTTTAGCCACTGGAATCATTCAATTTGGAGTCCATATGAGGAAGATATGAGCCGATTAGAAGTCAAAGGTCAGAAAATGGTTCATCAGGGAAGAATATGTTAGGATAGCTTCTGTATTTTAATTTTTGGGAATTATCTTTATGGAATTAAAATAAATGATTAACATAAGAATTATAGCTATGTGTGTTAGGGATTTTTATCCACTGGAATCATTCCATTTGGAGTCCATATGAGGACGATATCAGCTAATTAGTAGTCAAAGGTTAGAAAATGGTTCATCAAGTAAGAATATGTTAGGATAGCTTCTGTATTTTAATTTTGAGAATTATCTGTGTGGAATTAAAATAAATGGTTAAAATAAGAATAATAGATATGTGTGTCACAGAATTTTAACCATTGGAATCACTCAAGTTGGAGTCCACATGAGTTAGATATGATCCGATTAGTAGGTAGAGGTCAGAACCTATCCGAGAAGAAATAACCTGTACATTTAGGGAGTAATGTCACCTTGATTTCTTAATATTTCGCTATTATATTCAACATAATAGTTTTAGATAATTGGTTTATCTTGAAATTGACACTAAGATCAGCTACATCGGAGTTCAATTGAGGAAGTTATGCGCTGATTAGTAAGAGAAGGTTAGATATGATGAAAACTTGCATCAAGAAAATAAAGAAATAAAATTAATATTTATAAAAGAAGACGAATCTTATAAATGACTAGTATGTGCCATAGCCATTGCCATTGTATGAACTTCTTACCATCTTAAGTGTAAAATTCTGACATGGAAATATGTTATAAAGTGATATTTGAAATGGTTATGTTCATGGCATGATTACCAATGATTTATGGTAATAGTTATATTTTGATCAACATACTTGGTATTGAAAGCATATTTTTGGCTATCATTGTGAAAAGAAATGAAATGAGCACGGTCACATAGCAATCCGTGTGGTGCACCAGTAGGGGACGCCCTACCAACGGTTATGATTATGATTATGAGTAAAGAAAGAGAAATTGTGCCATGTCAGACGGAGCGAGAAAAGCCCGTACCAGAGAGTAGAGGATACTCACCCTGACCGGGGTAGCTTGAAATGAGAATAAGTTAATGGCCATCATATGATATTCTGAAAATAGTTAACCCTGTCATACATGTTATTATTGTACAATTCTCAAGTGCATAGATATAGTGCATTCATGTGACCAAAGTTATTTTATGTAGTTTATACAGCTGAACATGACGTGATGAACTATATTGATGATGATTTATTGTTGAACTTACTGGGATTTAATTCTCACTATATTTCCATATCATGTTCAGAAAATTAGTTATGCAAATTTTACTATAGCTCTGGTTTTTAGTGCAAGTTGGATCAAGTACTTTATGTTGGGTAGATCCTAGAAGCAAATATAATGTTTGTGGTTGAGTTGGCTTATATCTCGGTAAAGGTGCAACCACCTGCACCTGTATCTCCAGAATTGGTCAACTAGAATAAATAAGATGTAGATTTTTATGTGTTTGATATGTTGTACGTATGTTTTGATTAATGACATGTATGTAAACTCTGTATTGTATAATTTTAATAAATGTTATATTGAGTTAAGTTGTAACGAGGTAATAACTTCATGGTATTTAAAAAAAAATTATACTTAAATGGAGTTGTTACATAATTGGTATCAGAGCGGGTCGATCCTAGATGGCCAGTGGGTGGATGGTTATCTGAATCGATCTTATAGTGTCTTGAGTATGTTGTGGTTGTTCTGTGTAGGGGATTAGTGATTCATATTGGTAAGAAATTACTAGTGTTTTCTATCTATATGCCGAGGTGGTGTTATGACTGCTATTAAATATTTTTGAACTAACTATTGGGCTTGATCACCTCAATAGCAGCATAACTTTGTTTTGCCACAGTAGGAAATGGCACCACCAAGGAGGAATCCAGCAACCAATACAGAGGAAACCCTACACAACCTGGCCACGGCAATTTGAGACCAAGTCATGACCACCAACCAAATTTTACAATATCTCCATAATGCTAATAACCCAAATGGTGAGAATGGTGCTAACAACCAGATGGCTAGAAACGATAATGGCATATCCGAGTTCTTGAGGACTAGACCACCTTGTTTCCAAGGTGGCTATGATCCAACGGTAGCCGAAAGGTGGATAAGGGAATTAGAGAAAATCTTTGAAGTGATGGGCTGTACTGAAGAGCAGCAAGTTATTTTTGTTGCATATATGTTAAAGGATGAAGCAGAATACTGGTGGCATGGAGCTAGAGAACTTTTAGCTCATCAAGGAAGACAGATCACCTGGCAAGTGTTCAAGGACATTTTTTTTACAAGTACTTTCCAAGTACTGTACGAGCAGAGAAAGAGATCGAATTTCTCCAACTCAGGCAAGGCAGCATGACTGTGGACCAGTATATCGCAAGGTTCAAGGAGCTGTCTAAGTTCTCCTCTTATCTGCGATATAACCCAAATGAAGCATGGAAGGCGGTTAAGTTTGAAGTAGGACTAAACCCGGAGATAAAGAATGCTATTATAGCTATGGAGATCAGGGAGTTTGTACCTCTGATAAATAAATATAGACTCCTGGAAAAGAGTTTAAGGACAGTAGAGGATGAGAAGCAAAGGCAAAACCTATGGAAGAGGAAGAAAAATTTTCCCAACCCTGGAAAGAACATGAGAAGAAGTAGATATGAAGCTGGAAAGAGACCATTGACTGCGGGTCCTAGACCTTTTCAACAAGACCTCGCCCCAGTCAAGTGCGCTAAGTGCGGACGCATGCATGGTAACCGGCCATGCTACATGGGACAAGATGTCTACTTCAATTGCGGACATAAGGGACATTTTGCAGGAAATTGCCCACAAAATGTGGGGAAGCAGCCAGAACAGAGGCCTCAGGTGAAAGGAAGGGTTTTCACCCTGAGCAACCAAGAGGCTGCTCAATCTTCTAAAATGATTCAAGGTACATGCTATATCTATGGATTTTCTTTTATGGTGTTATTTGACTCTGGTGCTAGTCATTCATTTATATCAGAAGAATGTATTAGGAAGTTTCAGTTTCCTATTTTTGAAACTCCCTATGAGCTATCCGTAGTAACCCCTATAGGAGAAAGGGTATTAACTTCCTCTGTATGTAAAGATTGTCAAGTCACCATCCAGGAGAAAACTTTTTCTGTACACCTCGTATGTTTACCTTTAAGAAGTATTGAGGTCATTCTAGGGTTAGACTGGATGTCTAGAAATTGAGTCTTGTTGAATTATTGTAACAAGACCGTTGAATTTCTACCTCCTACTCCGAAAGAGGAGGTCCAGTTATTGATGCTAAATGCCAATCAAGTTAATAGGGAGTTAAAGAATGGAGTACTTGGATACATTCTCTTGTATTTATCAAACCTAGAAGTCAAATCGAAGCTTGATGAAATCCCAATAGCCAACGAGTTTCCTGAAGTATTTCCATCAGATATTCCAGGCTTACCTCCCAAGAGAGAGATAGAGTTCTCTATTGATTTCCTACCTGGGATAGGGCCTATCTCTATTGCACCATATCGAATGGCCTTGAAGGAACTATAGGAACTCAAGAAACAGTTGGAGGAACTATTAGACAAGCAATTTATTAGACCGAGTGTATCACCTTGGGGAGCTCCTGTATTGTTTGTTAAGAAGAAAGACGGGAGCTTGAGACTATGCATAGATTACAGAAAGCTGAATAAGGTGACTATCAAAAATAAGTACCCTCTCCCTAGGATAGATGACTTATTGGATCAATTGAAGGGAGCCTCCATCTTTTCTAAAATTGACTTGAGGTCAGGATATCATCAGATTAGGATTAAGGAGGAGGACGTACCAAAAATTGCCTTCAGGACTAGGTATGGGCACTATGAGTTTCTCGTAATGCCCTTCGGGTTGACGAATGCACCTGCAATTTTCATGGATTACATGAATCGCATTTTTCGACCCTACCTAGATCAATTTGTTGTAGTGTTCATTGATGACATGTTGATTTATTCTAAGAGTGAGAAAAAACATGAACAACATCTCCGAATCGTGCTGAAAGTGCTGAAAGAGAAAAATTTATATGCCAAATTGGAGAAGTGTGAATTTTGGCTGTCAGAGGTGAAGTTTCTCGGACATGTCATCTCTAATAGAGGGGTAGCCGTAAATCCTAGCAAGACGAAGTAGTGATTCAGTGGGAGAGACCAAAGACGGTTACAGAAGTCAGAAGTTTCTTGGGTTTGGCAGGATACTACAGGAGGTTTATACAAAACTTCTCTTGTATAGCCTTGCCATTGACTAAATTGACCAGGAAGGGAAGTCCTTTCAAATGGACTGATCAATGTGAAGCTAGTTTTCAGGAGCTGAAGACAAGACTGACCACTCTTTCTGTTTTAACTATTCCAGACCCCACAGGACATTTTGAAGTGTTTAGTGATGCCTCAAAGAAAGGGCTAGGGTGTGTACTAATGCAAGACAAGAGAGCAGTTGCTTACACCTCTGGACAATTAAGACCCCACGAAGGAAACTATCCAACCCGTGATCTTGAATTGGCAGCGGTGGTGTTTACTTTAAAGATTTGGCGACATTACTTATATGGAGCAACCTTTGAAGTATATTGCGATCACAAGAGTCTTAAATATCTCTTTGATCAAAAGGAGTTAAATATGAGGCAACGAAGATGGGTGGAATTTCTCAAAGACTACAAGTTTGAGATAAAGTATCATCCAGTAAAGGCAAATGTTGCAGCTAATGCCTTAAGTTGAAAATCTCTACACATGGGCTAGATGATGTTGTATAAGATGCAAATGCTAGAGGAGTTTCGGAATTTCAAGCTGGACACTACTTTTTCCTCAAAGAAGCTAACCATTAATGGTTTAAGTATAGGATGTGACCTTAGAGCCCAGATCAAAGAGGTTCAAGCTCACGACCAATACTTACAGGATCATAAAGGCCAAGGTAATTTTTCTGTCATGGAAGATGGAGTAATCATGTATCAGGGAAGGATTTGTGTCCCTCAAGAACAAGAGTTGAGGACTAAGATCTTGCAGGAAGCGCATCAGAGTAAATACATAGTCCATCCTGGAAGCACTAAAATGTACCAGGATTTAAAAAGGATATATTGGTGGCCAGGGATGAAAAAGGACATTGCCGAGTTTGTGGCGAAATGTCTCATTTGTCAAAAGTTGAAGGCGGAGCATCAAAAGCCAGCGGGATTTCTACAACCTCTTGAGATCCCTAAATGGAAATGGGATAGTATCTCAATGGACTTTGTTGTGGGTTTACCTAAGACTTCAGTGGGACATGACTCTATCTGGGTAATAGTTGACAGATTAACCAAATCTACTCATTTCCTGACCATAAAAATTAACTATTCACTGGATAAATTAGCCCAATTTTACGTCCAAGAAATAGTTAGACTGCATAGAATTCCCTTAAATATCGTTTCTAATAGAGATCCGAGGTTCACATCGAGGTTTTGGAAGGCGTTGCAGGAAGCTTTTGGTACTAAGCTGCGGTTCAGTACTACCTACCATCCTCAGACTGACGGGCAGACAGAACGAACCATTCAAACCTTAGAAGATATGTTGAGGGCCTGTGTGATAGAGCAAGGTAAAGGATGGGATAAGTACCTACCTTTAGTAGAGTTTGCTTATAATAATAGCTATCACTCTAGTATTAAGATGGCCCACTATGAAGCTTTATATGGTAGAAAGTGCCGAACTCCACTATGTTGGTTAGAGGTAGGAGAAAAGAACTTGTTCGCTCCTGATCTAGTTCAACAAACCACTGAACAAATCAGGATGATACGAGACAAAATACTTACAGCTCAGAATCGATAAAAGAGTTACTACGATAAGAGACATAGACCTCTAGAGTTTGAGGAAGGAGACCATGTATTTCTGAAACTTTCCCCGACTACTGGAGTTGGTAGGTCTCTAAAAACAAGAAAGCTAAGTCCGCGATTTTTAGGACCTTACCAAATTCTGAAGAAAGTAGGGACATCAGCATATCAAGTTGCTCTCCCACCTAATTTGTCCAACCTGCATAATTTTTTTCACGTATCATAGCTGCGGAAGTATCTTCCAGATTTATCACATGTAATACAGGATGAACCAATCCAAATAAAGGAGAACATGACATACTAGCTAGTACCTGCATCCATATTGGACACTGACGTGAAGCAACAGAGAAATAAAACCATTCCCCTTGTTAAGGTGTTATGGGAACGTTTAACTCCGGAAGAAGCAACTTGGGAGCTGGAAGAAGTCACGAGGAAGAAATATCCACAATTGTTCTTATTAGGAAATTTTTGAAATTTTAAGGACAAAATTTCTTTTAGGGGGAGAGAAATGTAACATCCCTAATTTCATTTCTTTTATTGATAAAAGTACATAAATATTTAATTAAGGAAATAAAATTTATTAGACAATATTTTATATATCTAAGGAAATATAATCCTTAGAAATTCTTCACCTTATGTATATGCATAGAAAATGTTTCTAACATTAAGAGAACAAATAAAGAGGGAAAAACCTAATAGGAAAAACAATTAGAAATAACATACTAAAGAGATGCAAAATTCTTGGATAAGGAAGATAAATTTTTAGAAACAAGTAAATGTCTTAAAATTTCAAGAACATTGGATTAGGGTAATTTTTCCTAATTCAAGAATTAGAGTTACTAAGTTTAAAATCTTTACCCATACATTGGGCTTTTACTTATGGACACTTTATATAGAGTTTTTCCACTTCACATAAGTTTCTAGCAAGCCCATTGGATAACCTAAGCAAGAAATAAAACATAGACTTGGACTACGATATAGTAATTGGACTAATAGCCCAAAAATTATGAAAATGTGACCAAGCCCTCCAAGAAAGGTAGAATTTTATCCAAAGCAAAGAAAATGGGTAGGAATAAGCCCAAACCCAAGAGGAAAAATAAAATAAAATAAATTAGGTGATGATATAATAATGTAATAATAATAAAGATTAGGTTACATGGCATTAAGACAAAAATTTAGCAAGTGGTGTGATTCTACATTCATAATTTTGGCAAGTGGCATGATAATACAAGGCTTTAGGACAAAAACATCTATATCCTACACTCATAATTCTAGCAAGTGGTATGATAATACATGGCATTAGGACAAAACATTTCTATCCCACACAAATAATATCAACCAAATAATGGAGATTCAAGGGCTAGATATTTGCCACCAAAAAGGCAAACCTATCATACTTGTTTAAGACAAAAGAAAATGGAAATGAATCCCTAAATAAAAAGGACCTTGTCCCATATCTTAAGAACATATTATCATAATTATCAAAATACAAATATCATTTTCGTATGCATATCATGAAAGGTGAATTATTTGGTGGTCTATATAAGAAAACCCACCCTTACAACATTATAATTTCGTCCAAGTGAGGTAGAGGAAAAATAGAAGCAAGGTATAGTGAGGAAAGGAGAGGAAGAAAGGAAGAAAGAGGAAGGAGAAGTCTAGGGGACTAAGTTCTCCAGGTAAGTTTAACAATATTTCTTTTTGAAGAAAACTTTTGAAACTTATAATATTTATATGAGATTTTGATCTTAGAACTTTGATGATTGGTCATGATGTTGTTATATCATGTTACATATTGATCTTGCATGCGATGTATGTTTGAATACTTAGACTGGTATAGAAAGTTCTGCATAGGTATGGTTATGGGTGGCAAAATTTTTAGCTTCTGTGTTTTAATTTCTCAAAATTATCTATAGGGAATTAAGATAAATGGTTAACATAAGAATTAAAGATATATGTGTCATAGATTTTTAGGCACTGGAATCATTCAATTTGGAGTCCATATGAGAAAGATATGAGCCGATTAGAAGTCAAAGGTCAGAAAATGGTTCATCAGGGAAGAATATGTTATGATAGCTTCTGTATTTTAATTTCTAGGAATTATCTTTATGGAATTAAAATAAAAGGTTAACATAAGAATTATAGCTAGGTGTGTCACAGATTTTTTTCCACTGGAATCATTCAATTTGGATTCCTTATGAGGAAGATATGAGCTGATTAGTAGTCAAAGGTCAGAAAATGGTTCATCAGGGAAGAATATGTTAGGATAGCTTTTTATTTTTATTTTTGGGAGTTATCTGTATGGAATTAAAATAAATGGTTAACATAAGAATTATAGATATGTGTTTCATGGAATTTTATCCACTGGAATCACTCAGGTTGGAGTCCATATGAGTTAGATATTATCCAATTAGTAGGTAGAGGTTAGAACTTATCCGAGAAGAACAACCTGTACATTTAGGGAGTAATATCACCTTGATTTCTTAATATTTCGCTACAATGTTCAACATAATAGTATTAGATAATTGTTTTATCTTGAAATTGACACCAAGATCACCTACATCGGAGTTCAATTGAGGGAGTTATGCGCTGATTAGTAAGAGAAGGTTAGATATGATGAAAACTTGCATCAAGAAAATAAAGAAATAAAATTAATATTTAAAAAAGAAGATGAATCTTATAAATGACTAGTATATGCCATAGCCATTTCCATTGTGTGAACTTCTTACCATCTTAAGTGTAAAATTCTGACATGGAAATATTTTATAAAGTGATATTTGAAATGGTTATGTTCATGGGATGATTAACAATGATTTATGGTAATAGTTATATTTTGATGAACATACTTTTTATTGAAAGCATATTTTTGGCTATCATTGTGAAAAGAAATGAAATGAGCACGGTCACATGGCAATCCGTGTGGTGCACCAGTAGGGGACGCCCTACCAACGGTTATGATTATGATTATGAGAAAAGAAAGAGAAATTGTGCCATGTCGGACGGAGCAAGAAAATCCCGTACCGGAGAGTAGAGGATACTCACCCTAACCGGGGTAACTTGAAATGAGAATAAGTTGATGGTCATCATATGATATTCTGAAAATAGTTAACTCTGTCATACATGTTATTATTGTACGATTCTCATGTGCATAGATATAGTGCATTCATGTGACCAAAGTTATTTTCTGTAGTTTATACAGCTGAACATGACGTGATGAGCTATATTGATTATTGTTTAACTTACTAGGATTTAATTCTCACTATATTTCCATATCATGTTCAGAAAATTAGTTATGTAGATTTTTCTATAGCTCTGGCTTTTAGTGCATGTTGGATCAAGTACTTTATGTTGGGTAGATCCCAGAAGCAAATAAAATGTTTGTGGTCGAGTTGGCTTAGATCTCGGTGAAGGTGCAACCACCCGCACCTGTATTTCTGGAATTGGTCAACCAGAATAAATAAGATGTAGATTTTTATGTGTTTGATATGTTGTATGTATGTTTTGATTAATGACATGTATGTAAACTCTGTATTGTATAAATTAAATAAATGTTATATTGAGTTAAGTTGTAACGAGGTAATAACTTCATGGTATTTTAAAAAAAAAATTATACTTAAATGGAGTTGTTACACTTGGGCTATCCAATTGGCTTGCTAGAAACTCATGTGAAGTGAAAAAACTCTATATGAAGTGTCCATAGGTGAAAAGTCCAATGTATGGGTGGAGATGTTAAACTTAGGAACTCTAACTCTTGAATTAGGAAAAATTACCCTAATCCAATCTCCTTGAAAATTTTTGACCTTTACTTACTTCCCAAAAATTTATTTTCCTTACCCAAAAATTTCGCCTCTCTTTAGTATGTTATTTCTAATTTTTCCTATTAGGTTTTCTTTCTTTACTTATTCCCTTAATGTTAAAAACATTTTCTATGCATACACATAAGGTGAAGAATTTATAAGGCTTATATTTCCTTATATATCTAAAAATTGTCCAATAAATTTTATTTTCTTAATTAAAATTTATGTACCTTTATTAATAAAATAAACAAAATTAGGGATGTTATAAAAAATAGCATTATAAACCAAAAAGGAAGGAGAGAAACACACAAAGGTAGCGATACAAGGAAGCAACCTACCTTGGATGGACAATTTCCCCTACTTCTTTTCTTCTTCTTTCTCCCTTTCTCACTATAGTTTTAGTTGGATTTTTCTCCTTTTCTTGTGGATTTTTCTTGGCCAAGCTTATACCAAACTTTAGCTCATTCATTTGCTTAATGAGGTGTCCCTAGAATCATGATTAACATTATGAGGTGTCCCTCAAGCATATACTTTAAACCTTGTTTGGATATTCTTCTCTTCTAGTTGCTCTTTAATTCATTTATAAAGTATAATTAGTGAGGCTTATATCTCTAGTTAAGGTGATTCTCATGACTTAGCTTCTTATCTAAAATTCTACATTTAAGTATCTTAATATTCCATTATATGGCATTTTTAATTTATTTTATTTTCCTAAAAATACAAATTCACATGTTCTTCCTTTAAAATTATTTTTTCTAAAATTATTTGGATTAATACCTATCATCCTAATTTTCTAAAAGAAGATAACCCTTGATCATTTCATTCTCTTTTTTTTACTTAAGCTTAGCTCCACACTAACACTTATGTACGCCATCATCAATTTTAATACATATGCTTCTTTCATCTTGTCCTTACACATTCCACTTTTCTTCTACACCTTTTAGAAATATTTTTGGTCATCTAGGAAAAACAAAGTTTGAGGATGTTACCTCGACAGTTTTCTTCTTGTTTTTTTATATTTTTGTTTTCCTCTAAGCTTTGCTGACTTTGAATAATAGACTACTTAACTTTATTAAAAACTTAATTGTAATACTTCAAGGTAGAGGCCACATTAAATCTAGCTAGTTACATTGATTGTTGGCTTCAAATTTATAACACCTTCTTGACGTACAATTAACTCCTAAATCTTAGTTTGTAACCCATGTTTTCGAAAGGTTTTTTTTTCAAAATGTTCCATTTCAAAATAAATTTTGGTTGCGACTCTATTGAAAAAGCATTTTTGAAATGATTTTGAAATTTGTTTTTAATCCCACTATGGTCACATAGGTCTCTTACAGGACAAATGTGATAGTAATGGTGAGTTAACATGTGTAAACATACAATTAAGAAACATAATGTAATAGTATAGCTAAAGGGTTAAAAAATTATTCTAAGATATTTTAACTTAAAATATCCAGCCTTTATGCACGAAGATAAACTATGACCTAGATGGTGGAAAACATGAGCACAATTAAATTTTCACCAACTTTTCCAGATTTAAAGATGGCTAAGCATGACGAAATATACCATGCCATCATGAAAATTTAGTAATTTTTCAAGACAAATTCACATAGGATTGGGCACTCCCAATTCTCTTCTTGAACAAAATATTTCTTCACAAAGAGATTTTGTGAAAGTGTCTACCAACTATTTTTTTAGTGGAAATAAATTCCAATGTAATTTCTCATCTTTGGACATAATTGAAAAAGGAGAAAATTGTGTGTTTAATGGTTATATTTTATCGCATAATTTATAGTGAACTTATGATTATTTTCCTATTTTTGTTTTATTTTGTTTTGCTTGCTCTGGATACTACTTTGGTTTTTTTTTTCTATTTGTAAGTGAGCAAAAGAGAACAAGAATCAAGGAAAAATATTTATGTGAAGAGATATATGGACTTGGAACAAGCTGAGGAGGAAGTAAGGAGGAAACCTAGAAGAAGTTGGCAAGAAAGGACCTTCACAGCCTCCAACACGGCTAGACTGTGCTTAGTGTACCTGGAGCACGGTTAGACCATGTTCTGTGCAAGACATGGAGAGAAATCCCAGATTCCAGCCCAAAGTATGGCCAGGCCATGTCTTGGAACACGACCGTACTTTGGGTTCGTATAGTCTATGACTTTTAGGGTTTTAAGTAGCCAAAGTGCTATAAATACATGGGGAAGTGTGGAGAAAGATATATAGATGCATATAGACTTAGAGAGACTCAATTTAGGCTTAGAAAAAACCATTAGATTAGGTTTTTATTAGGAATATTGATTACTTTATATTCTTAGAGTAGAATTGAGATTGATTAAAGCTTGTATCCCTAATTACCAGGTTTTATCTTTCTAGCTTTACATCGACATCTATTTCTACCCCTTTCTCTTTGATTGTATTGAACACTTATAAATGGTTTAATGCATATGATTATGATTTATCTTTCAATTATGTGTGAGTAGATTTTGATATCGGGTTCAATAAACCCACTTGTAATATGATGATACTAAATTGTTGATTGGAATTATGAAACCCTAATTGTGATTGCCTATGGTTAATTATGATTAACTATTATACAATATACGAGTTGATAGGATGCCTGATCACTGTTTTATTGCGTCTTAAGTTATTAACTGATGAACTGAAAGGTGAAAGTTAATGCTAGAACTTAATAGTCAATTAGGGATATCTTAATCATGAAAGTAGTTTAAGGTTCTCTAAGAATTAAATCAATTGGTAGGCATGAGAACCTTTATTAATTGAATCACATGGTTGGCATAGAACTTAATATACTTAGGTTAAACTAAGAACCATGAAAGTAGGCAATTGGATTAACCTAGGTACGATTAGTAATGCATGAAAGAGGTTATTAATTAATTAAGGCTAAACCATCCTCGATTACCTAGATAATTACAATTAGAGGTACATATTGGTTGTTGAATATCATAAGTGCAGTAACCCCTAATCCTAGAAATTTGTTAATTGAAATCCTTATTTGCTTAATTGTGATTTCTCTCTATAGAATTAGATTAATTTAGATAGCTTGTTTCATAGAACTCTAGTAATTTATCTTTGGTCTCTGTGCGGTACAACCCATACTCGTTGGACTTGCTACAGCTATGTGTAACATCCCTGATTTCGTTTCTTTTATTAGTAGATGTACATAAATATTTAAGGAAATAAAACTTATTAAACAATTCTTTTTGATATCTAAGAAAATATAAGCCTTGGAAATTCTTCATCATATGTGTATGGATAGAAAATGTTTCTAACATTAACATAATAGGTAAAGAGAGAAAACCTAATAGGAAAAAAAATTAGAAATAACATCTTAAAGAGAGGCAAAATTCTTGGGTAAGGAAGATAAATTTTTTTGGAAGTAAGTAAAGATCTTAAAAGTTCAAGAAGATTGAATTAGGGTAATTTTTCTAAATTCAAGAGCTAGAGTTACTAAGTTTAACATCTCCACCCCAAACATTGGGCCTTCACCTATAGACACTTCATAGTTTGTTCTTCCACTTCACATGAGTTTCTAGCAAGCCAATTGGATAGCCTAAGCAAGAGAAATAGCATAGACTTGGACTAGGATATAGAAGTTGGACTAATAGCCCAAAAAATAATTAAAATGTGACCAAGCCCTCTATAAGATGTAGAGTTTCATCCAAAGCAAAGGAAATGGGAAAGAATGAGCCCAAATCCAAGAGGAAAAAATAAGAATCATGTGATGAAATAATAGTATAATAAAGATTAGGTCACTTGGCATTAAGACAAAAATTTAGCAAGTAGTGTGAAAATATATATATCCTACACTCATAATTTCAGCAAGTGGTGTAATAATACATGGCATTAGGACAAAATATCTATATCCTACACTTATGATTTTAATAAGTGGTATAATAATTTATGGCATTAGGACAAAACATATCTATCCTACATAAATAATTTCAGCCTAGCAATGGAGATTCAAGGGCTAGAAACTTACCACTTATAAAAGCAAACGTATCATACTTGTGTGAGACAAAAGAAAAAGGAAATGAATCCCTAAATCAAAGGGACCTTGTCCTTTGTCTTAAGAATATTTAATCATGATTTTCAAAATACAAATCTTCTTTTGCTCTGCATATCTTGACTAAGGGAGAGGAAGACAAGAACATAAGTTTTCTTTTCCTAAAAACAACCAAGTGCATCCTAATTGTGATAAGGTAGACCCATGATCATGAAAGGTGAACCACTTGATAGTTTATTTAAGCAAAACGCACCCTTATAACATTATAATTTTATCCAAGTGAGGGAGAGGAAAAATATAAGAAAGGTAGAGTGAGGAAAGAAGAGAAAGAGAGGAGAAGAAAGGAAGGAAAAAGAAGAAGAAGTCTAGAGGACTAAGTACTCAAGGTAAGTTAGCTTAATCTTCACTTGAATCCATATTTTCTCTTCATCCTTGGGGTTCAAAACTCCCCCTCCTTCTCTTATTCAAGTTGTTGGAAAACCTAAGGGAAGGGAGGAATCTTGCCACTTTCTTCAAGAGGAAACAAGAAAAAGAATTCACTAAGTGAGCTAGGGAGACCATTTGGTAGGTTTAACAATATTTTTTTAGAAAAGCTTTGAAATTAGAAACATTTATATGGGATTTTGATCCTAGAACTTTGATGAAATTTACTATATTTGTTACATTGATGATTGGCCATGGATTTTGTTATATCATGTTACATGTTAATCTTGCATGTGATGTATGTTTTTATACTTAGGTTAGTGTGGAATGTTCTACATAGGTATGGCTATGGGTGGTAAAATTTTAATATTTTTATGCTGCTATTTTATATATTTAACTGTGGTGAAAAATTGATGAAATATGATTAGATGTAAATTAGGAATAAAATGGAAGATGACATAATAAAATGATGAACTAAAACCTTAGAAAATGTTTGGTTAGGAAACTAGATTTTGGAGTAAGTAGGGAACCTTTAATTTTTCAAATTCTAACATGAATCGCTTAGGAATTGTAAGAAATGGTTAACATAAAAGATAGAGATATATGTCTCATGGATTTTTAGCCATTAGAATCACTCAATTTGGAGTCCATATGAGGTAGATATGGTCAGATTAGTAAGTAGTGTTCAGAAAATGTTTAACCAAGGAAGAATGTTAGGAAAGCTTCTGTGTTTGAATTTCTAGGAAACTTATGTAGGAAATTAAAATAACTAGTTAACATAAAAAATATCGATATATGTCGCACAAAAATTTAGCCACTGGAATCACTCAATTTCGAGTTCATATGAGGGAGATATTGTCAGATTAGTAAGTAGAGGTCAGAACCTACCCGAGAAGAAATAACGTTTAACTTGGATTTAGCTAAAATGTTCAACATAATAGTTTTAGATAATTTTTTTATCTTTAAATGGACACTACGATCACCTAAGTAAGAGTTAAAATGAGAGAGTTATGCTCTTATTAGTGAGAGAAGGTCAGGTAGGACGAAAATCTGCATCAGGGAATAACACATCATAGAGCATGACCTTATTTCAAGGTACGACCAGGCCGCGTTCGATGCCGGAAAGGGAATTTTGAAGCCTAAAGTATGGCTGTATTATAGGAAATGGACAAGCCATGTTACATGATACATTTAGGCCGTGTTGGAAGCTGGTAAAACTTATTTTCAACATTTTTCTACCCTAAATGAACCTCATTAACTATAGGATAATAATAGAAACCAAATTGAAGAAGAATGCCGTATTAAATTTGTGAGAACAGGTGTTGGAAATGATATAAGTAGGAGGAAAGTGACTAGAGGCCAAGCATAAGAAAAATGAAGAGATAAAAATAATATTTAAAAAAGAAGAAGAATCTTATAAATAAAAATAATAAATGACTAGTGTATGCCATAGCCATTGCCATTGCATGAACTCCTTACCATCTTAAGTGTGTAATTTTGACATGGAAATATTCTATAAAGTGATATTTGAAACAATTATGTTCATGTCATGATTACTAATGATTTTTGGTAATGATTATATTTTGATTAAAAATTATGGCATGTGAATATAATGAACATACTTGTTATTAAAATCATATTTTTGATTATTAATGTGAAAATAAAAGAAATGAGCACGGTTTCATGGCGGTCCGTGTGGTGCACCAGTAGGGGACACCCTACCAATGGCTATGATTATGTTAATGAGAAAAGAAAGTGTGCCATGTCGAACAGAGCGAGAAGAGTCCGTACTGGAGAATAGAAAGTACTCACCCTGATCGAGGTAGCTTGATATGAAAATATGTTGATAGCCATCATATGATATTCTGAAAATAGTTTTTTATGCCATAATGTCATAACTATACAATTTTCATGTGCATGGATAAAGTGCATTCATGTGACCCAAAGATATTTGCTGTAGTTTATACAGATGAACATGACATGATGAACTATATAGATGATAATTATGATTTATTGTTGAATCTACTGGGATTTAATTCTCACTATATTTCTATATCATGTTCAAAAAACTAGTTGTGCATATGGCTTTGGCTTTTAGTGTACGTTAGAATGGATTACTTTATGTTGGGCAGATCCCATAAATTAATAAGATGTTTGTAATCGAGTTGGCTAAGATCTCGATGAAGGTGCAACCACTCGCATCTGTATCTCCAGAATTGGTCAACATGAATGAATAAGATGTACATATTTATGTGTTTGTTTTTCGTACGTCAGTTTTAATTAATGATGTGTATGTGAACTTAGTATTGTAGACCTTAAACCTTGATTATGCTTGGTTAAATTAATTGAATGTTATTTTGAGTTAAGAAATTATAAGTAAAGAGGTAATGACTTGATGAGATTTTAAATATATATATATATATATATATATATATATATATATATATATATATATATGTTTGTATGTAAAAAAAATGGAGTTGTTATACTATGACGTGAGCTTGCGATTATTTAGTGAAACATACACAACAAGTTTTTGGCTTCGTTGCCGAAGAACAATAGTTCAATATTAGATATTTTACAAAATAGCTAGACTAGATTCTTTTTATTTTTTATTTTTTTCTGCATATTTTCTCTTGCTGATTTTTATCTCTTTTCTTCCTTTGTAGGTGTGCTTCTATTTTGTGCGAAGAGATCATGAATTTTTTGCTGAATTTGACCCAAAAATTGAACACACCTTACAAAAGACAGCAGCAAGATCTTGTTATACCTACCATGGCAGATAAAGATAACCAATTTCCTAAAAATTTCACTACCTTAAATACTCATTGCCTGAATCCGAGTATTGTCAAACCTATTGTTGAGGCAAACAACTTTGAGCTAAAGCATTCACTCCTTTAGATGTTTAAGCAAAATTAAGTTGGAAGGTCTCTTACTGAAGACCCAAATCTCTATCTATCAGTCTTTTTGGAATACTATGATACATTGAAGTTGAATAGAGTATCTTCTAATGCCATCTAACTGAGGTTGTTCCTATTATCTATATGATACAAGGCCCAAGCATGGTTTCACTCTCTTCCATAAGGGTCTATCACTACTTGGCAGCAACTTTCTCAAGTCTTTTTAACCAAGTATTTCCCCCAAAGTAAGATAGTGCATCTCAGAAACCAAAATACTACTTTTTCACAAAAAGATGTGGAGTCACTGTATGAAGCTTGGGAAAGATTTAAAGAGCTTCTTAGATTATACCCTCACCATAGGTTAGAGAAATGACTCATGGTCCATACATGCTACAATGGACTTATATACAGTAAGAGGAGCCTTAATGAATAAAACAGTTTATGAGGCTTATGAGTTTATTGAAGATATGGCTTAGAATCACTATTCTTGGTCCAGTGAGAGGCAGCCATATAGAAAACCAGTAGGTATGTATGAAGTTGATGCATTTAATCATCTAACTTCTAAAGTTGATGCATTTTAAGAAACTAGATAAATTAAGCATCAATGTTGTTATAATCCAGGTTAGAGGAATTATCCAAATCTCTTATACAAGCCAAATGTGAATTAGCCTCCTTAGAGTAACTTTAGCAAACCTCTTGGGTTTTAAAATTAGAGGCCATTCAATCTTCCTATACAGCCAAAGTTAAATCTAAAGGCTCTAATGGAAAATTTTATTGCTACTTAAAGTAAACAAAATGATGAGTTTAAAGCCTAGAACCATGCAAATAAGGCAATAAAGGACCTAGCCTCTAAGGTTGACTCGCTTGCTACTCATAATAAAATGCTAGGGACTCAGATAGCACAGTATGCCAACTCTTCAAACAGGAACTTTTGTAAATTCCTTGGCCAACCTAAGAATCCAAGAGAACATTGCAAGGCTATCACTTTAAGAAGTAGTAAGCAGTTGGGTGAGTTAGAAGAAAAAGAGGAAGCCAAGGATGAAGAATTGAAAGATATACCTGAATAAGTGAAAAAGTACGAGCAGATAAGGGAGAAGAAAGAAGAAGAAGAGCTCAAATATGTGGCTATTGAACCATACAAGCCACCATTCCTTTCCCCTAGAGACTAGCAAAAGCAAAATTAGAAAAGCAGCATGGAAAATTCCTTGATGTGCTAAAAAAGTTGGACATTAATATTCCATTGTTGGAAGTTATCTCCCAAATACTTTCTTTTGCTAAATTTTAAAGGAAATCCTCTCAAATAAGAGGAAGATTGAAGAGTATGCCACAGTAGTATTAACTGAATATTACAATGCATTGATCCATAATAAGTTACTTCCTAAACTCAAGGATCCTGGAAGTTTCTGTATACCTTGTTTTATTGAAGATGTGCACATTACTAAAGCCTTATGTGATCTTGGAGCAAGTATGAGTCTTATGCTATTATTTGTATGAAGAAGCTCCAGATGTATGATTTGAAGCCTACCACTCTTTCCCTCTAGTTGGCGAACCGATCCATTATGCATTCGGTTGGTATATTAGAGGATGTTCCTCTAAAGGTAGATAAATTTTTCATACCTATTGATTTTGTTATTTTAGATATGGAGAAAGATCACCAAATCCCCATCATTCTTGGAAGGCCTTTTCTAGCCAGTATAGGTGCAATTATCAATGTAAAAGATGGAAAGCTTTTTCCTTAAATGTAGAGGATGAAAAGATTGAGTTCAATTTGAATGATGCAATGAAATGACCATCTTTAGTTGATTCTTGTTGCATGATTGATGTAATTGAGCAGAATATGGTTGATAATGTAGTAAGCTTTTGTTCTACTAACCCACTTGAGCTTTGCCTTGTGGATAGTCCTTTTTCCTTATACTGAACAGGTAGAAGCTGATGCATATGCTCAAATGCTTGATGAGAGTCCTATGCTCACCTCAAAAGCAAAAGTTGAAAAGCTAGAGTTGGGTCTCAAACAAAAATCAACAATTGAAGAGAAAGTTAAGGCACCTAAGGTAGAACTTAAACCACATCCATCCAATTTAAGGTATGAATTTCTGGACCTTGACTCTTCATATCCAATAATTGTGAATACTAATTTGAATGTTGAAGAAACTGGTAAGTTATTGGATGTACTCAGAAAGTTTAAGAAAGTGATTAGGTATAGTATTGATGACATAAAAGAAATTAGTTCATCTGTTTTCATGCATCACAATATACTTGATAATGATCATAAACCTTCTAGAGAGCACCAAAGGAGACTGAATCCAAACATGAAAGAGGTAGTCAAGAAGGTGCTCAAATTACTTGATGCAAGTATTATCTATCCTATTTCAGATAGTGAGTGGGTAAGCCCTAATCATGTAGGTATGACTGTTATTAAGAATGATAACGATGAATTAATTCCAACTAGAGTTGTTACGGGATGGAGTATGTGTATTGATTATAGAAAATTGAATAAGGCCACCCGTAAGGATCACTTCCCTTTGCCTTTCATTAATCAATTGTTGGAAAGGCTGGCTAAACATTCACATTTTTGTTATCTGGATGAATATTCATGATTCTTTCAGATCCCTATCCATCCAGACGACCAAGAAAAATGACATTCACATGTCCCTATGGCAACTTTGCATATAGAAGGATGCCATTCGGACTGTGTAACACACCAGCCATTTTCCAAAGGTGTATGATAGTTATTTTATGATATTTTTTTAAAGATATAATTGAAGTATTTATGGATAACTTTTGGGTCTATGGTACCTCATTTGATAATTACTTAAATAATTTGACATAGGTACTTAAAAGATGTGAGGAAGTCAACCTAGTACTAAACTAGGAAAAATTCCATTTTATGGTAAGGGAAGGAATAGTACTTAGACACTTGGTGTCTGAGAGAGGGATAAAGGTGGATAAAGCAAAAATTGATACAATTTAAATGATGCCATCACTGTCTAATGTTAAGGAAGTGAGAAGTTTTCTTGGGTATGCAAGCTTTTACAAAATATTTATCCAAGACTTCTCTAAAATTTCTAAAACCTTAACTAATTTGCTTATTAAGGACACTCCCTTTCTTATTTCATGATGATTGTTTACTTGCTTTTACAGGTTAAAGGAGGCACTAATATCTGCACCAACCATCTAACCTCCTTATTGGAGCCTTCCCTTTGAGATAATATGTAATGCTAGTGACTATGCTATGGGAATTGTACTTGGGCAAAGAAGACATAAAAAGCTATATATAATTTACTATGCCAGTAAGACCCTAGATGAAGTCCAAGTCAACTATTCCACCATAAAAAATAAGCTTATGGTAGTAGTGTTTACAATTGACCATTATGCCATCAAATATTTGTTGAGTTAGAAAGATGCCAAGCCAAGATTGATTAGATGGATAGTTCTATTATAGGAATTTGATCTTGTGATTCAAGATAAGAAAGGAACAGAAAATGTAGTTGTAGACCATCTTTCATGGCTAACGCAGGATTCAATGAGAGATAATAAAGATGAACTGCCTATAGATGATTCTTTTCCTAATAACCAATTCATTGCAGTCACTCATACCATTGCTCCTTAGTATGCAGGTTTTGTAAACTATCTGGTATGTAGGATTTTACCTGAAGGGCTGAGCTATCATCATAGAAAGAACTTTTTCTCTAATATCAAATCATATGACTGGGATGATTATGTCTTTACAAATGGTGTTCAGATGGTATTTTCTGTAGATGTGTTCCAAAGGAAGAGGTATATAGTGTCATCTATTATTGCCATAACTCACCTTGTAAAGGCCATACTAGCACCTCAAATACTACAGCTAAGATCCTTCAAGTCGGTTTCTATTGTCCTTCACATTTCAAAGATGTGCATACCTTTGTGAACGCTTGTGATCGGTGTCAAAGAATTGGAAATATCTCAAGGAGGAAAGAGATGCCCCTAAACAGAATTTTAGAAGTGAAAATATTTGATGTTTGGAGTATTAACTTCATGGGCCACTTTCCATCTTCATTTGGCAATAAGTATATCCTAGTAACTGTGGATTATGTGTCTAAGTGGGTAGAAGCAATGGCATCTCCCACTAATGATGCTCAAGTGGTTGCCAAACTCTTCAAGACAGTGATTTTTCTGAGATTTGGAGTACCCCGAGATGTAATAAGTGATAGTTGTTCCTACTTCACTAAGCAATAATTTCATAACCTTTTGAAGAAATATGGAGTCACTTATAAAATGGCTCCAGCATATCATCCCTAAACAAGTGGACAAGTTGATATATCCAATAGGGAAATCAAGGCTATCTTAGAGAATACTATATCAAAGGCAAGAAAAGATTGGTCTCTCAAGCTTGATGATGCACTATAGGCCTACAGAATAGCATATAAAACTCCTATAGGCACCACACCCTTTCGATTGATATATGTAAAGCCTTGCCACTTGATAGTAGAGCTCAAACATAAGGCATATTAGGAAATAAAGACATTAATTTTGACTTAAGAGCTGCTGGAAAGAGGAAATGCTTACAATTGAATGAGCTAGATGAGCTGAGACTTGATGCGTATGATAGTGCTAGGATGTATAAAGAGAGAACAAAAAGATGGCATGATAAGCACATCTTGAGGCATCAATTTCAAGTAGGAGATTGGGTCATACTTTTTAATTCAAAGCTAAAGCTTTTTCCATGAAATCTTCGTTCTTGTTGGTCCTATCCATTCCAAGTGAGTTAAGTTTTCCCATATGGAGTGAAGCCACCGAATCCTTTAAAGTTAATAGACAACGGCTCAAGCACTATATCATGGACAACCAGTTGAAAAAAGAGCCACCCAAACTCTCTTGGAACCCCCCTCAATCCAATAAAGTGCAAGAAAGTCGAGCTAATGACTTTAAACAAGCGCTTTGTGAGAGGCGACCCACATTTTGGTTTTTGAGTTTCTTTTCATTTTGTTTTCTTGCTTTTGGTTTTGTTTTTGTCTTCAATTTTAGTTATTTTTTTAGGTTAAGAGTTTAAGAGTGTTCCCAGGTGTTTTGTAGGTCATAATTTGCATCTCCAAGAGTGAAGAAAGAAATAATTTCGAAGATATCTTAAAGTAGAACAAAAATTAAGGCAAAATTCAAGAAAATAAGAGTTCCAGCACCAACACGGGCTGCCCATGTCATGGAGCATGCTCGTGCTTTAAGCATGGGCAAAAATTAAGAGAAATTAGAGACACCTGTAACTAACACAGGCTGGTTGTATCACTTGACACAGCCATGACCAAGGATCCCTGAAAGAAATTCTCCTTCCCATGTTCCAATCCCAACATAGGCTCCCCCGTGCCACCCAACACGGGTAATTACCCAAAACTTTGGACTTCCAGCCTACAACACGAGTCACTCGTGTCATGCCCCTAATTTTAAGGCACGTTAAACATATACTTTATGAACATAGATTTTCTATAACATGTATACTACACTCTTTTACAAATAGGCATTTCCATATATACACAATATATAAACCTAGTCTATAAACATCAAAGTACAGTAGAAGTAGGGATCTTGCCTGTGGCGTTCAGAGCATACTCTAGAATACAATTATAAATAATTTAAACACTGTGAGCCAAGGAAGAAACGTAAGCTCACCTAGAAAGTATGACACCTAGTTGATCACGTAGCTGTAGGACCAAACTCTGTATCCTTATCTGAAAAAAAAATGTAAGTATCATGTAGTGAGTTTGACAATTCAGTGAGTAGATAATACCTCCTATGACCTCTTAGGTCAATATATGGATGTACTCATAAATTAAAATTTATCACATCAAAAATTATAGTTCAAAAGTATATCCATATGGAACCCGCATTTCAAATATTCTTAGTTCAAATCACATTCAGATATTTAAAACCATATATGATACAGTATGATCATTAATTAAATATTGATATATATATAAAAACATTTTTCATGAACATATTAGGAAGATCCCATATCAGAACCATTATATCAGAGTTTAAGCCATTTTGTACTTTAGTGGTGTAGGATTTGCCTATACCTAGCATTCCAACTAAGGTTTGCCCTACCACTATTCAAGAAGACACGCGAAGGGACTCTAATATAGGCAATTTTCCAAGCACACAGCAAGGGAGGGAAAATCACATATCATATAGTCGGCATCTCGCCCAAATAAGAGGCATCCCGCTCTCCTTCACATATCATATCCCGTGTGTTGGTTATTACACGAAGCTAGCACCACCCCTGCTAGCTGAGATATCAAGGTGCACCAGGGCTAACATCACCTACTGTTAGCAAACAGTGTTTCCAATAGGATTCCTTCACAGAAATCATATTTGCACATATGTCATATCATTCAAAACAAAGGTTTCAGTATAATACAAATCAGGATAATCACATATACATGCCCATTTTCAAGGCAATCTTATAACTTTACATATCAATGCCATATGCACAATATATTTCCTTTACCATATCATGAGAAATACATTTAAAATCACATATTCAATAAGTTCAAAAATCCATTTTCAAAACCATACTCTTCTTGAACTATATACTAGATTGTAAATAATTTAGATAATTTAATCCATTTCAAAGATATATAAAAGCATAAATAACTTGTAAACATGATCAATTATATATTTATAGTTCAAGAAGAGCATAGGGTAAGTTATAGAAAGAATTATCTACTCACAAGGTAAGGCTTCAGGTTGGAGAGCCCTAAAATACACTTTTCCAATCTAAATTTGACCAAAGAGACCTCAAAATCAAGTTCCGAGGGTCCAAAATCCTAGGAAATGACTCCAGAATCACGAAATTTGGCCTCCAAGAGCTTGGTCAACACTGATCAACTAATGGACTATTCACGATCGAAATTACTATTTACCACTGGAAATTATTATTTATACCGGTCGGATTTATTGTTCACAATGCAAAAAAAGTTGTCAGATGGCTGAAAAATTTAATATCTTGAGGTTTATCTATCTCCTAAATCCATCTACAGTGTTAGATTTTCAATTTGAAGACTTTAAGTTGGAGTTTTAGAATTTACCTTTTTCTAAGATTTTTTACTTCCGATCTGCAGCAATTCTGTAGTTGATTTGAAAAATTATTCAGCCAATATTGTAGTGCTCTTTATCCTGAATCTAGTTGTACCCTTAATTTTAAGATTAGAGGCTCAAAGGTACACTAGATATAAAGAAAAAGAAAAGAAGGAAAAAATACTATTCACTCTCACTATTCATTTGCGTGAAACTATCTCCGTCCCCTCTTTTTTTTTAAATAATAATGGAGGGACCAATTAGCAATTTGCTAATTGTTAGAGGAAGTCCTTTGCAAATTTCATTATTTACATTTTGACCCCTAAACTTTTAGGAAATTTTATTTTAACCCCAAAACTTTCAAGGAATTATATTTTGCCCCTAAACTTTTAAGAAATTACAATTTGACCCCAAAAATATTAAAAAGATTACATTTTCTTCCTTAAAATTTTTTAAATACATCCCTACTCCTTTATTTATTTTAATAATCTATGTATAAATGAAAATTACTAAATTTGAGGGGTGTTACAACTCGTGTTGTGCAACACAGCCTGGGCTCAGGTCGTAGCCCGAGCCCAAGAAGTAAAATTCCCTCTCTAGCAAGTAACACGGCCTAGTCATGCTGAGAAGTATGGTCGTGCTTTGAGCCCAGGTAGTATTTTCCTGTGTTTTCTTCTTCTTTTCTCACCCCATGTTCATTCTTCCCATACCTGTACCTTAGCCCGTGCCTAACCTAGTTTTCCCATGTTTATCTTCTTCCTTCTCCTATCTCTTTCCCTCACTTCCAATCCTTCTATAAGTTACCAAACACCACAACCCGAGCCTTTCTTCCCCTCTCCCTCACCCGTGCCCTAACTAGAAACAACAGTAACTCCCGTGCCTAGCCTCTTCTCTCTCCATCTTAGTCTTCCTCAACCCAATTCCCCTCTCCTGTAGCAAGCCCAAAAATATGAGAACATATCTCCCCTTTATCCGTCCTCACCCAAGCTTCCCCTATCTCTCTCCCTTTCGGTCTCCCCACACCTAGAAATTCCCTCCTCCATGACCCAAAATCCCATCCTTTGTTTCTTCTCCTCACTCCTGTGCTCCCTCTATGTTTCCTTCCCCAATTTTGTGTTTTCACCCATTCCCCAACCCCTACCCGTTCTCTACCATCCCGTGTTCCCCCTCTGCCAAGTTCAACTTCCTTCGTGCTTAAACCTACACATCATTGCTCCTTACATTACCACCTGAACATAAACCTATTCCCTTGCCAAGCCCAGAAAAGCATCCTTGCATCCATATTTCTGATGGCCCTATTCCCTGGCACTAATTCTCACCTTACTATTGGCATCTCTTGTGCTTCCCTCTAGGTAATAATTATCTTTGCTTTGTGCTTAATTTCTTTTTTATGGATTGGATTCCATGGTTATTGCTGGTTGTAACATCTCTAATTTTGTCTCTTTTATTAATAAAGGTACATAAATATTTAATTAAGGAAATAAAACTTATTAAACAATTTTTAGATATCTAAAAAAATATAAGCCTAAGAAATTCTTCACCTCATATGCATGCATAGAAAATGCTTCTAACATTAAGGGAATAGATAAAGAGAGAAAACTTAATAGGAAAAATTAGAAATAACATCCTAAAGAGAGGCAAAATTCTTGGGTAAGGAAGATAAATTTTTGGAAGTAAGTAAATGTCTTAATATTTCAAGAAGATTGAATTAGAGTAATTTTTCCTAATTCAAGAGTTAGAGTTCTTAAGTTTAACATCTCCACCCATACATTTGGGCTTTTACCTATGGACATTTTATATAGATATTTTCCACTTCACATGAGTTTTTAGTAAGGGAAGTGGATAGCCCAAGCAAGAGATATAACATAGACTTGGACTAGGATATAAAAGTTGGACCGATAGCTCAAAAATCATGAAAATGTGACCAAGTCTTCCATGAGAGGTAGAGTTTTAGTCAAAGCAAAGGAAATGGGTAAGAATGAGCCTAAATCCAAGAGGGAAAAATAAGAATCATGTGATGAAATAATAGTGTAATAATAATTAAGATTAGGTCACATGGCATTAGGACAAAACATCTATATCCTACGCTCATAATTTTAGCAAGCCATGTGATGATATAGTAGGTAATAATACATGGCATTAGGACAAAACATATATATCTTACACTCATAATTTCAGCAAGCCATGTGATGATATAGTAGGTAATAATACATGGCATTATGACAAAACATCCCTATCCTATGCAAATAATTTTATCAAAGTAAGGGAGACTCAAAGGCTAGAAATTTGCCACCTAGAAAGGTAAAACTATCATACTTGAGTGAAACAAAAGAAAAAGGAAATGAATCCATAAATCAAAGAGACCTTGCCCCTTATCTTGAGAACATTTTATCATAATTTTCAAATAACAAATCCTCCTTTTGCTATGCATATCTTGACTAAGGGAGAGGAAGACAAGAACATGATTTGTCTTCCACTAAAAAGCAACTAAGTGCATTCTAATTGTGATAAGGTATACCTATGATTAAGAAAAGAGGACCACTTAATAATTTATTTAAGGAAAAACCACTCTTATAACATTAGAATTTCGTCTAAGTGAGGGAGAAGAAAAAACATAAGCAAAGAAAGGGAGGAATCTTGCCACTTCCTTCAAGAGAAAACAAGAAAAAGAATTCACTAAGTGAGCTAGGGAGATCTTTAGGTAGGTTTAACAATATCTCTTTTTAAAGAAAAGCTTTGAAATTTATAACATTTATATGGGATTTTGTTCTTAGAACTTCGATAAAATTTACAATATTTGCTACTTTGATGATTGGCCATGGATGTTGATATATCATGTTACATGTTGATCTTGCATATGATGTATGTTTGAATACTTAAGTTGGTGTGGAAGGTTCTACATAGGTATGGCTATGTTTGGCAAAATTTTAGGGTTTTGTGCTGCTGTTATGTATATTTAAATGTGGTGAAAAATTGATGGGATATGGTTAGATTGAAAAAATGAATATGGCCTTAAACACCAAGAAGAAGACAATGAGAAATTTCTATTGAGAAACACCCTTAGTGATGCATGATTTGATTATATTTTTCTTTTGAAGTGGATGATGGAATATGTTAAATTAAGTAAAAAATATAATTAAATGTTGAGATGAGTAATTCTATGGTTAGGTGGAAATTTGGAATAAAAATGGAAGAGGACTTAATAAAAGGATGAAGTAGAATTTTAGGAAAGGTTAGGCTAAGAAACCTAAATTTCGGAGTAACCAGGGAAGCTTCTGTTTTTAAAATTCCAGGAAGTATCGATTAGGAATTAAAAGAAATGATTAACTTGAAAAATGTAGATATATGTCTCAAGGATCTTTAACCACTATAAACACTTAATTTGGAGTCCAGATGAGGTAAATATGGTCTTATTAGTAAGCAATGGTCAGAAACTAGTTAATCAGGAAAGAATTTGTTAGGTAAGCTTATGTGTTAAAACTTTTGGGCAAAATATGTAGGAAATTAAAAGAAAATATTGGCATAAAAAATATAGATATATGTCTCACAAATTGTTAGCCACTGGCATCACTCAATTTGGAGTTCATAAAAGGGAGATATGGTTATAGTAGTATGTAGAGGTCAGAACCTACCGGGGAAGAAATAACATTGACATTGATGGAGTAATAACACTAAGATTCCTTACGATTTAACTAAAAGTTTCAACATAAAATTTTAAAGGAATGTCCTAGCTATAAATGGACACCAAGTTTACCTCAATTAGAGTTAAAATACTGGATTTATGCTCTAATTAGTAAGATAAGGTCAGGATGGGCAAAAACCTACATTAGGGGACAACACAACACAGAGCATGGCCGTGTTCCAGAACTCGGCTAGGCTTTGTTTGGTGTGGGAAAGGGTTTTTTGAAGCTTAGATCATGGTTGTGTTATAGGAAATGGCCAGGTTGTGTTACAGGACATGTCCAGGCCATGTTGGGAGCTAGTAAAGCTTATTTTCTACCCTAAATGAACCTCATTAACTATAGGGTAATAATATGAACTAAATTGAAGAATAATGCCCTATAATCTTTGTGAAAACATATGTTGGAAATTATGTAAGTAGGAGGAAACTGACTAGAGGTCAAGCATAAAGAAAATGAAGAGATGAAAGTAATATTTAAGAAAGAAGAAGAATCTTATAAATAAAAATAATAAATGACTAGTGTATACCCTAGCCATTGCCATTGTATAAATTCCTTACCATCTTGAGTGTGCGATTTTGACTTGAAAATAATTTATAAATTCATATTTTAAAATGATGATGTTTATGGCATGATTATATTTTACCAATGATCTTTGGAAGTGAATATGCTTTGATGATAAATTATGGCATGTGAACATACTTGTTATTGAAATCATATTTTTGCCTATTAATGTAAAAAGAAAAAAAAAGAGACGAGCATGGTCACATAGCAGTCCGTGCGATGCACTAGTAGGGGACGCTCTACCCACGGCTATGATTATGCTAATAAGAAAAGAAAGACAAACTGTGTCATGTCAGACAGAGTAAGACAAGCCCGTACTAGAGAGTATTAAGTACTCACCCTGACAGGGGTAGCTTGATATGAAAATAAGTTGATAGCCATTATATGATATTCTAAAAATAGTTATTCATGCCATACATGTCATTACTACACAATTTTTATGTTCATATATAAAGTGCATTCATGTGACCTAAGATATTTATTGTAACTTATGTAGATGAACATGGCATGACGAGCAATATTGATGATGATTATGATTTATTGTTGAATTTACTGGGATTTAATTCTCACTATATTTCCATATCATGTTCAGAAAACTAGTTTTGAAAATTTTTCTACGGCTCTAGCTTTTAGTGCACGTTGGATCTAGTTACTCTATTTTGGGTAGATTCCAGAAATTAATAAGGTGTTTATGGTTGAGTTGGCTAAGATCCCGGTGACGGTGCAACCACCCGCACCCGAATCTCAAGAATTGGTCAACATGGATGAATAAGATGTAGGTATTTATATGTTTAATTTTTGTACGGATGTTTTGATTAATGATGTGTATGTGAACTCAAAATTGTATCAGTGTTAATGGTAGACCTTAACCTTGATTATGCTTGGTTAAATTAATTGAGTGTTATTATGAGTTAAGTAATTAGAAGTAAAGAAGTAATGACTTCATAGGACTTTACAAATATATATTTAAAAGAAAAAATAGAGTTTTACATTGGTTGTCTATGACTCTTTTTTATTATTGCTTGACTTCATTATTTCACTGGTTCACTTGGGACATTCTGGCCAAATTTAGACATGTGTGTTTAAATTTTTAAGTTGCCTAGTTTAGCTAGAAATTTTGATTAATTCCTTGACCCTGTAATCATTTGAAAATTATTAGTCAATTTGCTGACCTTGAATTGGAATTGATTTTTTGAATACTCAAAGCTTGCTGTGAATAATTGACATGCACTTGTTATTGCTTATTAGACTAATTTGTCTAGAATTTTCTGATGCACTAAGAGTTGGACATGTTCTCAATTCAATGCTGGTTGGTTCTGTTTGATTAGAATCCTTCTTCCTGGACTAATATTTTAGTAGATTCCCTGATCTCTGCTTTTGGTAAATTGCTAATGCCTTAATTTCTCTCACTTATTTGTTATTTGCTAGTTATGTTAGTTGGGAATTTGCTAGTTAAATTAGGAAATTATAGTTGCTTGAAAATTCCTGAATCTTTTGGCAGTATTTAGCATTTATGTGCCATTGCTTATCTGATTTTGCATTGCCTAGTTGTTGGAAATCTCCTTCTCTGATTAGTGCATTACTCCTAGATTTCTTTGATTCTAAACTCCCCTATTTGCACTTCACTGGCTGTAGTATAAATTGGCATTAGTTTTTGTTGTGGTTTATCTGCCTTGATTTATGTTTAGCTAGGCGACTTTCATTAAAAGTAGACACTTGCATGCTGAGAACTTTCCAGAATACTCCTTTCTAAATATTGACTTGTCTATATTTATTTGGTTTAGCTGGTATTAATTGGATATTGATATATTTTCTTTAGGCCAAATTGGAATTCCCTGCTAAATTATTTGATAGTTATTTTCTAGTGATCCCACTCCCATTTTGACATTTATTACATATCATTACCTATGGCCCCCAAAAGAGCCAGAATTGGCCAAAGCTCTTCCCAATCTCAGTAACCACGTAGAGGACGTATTCAAACACTGTCTCAACCTCCTCACCAAATAAATGAGTATGGCATCGTGTTTCTTGATGATAATCAATGGACATAATACGATACTCTAGTTAAACTGGGCATACTGAGTACCCAGTATATGGACGAGGAGTTTTTGGAACGGATATGACTTTTAATCGACGTCCGCTACCTGGTTGATCGGTTTGGGTAGACCACATTTATTGGGCTTCGTTACCTAGCCTATGCCCAAACCACCTTAGATTTTTTTAGTACAGTTAATGTGGTACTGTTTTGGGGTCCTGATATCGATCAGAGCCGCATTAATTTTAGATTATTTGACTGTACTTTCAATTTATCATTGGTCAAATTTAATGTATTGTTTAAATTACCTCCTAGGGGAGATAGATCAGTTCCCCAAAGTTTTACAACTCAAAATTTTTAGAACTCTATTTCTGTTGGGGGCTAATACAGTGCATCTATTTCGAAAGCCTCTTTTATTTACAACCCGACATTTAGATATTTACAACGCCTAATGGCCCATACCGTTTTTGGTAGTGTCGAATGTAACATCCCCGATTTTTCCTTATGTTACTAATTGAAATTTATTTCTTTCAGAGAGGAGAAAGCATTTTGGATCTCACGAGAGGATTAAATTATTTTACTTAAGTCAAACAAGATCGTAAGAATGGTTAAAATGGCATTTATGTAATTTCATTGAGATGGAAATTTTGTAAATACTCTAGGATGGCAGTTTTGTAAATTCTTTAGAATGTCCTTTTTGTAATTTATGGAGGATGGTATTTTTATATTTAATGGAAGATGGCATTTTTGTGATTAAGAGGTGGTAGGTAGGAAAAATAATTAAGAGGGAGAAGGGGGAATTGGTAGGTAGGAAAAAAAATAATGAGAAGTTAAGAAGGAGAAGGGGGAAGTGTTGGTAGGATTTTTGGCAAAGGAAGGAGAAAGAAAAGAAAGAGAAGGAAAAGAAAGAAGAAGAAAATAATAGAAAGAGGAAGAAGAAGGAAAAGGAAAAGGAAGAGAAAAGGAGAATCAAGGTAAATTTCTTGGTCGTCTCTCTAAATTCATCATCTTTTCTTAAGGAATATCCTAATTCACGGTATAGATGTCGGATTTTATTATGCGTGGAAGAAATCAAGTACGCAAGTTTAAGGATTTATCTGAGGTAGGCTTAACATCCATTCATGAATTTTTGTATAAAATTATATATATATATATATATATATATATATATATATATATATACATACATATATACATATATATACTTTTTAGATGTGATTTTGGATAACATGTGGTCTGGATATTTATATGGAATTCTGTTTAGGATGTTTGGACATGCATATGGGTGCATGGGATTATATAAAAGAAAAGCAAAGGAGAAGTTAAATTAAGCTAAATTTCAGAATAATTGGAAAGCTTATTTGTTTGGACTACTGAGAAAATTTGGCAAGGAATTTAAAGAAATGGTCAACATATGAATTGTATATATATGTCTCACGGATCTATAAGCTTTGGAATTAATTAATTTGGAGTTCATACAAGGGAGATATGGCTGATTAATTTAGTAGAGGTCAGAATCTAGGATAGCAAAAATAAGCGTTTTTATCTTAATTTTCTGGGAATAATCCTTAACGAATCTAAAGAAATGATAAACACTAACGTTGTAAATAATTGTCTTAGCTTTTTATAGGATTTGAAATCACTTATATCGGAGTTCGTATAAGGGAAATATGGTTGAATAAATGAAGAAATGTCACAAAACATGGCTAGGCCGTGTTCTGGGTTGGTTTAGCACAGGTAGGCCATGTTCGGGGCTGTTTTTAAGCATGTTTGAAGTATTTTTCAAGCATGGCCGTGTTGGGTGCTAGAT
Organism: Gleditsia sinensis; assembly: GCA_037074535.1. Lineage (NCBI taxonomy): Eukaryota > Viridiplantae > Streptophyta > Magnoliopsida > Fabales > Fabaceae > Gleditsia > Gleditsia sinensis. The sequence continues at coordinate 44,996,857 of CM073463.1, forward strand.
TATCATATTTTTCACTATTTTCTGCCTAAAAATAATCTTGTTTGTTGAAATATTTTTAGGAAACATATATCCAAAAAAATACTTTTAAAATGCTGATTTTGGTATCACAAATTACTCTTTTTCTTTATTTGATTTAAAATGAATCATATTGAATATTGGTACGTAATGAATGATTATTTATCATTTGGTATAAAAAAGATGCATCATATTATGAAAGTAATTTAATGGCAAGCGTAAAGCTCATGACGAGTTACTTGATAGTTATGTATTGTATTTGATGAATATGAATTTTTATATATACATTTATATGTATAGATGAATATCGATGGGCTGCATGGCTTGAGACGGTACCGAGTAGGGGACGCCCTATTAGCCTAAGTGAGCAAGGGAGGGCCGCTCCAATCGGGTGACAGTGGTAATGTGAGAGGGCAGGAGGGTGAGGTACTCACATTCCCTGATAACTTATTATGACTGTAGTCGATCGGTCACTATGCGTATAACAAATGAGTAAATTAAAAGCCGTGATATGACTGAGCATTATAAAATCAAAAATGGATTTTCAGTGCATATATAGCATGATAATTATGCATAAACAAAAGTTATGATTTTATCTCAAAATCTAGAAATTTGTTTTCTGTAGCTTATACAATTGAACATAACTCATGTTTTCTCATCATATTTTATTTATGTTAAGTCTACTGGGAACCTCTGTTCTCATTATTATTATGGTGTTATGTTCAAATAAAAAGAAATGAGAAATGATCGGGAATGACGTTACTGATGGAGATCTCGATGTCAACACCACCTCCTCACCCTTTGTATTTCAAGAGTGAAGTGTTGTATAGGAACTCTTATTTAAGTATTGAAATATTGTATTGTATAAATATAATATGTGTGAGGTTTGTAATATATATGTAAACATATATATTGTGTTTTGAAATGTTGTATTGTATAATTATAACATGTATGAGGTCTGTAATAAATATGTATACATATATATTGTGTTTATAAATATGACGTATTTAAAATGCGTAATGTGGAAAAAAATTAAAGTAAATCGGATCTTACAAAGTTTTTATAATAATAATAATTAAATTTTAAAAAAATCAGACGTTACAAAGTTAGTATTAGAGCCTGTCGATCTTAGGCGACCATGGGGTGGTTGATCACCTATATTGACTTAGAGGAGTCTTGAATAGTTATGTGGAAACGTTGTGTAAGCTAGTAGATAAATTCAGTAGGAAAGTACTAGTATTTCCTATTTATAATCTTGTGTAGTATGATAACTACTGTAAAAATTTAAACTGTTGTTGAGCTTGATCACCTCAATAGTGACTAATATTTTGCTTTACTAATACAGTGAGTTATGGCACCACCATGAAGGAATCTGCCAGGCAACGTAGGTGCTACCTTAAATAACATAGCCGCAGCTATTCAAGCTCAGGCAGCTACTACGAATTAGATTCTGTAGCACCTTTAGAATATTAATAATAATGATGAGATTAGGGAAAATGAAAGAAACCAAAATGAAAATAGAATTAGAAATGGTAATGGATGGTCTAAATTTGTGGGAACGCGACCTCCGTCTTTTATAGGTGCATATGACCTGATAGTTGCTGAGAGATGGCTGACGGAACTCGAGAAGATTTTTGAAGTTCTAAATTGTTCTGATGAGCAGAAGGTTAATTTTCGGACATATATGCTGAAAGAAGAAGCTGAATATTGGTGGAGAGGAACCAAAGAGTTACTGGTACATAAAGACAGGGAAATTACATGGCACTTGTTTCGAGAGACTTTTCTAAACAAATATTTTCCTAGTAATGTGAGAGCTGAGAAAGAGATTGAATTTCTTCAGCTTAGACAGGGAAATGGGACCATTGAGCACTATATTACCAAGTTTGAAGAACTGTCTAAGTTCTCAAGTACTCTAAAGAATAATCCAAATGAAGCTTGGAAGGCAGTGAAGTTTGAATCAGGACTGAACCTGGAGCTTAGAAATGTTGTGGTGGCATTAGAGATTCAGGAATATGCCACGTTGGTAAATAAATGTCGGATGCTGGCGACAAGTCTAAAAGCAGTAAATGATGAAAAAGAGAGGCAGACTCAGTGGAAGCAGAAGAGAGAGTTCCTAATTATGGATAGAAATACCAAAGAAAAGAATATCATGAGAGGTAAACAACCAGCAATTGTGGAACCCAGACCTTTTCTGAAAAAGTCAGCAATGGGTCCATGTGGAAAATGCAAAAAATTCCATGGGGATGAACCCTATTATTTTGATTCAGTTACTTGTTGCCAATGTGGACAAAAGGGGCACATGGCATGATATTGTCCACTGGGAAATGGGAAAGGTATTGCACAAACTCAATAAACGACAGGAAGAGTTTTCACTTTAAGTGATGTTAAAGCAAAGACAGCTCCTGATTTAATGCAAGGTATGTGTTGTATCAATAATTTGCCTCTGAATGTATTGTTTGATTCTGGTGCAAGCCATTCTTTCATAGTAATAGAATGTGTGGGGAAATTACAACACTTTATTGTGGAGTTACTATACGAGTTAGCGGTGGTGACACCTACAGGAGGAAAAATAATTACCTCCTCAGTGTGTTTGAATTGTCCCATTGTATTGAATGACATATCCTTTGTAGTGGATCTGATTTGTCTACCTCTGGACAGTATAGATGTCATCTTGGGTATGGATTGGTTAAGTCAAAACCTAATCCTACTGAATTGTTGCAATAAGACTTTTGAGTTTCTCTTAGACCCACCGGAGGACCAAAAGTATAGTATTATTAGTACTCACAGACTCTATAAGGAGATGAGGGATGCAGATCTGAGATGTGTTTTCCTGTATACCATCAACCCGAGTATGAAACAGGAACTGTTTAAGATTCCAGTAGTTCGTGAATTTTCAGAGGTTTTTCCCTCTAAGATTTCTGAACCTCCATCAAAGAGAGAAGTGGAATTTTCCATCGATCTAGCACTAGAGGCGAGGCCTATTTCTATCACTCCCTATAGAATGTCTCCTGTGGAACTGCAAGAGCTTAAGAAGCATATTGAAGAGCTGTTAGAAAAGAACTTTATCAGACCTAGCGTATCACCTTGGGGAGCGCCTGTATTGTTTATAAAGAAGAAAGATGGCAGTTTGAGATTGTGTATTGATTACAGGCAATTGAATAAGGCAACTATTAAGAATAAGTATCTGTTGCCTAGAATAGAAGATCTATTAGATCAATTAAAGGGAGCTACTATTTTCTCTAAGATAGACTTGAGGTCAGGATATCATCAAATCGAAGTTAAAGAAGAAGACATTCCAAAAATAGCTTTCAGAACTCGATATGGACACTACAAATTTTTAGTCATGCCTTTTGGGGTGACAAATACACCTGCAGTTTTTATGGACTATATGAATCACATTTTTAGACCCTACTTGGATCAATTTGTAGTAGAGTTCATAGATGATATTTTAATCTACTCTAAGAGTGAGGAAGAACATAACCAGCATCTCCGATTAGTACTTCAAGTTTTAAAGGAAAAGAAACCTTTCGTTAAGTTGGAAAAATGTGAATTTTGGCTGGAAGAAGTGAAGTTTTTGGGTCACGTAATTTCTAAAAATGGTGTGTCGGTGGATCCTAGTAAAACTAAAGCAGTGCTGAAATGGGAGAGACCAAAAACTGTGACTGAAATTAGAAGTTTCTTGGGTTTAGCAAGATATTACAGAAGGTTTATATAGGGATTCTCTCAAATAGATTTGCCTTTGACTCGATTGACCAGAAAAGGAAGTCTCTTTAATTGGACTAAAGAATGCGAGAATAGTTTCCAAGAGCTTAAAGTCAAATTGACTTCTCCACCTGTTCTAGTTGTTCCTAACCCTTCTGGTTGCTTTGTAGTCTATACGGATGCTTTCAAGAAAGGTTTAAGTTGTGTTTTGATGCAAGAAAGTAGAGTAGTTGCTTATGCTTCTCGACAATTGAGGCCGCATGAGGAGAACTATCCAACTCATGATTTAGAGTTGACTGCAATAGTTTTTGCCCTGAAGATGTGGAGACATTACTTGTATTGTAACAACTTTTTTATTTATTATTATTATACAATATAGAGTTTACATATATGTCATTAATCAAAATATACGTACATCATATCAACCACATAAAAATTTACATCTTATTTATTCTGGTTGACCAATTCCGGATATACAGGTGCGGGTGGTTGCACCTTCACCGGGATCTAAGCCAACTTGACCACAAACATTTTATTTGCTTCTAGGATCTACCCAACATAAAGTACTCGATCCAACGTGCACTAAAAGCCAGAGCCATAGAAAAATCTGCATAACTAATTTTTTGAACATGATATGGAAATATAGTGAGAATTAAATCCCAATAAGTTCAACAATAAATCATCATCAATATAGCTCATTACATCATGTTCAGCTATATAAACTACAGCAAATATCTTTGGTCACATGAATGCACTATATCTATGCACATGAGAATCATACAATAATGACATGTATGACAGGATTAACTATTTCCAGAATATCATATGATGACGATCAATTTATTCTCATATCAAGCTACCCCGGTCAGGGTGAGTATTTTCTACTCTCTGGTATGGGCTTTTCTCGCTCCGTTCGACATGGCTCACTTTCTCTTTCTTTTCTCATTAACATGATCATAACTGTTGGTAGGGCGTCCCCTACTAGTGCACCACACGGATTTGTCATGTGACCGTGCTCATTTCTTTTCTTTTCACAATAATAGCCAAAAATATGCTTTCAATAACAAGAATGTTCATTAAAATATAATTATTACCAAAAATCATTGGTAACCATGCCATAAACATAACCATTTCAAATATTACTTTATAAAATATTTCCATGTCAAAATTTCACACTTAAGATGTTAAGAAGTTCATACAATGGCAATGGTTAAGTCATATACTAGTCATTTATTATTTTCATTTATAAGATTTTTCTTCTTTTTTAAATATTAATTTTATTTCTTTATTTTCTTGATATAGGTTTTCATCCTATCTAACATTCTCTAACTAATCAGAGCATAACTCCCTCAATTTAACTCCGATTTAGTTGATCTTGATATCAATTTAAATAAACAACAATTATCTAAAACTCTTACGTTGAACAATTGAACGAAATATTAAGAAATCATGGTGATATTACTCCCTCAAAAAACATATTATTTCTTCTCAGGTAGGTTCTGACCTCTACCTACAAATCTATCCATATCTCCCTCATAATAATTCCATATTAAGTGATTCTAGTGGCTACAAATCCGTGACATATATAGATATAATTCTCATGTTAACCATGTATTTTAATTCTCTCTAGAATATTCTCAGAAATTAAAACACAGAAGCAATCCTAACATATTCTTCCCTGATTAACCATTTTCTGACCATTGCTTACTAATCAGACCATGTCTACCTCATATGGACTCCAAATTGAGTGATGCCAATGGATAAAAATCCTTGACACATACATCTACATTTGACATGTTAACCATTTGTTTTAATTCCTTACCAATTCTTCCCAGAATCTTAAAAACAGAAGCATAATAGTTTGCCACCCATAGCCATACCTATGCAGAACTATCTGCACCAACCTAAGTATTCAAACATACATAATATGTAACATGATATAGCAAAATCCATCGAGATATACCTCATATGGACTCCAAATTGAGTGATGCCAGTGGATAAAAATCTGTGACACATATATATTGAATTCTTATGTTAACCATTTATTTTAATTTCCTACAGATAATTCCCAGAAATTAAAACACAAAAACTATCCTAACATATTCTTCCCTGATGAATCATTTTCTGACCTTTGACTACTAATAGGATCATATCTACCTCATATAGACTCCAAATTAAATGATTCTAGTGGATAAAACTCTGTGACACATATATCTTTAATTCTTATGTTAACCATTTATTTTAATTCCCTACAGATAATTACCAAAAATTAAAACACAGAAGCTATCCTAACATATTCTTCCCTGATGAACCATTTTCTGACATTTGCTTACTAATCGAACTATATCTACCTCATATAGACTCCAAATTGAATGATTCTAGTGGATAACAATCCGTAATACACATAGCTATAATTCTTATGTTAACCATTTATTTCAATTCCATACAGATAATTCCCAAAAATTAAAATACCGTAGCTATCATAACATATTCTTCCCTGATGAACCATTTTCTGACCGTTGACTACTAATCAGACCATATCTACCTCATATGGACTCCAAATTGAATGATTCCAGTGGTTAAAACTCCGTGACACATATATCTTTAATTCTTATGTTAACTATTTATTTTAATTCCCTATAGATAATTCCCAGAAATTAAAACATAGAAGCTAAAAATTTTGCCACCCATAGCCATACCTATGCAGAACTTTCTATACCAGTCTAAGTATTTAAACATACATCACATGCAAGATCAATATGTAACATGATATAGCAACATCATGACCAATCATCAAAGTTCTAAGATCAAAATCTCATATAAATATTATAAGTTTCAAAATTTTTCTTCAAAAAGAAATATTGTTAAACTTACGTGGAGCACTTAGTCCCCTAGACTTCTCCTTCCTCTTTCTTCCTTTCTTCCTCTCCTTTCCTCACTCTACCTTGCTTCTATTTTTCCTCTCCCTCACTTGGACGAAATTATAATGTTGTAAGGGTGGGTTTTCTTATATAGACCACCAAATAATTCACCTTTCATGATCATGGGTCTACCTTATCACAATTAGATTACACTTGGTTGAATTTTTGAAAAACAAACAACTTATGTTCTTGTCTTCCTCTTCCTTAGTCAAGATATGCATAGGAAAATGAGATTTGTATTTTAAAAATTATTATAATATGTTCTTAAGATATGGGACAAGGTCCCTTTGATTTAGGGATTCATTTCCATTTTCTTTTGCCTTAAACAAGTATGATAGGTTAGCCTTTTTAGGTGGCAAATTTCTAGCCCTTGAATCTCCATTATTTGGTTGATATTATTTGTGTGGGATAGGAATGTTTTGTCCTAATGCCATGTATTATCATACCACTTGCTAAAATTATGAGTGTAGGATATAGATGTTTTTGTCCTAAAGCCTTGTATTATCATGCCACTTGCCAAAATTATAAAGGTAGAATCACACCACTTGCTAAATTTTTGTCTTAATGTCATGTAACCTAATATTTATTATTATTACATTATTATATCGTCACCTAATTTATTTTATTTTATTTTTTCTCTTGGATTTGGGCTTATTCCTACCCATTTTCTTTGCTTTGGATAAAATTCTACCTTTCTTGGAGGGCTTGGTGACATTTTCATAATTTTTGGGCTATTGGTCCAATTACTATATCCTAGTCCAAGTCTATGTTTTATTTCTTGCTTAGGTTATCCAATGGGCTTGCTAGAAATTTATGTGAAGTGGAAAAACTCTACATGAAGTGTCCATAGGTAAAAGCCCAATGTATGGGTAAAGATTTTAAACTTAGTAACTCTAGTTCTTGAATTATGAAAAATTACCCTAATCCAATGTTCTTGAAATTTTATGACATTTACTTGTTTCTAAAAATTTATCTTCCTTATCCAAGAATTTTGCATCTCTTTAGTATGTTATTTCTAATTGCTTTTCCTATTAGGTTTTCCCACTTTATTTGTTCTCTTAATGTTAGAAACATTTTCTATGCATATACATAAGGTGAAGAATTTCTAAGGATTATATTTCCTTATATATCTAAAATATTGTCTAATAAATTTTATTTCCTTAATATTTATGTACTTTTATCAATAAAAGAAACGAAATTAGGGATGTTACATTTCTCTCCCCCTAACAGAAATTTTGTTCTCAAAATTTCAGAAATTACCTAATAAGAACAATTGTAGATATTTCTTCCTCGTGACTTCTTCCAGCTCCCAAGTTGCTTCTTCCGTAGTCAAACCTTCCCACAACCACTTAACAAGGGGAATGATTATTTCTCAGTTGCTTCACGTCAGTGTCCAATATGGATGCAGGTACTAACTGGTATGTCATGTTCTCCTTTATTTAGATTGGTTCATCCTGTATTACATGTGATGAATCTGGAAGATACTTCTGCAGCTATGATACGTGGAAAACATTATGCAGGTTGGACAAATTAGGTGGGAGAGCAACTTGATATGCTGATGTCCCTACTTTCTTCAGAATTTGGTAGGGTCCCAAAAATCGCGGACTTAACTTTCTTGTTTTGAGAGACCTACCAACTCCAGTAGTCGGGGAAAGTTTCAAAAATACATGGTCTCCTTCCTCAAACTCTAGAGGTCTATGTCTCTTATCGTAGTAACTCTTTTGTCGACTCTGATCTGTAAGTATTTTGTCTTGTATCATCCTGATTTGTTCAGTGGTTTATTGAACTAGATCAGGACCCAACAAGTTCTTTTCTCCTACCTCAAACCAACATAGTGGAGATCGGCACTTCCTACCATATAAAGCTTTGTAGGGGGCCATCTTAATACTGAAGTGATAACTATTATTATAAGCAAACTCTACTAAAGGTAGGTACTTATCCCATCCTTTACCTTGCTCTACCACACAGGCCCTTAACATGTCTTCTAGAGTTTGAATGGTCTGTTCTGTCTGCCCGTTAGTCTGAGGATGGTAGACAGTACTGAACTACAACTGAGTACTAAAAACTTACTGCAACGCTTTCCAAAACCTCAATGTGAACCTCGGATCTCTATCACAAACAATAGTTAAGGGAATCCCATGCAGTCTAACTATTTCCTGGACGTACAGTTGGGCCAATTTATCCAGTGAAAAGTTAATTTTTATGGGCAGAAAGTGAGCAGATTTGGTTAATCTGTCAACTATTACCCAGATAGAGTCATGTCCCACTGAAGTCTTAGGTAAACCCACAACAAAGTCCATCGAGATACTGTCCCATTTCCATTTAGGGATCTTAAGAGGTTGTAGAAATCCCGCTGGCTTTTGATGCTCCACCTTCACCTTTTGACAAATTAGACATTTCGCCACGAACTCCGCAATATCCTTTTTCATCCCTGGCCACCAATACATCATCTTTAAGTCCTGGTACATTTTAGTGCATCCAGGATGGACAATATATTTACTCTGATGTGCTTCCTATAGGATTTTAGTCCTCAACTCTCGTTCTTGAGGGACACAAATCCTTCCTTGATACATGATTGCTCCATCTTCCATGACAAAAAAATTTCCTTGATCTTTATGATCCTGTAAGTATTGGTTGTGAACTTGAGCCTCTTTGATCTAGGCTATAAGGTCACTCCCTATACTTAAACCATTAATGGTTAGCTTCTTTAAGGAAAAAGTAGTGTCCAGCTTTAAATTCTGAAACTCCTCTAGCATTTGCATCTCATACAACATCATCTGGCCCATGTGTAGAGATTTTCAACTTAAGGCATCAGCTACAACATTCGCCTTTCCTGGATGATACTTTATCTCAAACTTGTAGTCATTGAGAAATTTCACCTATCTTCGTTGCCTCATATTTAACTCCTTTTGATCAAAGAGATATTTAAGACTCTTGTGATAGCAATATACTTCAAAGGTTGCTCCGTATAAGTAATGTGGCCAAATCTTAAAAGCAAACACCACCACCGCCAATTCAAGATCATGGGTTGGATAGTTTCCTTCGTGGGGTCTTAGTTGTCTAGAGGTGTAAGCAACTACTCTCTTGTCTTACATTAGCACACACCCTAGTCCTTTCCTTGAAGCATCACTATACACTTCAAAATGTCCTGTAGGGTCAGGAATAATTAAAACTGGAGGAGTGGTCATTCTTGTCTTAAGCTCCTGAAAACTAGCTTCACATTGATCAGTCCATTTGAAAGGACTTCCCTTCCTGGTCAATTTAGTCAATGGCAAGGCTATACGAGAGAAATTTTGTATAAACCTCCTGTAGTATCCTACCAAACCCAGGAAACTTCTGACTTCCGTAACCATCTTTGGTCTCTCCCACTGAATCACTGCTTCTGTCTTGCTAGGATCTACGACTACCCCTCTATTAGAGATGACATGTTCAAGAAACTTTACCTCTGACAGCCAAAATTCACACTTCTTCAATTTGGCATATAACTTTTTCTCTTTCAGCACTTGCAGCACGATTCAGAGATGTTGTTCATGTTCTTTCTCACTCTTAGAGTATATCAAGATGTTATCAATGAACACTACAACAAATTGATCTAGGTAGGGTCAAAAAATGCGATTCATGTAATCCATGAAAATTGCAGGTGCATTCGTTAACCTGAAGGGCATTACGAGAAACTTATAGTGCCCATACCTAGTCTTGAAAGCAGTTTTTGGTACGTCCTCCTCCTTGATCCTAATCTGATGATAACCTGACCTCAAGTCAATTTTAGAAAAGATGGAGGCTCCCTTTAATTGATCCAATAAGTTATCTATCCTAGGGAAAGGGTACTTGTTTTTTATAGTCACCTTATTCAGCTGTTTGTAATCTATACATAGTCTCAAGCTTCCGTCTTTCTTCTTAACAAACAATACAAGAGCTCCCCAAGGTGATACACTCAGTCTAGTGAATTGCTTGTCTAATAGTTCCTCCAACTGCTTCTTGAGTTCCTATAGTTCCTTCGAGGCCATTCGATATGGTGTAATAGAGATAGGCCTTGTACCAGGTAGGAGATCAATAGAGAACTCTAACTCTCTCTTAGGAGGTAAGCCTGGAATATCTGATGGAAATACTTCAGGAAACTCATTGGCTATTAGGATTTCATCAAGCTTTGATTCAACTTCTAGGTTTGATAAATACAAGAGAATTCATCCAAATACTCCATTCTTCAACTCCCTATTAACTTGATTGGCATTTAGCATTAATAACTAGACCTTCTCTTTCGGAGTAGGAGGTAGAAATTCAACGGTCTTGTTACAACAATTCAACAAGACTCGATTTCTAGACATCCAGTCTAACCTTAGAATGACCTCAATACCTCTTAAAGGTAAACAGAAAAGTTTTCTCCTGGATGGTGACTTGACAGTCTTTACATACAGAGGAAGTTAATACCCTTTCCCTTGTAGGGGTTACTACGGATAGCTCATAGGGAGTTTCAGAAATAGGAAACTAAAACTTTCTAATACATTCTTCTGATATAAAGGAATGACTAGCACCATAGTCAAATAACACCATAAGAGCAAATCCATAGATATGGCATGTACCTTGAATCATTTCAAAAGATTGAGCAGCCTCTTGGCCGCTCAGGGTGAAAACCCTTCCTTTCAACTGAGACCTCTGTTCTGGCTGCTTCCCTACATTCTATGGGCAAATTCTCGCAAAATGTCCCTTCTGTCCACAATTGAAGCAGACATCTTGTCCTATGTAGTATGGCCAGTTACCATGCATGCGTCCACACTTAGCGCACTTAACTGGGGCGAGGTCTTGTTGAAAAGGTCTAGGACCCGCAATCAATGGCCTCTTTCTAGCTCCATATCCACTTCTTCTCATGTTCTTTCTAGGGTTGGGAAAATTTTTCTTCCTCTTCCATAGGTTTCGCCTTTGCTTCTCGTCCTCTACTGCCCTTAAACTCTTTTCCAGGAGTCTGCATTTATTTATCAGAGGTACAAACTCCCTGATCTCCATAGCTATAACAACATTCTTTATCTCTGGGTTTAGTCCCGCTTCCAACTTAACCGTCTTCCATGCTTCATCTGGGTTATATCGCAGATAAGAGGAGAACTTAGACAGCTCCTCGAACCTTGTGATATACTGGTCCACGGTCACGCTGCCTTGCCTGAGTTGGTGGAATTCGATCTCTTTCTCTGTTCGTATAGTACTTGGAAAGTACTTTTCAAAAAAAATGTCCTTGAACACTTGCCAGGTGATCTGTCTTCCCTGGTGAGTTAAAAGTTCTCTAGCTCCATGCCACCAGTATTCTGCTTCATCCTTTAACATATATGCAGCAAAAATAACTTGCTGCTCTTCAGTATAGCCCATCACTTCAAAGATTTTCTCTAATTCCCTTATCCAACTTTCGGCTACCGTTGGGTCATAGCCACCTTGGAAACAAGGTGGTCTAGTCCTCAAGAACTCGGATATGCCATTATCTTTTTCAGCCATCCGGCTGTTAGCACCATTCTCACCATTTGGGATATTAGCATTCTGGAGATATTGTAAAATTTGGTTGGTGGTCATGACTTGGTCTCAAATTGCTGTGGCCAGGTTGTGCAGGGTTTCCTCTGCATTGGTTGCTGGATTCCTCCTTGGTGATGCCATTTCCTACTGTGGCAAAACAAAGTTATGCTGCTATTGAGGTGATCAAGCCCAATAGTTAGTTCAAAAATATTTAATAGCAGTCATAACACCACCTCGGCATATAGATAGGAAACACTAGTAATTTCTTACCTATATGAATCACTGATCCCCTACACAGCACAACCACAACATAATCAAGACACTATAAGATCGATTCAGATAACCATCCACCCACTGGCCATCTAGGATCGACCTTCTCTGATACCAATTATGTAACAACTCCATTTAAGTATCAAATTTTTTTTTAAAATACCATGAAGTTATTACCTTGTTACAACTTAACTCAATATAACAACATTTATTTAATTTATACAATACAAAAAATGGCACACTTTCTCTTTCTTTTCTCATAATCATAATCATAACCATTGGTAGGGCGTCCCCTACTGGTGCACCACATGGATTGCCATGTGACCGTGCTCATTTCTTTTCTTTTCACAATGATAGCCAAAAATATGCTTTCAATAACAAGTATGTTCATCAAAATATAACTATTACCATAAATCATTGGTAATCATGCCATGAACATAACCATTTCAAATATCACTTTATAAAATATTTCCATGTCAGAATTTAACACTTAAGATGGTAAGAAGTTCATACAATGGCAATGGCTATGGCATATACTAGTCATTTATAAGATTCGTCTTCTTTTTTAAATAATAATTTTATTTCTTTATTTTCTTGATGCAAGTTTTCATCATATCTAACATTCTCTTACTAATCAGAGCATAGCTCCCTCAATTAAACTCCGATGTAGGTGATCTTGGTGTCAATTTCAAGATAAAACAATTATCTAAAACTATTATGTTTGAACATTGTACCAAAATATTAAGAAATCAAGGTGATATTACTCCCTAAATGTACAAGTTATTTCTTCTCGAATAGGTTCTGATCTCTACCTACTAATTAGAGCATATCTACCTCATATGGACTCCAACTTAAGTGATTCCAGTGGCTAAAAATCCGTGACACACATATCTATAATTCTTATTTTTACCATGTATTTTAATTCCATGTAGATAATTCTCAGAAATTAAAATACATAAGTTATCCTAACATATTCTTCCCTGATGAACCATTTTCTGACCTTTGACTACTAATCAGCTCATATCTTCCTCATATGGACTCGAACTTAAGTGATTTCAGTGGTTAAAAGTCCACGTCACACATAGCTATAATACTTATGTTAACCATTTATTTTAATTTCATACAGATAATTCTCAGAAATTAAAATACATAAGCTATCCTAATATATTCTTCCATGATGAACCATTTTCTGACCTTTGACTACTAATCGGATCATATCTACCTCATATGGACTCCAAATTGAATTATTCCAGTGGCTAAAAATTTGTGACACATATATCTTTAATTCTTATGTTAACCATTTATTTTAATTCCCTACATATAATTCTCATAAATTAAAACACAGAAGCTATCCTAACATATTCTTCCCTGATGAAACATTTTCTTACCTTTACTTACTAATCAAACCATATCTACCTCATATGGACTCCAAATTGAATGATTCCAGTGGGTAAATATCCGTAATACACATAGCTATAATTCTTTTGTTAACCATTTATTTCAATTCCATACAGATAATTCGCAGAAATTAAAATACAGAAGCTATCCAGACATATTCTTCCGTGATGAACCATTTTCTGACCTTTGACTACTAATCGGACCATATCTACCTCATATGGACTCCAAATTGAATGATTCCAGTGGCTAAAGTAGTGTGACACATATATCTTTAATTCTTATGTTAACTATTTATTTTAATTCCCTATAGATAATTCCCAGAAATTAAAACACAGTAGCTAAAACTTTTGCCACCCATAGCCATACCTATGCAGAACTTTCTATACCAGTCTAAGTATTCAAACATACATCACATGCAAGATCAATATTTAACATGATATAGCAACATCATGACCAATCATCAAAGTTCTAAGATCAAAATCTCATATAAATATTATAAGTTTCAAAATTTTTCTTCAAAAAGAAATATTGTTAAACTTACCTAGAGCACTTAGTCCCCTAGACTTCTCCTTCCTCTTTCTTCCTTTCTTCATCTCCTTTCCTCACTCTACCTTGCTTCTATTTTTCTTCTCCCTCACTTGGACAAAATTATAATGTTGTAAGGGTGGGTTTTCTTATATAGACCACCAAATAATTCAACTTTCAGGATCATGGGTCTACCTTATCACAATTAGATTACACTTGGTTGAATTTTTGAAAAACAAACAACTTATGTTCTTGTCTTCCTCTTCCTTAGTCAAGATATGCATAGGAAAAGGAGATTTGTATTTTAAAAATTATGATAATATGTTCTTAAGATATAGGACAAGGTCCCTTTGATTTAGGGATTCATTTCCATTTTCTTTTGTCTTACAGAAGTATGATAGGTTTGCCTTTTTTGGCGGCAAATTTCTAGCCCTTGAATCTCCATTATTTGGTTGATATTATTTGTGTGGGATAGGAATTTTTGTCCTAATGCCATGTATTATCATACCACTTGCTAAAATTATGAGTGTAGGATATAGATGTTTTTGTCCTAAAGCCTTGTATTATCATGCCACTTGCCAAAATTATTAATGTAGAATCACACCACTTGCTAAATTTTTGTCTTAAAGCCATGTAACCTAATCTTTATTATTATTACATTATTATATCATCACCTAATTTATTTTATTTTATTTTTTCTCTTGGATTTGGGCTTATTCCTACCCATTTTCTTTGCTTTGGATAAAATTCTACCTTTCTTGGAGGGCTTGGTCACATTTTCATAATTTTTAGGCTATTGGTCCAATTACTATATCCTAGTCCAAGTCTATGTTTTATTTCTTGCTTAGGTTATCCAATGGGCTTGCTAGGAACTTATGTGAAGTGGAAAAACTCTATACGAAGTGTCCATAGGTAAAAGCCCAATGTATGGGTAAAGATTTTAAACTTAGTAACTCTAGTTCTTGAATTAGGAAAAATTACCCTAATCCAATGTTCTTGAAATTTTATGACCTTTACTTGTTTCTAAAAATTTATCTTCCTTATCTATGAATTTTGCATCTCTTTAGTATGTTATTTCTAATTTTTTTTCCTATTAGGTTTTCCCTCTTTATTTGTTCTCTTAATGTTAGAAACATTTTCTATGCATATACATAAGGTGAAGAATTTCTAAGGATTATATTTCCTTAGATATCTAAAATATTGTCTAATAAATTTTATTTCCTTAATATTTATGTACTTTTATCAATAAAAGAAACGAAATTAGGGATGTTACATTCATGATTTTTGAGCTACCGGTCCAATTCCTATATCCTTGTCCAAGTTTTTGTTTTATTTCTTCATTGGGCTATCCTATTGTCTTGCTAAAAATTCATGTCAAGTAGAAAAACTCTATATGAAGTGTCCGTAGGTGAAAGCCCAATTTATGGGTGGAGATACTAAACTTAGTAACTTTTGCTCTTAAATTAAGAAAAATTACCCTAATCCAATCTTCTTGAAATTTTAAGACCTTTACTTACTTCACAAAAATTTATCTTCCTTGCCTAAGAATTTCACCTTTCTTTAGCATGCTTATTTCTAATATTTCCTCTTAGGTTTTCTTTCTTTACCTATTCCATTAATATTAAAACATTTCTATGCATACACGTAAGTTGAAAAATTTCTAACGATTATATTTCCTTAGATATCTAAAAATTGTCTAATAAATTTTATTTCCTTAATTAAATATTTATGTACCTTTATCAATAAAAGAAATGAAATTAGGGATGTTACTTTGAATACTCTTGTACTTTTATTATTACATGAAACAAAATTATGGATGTTACGTGTATGGAACTGTATTTGAAATATATAGTGACCACAAGAGTTTAAAGTATCTCTTTAACCAAAAAGAATTGAATATGAGGCAAAGAAGGTGGATGGAATTGATTAATAATTATAAATTTGAATTAAAGTATCACCCAGGGAAGGTAAATGTAGTAGCTGATGCGTTGAGCCAGAAGTCGTTGCATTTAAGTCAAATACTGATAAAAGAAATGTAGCTAATTAAGGAATTCAAAAATTTGAAATTATTAGTTATGATTGTCCCTGGAAGTCTGATTGTTAGTGAATTAAGAATTGAAAGTGACTTGATGACTCAGATTAAGGAAGCACAGACACATAATAAATTTTTACAAGATCGAAGAGATCAGCCTAACTTTGCAATGCCAGAGGATAAAATTATTATGTATCAGGGCAGAACATGTATACCACAAGGAGAGAATTTGAAGGCTAAGATTTTGGAAGAAGCTCAACAAAGTAAGTATACAATCCATCCAAGATCTACAAAAATGTATCAAGATTTGAAAAGATTATACTGGTGGCCAGGAATGAAGAGAGACATTGTTGAATACATGTCTAAGTGTCTGGTTTGTTAAAAGGAGAAGATAAAACATCAAAAACCTTCTAGGATGTTACAACCTTTTGAAATCCCTGAGTGGAAGTGGGATAGTATATCTATGGATTTTATTATTGGATTACCTAAGACTCAGATAGGTCATGATGCGATATGGGTAATAGTTGATAGATTGACAAAATCTGCGCACTTTCTACCCATTAAGGAAAACTACTCGTTGAATAAGTTGGCTCAGTTGTATATGAAGGAAATTGTACGGTTGCATGGAATTCCTAATAGTATCATTTTAGATCGAGATCCTTGATTTACTTCCAGATTTTGGAGAGCGCTACAAGAAGCTTTTGGTACTCAATTATGTTTTAGTACTGCATATCATCCTCAAACAGACGGTCAAACGAAGAGAACTATACAGACTTTAGAGGATATGCTAAGAGCGTGTGTGCTAAAGCAAGGAAAAGGATGGGATGGATATCTGTCATTGGCTAAGTTTGCGTATAATAACAGTTATCATTCTAGTATCGGAATGGTACCTTATGAAGTTTTGTATGGTAGGAGATGTAAATTGCCATTATGTTGGAATGAAATGGGTGAGAAAAGGTTATTGGAGCCCGAGTTAGTGCGACATACTTCTGAGCAAATACAGATAATTCAAGATAAAATGCGAACAGCTCAGAGTTGAAAAAATAGCTATTTTGATAGGAGAAGGAGACTGATACAATTCTAAGAAGGTGAGCATGTGTTCTTGAAAATTTCTCCTACTACCGGAATTGGCCGAGCAATGAAAATTAAGAAATTGAGTCCGAGATATTTAGGACCTTATCAAATTCTGAAAAGGATAGGGTCATCGGCGTATCAGATTGCACTTCCTCCGCATTTTGTCAAATCTGCATGATGTGTTCCATGTTTCTCAACTTCAAAAGTATCTACCAGATCCGTCGCACATAATTCAAGAAGAGATAATAGTTGTATACAAGAATCTAACCTACCGACTGAGGCCGATAGTAATTCTGGATAAAGACGTGAAACAGTTGAGAAATAAATCTATTCCATTAGTGAAGATAGGTTGAGAGAGTTTAACAATGGAAGAAGCCACATGGGAAAGGGAAGATGACATGAGACAGAAGTATCCACAACTGTTTAAAGACAGGTAAACCTTGAATTTTGAGGACAAATTTCTTTTTTGGGCGAGAGAACTGTAACATTCCCGATTTTTTCTTATGTTACTAATTGAAATTTATTTCTTTTAGAAAGGAGAAAGCATTTTGGATCTCACGGGAGGATTAAATTATTTTACTCAAGTCAAACAAGATCGTAGGAATGGTTAAAATGGCATTTATGTAATTTCATTGAGATGGCAATTTTGTAAATACTCTAGGATGGCATTTTTGTAAATACTTTAGAATGTCATTTTTGTAATTTATGGAGGATGACATTTTTGTAATTAATGGATGATGGCATTTTTGTGATTAAGAGGTAGTAGGTAGGAAAAATAATTAAGAGGGAGAAGGGGGAATCGGTAGGTAGGAAAAAATAATAATGAGAAGTTAAGAAGGAGAAGGGGAAAGTGTCGGTAGGATTTTTGGCAAAGGAAAGAGGAAGAAAAGAAAGAGAAGGAAAATAAAGAAGAAGAAAAAGAAGAGAAAGAGGAAGAAGAAGGAAAAGGAAAAGGAAGAGGAAAGGGGAATCAAGGTAAATTTCTTAGTCGTTTCTCTAAATTCATCATCATTTCTTAAGGAATATCCTAATTCACAGTATGGATGTAGGATTTTATTTTCTGTGGAAGGAATCAAGCACGCAAGTTTAAGGATTTATTTGAGGTAGGCTTAACATCCACTCATGAATTTTTGTATAAAATTAAATAAATAAATAAATATATATATATATATATATATATATATATATATATATATATACACACACACACACACATATACTTTTTAGATGTAATTTTGGATAACATGTGGTCTGGATATTTATATGGAATTCTGTTTTGGATGTTCGGAAATGCATATGGGTGCATGCGATTATATAAAAGAAAATCAAAGGAGAAGTTAAATTAAGTTGAATTTCGGAATAATTGGAATGTTTCTATTTTTGGACTTCTGAGAAAATTCAGCAAGGATTTTAAAGAAATAGTCAACATATGAATTGTAGATATATGTCTCACAGATCTATAGGCTTTGAAATTACTTACTTTGGAGTTCATACGAGGGAGATATGGCTGATTAATTAAGTAGAGGTCAGAATCCAGGATAGTAAAAATAAGCGTTTTTGTTTTAATTTTCTGGGAATAATCCGTAAAGAATCTGAAGAAATAATAAACAAAACAGTTGTAGATCATTGTCTTATTTTTTATAGGATTTGAAATCACTTCAATCAAAGTTCGTATAAGGGAGATATGGTTGAATAAGTGAAGAAAGGTCCCAGAACACGGCCAGGCTGTGTTCTGGGTTGCTTCAGCATGGGTAGGCCGTGTTTGGGGCTATTTTTAAGCATGTTTGAAGTATTTTTCAAGCATATCCGTGTTTTGAACATGGCCAGGCCATGTTGGGTGCTAGATTATCATATTTTTTACTGTTTTCTGCCTAAAAATAATCTTGTTTGTTGAAATATTTTTAGGAAACATATATCCTAGAAAAATACTTTTAAAATGATGATTTTGGTATCACAAATTACTCTTTTTCTTTATTTGATTTAAAATGAATCATATTGAATATTGGTATGTGATGAATGATTATTTATCATTTGGTATAAAAATGATGCATCATATTATGAAAGTAATTAAATGGCAAGCGTAAAGTTCATGACGAGTTGCTTGATTGTTATATATTGTATTTGATGAATATGAATTTATATATATACATTTATATGTATGGATGAATATCAACGGCTTGTATGGCTTGAGACGGTATCGAGTAAGGGATGCCCTATTAGCCTGAGTGAGCCAAGGAAGGGCCGCTCCAACCGGATGACAATAGTAATGTGAGGGGGCAGGAGGGTGACGTACTCACAGTCCCTAATCACTTATTGTGACTGTAGTCAATCGATCACTATGCATATAGCAAATGAGTAAACTAAAAGCCGTGATATGGCTGAGCATTATAAAATCAAAAATGGATTTTCAGTGCATATATAGTATGATAATTATGCATAAACAAAAGTTATGATTTTATCTCAAAATCTTGATATTTTTTTTTCTGTAGCTTATATAGCTGAACATAACTCCTGCTTTCTCATCATATTTTATTTATGTTAAGTCTACTGTGAACCTCTATTCTCACTATTATTATGGTGTTATGTTCAGATAAAAAAAAGAGAATTGACCGGGAATGGTGTTACTGATGGAGATCTCGATGTCAGCACCACCTCCTCACCCTTTATATTTCAAGGGTGAAGTGCTATATAGGGACTCTTATTTAAGTACTGAAATATTTTATTGTATAAATATAACATGTGTGAAGTTTGTAATATATATGTAAACATATATATTGTGTTTTGAAATGTTGTATTGTATAATTATAACATATATGAGGTCTATAAGAAATATGTATACATATATATTGTGTTTATACATATGACGTATTTAAAATGCATAATGTGGAAAAAAAATTAAAGTAAATCGGATCTTACAAAGTTGCTATAATAATAATAATTAAATTTAAAAAAACAACCGGACGTTACATCGAAAGTGACGGGTTTACAAATCAAAGAGAGCTTTATTTCTTATGGGATATGATAAACAGTCATAAGGTGGACACCCGAGCTTTTATGCCCCATCAAATGGCAAGAGTAGGTAACACCATGAATAGCAAGGTAGTCGTAGGGGGTCTAGTAACTACACTTGCTAGAGGGTTAGGACTAGAGGTAAATCCACAGGATTTGCAACCAATAGTCGGCAGCAGTAAGATTGATTTAGAATCTTGTCTATATATGAAATTGATTGTTAAAAGGAATGCTGAGTATTGGCTGCATCTCCGTGGTCATAATTTTTTTCACCTTCCTAACCCCACTAGGACCGTAATTACTAATGAAGAGAATTGGATCTATCCTCTAGATGAGGGTAGAAAGGATTATGATGTTCTTGAAGGGGATAACTTTCCCCATGAGCCACTACTAGCTCTACCACCCTCACCCTATTTCTAGCCCTCTGACACTATAGGTCCTTCTTATGTACTGGAGGAGGACCAAGACTCTATCTCCTCACGGCTTCGTCGAATAGAGGAGGAACAATTAGCTCAGAGGGCCACCCTACATATAATGCAAGATTCAATCCAAAGCAAGCAGGGAATAATGCAAGCTTGGTACCAATGACACCTGAGTCATAATCCACGACCACCACATCCAGAAGATCAATAAGCAAGTAAGTTCCCTCTCTTTTTTTGCTTGTACATTATTTGATACTAAAATTAAGGACAATGTCAAGTTTAAGCATGGGGGAGTAGACTTTAGGATTTGGGTTTTCAATGGCTGAATATCTCTCTTGTTTTATGGCATAATCACAAAGTTTGTTGTTCTATTCTAGAGATAGGCTGATGTAATATAGGTTAATTTTGGCTCATGAAATTATGATGCACAACAAAATATGGAATAAGTAGTTATCATTTGTCTCTTTCTTATAGTATTGAACCTCTAATTTTTTCAAAATTATCTTTCTTATTGTGCTGTAAATTGTATGCCTTTTTTTTATTTTAACACTACGAGAGTATGAATGTAGGGAGAGGTGAAAAATGAGAAAATATGAAACTAAAAAAGTTTTCACTCTAAGTACCCCTTCAAGGCACCAAAAAGGCCTTAGTATGAGTACCTAATTGCCTATACTTAAGTGAGACGGAGCATAAAATGCACTCACTATATATTTCTATAAAAAAAGAAAAAAATGAATGAATGAAAGAGAGAAAAGAAAAAAGAAAAAGTGAGAAATAAAAGAATTTGAGTGAGAAAAAGATTGAGAAAATAAAAATAAGGGTAAAGCAACAAAGGGATATCTAAAGGATGAGGTGGCCTACTTGAGTGTCTAAGAATCAATTTGATGTATACAATTAATGGTAATAATAGAAGTAGGTATATAATAAAAGAATTGTGTTTAGTTTTAGAATAATGGAGACTATCTAATAAATGTCTATTCATATACCTGTTGTGTTCACTTTGATTAAGCAAAGAATTACTTGTATTGCATTTTTCTATCATATGAAATTTGTACACATCTTCCCCCTTCCTACTAATATGTCATTCTATTAGCTTGACGACAAGAAAAGGTTTAAGCATTGGAGAGTTGATAAAGGGGAAAATTATGTGTTTAATGGTTATATTTTATCCCCTAATTTATAGTGAACTTGTGATTATTTTCCTGGATTTTGTTTTGTTCTATTTTGCTTGCTTTAGATACTGCTTTGGTTTATTTTATGTTTGTAGGTGAGCAGAAAAAGCCAAGAATCAAGGGAAAATATTCATGTGAAGAGATATATAGACTTGGAATAAGCTAAGAAGGAAGAAATGAGGAAATCCAGAAGAAGTTGGCATGAAAGGACCATCACAACCTCTAACACGCGCGAGCCGTGAATGGTGTACCTAGAGCACGGCCAATGTAACAACTTGAGTTGATAATGGGGAAAATTATGTGTTTAATGGTTATATTTTATCCCCTAATTTATAATGAACTTGTGAGTATTTTCCTGGCTTATGTTTTGTTCTATTTTGCTTGCTTTAGATACTGCTTTGATTTATTTTTTGTTTGTAGGTGAGCAGAAAAAGCCAAGAATCAAGGGAAAATATTTATGTGAAGAGATATATAGACTTGGAATAAGCTAAGAAGGAAGAAAGGAGGAAATCCAGAAGAAGTTAGCATGAAAGGACCATCACAACCTCTAACACGGTGGGCTGTGAATGGTGTACCTAGAGCACGGCCAATGTAACAACTTTTTTTTTATTATACAATATAGAGTTCACATATACGTCATTAATCAAAACATACGTACAACATATCAAACACATAAATATCTATATCTTATTTATTCTGGTTGCACAATTCTAGAGATACAAGTGCGGGTGGTTGCACCTTTACCGGAATTTGAGCCAACTCGACCACAAACATTTTATTTGATTATGGGATCTGCCCAACATAAAGTAACTCGATCCAACATGCACTAAAAGCCAGAGACATAGAAAAATCTGCATAACTAATTTTTTGAACATGACAAGGAAATATAGTGAGAATTAAATTCCAGTAAGTTCAACAATAAATCATCATCAATATAGCTTATCACGTCATGTTCATCTGTATAAACTATAGCAAATATTTTTGGTCACATGAATGCACTATATCTATGCACATGAGAATCGTACAGTAATGACATGTATGGTAGGATTAACTATTTTCATAATATCATATGATGACTATCAATTTATTCTCATATCAAACTACCCTGGTCAAGGTGAGTATTTTCTACTCTCCAGTACGGACTTTTCTTGCTCCGTCTGACATGGCACACTTTCTCTTTCTTTTCTCATTAGCAAAATCATAACCATTGGTAGGGTGTCCCCTACTGGTGTACTGCACGGATTGCCATATGACCGTACTCATTTCTTTTCTTTTCACAATAATAGCCAAAAATATGCTTTCAATAGCAAGTATGTTTATCAAAATATAATTATTACCAAAAATCATTGGTAATCATGCCATGAACATAACCATTTCAAATATCACTTTATAAAATATTTCCATGTCAAAATTTCACACTTAAGATGGTAAGAAGTTCATACAATGGCAATGGCTATGGCATATACTAGTCATTTATTATTTTCATTTATAAGATTCTTCTTCTTTTTTAAATATTAATTTTATTTCTTTATTTTCTTGATGTAGGTTTTCATCCTATCTGACTGTCTCTTACTAATCAGAGCATAACTCCCACAATTTAACTCTGATGTAGGTGATCTTGGTGTCAATTTAAAGATAAAACAATTATCGAAAACTATTATGTTGAATAGTTTAGAAAAATATTAAGAAATCAAGGTGATATTACTCCCTCAAAGTACAAGTTATTTCTTCTCTGGTAGGTTCTGAGCTCTACCTACTAATCTGTCCATATCTCCCTCATAAGATTTCCAAATTAAGTGATTCTAGTGGCTTAAAATTCGTGACACATATAGAAATAATTTTTATGTTCATCATTTATTTTAATTCCCTACAGAATGTTTCTAGAAATTAAAACACAAAAGCTATCCTAAAATATTCTTCCTTAATTAACCAATTTGTGACCACTGCATACTAATCGGACCATGTCTGCCTCTTACGGACTCCAAATTGAGTAACCAAGATAAATTCCTTCATTAAATTTAGGATCAAATTTTTCAAGATCTTCTTTGTTATTATTCATAATGTAAAACTAACAACCAAGTGCATGTAAAATAGTTTATATTTGATTTTCCTCCCTTCCACAACTTATAAAGGTTTTCTTGAGAATGGGCCTAATAAAAAGTTGATTTAAGATATAGCAAGCTATATTTATAGCCTCAGCCTATAATTTCTCTTGGAAAATTATTTTTGTAAAGCATAGTTCTTTCCATATCTAGAAAAGTCCTACTTTTTATCTTCATGACTTCACTTTGTTATGCAGTCTAGGAGTTGAAAAATTGTGATCAATCCCATTCTCCAACCAATATTTTTTCAAAAAAACTAATTTTCAAAGTCTCTTCTATGATCACTTCTAATGCTTGAAATCAAATAGCATTTTTCAATTTTGAAGTTTTTTCAAAACCTTTTCAAAAACATAAAAAAGTCTTATGTTTATGGACAAGGAAGAAAACCTAAGTAAATTTTGAAAATAAACAATGACCAGTTTATAACTCTTTCCACCAAGATTTTGAATTCTAGTTGCACCAAACAAACCCATATGAGTTCATTGTAGAGGTCTAGTGATAAAAACAACATCTTTTAGTTTAAAAGATGATATAGTTTATTTCCCTTTTTGACAATAATAACAAATCTGATCTTTTTCAAATTTAATTTTAGGAAGACCAACCGCTAGATCCTTGTTATACAACTTTGTAATTAAATGCATACTTGCATGACCTAATCTCCTATGCCTGATAAAGGAGAAAATTGTGTGTTTAATGGTTATATTTTATCCCTTAATTTATAATGAAATTGTTATTATTTTCCTACAACTTTGGTTTGTTTTATGTTTGTAGGTGAACAAAAGAGGCCAAGAAGCAAGGGAAAACGCTCATGTAAAGAGATATTTGGGCTTGGAACAAGCTAAGGAGGAAGCAAGGAAGGAATCCTGAAGAAATTAGCAAGATTTGACATTTATAGCCTCCAACATGGCTAGACAGTGATCTGTGCAAAGAATGGAGAAATTTCTCAAAATTCAGCCCGAAGCATAGCCAGGTCGTGTCTTGGAACATGACCGTGCTTCGTGTTTGTACACTATATTTTTTAGGTTTTTAAGCAACCAAGATGATATGTATACATGAGGAAATGTAGAGAAAGATATCCAGACTCATACAGACGACTTAGACTTAGTTTTAGGCTTAGGAAACACTCTTAGATTAGGTTTAGATTAGAATAATTATTTACTTTATATTCTTAGAGTAGAATTGAGTTTGATTAAAGTTTGTATTCCTAATTCATTTACTACAATTCAGTTTTTATCTTTCTAGCTTTACTCTTACTTCTAGTTCTACTCCTTTCTTTTTAATTGTATTGAACATTGATGAATTACTTAATGAATATGCGTTTGATTTCTCTTTCTATTATGCGCAATTAGATTTAATCTAGGGTTTTGATAAACCCACTTATGGTATGATGATACTATGTTAATTGAATTGTTGGAATCCTAATTGAGATTTTCTGTGGTTAATTAGGATTAACTATTATGCATTATTTGTGTTGATGAATGTTTGGCCAATGTTTATCATGTCTTAGGTTATTAACTGATGAACTGAAAGATGAAATTTAATACCAAAACTTAATAGTTAATTAGGGGTATCTTCATCGTGAAAGTAGTTAAAGGTTCTCTAGGAATTAAATCAATTGGTAGGCACGAGTAAACTTATTAATTGAATCACACGGTTGGTATAAAACTTAATGGATTTATATTAAACTAAGAACCATGAAAGTAGAAAATTGGATTAACTTAGGTATGTTAGTAACGCTTGAAAGAGGTTATTAATTAATTAAGGTTAAACCATCCCCAATTACCTAGAATAATTGCAATTAGAGGTACATATTGGTTGTTGAATATCATAAGTGCGGTAAACCCTAACCCTAGGCTTTTGTTAATTGAATTACTTATATGCTTAATTGTGACATACTCTCTATCAAATTTTATTGACTTATATAACTTGATTTGTAGAAGTCTAGTAATTGATCTTTATTCTTTGTGGGATACGACTCGTACTCGCCAAACTAACTATAGCTACATTGTGCGCTTACCATTAATTAGTGATATACATACAACAATGCCATAACTATCTTTGATCTTAGTTAGATGAAATGGATTAGGATCTTAAGTCCTCTAACTTTAAAGTGTAGACATTTTTCATGTCTTTGGCCAAGAAAGAGTATGTTTTCATTGTTGACTTCATAAATTATGCATTTTGAAGAGCCAAATGAAACTTTGTGACCTTTATCACATAATTGACTAATTCTTATTAGTTTCCAGTCATCAACAAGATAAACATTATCTATTAAAAGAGTAGGGGTGATACCAATTTTATTTATACCAACTATTTAACCCTTCTATTATCTCCAAATGTGACAATTCTTAGATCTTTGTACTTAAGGGAAGTGAATTTGGTTAGATTACCAGTCATATAATAAGAGCAACCAAAATCTAAACCAAGGACCTTTGCTCAATTTTTTTGAAGCAAACTTGCCAAAATAAAAGTTGCATAATTACCAAATCTTTTGGGTTCTTTGTTGTTGGTTCATGTTCCTCTAGGTACAAGAGTACCTTTTGGAACCCAAATCATAAATCTCCTTTTAATAATACAATTATAAGATAAGTGACCTTTCCTTCCATATTTATAACAAAATTTTTGAGCTAATGTCAGAAATCTTGATTTCACAAAGAAGTTTTTATATAGTTTCATAATATTGGTTATTTCATAGCCTAATCCTACCTTATCAAAAGAGCTTCTTTGTGATCCAAGTAGAACATCAATCTTACATTGTCTTTGAACAAAATTTGCAAGATGTTTTGCCAAGAATTCTACCTTCTTTTTTAATGCTTGATTTTCTATAATCAAAACATTGAGAAAGAATTCACTTTTACATTTTGTAAGGTTTATCTTTTTCACTTTTCAAACCTCCAAAGTGAACTAGAAATTTAAAATGATATCTTTTGAGGTCATTATATTTAGCCATGATTTTTCTTGAATCATCAAGAATTATGTTAAGAGCTTTTTGTAATTTATCATAAGTGAAAGGTCTTTCAAGGTCAAAGTCATATACCTCCTTGGTATGGTTGCTTCTGGCTTCTTTATTCACCGTGAGACAGAGATTGGTTGTTTCAAGTTTTGGTTCATCATTTTCACTCTTAGTGAGCAAGGAATTATCATCACTCCATGTTGTGTTTGCTACTATAGCCGTCGCCTTCTTTTTTCCCTTTAAGAATCTTTTCTTTAACATAAGACAATCAGCTTTGACATGGCTAGACCTTTTATATCTATAACAAGTATTTAATCTTTTCCAACTTCTCTTTTTCCAAGGTCTCTTTTGAATTTTTCTTTGCTAAGTATTGACTTATTCTTCTATAAAATCCATACATTATTCTTAATAGAAAAGCCATATTAACACCATCATTTGGATTAGTAAGGAATTCTTCCTCTTCAACCTTGATCTCGTGATTTGAAAGCAATTGCCTTTCCTTTTCTTTGTTCTACCTCATCTTTCATGGAATTGTTTTCATAAGTAACCAGATTTCTTTTTAACTCATCATAAGTCATGAGGTTCATATTTCTTCCTCCTTAAATACTTGTAATCTTGGCTTGCCAAGATTTGGTGAGAACTCTTAATACTTTTCTAACTCACTCATAGTTAAAACAAGTTTTTCCAACAGCATTCAAGTCATTGATGATGAATGGTAGCTTTTTGAACATGTCTTTAATTCATTCATCTTCCTTTATTTTGAATAACTCATATTCATGAATAAGAATGCTTGTAACAACCCTAAGACTTAGTAATTTTCATTTATGTATGGATTATTAAAAGAAATAAAGGAGTAAGGATGTAATTGAGAGGTTTTAAGGATGAAAATGAAAACTTATTAATATTTTTTAGGTCAAATTGTAATTTCCTAAAGGTTTAGGGGTCAAAATCTAAATAATGAAATTTACAAGGAGTTCCTCTAACAATTAGCAAATTGCTAATTGGTCCCTTCATTATTATTTTTTTAAAAAAGAAACAGAAAAATTTTCGTAGGGAATGAATAGTATGAATAGTAACTTTTTCTCTCCTTATTTTCTCTATCTAGATTTGGATTACCTTCAAGCCTCCAATCTCCAAACTAAGGGTACCATTGGATTTAAGACGAAAAGTACTACGATTTTAGCCGAACAATTTTTCAAATTAACTGCAGAATCGTCGCAGATCGAAAGTAAAAAATCTTTAAAAAAGGTAAGTTCTAAAACTCCTATTTAAAGTCCTCAAATTGAAAATCTGACACTGTAGATGAACTCAAGAGATAGATAAACTATAGGATATTAAGTTTCATACTCATTTGACAACTTTTGGTGTAATGAACAATAACTTCGACCGGCGTGAATAATGATTTCGGTATGTGTCAACAGTAACTCTAGTCGACATGAATAGTGATTCTAGCCAATTTGAATAGTATTTCTAGCCATGAATGGAGACCATCGGTTAACCAAGGTCTCGGAGTCATTTCTTAGGTTTTTGGACCCACGAAACTCTTTTTTTATGTCTATTTGGTCAAATTTGAATTAGAAAAGTGTATTTTGGGGCTATCCAACCTGGAGCCTTACCCTATGTGTATATAATTATTTCTATGACTTACCCTATACTTTTCTTGAACTTTAAATGTATAATTGGTTCTATTTACAAGTTATTTATACTTTTATATGTCTCTAAAAGATATTAAATTACCTTATTTGTTTATTATCTGGCATATAGTTCAAAAAGAGTATGATTTTGAAAATGCATGTTTAAACTCATTGAATATGTAATTTTAAATGTATTTCTCATCATATGATAAAAAAAAATTGTGCATGTGGCATTGATGTATAAAGCTATAAGATTGCCTTGGAAAAGGGCATGTATAAGTGATAACCCTGATTGGGAAGTTTCTGACAGAGAAATAGTACTGAGACTGAAAATTTTGAATTATACTGAAACCTCTATTTTGAACGATATGGAATATGTGCAAATAATGATTTATGTGGAGAGATCCTATTGAAAACACTGTTTCCTAACAGTAGGTGATGTTAGCCCTGGTGTACCTTGACACCTCAGATAACAAGGGTGGTGCTAGCCTGGTGTGATGGCCAACACATAGGATATGATATGTGAAGAAGAGCGGGATTCTTCCTATCTGGACGAGATGTTGACTATATGATATGTGATTTGCCTTCCCTTGATGTGTGCTTGGAAAATTCCCATATTAGAGTTCCTTCGCGCATCCTCTTGAATGTTGGTAAAGCAAACCTTAGCTGAGATGCTAAGTTTAGGCAAATTATACACCGCCAAAGTATAGAATGGCTTGAACTCTAATATAGTGATTCTGATATGGGATCCTCCTAATATTTTTATGTAAAATATTTTGATGCATAACCACATTTGTTTAATGATCATACAGTACAATATATGGTTTTGGATATCTAAATATCTTTTTATTTGAGAATATTTGAAATACGGGTCCTATATGGATGTACTTTGAACTGTATTTTCTATGTGACAAATTTTAAAATATGAGTATATCCATATATTGACCTAAGAAGTCATAAGAGGTATTATCTACTCATTGTGTTGTCAAACTCATTACATGATATTTCTACATTTTTCATATAAGAATATAGAGTTTAGTCATTTCTCTTTAGATAGGTGATCAACTAGGCGGCATCTTTTCTGGTGAGCCTATTTTGTTTCTAGGACACGCAGATTTTGATTTACATTGTACTTGTACTCTAGAGTATGCTTTATATGCCATAGGCAGGATCCCTGCTTCTGCTGTTACTTTGATATTTATAGACTTGGTCTATATATTGTATATACATGGAAATACCTATATGAAACTGTTTCCATTGATAAAGGAGTGTATTATGCATGTTATGGCAAATATATGTTTGTAAAGTATGTGTTTCACGTGCCCTTAAATTAGCAGTGTGACAATGCTCGCCTTAGTCTCTTTTACTTTATATGTGCCTTGATATGTTATTTGTAGCTTCTCCCACATCTTTCTTACAAAGCTACATATTGAAATTTTGTGATATGCTTTTGCATTAATAGCACAAAACATTGTATTGATAGCTCTTGCATTCAGTTGTATTTTTATGATGTTATCCTCATCCTATTTTGCCTCTCTTTTGATGACTTATTTTTTTCTACCAAATTTATTGGTACATGGGTCCCATTCTCTATAACTATCCATACTTGATAGTTAATGTACTGAATAAAGATCATCATGCTTTATTTCTAATTGGTGTAGTTAGAGCCATAAAAGAAAAAAAGGTGTGTTAGCGGTGTGGCCTTCAATGTAGTTTTTATTCATGATTTCTAAATTGGGAACCTTTTCTCTTAGGTTGTTAAAGCTACATACAAGAGACTAACTTTGATACTTGTTATTAGTCCAGATAGAAGAACACTTAAGAAAGGGGATTCATTTAGGTGTTTGTGATTTAAAAAACATTTTCACTTAGTTTGAAAGATACGAGAAATTATGAACCAAAAACTCCTTTTCAAATTAAGTGGAAATAATGAGACAGAATACTTGAAATTGTTTGGTCACATTAAAATGGGAAAACAATTGTAAAACAAAGCTTAAGATATGATTTTTTTAAATCACTTTGTCAAACAACTTTCAATAAAAATATTTAAAATGACAAGCAATCTAAATAGAAATTTTTAAAGATGCAATTGAAAAGAATATTTATTTTTTTCAATCTTCAAGTTTGAAACATGTTTATTTTTACAAGAAGATAAATTTAAAACCTTTTGAAGATATATAAACCAAACTTTAACTAGTATAAAAGAAACTCAAGCAAAGAAAAATTACAATAAAGAGGGCAAAGAGCTGGATGCCACAAAATTTATTGTAACAACTCCATTTTTAATATATATATATATATATATATATATATATATATATATTTGTAAAGTCCCATAAAGTTATTACTTCTTTACTTATATTTACTTAACTCATAATAACAATCGATTAATTTAACCAAGCATAATTCATGGTTTAAAGTCTACCATTAACACTGATACAATTCTAAATTCACATACATATTATTAATCAAAACGTCTGTACAAAAATCAAACACATAAATATCTACATTTTATTCATCTATGTTGACCAATTCCAGAGATATGAGTGTAGATGGTTACACCTTCATTGGGATCTTAAACAACTCGACCACAAACACCTTATTAATTTCTGAGATCTGCCCAATATAGAGTAACTTGATCCAATGTATACTAAAAGCCAAAGCCATAGAAAAATCTGCATAACTAGTTTTTGAACATGATATATAAATATAGTGAGAATTAAATCCTAGTAAATTCAACAATAAATCATAATCATCATCAATAATGCTCGTCATGTCATGTTAATTTGTATAAGTTACAACAAATATCTTAGGTCACATGAATGCACTTTATCTATGCATATGAAAATTGCAATATCCCATAATTTTTAAATAATAATGTTTTGCTATAAACAAATATATTTTTATTTTAAATGATTATGTTTTACTAAAAGTAAATACAATTTTAATTAAAATAATTTTTGTATTGCTTAAAATAATTATATTTGGCTTTAAATAAGTTTTATTTTATTTTGATAAATTTCTTTCTTTTAATATACATGAAGATACTTTATATTGTGATTTGTTTTATTAAAATTTTATCAAGAAAAATCATGATTTGATATTGCAACTAAAGTTATAAATTTTTAAAAAAATTTGGGATATGTTAGGATGAAAAATAATATTAAATGTACATCATCAAAGAATAAATTTTAAATATTTAATTATTAAATAATAATAATAAGTAAAAGAAAAAGGTGGAGGGGGAGACGTTGAAGAAGAATGGAAACCTTCATATATGAATAGTGATGAATAGTACTTTCTCTTTTCTCTTTTTTTTTTCTCTAGATCTGGAGTGCCTACTGACCTTTGATATCAAAACTAAGCGTACCACTAGATTTAGGATGGAGAGTACTACGATTTTGGCCGAATAATGTTTTAAATCAGTGGCAGAATCGCAGCAAATCGAAAGTAGAAAATTTTAGAAAAATGAAAACTCTGAAACTCTTATTTAGAGCTTCAAATTGAAAATTTGACACCGTAGATGGATTCAGGAGTTAGACAAACCTTAGGATAAGAAATTTTTCAGCCATCTGACAACTTTTTGTGCGTCGTAAATAGTAAATTCAATCGATATGATTAGTGAATTTCAGTGGTGAATAGTAATTTTGACCATGAATAATACCCATTAGTTGACCTGTGTTGACCAAACTCCTGAAGGCAAAATTTTGCGATTCTTGAGTCATTTTCTAGGTTTTTGGACTTTCTAAACTTAATTTTAAGGTCTATTTGGTCAAATTTAAATTGAAAAAGTACATTTTAGGGCTATTCAACCTGGAGCCTTACCTTGTGAGTAAATAATTCTTTCTATGACTTACCCTATGCTTTTCTTGAACTTTAAATGGATAATTGATTATGTTTACAAGTTATTTATACTTTTATATGTCTTTAAAATGGATTAAATTATCTGAATTATTTACAATCTGGTATAGAGTTCAAGAAGAGTATGGTTCTGAAAATAAATTTTTAAACTCGTTGAATATGTGATTTTAAATTGTATTTCTCATTATATGGTAAAGGAAATATATTGTACATGTGGCATGGATATGTAAAGCTATAAGATTGCCTTGGAAACGAGCATGTATATGTGATTACCCTGATTGAGAATTTTTTGACAGAGGAATTCTACTGAGATTGAAAATTTTATATTATACTAGAACCTCTGTTTTGAACGATATCGCATATATGCAAATATGATTTTTGTAGAGGAATCCTTTTGGAAACACTATTTGCGAACAGTAGGCAATGTTAAGCCCTGGTGCACCTTGATACCTCAACTAGCAGGGGTAATGCTAGCCTCGTGTGACAACCAACAAACGGGATATGAAATGTGAAGGAGAGCGTGATGCCTCCTATCTGGGTGAGATGCCGACTATATAATATGTGATTTGTCCTCCCTTACTGTGTGCTTGGGAAACCATGACAAGTAAGGAACCTTCCTTATTTTGTTTCTACAAACCATGACAAGAAAGGTGAATTATTTGATAGTCTATTTAAGCAAAACCCACCCTTAGAACATTAAAGTTTTGTCCAAGTGAGGGAGAGGAGAAATAGAAGCAAGATAGAGTGAGGAAAGGAAAGGAAGAAAGGAAGAAAGAGGAAGGAGAAGTCTAGAGGACTAAGTGGTTAAGGTAAGTTTAACAATATTTCTTTTTGAAGAAAAGTTTTGAAACTTGTAATATTTATATGGGCTTTTGATCTTAGAACTTTAATGTTTGGTCCTGGATGTTGCTATATCATGTTACATATCATGTATGTTTGAATACTTAGGCTGGTGTAGATAGTTCTGCATAGGTATGGCTTTGGGTGGAAAAATTTTTAGCTTCTATTTTTAACATTATGGGAAGAATTGGTAACGAATTTAAACAAATAGTTAACATGAAAAATGTAGATATATTTCTCACATATTTTTAGCCACTGAAATCACTCCATTTGCAGTCTATATGAGGTAGATATGGTCTGATTAATAAGCAGTGGTCAGAAAATAATTAATCAGGGAAGAATATGTTAGGATAGCTTCTGTCTTTTAATTTATGGGAACATTCAATAGAGAATTAAAATAAATGGTTAACATAAGAATTATATCTATATGTGTCACGGATTTTTGGCCACTGAAATAACTCAATTTGGAGTCCATATGAGGTATATATGTTCTAATTAGTAAGCAGTGGTTAGAAATTGGTTAATCAGGGAAGAATATTTTAGAATAGCTTCTGTGTTTTAAATTCTAGGAACATTCTGTAGGAAATTAAAATAAATGATTACCATAAAATTTACTTCTATATATGTCACAGATTTTTAGCCACTGGAATCACTTAAGTTGGAATTCTTATGAGGGAGATATGGACATATTAGTAGGTATAGGTCAGAACCAACCCGAGAAGAAATAACATGTACTTTGAGGGAGTAATATCACTATGAGTTCTTAATATTTCATTGGATTATTCAACATAATAGTTTTAGATAATTGTTTTATCTTTAAATTGATGTCAAGATCTCCTAAATTGGAGTTAAATTCAGGGATTTATGCTTTGATTAATAAAAGAAGGTCAGATAGGATGAAAACCTACATGAAGAAAATAAAGAAATAAATCAATATTTTAAAAAGAAGAAGAATCTTATAAATGAAATAATAAATGACTAGTATATGCCATTGCCATTGCCATTCCTTGAACTTCTTACCATCTTAAGTGTGAAATTTTGACAAGAAAATATTTTATAAAGTGATATTAGAAATGGTTATGTTCATGACATGATTACCAATATTTTTGGTAGTAATTATATTTTGATGAACATTCTTGTTATTGAAAGCATATTTTTGGCTATTATTGTGAAAAGAAAAGAAATGAGCAAGGTCACATGGCAAATCCATGTGGTGCACCATTAGGGGACGCCCTACCAACGGTTATGATTATGTTAATGAGAAAATAAAGAGAAAGTGTACCATGTCGGATGGAGCGAGAAAAGCTTGTACCGGAGAGTAGAAAATACTCACCTTGACCGGGGTAGTTTGATATGAGAATAAATTGATAGTCATCAAATGATATTCTAAAAATAGTTAATCCTATCATACATGAAATTATGGTGCGTACTGTCGTAAGTACATCCAAATTGATACCTTATCTCAAAACTAACCTGCAATAGTGGGAGTAAAGGTCGATCCCACAGAGACTGGAATTACCTTATGTGATTAAGAAAGAGGGGATTGATAATTGTAAATAAAATCAAGTACACAATAATGAAAGTACTTAAGAGAAAGTGATTAATGATAAAGACGTTGGTTTCGGTTAATATCCACCGTCAAGGGATTACATTGATCATTGATAACATAATTAATCTGTAATTGAATATCTATCATTGGGATTCTAACCCTATTCCTCCTTAAGTCTAGTAAATTAATGACAATCATACTAATTAAACCCTAATTAGCAAGCAATCCTTTAGCACATTGGTAAAGCATAATTTGTTAACCGCATGAAGAACTAAAGAAATTGACAGAGCTAAACAAATATAAACACATCGGTTATATCTAATTTAGTTAATTATTCATCATAGGTTCAATGATTCATAATCCAAAATCCTTAAACCCATTTGCATCATGAATCATAGAATTGAAGACTTTGTTCAAAACACAATTCAGCTGTAGATTAAGACAGACAATATACTAGTAGGCCTCCCTAGCAATCATATGAATAATCATTAAGAAGAAGAACATATGAATAATCAATACTCAATTCAAATTGAAACAATAAAATCAAATCCAAATCTCACAATGTATGAATATCCCTTGAGGTTTCAATTTACCTCAACCAACTAAAGAGAACTAGCCATGCAGGGCCATAAGAAAATCAAAAGAAGAATTGAAGAATGTAACTCAGAACTTAGATGAAAGATTGAATGAATTATCTGCTTGCTTTCCTCCTTTTTTATAGATTAACTCATCCTAATCAAAGTAGGAGTGTATCTAGGTCAAATCCTAACCCATTGGGCTTCAATTGGAGTAAAAAAACCCTAAAAATCATGATTTTAACGACCTATACGGCGGAGACGCCGCAGCGCTACGGACCTAATATGACACAGCGCTGCGGTACCTAGAAAACTCTAGAATTTGCCAAAGTGTTGAATAGAAAAGTTGTAGCGATATGTCTCTTCTTTCCATAGACACTAGAATCACCTTAATTGGATTTGAATTGAAGGAGATATGACAAAATTAGTGAACAAAGGTCAGAATTCATCCTACTGCACTGTGATTCTGATTTGCGAGCTCTGTAACACTATTAAATCTCACAAATTTGACCAAGTGTTCAACATAAAAGTTCTATATAATTGTGTTATCTTTTCAAAGCCACTTGAATCACTTTGAGTGGAGTTAATAAGAGGGGGATATACTCAAAAAAGTGCTAAAAGGTCTGGAATTGTTGCAATGTAGCATTTTTCTATGAATTTCTTATCATTTTCTTCTCTTTTCTTCTTCCTTTGTTCCTACAACACAAAACACAAAACTAAGCTAATACCTAATCATATTTTACTTAAATCAAACAAAAAGTAGGTTTAAAGGTATTAATATCATGCTTAATTAAGATCACATCACATTACTATACGATTCTCATGTGCATAGATATAGTGCATTCATGTGACCAAAGATATTTACTGTAGTTTATACAGATGAACATGACATGATGAGCTATATTGATGATGATTTATTGTTGAACTTACTGGGATTTAATTCTCACTATATTTCCATGTCATGTTCAGAAATTTTGTTATGCAGATTTTTCTATAGCTCTGACCTTTAGTGCATGTTGGATCAAGTTACTTTATGTTGGGCAGATCTCAGAATCAAATAATATGTTTGTGGTTGAGTTGGCTCATATCCCAGTGAAGGTGCAACCATCCACACCCGTATCTCTGAAATTGGTCAACCAGAATAAATAAGATATAGTTATTTATGTATTTGATATGTTGTACGTATGGTTTAATTAATGACATGTATGTGAACTCAATATTGTATAATAATAAATATAAAAAAAAGTTGTTACATAATTGGTATCAGAGCAGGTCGATCCTAGATGGCCAGTGGGTGGATGGTTATCTGAATCGATCTTGTAGTGTCTTGAGTATGTTTGTGGTTGTGCTGTGTAGGGGATCAATGAATTCATATAGGTAAGAAATTACTAGTGTTTCCTATCTATATGCCGAGGTGATGTTATGACTGCTGTTAAATATTTTTGAAACTAACTATTGGGCTTGATTACCTCAATAACAATAAAACTTTGTTTTTACCACAGTAGGAAATGGCATCACCAAGGAGGAATCTAGCAAACAATGTGGAGGAAACCCTGCACAACCTTGCCACAGTAATTCAAGACCAGGTCATGACCACTAATTAAATTCTATAATATCTCCAGAATGCTAATAACCCGAATAATGAGAATGGTATTAATAACCGAATGGCAGGGAATGATAACGGCATATCTGAGTTCCTAAGGATTAGACCACCTTGTTTTCAAGGCGGCTTTGACCCAATCGTAGTTGAAAGGTGGATAAGGGAACTAGAGAAAATCTTTGAAGTGATGGGTTGTACTATGGAGCAGCAAGTTATATTAGCTGCATATATGCTGAAAGATGAAGCATAATATTGGTGACGTGAAACTAGAGAACTTTTAGCTCCCCAGGGAAGGCAGATCTCCTGGTAAGTGTTCAAAGACACATTTTTGGAAAAATACTTCCCAAGTACTGTGCGGGCGAAGAAGGAGATTGAATTTCTCTAACTTAAATAGGGCAACATGACTGTAGACCAGTACATCGCGAAGTTTGAGGAGTTGTCTAAGTTCTCCTCTTATCTGCGATTTAACCCCGATAAAGCATGAAAGACTGTTAAGTTTAAAGCGGGATTGAATTCAAAAATAAGGAATGTTGTTGTAGCTATGGAGATAAGGGATTTTGTACCTTTGATAAATAAATGTAGACTCCTAGAGAAGAGCTTGAGGGCAGTGGCAGATGAGAAACAAAGATGGAATTTCTAGAAAAGGAAGAACGGGCCACAAAACTCTAGTAGAAATGTTAAAGGAAAAAGACAGGGTACTAGCAAGAGGCCAATGACTACAGGTCCCCAACCTTTCCAGCAAGACCTCACCCCAGTTAAGTGCACTAAGTGCGGACGTATGCATAGAAATCATCCATGCTACATAGGACAAGATGTCTGCTTTAATTGCAGACAGAAGGGTCATTTAGCAAGGAACTGCCCACAAAATTTGGGGAAGCAGCCAAAACAGAAGTCTTAAGTGAAAGGAAGGGTTTTCACCCTAAACGACCAAGAGGAAACTCAATCCCCGGAAATGATCTAAGGTACATGCTATATCTATGGATTTGCTCTTATGGTGTTGTTTGACTCTGGTGTTAGTCATTCATTTATATCAGAAGAATGTATTAGGGAGCTTCAATATCCTATTTCTAAAACCCCCTATAAGCTATCTGTAGTAACTCCCACAAGGGAAAGGATCTTAACTTTCTCTGTATGTAAAGACTATCGGGTCACTATTCAGGAAAAAATGTTTTCTGTAGACCTCGTCTGTCTACCTTTAAAAGGTATTGATGTCATTCTAGGGTTAGACTGGATGTCTAGAAATCAGGTCTTGTTGAATTGTTGCAACAAGACCATTGAATTTCTACCTCCTATTTCAAAAGAAGAGATGTAGTTATTGATGCTTAATGCCAATCAAGTCAATAGGGAGTTGAAGAATAGAGTACTTGGATACATTCTCTTGCACTTATCAAATCTAGAAGTTAAACCGAAGCTTGATGAAATCCCAATAGCCAACGAGTTTCCTGAAGTATTTCCATCAGATATTCTTGGCTTACCTCCCAAGAGAGAGATAGAGTTTTCTATTGATCTCTTACCTGGGACAGGGCCTATCTCTATTGTACCTTATAGAATGGCCTCGAAAGAATTACAGGAACTCAAGAAACAGTTGGAGGAACTG
The DNA here is from genome assembly GCA_037074535.1 of Gleditsia sinensis. Taxonomy (NCBI): domain Eukaryota; kingdom Viridiplantae; phylum Streptophyta; class Magnoliopsida; order Fabales; family Fabaceae; genus Gleditsia; species Gleditsia sinensis. The sequence continues at coordinate 45,035,601 of CM073463.1, forward strand.
TTAGACAAGCAATTCGTTAGACCAAGTGTATCACCTTGGGGAGCTCCTGTGTTGTTTGTTAAAAAGAAAGATGGGAGCTTGAGACTATGCATAGATTACAGACAGCTGAATAAGGTGACTATCAAAAATAAGTATCCTCTCCCTAGAATAGATGATTTATTAGATCAACTGAAGGGAACATCCATCTTTTCTAAAATTGACTTAAGATCGGGATATCATCAGATGAGGATCAAGGAGAAGGATGTATCAAAAATAGCCTTATGAATTAGGTATGGGCACTATGAGTTTCTTGTAATGCCCTTCGGGTTGATAAATGTACCTGCAATTTTCATGGATTACATGAATCACATTTTTTGACCCTACCTAGATCAATTTGTGGTAGTATTCATTGACGACATCTTGATATATTCTAAGAGTGAGAAAGAACATGAACAATACATTCGAATCGTGTTGTAAGTGCTAAAAGAGAAAAATTTGTATGCCAAATTGGAGAAGTGTGGATTCTGGCTGTCAAAGGTAAAATTTCTCGAACATGTCATTTCCAATAAAGGGGTAGCCGTAAACCCTAGCAAGACGGAAGCAGTGATTCAGTGGGAAAGACCAAAGACAGTTACAAAAGTCAGAAGTTTCTTGGGTTTGACAGGAAACTATGGAAGGTTTATACAAAACTTCTCTCATATAGCCTTGCCATTGACTAAATTGACCAAGAAGGGAAGTCCTTTCAAATGGACTGATCAGTGTGAGGCTAGTTTCCAAGAGCTTAAAACAAAATTGACCTCTCCTCCTATTTTAATTATTCCAGACCCCACATGACATTTTAAAGTGTATAGTGATGCTTCAAAGAAAGGGCTAGGGTGTGTGCTAATGCAAGACAAGAGAGTAGTTGCTTATGCCTCTAGACAATTAAGACCCCACGAAGGGAACTATCCAACCCATGATCTTGAATTGGTAGCAATGGTGTTTGCTTTAAAGATTTGGTGACACTACTTATATGGAGCAACCTTTGAAGTATATTGCGATCACAAGAGTATTAAATATCTCTTTGATCAAAAGGAGTTAAATATAAGGCAACGAAGATGGGTGGAATTTCTCAATGACTATAAATTTGAGATAAACTATCATCTAGGAAAAGTAAATATTGTAGCTGATGCTCTGAGTCGAAAATCTCTACACATGGGCCAGATGATGATGTATGAGATGCAGATGCTAGAGGAGTTTCGAAATTTGAAGCTGGCCACTACTTTTACTCCAAAGAAGATAGTCATTAATGGTTTAAGTATAGGGTGTGACCTTAGAGCCCAGATCAAAGGGGCTCAAGCTCACGACCAATACTTATAGGATCATAAAGACCAAGAAAATTTTTCTGTCATGGAGGATGGAGCAATCATGTATCAGGGAAGGATTTGTGTCCCTCAAGAACGAGAGTTGAGGACTAAGATCTTGCAGGATGCGCATCAGAGTAAATACACAGTCCATCCTGGATGCACTAAAATGTACCAGGATTTAAAGAAGATGTATTGGTGGCCAGGGATGAAAAAGGACATTGCCAAGTTTGTGGCGAAATGTCTCATTTGTCAAAAGGTGAAGGTAGAGCATCAAAAGCCAGCAGGATTTTTACAACCTCTTGAGATCCTTAAATGGAAATGGGATGGTATTTCGATGGACTTTGTCGTGGGTTTACCCAAGACTTCTATTGAATATGACTCTATATGGGTAATAGTTGACAGATTAACCAAATCTGCTCACTTTTTACTCATAAAAATTAACTATGCACTGGATAAATTGGCCCAATTATACATCCAAGAAACAGTTAACCTGCATGGAATTCCCTTAAAAATCGTTTCTGATAGAGATTTGAGGTTCACGTCAAGGTTTTAGAAGGCATTGCAGGAAGCTTTTGGTACTCAGTTGCGGTTCAGTACTGCCTACCTTCCTTAGACTGACGGGCAGACAGAACGGACCATTCAAACCCTAGAAGATATGTTGAGGGCCTGTGTAATAGAGCAAGGTAAAGGATGGGATAAATACCTACCTTTAGTGGAGTTTTCTTATAATAATAGTTATCACTCTAGTATTAAGATGGTCCCCTATGAAGGTTTATACGGTAGAAAGTGTCGATCTCCACTATGTTGGTTTGAGGTAGGAGAAAAGAACTTGTTGGGTCCTAATCAAGTTCAACAAACCACTAAACAAATCAGGATTATACGAGACAAAATGGTCACAGCTCAGAGTTGGCAAAAGAGTTACTATGATAAGAGACATAGATCTCTAGAGTTTAAGGAAGGGGACCATATATTTCTAAAACTTTCTTCGACCATTAGAGTTGGTAGGTCTTTCAAGACCAAAAACCTAAATCCGCGCTTTTTGGGACCTTACCAAATTCTGAAGAAAGTAGGGACGTTAGCATATTAAGTTGCTCTCCCACCTAATTTGTCCAACTTGCATAATGTTTTCCATGTATCACAGCTCTGGAAGTATCTTCCAGACTCCTCGCATGTGATACAAGATGAACCAATCCAAATAAAGGAGAACATGACATACTAGTTAGTACCAGCATCTATATTCGACACTGACGTGAAGCAATTGCGAAACAAAACTATTCCCCTGGCTAAGGTGTTATGGGAAGGTTTGAATTTGGAAGAAGCAACTTGGGAGCTAGAAGAAGTCATGAGGAAGAAATATCTGAAATTGTTCTTATTAGGTAATTTCTGAAATTTTGAGGACAAATTTTCTTTTAAGGGGGAAAGAAATGTAACATCCTAAGTCTTTAATAATGTTAGATAAATCTAAGAAAAAGTAAAAGATATATATGACCAAGAATTAAATTACTTAGTTATGGAACAATAAGGTAGTTAAAAAAAAGAATAGGTGACATACAATTAATCACGAATCATACAAATAAAATTCGTAGGATCATAATGGATGGGGGAAGGATAAAAATACATTTTTAGGACATCACTAATTTAGGATTAGCAGTAAATTATGACAAGAAAGGGAGAAACCATGCACCTTCCTTATTTTGTTTCTACAAATCATGACAAGAAAGGAACCTTCCTTATTTTGTTTCTACAAACCATGACAAGAAAGGTGAATTATTTGATAGTCTATTTAAGCAAAACCCACCCTTAGAACATTAAAATTTCGTCCAAGTGAGGGAGAGGAGAAATAGAAGCAAGATAGAGTGAGGAAAGGAAAGGACGAAAGGAAGAAAGAGGAAGGAGAAGTCTAGAGGACTAAGTGCTTAAGGTAAGTTTAACAATATTTCTTTTTGAAGAAAAGTTTTGAAACTTGTAATATTTATATAGGATTTTGATCTTAGAACTTTAATGTTTGGTCATGGATGTTGCTATATCATGTTACATATCATGTATGTTTGAATACTTAGGCTGGTGTAGATAGTTCTGCATAGGTATGGTTATGGGTGGAAATATTTAAAGCTTTTGTTTTTAAAATTCTGGGAAGAATTGGTAAGGAATTTAAACAAATTATTAACATAAAAAATGTAGATCTATGTCTCAAGGATTTTAAGCCACTGGAATCACTTCATTTGGAATCCATATGAGGTAGATATGGTCCGATTAATAAGCAGTGGTCAGAAAATAGTTAATCAGGAAAGAATATGTTAGGATAGCTTCTGTGTTTTAATTTCTGGGAACATTCTGTAGGGAATTAAAATAAATGGTTAACATAAGAATTATAGCTATATGTGTCATGGATTTTTAGCCACTAGAATAACTCAATTTGGAGTCCATATGAGGCAGATATGTTCTGATTAGTAAGAAATGGTCAAAAATTGGTTAATTAGGGAAGAATATTTTAGAATAGCTTCTGTGTTTTAATTTCTGGGAACATTATGTAGGAAATTAAAATAAATGATTAAAATAAAAATTATTTCTATATATGTCACAGATGTTTAACCACTGGAATCACTTAAGTTGGAATTCTTATGAGGGAGATATGGACAGATTAGTAGGTAGAGGTCAGAACCTACCCGAGAAGAAATAACATATAATTTGAGGGAGTAATATCATCATGATTTCTTAATATTTCGTTCGACTATTCAAAATAATAGTTTTAGATAATTGTTTTATCTTTAAATTGACACCAAGAGCTCCTAAATCGGAGTTAAAGTCTGGGAGTTATGCTCTGATTAATAAAAGAAGGTCAGATAGGATGAAAACCTACATCAAGAAAATAAAGAAATAAATCAATATTTAAAAAAGAAATGCATAAGTTGTAAAGTCATGGGGTAGTATTGGAAGTAAAGGTGTAACATCCCTAATTTTTTTTCTTTTATTAATAAAGATACATAAATATTTAGTTAATGAAATAAAATTTATTAGACAATTTTTAGAATCCTTAGAAATTCTTAACCTTATGTGTATGCATAGAAAATGTTTATAACATTAAGGGAATAAATAAAGATAAAAAAACCTAATAGGAGAACATTTGAAATAACATACTAAAGAGAGGCAAAAGTTTTGGTTAAGGAAGATAAATTTTTGGGAAGTAAGTCAAGGTCTTAAAATTTCAAGAACATTGGATTAGAGTAATTTTTCCTAATTCAAGAGCTAAAGTTCCTAACTATAACATCTCCACCCATACATTGGGCTTTCACCTATGGACACTTCATACAAAGGTTTTCCACTTCACATGAGTTTCTAGCAAGCCAATAGGATAGCCCAAAAAAGAAATAAAACATAGACTTGGACTAGGATATAAAAATTAGACCGATAGCCCACAAGCCATGAAAATGTTACCAAACCCTCTATGAAAGGTAGAATTTCAGCCAAAGCAAAGAAAATGGGTAAGAATGAGCCCAAATCCAAGAGGAAAAAAATAAGAATCATGTGAGAAATAGTAGTGTAAGAATAATCAAGATTAAGTCACATGGCATTAAGACAAAACATCTATATCCTACATTCATAATTTCAACAAGTAGATAATAATACATGGCATTAGGATAAAACATCTATATTCTACATTCATAATTTTAACAAGTAGGTAATAATACATGGCATTATGACAAAACATCCTTATCCTACCCAAATAATTTTTGCCAAGCAAGGGAGACTTAAGAGCTGAAAATTTGCCACCTAAAAAGACAAACATATCATACTTGATTAAGACAAAAGAAAAAGGAAATGAATTCCTAAATCAAAGGGACCTTGTCCCTTGTCTTAAGAACATTTTATCATAATTTTCAAAATACAAATTTCCTTTTTCTATGCATATCTTGACTAAGGGAGAGGAAGACAAGAATATGAATTGTCTTTCCTAAAAAAATAATCAAGTGCATCCTAATTGTGATAAGGTAGACCTACGATTATGAAAAGTGAACCACTTGAAAGTTTATTTAAGCAAAACCCACCCTTATAATATTATAATTTCGTCCAAGTGAGGGAAAGGAAAAGCATAAGCAAGGTAGAGTGAGAAAATGAGAGAAAGAGAGGAGAAAAGAGGAAGAAAGATGAAGGAGAAGTCTAGAGGACTAAGTACTCAAGGTAAGTTAGCTTAATCTCTACTTAAATCCATCTTTTTTCTTTATCCTTAGGATTCAGAACTCACCCTCCTTCTCTTATTGAAGCTGCTAGAAAAGCTAAGGGAAGAGAGGAATCTTACTACTTCCTTCAAGAGGAAACAAGAAAAAGAATTCACTAAGTGAGCTAGGGAGATCTTTATGTAGGTTTAACAATATCTCTTTTTGAAGAAAAACTTTGAAATTTGTAACATTTATATAGAATTTTGATCTTAGAACTTTGATGAAATTTACAATATTTGCTACTTTGATGATTGATCATGGATGTTTCTATATCATGTTACATGTTATCTTGCATATGATGGATGTTTTGAACATTTCGGTTGGTATAGAAAGTTTTGCATAGGTATGGCTATGGGTGGCAAAATTTTAGGATTTTTATGCTGTTATTTTGTATATTTGAATGTGGTGAAAAATTGATGGAATATGATTAGATGTAAATTATGAAGAAAATGAAAGAGGACGTAATAAAATGATGAACCAAAACCTTAGAAAAGTTTTGGTTAGGAAACTGGATTTTGAAGTAACTAGGAAGCTTCTGTTTTTTAAATTATGGGAAGAATCGGTTAGGTATTAAAAGAAATAGTTAACATAAAAAATGTAGATATATATCTCACAGAGATTTAGCCATTGGAATTACTTAAGTTGGAGTCCAGATGAGGGAGATATTGTTTGATTAGTAAGATGAGGTCAGAAACTAGCTAACCAGGGAAGAATCTGTTAAGTATGCTTCTGTTTTTAAATTTTTTTGAAACATCTGTAGGTAATTTAAAGGAAATTTTTAACCATATATATATATGTGTGTGTGTGTGTGTGTGTATGTATCACGGATCTATAGGCTCTAAAATCACTTAATTTGGAGTCCATATAAAGGAGATATGGTTGAATTAATGAGTAGAGGTCAGAATCAGTCTAGAATCCAGGGTAGTAAATATAAGCGTTTTTGTTTTCAATTTTTTGGGAATTATTAGTAAGGAATCTGAAGAACTAATAAACATGAATGTTGTATATAAGTGTCTTATTCTTTTAGAGGCTTTGGAATCACCATAATTGGAGTTCGTATGAGAGAGATATAGTCAGATTAGTAAGTAGACGTCTGAACTTACCCGAGAAGAAATAACAATGAATTTGAGGGAGTAGTAACACCACGATTACTTAAGATTTCACTAAAATGTTCAATGTAAGAGTTTTAGAGGATTGTCTTATCTTTAAATTAACACCAATAGCAACTCAATCGGATTTAAAATGAGGGTGTTATGCTCTGTTGAGTGAGACAGGAAAATAATATTTAAAAAAGATGAAGAATCTTATAAATGAAAATAATAAATGACTAGTGTATGCCATAGCCATTGCCATTGCATGAACTCCTTACCATCTTAAGTGTGTAATTTTGATATGAAAATATTTTATAAAGTGATATTTGAAAATGATTTTGTTCATGATAAGATTGTGTTTTACCAATGATTTTTGGTAATGATTATGCTTTGATGATAAATTATGGCATGTGACTATAATGAACATACTTGTTATTGAAACCATATTTTTGGCTATTAATGTGAAAGGAAAAGAAAAGAAAAGAGATGAGCATGGTCATATGGCGGTCCGTGCGGTGCACCAGTAGGGGACGCCCTACTCACGGTTATGATTATGAGAAAAAAAAAGTGTGTCATGTCGGACGGAGCTAGAAATGCCCATATTGGAGAGTAGAAAGTACTCACCTTGACCGGGATAGCTTAATATGAAAATAAGTTAATAGCCATCATATGATATTCTGAAAATAGTTATTCATGCCATACATGTCATAGCTGTATGATTTTCATGTGCACAAATAAAGTACATTCATGTGACCTAAGATATTTGTTGTAGCTTATACAAATGAACATGATATGATGATCTCTATTGATGATAATTATGATTTATTGTTGAACCTACTGAGACTTAATTCTCACTATATTTCTATATTATGTTTAGAGGACTAGATATGCAAACATTCTCTATGACTGACTTTTAGCGTACATTGGGTCATGTTGGCTAAGATCCCGGTGAAGGTGCAACCACCTGCACCTGTATCTCCGAAATTGGTCAATATGAATGAATAAGATGTAGACATATATGTGTTTGATTTGTGTACAGATGTTGTTAATTAATTATGTGTATACGAACCCTGGATTGTATCAATATTAATGGTATACCATATACCTTAAATATGCTTGGTTAATTTAACTGAATGTTATTATAAGTTAAATAATTAGAAGTAAAAAGGTAATGACTTCATGGGATTTTAAAAATACATATATTTGTATCTATGTAAAAAAAATGGAGTTGTTACAAATGGAGCTTGGGATACTATTGGCCCATTTGTAGTTTCAATCGTCTTTGGTTGAGTAGTCAAAAAGACACAAAAAGAGGATGCCTATTTATGTAAGAAAATTGAAGAGGTGAAGAATGGCGGTGAAGTTGAATTTACTGTAGACTCTGAAGGAATTCTGAGATTGGGCAGCAGTTGTATGTACCTGATAAAGAAGAATTCAAGAAAGATTTTAGAAGAAGCCCATAGATCCATAAATACCATTCATCCTGGGGTTACTAAAATGTATAAAGATCTAAAAAACTTGATTGATGGGATGGTATGAAGAAAGATATAGTTGATTATGTCTCTCGATACTTAACTTGCCAGCAGGTAGAGATACCTGAATGGAAATGGGAAAGAATAACTATAGATTTTGTTACAAGACTACCATGGATACCAAAAGAGTTTGATTCAATATGGGTGATCATTGATAGGTTGACTAAATCAGCAAATTTTCTACCAATGAAAACCACATACAACGTAGCTCAGTATGGAAATTTGTATTTGATGAAATAGTGAGACTTCATGGAGTGCCGATATCAATTATATTTGATCGAGAACCACAATTCACAACTCGTTTTTGGACAGCCTTTCAATAAGCTTTGAGCATGAAGCTAAATCTCAGTACTGCTTTTTGTCCTTAAACAGATGGACAATCTGAGTGAACCATACAAATATTGGAAGACATGCTTCGGGCATATGTGCTTGATTTTCCAGGTAGTTAGGAAAGATTCTTGCCCCTAACTGAATTTACTTATAACAATAGCTACTAAGCCAGTATACAAATGGCTCCTTTTGAGGCATTATATGGTAGACGTTGCTGTTTTCCAATCAGATGGTTTGAGATAGGCAAAGCTAAGATTTTAGGGCCTGATTTGGTACAAGATGCACTTAACAAGGTAAAGTTGATTAAGGAAAGGTTATTAACAACCCAGAGTAAATATAAAGCTTATGTTGATAAAATTCCCTACAGAATGGTCCTAAAAATTCAAAAACAGAAGCTTTCCTAATAGATTCTTCCCTAATTAACCATTTTCTGAACACTACTTACTAATCAGACCATATCTACCTCATATGGACTCCAAATTGAGTGATTCCAGTTGCTAAAAATCCGTGAGAAATATATCTGTAATTTTTATGTTAACAAGTTATTTTAATTCCCTACTGAATGGTTCCAAAAATTTAAAAATAGAAGATTAAAATTTTGCCACCCGTAGCAATACCCATGTAAAACTATCTACATCAGCCTAAGTATTCAAACATACATCACATGCAAGAATAATATGTAACATGATAAAGCAACATCCATGACCAATCATCAAAGTTCTTAAGATCAAAATCCCATATAAATGTTACAAATTTCAAAACTTTTCTTCAAAAAGAAATATTGTTAAACCTACCTAAGAATCTCCCTAGCTCACTTAGTGAATTTGTTTTCTTGTTTCCCCTTGAAAGAAGTATCAAGATTCCTCCCTTCCCTTAGCTTTTCTTGCAGCTTGAGTACTTAGCCCTCTAGACTTCTCCTTCTTCTTCCTTCCTTTCTTCTCCTCTCTTTCTCTCCTTTCCTCTCTCTACCTTGCTTCTATTTCTCTCTCTTCCTCACTTGGACGAAATTAAAATGTTATAGGGGTGGATTTTGCTTAAATAGACCATCAAATAATTCATCTTTCATGATCATGGGTCTACCTTATCACAATTATCATATACTTGGTTGAATTTTGGGAAAGCAAACAACTTATGTTCTTGTCTTCCTCTTCCTTAGTCAAGATATACATAGCAAAATGAGATTTGTATTTTGAAAATTATAATGATATGTTCATAAGATAAGGGACAAGGTCCCTTTGATTTAGGGATTCATTTCCATTTTCTTTTGTCTTAATCAAGTATGATAGGTTTGCCTTTTTGGGTGGCAAATTTCTAGCCCTTGAATCTCCATTATTTGGCTGAAATTATTTGTGTGGGATTGGAATGTTTTGTCCTAATGCCATGTATTATCATACCACTTGCTAAAATTATGAGTGTAGGATATAGATGTTTTGTCATAATGCCTTGTCACCTAATCTTGATTACACCATTATTTCATCACTTTATTTTTATTTTTCCTCCTGGGTTTAGGCTCATTCTTGCCCATTTGCTTTACTTTGGTTAAAATTCTACCTTTCATAATGGGCTTGGTCTCATTTTCATGATTTTTGGGCTACCGGTCCAATTCCTATATCCTAGTCCAAGTTTATGTTTTATTTCTTCATTGGGCTATCCTATTGGCTTGCTAAAAATTCATGTGAAATAGAAAAATTCTATATGAAGTGTCCATAGGTGAAAGCCCAATTTATGGGTGGAGATACAAACTTAGTAACTTTTGCTCTTAAATTAAGAAAAATTACCCTAATCCAATCTTCTTGACATTTTAAGACCTTTACTTACTTCACAAAAATTTATCTTCCTTGCCTAAGTTCTTTAGCATGCATCTTTCTAATATTTCCTCTTAGGTTTTCTTTCTTTTCCAAATCCATTAATATTAGAACATTTCTATACATACACATAAGGTGAAGAATTTCTAAGAATTATATTTCCTTAGATATCTAAAAGTTGTCTATTAAATTTTATTTCCTTAATTAAATATTTATGTTCCTTTATTAATAAAAGAAAAGAAATTAGAGATGTTACTTTGAATACTTTGGTACTTTTATTAATACATGAAACAAAATTAGGAATGTTACATTCTCTCCCCCTAAAAGAAATTTTGTCCTCAAAAATTCAGATATTACCTAATAAGAACAATTTCAGATATTTCTTCCTCATAACTTCTTCTAGCGCCCAAGTTGCTTCTTCCGGAGTCAAACCTTACCATAGCACCTTAACTAGTGGAATAGTTTTGTTCTGCAATTGCTTCATGTCAGTGTCCATTATAGATGCTGGTACTAGCTGGTATGTCATGTTCTCCTTTATTTGGATTGATTCATCTCGTATCACGTGAGGAGTCTGGAAGATACTTCCGTAGCTGTGATACATGAAAAACATTTTGCAGGTTGGACAAATTAGGTGGGAGAGCAATTTGATATGTTGACGTCCTTACTCTCTTCAGAATTTGGTAGGGTCCCAGAAATCGCGGACTTAGCTTTTTGGTCTTGAGAGACCTGCCAACTCTAGTAGTTGGAGAAAGTTTTAGAAATACATGGTCTCCTTCCTTAAATTCCAGAGGTTTATGTCTCTTATCATACTAACTCTTTTGCCGACTCTGAGCTGTAAGTATTTTGTCTCGTATCATCCTGATTTGTTCAGTGGTTTGTTGAACTAGATCAGGACCCAACAAGTTCTTTTCTCCTACCTCAAACTAACATAGTGGAGATCGGCACTTTCTACTGTATAAAGCTTCATAAGGGGCCATCTTAATACTAGAGTGATAGCTATTATTATAAGCAAACTCTACTAAAGGTAGGTACTTATCCCATCATTTACCTTGCTCTATCACACAAGCCCTCAACATATCTTCTAGGGTTTGAATGGTTCGTTTTGTCTGCCCATCAGTCTGAGGATGGTAGGCAGTACTGAACCGCAACTGAGTACCAAAAGCTTCCTGCAATGCCTTCCAAAACCTCGATGTGAACCTCAGATCTCTATCAGAAACGATATTTAAGGGAATTCCATGCAGTCTAACTATTTCCTGGATGTACAATTGGGCTAATTTATCCAATGAATAGTTAATTTTTATGGGCAAAAACTGAGCAGATTTGATTAATCTGTCAATTATTACCCAGATAAAGTCATGTCCCACTGAAGTCTGAGGTAATCCCACAACAAAGTCCATTGAGATACTGTCCCATTTCCATTTAGGGATCTCAACAGGTTGTAGAAATCTCGCTAGCTTTTGATGATCCACCTTCACCTTTTGACAAATGAGACATTTTGCCACAAACTCGGCAATGTCCTTTTTCCTCCGTGGCCAGCAATACATCCTTTTTAAATCCTGGTACATTTTAGTGCATCCAGGATGGACTGTGTATTTACTCTGATGCACTTCCTGCAGGATCTTAGTCCTCAACTCTCGTTCTTGAGGGACACAAATCCTTCCCTGATACATGATTGCTCCATCTTCCATGACAGAAACATTACCTTGGTCTTTATGATCCTATAAGTATTGGTCATGAGCTTGAGCCTCTTTGATCTGGGCTCTAAGGTCATACCCTATACTTAAACCATTATTGACTAGATTCTTTGGAGTAACAGTAGTGGCTACCTTCAAATTTTGAAACTCCTCTAGCATTTGCATCTCATACACCATCATTTGACCCATGTGTAGAGATTTTCAACTCAAGGCATCTGCTACAACATTCCCCTTTCCGGGATGATACTTTATGTCAAACTTGTAGTCATTGAGGAATTCTACCCATCTTCGTTGCCTCATATTTAACTCCTTCTGATCAAAGAGGTATTTAAGACTCTTATGATCACAATATACTTCAAAGGTTGCCCCGTACAAATAGTGTCGCCAAATCTTTAAGGCAAACACCATTGCCGCCAATTCAAGATCATGGGTTGGATAGTTTCCTTCGTGGAGTCTTAGTTGCCTAGAGGCGTAAACAACTACTCTCTTATCTTGCATCAGTACACATCCTAGCCCTTTCTTTGAAGCGTCACTATACACTTCAAAATGTCCTGTGGGGTCTAAAATAATTAAAACAGGAGGAGTGGTCAGTCTTGTCTTCAGCTCCTGGAAACTAGCTTTACATTGATCAGTCCATTTGAAAAGACTTCCCTTCCTGGTCAATTTAGTCAATGGCAAGGCTATACGAGAAAAGTTTTATATAAACCTCCTGTAGTATCCTGCCAAACCCAAGAAACTTCTGACTTCTGTAATCGTCTTTGGTCTCTACCACTGAATCACTGCTTCCATTTTGCTAGGATCTACGACTACCCCTCTATTAGAGATGACATGTCCGAGAAACTTCACCTTTGACAGCCAAAATTCACACTTCTCCAATTTGGAATATAACTTTTTCTCTTTCAGCACTTGCAGCACGATTCAGAAATGTTGTTCATATTCATTCTCACTCTTAGAATATATCAAGATGTCATCACTGAACACTACAACAAATTGATCTAGGTAGGATCGAAAAATGCGATTCATGTAATCCATGAAAATTGCAGGTGCATTTGTCAACTCGAAGGGCATTACGATAGTGGCCATACTTAGTCCCGAAGGCAGTTTTTGGTACGTCCTCCTCCTTGATCCTAATCTGATGATATCCTGACCTCAAGTCAATTTTAGAAAAGATGGAGGCTCCCTTTAATTGATCCAATAAGTCATCTATCCTAGGGAGAGGGTACTTGTTTTTGATAGTCACCTTATTCAGCTGTCTGTAATCTATGCATAGTCTCAAGCTCCCGTCTTTCTTCTTAACAAATAATACAGGAGCTCCCCAAGGTGATATACTCGGTCTAATGAATTGCTTGTCTAATAGTTCCTCAAACTATTTCTTGAGTTCTTGTAGTTCCTTCGAGGCCATTCTATATGGTGCAATAGAGATAGGCCCTGTCCCAGGCAGGAGATCAATAGAGAACTTTATCTCTCTTTTGGGAGGTAAGCCTAGAATATCTGATGGAAATACTTTAGGAAACTCGTTGGCTATTGGGATTTCATCAAGCTTCGATTCGACTTCTAGGTTTGATAAATACAAGAGAATGTATCCAAGTACTCCATTCTTTAACTCCCTATTAACTTGATTGGCATTTAGCATCAATAACTAGACCTCCTCTTTCAGAGTAGGAGGTAGAAATTCAACGGTCTTGTTACAACAATTCAACAAGACTCGATTTCTAGACATCCAGTCTAACCCTAGAATGACCTCAATATCTCTTAAAGGTAAACAGACGAGGTCTACAGAAAAAGGTTTCTCCTAGATGGTGACTTGACAATCTTTACATACAGAGGAAGTTAATACCCGTTCCCCTATAGGGGTTACTACTGATAGCTCATAGGGAGTTTTAGAAATAGGAAACTAAAACTTCCTAATACATTCTTCTGATATAAATGAATGACTAGCACCAGAGTCAACTAACACCATTAGAGAAAATCCATAGATATAGCATGTACCTTGAATCATTTCAAAAGATTGAGCTACCTCTTGGCCGCTCTGGGTGAAAACCCTTCCTTTCACCTGAGGCCTCTGTTTTAGCTGCTTTCACACATTCCGTGGACAGTTTCTCGCAAAATGTCCTTTCTGTCCGCAATTGAAGCAGACATCTTGTCCCATGTAGCATGGACTGTTACCATGCATGCGTCCGCACTTAGCGCACTTGACTGAAGCAAGGTCTTGTTGAAAAGGTCTAGGACCCACAGTCAATGGCCTCTTACCAGCTCCATATCCACTTCTTCTCATATTCTTTCCAGGGTTGGGAAAATTTTTCTTCCTCTTCCATAGGTTTCGCCTTTGCTTCTCGTCCTCCACTGCCCTTAAACTCTTTTCTAGGAGTCTGCATTTATTTATCAGAGATACAAACTCCCTGATCTTCATAGCTATAACAGCATTCTTTATCTCCCGGTTTAGTCTCGCTTTGAACTTAACCGCCTTCCATGCTTCATCTGGGTTATATCGCAGATAAGAGGAGGACTTAGACAGCTCCTCAAACCTTGCGATATACTGGTCCACGGTCATGCTGCCTTGCCTGAGTTAGAGAAATCTGATCTCTTTCTCTTCCTGTACAGTACTTGGAAAGTACTTTTCAAAAAAAAATGTCCTTGAACACTTGCCAGGTGATCTGTCTTCCCTGATGAGCTAAAAGTTCTCTAGCTCCACGCCACCAGTATTCTGCTTCATCCTTTAACATATATGCAACAAAAATAACTTGCTGCTCTTCAGTACAGCCCATCACTTCAAAGATTTTCTCTAATTCCCTTATCCACCGTTCGGCTACCATTGGGTCATAGCCACCTTGGAAACAAGGTGGTCTAGTCCTCAGGAACTCGGATATGCCATTATCTTTTCCAGCCATCCGGTTGTTAGCATCATTCTCACCATTTGAGTTATTAACATTCTGGAGATATTGTAAAATTTGGTTGGTGGTCATGACTTGGTCTCGAATTGCCGTGGCCAGATTGTGCAGGGTTTCCTCTGCATTGCTTGCTGAATTCCTCCTTGGTGGTGCCATTTCCTACTATGGAAAAAATAAAGTTATGCTGCTATTGAGGTGATCAAGCCCAATAGTTACTTCAAAAATATTTAATAGCAGTCATAACAACGCCTCGGCATATAGATAGGAAACACTAGTAATTTCTTACCTATATGAATCACTGATCCCCTACACAGTACAACCACAACATACTCAAGACACTATAAGACCGATTCAGATAACCATCCACCCACTGGCCATCTAGGATCGACCTGGCTCTGATACCAATTATGTAACAACTCCATTTATGTAAATGTAACAAATTTTTTTTTATATTTGTAAAATTCCATGACGTTATTACTACTTTAATTATAACCACTTAACTCGTAATAATAATTACTTTAACCAAGCATAATTGTTATTAACAGTGATACAATACTGAATTTCCATACACACCATTATTTTACAAACTACACTCCATTATTTTACAAACATTTGTACAAAGATACATATTAGCCCTAATCATCTACGTCGACTACTTTCAGGGACACTGGTGCTGGTGGCAGCACCTCCACCGGAATCTCAGTCACATCTACTACAGATATATCTGATATAACTGGTAGTTGCCCAAGGTAGGGCACCTCGATCCAACGTACGGAAATAATAAGTGTCATGGAGAAAATCTGCATAATTATTCTTCTGAACATGATATGGAAATAATGAGAATTAAATCCCAGTAGGTTCAACAATAAATCATAATTTACCATAAATATAGTTCATCATGTCATGTCCATCTGTATAAACTACAGAAAATATCTTTAGGTCACATGAATGCACTTTATCCATGCACATGAAAATTGTACAATTATGACATGTATGGCATAAATACTAATTTTCAGGATATCATATGATGACTATCAATTTATTCTCATATCAAGCTACCCCGATCAGGGTAAGTATTTTCTACTCTCCGATACATGCTTTTTTCGCTCCGTCTGACATGGCTTACTTGCTCTTTCTTTTCTTATTAACACGATCATAACCGTTGGTAGGGCGTCACCTACTGGTGTACCACACGGATTTCCATGTGACCATGCTCATTTCTTTTCTTTTCACAATGATAGCCAAAAATATGCTTTCAATAACAAGTGTATAACTATTACCAAAAAAAATCATTGATATTCATGCGATGAACATAACCATTTCAAATATCACTTTATAAAATATTTTCATGTCAAAATTTCACACTTAAGATGGTAAGAAATTCATACAATGGCAATGGCTATAGCATATATTAGTCATTTATTATTTTTATTTATAAGATTCTTCTTCTTTTTTAAATATTAATTTTATTTCTTTATTTTCTTGATGCAGATTTTCATCCTATCTAACCTTATCTTACTAATAAGAGCATAACTCCCTCCATTTAACTCCAATGTAGGTGATCTTGGTGTCAATTTAAAGATAAAACAATTATCTAAAACTATTATGTTGAACAGTTTAGTAACATATCAAGAAATTAAGGTGATATTAGTCCCTAAAATTACAGGTTATTTCTTCTCGGGTAGTTTCTGACCTCTACCAACTAATCGACCCATATCTCTCTCATAAAAATTCTAAATTAAGTGATTCCAGCTGCTAACAATCCATGACACATATATCTATAATTCTTATGTTAACCATTTATTTTAATTCCCTACATAATATTCCCATAAATTAAAACACAGAAGCTATCCTAACATGTTCTTTTCTGATTAACCATTTTCTGAATACTACTTCCTAATCAGACCATATCTACCTCATATGGACTCCAAATTGAGTGATTCCATTGGCTAAAATTCCGTGACACATATATTTATAATGCTTATGTTAACAAGTTATTTTAATTCCCTATAGAATGTTTCTAGAAATTCAAAAACAGAAGCTTTCTTAACATGTTCTTTCCTGATTAACCATTTTCTGAACACGGCTTACTAATCATATCATATCTACCTCATATGGACTCCAAATTGAGTGGTTTCAGTGGCTAATTATCCGTGAGACATATATATATAATTGTTATGTTAACAAGGTATTTTAATTCCCAAAAGAATATTCCCAAAAATTCAAAAATAGAAGCTTTCCTAACAGATTCTTCCCTGATTAACAATTTTCTGAACACTACTTACTAATCAGACCATATCTACCTCATATGGAATCCAAATTGAGTGATTCCAGTTGCTAAACATCCATGATACATATATCTATAATTGTTATGTTAACAGGTCATTTTAATTCCCTACAAAATGGTCCCAGAAATTCAAAAACAGAAGCTTTCCTAACAGATTCTTCCCTGATTAACCGTTTTCTGAACACTACTTATTAATCAGACCATATCTACCTCATATGGACTCTAAATTGAGTGATTCCTGTTGCTAAAAATCAGTGAGAAATATATCTATAATTGTTATGTTAGCACGTTATTTTAATTCTGGTGCGCACTGTCATAGGCACGCCCAAATTAAAACCTTACCTCAACACTAACCTGTAGTAGTGGGAGTAAGGGTCGATCCCACAGAGACTGGAATTACCTTATGTGATTCAGAAAGGGGGGATTGAGAGTCGCAATTAAAATTAAGTAAACAATAGCAAAAATAATTGAGAGAAAGTGATTAATGAGAAAAGCGTTGGTTTCGGTCGATATTCACCATCAAGGGATTGCATTGATCATTGACAAAATTATCAATCTTAAACCAAATATCTATCATTGGGATTCCATCCCAGTTCCTCCTTAAGCCTAGTAAATTAATGACAATCGCACTAATTATACTCTAATTAACGAGCAATCCTTTAGCACATCGGTAAAGCATAACTTATTAACCGCATGAAGAACAAGAGAAACTAATAGAGCTAAACGAATACAAGCACATCGGTTATATTCAATTTAGTTGATATTCATCATAGGGTTAACGATTTATAATCCAAAATCCTTAATCCTATTTGCTTCACGAATCAAGTAATAAAAGCTTTGTTCAAAACCTAATTCAGCAGCTACACATACAATATACTAGTAGGCCTCCTAGCAATCACATGCATAATATTAAGAAAATAAGAACAGATGAATAAACAATACCCGGTTAAGATTGAATGCAATGAAATCAAATCCGTATCTCACAATGACATCAAATCCCTTGAGGTTTTAATCTCCCTCAACCAACTAAAGAAAATTAGCCGCGCAGGGCCATAGAAAACTAAACAAGACGTAAAGAAAAGAGTTGAGAACTTGAATGAATTCTTTGCTGAATGAATAGATACCTTCTCTGCTTACTTTCCTTCCTTTTTATAGATTAAACCCTCCTAGTCGAAGTAGGAAAGTTTTTAGGTCAAATCTCCATCAATTAGGCTTCAAATCAGGCGAAAAAAACTCTAAAATCGCGACTTCCGGAGCGGCGGCGCCGCGGCGCTGCGAAGCTTCATCCACGGGGTGCCGCGGCACACCCATGAAGCGCTGCGGCGCTCCATTCTTCGTACACGGGCGCCGCGGCACACCCATGCAGCGCCACGGCGCTCGTGGTTCTGGGGCAAGGACGCCGCGGCGCCAATAACCAGCGCCGCGGCGCTACGAGACATCCATGACGGGCCACCGCGGCGCTGTATTGTGAGCGCCGCGGCGCCTAGAAAACGCCGGATTTTGCCAAAGTACCGAACACAAAAGTTGTAGCTCTATGTTGCTTCTTTCCATAGCCGCTGGAAACAGCTCAATCGGAGCTCAAATGAGTGAGATATGCTTCCATTAGTGACGAAAGGTCAGAAATCAGCATTTTTCATGATTTTCTTCTATTTTTCTCTTCTTTTCTTCTTTATTATTCCTAAAAACATAAAACACACAATTTAATTAAAACCTATCTATTTATCATTTAAATAAAATAAAAAGAAACATAAAATATGCTAAATACATGCTTAATTTAAAGCATGTCAAATACCCCCACACTTGCTCTTTTGCTTGTCCTCAAGCAAATTAAACCATGTGAACAATATTCAATAAATAAGGTAAGTGAAAGTCTTACCAATATATTGCCTCATAGTGAAAGTTGAATGCTCTTAAAGAAATTTCAGAAAATTTAATGACTATGTGCAATATTCAATTTAAATGCAATTCAGAATTCATTTTTCTAGAGCCCTGAGTGTGTGTGTGTTTTGAGCAGTTCAATCATCTTTCATTCAAATGACTTTATATATCTCAAGAAATCAAGTATGGATCTCTTCGTAGGATTTCCATAAATTTATTTTTCCTGCTGCTCTCCACTAATATAGGTCAAAACTACTTTTAGGATCAAAAGGACTTTATTTAGCTTGTAATGTGGCCAAGGTGAAGGGTGGGACAAAGGATATTAATGTAGGATCAGTCACCCAGCACCACATGATTAAAATTGATCTCTTGAGCTCTTTGCTTTCCTCCAATAATTTTGGGAAGATTTTCTCCCCACACTACTTTTCCTGCTTCAATCCATCATTGTCCTCTTTTTCTTTCACCCACAACATTTGTTCTTATATATATATATAATGTTTTTCTTTTTCTTTTTCTTTTGAAAATTTCTTTTCTTTTCCTTGCTCCACCCTTCCACCCTTTTTGTAAATAAAGCAATACAATACAAATATTCATCAAAATAATCATGGAGTGAGTGAATAGGGTAAAGAAAAAAAATAAGGATATACAAACTTTGGCTTATGGCTCAGTTATGGTTTTCAGAAGGAAAAGTTTATTAAGCTCAAAATAAAGGAACTAGTGTTATTTTATTACTTAGGTTAGGCTTGAAAGGCTCAATCTATCAAATAATGCCTAAATCATCTCCTAATTAATAGTATCAACCTAGGATTTCGCCTCAAGCATCATTCAAATAAATTCTAGAATCCTTTCTGAGATTATAAAAAATTTCTTTAAGTTGTATAAACTTTCTTTAAATAAAAGATAAATTAAATACTCAAAGTTGTTGTGCAAAATAGATTCAGGATTCTAGAAAATGGATAATAAATTGCAAAATTAAAATTACACATAATTATGATTTTCCTACGTTTCTTAGGAGCTATTAGCAATTTAAACATTTATATCATTGGATATTGGTTTCACTAACACAAACCCATAGATTGAAATTTTATTCACATGCTCAACTCATGACAGGAATAAAAGTGCACACATCATAGAATTATAGTAATGCATCAAAGTAGAAAAGTGCACAAGTGTATGAGTTATTATATAGTCATCCAGCTGAATCATAAAGTGACCCCCCCACACTTAAAAACATACATTGTCCCCAATGTAAGAATATCAAAGAAAAAACACAATAGAGACAAGTAATAAAATAAGGAGGGGTCCAGGGAAACTTCCCTGATCAAGTGTCACCATTCATCGCATCATGCTCGGTGTCAGGCCGAAAGGTTGGTTCAGGAGGCGCCGGGAATGCAATTGGAAGGTTCAGGGCATGGGCTAGCTGACTGAAGCAGGCATGATTATGTTGTGCAATAGAGTGCTGGTAGAGGGCCAGATCGTGCAGTTGGTGGCTCAGATACTCTGTGCGCTGCCATAAATCTTCAATGGTATGCTGGGATGGTGGTGGAGCTGAACTGCTGCCTGGTCCCTCTGTAGGGATTGGCTGAATCCCTATCTCCTCCTCTGCTGCTTCTTCATGGCCCTTGTACTTTTGGATATCTGTAGAGGAAATAGGCTTCATAGGGTGAATGAGAGCCTCAGTGGAATCCCAGCTAACTCCTGCCTGCTGACATAGACCAGTAATTAAACTGGGAGCAAAGAGGGATCCGCCTCTAGTATTAATACAGCCGAGCATCTGCCTATGAATAATTTTGCCTACATCAATAGAAAGGCCCTTTAGTATCGCATAGAGCAGAATGGCCCTGTCCCTCCTGACTTGACTCACATTGAAGCTGGGCATGAGTCATGCTGACACAAAATAATACCATGCTTTAGCCAACTTATTCATATCAGCCCTAGCAAAGTACAACGGTTGGCCATGCCTATCCAATTTCTAGGAGGCCCCTCTATGGCAAAGAGTGCCTATGACGTCTTCAAAGTCAATAAATGATTGAAGAAGAGCAGTATATTCATCATCCTCAATGTCAGGCAGGGAATAGAATTCATTGATGGCATGCGGAGAAAATGGTACCCTCTTGCCTCGAACTCGTGCATGATGATGTTCATGAACTGTAGCATTGGAATAGAACTCCTGGACCACGGGGATAACTCCTGGCTCTGGGTTCCTGCAGAAAATCTCCCAGTGCCTATAGAGGATATTGTCTCTGAGAGGTAGCCCTTCGGTGAACAGAAATCCACGTTCTGGAACAATAGATTTATGTACCACCACTTTGATGTGGTGTTGATAAACCGGTTCAGTCACAAATGCCACAGTGTCGAATGCTGGAGGGTCCTCAGCTCTGTTCTTCCTCTTTGAAATACTCAATTTAGAAGTTTTTGGAGCCATTAGTTGAAAAAATTCACTAGGGTCTTTTACCGAACACCTTGTGGGCGCTTGTAAAATTTGGAAGAATGAGTGGTGAATTTTCAACTAGATCTCCCAAACTCAGGACAAACCAGTAGAAATCAAGTATAAGGATCAATTGCAGCCAGAAAGAGGAAGAGAACTGTACCCAAATTGCCTTGAATGGTGGCTGGGAATTGCAAGCTCAAGAATACCTTAGAACCCTAGAAAAGTGTCTTTGAATTCGACTCAATTGCTGATATGAGGTGTATAATCCTGCAAAAGTAGATGAAAAATCAAGTTATGCAAGCAATATAATCGAATGGGAGGTGAGTATGGGTGATTGGAGGCAAGAAAAGGGATTTGGGGGTGAGAGAGAGAGCAAAAACTGCGGGTAGGAGAAGAGGTTCTCTTGAACCTCTTATAGAGAGCGCCGCGGCGCTCTCTGCTGAAACGCGGAGCGCCGCGGTGCTGACCCAATCTGGGTAGGGGTGCCGCGGCGCTCGCCCAGCCTGGGCGATGGGCGCCGCGGCGCTTGTGTGCGTCCACAGCTTTTTTTTTTTTTTTTTTACAAATTAAACTATGAAAAGAAAAAATAATAAGAAGAAGAAAAATGATTGTTGGGTTGCCTCCCAACCAGCGCCTTTGTTTTACGTCGTTGGCTCGACTCAGCTCCCTATCTTTGTTCATGGAGGCTCTTTGAGGTTCACTTTAAATTTCTGGGACTGATTCAATCTTTGAAATTCAACTGCATAACCAGAAGGCACATCAGTAATAACAAGTGGACCTAACCAAGGGAGCGATTTCTTACTTTTAAAGGGTTCAACCCCTTTCATTTCTAGAACTTGATGCAATTTTATAGTCGGGTCTATGCCTTTAAGGTTTGCAATTGTTCTTATAATGGCATTTCTTTTTTCTTGAAAAATATGCATCAATTCCTCTTCTTTTTTAACACCTAAACTTTTTGCAACTATAATAGGTGATGCATCTCCTATTTCCAAGTATTTCAGGTGATTAGGCAGAGATGACAAAATTGATCCACGGTCCTGCAAAACAGAAGGTGCAAGAATGGTATCAAAATTTGATAATTCCATATAAGAAATCTTACCCTTTGGTGGCTCTTTCGAAGAATCATTGAGTGCAGTCAGTTTCTCCTTTGTTTTTTCATCTAAGTTTATCTCACCATCATCTGCTGCTATAGATTTGTTCACACTTTCCTCCATTTTATCCTTTTCATCTAATTCAAACTCATCGTATGCTAATGAATCAAGCACATCAATGGAATAGACAGGAGTATCATCACCTGGGTATTTTATGGCTTCATACATATTGAATTTTATTACTTCACCATCAAATTCCATAGTGAGTGTGCCATTGTGAACATCTATCTTGGTTTTGGAGGTTTTCAAAAATGGTCTCCCTAATAATATTGGAGAAGTAAAATCCCCATTGTCCATGTCAAGCACATAAAAATCTGCAGGGAACACCAAATCATCTACCTGCACCAAGACATCCTCAATTATTCCCTTAGGATATGTAGTGGACCTATCTGCTAGTTGAATTATCAAATTTACAGATTTCAATGGTCCAAAATTCAAAGATGTATATACAGAATATGGCATAACATTGATGGAAGCTCCTAAATCTAACATAGCCTTTTCAATGCGATTTCCCCCAATTTTGCATGGAATAGTAAACATACCTGGATCCTTGCATTTAGTGGGGAGTTTTGTCTGTATCATAGCAGATACATTCTGACTCATATGAATCTTTTCAAAATCTTTTAATTTTTGCCCTTCTTTTTGAGTACATAGTTCTTTCAAGAACTTTGCATATCTTGGCACCTGTTTAATGGTATCTAGAAGGGGAAGATTAACTTCACATTTTCTAAAGATGTCATACAATTCAGAGGTTTTCTCATTTAGCCTATTCTCTTTAAGAGTTTCTGGAAAAGGAGGCACTACTTCATACTTTAAATTAGAAAGAGACTTACCTGTAGTTGCTTCATTCTCCTTAATTGATTTTTCTTGCTTTTTAGGAGAAGAAACAGATGGTGGACTTTCAATTTCCTTACCATTTATTGAAATAATTGAACTGACATTTTCTCTAGGATTCACCACAGTTTGTGAAGGTAACTTACCTGAGTTTTGAGCATCCAGTCGACTCACTGTGGTTGCTAACTGACCCATTTGAGTTGTCAGGTTCTGAATGCTAGCTCTTGTCTCTTGCTGAAATTGATGAGAGCTATGCACAAGAGTCTTCACAATATCTTTCAATGGATTACTTACCTGATGCTCCTGGGATGCATTTTGTTTAGGATAATAGGCCTGTTGGTTTTGTTGAAAATTCTGTCCTGCAGGCCTATTTTGTGCATTCCCATATCTGAAATTTGGATGATCCTTCCATCCAGGATTGTATGTATTAGCATATGGATCATACCTCTTTGGTTGGCCAGGAAAACCTCCTACAGCATTAGCTTGTTCTGTGGCTTCCTCTTGAAGTGTAGGGCACGTATCAGTAGGGTGCCCTGTTGCTGAACATATCCCACAGACTTTAACTTGTTGGAGTGTACCTGTAGCCATTTGGCGCACAAGAGAAGTAAGTTCAGATATTTGATTCTGAAGAGAAGTTGTACTTACCTCATGAGCATGTCTAACAGGAGGATCATGCCTAACGCCAAATTGTTGTGAATTGGCAGCCATATTTGATATGAGAATTCTGGCTGCCTCAGGAGTTTTATCTACTAGTGCTCCTCCACTAGCTGCATCTATCATGCTCCTGTCTCCCTGCAAAAGGCCTTCATAGAAATATTGGATTAGTAGCTGCTCACTAATCTGATGATGTGGGCAGCTTGCACAAAGTTTCTTAAACCTCTCCCAATATTCATAAAGGGTTTCACCATGCAATTGCCTAATGCCGCATATTTCTTTCCTAATAGTGGCGGCTCTAGATGCAGGAAAATAAAGTTCTAAAAACATTCTTTTCATCTCATTCCAAGTAGTAATGGTACCAGAGGGTAAATAATACAACCAATCCTTGGCTGAATCTTTTAAAGAAAAAGGAAAAGCCCTGAGTTTAATTTGTTCCTCAGTTATTCCAGGGGGCTTCATACTGGTACAAACCACATGGAACTCCTTTAGATGTTTATGCGGGTCCTCACCTGCAAGACCATGAAAACTAGGTAAGAGATGAATTAATCCAGATTTTAATTCAAAATTCACATTATCATCAAGATTAGGGAAAGTAATGCATAAGGGTTGTTGATGCAAATCTGGAGCTGCAAGCTCCTTCAAAGTGGGGTGTCTGGCCATGATCACTTCCTCCTTATCCTGATCAACGTCTTCTTGAATTCCTCTTCTGTGCCTGTATACAGATTTTCCAATATCTCGATTGAACAGTAAATCTTGACAATTAGCAGAACGAGTCACAGGCATAAAAAAAAAATCACAAAAGTAATGACGCAGTTCCCCGGCAACGGCGCCAAAATTTGGTGCGCACTGTCGCTGGCACGCCCAAATTAAAACCTTACCTCAACACTAACCTGTAGTAGTGGGAGTAAGGGTCGATCCCACAGAGACTGGAATTACCTTATGTGATTCAGAAAGGGGGGATTGAGAGTCGCAATTAAAATTAAGTAAACAATAGCAAAAATAATTGAGAGAAAGTGATTAATGAGAAAAGCGTTGGTTTCGGTCGATATTCACCATCAAGGGATTGCATTGATCATTGACAAAATTATCAATCTTAAACCAAATATCTATCATTGGGATTCCATCCCAGTTCCTCCTTAAGCCTAGTAAATTAATGACAATCGCACTAATTATACTCTAATTAACGAGCAATCCTTTAGCACATCGGTAAAGCATAACTTATTAACCGCATGAAGAACAAGAGAAACTAATAGAGCTAAACGAATACAAGCACATCGGTTATATTCAATTTAGTTGATATTCATCATAGGGTTAACGATTTATAATCCAAATTTCTTAATCCTATTTGCTTCACGAATCAAGTAATAAAAGCTTTGTTCAAAACCTAATTCAGCAGCTACACATACAATATACTAGTAGGCCTCCTAGCAATCACATGCATAATATTAAGAAAATAAGAACAGATGAATAAACAATACCCGGTTAAGATTGAATGCAATGAAATCAAATCTGTATCTCACAATGACATCAAATCCCTTGAGGTTTCAATCTCCCTCAACCAACTAAAGAAAATTAGCCGCGCAGGGCCATAGAAAACTAAACAAGACGTAAAGAAAAGAGTTGAGAACTTGAATGAATTCTTTGCTGAATGAATAGATACCTTCTCTGCTTACTTTCCTTCCTTTTTATAGATTAAACCCTCCTAGTCGAAGTAGGAAAGTTTTTAGGTCAAATCTCCATCAATTAGGCTTCAAATCAGGCGAAAAAAACTCTAAAATCACGACTTCCGGAGCAGCGGCGCCGTGGCGCACCCATGAAGCGCTGTGGCGCTCCATTCTTGGTACACGGGCGCCGCGGCACACCCATACAGCGCCGCGGCGCTCGTGGTTCTGGGGCAAGGACGCCGCGGCGCCAATAACCAGCGCCGCGGCGCTACGAGACATCCATGACGGGCCGCCGCGGCGCTGTATTGTGAGCGCCGCGGCGCCTAGAAAACGCCGGATTTTGCCAAAGTTCCGAACACAAAGGTTGTAGCTCTATGTTTCTTCTTTCCATAGCCGCTGGAAACAGCTCAATCGGAGCTCAAATGAGTGAGATATGCTTCCATTAGTGACGAAAGGTCAGAAATCAGCATTTTTCATGATTTTCTTCTATTTTTCTCTTCTTTTCTTCTTTATTATTCCTAAAAACATAAAACACACAATTTAATTAAAACCTATCTATTTATCATTTAAATAAAATAAAAAGAAACATAAAATATGCTAAATACATGCTTAATTTAAAGCATGTCAAATTCCATACAGAATGGTCCCAGAAATTGAAAAATAGAAGTTTACAATTTTGCCACCCATAGCCATACCTATGCAGAACTATCTACACCAGCCTAAGTATTCAAACATACATCACATGCAAGAATAATATGTAACATGATAAAGCAACATCCATGGCCAATCATCAAAATTCTTAAGATCAAAATCCCATATAAATGTTACAAATTTCAAAACTTTTCTTCAAAAAGAAATATTGTTAAACCTACCTAAGAATCTCCCTAGCTCACTTAGTGAATTTGTTTTCTTGTTTTCCCTTGAAAGAAGTATCAAGATTCCTCCCTTCCTTTAGCTTTTCTAGCAACTTGAGTACTTAGCCCTCTAGACTTCTCCTTCTTCTTCCTTCCTTTCTTCTCCTCTCTTTCTCTCCTTTCCTCTCTCTACCTTGCTTCTATTCCTCTCTCTTCCTTACTTGGACGAAATTAAAATGTTATAGGGGTGGGTTTTGCTTAAATAGACCATCAAATAATTCATCTTTCATGATCATGGGTCTACCTTAACACAATTAGGATATACTTGGTTGAACTTTTGGAAACCAAACAACTTATGTTCTTGTCGTTCTCTTCCTTAGTCAAGATCTGCATAGCAAAAGGAGATTTGTATTTTGAAAATTATAATGATATGTTCATAAGATAAGGGACAAGGTCCCTTTGATTTAGGGATTCATTTCCATTTTCTTTTGTCTTAATCAAGTATGATAGGTTTGCCTTTTTGGGTGGCAAATTTCTAACCCTTGAATCTCCATTATTTGGCTGAAATTATTTGTGTGGGATTGGAATGTTTTGTCCTAATGCCATGTATTATCATACCACTTGCTAAAATTATGAGTGTAGGATATAGATATTTTGTCATAATGCCTTGTCACCTAATCTTGATTACACCATTATTTCATCAATTTATTTTTATTTTTATTTTTATTTTTATTTTTCCTCTTGGGTTTGGGTTCATTCTTGCCCATTTTCTTTACTTTGGTTAAAATTCTACCTTTCATAATGGGCTTGGTCACATTTTCATGATTTTTGGGCTACTAGTCCAATTCCTATATCCTAGTCCAAGTTTATGTTTTATTTCTTCATTGGGCTATCCTATTGGCTTGCTAAAAATTCATGTGAAATAGAAAAACTCTATATGAAGTGTCCATAGGTGAAAGCCCAATTTATGGGTGGAGATACAAACTTAGTAACTTTTGCTCTTAAATTAAGAAAAATTAACCTAATCCAATCTTCTTGACATTTTAAGACCTTTACTTACTTCACAAAAATTTATCTTCCTTGCCTAAGTTTTTTAGGATGCGTCTTTCTAATATTTCCTCTTAGGTTTTCTTTCTTTACCTATTCCATTAATATTAGAACATTTCTATACATACACATAAGGTGAAGAATTTTTAAGGATTATATTTCCTTAGTTATCTAAAAATTGTCTAATAAATTTTATTTCCTCAATTAAATATTTATGTACCTTTATTAATAAAAGAAAAGAAATTAGAGATGTTACTTTGAATACTTTTGTACTTTTATTAATGCATGAAAAAAAATTAGGGATGTTACATATGGCTGTATGTGACTGCACTCGGTAAGTAGACCAAAATGTATAGGTCCCTAGTGTGACCAAGATGATGTATGTATGTATGGTCAGTGCTTATGTTTCAGTGAAATAAATTGAGATGTTTTAAGGAATGAATGTGTACTATTTTTTTGAAAAATTTGTTAGCCATTGAGATTGTCATCTCATTTTATTTTATGTCCACATAATCACATTCCAGGTACTCTAGCAAGAAGTGAGCAATAGGGGTGTCATAGTTGAATCATCTGATTATGGATTGTATTTTCCTTGGTTGTGTAATATATGTGGGATGGCCTAGATGAGTGCTAATTCCCGTTTAGACAACTAATATTGTGATGTAATATAAGTTATGGACTGTACCATTTTCTTTATGGCATGACATCCTTTTTGTTGTCAGTAATGTATATCATGCCTAGTTAGTTGCCTATAAGGAAATGAAATTTGAAAATGCTTGAGATAGCATGAAGCACTTTTATGCTTTCCCAAGAATGATAACAAACGATATAAGTGAATAGGTTAATTTATGTGCTAGGTAGACATTGCTAGAAATTTATAGATAAGAACAAACAAAAAATGTATAATACCAAATTCCCTTAAGTGGAACATACTATGATGTGGATGTAAGAAAATAAGATGCTAGTCAGTAGGGTACGTCACAAGTTTTGGTATCAAAGTAATAGTTCAGGGAATTATTTATGTTTGGACTTATTCTAGGATATTTTAAATTGATTTAGAGTGGAATTATTGTAAAATTTGTAACAACTTTTATTATTATTATTATTATTATACAATATAAAGTTCACATACACGTCATTAATCAAAACGTACGTAAAACATATCAAACACATAAATACCTACATCTTATTTATTCTGGTTGATCAATTCTGGAGATACAGGTGCGGGTGGTTGCACCTTCATCGGGATCTGAGCCAACTTAACTACAAACATTTTATTTGATTCTGGGATCTACCCAATATAAAGAAACTCGATCTAATGGGCATTAAAGCCAGAGCCATAGAAAATTTTGCATAACTAATTTTTTGAATATGATATGGAAATATAGTGAGAATTAAATCCTAGTAAGTTCAACAATAAATCATCATCAATATAGCTCATCACATTATGTTCATCTGTATAAACTACAGCAAATATCTTTGGTCACATGAATGCACTATATCTATGCACATGCGAATCGTACAGTAATGACATGTATGACAGGATTAACTATTTTTAGAATATAATATGATGACTATCAATTTATTCTCATATCAAGCTACCCCGGTCAAGGTGAATATTTTCTACTCTCCGATACAGGCTTTTCTCGCTCTGTCCGACTTTGCACACTTTCTCTTTTTCTCATTAGCATAATCATAACCGTTGGTAGGGCGTCTCCTACTAGTGCACCACATGGATTGCCATGTGACTGTGCTCATTTCTTCTTTTCACAATAATAGCCAAAAATATGCTTTTAATAACAAGTATGTTCATCAAAATATAATTATTACCAAAATTCATTGGTAATCATGCCATGAACATAATAATTTCAAATATCACTTTATAAAATATTTCCATGCCAAAATTTTACACTTAAGATGGTAAGAAGTTCATACAATGGCAATGGCTATGGCATATACTAGTCATTTATTATTTACATTTTTAAGATTCTTCTTCTTTTTTAAATATTAATTTTATTTCTTTATTTTCTTGATGTAGGTTTTCATCCTATCTGACCTTATCTTACTAATCAGAGCATAACTCCTTCAATTTAACTCCGATGTAGGTGATCTTGGTGTCAATTGAAAGATAAAAAAATTATCTAAAACTATTATATTGAATAGTTTAGCGAAATTGTACGACATCAATGTGATATTACTCCTTCAAAGTATATGTTATTTCTTCTCGGGTAGGTTCTGACCTCTACCTACTAAGTGATTCCAATGGCTAAAAATCTATGACACATATAGCAATAATATTTATGTTATTCATTTATTTTAATTCCCAACAGAATGTTCCAAGAAATTAAAACATAGAAGCTATCCTAAAATATTCTTCCCTGATTAACCAATTTCTGACCACTGCATACTAATTGGACCATATCTGCCTCATACGGACTCCAAATTGAGTGATTCTAGTGGCTAAAAATTCGGGACACATATATCTATAATTCTTATGATAACCATTTATTTTAATTCCTTACAAAATGTTCCCATAAATTAAAACACAGAAGCTATCCTAACATATTCTTCTATGATTAACCATTTTCTGACCACTGCTTACTAATCAGACCATGTCTACCTCATATGGATTCCACATCGAGTTATTTCAGTGGCTAAAAATCCGTGAGACATAGATCTATATTTTTCATGTTAACCATTTGTTTTTATTCTTTACCGATGCTTCCCAGAATTTTAAAAACAGAAGTTTAAAATTTTGCCATCCATAGTCATACCTATGTAGAACTATCTACACCAGCCTAAGTATTCAAACATACATAATATGTAACATGATATCGCAACATCCATGACCAATCATCAAAGTTCTAAGATCAAAATTTCATATAAATATTAAGAAGTTTCAAATCTTTTCTTCAAAAAGAAATATTGTTAAACATACATTGAGCACTTAGTCATCTAGACTTCTCCTTCATCTTTCTTCCTTTCTTCCTCTCCTTTCCTTACTCTACCTTGCTTCTATTTTTCCTCTCCCTCACTTGGACGAAAATTCTAATGTTATAAGGGTGGGTTTTGCTTATATAGACTATCAAATAATTCACCTTTCATAATCATGGGTCTGCCTTATCACAATTACGATGCACTTCGTTGAATTTTTGGAAAACAAACAACTCATGTTCTTGTCTTCCTCTTCCTTAGTCAAGATATGCATAGGAAAAAGAGATTTGTATTTTGAAAATTATGATAATATGTTCTTAAGATAAGGGACAAGGTCCCTTTGATTTAGGGATTCATTTCCTTTTTTTTTGTCTTAATCTATTATGATAGGTTTGCCTTTTTAGGTGGCAAATTTCCAATAACCCTTGAATCTTCCTTGCTTAGCTAAAATTATTTGTGTAGGATAAGGATGTTTTGTCATAATGCTATGTATTATTACCCACTTGATAAAATTATGAGTGTAAGATATAGATGTTTTGTCCTAATGCCATGTATTATCATACTACTTGCTAAAATTATGAATGTAGGATATCACACCACTTGCTAAATTTTTTTCTTAATGCCATGTCACCTAATCTTGATTACACCATTATTTCATCACTTTATTTTATTTTTATTTTTTGTTTTTCCTCTTGGGTTTGGGCTCATTCTTGCCCATTCTCTTTACTTTGGATAAAATTCTACCTTTCATATTGGGCTTAGTCACATTTTCATATTTTTGGGCTACCGGTCCAATTTCTATATCCTAGTCCAAGTCTATGTTTTATTTCTTCCTTGGGCTATCCTATTGGCTTGCTAAAAGTTCATGTGAAGTATAAAAACTCTATATGAAGTGTCCATAGGTGAAAGCCCAATTTATGGATGGAGATACTAAACTTAGTAACTTTAACTCTTAAATTAGGAAAAATTACCCTAATCCAATCTTCTTGAAATTTTAATACCTTTACTTCACAAAAATTTATCTTCCTTACCCAAAAATTTCAACTTTCTTTAGTATATTTATTTCTAATTTTTCCTCTTAGGTTTTCTCTCTTTACCTATTCCATTAATGTTAGAACATTTCTATGCATACACGTAAGGTGAAGAATTTCTAAGGATTATATTTCCTTAGATATCTAAAAATTGTCTAATAAATTTTATTTCCTTAATTAAATATTTATGTACATTTATCAATAAAAGAAACAAAATTAGGGATGTTACTTTGAATACATGAAACGAAATTAGGGATGTTACAAAATTGGCTTTTGTTTTAGGGGTTGTTAAACAAAGTAGATATAGTTTATGGTCGTGTGGCTAATTATATGAAAAATGTTTGTATATATAAATGTGCACATAGGGAAATGGCATATAAGAGAATCTAGGCTGAGACCCTAAAAGAAATATCTGAGAATATGGAAGCCTTAGCCGTCAGGCTAGATGGGTAAGCTGCAGCTTAAGCCACCATGGCACAAATTCTTCAACAAGTTCAAGAAGCTCTTAGACAAGTACTGCAAGGAAACAATCCTGAGGGTGCTGGAGAGGAAAATAGGCCAAGCCAAATGAATAAACTCCTAGCCCACTTCAGGAAGGCCAACCCTCCTTCAATTTTTGGAGAGTATGACCCAGTGATTGTAGAGCTATGGATCATGCAACTGGAGAAAATTTTTGGAGGTCTTAGAGTGCAGCACAGACCAGAAGGTTTCCTTAGCCACTTACATGTTAGAAGGTGAGGCAGGGCATTGATGGAAAAGTGTGCATAGACTATGGCAGACTACTAATACTCCCATTACCTGGCATAATTTTAAAGAAACATTTTATGATAAATATTTCCCAAATAATGTGACCCGTATTTCAAATATTCTCAAATCAAAGGATATTCAGATATCCAAAACGATATATTGTACTGTATGATCATTAAACAAATGTTGTTATGCATTAAAATATTTCACATGAAAACATTAGGAGGATCCTATATTAGAACCACCATATCAAAGTTTAGGCCCTTCTGTACTTTGGTGGTGTAGGATTTGCCTAAACTCAACATCTTACTGAAGTTTGCCTTACCATCATTCAAAAGGATAGACGAAGGGACTCTAATATGGGTATTTCCCAAGCACATAGCAAGGGAGGCAAGTCACATATCATATAGTTGGCATCTCACCCAAATAGGAGGCATCTCGCTCTCCATCACATATCATATTCTGTGTGTTGGTCGTCACACAAGGCTAACACCACCCCTGCTAGCTAAGGTATCAAGGTGCACTAAGGCAAATATCACCTGTTGTTAGTAAACAGTATTTTCAATAGGATTCCTCCACATAAATTATCATTTACATATATGCCATATCATCCAATATAGAGTTTTCAGTATAATACAGACTTTTAGTCTCAGTACAGTTCATCTGTCATAAATTTTCCAATAAGGGTTTATCACATATACATGCTCTTTTTCAAGGCAATCATATAGCTTATAAATCAATGCGATGTGCACAATATATTATCTTTACCATATAATGAGAAATACATTTAAAATCACATATTCAATGAATTCAAAAATCCATTTTCAATACATTAACCTTGATGTAAGTTCTACCTAATACTCCTAAGAAATTCTAGATTAAATAGAATGAAAGAAACCTACAATCACCAGAGTTAAAAAAAATAAGAACCCTATTGTAGTTCTCAATTACAAATTGCAAAAATTACCTTAAACCATTTCCATATATCATCGGTGCAAATTTCTTGCATTGACTTAGGTTCTTTAAGAATTTCTTTATAGCATCTTACACTAAAAAGAAGATGGTTTAACAATGGAAATTTAGCGATGGTTAGTAAAATTTTCACTAAAGCATAAAACAAAGACGATTTTAAAGTAGCCCTTATCTTAACTACAATTTTCTTAAAATCGTTGTTATGTGACGAAAGTTTTTCAAAAACCATCATTAAGTGATGACATTTTTTAAAAACCATTATAACTTAATGACGATTTTTTAAAAAAAAAAACATCATTAAACTTTGGTGCTCCCTGGTGCAAGCCCTTTTTTTGTTCCATCTATCGTTCTTCTCCTTGATTTTCTCCCATCTGATCTTCTCCCATCTGGCCTTCTTCTCCACTAAGCTAGTTCCTTCTCCAATTTCTCTCTATGTTGTTGCTTCTTCTCCACTGATATGATTTACTTTTAGTCTTCCCTTCCCTATGAAATGGTGAGTTCCTTTTTCATTAGTTTAGATGCAATTATGCACTTCTTTTTTGTTCATTTTTTGTTGTGATCTTTGTTTATATAAAAAATCTTCCTATAATGCAATAATAATTGGGTGCATAATTCGATATGTATGTTTGGTATCATTATCCCTTTGATTGATATGTATGTTTGGTACCAACTTTCAAAAGTTGTTGTTAACACTGATAAAGGAAAAAACTGAGTGTTTAACTGCTATATGTCATCCCTAATTTCACAATTAACTTTTGATTATTTCCTTATTTTGGTTCTATTTTGTTTTGCTTGCTTTAAATACTACTTGGCTTTGTTTTCTTCTTGCAAATGAGCAAAAGAGCCCAAGAATCAAGGGAGAACACTCATTTGAAAAGTTATTTGGACTTGGAACAAGATAAAGAGGATGCAAAGAGGAAACATGGAAGAAATAGGCAATAACAGACCATGGATTGTATCTTTATTTCATCACTACTTCTGCACTGGTTTTATCTTTCTACCTTTACCTTTACTTTTACTTCTACTTCATTCTCTTTTAATTTTATTTAACATTATGATTTACTTAATGAAATTGTGTTCGAGTTTAATTTCAATTATGTATGAGTATATTCTAATCTAGGGTTTTAGTAAACCCACTTGTGATATGATGATATTGCATTGATTGGAATTGTGAAACCCTTAACGAATAAAATAGTTAATGAGACTTATGAGTTGATTAAAGATATGGCTTAAAATCACTACTCATGTTCTAGTAAAAGGCAGCCATCTAGGAAACCAGTAGGTATGTATAAAGTTGATGCATTTAATCATCTTACTTCTAATGTTGATGCATTGCTTCAGAAGCTAGATAAATTGGGTATCAATGTTGTTGGTTCTTCTTCATATTCTGCATATAAGATTTATGGGTGTGTTGTCCATGTAGCCAATGACTACCAACTTGGAAACCCTGCCCTTCAGGATTATGAATAGGTAAAATTTGTTAGTAACAATCAGAGAAACAATCCTTACAGTAATACTTATAATCCAGGCTGGAGGAGTCATCTAAATTTGTCTTACAATTCTAATGTGAATCAGCCTCCTCAAAATAACTTCAGGTAACCTCTTGGGTTTCAAATTCAAATGCTATTCAATCCTCTGTAATAACCAAAGTCAAATTTGGAGGCTCTAATGGAGAATTTTATTGCAACTTAGACTAAACAGAATGATGAGTTCAGAGCCCAAAACCATTCAATGAATGAGGCTATAAAAGACTTAGACTTTAAGGTTGACTCACTTGCTACTCATAGTAAGATGTTGGAAACTCAGATTGCATAGCAAGCGAGCCTATCAAATAAGAACTTTGACAGACTATCTGACCAAACTAAGAACTTCAGAGAGCATTATAATGTTATTAACTTGAAAAGTGGTAAGCAGTTGGCTGAATCAGAAAGAAGTAAGGAGGTAAAGGAAGATGAACCTAAGGCTACATCTGAGAAGAGAAAAAAAGAGGAATCCAAAAGAGAGGAAAAGAGTGAAGAAGAGGCCAAATATGCGGCTCCTACACCATACAAGCGAACAGTCCCTTTTACTCAAAGATTGGTCAAAGCTAAATTGGAGAAGCAGTATGGGAAGTTTCTAGATATATTGAAGAACTTAAACATGAACAACCCATTCTTAGAAGCCATCTCTCATATGCTTTCCTATGTTAAGTTTCTAAAACAAATCCTCTCAAATAAGAGGAGAATTAAAGAGAATACTACAGTGGCACCCACAAAGGGATGATGTGCATTTATTCAAAATAAGCTACCACAAAAGCTTAAGGACCCTGGAAGTTTCTCAATTCCTTGTTCCAATGGAGAAATAAAGATTGACAAAGCCTTATGTTGTAACGACTTCTTTTTTAGTGATTACGCATTAGACCATTATTTTACCAAAAGATATGCATCTTGTATTTATATACCTACAAAAGTTACATACATCCAAGATTATTAGCGTACATACATATGTAACTCGAGGTACTATGTATACATCTCAAAAAAGCAAAGAACCGTAGGGTTTCATCAAAATAATGGGGTTAGCCCAATTACATCATCAGAACTATATACATAATAATATCCTATTATCCCTCCCCTGGCCGTCACCCCTGGGGTACTGCTGGTGCAGAAGGCGGGCTAAGAGCAGGAATTTCTACCATGTTTATAACCAGAAGGTTCACTATAATTGTGAATTGTCCCAAGTAGGGGACATCCATCGTCTAGAGCTCTAAAAGGATGGTCAACACCACAAACGACATCTCTACTTATATGAACATAACATCAATAACATAATGAGATATAAAATCCCAGCAAGGTCAAAATCCAATCAATACAAGCATAATGAAATACTTACATGTTATGTCCAGTTGTATAAGCTACAAAAAACATTTTCTCTTTCTTACAGTAAAGGTATAGTAAAATACATACAGGCCTTTTATAGGTTATGCATCAATATCACGCATGATAAATGAAATATGTATTAATAGGATAGTTGTACAACTGTTCATGGCTCATACATCGCTCATAGTGGCTCATCATCTGGAAATCTCTCCCAATTTCAAACCTCAATGTGGTATGAGCCTTAACCCTACAACTAATCACCCACTATTGAGTGCCTTTGGTCGGAGTAGTCCTTCTCACATTGACCACTCTAGGCTATAAGGTGTCCCATATCCCGGTACCGTATCCAAGACACGACCCTTCAGTAGCCTTACCTCCATAAGGTGCAACATGCCGCCGGGTTACCTTAGTGGGTAAGAGTCATTATGGACTTGTCAATCTCCTCAATACAGCAAGGGAGACACCAGTTGCTAGGCCACCCTGCTTCAAAGATGATCATCCTGACCGTCAGTTGCCTTAATACAGCAAGGTGACGTCTGTTGCCAGGCCACCCTGCTTTAGAGAAGGTCTTCTTGACCAAACTTATGTCTTTTACATATTTTTCCAGCCACTTAATTCAACAAAGAGCATACATATTAATAATCATCATGAGCATAAACCACATTCCTTTTCATGCATGCATAACAATTTCATCATTTGTTAAACATTCAATGCTCTTGCATTCTTTCCTACTATTCACACATCATTTACTTGCTTATGGTTGCACATACAAGTTATCTATAAGATTCAATTAAAATATGCAGGCATCATTCCTTCATGCTTATATAATTATGACAATAAGCATACATAATCAATTAGATATTACATATTTCTTTTAACATACATGACTCAAAACTTCTATTATCATTCCATAAATATTGGTGATTAATTAGGATTTAAAAAGGGAACAAAAAATGCTAAAAATAGATGAGATATCATGAAGCACGGCCTACCCGTGTCACCAAGCACAGCCGTGCTTTATTCCCGTGCTTCCCTCACAATGTGGCCTTGTTACACATAGACCCGCACTAAGCACGGCCTGGCTGTGTCATCGAGCACGGCCGTGCTTCAGGCCGCGTTCTTCATTTTTTCCACCTCCGGCACAGAGCATAGCCGTGCTCTGGGCACAAAACTCACAAAATCCACTCTTTTTCTCCCAAACCATCCAAGAAAACCAACCAACAATTATACCAACATTATAAGCATGAAAAACCTAATTTTTCCACAGCATATGACCACTCAAAACATAGATTTAACCTCAAAACTAACTACACAAATTTTCCGTAAATCACTACCTCATGCATATAAGTGAACAACAGCCATCAATGACATAAATGCCTCATCAAAAGTTCTATCTACCCTTCCAACATACTTTAATATACACATACAAGTCAGCCATCAAGTCATTCAACGAAAATTCATAAAAAAGGATGTTGATCTTACCTCTTCTTTCTCCCTAAAAGGATTCTCTCACTAATTTTAGCTTAGTTTCTCACTCTAGAAATCTCCACCAAACTACTAATTTTCCCCCAACCATTAGCTTTCCATGAAAACTTATGAATGTAAATGGGTTAGAGGAGATTAAGAGTCCCAAATCTTACCTCTTTTCCTTGAATTTCAACTCTCTCTCCCTCTCTCTACTTTCCTTCTTCTCCCTTTCTCTTCTTCTTCTCTTCTTTTTTCTTTCTCTTATTTTCTACCTTTAGCCATGGGTTCCTCTGCTTCCTCTTGGCTGGCTTGCGACTTGCTTTAGCAAGTCAACAAGAAACCTTAGTTTAATATTTTAATGTTAGCTTCTCTAAGAAGTCACTTTGCCCCTGAACCAAGACCTTCCAATTCCCTAAGAATTTCAAGATTGCCACTCCATTACAATAGAACTATGTAGTTAGCTAAGGCATTGTTTGGTTGAAGGGAAAACTTACCAAGTGTTTAATTCCTTCTTGAGATATATTCCAATGAATTTTTGTGCAACTTTCTTCATAGCTCCTCATCTCTATTTTTACTGCCCAAATATGGCCCTGTAGATAAAGAAATTACTACCTCCTTTTTAAACATCTCTTCCAAAAATGAGAAATCTCTTATTAAATATTCATAATTATTTCCTTATAATTACCCCATTTAATCCTTTTTAACCCTCTCTTAATATTCCATTTTGTGAAT
Organism: Gleditsia sinensis; assembly: GCA_037074535.1. Lineage (NCBI taxonomy): Eukaryota > Viridiplantae > Streptophyta > Magnoliopsida > Fabales > Fabaceae > Gleditsia > Gleditsia sinensis. Next base: position 45,074,024 of record CM073463.1, read on the forward strand.
ATAATTAATAGATTTCTGGGCGTTACACTTCTCCCCCCATAAAATGAATTTTGTCCTCAAAATTCAATAATTTTACCTTTCCTCAAACAATTGCGGATAAGAGTGACTCATATCTTCCTCTCTTTCCCATGTAGCTTCTTCTTCTGACAACCCTTTCCACAACACCATCACTAACGGAACGAATTTATTACGTAGATGTTTCATACTTTGATCCAAAATTATAACAGGCTCCAGTTGATAAGTCGGGTTTTCCTTCACTGCTACTTCCTCCTCGTGAATCACATGTAACAGATCCGGTAGATATCTCTAAAGTTGAAAGATATGAAACACATTGTGCAGATTGGATAGTCTTAGGCATAAAGCTATTTGATATGCCGAGGGGCCAACTTTCTTGAGTATCTGATAAGGTCTTATATAACGTGGGCTCAATTTCTTAACTTTCATAGCTCGACCAATTGCAATGGTCAGAGAAATCTTCAAAAATACGTATTCGCCTTCCTGAAAAATACAAAGTCTTCTTCCTCTGGTCATAGTAACTTTTCTGACGACTCTGAGCAATCCGCATTCTATCTTGTATCATTCGTATGTGCTCCATAGTAGCTAGACTAACTCAGGACCCAACAACTTCCTTTCACTTACTTCATACCAACACAGAGGCGATTTGCACCTTCTACCATACAAAGCTTCATACGGTGCCATCCCAATGCTCGCATGGTAACTGTTATTGTAAGCAAACTCCACTATAGGGAGATACTTATCCCAATCTTTCCATTGATCTAAGGTGTATGCCTGCAACATGTCTTCCATCTCCTTTATTGTCCTTTTGGTCTAACTATCTATTTGTGGATGATACGCAGTACTAAATCGTAATTTAGTACCGAAGGCCTCTTGTAAAGCTTTCCAATCTGGAAGTAAATCTAGGATCTTAATCAGAAACGATGTTGCTTGGAATTCCATGCAATTGGATAACCTCCTTTACATAAAGATGTGCAAGTTTATCCAACGAGTAATTAATTATTATAGGTAAAAAGTGTGCAAATTTTGTCAATCTATCCACTATTACCTATATGGCGCCATAACCAACCTGAGTCTTGGATAAACTGGCCAAAAAGTCCATAGTAATGCTATCCCATTTCCATTCAAGAATCTCTAAGGACTATAGTGTCTCATAAGGCCTCTGATGTTCAATCTTGACTTTCTGACAAGTTAAGCAATTTGCTACGTATTCCGCTATGTCTCTCTTCATTCCTAGCCACCAAAATGATCGCTTTAAATCTTAATACATCTTTGCGGTTCCCGGATGGATAGCATATTTACTCTGATATCCTTCATCCAAAATTTTTCTCTTCAGGTCTTCCCCTTAAGGCACACAAATTCTTCCTTGATAAAGGATGATTCTTTCTTCTGACTTTGTGAAGTCCGATGAATTTTGTTTATTCTGAAGAAAAGTATCTCGTGCTTTCGCTTCCTTAATTTGCATCTTCAAATCACATTCCACCCGTAGCTTACCAATAAGCAAACTTCTAGGAGTAGTTACTACCGACAACCTCAAATTCCTGAATTCTTTAACCAAGTTCATCTCTTTTATGAGCATGTGACTCAAATGCAATGACTTTCGGCTTAACGCATCCGCTACCATGTTCGCTTTCCTTGGGTGGTATTTTAGTTCAAATTTATAATCATCAATAAATTCCATCCATCTCCTTTGTCTCATATTCAATTCCTTATGATTGAAAAGATATTTTAAACTTTTGTGATCATTGTATACTTCAAACACCACGCCGTATAGATAGTGCCGCCAAATCTTCAAGGTGAACACTATAGTAGCCAATTCCAAATCATGAGTAGGATAGTTTTCTTCATGAGACCTTAGCTGTCTAGAGGCATAGGCAACTACTCTACCTTCTTGCATCAAAACACACCCTAGTCCCTTCTTAGAAGCATTCGCATAAACTTCAAAGCGACCAGAGGGATCCGGGAGAATCAAGATAGAAGGCATAGTAAGCCGAGTCTTTAGCTCCAGAAAATTGTTCTCACATTCTATCATCCGCTTGATCAAACTTCCTTTCTGAGTCAATCTGGTCAAGGGTAATGCTATTTACGAATAACCTTGTATGAATCTTCTGTAATACCCAGTTAGACCCAGAAAGCTTCTGATTTCGGTTATTGTCTTTGGTCTTTCCCACTTGAGAATAGCTTCGATTTTGCTAGGATCTATTGACACACCATCCTTTGACACCACATGCCCCATAAATTTTACTTCTTGCATCAAGAACTCACATTTCTCTAATTTAGCAAAAAGTTTCTTTTCCTTCAAAACTTAAAGCACTAATCGAAGATGACGTTCGTGCTCCTCTATATTCCTCGATTATATTAGAATATCGTCGATGAAGACTACTACAAACTAATCCAAATAGGATTGAATGATTCGATTCATGTAGTCCATAAAGACTGCAGGTGCATTGGTAACTCTAAATGACATAACTAGGAACTCGTAATGCCCGTATCGAGATCTGAAAGCTATTTTAAGGATATCTTCTTCTTTTACTCGAATCTGATGATAACCTAATCTCAGATATATTTTAGAAAAAATAGTTGCCTCCTTAAGTTGATCCAGCAAATCATCTATTATTGGCAACGGATACTTATTCTTGATAATCACCTTGTTGAGCTGCCTGTAGTCAATACATAGCCGCAAACTTCCATATTTCTTCTTTACAAATAATACTGGAGCTCCCCAAAGCGAAACACTGGGTCAGATAAAATTCTTTTCTAGAAGATCTTCAATTTGTTTCTTAAGCTCTTTTAATTCCACAGGAGCCATCCGATACAGTGTAGTAGAGATAGGAGTTGCCCCTGGTACCAATTCAATGGAAAATTTCACTTCCCGCTTAAGAGGTTGTTCAGTAATTTTTGAAGGAAATACTTTCGAAAAATCCCAAACTACTGAGACCTTGACCAACTCTTGCTCAACCTCCCTGTTGAGGGTACATAAAAGAGTACAGCCTGAATCGTCATAAACTAATTCCCTCTAGAGTTCGTTGATCTGTTCATCTTTACTTTTAAGTTCCTCTTCAAGTTTTGAACAAAAAACCAAAGATTTTGCATAACAGTCCAAGAGAATCTGGTTACTGCTAAGCCAGTCCATCCCCATAATCACATTTATATCTTCTAGGAGTAAACAAATAAGATCCACGATAAAGGATCTGCCATATATTTTGACTAAACAGTCTTTACAGACTAAAGAAGTGCTCACTTTTCCTCTCATAGGGGTTAACACTATCAACTCAAATGTTAATTCAGACACAGAGCAAAGTAGTCTACCCACACAATCAGATGATATAAAAGAATGACTAGCACCAGAATCAAAAAGCACAACCAGAGGATAGCCGTGAAGATAACACGTACCTTGAATTAAATCAGAAAATTGTTTCGCTTTAGTCCCGCTCAAAGTAAAAACTCTTCCTTTAACTGGCTGAGTCTGCTCGATCTTCTTCCCATCCTCCAAGGGACACCAACGAGCTATATGCCCTTTCTGTCCACATCGGAAACAAGTAACCGAGTTATAGAGGCAGGGTATATTCCCATGATGTCGACCACACGTCTTGTATTCGTTTCCAGCAGCATTTTGCATCAAAGATTTAGTCCCCATGGCCAAGGGTTTCTTACTTGCAGCTGTGTTTCTTCCCCTAACAAAACGATCCGGAGTTAAGAATTCTCTATTTCTCTTCCATGGTGCCCATCTGTCCTTATCTTCCTCTACTACCTTTAAACTCTTTTCCAACAGCCAACACTTATTAATCAAGGGAACAAATTCACGAATTTCCAAGGCTACTACTGCATTACAAATTTTCAAATTCAGACCAACTTCAAACTTGACAGCCTTTTAAGAGTCATCTAGATTGTATTTCAGATAAGACGAGAACTTGGCTAACTTTTTGAATCTTGCAATGTACTGGTCGATCGATCAGCCCCCTTATCTGAGTTAAAGAAATTCTATTTCCTTCTAGGCCTTGACACTTTTGGGAAAATACTTATCTAAGAAGGTCTCTCAGAAGACAGACTAGGTAACCTGTTGACCCTGGTGGGCTAAGAATTCACTGGCTTTTCTCCACCAAAACTCTACTTCTTCTTTCAATATGTATACAACAAAATTTACTTTCTGCTCATCTGAACACTCCAAAACCCTAAAAACTTTCTCAATCTCGGTCAGCCATCTATCTGCCACCATAGGATTATATCCTCCAATAAAAGATGGAGGTAGAGTTCTCATAAAATATGCCCATTTATTGCTTGCGCTCCTTGGGTTCTCACCTATTTCACTATTAGTATTACTATTATTCTGAATATCTCGTAGGATTTTATTCGTGGCAGAAACTTGATCTCGAATATCAGTGGCTAGATCTTGTAGAGTAGCTTTCACGTTTAGTGCTGAGTTTCTCCTTGATGATGTCATTTCCTACTGTATAAATCAAAAGAATTAGTCACTATTGAGGTAATCAGGCTCAACAGTAATTAAAGAAATTTTTATAATACAGTAGTAGTAATAACATCATCAAGCATACACATTAAGAAAAAATGCTAACAATTTTTCCTTAATTAATTCAATGTGCTACTCTACTCCATCTATCCACATCTTATTCAAGATACACTAGATCAATCCAGGTAACCATCCACCCCCATGGCCACTTAGGATCAACTTGCTCTGATACCAACTTGTAACGACTATTTTTTTAGTGATTACGCATTAGACCATTATTTTACCAAAAGAAATGCATCTTGTATTTATATACCTACAAAAGTTACATACATCAGAGATTAGTAGTGTACATACATATGTCAACCGAGGTACTATGCATACATCTCAAAAAAGCAAAGTACCGTGGGGTTACATCAAAACAATAGGGTTAGCCCATTTCCATCATCAGAACTATATACATAATATTATCCTACTATCCCTCCTCTGGACGTCACCCTTGGGGTACTGCTAGTGGAGGAGGCAGGACAAGAGCATGAATTTCTACCATGTTTATAACCAGAAGGTTCACTATAATAGTGAACTGTCCCAAGTAGAGGACATCCACCGTCTGGAGCTCTAAAAGGAAGGTCAACACCACGAACGACATCTCTACTAATCTGAACATAACATTAATAACATAATGAGATATAAAATCCCAGCAAGGTCAACATCCAATAAATACAAGCATATTGAAATACTTACATGTTATGTCCAGCTGTATAAGCTACAGAAAACATTTTCTTTTTCTTACAGTAAAGGTATAGTAAAATACATACAAGCCTTTTATAGGTTATGCATCAATATCATGCATGATAAATGAAATATGTATTAATAAGATACTTGTACAACTGTTCATGGCTCATACTTCACTCATAGTGGCTCATCATCTAGAAATCTCTCTCTATTTCAAACCTTAATGTGGCGTGAGCCTTACCCCTACAGCTACCACCCACTATTGAGTGCCTTTGGTTAGAGCAGTCCTTCCCACATTGACCAATCTAGGCTATAGGGCATTCCCTATCCCAGTACTATATCCAAGCCACGACCCTTCAGTCGCCTTACCTGCATAAGGTGCCATATGCTGCTGGGACACCTTAGTGGGTAAGGGTCATCTTGGAATTGTTAGTCTCCTTAATACAGTAAGGGAGACACCTGTTGCCATGCCACCCTACTTCAGAGAGGATCATCCTGACCGTCATTCGCCTCAATACAGCAAGGTGACGCCTGTTGTCAGGCCACCCAGCTTCTAAGAGGGTCCTCCTGACCAAGCTTATGTCTTTTACATGTTTTTCCAGCCACTTAATTCAACAAAGAGCATACGTATTAATAATCATCATGAGCATAAACCACATTCATTCTCAATCATGCCATAATAATTTCATCATGTGTTAAACATACAATGCTCTTGCATTCTTTCCTACTATTCACACATCATTTACTTGCTTATGGCTGCATATGCAAGTGATCTATAACATTTAATTAAAATATGCAAGCATCATTCCTTCATGCTTACATAATTATTTCAATGAGCATACATAATTAATTAGATATTACATATTTCTTTTAACATAAATGACTCATAAAACTCCTATTATCATTCCATAAACATTGGTGATTAATTAAGATTTAAAAAGGGAACAGAAAACGCTAAAAAAGGGTGAGACGGTATGAAGCACGGCCATGCTTTATGCCCATGCTTACCCCCGTGCTTCCCTCACAACGTGGCCGTGTTACACACAGACCCTCACAAAGCACAACCATGCTCTGGGCATGAAACTCACAAAATCCACTCTTTTTCTCCCAAACCATCCAAGAAAACTAACCAACAATTATACCAACATTATAAGCATGAAAAACCTAATTTTTCCATAGCATATGACCACTCAAAAAATGGATTTAACCTCAAAAATAACTATATAAAATTTCCCTAACTCACTACCTCATGCATATAAGTGAACAACAACCATCAATGCCATAAATGCCTCATCAAAAGTTCTATCTACCCTTCCAACACACTTTAATACACACATACAAGTCAGTCATCAAGTCATCCAACCAAAATTCATAAAAGAGGATGTTGATCTTTCCTTTTCTTTCCCCCAAAAATGATTCTCTCACTAATTTTAGCTTAGTTTCTCACTCTAGAAATCTCCACTAAACTACATATTTTCCCCGAACCATTAGTTTTCCATGAAAAATTATGAATGTACATGGGTTAGAGGAGATCAAGAGTTCCAAATCTTACCTTTTTTCCTTGAATTTCAGCTCTCTCTCTTCTTCTTCTCTTCTTTTTTCTTTCTCCTCTTTTCTTCCTTTGGCCTTGGGTTCCTCTACTTCCTCTTGGCTGGCTGGCGACTTGCTTTAGCAAGTCAACTAGAAACCTTAGTTTAATATTTTAATGTTAGCTTCTCCAAGAAGTCACTTTGCCCCTTAACCAAGACCCTCCAATTCCCGAAGAATTTCAAGATTTCCAATCCATTCCAATGGAACTATGTAGTTAGCTAAGGCATTGTTTGGTCGAAGGGAAAACCTACCAAGTGTTTAATTCCTTCTTGAGAAATATTCCAATGGATTTTTGTGCAACTTTCTTCATAGCTCCTCATCTCTATTTTTACTGCCCAAATATGGCCCTGTAGATAAAGAAATTACTACCTTCTTCTTAAGCATCTATTCCAAAAATAAGAAATCTCTTATTAAATATTCACAATTATTTCCTTATAATTACCACATTTAATCCTTTCTTAATATTCCATTTTGTCAATATAATTAACATATTTCTGGGCATTACATATGTGACCTTGGAGCAAGTGTGAGCCTTATACCTCTATCTATTTACAAGAAGCTCCAAATGGGTGACCTAAAGTCATATACTCTTTCTCTTCATTTGGCAGAACTATCTGTTAAGCATCTGGTGGGTATATTAGAGGATATCCTTCTAAAGGTAGGTAAATTTTATATACCTGTAGATTTTGTGATTTTAGAGATGGAGGAAGATGACAAAATGCTCATTATTCTTGGAAGGCCTTTCCTAGCCACTACAGGTGCTAATATTAATGTAAGAGATGGAAAGCTTTCTTTGAATGTAAGGGATGTGAAAGTAAAATTTAACTTAACTGATACAATGAACTGTCCCTCTCTAGATGAATCTTGTTGCATGGTAGAATTACCAAAACAAAATAGGAATGATAATGATGTGAACATTTGTTCTACTGACCTACTTGAGTTATGCTTTATGGAAATTTATTTTCCTTATGTTAAACAAAGGGTCGAAAACCAAGCTGTTGAGGAGGAGGTCAAAGCTCTAAAGATAGAATCCAAACCACCTTCTCCCAACCTAAAGCATAGAGCAAAAGAGATTTTAAATCAAGAAATTGGACCCTTTCAGACGGTTAGGCGATATCTAAAGCCCTATGATAAAGGTCAATGGATAGAGAAAAGAGCCACACAAACTCTCTAAAAGCCTTCTTGAGTAGAAAGCATGCCCAAAGAGTCAAGCTAATGACTTTAAACAAGCACTTTGTGGAAGACAACCCACATTTTAGTTTTTGAGTTTCGTTTCATTTTGTTTCCTTGTTTATAGTTGTTTTTTTTTTGTTTTTTGTTTATCTTATTCTTAGTTTAGTCTCTTTACTTAGAGGATTAATGAGTGTTTTCATATAATTTTTAGGTCAATTTCCATGTCCAAAAGGTTGTAGAAAAGGATGATATTCAAAGAAAATTTAAAGAAATCAAAAGGAGTGGCAAATTACCAAAAAAATGAGTTTTCCAACTCCCAGCACGGGTAACTCATGCCTTGTAACATACCTATGCTTGAAGCATAGGCTAATTGCATCAATTTTAGAAAGTCTAGTAGCCAAAAGGGGGCTCGCTATATCTTAAGACACGGTTGTGCCTGAGGTTTTTTGCGTGTAACATGATTCTCCCATGTCTTCCAACACGGCCATTCCCAAGAAAATTAGACTCCAGCGACCAACATGACCAAGCCGTGTTACATAACACGGCCTCTTCCCAAGTCGTGTTACGTAACACGACCTCTTCCCAAGTCGTGCTCTACATCTAGGAAGAAATTCCCTTCTCTAGTATAAAGCACAGCCGTACTTTGGGCCCAGGTATGTTATTTCCCCGTGCTTTCTTCCTTTTTCTCAACCCGTGTTTTAATCTCTTTTTTCGTGTGCCCTAGAGTTTCTACTCCCAAATTTCTTGTGCTTTTCCCCAAGTATCTTGACCTCCATCTCCTTCTCTATCTCCAATTCCTCACCTGTGTCCTAACCAAAAATCTCTTACTCTTGGCCTTAGTTTTTCATTCCCCATCTTGCGTTTTCCTCCTTCTTCTCTCACTTACCTGAGCTCTCTTCTCTACTGTGATTCTACTCCCTCCCTTTACCCTTCGTGCCACCTCTTCTCTTCCTCTCCATCCCAACCATATATCCACCACCTATATTCCCTTACATTCAACCTCCCCTACCCGTGCTCACCCCATTCCCTTGCCAAGCCCAGAAAAAGCATTCCCCTACACCAACATTCTCCTCATTTCATTACCATTCCCTGCATCCAAATTCCCAAGCTCATCTTGCTGCATCAACTCGTGACTCTCATACTCTAAGTAACTTCTAATTCTTTGATCTTGTGCTTTATTTTTCTAAATTGGAATTCCCTTGTCATTGCTTGTCTTGATTGTTGCACTAGTTTTTCTAGGCATTTTCTACATAATTTGAAATTTATGTGCTTGCTTAGCTATTCCTACAAATTTTCTGATTAAGTGTGATATTGGAATTAGCTTTTGCTATTTTATGTTTAGTTGGCTGTGTGAACTTATGATGAACTAAGAATAGAAATAATTCCCTGGTTATTGCCAATTGTCTCTGGTTCTTGGTGGTTGTTGCTTGTCCTGCTTATTGGATTGGTTTTTCGGGAATTTTTTGACCTTTATGAATGTTGGACACTCTACACTACCTTGTTTAGATTAAACTAGAATAGGGAATCTGCTTGTGCTTCAATGCTTGAATTAAAACTGATTTGGACTTTAATTTATCAACAAGTTCCTAGTTCATGTTAATTATTATCTGTTATACTAAGTTTTCTTGATATTTGCTAGTAATTGCTGGCTGAGTTTGAATTGAACTATTTGTGCTTAATTGCTTTGATTTGATTCCAATTACACAAGAGCATTATTTTGAATTTTGAATCTCTAATAGAATTTTGCTAGCCTACATTGTTTAGGTTGTTATTGTTCTACCATATTGTTCTATGGGACTATAATCATATCTTTTTAAAATGCTTTGGTCCTGTGGTTACTGTTGTTAGATACTGCTCCTAGATTGATATCATATTCATACATACTATATTATTGCAATTATTGAATTGTCCTCTGATTTCCTTCATATTACCATCCTAAGTTTGGATTTTGAAATTGCATTAACATAGTTATCTAGCTGCATTAGTGTGTTAATTGGTTTTGGCCTTGTTCATCCCACTTCCCTTTTGAACTTTATTGCATATCATTATCTATGGCCCTAAAAAGAGTCAGAATTGGCCAATCTTCCTCCTAATCTCAACAACCTCGTAAAGGACGAATCCAAAGACCGTCCTAACTTCCTCATCAACTAAATGAGTATGGCATCGTATTCGTTGATGAAAATCAACAAACATGATACGGTACTTTAGTTAAATGGGGAATGCTGAGTACCCGGTATATAGATGAGGAATTTTTTGAACGGTTAGGTCTTCTAACAGACATTTGTTACCTGGTTGATAGGATTAGGTGGACCACCTTTGTTAGGCTTTGTTACTTGACCTATACCCAGACCACTTAAAAATTTTTTAGTACAGTTAATATGGTCCTATTTTAAGGTCCTGACATCGACCAAGGCCGTATTAACTTTAGATTATTTGACTGTTCCTACAATTTATCTTTAGCCCAATTTAATGCACTACTTAGATTTCCACCCAGGGGAACTAGATCGGTCCCCTAAAGTTTTAATGCACAAATTTTTGGGATTCAATTTCAGTAGGGGGCAATACAGTGCATCTATTTCAAAAGCCTATTTCATATGCAACCTCAGTTTTAGATATTCACAATGCCTAATGCCTCATACTGTTTTTGTTAGGACCGAAAGTGATGGGATTGCAAATCAAAAAAACTTTTATTTTTTATGGGCTATGCTAAACAGTACTAAGGTGGATATAGGAGCCTTCATGGCCCACCAAATGGCAAGAGTGGATAATGCCATGAGCGGCAAAAATGGTCACAAGGGGTTTAGTGACTATAATTGCTAGAAGGCTAAGATTAAAGGTAAATTTATAGGATTTACAACCAATAGCCAGTAGCAGCAGGATTGATTTAGAATCCTGTCTACATATAAAACTGATTGTTCGAAGAAATGCCGACTATTGGCTACATCTCTATGGCTATAACATTTTTTGCCTCCTAACCCTAATAAAATTGTTATCACTAATGAAGAAAATTGGATTTACCCTCTAGAAGAGGGTAAGGAAGGTGATGCTAACTCTAAGGGGGATGACTTCCACCATGAGCCATTCTTGGCTCTACCACCCCCTCCCCCTTCACATTATTCTGACTCTATAGGTCCTTCATATGTACCACATGATGACTAGTGTAACATCCCCGATTTTTTTTTCTTATGTTACTAATTGAAATTTATTTCTTTCAGAGAGGAGAACAGATTTTGGATCTCATGGGAGGATTAAATTATTTTTACTTTAAGTCAAATAAGATAGTAGGAATGGTTAAAATGACATTTAATTTATGTAATTAATGGGGATAGTATTAGTGTAATTATGGATGATGGCAAGGGCATTTTGGAGATAAAGAGGTGGTAGGTAGGGGGTAAGTAGGAAAAAAATAAAATAAAATAAAATAATGGGAAGATAAGAAGGAGAAGGGGAGGGACTGACGGAGGGAAAGAGAAGAAAAAGAAAAGGAGAAAAAGAAAGGGGAAGAAGAAGAAGAGAAAGAAGAAGAAGAGAAAGAGGAAGAAGAAGGAGAAGGAAGAGTAAAGAGAAATCAAGGAATCAAGCACCGAGTTTAAAAGAATTTGAGGTAGGTTTAGCATCTTCTAATAAATTTTTGTACAAAATTATATATATGCTTTTACATTTGTTAGATGTGATTTTGAATAACATGTGGTCTGGATATTTACATGGAATTCTATTTTGAATGTTTGGACATGCATATGGGTACATGGGATTATATAAAAGGAAATCAAAGGAGAAGATAAATTAAGCTGAATTTCTGAATAATTGGGGAAGCTTCAGTTTTTGGAATTATGGGAAAATTAATTAAGGATTTTTAAGAAATAGTTAACATATGAATTGTAGATATATGTCTCACAGATCTATAGGCTTTAGAATTACTTAATTTGGAGTTCATATGAGGAAGATATGGTTGGTTAATTGAGAAGAGGTCAAAATTCAGGATAATAAAAATAAGCGTTTTTGTTTTAATTTTTGAGGAATAATCCGTAAAGAATCTGAAGAAATGATAAACACAAAAGTTGTAGAAAATTGTCTTAGATTTCTATAGGATTTGAAATTATCTCAATCAGAGTTAGTATAAGGGACATATAATTGAATAAGTGAAGAAAGGTCACAGGACACGGCCAGGCCGTGTTCTGGGTTGCTTCAACACGGGTAGGCCGTGTTCAGGGCTGTTTTTAAGCATGTTTGAAGTATTTTTCAAGCATGACCGTGTCTTGAACAGGGCCAGGCCATGTTGGGTGCTGGATTATCATACTTTTCACTGTTTTTTGCCTAAAAATAATCTTGTTTGTTGTAATATTTTTATGAAACATATATTCAAGAAAAATACTTTTAAAATAATAATTTTGGTGTCACAAATTACTCTTTTTCTTAAAATGAATTATATTGAATATTGGTATGTGATGAATGATTATTAATCATTTGGTATAAAAATGATGCATCATATTATGAAAGTAATTAAATGGCAAGCTTAAAGCTCATGACGAGTTGCTTGATAGTTATATATTGTATTTGATGAATATGAATTTATATATATATACACATTTATATGTATGGATAAATATCGACGGGTTGTATGGCTTGAGACGGTACCAAGTAAGGGACGCCCTATTAGCCTGAGTGAGCCAAGGGAAGGCCGCTCCAACCGGGTGTCAGTGGTAATGTGAGGAGGCAGGAGGGTGATGTACTCACATTGCCTAATCACTTATTGTGAATGTAGTCGATCGATCACTAAGCATATAGCAAATGAGTAAATTAAAAGCTGTGATAGGGCTAAGCATTATAAAAAAAATGGACTTTCAGTGCATATGTAGTATGATCATTATGCATAAACAAAAATTATGATTTTATCTCAGAATTTTGATATTTCTTTGTAGCTTATACAGCTGAACATAACTCCTATTTTCTCATCATTTTTTATATATGTTAAGTCTACTGGGAACCTTTGTTCTCACTATTATTGTGGTGTTATGTTCAGATAAAAAGAAATGAGATGCAACACAAAATGGCGTTACTGATGGAGATATAGATGTCAGCACCACCTCCTCACCCTTTGTATTTCAAAGGTGAAGTGCTGTATAAAGACTCTTATTTATGTATTGTAATGTTGTATTGTATAAATATAACGTGTGAGGTTTGTAATATATATGTAAACATGTATATTGTATTTTGAAATGTTTGTATGGTATAATTATAACATGTATGAGGTTTGTAATAAATATGTATATATATACATATGGCGTATTTAACATGCGTATTGTGAAAAAAAACCCGGACGTTACAACTAGGACTCCATCTCTTTATGGCTTCACCAAATAAAAGAGGAGCAAATAGCTCAAAGGGCCACCCTGCATGCCATAAATGACTCAATCCAAAGCATGCAAGGAATGATGCAAACTTAGTATAGTTAGCATTTAGCCCAAAATCTACCACCACCACCTCCAGATAACCAATAAGCAAGTAAGTTCCTTATCTTCCTTTGCATGTACATTAATTGTTAGTGACATTGAAGACCTTGTCAAGTTTAAGCATGGGGGAGTAGTTACTTTTGGCTTTTGGTTTTTATTAGTTGATTAGTTTTCTCTTGCATATATTTACCTCATTTATGAATCTCTCTTGTTTTATTGCATGATCACAAAGTTTGCTATTTTAGAGATAGATTGATGTAATACAGATTAATTTTATCTTATGAATATGTGATGCATAACAGAATATGAAATATGTGATTGTCATCTTAGTCTCTCTCTTATTACATAGAACCTCTAATTTTTTTTTAAAAAATATCTCTCCTATTGTGCTATAAATTGTATGCCCCTTTTTTATTTTAACATGATGAAGGTGTGAAGGTAGGGAGAGGTGAAAAATAAGCGAACACGAAACATAAAAAGTTTTCACTCTGAGTACCCTTTCAAGACACCAAAAAAGCCTTAGCATAAGTACCTAGCTGCCTATACTTAAGTAAGATTGAGCATAAAATGGACTCACTATATATAAATAAATAAATAAAAAGAAAAAGAGTGAGAAGAAGAAAAGGTGTGAAACAAAAACATTTAAGTGAGAAAAAGAGTGACAAAGTTGAAATAGGGATAAGGCACAAAAGGGAGATCTAAAGGATGAAGTAGCCTACTTGAATGTTTAAAAATCAATTTGGTCCATACAATCAATGGTAACAATAGAAATAAGTGTATAATAAGAGAATTTGGATTTAGTTTTAGAAGAATAGATATTATCTGATAAATGTGTACTCATATATCTATTATGTTATCATCACATTGATTGAGTAAAGAATTACCTGTGTTGCATTTTTCTATCATTTAGAATTTGAATGCATCTTCCCCCTTCCCGCTGATGTTATATTATTTACTTGAGGACAAGCAAAGGTTTAAACATATAAAATGAAAATGAAAAATATGATATATTATATACTTGAATTTATTTGTACTTCTTAAAAATTAAGATAATTTTATTATTCATAAGTAATAATTATTTAATAAAAAAGCATTTCTTCATTGTTTATATGAAATTAAAAGTGTATTACAACATAATTTGATAAAAGTTAGAAGGAATATGTAAGATTTATATACTTAATAATATTATATTAGTGAGAAATTGTCATAAATTTCACTCTTAAAAAACACTAAAAGAAGTACTATAAGAAATTAAACTTAAATTAACTTCAGATTTTTTGAATTTTATTATAGTGTTAATTTAATTTTATTTACTTTTGTTTCCTTGTTTATCTCATTATATTTTGCAAATGTTTAATTTTGTAATGCTTTCAAAAGTATATAATTTAACCCTTAGATTATCCATGAATTCTTAGACAGACTAAATGGATTTCTAGTCTTCGCATTTGTTGACTTAAATGTGGAGGGTAGAATAATATGCACATGTCCTAAATGTAGGTTCAAGAAATGGTAGGTTAGAAAAGATGTGTGTGACCACTTGATTGTTAAACCATTTCTGTAAGGGTATGATTTCTAGGTTTGGCAGAGGTAAAAACTTACAAAAGAACCTCATGTAATGTCACAATGAAAGAAGAACAGATTTGTAGGGATGACCTTGTACAGGACATAGTTTATGATGCATTCTGGTTTCTTCATGAAAAAGAAAGTGCGGATTTTGTAAAGGGTCCAATTCTGTTATTAAGCGAAATAATGAATGACAGTGCGAAAGATTTTTATGGGTTAATTAAGAATGGGCAATATAAACTATATGAAGGGTGCGATAAGTACTCAAAATTATCTTTCTTGGTGAACATGTGTCATATCAAATGTTTATGTATGATAAGTGATAAGGATATGTCGATGATACTAGAGTTGTTGACTGATATCTTTCCATATGCAAAGATTCCACCTTCATTCTATATGATTAAGAAAACCATCAATAAACTAGGGCTCAACTACATAAAAACCTATACATGTATGTCTTCTAAGACTACTAAACATATAAGATGCCATTTCATAGACAATAATAGAAAAGGCAAGATAAGGCATCTGAGGGACTCTAAGGAATGGAAAAGATTTGACATGATGAATACTTAGTTCATTTTATATCTTCAAAATGTACATTTGGGCCTATCCACCGATGGTTTCAATCTGTAAAGAAAATTGAGTACAAGTTACATCATTTAGCTAGTTATACTAATGCCTTAAAAATTCCTTCCTTGGATATGTATGAAACAAAGTTTATTCATTCTTTCAATGATAATTTTAGGTAAAAGGGCATCGAGAAATAATATAAATATGTATTTGAAACAACTAATAGAAGAGTTGAAAGATTTATTATTTTTCAAAGTTAAAACATTTGATTCTTTCACCAATGAAATGTTCAATATGCATGTAACTTTGATATGGAAAATTAGGGTATGTCTAGAAGGCAAATTCAAAGAAACTACTCCTATGTTTCCTATTGCTATTTTGGCTCTATCTCCCACAATAATTTTTTACTCTATTTTACTTGGCTTCCTCAAACTTTTGAATCCCTTCTTTTTCATGTTTCTTCTTAGGGAAATAACAATCTTCCAACTTATGACCATATTTATTGCAATATTTGTAATTTCCCTTGAAGAATTTCATCTTAGGATCCTTCTTAGTCTCTACAAATTATGCTGACTTCCCTTATTTCCTTTTGTTCGAATGAGAATAAGATTTTCCTTTATCACCCCTATTAGGTTTACTACCAAAACTAGATGTAGCAAAATTATCATTATAAGGCACTATCTTTTTCATAGACTCTTCCTCTTGAGTAACAATGGAAATTATCTCATCAACAGTCTACTCATATTTCTGAGTATTATAGGATATCTTTAGAACATCAAACTAGGGTGGAAGTGACTCCAAGACTTGCCAAATCAATTAACTCTTACCAAGTCCAACTTTTAGAGATTTCATCTTATTGTAATAATGCACCATTTTCATTATGTACTCACGCGCTCCACTCACACCATCATACTCTGTCTTCTCAAGTAGAGAGAGAAATTTGCCTTTAGTACTTTATCAAATTTCTTAAACTTCTCACCAACAGATTTTAGAAAAGCCACAGCATTATCAGTCTTTAGAATACTCTATCTAATCGAATTCTCCATGGTATATTTCATAACCATAAGACAAACCATATTTAAGTGTTCCCATTTTTCCCAAGAAGCCTTATTAACAATTGTAGATAGATTAGTCAGAGTATTTCTCTCTCAAGGCCAAGTCCACATTTGTGATAGCCAAATATAGATCTAGAGACTCTTTTAAATCCTCATAGTTGGTCCATTTCAGAGTTTTGACATAAGTCAATTGCATAGGCAATAAAGCCAACACCAAATTTAATAGGGAAACATTTAATATACATGTAAAATATAACAACTCCATTTAAGTATCAAATTTTTTTTAAAAAAAATACCATGAAGTTATTACCTCGTTACAACTTAACTCAATATAACATTTATTTAATTTATACAATACAGAGTTCACATACATGTCATTAATCAAAACATGCATACAACATATCAAACACATAAAATCTACATCTTATTTATTCTGGTTGACCAATTTCGGAGATACAGGTGCGGGTGGTTGCACCTTCACCGGGTTCTAAGCCAACTTGACCACAAACATTTTATTTGCTTCTGGGATCTGCCCAACATAAAGTACTCGATCCAACGTGCACTAAAAGCCAGAGTTATAGAAAAATTTGCATAACTAATTTTCTGAACATGATATGGAAATATAATGAGAATTAAATCCCAGTAAGTTCAACAATAAATATCATCAATATAGCTCATCACATCATGTTCAGCTGTATAAACTACAGAAAATATCTTTGGTCACATAATGCATTATATCTATGCACATAAGAATCATATTGTAATGATATGTATGACAAGATTAACTATTTTCAACATATCATATGATGGCCATCAACTTATTCTCATTTCAAGCTACCCCGGTCAGGGTGAGTATTCTCTACTCTCCGATACAGGCTTTTCTTGCTCCGTCCGACATGGCCCACTTTCTCTTTCTTTTCTCATTAACATGATCATAACCATTGGTAGGGCGTCCCCTACTGGTGCATCACACAGATTGCCATGTGACCGTGCTCATTTCTTTTCTTTTCACAATGATAGCCAAAAATATGCTTTCAATAACAAGTATGTTCATCAAAATATAACTATTACTATAAATCATTGGTAATCATGCCATGAACATAACTATTTCAAATATCACTTTATAAAATATTTCCTGTCAGAATTTCACACTTAAGATGGTAAGAAGTTCATACAATGGCAATGGCTGTGGCTATACTAGTCATTTATTATTTTCATTTATGAGATTCATCTTCTTTTTTAAATATTAATTCTATTTCTTTATTTTCTTGATGCAGGTTTTCATCCTATCTAACCTTCTCTTACTAATCAGAGCATAACTCCCTCAATTTAACTCCGATGTAGGTGATCTTGGTGTCAATTTCAAGATAAAAAAAGTATCTAAAACTATTATGTTGAACATTGTAGTGAAATATTAAGAAATTAAGGTGATATTACTCCCTAAATGTATAGGTTATTTCTTCTTAGATAGGTTCTGACCTTTACCTACTAATCGGACCATATCTACCTCATATGGACTCCAACTTGAGTGATTCTAGTGGATAAAAATCTGTGACACACATATCTATAATTCTTATGTTAACCATTTATTTTAATTCCATACAGATAATTTCTAAAAAGTAAAATACAGAAGCTATCCTAACATATTCTTCCCTGATGAACCATTTTCTGACCTTTGACTACTAATAAGCTCATATGGACTCTAAATTGAATGATTCCAGTAGCTAAAAATCCATGACACACATAGATATAATTCTTATGTTAACCATATATTTTAATTCCATACAGATAATTCCCAGAAATTAAAATACAGAAGCTGTCCTAACATAATCTTCCCTGATGAACCATTTTCTGACCTTTGACTACTAATCAACTCATATCTTCCTCATATGGACTCCAAATTGAATGATTCCAGTGGCTACAAATCCGTGACACATATATCTTTAATTATAATGTTAATCATTTATTTTAATTCCCTACAGATAATTCCCAAAAATTAAAATACAGAAGCTGTCCTAACATATTCTTCCCTGATGAACCATTTTCTGACCTTTGACTACTAATCAGGTCATATCTTCCTCATATGGACTCCAAATTGAATGATTCCAGTGGCTACAAATCCGTGACACATATATCTTTAATTCTAATGTTAATCATTTATTTTAATTCCCTACAGATAATTCCCAGAAATTAAAAAATAGAAGCTATCCTAACATATTCTTCCCTGATGAACCATTTTCTGACCTTTGCTTACTAATCGGACCATATCTACAACATATGGACTCCAAATGGAATGATTCCAGTGGCTAAATATCCGTGAGACATATATCTATAATTCATATGTTAACTAATTATTTTAATTCCTTATAGGTTGTTCCCATAAATTAAAACATCGAAGCTAAAAATTCTGCCACCCATAGCCATAACCATGCAGAACTATCTACTCCAACCAAAGTATTCAAACATACATCACATGCAAGATCAATATGTAATATGATATAGCAACATCATGACCAATCATAAAAGTTCTAAGATCAAAATCTCATATAAATATTATAAGTTTCAAAAGTTTTCTTCAAAAAGAAATATTGTTAAACTTACCTGGAGCACTTAGTCCCCTAGACTTCTCCTTCCTCTTTCTTCCTTTCTTCCTCTCCTTTCCTCACTCTACCTTGCTTCTATTTTTCCTCTTCCTCACTTGGACAAAATTATAATGTTGTAAGGGTGGGTTTTCTTATATAGACCACCAAATAATTCACCTTTCATGATCATGGGTCTACCTTATCACAATTAAGATACACTTTGTTGATTTTTTGGAAAACAAACAACTTATGTTCTTGTCTTCCTCTTCCTTAGTCAAGATATGCATAGGAAAAGGAGATTTGTATTTTGAAAATTATGATGATATGTTCTTAAGATAAGGGACAAGGTCCCTTTGATTTAGGGATTCTCTTCCATTTTCTTTTGTCTTAAACAAGTATGATAGGTTTACCTTTTTAGGTGGCAAATTTCTAGCCCTTGAATCTCCATTATTTGGTTGATATTATTTGTATGGGATAGGAATGTTTTGTCCTAATGCCATGTATTATCATACCACTTGCTAGAATTATGAGTGTAGGATATAGATGTTTTTGTCCTAAAGCCTTGTATTATCATGCCACTTGCCAAAATGATGAATGTAGAATCACACCACTTGCTAAATTTTTGTCTTAATGCCATGTAACCTAATCTTTATTATTACATTATTATATCATCACCTAATTTATTTTATTTTATTTTTTCTCTTGGATTTGGGCTTATTCCTACCCATTTTCTTTGCTTTGGATAAAATTCTATCTTTCTTGGAGGGCTTGGTCACATTTTCATAATTTTTGGGCTATTGGTCCAATTACTATATCCTAGTCCAAGTCTATGTTTTATTTCTTGCTTAGGTTATCCAATGGCTTGCTAGAAACTTATGTGAAGTGGAAAAACTCTATATGAAGTGTCCATAGGTAAAAGCCCAATGTATGGGTAAAGATTTTAAACTTAGTAACTCTAGTTCTTGAATTAGGAAAAATTACCCTAATTCAATGTTCTTGAAATTTTAAGACCTTTACTTGTTTCTAAAAATTTATCTTCCTTATCCAATAATTTTGCATCTCTTTAGTATGTTATTTCTAATTTCTTTACTATTAGGTTTTCCTTCTTTATTTGTTCTCTTAATGTTAGAAACATTTTCTATGCATATACATAAGGTGAAGAATTTCTAAGGACTATATTTCCTTAGATATCTAAAATATTGTCTAATAAATTTTATTTCCTTAATTAAATTTTTTATGTACCTTTATCAATAAAAGAAACGAAATTAGGGATGTTATATTTAATAATATTATCATGCAATCACACATAAATGATTCCTTATACTTAGCCAAACACGCCTTTTAAATAGATTTCCTATTTATCATGATCCCGTCTAAAGGTCCCGAATCACAAAATAATAAGAAATATAAGCATCAAATGCACATGATCTTATGTCACACAAAAAATTCTAATATCAAAAAGGTGCTCGAAACATAATTGACATATGTTAATAACAAACAATACATTGCATTAATAAGAGATCACATTAGTAACAACATGCTGATAAGGTATAATTATCGTTAATGTAAATATACATATAAATTCATTTAAATTACTTGATTCCATAAAGTTTTACATAATTATACTCACAATAGTCAAGTTCACAATTATACAAAACCATATCATAGTTGTTGGCATATAACAATATATTATCATAATCTACAAAATATATCAATTCAATGCAAAATAAAAGGTTTTAACTCTAGATTAAGACCCAAATTTTTATTTTGTGGCCAAACACATTACCAAGAAAAGTACCTAGCATATATATGTCACGAAAAATGAAAATACCATATAAGAAAAGTTAGCATCAAGGGCTTTAAGATGCCTTCAAATGGGCGCAAGTCCAAACCTAGTGTGGGCAAAACATTTTTCTTCAAGCTATTTAACCATTGCACTAATGGCCCAACCTTAAGCCCAAAACCGAAGGGGTTTAATCAGAAAACAAAAAAATGGGCTTTTTCCTCTTCTGCATTACAACACAAAAGCTTTTGGACTCTATTTTTTAAAAATCAGAATTGGTCAAACATAAACCAAAAGTGACCCACGATAAGGCATAATTAAGAAACTACCTAGACAATTGTAATGGCAAGTTATTCGGCCACAATCGATCACAACAAAACTGTAAACCATGATTTAGAAACTGTTAATCACTAATTTCAACCACCAATCATTTCCTTCATCTTCTTCCCAAATTCACTTGTAGTTGTCGCCAAAACTATTGCAAATACCATGGTCGAATCTACTATGGCCAAGAAAATTTGGCTATGGCCATGGCTGTGGTCTCTCTATTTATTGTAACCTAGTAGTCATGCCTTCCTTATTGATGTGGTTGTTAGTCAAGAACACATCGTAGAGGAACTCTCACATAACTAGGATCTTATCGGCTCAAGGGACTTTGCCTTTTAGCCTAGGAAATCACCCTATATTTATCCAAATCTCTAGTAATTCAAACAAACAAACAAGAGTTTCCAAAACAAGTAAACACTTAGTTTATTGCAAACTAAGCATAATGAAAATAATTCATAGTATAGCCATATATCAAATGAAATTCATTAGATGCAATAAATGAAAATCAGTATTTGGTAATGTTTCATTCACAAAAAAAGGTTCAAGAAAATCTAGGGAAAAGCATCGGAACAACTATAATATGTAATCTAACTAAGCTCTGATACTAAGTGACAAAAAAAGTGTATATTACCCATATCAAATTTTATGTAGACACGTAATATAACATGTTTTTAAATAGATATATGGAGAAATTTAGATAAAACTTGTGTACTTGGTACCATGGAAGGATCCATCATTTCTTAGAAAGTGATGGTCACAAAGAAAACTCACAGAGTGTAACTGCTCTTTTTTATACGCAAAATTAATTCTCTATCCAATGGGAGAATTAGAGAGGCTATATCATATGAAAATAGGGACCTTTCGTGTAGGCCACATATGGATAGTTTAACCCATCATAGACTACTTATTTACAAAGCCCATACAAATTCATTAATTGGTCTAGTGCTATGTATAAATAACATAATAATAACAATATTTCATAATTGATATTATTTAATAATCCAATAAGCAATTCTTAATAATTTATTAAAGATAATCCATAAAATTATTAAAAATATAACAAATTTTTCAATAACAAAAAATATGCAAATATTTTATTTATTTGTGTGAAATAATCATTTTAATACAAAAATTTAAAATATTAAGTAAAGACTCTTTGCATTTGAAGTGTGAATAAATCACTAGTTTGCTGTACTTATTGAAAAGAATAGGGTTCGACAAACCATTGATCATTTGGTCATAATGACTAACAATATGTGTAGAACTATTTCAACTAAAAAATTTAAAGTATTGAGTAAAGGTTCATAAATAGTTTTATTATAATCTCTAACAATTTGATACTATAATTAATTAATAGAAATGTAAATATTTTTGAATAACAAAAAATAATACTATAAATAAAACAATTAACTTGTATATCATAAAAATTTAAGTAAATTACTCTTTCTTTCTTTAATTAATGCACTTATCACACGCTATCCCCTTTTATTTTGAAAATATACACAAATCTCCCTTAAAATTAAAATATGAAATAAAATATTATGTCCTCCTATGATTAATACTCTTAAATGTAATACCCCTAAAATAAAGAGAGAGAAAAAAAGAAAAACCCTAAATTAAAGAAAAAATTATAAATGTAAGAGAAGATTATGATAAATTGAAATAAGTACCATTGAAAATGTGTTTATTTATCACATTGTTTGAAGAATTATAAAGATAATACGAGGATTTAAGTTTTTGGACAAAAATGTAATTCCCTAAAAGTTTAGGGGTCAAAATGTAAATAATAAAAAGTTGCAAGGACAACCCGCAATAAATCAAATTTTGTTGCTTATTCCTCCAGGATATTTTAGTGCATTTGTTGTACAAGGGAGCTGGAAAATCTGAATCACTCTCTTTCTCTATCCTTATTTTCTCTCTTCAAAAACTTCAAAACTTCTCTCTAGATTTCTAGCACTTTTGGACCTAAGATTTTGACACAACCGCTGTCATCGGACTCAGAATGAAGAGATCTACAAATCCATTTGATTAGTTTTTAGATATTCGACCGGAGATTGGCCAGAAAATATAAGGAAAACTCTCTAAAAAGTTGAGTTTCAAAACTCCTATTTAAAGTTCTCAAAATGAAAAAATAACACCATAGATGGATTCAAGAGGTGGAAAAACCTTGGGATCTTAAATTTCAAACTCAGATCATGTAACATCCCTAATTTCATTTCATGTATTAATAAAAGTACAAAAGTATTCAAAGTAACATCCATAATTTCATTTCTTTTATTGATAAAGGTACATAAATATTTAATTAAGAAAATAAAATTTATTAAACAATTTTTAGATATCTAAGGAAATATAATCCTTAGAAATTCTTCACCTTACGTGTTTGTATAGAAATGTTCTAACATTAATGGAATAGGTAAAGAAAGAAAACTTAAGAGGAAATATTAGAAATAAACATGCTAAAGAAAGGTGAAATTCTTAGGTAAGGAAGATAAATTTTTTTGTGAAGTAAGTAATGGTCTTAAAATTTCAAGAAGATCGGATTAGGGTAATATTTCTTAATTTAAGAGCAAAAGTTAGTAAGTTTAATATCTCCACCCATAAATTGGGCTTTCATCTATGGACACTTCATATAAAGTTTTTCTACTTCAAATAAATTTTTAGCAAGCCAATAGGATAGCCCAATGAAGAAATAAATCATAGACTTGGACTAGGATATAGAAATTGGATCGGTAGCCCAAAAATCATGAAAATGTGACCAAGCCCATTATGAAAGGTAGAATTTTAACCAAAGTAAAGAAAATGGGCAAGAATGAGCCCAACCCCAAGAGGAAAAATAAAAATAAAAATAAAAGTAAAGTGATGGAATAATGGTGTAATCAAGATTAGGTGACATGGCATTAAGACAAAAATTTAGCAAGTGGTATGATAATACAAGGCTTTAGGACAAAATATCTATATCCTACACTCATAATTTTAGCAAGTGGTATGATAATACATAGCATTAGGACAAAACATTTCTATCCCACACAAATAATTTCAACCAAATAATGGAGATTGAAGGGCTAGAAATTTGCCACTTAAAAAGGCAAACCTATCATAATTGAATAAGACAAAATAAAAAGTAAATGAATCCCTAAATCAAAGGGACCTTGTCCCATATCTTAAGATCATATTATCATAATTTTCAAAATACAAATCTCCTTTTCCTATGCATATCTTGACTAAGAAAGAGGAAGACAAGAACATAAGTTGTTTGTTTTCCAAATATTCAACCAAGTGTAACCTAATTGTGATAAGGTAGACCCATGATCATGAAAGGTGCATTATTTGGTGGTCTATGTAAGAAAACCCACCCTTACAACATTAGAATTTCGTCCAAGTGAGGGAGAGGAAAAATAGAAGCAAGGTAGAGTGAGGAAAGGAGAGGAAGAAAGGAAGAAAGAGGAAGGAGAAGTCTAGGGGACTAAATGCTCCAGGTAAGTTTAACAATATTTCTTTTTGAAGAAAATTTTTGAAACTTGTAATATTTATATGGGATTTTGATCTTAGAACTTTGATGATTGGTCATGGATTTTACTATATCATGTTACATATTATGTATGTTTGAATACTTAGGTTAGTGTAGATAGTTCTGCATGGGTATGGCTATGGGTGGCAGAATTTTAAGCTTCTGTGTTTTAATTTCAGGGAACATTCTATAGGGAATCTAAACAAATGGTTAACATAACAAATGTAGATTTATGTCTCACGAATTTTTAGCCACTAAAATCATTCAATGTAGAGTTCATATGAGGTAGATATGGTCCGATTAGTAAACCAAGGTCAGAAAAATTGTTAATTAGGGAAGAATATGTTAGGATAGCTTCGGTGTTTTAATTTCTGGTAACAGTCTATAAGGAATTAAAATAAATGGTTAACATATGAATTATAGATATATGTGTCATGGAATTTTATACATTAGAATCATTACATTTAGAGTTCATATGAGGTAGATATGTTCCGATTAGTAAACAAAGGTAAGAAAATGGTTAATTAGGAAAGAATATGTTAGGATAGCTTCGGTGTTTTAATTTTTGGGAACATTATATAAGGAATTAAAATAATTGGTTAACATATGAATTATAGATATATGTGTCACGGATTGTTAGCCACTAGAATCATTCCATTTAGAGTTCATATGAGGTAGATATGTTCTGATCAGTAAACAAAGGTAAGAAAATGGTTAATTAGGGAAGAATATGTTAGGATAGCTTCGGTGTCTTAATTTATGGGAATATTCTATAAGGAATTAAAATAAATGGTTAACATATGAATTATATATATGTGTGTCACGGATTTTCAGCCACTAGAATCATTCCATTTAGAGTACATATGAGGTAGATATGTTCCGATTACCAAACAAAGGTAAGAAAATGGTTAATTAGGGAAGAATATGTTTGGATAGCTTCGTTGTTTTAATTTCTGGGAACATTATATAAGGAATTAAAATAAATGGTTAACATATGAATTATAGATATATGTTTCACGGATTTTTAGCCACTAGAATCATTCCATTTAGAGTTCATAGGAGGTAGATATGTTCCGATTAGTAAACAAAGGTCAGAAAATAGTTAATTAGGGAAGAATATGTTATGATAGCGTTGGTGTTTTAAGTTCTGGAATCATTATATAAGGAATTAAAATAAATAGTTAACATATGAATTATAGATATATTTGTCACGGATTTTTAACCATTGTAATCATTCCATTTAGAGTTCATATGAGGTAGATATGTTTCGATTAGTAAACAAAGGTCAGAAAATGGTTAATCAGGGAAGAATATGTTAGGATAGCTTCGGTGTTATAATTTCTGGGAATATTCTATAAGGAATTAAAATAACTGGTTAAAATAGGAATTATATATATATGTGTCACGGATTTGTAGCCACTAGAATCACTTAATATGGAATTCTTATGAGGGAGATATGGACAAATTAGTAGGTAGAGGTCAAAACCTATCCGAGAAGAAATAACATGTACATTGAGGGAGTAATATCACCTTGATTTCTTAATATTTCGCTACAATGTTCAACATAATAGTTCTATATAATTGTTTGATCTTGAAATTGACACTAAGAGCCCCTACATCAGAGTTATATTGAGGGAGTTATGCTCTGATTAGTAAGAGAAGGTTAGATAGGATGAAAACCTGCATGAAGAAAATAAAGAAATAAAATTAATATTTTAAAAAAGAAGATGAATCTTATAAATGAAAATAATAAATGACTAGTATAGCCATAGCCATTGCCATTGTATGAACTTCTTACCATCTTAAGTGTGAAATTTTGACATGAAAAAATTTTATAAAGTGATATTTGAAATAGTTATGTTCATGGCATGATTACCAATGATTTTTGGTAATAGTTATATTTTGATGAACATACTTGTTATTGAAAGCATATTTTTGGCTATCATTGTGAAAAGAAAAGAAATCAGCACGGTCACATGGCAATCCGTATGGTGCACCAACAGGGGACGCCCTACCAACAGTTATGATCATCTTAATGAGAAAAGAAAGAAAAAGTGGGCCATGTCGGACGGAGCAAGAAAAGCCCGTACCGGAGAGGAGAAAATACTCACCCTGTCCTGGATAGCTTGATATGAGAAAAAA
The DNA here is from genome assembly GCA_037074535.1 of Gleditsia sinensis. NCBI lineage: Eukaryota > Viridiplantae > Streptophyta > Magnoliopsida > Fabales > Fabaceae > Gleditsia > Gleditsia sinensis. Next base: position 45,100,979 of record CM073463.1, read on the forward strand.
TTGATAGTCATCATATGATATTATGAAAATAATTAATCCTATCATACATGTCATTACTGTACGATTCTCATGTGCATAGATATAGTGCATTCATGTGACCAAAGTTATTTACTGTAGTTTATACAGCTGAAAATGACGTGATGAGCTATATTAATAATGATTTATTGTTGAACTTACTAGTATTTAATTCTCACTATATTTCCATTTCATGTTCATAAAATTAGTTATGCAGATTTTTCTATAGCTCTGGCTTTTAGTGCACGTTGGATCGAGTTATTCTATGATGGGCGGATCCTAAATAAAATGTTTGTGCACGAGTTGGCACAGATCCCGGAGAAGGTGCAACGACCCGCACCCGAATCTCTGAAATTGGTCAACCATAATAAATAAGATGTAGATATTTATGTGTTTGAAATGTTGTACGTATGTTTTAATTAATGATGTGTATGTGAACTTTATATTGTATAATAATAAATAAATAAATAAATGTTGTTACATAATTGGTATCAGAGCAGGTCGATCCTAGATGGCCAGTGGGTGGATGGTTATCTGAATCGATCTTATAGTGTCTTGAGTATGTTTATGGTTTTGCTGTGTAGGAATCAGTGAATTCATATAGGTAAGAAATTACTGGTGTTTCCTACCTACATGCCGAGGTGGTGTTATGACTGATGTTAAATATTTTTAAACTAACTATTGGGCTTGATCACCTCAATAGCAGCATAACTTTGTTTTTGCCACAGTAGGAAATGAAACCACCAAGGAGGAATCTAGCAAATAATGCGGAGGAAACCCTGCACAACCTGGCCACGACAATTCAAGACCAAGTCATGACCACTAATCACATTCTGCAATACCTCCAGAATGCTAATAACTCGAATGGTGTGAATGGTGTTAACAATCGGATGGATGGAAATGATAACGGAATATCCAAGTTCCTGAGGACTAGGCCACCTTGTTTTCAAGGCAGCTTTGACCTGATTGTAGCTGAAAGATGGATAAGGGAGTTAGAGAAAATCTTTGAAGTGATAGGCTGTATTAAGGAGCAGCAAGTAATCTTTGCTGCATATATGCTGAAAGATGAAGCAGAATACTGGTGGCGTGGAGCTATAGAACTTTTAGCTCACCAGGGAAGGCAGATCACTTGAAAGGTATTCAAAGACACCTTTTTGGAAAAGTACTTTCCAAGTACTGTGAGGGCGGAGAAAGAGATTGAATTTCTCCAACTCCGACAGGGTAGCATGACTATAGATCAATACATCGCGAGATTCAAGGAATTGTCTAAGTTTTCCTTTTATCTGCGATTTAACCCTGATAAAGCATGGAAGGCTGTTAAGTTCGAAGCGGGACTGAACCCAGACATAAAGAATGTTGTTGTAGCTATGGAAACTAGGGAGTTTGTGCCTCTGATCAATAAATGCAGACTCTTGGAGAAAATTTTAAAGGCAATGGAGGACGAAAAGCAAAGGCAAAAACTATGGAAAAGGAAGAAAAATTTTTCCAACCCTAGCAAGAACATGAGAAGAAGTGGATATGGAGCTGGTAAGAGGGCATTGACTGTGAGTCCTAGACTTTTCCAACAAGACCTCACCCTAGTCGAGTGCGCTACATGCGGACGCATGCATGGTAATCGGTCATGCTACATGGGACAAGATGTCTGCTTCAATTGCGAATAGAAGGGTCATTTTGCGAGAAATTGCCCACAGAATGTGGGGAAGTAGCCAGAACAGAGGCCTCAAGTAAAAGGAAAGGTTTTCACCCTGAGCAGCCAAGAGGCAGCTCAATCTTCTGAAATGATTCAAGGTACATGCTATATCTATGGATTTGCTCTTATGGTGTTGTTTGACTCTGGTGCTAGTCATTCATTTATATCGAAAGAATGTATTAGGAAGTTTCAGTTTCCTATTTCTGAAACTCCCTATGAGCTATCCGTAGTAACCCCTACAAGGGAAAGGGTATTAACTTTCTCTATATGTAAGGACTGTCAAGTCACTATCCAGGAAAAATTTTTTCTGTAAACCTCGTCTGTTTACCTTTAAGAGGTATTGAGGTCATCTAGGGTTAGACTGGATGTCTAGAAATCGAGTCTTGCTGAATTGTTGTAACAAGACCGTTGAATTTCTACCTCCTACTCTAAAAGAGGAGGTCCAGTTATTGATGCTTAATGCCAATCAAGTTAATAGGGAGTTAAAGAATGGAGTACTTGGATACATTCTCTTGTATTTATCAAACCTAGAAGTCAAATTGAAGGTTGATGAAATCCCAATAGCCAATGAGTTTCCTGAAGTATTTCCATCATATATTCCAGGCTTACCTCCCAAGAGAGAGATAGAGTTCTCTATTGATCTCTTACCTGGAACAGGGACTATCTTTATTGCACCATATAGAATGGCCTCGAAAGAACTACAGGAACTCAAGAAACAGTTGGAGGAACTGTTAGACAAGCAATTTGTTAGACCAAGTGTATCACCTTGGGGAGCTCCTATATTTTTTGTTAAGAAGAAAGATGGAAGCCTTAGACTATGCATAGACTATAAACAGCTAAATAAGGTGATTGTCAAAAACAAGTATCCTCTCCCTAGGATAGATGACTTATTGGATCAATTGAAGGGAGCCTTTATTTTTTCTAAGATTGACTTGAGGTCGGGATATCATCAGATTAGGATCAAGGAGGAGGATGTACCAAAAACTGCCTTCAGGACTAAGTATGGGCACTATGAGTTTCTCGTAATGCCTTTCAGGTTGACAAATGCACCTGCAATTTTTATGGATTACATGAATCGCATTTTTCGACCCTACCTAGATCAATTTGTGGTAGTGTTCATTGATGACATCTTGATATATTCTAAGAGTGAGAAAGAACATGAACAACATCTCTGAATTGTGTTGCAAGTACTGAAAGAGAAAAAGTTGTATGCCAAATTGGAGAAGTGTGAATTTTGGCTGTCAGAAGTAAAGTTTCTCGGACATGTCATCTCAAATAAAGGGGTAGCCGTAGATCCTAGCAAGACGGAAGCAGTAATTCAATGGAAGAGACTAAAGACGGTTACGAAAGTCAGAAGTTTCCTGGGTTTGGTAGGATAGTACAGGAGGTTTATACAAAACTTCTCTCGTATAGCCTTGCCATTAACTAAATTAACCAGGAAGAGAAGTCCTTTCAAATAGACTGATCAATGTGAAGCTAGTTTTCAGGAACTTAAGACAAGACTGACCACTCCTCCTGTTTTAATTATTCTAGACCCCACAGGACATTTTGAAGTGTATAGTGACGCTTCAAATAAAGGGCTAGGATGTGTGCTGATACAAGATAAGAGAGTAGTTGCTTACGCCTCTAGGCAACTGAGACCCCACGAAGGAAACTATCCAACCCATGATCTTGAATTGGCAGTAGTGGTGTTTGCCTTAAAGATTTGACGACACTAATTGTACGGGGCAACCTTTGAAGTATATTGTGATCATAAGAGTCTTAAATACCTCTTTGATCAGAAGGAGTTAAATATGAGGCAACAAAGATGGGTAGAATTCCTCAATGACTACAAGTTTGAGATAAAGTATCATCCCAAAAAGGCGAATGTTGTAGCAGATGCCTTGTGTCGAAAATCTCTGCACATGGGTCAGATGATGGTGTATGAGATGCAGATGCTAGAGGAGTTTCGAAATTTGAAGCTAGCCACAACTCTTACTCCAAAGAAGCTAGTCATTAATGGTTTAAGTATAGGGTGTGACCTAAGAGCTCAGATCAAAGAGGCTCTAGCTCACGACCAATACTTACAAGATCATAAAGACCAAGGTAGTTTTTCTGTCATGGAAGATGGAGCAATCATGTATCTAGAAAGGATTTGTGTCCCTCTAGAATGAGAGTTGAGGACTAAGATCCTGCAAGAAGCGCATCAGAGTAAATACATAGTCCATCCTGGATGTACTAAAATGTACCAGGATTTAAAGAGGATGTATTGGAGGCCAGGGATGAAAAAGGACATTACGGAGTTTGTGGCGAAATGTCTCATTTGTCAAAAGGTGAAGGTGGAGCATCAAAAGTCAGCGGAATTTCTACAACCTCTTGAGATCCCTAAATGGAAATGGGACAGTATCTCGATGGACTTTGTTGTGGGATTACCTAAGACTTCAGTGGGACATGACTCTATCTGGGTAATAGTTGATAGATTAACCAAATCTACTCACTTTTTGTCCATAAAAAATAACTATTCACTGGATAAATTAGCCCAATTGTACATCCAGGAAATAGTTAGACTATATGGAATTCCCTTAAATATCATTTCTGATAGAGATCCGAGGTTCACATCGAGGTTTTGGAAGGCATTGTAGGAAGCATTTGGTACTCAGTTGCGATTCAGTACTGCCTACCTTCCTTAGACTAATGGGCAGACAGAACAAACCATTCAAACCCTGGAAGATATGTTAAGGGCCTGTGTGATAGAGCAAGGTAAAGGATGAGATAAGTACCTACCTTTAGTAGAGTTTGCTTATAATAATAGTTATCACTCCAATATTAAGATGGCCCCCTACGAAGCTTTATACGGTAGGAAGTGCCAATCTTCACTATGTTGGTTTGAGGTAGGAGAAAAGAACTTGCTGGGTCCTGATCTAATTCAACAAACCACTGAACAAATCAGGATGATACAAGATAAAATACTCACAGCTCAAAGTCGGCAAAAGAGTTACTGGAGTTTGAGGAAGGGGACCATGTGTTTCTAAAACTTTCTCCGACCACTAGAGTTGGTAGGTCTCGCAAGACCAAAAAGCTAAATCTGCGATTTTTAGGACCCTACCAAATTCTGAAGAAAGTAGGGACATCAGCATATCAACTTGCTCTCCCACCTAATTTGTCCAACTTGCATAATGTTTTCCATGTATCACAGCTCTGAAAGTATCTTCCAGACTCCTCACATGTGATACGAGATGAACCAATCCAAATAAAGGAGAACATGACATACCAGCTAGTACTAGCATCTATATTGGACACTGACGTAAAGCAATTACGGAACAAAACTATTTCCCTAGTTAAGGTGTTATAGGAAGGTTTGACTCTAGAAGAAGCAACTTGGGAGCTAGAAGAAGTCATGAGGAAGAAATATCCGAAATTATTTTTATTAGGTAATTTCTGAAATTTTGAGGACAAAATTTCTTTTAGGGGGAGAGAAATGTAACATCCCTAATTTTGTTTCATGTATTAATAAAATTACAAAAGTATTCAAAGTAACATCCATAATTTCATTTCTTTTATTGATAAAGGTACATAAATATTTAATTAAGGAAATAAAATTTATTAGATAATTTTTAGATATCTAAGGAAATATAATCCTTAGAAATTCTTCACCTTACGTGTTTGTATAGAAATGTTCTAATATTAATGGAATAGGTAAAGAAAGAAAATCTCAGAGGAAATATTAGAAATAAACATGCTAAAGAAAGGTGAAATTCTTAGGTAAGGAAGATAAAATTTTTTGTGAAGTAAGTAAAGGTCTTAAAATTTCAAGAAGATCGAATTAGGGTAATTTTTCTTAATTTAAGAGCAAAAGTTACTAAATTTAGTATCTCCAACCATAAATTGGGCTTTCACCTATGGAAACTTCATATAGAGTTTTTCTACTTCACATAAAATTTTACCAAGCCAATAGGATAGCCCAATGAAGAAATAAAACATAGACTTGGACTAGGATATAGAAATTCGACCGATAGCCCAAAAATCATGAAAATGTGACCAAGCCCATTATGAAAGGTAGAATTTTAACCAAAGTAAAGAAAATGGGCAAGAATGAGACCAAACCCAAGAGGAAAAATAAAAATAAAAATAAAATTAAAGTGATGAAATAATGGTGTAATCAAGATTAGGTGACATGGCATTAAGACAAAAATTTAGCAAATGGTATGATAATACAAGGCCTTAGGACAAAACATCTATATCATACACTCACAATTTGAGCAAGTGGTATGATAATACATAGCATTAGGACAAAACATTTATATCCCACAGAAATAATTTCAACCAAATAATGGAGATTGAAGGGCTAGAAATTTGCCACTTAAAAAGGTAAAACTATCATAATTAATTAAGACAAAAGAAAAAGTAAATGAATCCCTAAATCAAAGGGACCTTGTCCCATATCTTAAGAACATATTATCATAATTTTCAAAATACAAATCTCCTTTTCCTATGCATATCTTGACTAAGGAAGAGGAAGACAAGAACATAAGTTGTTTGTTTTTCAAAAATTCAACCAACTGTAATCTAATTGTGATAAGGTAGACCCATGATCATGAAAGGTGAATTATTTGGTGGTCTATATAAGAAAACCCACCCTTACAACATTATAATTTCGTTCAAGTGAGGGAGAGAAAAAATAAAAGCAAGGTAGAGTGAGGAAAGGAGAGGAAGAAAGGAAGAAAGAGGAAGGATAAGTCTAGGGGACTAAGTGCTCCAGGTAAGTTTAACAATATTTCTTTTTGACGAAAATTTTTGAAACTTGCAATATTTATATGGGATTTTGATCTTAGAACTTTGATGATTGGTCATGGATGTTGCTATATCATGTTACATATTATGTATGTTTGAATACTTAGGTTGGTGTAGATAGTTCTGCATGGGTATGGCTATGGGCGGCAGAATTTTAAGCTTATGTATTTTAATTTCAGGGAACATTCTATAGGGAATCCAAACAAATGGTTAACATAAAAAATGTAGATTTAAGTCTCACAGATTTGTAGCCACTGGAATCATTCAATTTAGAGTTCATATAAGGTAAATATGTTCCGATTAGTAAACAAAGGTCAGAAAATGGTTAATTAGGAAAGAATATGTTAGGATAGCTTCGGTGTTTTAATTTCTAGGAACATTCAATAAGGAATTAAAATAAATGGTTAACATATGAATTATAGATATATGTGTCACGGATTTGTAGCCACTGGAATCATTCCATTTAGAGTACATATGAGGTATATATGTTCCAATTAGTAAACAAATGTCAAAAAATGGTTAATTAGGGAAGAATATGTTAGGATAGCTTTGGTGTTTTAATTTCTGGGAACATTCTATAAGGAATTAAAATAAATGGTTAACATATAAATTATAGATATATGTGTCACGGATTTTTAACCACTGGAATCATTCCATTTCAAGGTCATATGAGGTATATATGTTCTGATTAGTAAACAAAGGAAAGAAAATGCTTAATTAGGGAAGAATATGTTAGGATAGTTTCGGTGTTTTATTTTCTGGAAACATTCTATAAGGAATTAAAATAAATGGTTAACATATGAATTATAGATATATGTGTCACGGATTTTTAGGCACTGGAATCATTCCACTTAGAGTTCATATGAGGTAGATATGTTCCGATTAGTAAACAAACGTCAGAAAATGATTAATAAGGGAAGAATATGTTAGGATAGCTTTGGTGTTTAAATTTCTGGAACATTCTATAAGGAATTAAAATAAATGGTTAACATATGAATTATAGATATATGTGTTATGGATTTTTAGCCACTGAAATCATTCCATTTAGAGTTCATATGAGGTAGATATGTTCTGATTAGTAAACAAAGGTTAGAAAATGGTTAATTAGGGAAGAATATGTTAGGATAGCTTCGGTGTTTTAATTGTTGGGAACATTCTATAAAGAATTAAAATAAATGGTTAACATATGAATTATAGATATATGTGTCATGAAATTTAAGCCACTGGAATCATTCCATTTAGAGTTCATATGAGGTAGATATGTTCTAATTAGTAAACAAAGGTCAGAAAATGGTTAATTAGGGAAGAATATGTTAGGATAGCTTCGGTGTTTTAATTTCTGAGAACATTATATAAGGAATTAAAATAAATTGTTAACATATGAATTATATTTATGTGTCACAGATTTTTAACCACTGGAATTATTCCATTTAGAGTTCATATGAGGTATATATGTTCCGATTAGTAAACAAAGGTCAGAAAATGGTTAATTAGGGAAGAATATGTTAGGATAGCTTCGGTGTTTTAATTTCTGGGGACATTCTGTAATGAATTAAAATAAATGGTTAAAATATAAATTATAGATATATGTGTCACGAATTGTTTGCGACTGGAATCACTTAATTTAGAATTCTTATGGAGGAGATATGGACAGATTAGTAGGTAGAGGTCAGAACTTATACGAGAAGAAATAACCTTTACATTGAGGGAGTAATATCACCTTGATATCTTAGTATTTCGCTACAATGTTCAACCTATTTGTTTTAGATAATTGTTTTATCTTGAAATTAACACCAAGATCATATACATCAGAGTTAAATTGAGGGAGTTATGCTCTGATTAGTAAGAGAAGGTTAGATAGAATGAAAACCTGCATGAAGAAAATAAAGAAATAAAATTAATATTTAAAAAAAGAAGATGAATCTTATAAATGAAAATAATAAATGACTAGTATAGCCATAGCCATTGCCATTGTATGAACTTCTTACCATCTTAAGTGTGAAATTTTGACGTGAAAATATTTTATAAAGTCATATTTGAAATGGTTATGTTCATGGCATGATTACCAATGATTTTTGGTAATAGTTATATTTTGATGAACATACTTGTTATTGAAAGCCTATTTTTGGCTATCGTTGTGAAAAAAAAAAGATATGAGCACGGTCACATGGCAATCCGTATGGTGCACCAGTAGGGGACGCCCTACCAACGGTTATGATCATGTTAATGAGAAAAGAAAGAGAAAGTGGGCTATGTCGGATGGAGCGAGAAAAGCTCGTACCGAAAAGTAGAAAATACTCACCCTGACCGAGGTAACTTGATATAAGAAAAAATTGATAGTCATTATATGATATTCTGAAAATAATTAATCCTATCATACATGTCATTACTGTACGATTCTCATGTGCATAGATATAGTGCATTCATGTGACCAAAGTTATTTTCTGTAGTTTATACAGCTGATCATAACGTGATGAGCTATATTGATAATGATTTATTGTTGAACTTACTAGTATTTAATTCTCACTATATTTCCATGTCATGTTCAGAAAATTAGTTATACAGATTTTTCTATAGCTCTGGCTTTTAGTGCACGTTGGATCGAGTTATTCTATGATGGGCGGATCCTAAATAAAATGTTTGTGGGCGAGTTAGCACAGTTCCCGGTGAAGGTGCAACCACCCTTACCCGAATCTCTAGAATTGGTCAACCAGAATAAATAAGATGTAGATATTTATGTGTTTGAAATGTTGTACGTATATTTTGATTAATGATGTACATGTGAACTTTATATTGTATAATAATAAATAAAAAAGTTGTTACAGATCAATTCTAGAAAAGCCTCACGCGCCGCCACGGGCTTCATCTCTCCGGGCACGCGGAGCCCATGCGCAGCTTCTATAGTTGATGCGTGTAGCACGTGTACCAGTAACCCTAATACGTTGACCGAGCTCTCAAAGGATAAATTTTGTGATTCTAAAGTCGTTTCCTAGGTTTTTGGACGCTCCGAACTCTTTTGTGGTCTATTTAGTCATATTTCGATTGGAAACGTGCATTTTGGGGCTGTTCAACTTAGAATCTAAGCTTTGTGTGTAGATAATTCCTTCTATGACTTACCCTATGCTCTTCTTAAACTTTAAATGTATAATTGGTTATGTATACAAGTTATTTATACTATTATAAGTCTCTGAAATTGGTTAAATTATTGGATTTACTTACTAGTTAGCATATTATTCAAGAAGATTATGGTTTTGCATATTGATTTTTAAACCCATTGAACATGTGTTTTTAAATACATTTCTCATCATTTTGAAAAGGGAATATTTATGTGCACGTGGCATTGATATGTATAATTTATAAGGTCCCTTTTTGAAAAAAGGTATGGATATGTGTTAAATTCTGACTAGAAAGTTCTAACATAGGACTAAACTCAGACTGAAATTTATGTACCATACTATAATTTCTGCTTTAAACGATATTGTATTTATGAAATTACTTTTTGTGGAGGAATCCTATTGGAAACACGGTTTGCTAACAGTAGGAAATGTTAGCCCACGTGCACCTTAACACCTCAGCTAGTAGTGTATTGCTAGCTTCATGTAACGACCAACATATAAGATTTGTCACGTGAAGGAGAGCGTGATGCCTCCTATCTGAGTGAAATGTCAACTTTCTAATATGTGAATTGCCCTCCCTTATTATTTGCTTCGGATTATCTGATGGTTTTGATATAAGATCCTCTTAATATTTACACATGAAATATTTTGATGCATAACCATATTTATTTTAAGTTCATACCATATTGTATATGGTTTTGGATATCTTACTATTTTTTGAATTAAGATTTGAAATGCAAATCCCGTATGGATATATTTTTAAACTCTATTTTCTATGTGACAATTTTAACATATGAGTGCATCCATATTCTGACCTCGAGTTCATGGAATATTTTTTCTGTTCATTGAGTTGTCAAACTCATTACACGATATTTTCATATTTTTCTGATAAAGATACAAAGTCTAGTCCTACAAATAAGTAATCAGCTAGGTGACATATTCTTTGGGTGAGCCTACGTTGCTTCCAAGGCTCATGTTATTTAGATTATATTGTATTTGTATTCTAGAGTATACTCTGAATGCCACAGGTGTAACATCCCTAATCTCATTTCATGTATTAATGAAAGTACAAAAGTATTCAAAGTAACATCCATAATTTCATTTCTTTTATTGATAAAAGTACATAAATATTTAATTAAGGAAATAAAATTTATTAAAAAACTTTTAGATATCTAATATTAATGGAGTAGGTAAAGAAAGAAAACCTCAGAGGAAATATTAGAAATAAACATGCTAAAGAAAGGTGAAATTCTTAGGTAAGGAAGATAAATTTTTGTGAAGTAAGTAGAGGTCTTAAAATTTCAAGAAGATCGGATTAGGGTAATTTTTTTTAATTTAAGAGCAAAAGTTACTAAGTTTAGTATCTCCACCCATAAATTGGGCTTTCACCTATGGACACTTCATATATAGTTTTCTACTTCACATAAATTTTTAGCAAGCCAATAGGATAGCTCAATGAAAAAATAAAACATAAACTTGGACTAGGATATAGAAATTGGACCGGTAGCCCAAAAATCATAAAAATGTGACCAAGCCCATTATGAAAGGTAGAATTTTAACCAAAGTAAAGAAAATGGGCAAGAATGAGCCCAAACCCAAGAGGAAAAATTAAAATTAAAATAAAAGTAAAGTGATGAAATAATGGTGTAATCAAGATTAGGTGACATGGCATTAAGAAGAAAATTTAGCAAGTGGTGTGATATCCTACATTCATAATTTTAGCAACTAGTATAATAATACAAGGCTTTAGGATAAAACATCTATATCCTACACTCATAATTTTAGCAAGTGGTATGATAATACATGGCATTAGGACAAAATATTCCTATCCCACATAAATAATTTCAACCAAATAATGGAGATTCAAGGGCTAGAAATTTGCCACCTAAAAAGGAAAACCTATCATACTTGATTAAGACAAAAGAAAAAGGAAATGAATCCCTAAATCAAAGGGACCTTGTCCCTTATCTTAGAAATATATCATAATTTTCAAAATACAAATCTCCTTTTTTCTATGCATATCTTGACTAAGGAAGAGGAAGACAACAACATAAGTTGTTTGTTTTCCAAAAATTCAACCAAGTGTATCCTAATTGTGATAAGGTAGACCCATGATCACGAAAGGTGAATTATTTGATGGTATATTCAAGCAAAACCCACCCTTACAACATTAGCATTTTCGTCCAAGTGAGGGAGAGAAAAAATAGAAGCAAGGTAGAGTGAGGAAAGGAGAGGAAGAAAGGAAGAAAGAGAAAGGGGAAGTCTAGAGGACTAAGTGCTCCAAGTAAGTTTAACAATATTTCTTTTTGAAGAAAAATTTTGAAACTTATAATACTTATATAAGATTTTGATTTTAGAACTTTGATGATTGGTCATGGATGTTGCTATATCATGTTACATATTATGTATGTTTGAATACTTAGGCTGGTGTAGATTGTTCTGCATAGGTAAGGCTATTGATGGCAAACTTTTAAGCTTCTCTTTTTAACATTCTGGGAAGAATTGGTTAGGAATTAAAACAAATGGTTAACATAAAAAATATACATATATGTCTCACGGATGTTTAGCCACTGGAATAACTCAATTTGGAGTCCATATGAGGTAGATATGGTCCAAAGAGTAAGCAGTGATCAGAAAATGGTTAATCAGAGAAGAATATGTTAGAATAGTTTCGATGTTTTAATTTCTGGGAAGTTTCTGTAGGCAATTAAAATAAATCGTTAACATATGAATTATAGATATATGTGTCACAGATTTTTAGCCACTGGAATCACTCAATTTAGAGTTCGTATGAGGTAGATATGGTCCGATTAGTAAGTAGTGTTCAGAAAATGGTTAATCAGAGAAGAATATGTTAGAATAGCTTCTGTGTTTTAATTTCTGAGAATTTTCTGTAGAGAATTAAAATAAATAGTTAACATAAGAATTATAGATATATATGTCACGGATTTTTAGGAACTAAAATCACTCAATGTAGACTCCGTATGAGGTAGATATGGTCTGATTAGTAAGTAGTGGTCATAAAATGATTAATCAGAGAAGAATATGTTAGAATAACTTTTTTGTTTTAATTTCTGTGAATTTTATGTAGGTAATTAAAATAAATGGTTAACTTAACAATTATAGATATATGTGTCACGGATTTTTAACCACTGGAATCACAAAAGTTGGAGTCCATATGAGGTAGATATGGTCTGCTTAGTATGCAGTGTTCAGAAAATGGTTAATCAGGGAAGAACATCTTAGGATAGCTTGTGTTTTAATTTTTGGAAACATTATGTAGGGAGTTCAAATAAATGGTTAACTTAAGAATTATAGATATATGTGTCACGAAATTTTATCCACTGGAATTATGCAATTTGAAGTCCATATGAGGTAGATAAGGTCCGAAGAGTAAGCAGTGGTCAGAAAATAGTTAATCATAGAAGAATATGTTAGATTAGCTTCGGTGTTTTAATTTCTGAGAATTTTTTGTAGGGAATTAAAATAAATCGTTAACATAAGAATTATAGATATATGTGTCATGGAGTTTTAGCCACTGGAATCACTCAATTTAGAGTCCTATGAGGTAGATATGGTCCGATTAGTAAGTAGTGGTCAGAAAATGGTTAATCAGAGAATAATATGTTAGAATAGCTTCTGTGTTTTAATTTCTTTGAATTTTATATAGGGAATTAAAATAAATGGTTAACATAAGAATTATAGATATATGTGTCACGGATTTTTAGCCACTAGAATCACTCAATTTGGAGTCCATATGAGGTAGATATGGTCTGATTAGTAAGCAGTGTTCAGAAAATGGTTAATCAGGGAAGAACATGTTAGGATAGCTTCTGTGTTTTAATTTCTGGAAACATTCTGTAAGGATTTCAAATAAATGGTTAACAAAAGAATTATAGATATATGTGTCACGGAATTTTAGCCACTAGAATTACACAATTTAAAGTCCATATGAGGTAGATATGGTCTGATTAGTAAGTAGTGGTCAGAAAATGGTTAATCAGGGAAAAATATGTTAGGATAGCTTCTATGTTTTTATTTCTGGGAACATTATGTAGGGAACTAAAATACATAGTTAACATATGAATTATATATATATATGTGTCACAGATTTGTAGCCACTGGAATCACTTAATTTGGAATTTTTATGAGGGAGATATGGACTAATTAGTAGGCAGAGGCTAGAACCTATTCGAGAAGAAATAACCTGTACATTGAGGGAGTAGTATCACCTTGATTTCATAATATTTCGCTAAACAGTTCAACATAATAGTTTTAGATAATTGTTTTATCTTGAAATTGAGGCCAAGATCACCTACATCGGAGTTAAATTGAGGGATTTATGCTTTAATTAGTAAGAGAAGGTTAGATGGGACGAAAACCTGCATCAAGAAAATGAAGAAATAAAATTAATATTCAAAGAAGAAGAAGAATCTTATAAATGAAAATAATAAATTACTAGTATATGCCATAGCCATTGCCATTGTATGAACTTCTTACCATCTTAAGTTTGGATTTTGACATGGAAATATTTTATAAAGTGATATTTGAAATGGTTATGTTCATGGCATGATTACCAATTATTTTTTGTAATAGTTATATTTTGATTAACATACTTGTTATTGAAAGCATATTTTTGGCTATCATTGGGAAAATAAAAGAAATGAGCACGTCACATGGCAATCCGTATGGTGCACCAGTAGGAGACGCCTTACCAATGGTTATGATCATGTTAATGAGAAAAGAAAGAGAAAGTGGGCCATATCGGACGGTGCGAGAAAAGCCCGTACCGGAGAGTAGAAAATGCTCACCTTGACTGGGCTAGCTTGATATGAGAATAAATTAATAGTCATCATTTGATATTCTGAAAATAGTTAATCCTGTCATACATGTCATTATTGTACGATTCTCATGTGCATAGATATAGTGCATTCATGTGACCAAAGATATTTGTTGTAGTTCATACAGCTGAACTTGACGTGATGAGCTATATTGATGATAATTTATTGTTGTACTTACTGGGATTTAGTTCTCACTATATTTCCATATCATGTTCAGAAAATTAGTTATGCTACTTTTTTTTCTATGGCTCTGGCTTTTAGTGCACATTGGATTGAGTACTTTATGTTAGGCAGATCCCAGAAGAAAATAAAATTTTTGTGGTCGAGTTGGCTTAGATCTCGGTGAAGGTGCAACCACCCGCTCCTGTATCTTTGGAATTGGTCAATCAGAATAAATAAGATGTAGATTTTTATGTGTTTGATTTGTTGTACGTATGTTTTGATTAATGACATGTATGTAAACTCTGTATTATATAAATTAAATAAATGTTATTTTGATTTCAGTTGTAACGAGGTAATAACTTCATGGTATTAAAAAAAATTGATACTTAAATGGAGTTGTTACAACAGACAAGATCCCTACTTCTGCTATTACTTTGATATGTATCAACTGGGTCTGTATATCGTGTTTACATGAGAGAACCTATATATATATATATATATATATATATATATATATATATATATGTTTCTCATGGTAAATGATTGTATTATGCATGTGATGATAAATATCTTTTTGTAAAATATGTGTTTCACGTGCCCTTAAATTAAGAGAGTGACAATAACACTACTCTCAAAAATATATACACAAATCTTCATTAAAAATAAAAAAATATGCTACAACTTAATTCAAATACCTTAAAAAACTTTTATGAAAGAGAGATAAATAATAAAATTGAATAAATGAGTACCATCAAATTTTCCTTCTAACCTATTGTCTTCTAATACATATTATTCTTTTTTAAAGTAATTATGAAATGATTTAGGTTATCAAAGTACCAATTTTGTTGACTTAAAAATTAATTAAAATTTGAGAAAAAGAAGACAATTTTGAGAGAATGATATTTTATTTATTTATTATTTGTTTCTTTTTCATAAAAGGAATTTAAGACATTCAAGTTAAATTGTAACATATTTTTTTGCTTTTTCAAAAGAAATTCATGTACTTTTTTATAATAGAGGAAAATGCTATGTAATAAAGGCATTAATCAAGAGAGGATAGAGTCTTTTATCCTTATTTGTAAGAGAGGTTTTTGTATATTTTCTTAATGAAACGAAGGGTGTTGTAAAAAAAGTATTAATTAGAGGAGAGAAACATA
This sequence comes from Gleditsia sinensis, assembly GCA_037074535.1. Classification (NCBI taxonomy): domain Eukaryota; kingdom Viridiplantae; phylum Streptophyta; class Magnoliopsida; order Fabales; family Fabaceae; genus Gleditsia; species Gleditsia sinensis. Next base: position 45,116,730 of record CM073463.1, read on the forward strand.
TTTTACTTTTATTTTTAAGGAAAATTTATATATACTTTCATAATATATAAGAGAACCTTGTAAAAAAACATTACTAAGGAAAGTGGAGAGTAATTTATTCTAAAATTTTTGAATAAATTACACTTCTCTTAAAATTTGGCTAAATTACACTTGTCTTTTCATTGCTTTAGAAATAATAACCCACCCCTTAAACTGCAAAATTAAGATACAGAAACACCCCTTACTATTAATTTTTGTCAACATAGTTAGTGTTAAATTTTCAATGAATATTAGATTCCTTCCCTCCCAACTTGAAAATATTGTTTTACCTTTGTTGTCATTTTATAAATAATAGAAAAGCCTAATAGGACTATAAATAGCAACTTATATGTTTCAATTAAAAAATTACTAAAATATTAACCTTCTTAATTTGTTTTCTAAAAGAAGCATATTGACATGTAGTAGTAGATATGTGAAAATTTTCATCTTATTAATGGTGGTAAAGCCTACGTTTCAAGATAAATCTAAAGCAAATTGAATTAATTTACTTTACAGTTAAATATGATTAAATGTTTGCATACATACAACTAAATATATATGTGTGTGTGTGTATATATATATATATATATATATATATATAATATGTTATATCTTGTATTTTGAAATATTTCATAATAGCAAGAGAAACAAAAATGTACTTTTAAATTTGGAGAGAATGAATATGATGCACCTATTGACAATCCAACATTAACTATATTAATGAAAAGTTAACAATATGAGGTATTTTCATATCATAATTTTAAAATTTAGGGAATGGATTTTTTTTTTGTAAAATAACATGGAGACAAGTATAATTTAATCAAATTTCAAAAAAGAAATTAAGGTAGTTCATTGTAAAATTTTATATACCTCTAAACTCAAGTCAATTTCTAGGTCAATCATGATCCATGTGATGTTGATATTTTTTCCAAAAAGTAATATATATATACATACATACATACATATATATATGTATGTATGTATATATATGTATGTATATATATATATGTATGTGTATATATATATATACACATACATATATATACTTACATACATATATATATGTATGTATGTATGTATATATATATATATATATATATACACACTATAAGAAAATAAAGTTCTTGTGACAACTAAAGTGGTGACTAAACTCAAAAAATCGTCACTGAAAACTTTTAGTGGTCACCACTTTGTTGCAAATACTTCAGTCATTAAAAGTATTATGTGATGACTTTTGTAACCATCATTGAAAGTTCACATTTAGTGACAACTAAAATCACCACTAAAACTAAATGAACTCGTCACTAAAACCATTAGGTCGTCACACAATGTGTTTACAGTGACGACCTTAAAAAGTCATCATTAAAAGTATAATAAAAAAGTGATGATTTGGGCAAGTCGTCACTGAAAGTGGTTTGCATACAAGTTTTAGTGACGACAAATGACGTCACTGAAGCATTTTTCAGTGACGACTTATGAAAATCATAGCTAAAATTATGATGGATATAGGGTTTTAGTGATGATAAAAAATCGTCACTGAAAGTTGTATTGTAGTAGGGATTCAATGACGGAAAAAGTCGTCACTGAATCTTGTGTATTAGTTTTTTAAAAAAAATTTACATTTGTCCTAAAAATAAAAGCTTGCATTATGAAAAAATAAAACAAAAAAATTAATAAAATAATATATATTAACATAATTTCAACTATAAAAAAAGTTTGTTAGTACTACCAAATGTCAGTTAATAGTAAATAATACACATAATAGAATATCAATAAACTAAAAAACTATCTTGGCAGTTCTCTTAAATATGCTGGTATTGCATTGGTTATAATACTTGGTGCTGCTCTGCTCATTAGGCCTATCAAAAATATTTTCTTATTTATAACACACAATAACAAGTTAATACATTGCTCAAAAAGTAAAAGCCAATTAAATAATAACGTAACGATAACAAATAACAAATCTCATGCATGCTAATATGTACCAAGAATGCTATAAATAACAAATAACAATTAATCATAATGATATCAAATAGCAAGGCAAGCTACAGGTGATGGTTGTCAATTTGGCATGATTAAAATTCTAGAGAATACTCAAAAATATTATCAAAAAACTAACCAGCACAATGACAATATGGCATATATATCTATACATGTCTAACTTTGTTAAAATAGTAGGGAGAAAACATGAAAAATATTATAAAAAAACTAACAACTAAATGTGAAAAAATCCCTTAATTAACTAGATGTACAAAAATGTGAAAATTTCAAATACCCAATTATTGATAAAGTAGACTCACTGTTAGTGATTTGGCTTTATCAAAATGGAGCATTTTATACTAATAAAAGATGGAGTTCTTATTTAGTCAAGGCACCTCCCAATATGGCTAATCATCAGGCAAATAAAATCATCATGACAAGAAAATAATCTGCAAAGAATTCATACTTTAAAACATTTAGAAGTTTCTTTCTAGATGGCTAAACATCTTACATTAATCCATTGTGCATGAGGGCATAATATTCTCTAATCTGGAAGACATATCATGAAATTACATAAGATCCATTGTGCATAAGGGCATAATATTCAGCTCATAAGAGACAAGATCACACAAAAACTAATGTAGATATATATCATCTAAAAAATGAGGTAGTAGACATGAGGGAAATGTTTGGTTAAGCCTATGAAAAGTATGCATTTCCCTACTAGCAACTATGTAAATATGCAATCTTTAACTCCAAAATTTTTGGGTGATGAATCAAGACTACCTTTAATGTTGATAAATAACTCACCTTTAGTCCAAACATTAAGTAGCTGAGAATATGAGAAATTAGAAAACCCATATTGAACAAGTACAACTCTAATGTAAAAAATGGGGTATGTACTATCACGTCTCTAATTTTAGAGCACGTGAAACACATACTTTACGAACATATATTTTCTATAATATGTATAATACACTTCTTTACATATAGGTATTCCCATATATATACAATATACATACCAAGTCTATAAACATCAAAGTATAACAGAAGCAAAGATTCTACCTGTGGCGTTCAAAATATACTCTAGAGTACAATTACAATATAACCAAAAATCTACTAGGCTTGGAAACAAAATAGGCTCACCAGCGATTAGGTCGCCTACCTAATCACCTATCCGAAGGAAAAAGACTAAACTATATACTTTTATCTAAATATTGTAGAAATATCGTGTAGTAAGTTTGACAACTCAGTGAGCAAATAATACCTCTTATGACCTCTTAGGTCAACATATGGATGTACTCATATTTTAGCCACTGGAATCATTCAATTTGGGGACCATATGAGGTAGATATGGTCCGATTAGTTGGCAAAGATCAGAAAATGGTTCATCAGGGAACAATATGTTAGGATAGATTCTGTATTTTAATTTCTGAGAATTATCTATATTGAATTAAAATAAATGGTTAGCATAAGAATTATAGCTATGTGTGTCACGGATTTTTAGCCATTGGAATCATTCAATTTGGAGTCCATATGAGGTAGATATGGTCTGATTAGTAAGCAAAGGTCAGAAAATGATTCATCCAGGAAGAATATGTTAGGATAACTTCTGTATTTTAATTTTTGGGAATTATCTGTATGGAATAAAAATAAATGGTTAACATAAGAATTATAGATATGTGTGTCACAGATTTTTAGGCACTGGAATCACTCAAGTTGGAGTCCATATGATGTAGATATGGTCCGATAAATAGGTAGAGGTCAGAACCTATCCGAGAAGAAATAACCTGTACTTTGAGGGAGTAATATCACCATGATATATTAATATTTCGTTCAACTATTCAACATAATAGTTTTAAATAATTGTTTTATCTTTAAATTGACACCAAGATCACCTACATCGAAGTTAAATTGAGGGAGTTATGCTCTAATTAGTAAGTGAAGGTTAGATAGGATAAAAACCTTCGTCAAGAAAATAAAGAAATAAAATTAATATTTAAAAAAGAAGATGGATCTTATAAATGAAAATAATAAATGACTAGTATAGCCACAACCATTGCCATTGTATGAACTTCTTACCATCTTAATTGTAAAATTCTGACATGAAAATATTTTATAAAGTGATATTTGAAATGGTTATGTTCATGACATGATTATCAATGATTTATGGTAATAGTTATATTTTGATGAACATACTTGTTATTGAAAGCATATTTTTGGCTATCATTGTGAAAAGAAAAGAAATGAGCACGGTCACATGGCAATCCGTGTGGTGCACCAGTAGGGGACGCCCTACCAACGGTTATGATTATGATTATGAGAAAAGAAAGAGAAAGTGTGCCATGTCGGACAGAGCGAGAAAAGCCTATACCGGAGAGTAGAGGATACTCGCTCTGACCGGGGTAGCTTGAAATGAGAATAAGTTGTTGGCCATCATATGATATTCTAAAAATAGTTACTCCTGTCATACATATTATTACTGTATGATTCTTATGTGCATAGATATAATGCATTCATGTGACCAAAGATATTTTCTGTAGTTTATACAGCTGAACATGATGTGATGAGCTATATTGATGATGATTTATTGTTGAACTTACTGGGATTTAATTCTCACTATATTTCCATATCATGTTCATAAAATTAGTTATGCAGATTTTTCTATAGCTCTGGCTTTTAGTGCACGTTGGATCGAGTACTTTATGTTGGGCAGATCCCAGAAGCAAATAAAATGTTTGTGGTCGAGTTGGCTTAGATCCCGGTGAAGGTGCAACCACCCGCACCTGTATCTCCAGAATTGGTCAACTAGAATAAATAAGATGTAAATTTTTTTATGTGTTTTATATGTTGTACATATGTTTTGATTAATGACATGTATGTGAACTCTGTATTGTATAAATTAAATAAATGTTATATTGAGTTAAGTTGTAACGAGGTAATAACTTCATGGTATTTAAAAAAAAAATTGATACTTAAATGGAGTTGTTACACTTGCAGCTCCAGATTTGCATCAGTAACCCTTATGCATTACTTTTTTCTAATCTTGATGACAATGTTAATTTTGTTTGAAATCTAGATTAATTCATCTTTTACCTAATTTTCATGGTCTTGTAGGTGAAGACCCGCATAAACACTTGAAGGAATTTCATGTGGTATGTACCAGCATGAAGCCCTCTAGGGTAACTGAAGAACAAATAAAACTCAGGGCTTTTCCTTTTTCTTTAAGAGATTCAGCCAAAGATTGGTTGTATTATTTGCCCTCTGGTACTATAACTAATTGGAATGAGATGAAGAGAATGTTTTTAGGACGTTATTTTCCTACATTTAGAGCCGCTACTATCAGGAAAGAAATATGCGGCATTAGGCAATTGCATGGAGAGACACTTTATGAATATTGGGAGAGGTTTAAAAAACTTTGTGCAAGCTGCCCACATCATCATATTAGTGAGCAGCTACTAATCCAATATTTCTATGAAGGTCTTTTGCAGGGAGATAGGAGCATGATAGATGCAACTAGTGGAGGAGCACTAGTAGATAAAACTCCTGAAGCAGCCAGAATCCTGATATCAAATATGGCTACTAATTCTCAACAATTTGGCATTATGAATGATACTCCTATTAGACATGCCCATGAGGTAAGTACTACTTCTCTTTAGAATCAAATATTTGAACTTACCTCTCTTGTGCGCCAAATGGCTACAGGTACACTACAACAAGTTAAAGTCTATGGAATATGTTCAGCAACAGGGCACTCCACTGATATGTGCCCTACACTTCAAGAGGAATTCACAGAACAAGCGAATGTTGTAGGAGGTTTTCCTGACCAACCAAAGAGGTATGATCCTTATGCTAATACATACAATCTTGGATGGAAGGATCATCCCAATTTCAGATATGGGAATGCACAAAATAGGTGTGCAGGACAAAATTTTCAACAAAATCAACAAGCCTATTATCCTAGACAAAATGCATCTCAAGATCACCAGGTAAGTAATTCCTTGGAAGATGTTGTCAAGTCTCTTGCACATAACTTTCAACAATTTCAGCAAGAGACAAGAGCTAGCATTCAGAACTTGACAACTCAGATAGGCCAAATAGCAACCACAGTCAATCGGTTAGATTCTAAAGAATCAGGTAAGCTATCATCTCAAATTGTGGTAAATCTTAGAGAAAATGTCAGTGTAATTATTTCAATGAATGGTAAGGAAATTGAAGGTCCACCATCCGTTTCTTCTCCTAAAAAGCAAGAGAAATTAAATAAGGAGAAAGAAGAATTTATAGGTAAGTCTCTATCTACTCCAAATTATGAAGTAATGCCTCCTTTTCCAAAAGCTCTTAAAGAGAATAGGCTAAATGAGAAAACTTCTGAATTGTATGACATCTTTAGAAAATGTGAAGTTAATCTCCCCCTTCTAGATACCATTAAATAGGTGCCAAGATATGTAAAGTTCTTAAAAGAACTATGTACTCAAAAAGAAAGGCAAAAATTAAAGTATTTTGAAAAGATTCATATGAGTCAGAATGTATCTGCTATGATACAGACAAAACTCCCTACTAAATGCAAGGATCCAGGTATGTTTACTATCCCATGCAAAATTGAGGGAACTCGCATTGAAAAGGCTATGTTGGATTTAGGAGCTTCCATCAATGTTATGCCATATTCTGTATATACATCTTTGAATTTTGGACCATTGAACTCTGCAAATTTGATACTAGCAGACAGGTCCACTACATATCCTAAGGGAATAATTGAGGATGTCTTGGTGCAGGTAGATGATTTGGTGTTCCCTGCAGATTTTTATGTGCTTGACATGGAAAATGGTGATTTTACTTCTCCAATATTATTAGGGAGACCATTCTTGAAAACCTCTAAAACCAAGATAGATGTTCACAATGGTACACTCACTGTGGAATTTGATGGTGAAGTAATAAAATTCAATATGTATGAAGCCATGAAACACCCAGGTGATGATACTCCTGTTTATTCCATTGATGTACTTGATTCTTTGGCATACTATGTGTTTGAATTAGATGAAAAGGATAAAATAGAGGAAAGTGTGAACAAATCTATAGCAGAAGATGATGGTGAGATAGACTTAGACGAAGAAACAAAGGAGAAACTGGCTGCACTCAATGATTTTTCAAAAGAGCTACCAAAAGGTAAGATTGCTTATATGGAATTATCAAATTCTGATACTACTCTTGCACCTTCTATTTTGCAGGATTGTGGATCAATTTTGTCACCTCTTCCTAATCACCTAAAATACTTGGAAGTAGGAGATGCATCACCTATTATAGTTGCAAAAAGTTTAGGTGTTAAAAAAGAAGAAGAATTGATGCATATTCTTTAGGAAAAAAGAAATGTCATTACAAAAACAATTGTAAACCTTAAAGGCATAGACCCAACTAAAAAGTTGCATCAATTTCTAGAAATAAAAGGGGTTAGACCACTTAAAGGTAAGAAATCTCTCCCTTGGTTAGGACCACTTGTTATTTCTAATGTGGCTTCTAGTTATGCAGTGGAATTTCAAGGATTGAACCAGTCCCAGAAATTTAAAGTGAATATCAAGGATCCTCCTTGAATGACATAAGGAGCTTTGAGTCGATCCAACGACATTAAACAAAGGTGCTTATTGGGAGGCAACCCAACATAGTAAAAAAAAGTGGAAAACAGAAAATTCAAGATCCAGCAATGCAACACGCTCATTCTAACTCAAACAAATTTAGGGAAGTTCACTTAACTCGTGTTTTTCTATATCCTTCCCTAATTCTTATCTTTCTTTTACATTGAGGACAATGTAAAGTTTGAGTGTGGGGGTTGAAGTATATTTGTTTGAATAATTATGACCCCATTACGATCATCAATTTTCTAATTTTCACTATTAATGCACTTTTATTGTGTTGAGCAAGTTGAATGATTATGTGAGTGTTTCAATTTATGTTTTGGGATGTTAGGCACAAGTAACAGCCAATGATATGACTATTCAAATTTTTTTTATCTCTTGAAAATTATAGAAAATTCATGGTTGTGTGCAATTTTATCCCTTTTTGTAATTTATTACTTTTGACTTTAGAATCCTGAACTATGTTTGCACAATAATTTTGGGCATTCAATTTTATCTTTTGCTTAGAGAATGTTTATATAATTCAAATATATTTCATGATCTCCACAGGATTCTAGAACTTATTTGAATGCCGCTTGAGGCGAAATCCTAGGTTTATACTATTATTTAGGAGATGATTTAGGCATTAATAGATAAATTGAGCCTTGCAAGCTTAACCTAAACAATGAAATATCCTTAGTTACTCTATTCACTCACTCCATGATTATTTTTCTGAATACTTGTTTTGTAGAGCTTTATTTACAGAACGGTGGAAGGGTGGAGCAAGGAAAAGAAAAGAATTATGCAAAGAAAAAAAAAGAGAATTACGCAAAGAAGAGAAAAGAAAAATCCAAAAAGGATGATAAAAGCAAATTTTGTGGGTGAAAGAAAAAAAAATTGAGAACCAAGGAAAAGGATGGATTAAACTCAATTGAAACAAGAAAATGAGTGTGGGGGCAAAAATTACCCCAAATTTAGGAAAGCTGAAGAGATCAGATTTAATCATGTGGTGCTAGGTGATGAAGCCTAATTTTGTATCCTTTATCTTACCTTATACGTCCTATTGATCCTAGAGGTAGTTTTGGCCTACATTAGTAGAGAGTGGCATGAAGAATAAGAATAGGGAAATCTTAAACTAATTAGAGATCTACAATCAAAAGTTTGGGATATATAAACTTATCTGGGTAAAAAAAAATTTATTGATCCAAAAACACACACACACTAGGGATTCAAAAGGATAAAATAATAGATTACATTTGTGTTAATCTTGTGCACGATTATGACCTTCCAAAATTTTTCTAGAGTATATTTTTATGTTATGAGACAAAAGTTTGGTAAGCCTAACACTCACTACATATATTGATTGTTGTTTTTCGTCTCTAGGGATTATTTTGCTTGAGGACAAGCAAAAGGTTCAGTGTAGGGGTATTTGATGTGATCTTAATTAAGCATGATATTAATACCGTTAAACTTACTTTTTGTTTGATTTAAGTAAAATATAATTAGGAATTAGCTTAGTTTTTTGTTTTGTGTTGTAGGAACAAAGGAAGGAGAAAAGAGAAGAAAAATATAAGAAATTCATGGAAAAATGCTACATTGTAGGGATTCCATACCTTTCAGCACTATTTTAAGCATATCTCCGTCTTATGAACTCCAATCAAAGTTATTCAAGTGGCTGTGAAAAGATAATACAATTATCTACAACTTTAATGTTGAACACTTGGTCACATTTGGGAGATTTAATAGCTTTACAGAGCTCGTAAATCAGAATCATAGTGCAGTAGGATGAATTCTGACATTTGGTAACACATTTTGTCATATCTCCTTCAATTCAGATCCAATTAAGGCAATTCCAGTGGCTATGGAAAGAAGAGACATAGAGTTACAACTTTTGTGTTTGGTACTTTTGCAAATTCTGGAATGTTTTGGGCACTGCGGCACTGCGTCATTTCAGGTCTGTAGTGTCGTGGCGCCGCCGCTGTACAGGTCGTTAAAATCGCGATTTTTAGGGTTTTTTGACTCCAATTGAAGCCCAATGGGCTGGGATTTGACCTAGATACAATCCTACTTCGATTAGGAGGAGTTAATCTATAAAAGGGAGGAAAGCAAGCAGATAATTCATTCAATCCTTCATCTAAGTTCTTAGTTACATTCTTTAATTCTTCTTTCGATTTTCTTATGGCCCTGCGTAGCTAGTTCTTTTTAGTTGGTTGAAGTAGATTGAAACCTCAAGGGATCTTCATGCATTGTAAGATGTGGATTTGATTTTATTATTTCAATTTGAATTGAGTATTGATTATTCATCTGCTCTTCTTCTCAATGATTATTCATATGATTGCTAGGAGGCCTACTAGTATATTGTCTATCTTAATCTACCGTTGAATTATGTTTTGAACAAAGTCTTCAATTCTGTGATTCATGAGGCAAATAGGTTTGAGGATTTTGGATTATAAATCATTGAACCTATGATGAAGAATTAACTAAATTAGATATAACCGATGTGTTTATATTTCTTTAGCTCTATCAGTTTCTCTAGTTCTTCATGCGGTTAATAAGTTATGCTTTACCGATGTGCTAAAGGATTGCTTGTTAATTAGGGTTTAATTGGTGCGATTGTCATTAATTTACTAGACTTAAGGAGGAATAGGGTTAGAAACCCAATGATAGATATTCAATTACAGATTGATTATGTTGTTAATGATCAATGCAATCCCTTGACGGTGGATATCAACTGAAACCAACATCTTTATCATTAATCACTCTACGGTGTTAGTTTTTGTGTTTAAGAACCACATATAGGAGTTTCGTATATTACCTTTTTAGGCTATTTTTTCTTCAATTTTCTAGCCAATCTCCGACCAATTCTCCAGAAACCAATCGGATGGATTTGCATAACTCTTTGTCCTGAGTCCATTGGTGGTGGTGATGTCGAAATCTGAGGTCTGGAAGTAGAGAAATCTTAGAGAGAAGTTTGAGGGTTTCAGGAGAGAAAATTCTGAGGAGAGAGAGAAAAATCTAAAAATAATCAGTTTCTTGAGTGGCTGAGGCCCTTAAAATATCCCGGGGGACCTTTGTGAAAAAATTCACTTTTAAAATGAGGTCCTTGCAAATTTTTTTATTTACATTTTGACCCCGAAACTTTTGAGAAATTGTAGTTTAGGTCCCGAAACGTAAATTCTCATATTTTCTTTGTAATTCTTTAACCCATGTAGTAAATAAACATGTTTTCAACGGTTCTTATCTCCATTTTCAAAATCCTCCCTTTTATTTAAAATTTTCTTTAATTTAATATTTCCTTTAATTTCTACGGCTATTACATTCTTCCTCCCTTAAAGAAATTTGGTCCCCGAATTTTATCACCATAGTAACAATAAACACTAACCTCATTGGTTAAACAAATACAGATATTTAACGCGTATGTCATCCTCTCTTTTCCAAGTAGCCTCTTCAGAAGAGGGATTTTTCCATATCACTTTCACTGTAGGTATTTCTTTTGACCGCAACTTCTTTACTTGTCTATCCACAATCGCTACTAGTTGTTCCTCATAAGTTAAATCTTCCTATAACTGAATCTGTGGACACTGTATAACATGTGTAGGATCCAATAAATATTTTCGTTGCATAAACACATAAAAAACTGGATGGACATTACCCAATTCAGGGGGTAAAGCCAATCGATAAGCTATTTGGTCGATCCTATCAAGAATTTCAAATGGTTCTATGTACCGAGGATTTAAATTCCCTTTCTTTCCAAATCTCACTACTCCTTTCATGGGAGATACTTTCTGAAAAACATGTTCACCTATGGCAAATTCCAATGGTCAACGTCTATTATCAACATAGGCCTTCTGACTATTTTGAGCTGCTAATAGCCTTTCCTTAATTAATTCTACCTTAATTAATGCATCCTGTATCATATCAGGCCCTAAAACTTTTGCTTCGCCCATCTGAAACCATCCGATTAGGGAATGGAAACGCCTACCATATAATGCCTCAAAAGGAGCCATTTGTATACTGGCTTGATAACTATTATTATAAGCAAATTCAGCAAAAGGCATAAATCTTTCCCAATTACCCTGAAAATCTAAAACACAAGCTCGAAGCATGTCATCCAATATTTGAATGGTTTGCTCAGACTGCTCATCTGTTTGAGGATGAAATGTAGTATTGAGATTTAACTTTGTGCCCAAAGCTTCTTAGAAAGCTCTCAAAAACGAGCTGTGAATTGTGGTCCTCAATCAGAAATAATTGATATTGGCACTTCATAAAGCCTCACTATTTCATTTAAATATAATCTTGCATACTGAGCTACATTGTATGTGGTTTTCACTGGTAGGAAATGTGATGACTTAGTCAACCTATCAATGATCACCCATATTGAATCAAACTCTTTTGGTATTCTCGGTAATCCCGTAACAAAATCCATAGTTATTCTTTCCCATTTCCATTCATGTATCTCTATCTCTTGATGTAGTCCTGCAAGCCTTTGATGTTCTGCTTTCACCTGTTGACAGGTTAAACATCGAGACACGTAATCTGCTATGTCTTTCTTCATACCTTCCCACTAATAAATTTCTTTTAGATCCTTATACATTTTAGTTATTCCAAGATGAATGGTATACATAAATCTATGGGCTTCCTCTAAAATTTCTTTCTTAAGTTCTTCTTTATCAAGTACACATAACCGTTTGCCCAATCTCAAAATTCTTTTAGAGTCTACAGTAAAATCAACTTCACCACCATTCTTCACCTCTTCAATTTTCTTACACAAATAGGCATCCTCTTTCGGTGTCTTTTTCACCTTCTCAATCAAAGATGATTGAAATTGCATATGGGTTAATAATATTCTAGGCTCCTTTACTTCCACTACTACCCCATCACTTTTCAGCTTATGCATTTCTTTAACCAACGACCTTCTTACCATTGTGATATGAGCCAAACTACTCATATACTTCCTATTTAATGCATCAGCCACAATATTGGTCTTACCTGGATGCTATAGTATTGTTCAGTTATAATCTTTAAGTAATTTCATCCATCATCTTTGTCTCAAATTAAGATCTTTTTGTTGAAAAATATTTTTGAAACTTTTATGTTCAGTATAAATTTCGCATGTCTCACCATACAGATAATGCCTCCAAATTTTAAGAGCAAAAACTACTGTTGCCATTTCTAAGTCATGAGTCAGATAGTTTTGCTCATGTGGTTTAAGCTGTCTAGATGAATATGCTTCCTTCCCCCACACACTCCCCTCGCCAAGAAAAGAAAAATACAAACATAATTGATTTGAGTAAGTAATGTGCGGATGTGTGTGGTTGTTAATTGTTTTTCACTAGTCAAAAATCCTAAAATTAATCATAATGCACAGAGGGTACACCTAAGATTCATCAAAAAGCCTGCTCAAAATATAATTGGTTGCTGAACAATGCAAAATGAAATGTACAGTTGTTTAGAAATTAAAGCAACACACGACACTCATATTAGAAAACATCTGTATATATATATATATAAAGCAATCAAACAATTTTGTAACAACCCTAAGATTTCATAATTTTCATTTATATATGGATTATTAAAAGAAATAAAGGAGTAGGGATGTAATTGAAAGGTTTTAAGGATGAAAATGAAAATTTATTAATACTTTCGGGGTCAAAATTGTAATTTCTTAAAGTTTAGGGGTCAAAATGTAAATAATGAAATTTGTAAGGACTTCTTCTAACAATTAGCAATTTACTAATTGGTCCTCCATCATTTATTAAAAAAAAGAGACGACAAGATTTTCGGGATGAATGAATAGTGAATAGTAACTTTCTCTCTCTAGATCTAGAGTACTTTCATGCATCCGATCACAAAACTAAGGGTATCACTGGATTCAAGACAAAGAGTACTACGATATTGGCTGAATGATTTTTCAATTTAGCCGTAGAATCGCCGTAGATCAGAAGTAGAAAATCTTAGAAAAAAGTAAACTCTGAAATTCCTATTTAGAGACTTTAAATTGAAAATCTAACACCGTAGATTTATTCAGGAAATAGATAAACCTTAGGATATGAAATTTTTTAGCCATCTAACAACTTTTTTGTGCGTCGTGAATAGTAAATCTAGCCGGGTATGAATAGTGATTTCGGTAGTGACTAGTATTTCCGATTGTGAATAGTACACATAAGTTGATCAGTGTTGACGAAGCTCCAAGAGGCTATATTTTGCAATCCCAAAGTCATTTCCTAGGTTTTTAGACCCTCCGTACTCGATTTTAATGTTTATTTGGTCAAATTTGGATTTGAAAAGTAAATTTTAAGGCTATCCAATCTGGAGCCTTACCTTGTGAATAGATAATTCTTTTTATGACTTACCTTATTCTCTTCTAGAATTTAAAATGTATAATTGATTTTGTTTACAAGTTATTTATACTTTTATATGTCTCTAAAATAATTAAATTACTTGATTTATTTACAATCTGGCATATAGTTCAAGAAGAGTATGGTTTTGAAAATAGATTTTTGAACTCATTGAATATGTGATTTTAAATGCATTTCTCATCATATGGTAAAGAAAATACATTGTGTACGTGACATTGATATGTAAAGCTATAAGGTTGCCTTAGAAAAAGGCATGTATATGTGATTACCCTGAATGGGAAGTTTCTAACAGAGGAATTATACTGAGACTGACAATTATGTATTATACTGAAACCTCTATTTTGAACGATATGGCATATGTGCAAATATGATTTATGTGGAGGAATCCTATTGAAAAAACGGTTTGCTAACAGCAGGTGATTTTAGCCCTGATGCACCTTGATACTTCAGCTAGCAGGGGTGGTGCTAGCCTCGTGTGACGGCTAACACACAGGATATGATATATAAAGGAGAGCGGGATGCCTCCTATATGGGCGAGATGTTGACTATATCATATGTGATTTTCTCTCCTTTGATGTGTGCTTGGGAAATGCCCATATAGAGTCCCTTCCTATGTCCTCTTGAATGGTGATAGGTCAAACCTTTGCTGAGATGTTGAATTTAGGTAAATCCTACACCACCAAAGTACGAAAGTGCTTAACCTCTGATATGGTGGTTCTAATATGGAATCCTCCTAATGTTTTCATGTAAAACATTTTGATGCATAACAACATTTGTTTAATGATCATACAGTACAATATATGGTTTTGGATATTTGAATATCCTTTTTTTTAGAATATTTGAAATACGGGTCCCACATGAATGTACTTCCAAACTATATTTTCTATGTGACAAATTTTAAAATATGAGTACATCTATATGCTGACCTAAGAGGTCATAAGAGATATTATCTGCTCACTGAATTGTCAAACTCACTACACAATATTTTCATATAAGAATACAGAGTTTGGTTATTTCCCTTTAGATAGGTGACCAGCTATGCGACATATTTTCTAGTGAGCCTATTTTGTTTCTAGGGCTCGTAGATTTTGATTTATATTATACTTGTACTCTAGAGTATGCTCTAAACGCCACAAACACGATCCTTACTTCTGTTGTTACTCTAACATTTATAAACTTGGTATGTATATTGTGTTTACATGAGATAACCTATATGTATCTATTTCTATAATGAACACTCATATTATACCTATTATAGTAAAGATCTGTCCATAAATTATGTGTTTCATGTCCCCTTAAAAGTAGGGGTATGACAAGTTGGTATCAGAGCATTAGGTTTCCCTGTGGCTCTCGGAGCAAAAGATTCTATAGTAGGACTTTGAGTATGGTATGTAACTGCGGATATACTTATACTCACAGTGCTGCTGTGAAATTCTATAGGGTGTCATCATTTTCTTCCTTCTAAATCATATCCTTAGGTATGCGATGTATAAGTATCGATGTGTATGTCCTAGATGGTGCCTCTTGAGTGTGGACTACGAGTTCAACTTTTGAACTCGTTTTAATGAATAGTGAAAAAGAGAACCCTCTTGGGTACAAAGAAAAAGAATTAGCTGAAAATAAGAAGATTTCATCTGAACACAAAGGTAATGGCTTGTTTGGATGTTAAGAAGGTTTGAATTGGTTGTTTGATTTGTTTATGTGAAACAATATGACAAATAACTAATACAATATTGATAGTGGTTTATGATGTGATCAAGGTTGTTAACTGTAACATCCCGTAATTTTTAGATATTTTCCTTAGAAATTTTTCACCTTACATATATGCATAGAAATATTCTAATATTAATGGAATAGGTTAAGAAAGAAAACCTAAGAGGAAATATTAGAAATAAACATGCTAAAGAAAGGTGAAATTCTTAGGTAAGGAAGATAAATTTTTGTGAAGTAAAGGTCTTAAAATTTCAAGAAGATTGGATTAAGGTAATTTTTCATAATTTAAGAGTAAAAGTTACTAAATTTAGTATCTCCACCCATAAATTGGGCTTTCACCTATAGACACTTCATATAGAGTTTTTCTTCTTCACATAAATTTTTAGCAAGCCAATAGGATAGCCCAATGAAGAAATAAAACATAGACTTGGACTAGGATAAAGAAATTCGACCGATAGCCCAAAAATCATGAAAATGTGACCAAGCCCATTATGAAAGGTATAATTTTAACCAAAGTAAAGAAAATGGGAAAGAATGAGCCCAAACACAAGAGGAAAAATGAAAATAAAAATAAAAATAAAGTGATGGAATAATGGTGTAATAAAGATTAGGTGATTTGACATTAAGACAAAAATTTAGCAAGTGGTATGATAATACAAGAATTTAGGACAAAACATCAATATCATAGACTCATAATTTTAGCAAGTGGGTAATAATAGATAGCATTATGACAAAACATCTTTATCTCACACAAATAATTTCAACCAAATAATAGAGATTGAAGGGCTAGAAATTTGTTACTTAAAAAGGCAAATCTATCATACTTGATTAAGACAAAAGAAAAAGGAAATGAATCCCTAAATCAAAGGGATCTTGTCCCATATCTTACGAACATATTATCATAATTTTCAAAATACAAATCTCCTTTTCCTATGCATATCTTGACTAAGGAAGAGAAAGACAAGAACATAAGTTGTTTGTTTTCCAAAAATTCAACCAAGTGTAATCTAATTGTGATAAGGTAGACCCATGATCATGAAAGGTAAATTATTTGAGGGTCTATTTAAGCAAAACCCACCCTTATAACATTAGAAATTTTGTCTAAGTGAGGGAGAGGAAAAATAGAAGCAAGGTAGAGTAAGGAAAGGAGAGGAAGAAAGGAAGAAAGAGGAAGGAGAAGTCTAGAAGACTAAGTGTTCCAAGTAAGTTTAACAATATATCTTTTTGAAGAAAACTTTTGAAACTTATAATATTTATATGAGATTTCGATCTTAGAACTTTGATGATTGGTCATGGATGTTGCTATATCATGTTACATATTGATCTTGCATGTGATGTATGTTTGAATACTTAGGCTGGTATAGAAAGTTCTGCATATGTATTGCTATGGGTGGTAATATTTTAAGCTTCTGTGTTTTAATTTCTGAGAATTATCTATATGGAAATGAAATAAATGGTTAACATAAGAATTAAAGATATATGTGTCACAGATTTTTAGCCACTGGAATTATTCAATTTAGAGTCCATATGAGGAAGATATAAGCCGATTAGCAGTCAAAGGTCAGAAAATGGTTTATCAGGGAAGAATATGTTAGGATAGTTTCTGTGTTTTAATTTCTGGGAATTATCTGTATGGAATTAAAATAAATAGTTAACATAAGAATTATAGCTATATGTGTCATGGAATTTTAGCCACTAGAATCATTCAATTTAGAGTTCATATGAGGTAAACATGGTCCGATTAGTAAACAAAGGTCAGAAAATGGTTAATTAGGAAAGAATATGTTAGGATAGCTTCGGTGTTTTAATTTTTGGGAACATTCTATAAGGAATTAAAATAACTGGTTAACATATGAATTATAGATATATTTGTCACGGATTTTTAGCCACTAGAATCACTTAATTTTGAATTCTTATTAGGGAGATATGGATAGATGAGTAGGTAGAGGTCAGAACCTATCCGAGAAGAAATAACCTGTACATTGAGGGAGTAATATCACCTTGATTTCTTACTATTTCGCTACAATGTTCAACCTAATAGTTTTAGATAATTATCTTATCTTGAAATGGACACCAAGATCACCTACATCGAAGTTAAATTGAGGGAGTTATGCTCTGATTAGTAAGAGAAGGTTAGATAGGATGAAAACCTGCATCAAAAATAAAGAAATAAAATTAATATTTAAAAAAGAAGATGAATCTTGTAAATGAAAATAATAAATGACTAGTATAGCCATAGCCATTGCCTTTGTATGAACTTCTTACCATCTTAAGTGTTAAATTTTGACATGGAAATATTTTATAAAGTGATATTTGAAATGGTTATGTTCATGGCATGGTTATCAATGATTTATGGTAATAGTTATATTTTGATGAACATACTTGTTATTGAAAGCATTTTTTTTGCTATCATTGTGAAAAGAAAAGAAATGAGCACGGTCACATGGCAATCCGTGTGGTGCGTCAGTAAGGGACGCCCTACCAACAGTTATGATTTTGATTATGAGAAAAGAAAGAGAAAGTGTGCCATGTCAGACAGAGTGAGAAAAGCCCGTACCGGAGAGTAGAGGATACTCACCCTGACCAGGGTAGCTTGAAATGAGAATAAGTTGATACCCATCATATGATATTCTGAAAATAGTTAATCATGTCATACATATCATTACTATATGATTCTTATGTGCTTAAATATAATGCATTCATGTGACCAAAGATATTTTCTGTAGTTTATACAGCTGAACATGACATGATGAGCTATATTGATGATGATTTATTGTTGAACTTACTAGGATTTAATTCTCACTATATTTCCATATCATGTTCAAAAAATTAGTTATGCAGCTTTTTCTATGGCTCTGGCTTTTAGTGCACATTGGATCGAGTTACTTTATGTTAGGAAGATCTCAGAATCAAATAAGATGTTTGTGGTCGAGTTGGCTCAGATCCCGGTGAAGGTGCAACCACCAACCCCTGTATCTCCGCAATTGGTCAACCAAAATAAACAAGATGTAAATATCTATGTGTTTGATATGTTGCACGTACGTTTTGATTAATGACATGTATGTGAACTCAATATTGTATAATAATAAAGAAAAAAAAAGATTGTTACATAATTGGTATCAGAGGAGGTCGATCCTAGATGGCCAGTGGGTGGTTGGTTATCTGAATCGATTTTATAGTATCTTGAGTATGTTGTGGTAGTGCTGTGTAGGGGATTAGTGATTTCATATAGGTAAGAAATTACTAGTGTTTCTTATCTATATGCCGAGGTGGTGTTATGACTGCTGTTAAATATATTTTTTTTGAAACTAACTATTGGACTTAATCACCTCAATAGCAGCATAACTTTATTTTTGCCACAGTAGGAAATGGCACCACCAAGGAGGAATCCGGAAAACAATGCAGAGAAAATCCTGCACAACCTTGCCACAGCAATTTGGGAATTTGATATTGATTTGCTCCTTAGAACCCAACTAGTATCTATATCCCTATATAGAATGATATCGATTGAATTTAAAAAAAAATTAGTTACAAGACTTGTTAGACAAGGTATTTAAATGCCCCAGTACTTTTATTCGGAGTGCTCCAGTTCTATCTGTGAAAAAGAAAGATGGATCACTATGACTATGCATAGATTATAGACAGTTGAATAAGGTGACAATGTAGAATAAAAACCCATTACCTCGTATAGATTACCTGTTTAACTAGTTATAAGGTGTTCAATATTTTTCCACAAATTGATTTGGGATATGAGTAACATTAATTAAGGATAAGAGAAGAGGATGTACGAAAATTTTATCTTAGGACTTATTATGGGCATTATGAGTTCTTGGTGATGTCATTTAAATTAACAAATATTTTAGCTGCATTCATAGATTTAATGAATAGTAATTAGGTCATCCCTAGATCAGTTTGTTTTTATTGATGATATACTAGAATATTTTAAAAGTTCAGAGGATCATAAGCAACATTCAAAGATAGTTTTACCAACTCTAAAGGAGTATGGTTGGTAAATATGGTATCCAAGTAGACTCTAAGAAAGTAAAAGTAGTACAATAATAGCTACGTTTTACTACATTTAAAGATGAAGATCCAAATCCAATTTACGCTTCCTGCGGTTATCTGCCGTCCATTCTATTTGAGTCATAGTTGGATCAAGTACATGAACATATGCTTGTAAAGCATCAATCAACTCCTCAGCATTTGAAGCTAAGATGAGAATTCGTCGTGCTGAGTATGAGATGAACCTTTGTTCCACAGCATGATCAAGGAAAGACAACAAACCATCAAAGAAGTGGTTAACATTTAACAAACCTATCAGTTTGTGATGCATATTTAGTTGTGCCCAAGAGACTATTTGGAAAATTTCTTCTAAAGTACCAAAACACCCTGGTAAGAGAATGAAGGCATCAGCATTGCTCATCATTCTAGCCATGCGCTCATGCATGGAAGCTACCCTAAACCCTTCCCCAATTGTCTTTCCTACGATGTTAGATGCAGCTAGAGCTGTAGGAATAATACCTAGAACTTGGCATCCTCTTACATCGGCAGCTGTAAACACACATCCCATTAATCCACAGTTACCTCCACCATAGACTAAATGAATTTTCTCCTGGCCAGTACCATGCCCAGGTTTTGTGCAGCTTTCACATACTCTCCATCTTTTCCAGGACTAGAACCATAAAAGACACAAATATTTCAAAATTGACGAAATGTTATTCCCTCCATAGTTGCACACACCTTGACTTGGAGTATGAAAGTAAAGATATTACCGTGTGCATTTATAGAACTCGGAGAATGGCATACTTATGATAGCTATGTTAATAGGCCAGGAATAATTAGAACAGTTATGTGAGTAATTGGTGGATATCAGCTAAATTGAAGGTGAAATTTTCTAAAATGACGGCAAGCATGTATACGTATAGTAGTTGTGATAGTCGCTCATATTAGGCATATAAAGAGAATAAGGTTAAGATATCATCAGAAATTTGTCTTTGATGAAATCTTGATGTTTTGATTCTTGTAAAGAAGTTGTAGGTGATAGGCGTAATTGAAAAAAAAACAAAAGAAAGTGAAAATGTAAACAAGTTAGTTGTTGAAGAAGGACAATCAAATGATTTATTTTGTTTTCCCAATATTTTTGCCAGTCGACTATTGGTATTATTAAGTCAAATATCTATTTTGAGAAATTTTAATTTGGACTGGTTATTTTACAATTGATTGATTATATCTATTTTGAAGCAATCAACTGCATCTTACCAGTTAACTACGTATTCTTTGATTTTCACAGACTTTTATAAGCTCAGAAATATTTCTTTTTCTATGTGATATCTTTCCAACGAATACCAACAGATTTAGAGTAGATTTTGGCACATATATTCAAACCTTGCGGCCACCGATTTTTGCCGATATAACAGCTAAATTTTTGTTTTCAAATTTTCAAGAATTACGGCCACCGATTTTAACTCTCTAATGTTTTTTCCAAACTTTTGACTTTTTATTTTAGCACCGTTCTTTATTATACTTTTCATCTGTTCTACTGCATTGTCCTACATTAATATTTGGCATTAAATGCAAGATTCTTTTCCTACATTAAAAGAAAAGTTAATTTATTTTCTTTGAAACTCAATTATTATGGTGACTAAGTTGTTAGTAGGTTAAAGTAATGAAAAGTTTGAAAAGAATGGACGGATGATGGTTTTATGGTGTTTTGATGAATGTAATCAAGAGAATTAGTGGTGTTGAAGTTCTTGAGGAATAAAATATAGGAAGTAGGATTTAAGTTAGTCTTTGAACTCTTAATTTGGAAATATAGAGAATATTCTGAGAACCATGTCCGAAAATAATATAAGTGATCAAGATATTTGTGTTAAAGGATTATATCATGCTAAATTGAGTCTAGTATCTAGGATGTGAATTATGTTGGAATTGAGAATTCATGTATAAGTAATTGTTAGGAAAAATCTTCTTGAAATGATTGGATGAATTAAATGGGATTGACATAAGCTAGAATGAGGTGCTTTTGGATATGATAGAAGAAATAATTGAAATTTTTGACAATGAGTTTAATGGTGTTAATAAGCTTGTATAGAATTATTATGATGAGGTAAGTTGGAATTATTAGACATGTGTCAATGGTACATAAACGTTATTAAAGGTTTGAAGGATTTATTGCTACGTATGTTTAACATATTGATTAAAGGATTTGAGGATAAAAATAGATGATAGATTAAGATGATATTCAGGGGATGATGTTGATATATGAAAATCAAAAAAATGACTTGATAGAAGTTTGGAATAAGAAAAGATAGTTACCCAATATGAAGGTGAATATGTTCCTTTATGTGTGTGTTTTCTAATATCGACCCATAGATATATCCATGCAAGCTAGAGGATATAAATTGAACAACTTATGAGTGAAAGAAATCCTTATGGTTAAGTTATATGGCAAAATCACTCAAGTGAATAGACATATTAAAAAGTAAAGATGTTATACAGAAAAGATATCACTAATTATTTAGGTAATAAGGTTAGTAACTCTGAATAATGCTTTAATTTCATTCCCTACATGTGGTAGGATGGACTGAAATTCGGGGACCGAATTTCTTAAGGAGGGAAGAATGTAACATCCCGTAATTTTTAGATATTTTCCTTAGAAATTCTTCACCATACATATATGCATAGAAATGTTCTAATATTAATGGAATAGGTAAAGAAAGAAAACCTAAGAGGAAATATTAGAAATAAACATGCTAAAGAAAGGTGAAATTCTTAAGTAAGGAAGATAAATTTTTGTGAAGTAAAGTTCTTAAAATTTTAAGAAGATTGGATTAGGGTAATTTTTCCTAATTTAAGAGTAAAAGTTACTAAGTTTAGTATCTCCACCTATAAATTGGGCTTTCACCTATGGACACTTCATATAGAGTTTTTCTTCTTCACATAAATTTTTAGCAAGCCAATAGGATAGCCCAATGAAGAAATAAAACATAGACTTGGACTAGGATATAGAAATTCGACCGATAGTCCAAAAATCATGCAAATGTGACCAAGCCCATTATGAAAGGTAGAATTTTAACCAAAGTAAAGAAAATGGGAAAGAATGAGCCCAAACACAAGAGGAAAAATGAAAATAAAGTGATGGAATAATGGTGTAATAAAGATTAGGTAATTTGACATTAAGACAAAAATTTAGCAAGTGGTATGATAATACAAGAATTTAGGACAAAACATCAATATCATACACTCATAATTTTAGCAAGTGGGTAATAATACATAGCAATATGACAAAACATCTTTATCTCACACAAATAATTTCAACCAAATATGGAGATTGAAGGGCTAGAAATTTGCCACTTAAAAAGACAAATCTATCATACTTGATTAAGACAAAAGAAAAAGGAAATGAATCCCTAAATCAAAGGAATCTTGTCCCATATCTTAAGAACATATTATCATAATTTTTAAAATACAAATCTACTTTTCCTATGCATATCTTGACTAAGGAAGAGAAAGACAAGAACATAAGTTGTTTGTTTTCCAAAAATTCAACCAAGTGTAATCTAATTATGATAAGGTAGACCCATGATCATGAAAGGTAAATTATTTGTAGGGTCTATTTAAGCAAAAACCACCCTTACAACATTAGAATTTTAGTCTAAGTGAGGGAGAGGAAAAATAGAAGCAAGGTAGAGTAAGGAAAGGAGAGGAAGAAAGGAAGAAAGAGGAAGGAGAAGTCTAGAAGACTAAGTGCTCCAAGTAAGTTTAACAATATTTCTTTTTGAAGAAAACTTTTGAAACGTATAATATTTATATGAGATTTTGATCTTAGAACTTTGATGATTGGTCATGGATGTTGCTATATCATGTTACATATTGATCTTGCATGTGATGTATGTTTGAATACTTAGGCTGGTATAGAAAATTCTGCATAGGTATGGCTGTGGGTGGTAATATTTTAAGCTTCTGTGTTTTAATTTCTAAATATTATCTGTAGGGAATTAAAATAAATGGTTAACCTAAGAATTAAAGATATATGTGTCACGGATTTTTAGCCACTGGAATTATTTAATTTGGAGTCCATATGAGAATGATATGAGCCGATTAGTAGTCAAAGGTCAGAAAATGGTTCATCAGGGAAGAATATGTTAGAATAGCTTCTGTGTTTTAATTTTTGAGAATTATCTGTATGGAATGAAAATAAATGGTTAACATAAGAATTATAGCTATATGTGTCATGGATGTTTAGCCACTAGAATCAATCAATTTAGAGTTCATATAAGGTAGATATATTTCGATTAGTAAACAAAGATCAGAAAATGGTTAATTAGGGAAGAATATGTTAGGATAGCTTCGGTGTTTTAATTTCTGGGAACATTCTATAAGGAATTGAAATCACATATTAACATATGAATTATAGATATATTTGTCACGGATTTGCAGCCATTGGAATCACTTAATGTGGAATTCTTATGAGGGAGATATGGATATATTAGTAGGTAGAGGTCAGAACCTATCTGAGAAGAAATAACCTATAAATGGAGGGAGTAATATCACATTGATTTCTTACTATTTCGCTACAATGTTCAACATAATAGTTTTAGATAATTATCTTATCTTGAAATTGACACCTAGATCACCTACATCGAAGTTAAATTGAGGGAGTTATGCTCTGATTAGTAAGAGAAGGTTAGATAGGATGAAAACCTGCATCAAAAAATAAAGAAATAAAATTAATATTTAAAAAAGAAGATGAATCTTGTAAATGAAAATAATAAATGACTAGTATAGCCATAGCCATTGTCTTTGTATGAACTTCTTACCATCTTAAGTGTAAAATTCTGACATGGAAATATTTTATAAAGTGATATTTGAAATGGTTATGGTCATGGCATGGTTATCTATGATTCATGGTAATAGTTATATTTTGATGAACATACTTGTTATTGAAAGCATATTTTTGGCTATCATTGTGAAAAGAAAAGAAATGAGCACAGTCACATGGCAATCAGTGTGGTGCACCAGTAAGGGACGCCCTATATTTCCATATCATGTTCATGATGAGCTATATTGATGATGATTTATTATTGAACTTACTGGGATTTAATTCTCACTATATTTCCATATCATGTTCAAAAAATTAGTTATGCAACTTTTTCTATGGCTCTGGCTTTTAGTGCACATTGGATCGTGTTACTTTATGTTGGGAAGATCTCATAATCAAATAAGATGTTTGTGGTCGAGTTGGCTCAGATCCCAGTGAAGGTGCAACCACCCGCACCTGTATCTCCGGAATTGGTCAACCAAAATAAACAAGATGTAAATATCTATGTGTTTGATATGTTGCATGTACGTTTTGATTAATGACGTGTATGTGAACTCAATATTGTATAATAAAAAAAAAGGTTGTTACATTAACTCCAAAACAACAGTTTGTAATAAAGTGAGTGTTTTGAAAAGAGATATAAATCTCTTTTTGAATGGATAAGTTGGAACCTTTGTATATAAATGGATTTGGCAAGCTATGGGGTGAATTGAATTTGAGAGCAGGGAATCTATGAAGATAATACTTTCAATGATAGATTTTGTTGATATAAAGGATTCAGAGATAGTTTATTTTTCAATAATATTATGTATAAAAATTATGAGAAAGGAAGGTTTGCCCATGGAAATTTTAAATTTAAGGTATACAAAATGGGTAATTCATATGAAGGACTATTGGATAGACATAAGCTTTTCATGATTGATTGTTAAGACGTTGCATAAGCATGTTAAAAAATAAATTCAAAATGGGTTGACCTTGTTTAAGTATTTTGAAATGCGTTCTAACTGATATAGTATGAAGATATTATCAATAGCATTAAAGGATAGTAAAAGAGTTGTAAGTAGTGAACAATCATAGAAGCATGTACCCGGTAATTTAATTTTAGCTTTAACAGCCCATAAGTTACTACAAAAAGGGTGCCAAGGATATTTAGCAGTGGTGAGAGATGTTGACATCAAGTATACCAATGTAAATCAGGTTCCAGTGGCTAGAAAATTTCCTTATGTGTTCCTATAAGAATGGCTTAGATTACCTCGAAACGAAAAATAATTTAATATTGATTTATTTCCTAGAACCCAACTAGTGTAACAACTCCATTTTTTTTACATATATACATATATATATATATATATATATATATATATATATATATATATATATATTTATTTATTTAAAATTCCATGAAGTCATTACCTCTTTACTTATAATTACTTAAATCAAAATAATATTCAATTAATTTAACCAAGCATAATTAAGGTTTAAGGTCTATCATTAACACTGATACAATATTGAGTTCACATACACATCATTAATCAAAACGTACGTACAAAAATCAAACCCATAAATATCTACATCTTATTTATTCATGTTGACCAATTTCAGAGATACGGGTGCGGATGGTTGCACCTTCACTGGGATCTTAGCCAACTCGACCACAACATCTTATTAATTTCTAGGATTTGTCCAACATAGAGTAACTCAATACAACGTGCACTAAAAGCTAGAGCAATAGAAAAATCTACATAACTAGTTCTCTGAGCATGACATGAAAATATAGTGAGAATTAAAGGCCAGTAGGTTCAACGATAAATATTAATTATCATCAATATAGATCATCATGCCATGTTCATCTGTATAAACTAAAGCAAATATCTTTAGGTCACATGAATGCACTTTATCCATGCACATGAAAATTGTACAGTTATGACATGTATGGGATGAATAACTATTTTCAGAATATCATATGATGACTATCAACTTATTTTCATATCAAGCTACCCCGGTCAGGGTGAGTACTTTCTACTATCCAGTACAGACTTTTCCTCCTCTGTCTGACATGGCACACTTTCTCTTTCTTTTCTCCTTAACATAATTATAGTCGTGAATAGGGTGTCCCCTATTGGTGCACCACATGGACCGTCATGTGATCGTGCTTGTCTCTATTTTTTTCTTTTCTTTTCACGTTCATAGCCAAAAATATGATTTCAATAACAAGTGTGTTCATTATGCTCACATGCCAAAATTTATCATCAAAGCATAATCATTACCAAAAATCATTGGTAAAATACAATCTTACTATGAACATAATCCTTTTTAAATATCACTTTATAAAGTATTTCTATGTCAAAATTACACACTTAAGATAGTAAAGAGTTCATACAATGGCAATGACTATGGAATACACTAGTCATTTATTATTTTCATTTATAAGATTCTTCTTCTTTTTTAGATATTATTATCCTCTCTCACTAAACAGAGCATATCAACCTCATTTTAAATCCGCTTGAGATGATATTGCTTTCAATTGAAAGATAACACAATCCTATAAAACCCTGATGTTGAACATTTTAGTAAAATCTTAAGTAATCATGGTGTTGCTACTCCCTCAAATTCAATGTTATTTCTTCTCGAGTAGGTTAAGACCTCTACTTACTATTTTGACCATATCTCCCTCATAAAAACTCCAATTAAGCTGATTCCAAAGCATATAAAAAGATAAGACAATTATATATAACTTTAACATTTATCATTTCTTCATATTCCTTATTAATTATTCCCCAAAAATTAAAAACAAAAATGCTTACATTTACCACCTTGGTTTCGGGACTGATTCTGACCTCTACTAGTTAATAAGCCATATCTCCCTCATATGGACTCCAACTTAAGTGATTTAAAATCCTATAGATTCGTGATACATACATACATATATATACATATATATATATATATATATATATGTATATATACATATATATATACATATATATATACATATATATATATATGTATATATATATATATATACACATATATGTATGTATATATGTATACATACATACATACATACATCTATGTATGTATGTATGTATACATACATACATACATACATATATATATATATATATATATATATATATATATATATATTATGTTAATAATATTCTTTAATACCCTACAAAATGTTCCCAAAAATTCAAATGCAGAAGCATACTTAACATATTCCTCCCTGGTTAGCTAGTTTCTGAACTTTGCTTACTAATCTGACCATATCTCCCTCATATTGATTTCAATTTGAATGCTTCTAGTGGCTAAACATTCATGAGACATATATCTATATTTATTATGTTAATGATTTCTTTTAATTTCCTATAGATTTCCCCCAAAAATTAAAACTCAAAAGCATATCTAACAGATTCTTCCCTGTTTAACCATTTTCTGACCACTGATTACTAATCGAAAAATAGCTCCCTCATCTGAACTCCAAATTAAGTGATTCCAGTGGCTCAAAATCTGTGAGACATATATCTAGATTTTTGATGTTAACCATTTCTTTTAATTCCTAGCTGATTCTTTTTAGAATTTCAAAATAAGAAGCTTCCTTGGTTACTCTGAAATCCAATTTCCTAATCAAACCTTTCCTAAGGTTTTAGTTCATCATTTTATTACATCATATTCTATTTTCTTCCTAATTTACATCTAATCATCTTCTATCAATTTTTCACCACATTCAAATATACAAAATAACAGTATAAAAATCCTAAAATTTTGCCACCCATAGCCATACCTATGAAGAACTTTCCACACCAACTGAAATGTTCAAAACATCCATCATATACAAGATAACATGTAACATGATATAGCAATATCCATGACCAATCATCAAAGTAGCAAATATTGTAAATTTCATCAAAGTTCTAAGATCAAAATCCTATATAAATGTTACAAATTTCAAATCTTTTCTTCAAAAAGAGATATTGTTAAACCTACCTAAAGATCTCCCTAGCTCACTTAGTGAATTCTTTTTCTTGTTTCCTCTTTAATGTAGTAGCAAGATTCCTCCCTTCCCTTAACTTTTCTAGCAGCTTAAATAAGAGAAGGAGGGTGAGTTTTGAACCCCAAGGATGAAGAGGAAAGATGGATTCAAGTGGAGTTAAGCTAACTTACCTTGAGTACTTAGTCTTCTAGACTTCTCCTTCCTCTTCCTTCCTCTTCCTTCCTCTCTTCTCCTCTCTTTGTCTTCTTTCCTCACTCTACCTGTCACGGCCCCAAATGATGGAACACATGACCGGCACGACATAAGGGTTTCCCCCTAGCCGCAAGCCTAACACATAGCATGCACAAACATCCAGCACACAATCCAGAATACATAATAAATATAACTGGCCACATATGCCACATCCAATATCAGAAAATACTGTATATATGTATATATATATACCTTATGATATCTCATGAATCCAACATTCTGATTCAACTTGGCCCATGGCCTCATAATATTCATGTGATTCAACTTGGCCCAAGGCCTCATAATACCAACATTATTGTAAAATATAAAACCATTTTTCAAACAACACATCAAAATATGCAAGAAGCGAGGATCCTGCCTGTATGTTCATGGAGATACACTAGACATAACTAAACTAAACAACCAGTACAACGGAGCCTTGCCCAAACTGGGGCTCACCAATGCTATATTCAGCCTCTTACGAAGCTGTAGCTGGATCAAAGTTTCTCTGACTATCTGTGGGGAGGAAACAGAAGAGGGGTGAGATTACCACATCTCAGTGAATGGATAAATCACACTATAACAGAAACAGGGCAAACCAAGCACGAGTGTTTCGCAATGGGTTTAATAATTGAAATCCAAATGTAAAGATAACAATAGAAACATTAAGCATTTAACCATAATTTATTGAAAGAATGTTAAACAGTTCAAATGTATGTTCAAAAGATAAAACAGGAATAAAGCAGTAACAGTAGAGCAAATCAATTATGCATGGTAAGTAATAAATGAAGTTATTTATGCAATAACAATGATGAATGAGATTGTTTAGAAATATTTAATCTTTAAGAAAAATGCATCAGTTTATTGGAGGTCTTTCCTAACAGATCTATCATCTCCCCCAAGCACACAGCAAGGGTAGGGTAATCACTGTAGGCGTAGACATAAGTCCACCCTAAATTTTCCCAAGCACATAGCAATGGGTATGGCAATCACTGTAGGCGAAGACATAAGTCAACCCTAAATCTCTGTGTCTTAGGCAGTCATATGCCCGTCACAGTATCCTAGGCTGAAGCCTTAACATGATCATGGTGCACCAGGGCTAGCACTACCTGCGGCTAGCTAACAGTGATCTAAAAGGGTCCCTCCAATAGAAAACATTTGAAATATGCTATTCAAAGAGTTTAAAGTAAAACATTTCAATAACATTACAATAAAGCTATAATTCTCCATCTAGCTCTTTTCATGCATAAAACTCTGTTCAAAAATATGTTTCATCCATGTATTCCCATGGAGACCTTTATCATCATAAACTTTCCCTTTAAACAAAGATCGTCCGTAGACGTCGTATAGATGCTCATCATGCATCAAATCATTTTAAACATAGATTGTCCGTAGACGTCGCATAAATGCTCATCATGCATCAAATCATTTCATGGCCAACTTAGTTCATTTCTATGACTAAGTTCGCATTTCTATAAATCTAGCTCAAATGGAGAATTATCAGTCTAGATGTTTGCCCTGCATACCTAGGGTTCAACTAGGATTGAAATTTATAATTTCTAACATGGTTGGAACATATTGGTTTTCAAAGCGGTAAAACAACTTAGCATACATTCCAACTAGTTAAAATCATACGAGAGAATTATAAACTGAATTCATAAAACATGCGCTATAGTATGAAAAACCCACTCACAGGTAAGGGCTCCAGATTGGACAGCCCTAAAATCCTAGTTCCTGGTCTGAATTCGGTAAAACAGACCCCAAAATCGAGTCCGGAAGGTCCAAAAACCTTAAATGAGCTTGGGTACTGTTCACCGCCGGAAAACACTATTCATCGCCACTATTCACCGCCGGAAAACACTATTCACTGTCACAAAAATTTTACCGAATCAACAAAACATTTCATATCCTAATATTTGTCTAGTTTCTGAATCCATCTACGGAGTCAGATTTCTAATTAGAAGTCCCTAAGTAAGGTTTTTCAGAACTTACCTTTTACCGAGATTTTCTACTTCAGATCTACGGCGATTCAACGGTTGATTTGAAAAACTGATCGGTCAAAACTGGAGTACTCTTCGTCCTGAATCCAATAACATCTTCAGTTTTGATATCGGAAGCCCTTAAGCACTCCAAATCGAAAGATAAAATTTGAAATTACTATTCACTCACTATGCATGCACTACTATGCATCTTTCCGTTTTTTCTCGAATCCGATCGTCGCCCCCGGTTTTCATTTTATGGTTTCTGTTTTCGTTTTTTTTTTTAATATAATAATAATTATTAAATAATTAATAATAGGATTTTCTTTTATAAAATTCATATAAATTCCATTTTTCATCATAAAATATCCCAAAAATTTCTAAAAATTTCCTTTCTCATAAATCTTTAGTTAAACTCTTAAATCATAATTTTTCTTAATAAAAATTGTAATAAAACAAATATCTTTATGCATATTAAAAGAAAGAATATTTCTAAAAATACCATACAAATTCATTAGAGGCCGGTATAATTATTTTAAGCAATACAATATTTCTTTTACTTAAAAGTCTACTTACTTTTAGCAAATCATAATCATTTCTACATAAATAAAAATATATTTGCTTATAGCGCGCCAAAACATAAATTCTCATATTTCTTTTGTAATTCTTTATTCCATGTAATAAATAAACTTATTTTCACCGGTTCTTATCTCTATTTTCAAAATTCTCTCTTTTATTTTAAATTTCCTTTAATTGGAATTTTTGTTAAATTTTACGATTATTACATTCTTCCCCCCTTAAAGAAATTCGGTCCCCGAATTTCATCACCATAGTTGCAGATAAATACTAATCTCATTGTTCAAATAAATGCAGATATCTAGCGTGTATATCCTCCTCTCTTTCCTCAAGTAGTTTCCTCAAAAGAGTGATTTTTCCATATCACCTTTACTATAGGTATTTCTTTTAACCGTAACTTCTTTACTTGTCTGTCCACTATTGCTACTGGTTATTCCTCTTAAGGTAAATCTTTCTGTAACTGAATCTATGGACACTGTATAACATGTGTAGAATTCGGTAAATAATTCTGTAGCATAGACACATGAAAAACTGGATGGACATTACCCAATTCAGGTGGTAAAGCCAAACAATAAACCACTGAACCGATCCTATCAAAAATTTCAAATGGTTCTATATACCGAGAAAGTAACTTTCCTTTCTTTCCAAATCTCATTACCTCTTTCATTGGTGAGTCATTAAAGAATATATGGTCACCAATTGATAATCCTAGTGCTCAACATTCATAGTCCTTGTAAACTTTTGACTTGTATTGAGTTTCCAGTATTCTTTTTCTAATCAATTTCACTTTATCAATGACATTTTATAATAAATCTAACTCCACTGAGTCATTTAACAAAACATTTGTAACACCTCTTACATAAGGCTTAAATATTCTAATATCATTTTGTTATAGACAGATTCTGCTAAGGAATCTCCTACCAATCTAAAAAAAAAATATGCCTGTAGCATGCTCTCCAAACTAGCATCATCAATTTAATAATTCATATGCTATCTATTGCATGTTATTCCAAATTAGATTTACAAAGTTTAACTTTTCTCAATTCACTCACATATTAAGAAACCTATGATGTTCACGTAAAACTTCAAATGATGCCATTGTATATTGGCATGATAATTACTGCTATGAGCAAGTTCAACTAAAGGACAATTAATTTCTCCTAACTTTCACCACAATAATATAAAGATACTTAAAGCATAACTTCTAATGTATAAACACATTATTTAAATTTAGTATCAGTCAGTCTAATAAAGATTTTTAGACTTCCTGAATAACTCTCTTGAGATAATATATTCAATTCGTACTTGTTAACATACCCGCCAATGAAAAATTTCACTTGTATCTTCTTTTTACCATTATACTAGTACTATTTTTTTTATCTCAGTATATCTTTATTACCTCGGGTCATCCATATTCACAATCTATGACTTCTTCTGAAATCTCCTTTCTCAACAATTATCCATACGTGAATTTTCAATCTCAACATAATTTACATTCTAGATATTAGTCTCAATTTAGCAAGGTATAAACCCTTAACACAAATATCTTAATCACTTACATTATTCTCAGAGATGATTCTCAAAATATTCTCCATGTTTTCAAATTAAAAATTTCGAGATTAGCTTAAATCTTACTTTCCATACTTTACTCCTCAAAAACTTCAACACCGTTAACTCCTTTGATTACATTCATCAAAGCACCATTACATCATCATCCATCTATTCTTTTAAAATCTCTATTACTTTAATCTACTAATAAGTTGAACACCATAATAACTGAGTTCCAAATATTAGAACTTATCTTTCCTTGCAATGAGGGAAAACAACCTTGCATTTAATGCCAACCGTTAATGAGGGAGAATGCAGTGAAGCAGACGAAAAGCACAATAGAGAATGGTGCCAAAATAGAAAGTCAAAAATTTGGACAAACATTGAAAAGCATTAAAATCAGTGGCCGTAATTCTTGAAAATCTGTAAACAAAATCTAGCTGCTATTTCGACGAAAATCGGTGGCCGCAAATTTTGAATATATGTGCCAAAATTTAATTCAAAGATATTGTTATTCGGCAGAAGCATATCATATGGAAAAGAAATATTTGTGAGCCTATAAAGTCTGTGAATAACAAGAGCACATAGTTAACTGGTAGGATGCAGTTGGTTGCTTCAAAATATATAATCAATCAACTGTAAAGAACCAGTCCAAATTAAAATTTCTCAAAATAGCTAGTCGACTTATAAACCAATAGTCGACTGGTAAAAACATTGAGAAAACAAAATAAACCATTTGATTGTTCCTCTTCAACCATTAATTGGTTTTCATTTTTACTTTTTTTTTCTTCTTTTTACAATGACGGCTATCACCTACAACATTTCAAGACATCAATACTTCATCAAAGACAATAAGAAAAAGACAGATTTCTGGTGATATCTTATCTTATGCTCTTTATGTACTTAATATGGGTCACAGTCATAACTACTGTACATAGACATGCTTGCCGTCATTTTTGAAATTTTTTTTTTTAATTTAGCTGATATCCACCAATCACTCACATAGCTATTCTAATAATATCCGGCCTATTCGCATAACTATTATAAATATGCCCTTCTCTGAGTCCTATAAATGCTTACATTAGTATCTTTATCTTCATACTCAGAGTTAAGGTGATAGAAATTATGGAGGGAACCGCATTTCGTCAATTTCGAAATATCTGTGTCTTTTGTGGTTCCAGTCCTGGAAAAGATGGGGAGTATGTTAAAGCAGCACAAAATCTGGGTATGGTGCTGGCCAGAAGAAAAATTCATCTAGTCTATGGTGGAGGTAACTGTGGGTTAATGGGGTGTGTGGCTACAGCTGCACATGTAGGAGGATGCCAAGTTTTAGGTATTATTCCTACAGCTCTAGCTGCATCCAACAACATAGGGAAAACAATTGGGGAAGAATATAGAGTAGCTTCCATGCATGAACGCATGGCTAGAATGATGAGTAATGCTGACGCCTTCATTGCCTTACCAGGTGGTTTTGGTACTTTAGAGGAGATTTTTCAAATAGTCTCTTGGGCACAACTGAATATGCATCACAAACCGATAGGTTTGTTAAATGTTAATCACTTCTTTGATGGTTTATTATCTTTCCTTAATCATGCTGTGGAACAAAAGTTTATCCCACACTCAGCACGACGAATTCTCATCTTAGCTTCAGATGCTGAGGAGTTGATTGATGCTTTACAAGCATATGTTCATGTACCTGATCCAACTATTGCTCAAATAGAATGGACGGCAGACAACCGCAGGAAGCGCAAATTGGATTTGGATCTGCATCTGTAACTGTAGCAAGATGTGGGCATTGCTATACCGCTTTTACTTTCTTAGGATTATCTTGGATACCATCTTGCTAGCCACATACCTTAAAAAAAAATACTATTACTAAGTCAAAATTCATATTTTGAGAACTTAGCATATAGCTGATACTCCCTTGGAGTTTATAATACTATCTTTAATTATTGCTTATGACCCTCTGAACTCTTGAAATATTCTAATATATTATCAATAAATAATAACAACTTGATTTAGGGATAACTTAATTACTTATTCATTAAATATATGGATGTAGCTGGGGCATTTGTCAATCCAAATGACATAACTATAAACTCATAGTGTCCATGTCGAATCCTGAAAGCAATTTTTTTTTTTTAATATTCTCTTCTCTTATCCTTATTTGATGATATCTAAATATCAAATCAAATTAAATTTTTTAGAAATGTTGAGCACTTTCTAATTGATCAAATAGATTATCTATACGAGGTAATGAGTATTTATTCCACATTGTCACTTTACTCAACTGTTTATAATCTATGTATAGTCATAGTGATCCATCTTTCTTTTTCACAGATAGAACTGGAGCACTCCAAGTAAAAATACTAGGGCTTTTAAATCCCTTGTCTAACATGTCTTGTAACTATTTATTTTTCAGTTCTTTAAGTTCAGTGGGTGCCATTCTATATGAAAATATAGACGCTGGCCAGGAAATAAATCATTACCAAACTCTATTTATTATTTCGGGGTAATCCTGACAATTCCTCAGGAATTATATCAGAAAATTCTCTAAGTACTGGAACTTGATTTACAGTGGTATACTTTATATCAGCATCTCTCACCACTGCCAACTATCCTTGGCACCTTTTTGTAATCACTTATGGACTACTAAAGCAGAGATTAGGTTACTGGGTATCTCACTAAGATTTCTTTGTATCAAGAGAAAAAAATTCTCTAAGAATATTGAATTTAATCACCTTCTAGTGACATTTCAAAATGACATGACATAATGCCAACTAATTCATTCTCAATATCACATCACACTCTACCATATCTAGACAACTGAGTACAACAGATGTCACATTCAGAAACCATCATACCAGAGTTTGACCTCTTCCGTACCTTGGTGGTATAGGATTTGCCTAAACTCAGCATTCCGCTGAGGTTTGCCCTACTACCATTCAAGAGGACACACGAAGAGACTCTGTATGGATCTTTTCCCAAACACATAGCAAGGGAAAGCAAATAACATATCATATAACTGGCATCTCGTTATAAAACAGAGATAGCCCAACCGACACTTAACCATGCCAACATAGCATACTATAAACTGACTTACTTGAACAAAAAGACAACCTCCTATCGAACCCCTTTAGCAGCACCGTGAGTATAAGCATGTCCGGATTCATACCCATACTCAAAGTCCTACCAAAAGGTCCGTTACTCCATGAACACAGGGAAACCTAATGCTCTGATACCACTCTGTCACGGCCCCAAATGATGGAACACATGACCGGCACGACATAAGGGTTTCCCCCTAGCCGCAAGCCTAACACATAGCATGCACAAACATCCAGCACACAATCCAGAATACATAATAAATATAACTGGCCACATATGCCACATCCAATATCAGAAAATACTGTATATATGTATATATATATACCTTATGATATCTCATGAATCCAACATTCTGATTCAACTTGGCCCATGGCCTCATAATATTCATGTGATTCAACTTGGCCCAAGGCCTCATAATACCAACATTATTGTAAAATATAAAACCATTTTTCAAACAACACATCAAAATATGCAAGAAGCAAGGATCCTGCCTGTATGTTCATGGAGATACACTAGACATAACTAAACTAAACAACCAGTACAACGGAGCCTTGCCCAAACTGGGGCTCACCAATGCTATATTCAGCCTCCTACGAAGCTGTAGCTGGATCAAAGTTTCTCTGACTATCTGTGGGGAGGAAACAGAAGAGGGGTGAGATTACCACATCTCAGTGAATGGATAAATCACACTATAACAGAAACAGGGCAAACCAAGCACGAGTGTTTCGCAATGGGTTTAATAATTGAAATCCAAATGTAAAGATAACAATAGAAACATTAAGCATTTAACCATAATTTATTGAAAGAATGTTAAACAGTTCAAATGTATGTTCAAAAGATAAAACAGGAATAAAGCAGTAATAGTAGAGCAAATCAATTATGCATGGTAAGTAATAAATGAAGTTATTTATGCAATAACAATGATGAATGAGATTGTTTAGAAATATTTAATCTTTAAGAAAAATGCATCAGTTTATTGGAGGTCTTTCCTAACATATCTATCATCTCCCCCAAGCACACAGCAAGGGTAGGGTAATCACTGTAGGCGTAGACATAAGTCCAACCTAAATTTTCCCAAGCACATAGCAATGGGTATGGCAATCACTGTAGGCGAAGACATAAGTCAACCCTAAATCTCTGTGTCTTAGGCAGTCATATGCCCGTCACAGTATCCTAGGCCGAAGCCTTAACATGATCATGGTGCACCAGGGCTAGCACTACCTGCGGCTAGCTAACAGTGATCTAAAAGGGTCCCTCCAATAGAAAACATTTGAAATATGCTATTCAAAGAGTTTAAAGTAAAACATTTCAATAACATTACAATAAAGCTATAATTCTCCATCTAGCTCTTTTCATGCATAAAACTCTGTTCAAAAATATGTTTCATCCATGTATTCCCATGGAGACCTTTATCATCATAAACTTTCCCTTTAAACAAAGATCGTCCGTAGACGTCGTATAGATGCTCATCATGCATCAAATCATTTTAAACATAGATCGTCCGTAGACGTCGCATAAATGCTCATCATGCATCAAATCATTTCATGGCCAACTTAGTTCATTTCTATGACTAAGTTCGCATTTCTATAAATCTAGCTCAAATGGAGAATTATCAGTCTAGATGTTTGCCCTGCATACCTAGGGTTCAACTAGGATTGAAATTTATAATTTCTAACATGGTTGGAACATATTGGTTTTCAAAGCGGTAAAACAACTTAGCATACATTCCAACTAGTTAAAATCATACGAGAGAATTATAAACTGAATTCATAAAACATGCGCTATAGTATGAAAAACCCACTCACAGGTAAGGGCTCCAGATTGGACAGCCCTAAAATCCTAGTTCCTGGTCTGAATTCGGTAAAACAGACCCCAAAATCGAGTCCGGAAGGTCCAAAAACCTTAAATGAGCTTGGTTACTGTTCACCGCCGGAAAACACTATTCATCGCCACTATTCACCGCCGGAAAACACTATTCACTGTCACAAAAATTTTACCGAATCAACAAAACATTTCATATCCTAATATTTGTCTAGTTTCTGAATCCATCTACGGAGTCAGATTTCTAATTAGAAGTCTCTAAGTAAGGTTTTTCAGAACTTACCTTTTACCGAGATTTTCTACTTCAGATCTACGGCGATTCAACGGTTGATTTGAAAAACTGATCGGTCAAAACTGGAGTACTCTTCGTCCTGAATCCAATAACATCTTCAGTTTAGATATCGGAAGCCCTTAAGCACTCCAAATCGAAAGATAAAATTTAAAATTACTATTCACTCACTATGCATGCACTACTATGCATCTTTCCGTTTTTTCTCGAATCTGATCGTCGCCCCCGGTTTTCATTTTATGGTTTCTGTTTTCGTTTTTTTTTTTTAATATAATAATTATTATTAAATAATTAATAATAGGATTTTCTTTTATAAAATTCATATAAATTCCATTTTTCATCATAAAATATCCCAAAAATTTCTAAAAATTTACTTTCTCATAAATCTTTAGTTAAACTCTTAAATCATAATTTTTCTTAATAAAAATTGTAATAAAACAAATATCTTTATGCATATTAAAAGAAAGAATATTTCTAAAAATACCATACAAATTCATTAGAGGCCGGTATAATTATTTTAAGCAATACAATATTTCTTTTACTTAAAAGTCTACTTACTTTTAGCAAATCATAATCATTTTTACATAAATAAAAATATATTTGCTTATAGCGCGCCAAAACATAAATTCTCATATTTCTTTTGTAATTCTTTATTCCATGTAATAAATAAACTTATTTTCACCGGTTCTTATCTCTATTTTCAAAATTCTCTCTTTTATTTTAAATTTCCTTTAATTGGAATTTTTGTTAAATTTTACGGTTATTACACTACCTTGCCAGTGTTTTTCTCCTCCCTTACTTGGACAAAATTATAATGTTATAAGGGTGGGTTTTGCTTAAATAAACTATCAAGTGGTTCACCTTTCATAATCATAGGTCTACCTTATCACAATCAGGATGCACTTAGTTGTTTTTTAGGGAAAGACAACTCATGTTCTTGTCTTCCTCTCCCTTAGTCAAGATATGCATAGAAAAAGGAGATTTGTATTTTGAAAATTATGATAAAATGTTCTTAAGACAAGGGACAAGATCCCTTTCGTTTAGGGATTCAATTTCCTTTTTCTTTTGTCTCACTTAAGTATGATAGGTTTTCCTTTCTAGGTGGCAAATTTTCAGCCCTTGAGTCTTCCTTACTTGGCTGAAATTATTTATGCAGGATGTTTTGTTATAATGCTATATATTATTACCCACTTATTGAAATTATGAATGTAGGATATAGATATTTTATCCTAATTCCATGTATTATTACCTACTTGTTGAAATTATGAAAGTAAGATGGATATTTTGTCCTAATACCATGTGACCTAATCTTGATGATTATTACCCTACTATTTTCTCACATGGTTCTCATTTTTTTTCCTCTTAGATTTAGGCTTATTCTTACCTATTTCCTTTACTTTGGCTGAAATTCTAACTTTCATGGAGGGCTTGTTCACATTTTCATAATTTTTGGGCTATCGGTCCAACTTCTATATCCTAGTCCAAGTCTAGGTTTTATTTCTTGCTTGGGCTATCCAATTGGCTTGCTAGAAACACATGTGAAGTGGAAAAACTCTATATGAAGTGTCTATAGGTGAAAGCCCAATGTATGAGTAGAGATGTTAAACTTATGAATTCTAACTCTTGAATTAGGAAAGAAAATTACCCTAATCCAATCTTCTTGAAATTTTAAGACCTTTACTTACTTCCCAAAAATTTATCTTCCTTACCTAAGAATTTCACCTCTCTTTAGTATGTTATTTCTAATTTTTTTTCTTTTATAATTTCTCTCTTTACTTGTTCCTTTAATGTTAGAAACATTTTCTATGCATACATATAAGGAGAAGAATTTCTAAGGATTATATTTTATTAGATATCTAAAAAATTTCTAATAAATTTTATTTCCTTAACTAAATATTTATGTACCTTTACTAATAAAAGAAACAAAATTAGGGATGTTACATTTCTCTCCCCCTTAAAGAAATTGTCCCCAAAATTTTAGAAATTACCTAATAAGAACAATTGCAAATATTTCTTCCTCATGACTTCTTCTAGCTCCCAAGTTGATTCTTTCAAAGTCAAACCTTCCTATAACACCTTAACCAGGGAAATGATTTTATTCCTCAATCACTTCACGTCGGTGTCCAATATGGATGCTGGTACTATCTGGTATCTCATGTTCTACTTTGTTTGGATTGGTTCATCCCGTATTACATGTGAGGAATCTGAAAGATACTTCCAGAGCTGTGATACATAGAAAACATTATGTAGGTTAGACAAATTAGGTGGAAAGGCAACTTGATATGCTAACGTCCCCACTTTCCTCAGAATTTGGTAGGGTCCAAAAAATTGTAGACTTAGCTTTCTAGTTTTAAGAGACCTACCAACTCCATTAGTCGGGGAAAGTTTCAGAAATACATGATCTCCTTCTTTAAATTCCAGAGGTCTATGTCTCTTATCATAGTAACTCTTTTGTCGACTCTAAGCTGTAAGTATTTTGTCTCGTATCATCTTGATTTGTTCAGTGGTTTGTTGAACTAGATCAGGACCCAACAAGCTCTTTTCTCCTACCTTAAACCAACATAGTGGATATCAGTACTTCCTATAGTATAAAGTTTCATAGGGGGCCATCTTAATACTAAAGTTATAACTATTATTATAAGCAAACTCCACTAAAGGTAGATACTTATCCTATCTTTTACCTTGCTCTATCACATAGGCTCTCAACATATCTTCTAAGGTTTGAATGGTCCGTTTTGTTTTCCTGTCAGTCCGAGGATGGTAGGAAGTACTGAACTACAGTTGGGTTCCAAAAGCTTCCTATAACGCCTTCCAAAACCTCGACGTAAATCTTATATCTCTATCAAAAGCGATATTTAAAGGAATTCCATGTAGTCTAACTATTTCCTGGACATACAACAAGTTCAATTTGTCTAGTGAATACTTAATTTTTATGGGTAGAAAGTGAGCAGATTTGGTTAATCTGTCAACTATTACCCAAATAGAGTCATGTCCAATTGAAGTCTTAGGTAAGCCCACCACAATGTCCATTGAAATACTGTCCTATTTCTATTTAGGGATCTGAAGAGGTTATAGAAATCCCGCTGGCTTTTGATGCCCTACCTTCACCTTTTGAAAAATTAAACATTTCGCCACAAACTCAGCAATATCCTTTTCATCCTTGACCACCAATACATTTTCTTTAAATCTTGATACATTTTTAATGGATCTAGGATGGACTGTGTACTTACTCTAATGTGCCTCTTGCAAGATCTTAGTCCTCAACTCTTGTTCTTGAGAGAAACAAACCCTTCCTTGATATATGTTTACTCCATCTTCTAAGATAGAAAAATCATCTTGTTCTTTATGATCCTGTAAGTATTGGTTATAAGCTTCAGCCTATTTAATCTTGGCTCTAAGATCAGACTATATACTTAACCTACTGATGATTAGATTCTTTGGGGTAAGAGTAGTGACCAGCTTTAAATTTTGAAACTCCTTTAGCATTAGCATCTCATATACCATCATCTGACCCATGTGTAGAGATTTTGGACTCAAGGTATCAGCTACAACGTTCGCCTTTCCTAGATGATACTTTATCTCAAACTTGTAGTCATTGAGAAATTTCACTTATCTTCGTTGCCTCATATTTAACTCCTTCTGATAAAAAAGGTACTTAAGACTCTTATGATCATAGTATACTTCAAATGTTACCCCATACAAATAGTTTTACCAAATCTTTAAGGCAAACACCACCGCTGCCAATTCAAGATCATTAGTTGGATAATTTTCTTTATGGGATCTTAGTTGTCTAAAGCCGTAAGCAACTACTCTCTTGTCTTGCATTAACATACACCCTAACCCTTTCTTTGAAGCATCACTATACACTTCAAAATGTTCTGTGGGGTCTAAAATAATTAAAATAGGAGGAGTGGTCAATCTTGTCTTAAGCTCCTAGAAACTAACTTCACATTTATCAGTCCATTTGAAAGGGATTCTCTTCTTGGTCAATTTAGTCAATGGCAATGATATACGAGTGAATTTTTTTATAAACCTTCTGTAGTATCTTGTCAAACCCAAGAAACTTTTGACTTCTGTAATCGTCTTTGGTCTTTCACACTGAATCACTGCTTTCGTCTTGCTAGAGTATATGGCTACCCCTATATTAGAGATGACATGTCCAAGAAACTTCACCTCTATTAGACAAAATCCACACTTCTCTAATTTGTCATACAACGTTTTCTTTTTTAGCACTTGTAGCACGATTCGAAGATGTTGTTCGTGTTCTTTCTCATTCTTAGAATATATCAAGATATCATCAATGAACACCACCACAAATTGATCTAAGTAGGGTCGAAAAATGTGATTCATTTAATCCATGAAAATTTCAGGTGCATTCGTCAACCTGAAGGGCATTACGAGAAACTCATAGTGCCCATAATTGGTCCTGAAGGCTGCTTTTGATACATCCTCCTCCTTGATCCTAATCTGGTGGTATCTTGATCTCAAGTCAATTTTAGAAAAAATAGAGACTCCCTTCAGTTGTTCCAATAAGTCATCGATCCTAGGGAGAGGGTACTTATTTTTTATAGTCTATGCATAGTCTAAGGCTCCCATCTTTCTTCTTAACAAACAATACAGGAGCTCCCCAAGGTGATACACTTGGTCTAATGAATTGCTTGTTCTTCCAACTGTTTCTTAAGTTCCTGCAGTTCCTTCAGGGCCATTCTATATGGTGTAATAGATATAGGCCCTGTCCCAAGTAGGAGATCAATAGAGAACTCTATCTCTCTCTCGGGAGGTAAGCCTAGAATATATGTTGTAAATACTTCAAGAAACTCATTAGTTATTGGGATTACATTAAGCTTCGGTTGAACTTCTAGCTTTGATAAAAACAAGAGAATATAACTAAGTACTCCACTCTTCAACTCCCGATTGATTCGGTTGGCATTTAGCATCAATAATTGTATCTCTTCTTGTGGAGTATGAGGTAGAAATTCAACAGTCTTGGTGCAACAATTTAGCAAGACTCGATTTCTAGACATCTAGTCTAACCCTAGGATGACATCAATATCCCTTAAAGGTAGATAGACAAGGTTGACAGAAAAAGTTTTTTCCTAAATGGTGACCTGACAGTCTTTACATACAGAGGAAGTTCAAACCCTTTCCCCCGTGGGAGTTACTACAAATAATTCATAGGGGGTTCAGAAATAGGATATTGAACCCTAGGATGACATCAATATCCTTTAAAGGTAGACAGACAAGGTCTATAGAAAAGTTTTTTCCTAGATGGTGACCTGACAATCTTTACATACAGAGGAAGTTCAAACCCTTTCCCCTGTGGGGGTTACTACAGATAATTCATAAGTGGTTTAGAAATAGGATATTGATGCTCCCTAATACATTCTTTCGATATAAATGAATGACTAGCACCAAAGTCAAATAACACCATAAGAGAAAATCCATTGATGTAGCATGTACCTTGAATCATTTCAGAGGATTGAGCTGCCTCTTGGCTGCTCGGGGTAAAAACCCTTCCTTTCACTTGAGGCCTTTATTTTGGCTGCTTCTCCATATTCTGTAAGTAGTTCTTTGCAAAATGACCCTTCTATCCGCATTTGAAGCAAAAATATAGTCCCATATAGCATAGCTGGTTACCATATATACGACCACACTTAGTACACTTGACTATAGAAAAGTTCTGTTGGAAGGGACAAGGACTTGCAATAATTGGCCTCTTACTAGTACCCTATCCTTTTCCTTTGACATTTCTGCCAGAGTTTTGTAGCCCGTTCTTCCTTTTTTAAAAGTTTTGTCTTTGTTTCTCATCCTCCACTGCCCTCAAACTCTTCTCCAGAAGTTTGTATTTATTTATCAGAGGAACAAACTCCCTGATCTCTATAGTTACAATAGCATTCCTTATTTTTGGGTTCAATCCCGCTTCGAATTTAATAGCCTTCCACGCTTCACCGGGGTTAAATCACAGGTAAGAGAAGAACTTAGACAACTCCTCGAACCTCATGATGTATTGGTCTACGGTCATGTTGCCCTGCCTGAGTTGGAGAAATTTGATCTTCATCTCTACTCGCACAGCACTTGGGAAGTACTTATCTAAAAAGGTGTCTTTAAACACCTGCCATGTGATCTGCCTTCCCTGGTGAGCAAAAAGTTCTCTAGCTCCACACCACTAGTATTCTACTTAATCTTTCAGCAAATATGTAGCGAAGATAACTTGATGCTCCTCAGTACAACACATCACTTCAAAGATTTTCTCCAGTTCCCTTATCCACCTTTCAGCTACAATCG
Organism: Gleditsia sinensis; assembly: GCA_037074535.1. NCBI lineage: Eukaryota > Viridiplantae > Streptophyta > Magnoliopsida > Fabales > Fabaceae > Gleditsia > Gleditsia sinensis. Next base: position 45,161,055 of record CM073463.1, read on the forward strand.
GGTCAAAGCTACCTTGAAAAGAAGGTGGTCTAGTCTTTAGGAACTCGGATATGCCATTATCATTCCCTGTCATTCGGTTATTAATATCATTCTCACCATTTAGGTTATTAGCATTCTGGAAGTATTGTAGAATTTCGTTAGTGGTCGTGACTTGGTCTCGAACTATCGTGGCAAGGTTGTGCAGGGTCTCCTTTGCATTGTTTGCCATATTCCTCCTTGGTGGTGCTATTCCCTATTGTGGCAAAAACAAAGTTATGCTATTATTGAGGTGATCAACTCCAATAGTTAGTTTTAAAAATATTTAACAGCAGTCATAACACCATCTCGGTATATAGATAGGAAACACTAGTAATTTTTTACCTATATGAAATCACTAATCCCCTATACAGCACAGCCACAACATACTCAAGATACTATAAGATCAATTCACCCACTGGCCATCTAGGATCGACCTGCTCTGATACTAATTATGTAACACTCCATTTTTTTTACATACATATATATATATATATATATATATATATATATATATATATTAAAAATTCCATGAAGTCATTACCTCTTTACATATAATTACTTAACTCAATATATATATATATATATATATATTAAAAATTCCATGAAGTCATTACCTATTTACTTATAATTACTTAACTCAAAATAATATTCAATTAATTTAACCAAGCATAATCAAGGTTTAAGGACTACCATTAACACTAATACAATATTGAGTTCACATACACATCATTAATCAAAACATACATACAAAAATAAAATACATAAATATCTACATCTTATTTATTCATGTTGACCAATTCCGGAGATAAGGGTGCTAGTTGGTTGCACCTTCATCGGGATCCTAACCAATTTGACCATAACATCTTATTAATTTATGGAATTTGCCCAACATAGAGTAACTCGATCCAACATGCATCCATAGAAAAATCTGCATAACTAGTTTTCTGAACATGACATGGAAATATAATGAGAATTAAATTCCAATAGGTTCAATGATAAATATTAATTATCATCAATATAAATCATCATGTCATGTTCATCTGTATAAACTATAGCAAATATCTTTAGGTCACATGAATACACTTTATCCATGTACATGAAAATCGTTCAGTTATGACATATATAACATAAATAACTACTTTTAGAATATCATATGATGACTATCAACTTATTTTCATATAAAGCTACCCCGGTCGGGGTGAGTTCTTTCTACTATCCGGTAAGGGCTTTTCTCGCTCCGTCCGTGTAATATCCCGTAATTTTTATTTTAAAATAATAATATTTTGCTATAAAAAAATATATTTTTATTTAAAAAAAATGATTATGTTTTGCTAAAAGCAAGTATACTTTTAATTAAAATAATTATTGTTTTGCTTAAAATAATTATATTGGCCTCTAATAAATTTTTTGTTTTATTTTTTAGAAATATTTTTCCTTTTATTACGCATAAAGATATTTATCTTGTGATTTGTTTTATTAAAATTTTGTCAAGAAAAATCATGATTTAAGGGTGCAACTAAAGTTTTGCAATAGTATAAATTTTTAGAAATTTTAGAGATATTTTAGAATGAAAAACGATATTTATATGAATATATATGAAATAAAATAATAATCCTAAATATTTAATTATTAAATAAAAAAAATAAGAAAAAAGGGGAGGCGGAGACAAAATCGAGCAACGTGAAGTTGTGAAATTTTGATAAATAGTATAAATAGTGTGAATAGTAATGTTCATTTTTCTCTCTAGATCTGGAGTGTCTATTGGCTTTTAATTTCAAAATTGAGGGTATCACTAGATTCAAGACAGAGAGTACTACGATTTTGACCGAACAATTTTTCAAATCAATCGCAGAATCGCCACAGATCAGAAGTAGAAAATCTTAGAAAAAGATAAGTTCTAAAACTTTTACTTAGAGATTTAAAATTGAAAATTCGATACCGTAGATGGATTTAGGAGTTAGATAAACCTTAGGATATGTTTTTCTGCCATCTGACAACTTTTTGTTTATCGTGAATAGTAATTTTCGGCGATGAATAGTGATTTCAGTCGACATGAACAACATTTTTCGATCGTAAATAGTGACCAAGCTCCCGAAGTCATTTCCTAGGTTTTTAGACTCTCTAGACACATTTTTTAGGTCTATTTAGTCAAATGTGGATTGGAAAAGTGCATTTTGGGATTGTCTAATCTAGAGCCCTTACCTTGTGAGTAGATAGGTCTTTCTATGACTTGCCCTATACTCTTCTTGATCTTTACATGTGTAGTTGATTATGTTTATGAGATATTTTATATGTTTCTGAAATACATTAAATTATCTGAATTGTTTACAATTTTGAATATAGTTCAAGAAGAGTATAGTTTTGAGAAATAGATTTATGAACTCATTGTATATTTGATACTACGTGTATTTCTCATTAAATGAACATTTATGCACGTGGCATTGATTTATAAGCTATATGATTGCCTTGAGAAAGGGCATGTATATGTAATAAACCCTGAATGGGTAATTTATGACAGATGATCTATATTGAGACTGAGATTATGTATGATACTGAAAGCTCTATTTTGAATTATATGGAATATTTGCATATGATAATTTTGTAGAGAAATCTTATTAGAAACAATGTCTACTAACAACAGGTGATGTTAGCCCTGGTGCACCTTGATACCTCAGCTAGCAGGGGTGGTACTAGCCTCGTGTAAGGACCAACACACGGGATATGATATGTGATGGAGAGCGGGATGCCTCCTATATGGGCGAGATGCCCTTGCTGTGTGCTTGGGAAATACCCATATTAGAGTCCCTTCACGTATCCTCTTGAATGATGGTAGGACAAACCTCAACGGGATGCTGAGTTTAGGCAAATCCTACACCAACAAAGTACGAAAGGGCCTGAACTCTGATATGGTGGTTCTAATATAGGATCCTCCTAATATTTTTCCTTTTAGGCAATTCCCATATGGATGTACCTCTGAAATGTATTTTCTGTGACAAATTTTAAAATATGAGGACATCCATATGTTGACCTAAGAGGTCATAGGATATATTATCTGCTCACAAAGTTGTCAAACTCACTACACTATTTCTACAGTTTTTTCATATGAAAATATAGAGTTTGATCATTTCCCTTCAGATAGTTGACTAGCTAGATGACACGATCTCTGGATGAACCTACTTTGTTTCCAAGGCTCGTAGATTTTGATTTATATTGTACTTGTACTCTAGAGTATGCTCTATATGCCACAGGCAGGATCCCTGCTTCTGCTGTTTCTATGATGTTTATGGTCTTTGTCTATATATGATATATGTATGGGAGAACCTATATGTATCTGTTTCCATGATAAATGATTGGAACATTCATGTTTATAAAAAATATATATTCATGGTATACGTGTTTCACGTGCCCTAAAATTAGGGGCATGACAGTCCAACATGGCACACTTTCTCTTTTTTTTTTCTCATTAACATAATCATAAACGTGAGTAGGACATCCCTTACTAGTGCACCACATGGACCGCCATGTGACCGTGCTCGTCTCTTTTCTTTTCTTTTCAGGTTATTAGCCAAAAAAATGATTTCAATAACAAGTATATTCATTATACTCACATGCTATAATTTATCATCAAAGCATAATCATTACCAAAAATCATTGGTAAAATACAATCTTGCCATGAACATAATTATTTTCAAATATCACTTTATAAAATATTTCCATGTCAAAATTACACACTTAGGATGGTAAGGAGTTCATGCAATGGCAATGGCTATGGCATACATTAGTCACTTATTATTTTTATTTATAAGATTCTTCTTTTTTAAATATTATTTTCCTCTCTCACTAAACAGAGCATAACACCCTCATTTTAAATCCGATTGAGGTGATCTTATTATCAATTGAAAGATAATACAATCCTCTAAAACCCTTATGTTGAACATTTTCGTGAAATCTTAAGTAATCGTGGTGTTACTACTCCCTTAAATTCATTGTTATTTCTTCTCAGGTAGGCTAAGACCTCTACTTACTATTCTGACCATATCTCCCTCATACAAACTCCAATTGAGCTGATTCTAAAGCCTATAAAAAGCTAAGACAATTATATAAAATTTTAATGTTATCATTTCTTCAAATTTCATACTAATTATTCCCAGAAAATTAAAATAAAAAATGCTTATATTTACTATCCTAGATTCGGGACTGATTCTAATCTCTACTAATTAATCAACTATATCTCCCTTATATGGACTCCAAATTAAGTGATTTCAAAGCCTATAGATCCGTGATATATATAAATATATATATATATATATATATATATATATATATATATATATATATATATATATATATATATATACATAATATATATATATATATATATTATGTATATATATATATATATATATATATATATATATTATGTATATATTATGTATATATACATATATATATATATGTATATATATATATATATGTATATGTATATATATGTATATGTATATATATATATATATATGTATATATATATATATATGTATATATACATATATATATATGTGATTCCATTTTGAATGATTATAGTGGCTAAACATTCGTGAGACATATATCTATATTTATTATGCTAATCTATTATTTTAATTCCCTATATATTTATCACATAAATTCAAACACAAAAGCACACATAACATGTTATTCCCTAGTTAACTATTTTCTGACCACTACTTACTAATTGGAAAATATCTACCTCATTTAGAGTCCAAATTAATTGACTTTATTGGCTCTAAATCTATGAGACATATATCTATATTTTTCATGTTAACTATAATATATATATATATACATAATATATATACATATATATATATATATATATATATATATATATATATATATATATATATATATATATATACACACACATAATATATTATGTATATATATATATATTATGTATATATATTGATATGTATATATATGTATATATATATATATATATATATATATATATATATATATATATATATATATATATATATATATATATATATATATATATATATATATATATATATATATATTATGTTAACATATTCCCTATAGACTTGGCTCAAAAATTCAAAAACAGAAGCATACTTAACATCTTCTTCCCTGGTTAGCTAGTTTCTGACCTCTGCTTACTAATCTAACCATATCTCCCTCATATTGATTCCATTTTGAATGATTATAGTGGCTAAACATTCGTGAGACATATATCTATATTTATTATGCTAATCTATTCTTTTAATTCCCTATATATTTATCACATAAATTCAAACACAAAAGCACACATAACATGTTATTCCCTAGTTAACTATTTTCTGACCACTACTTACTAATTGGAAAATATCTACCTCATTTAGAGTCCAAATTAATTGACTTTATTGGCTCTAAATCTATGAGACATATATCTATATTTTTCATGTTAACTATTTCTTTTAATTCCTAACTGATTCTTCCCTAAATTTCAAAAATAGAAGCTTCCCTTGTTACTCCGAAATTCAAATTCCTAACCAAACCTTTCTTAAGGTTTTGGTTCATCATTTTATTACATCCTCTTCCATTTTCTTCCTAATTTACATCTAATAATCTTCCATCAATTTTTCAGCACATTTAAATATACAAAATAACAGCATAAAAATCCTAAAATTTTGCCACCTATAGCTATACCTATACAGAACTTTCCATACCAACTAAAATGTTCAAAACATCCATCGTATGCAAGATAACATGTAACATGATATAGTAACATTCCTAACCAATAATCAAAGTAGCAAATATTATAAATTTCATCAAATTTCTAAGATCAAAATCCCATATAAATGTTACAAATTTCAAATCTCTTCTTCAAAAAGAGATATTGTTAAACCTACCTAAAGATCTCCCTAACTCACTTAGTGAATTCTTTTTCTTGTTTCCTCTTGAAGGAAGTAGCAAGATTCCTTCATTCCCTTAACTTTTCTAGTAGCTTAAATAAAAGGAGGGTGATTTTTGAACCCCAAGGATGAAGAGGAAAGATGGATTCAAGTGGAGATTAAGCTAACTTACTTTGAGTACTTAGTCCTCTAGACTTCTCTTTCCTCTCTTTCTCTCCTTCCTTCACTCTACCTTACTTATATTTTTCCTCTCCCTTACTTAGATGAAATTATAATGTTATAAGGGTGGGTTTTTGTTAAATAAACCATGAAGTGGTTCAACTTTCATAATCATGGGTCTACCTTATCACAATTATGATGCACTTGGTTGTTTTTTAGGGAAAGTCAACTCATGTTCTTGTATTCATCTCCCTTAGTCAAGATATGCATAGAAAAAGGAGATTTATATTTTAAAAATTATGATAAAATGTTCTTAAGACAAGGGACAATATCCCTTTGATTTAGGGATTCAATTTTTTTTCTTTTGTCTTACTCAAGTATGATAGGTTTGCCTTTCTAGGTGGCAAATTTTTTTCCCTTAAGTCTCCCTTGCTTGGCTGAAATTATTCATGTAGGATGTTTTGTCATAATGCTATGTATTATTACCCACTTGTTGAAATTATGAATGTAGGATATCGATGTTTTATTTTAATTCCATGTATTATTACCTACTTGTTGAAATTATGAATGTAAGATATAGATGTTTTGTCCTAATGTCATGTGACCCAATCTTGATTATTATTACCCTACAATTTTCTCACATGGTTCTTATTTTTTTTCCTCTTGGATTTAGGTTTATTCTTACACATTTCCTTTACTTTGGATGAAATTCTAACTTTCATGGAGGGATTGGTCACATTTTTATAATTTTTAGGCTATCGGTTCAACTTCTATATCCTAGTCCAAGTCTATGTTTTATTTCTTGCTTGGGCTATCCAATTGACTTGCTAGAAACTCATGTGAAGTGGAAAAACTCTATATGAAGTGTCCATAGATGAAAGTCCAATGTATGGATGGAGATGTTAAACTTATGAATTCTAACTCTTGAATTAGGAAAAAAAATTACCCTAATTCAATCTTCTTGAAATTTTAAGACCTTTACTTACTTCCCAAAAATTTATCTTTCTTACCCAAGAATTTTGTCTCTCTTTAATATGTTATTTATAATTTTTCGTATTAGGTTTTCTCTCTTTACTTATTCCCTTAATGTTAGAAACATTTTCTATGCATACATTTAAGGTGAAAAATTTCTAAGGATTATATTTTCTTAAATATCTAAAAGTTATCTAATAAATTTTATTTCCTTAACTAAATATTTATGTACCTTTATTAATAAAAGAAACGAAATTAGGGTTGTTACAACTAGTATCTATATCCCTATATAGAATGATATCGACGGAACTTAAAGAACTAAAAAAAATTAATTTGAGATATGAATATTATCAATTAAGGATAATCGAAAATGATATTCTGAAAATAGCTTTCAAGACTCGATATGATCACTATGAGTTCTTAGTAATGCCATTTTTGGTTTGACAAATTCCCAGCTGTATTCATAGACTTAATGAATAGAGTACTTAAACAATTATTGGATCAATTTATTATTGTATTTATTGACGATATATTATTATATTCTAAGAGTTCAGAGGATCATAAACAACATTTAAAGATAGTTTTACAAACTCTAAAGGAGTATGGTTGGCAAGGATTGTATCCAAGCAGACCCTAATAAAGTAAAAGTGGTACAATAATGGTTATGTTCTACTATAGTTAAAGATGAAGATCTAAGTCTAATTTGTGCATTTTGAGGTTGTCTATTGTCCAATCTATTTGAGCTGTAATTAGCTCAAGTACATGAACAAATACTTATAATACATCAATCAACTCATCAGCATTGGAAGCCGATATGAGAATTCATCATGCTGAGTGTGAGATAAACCTTTGTTCCATAGCTTTATCAAGAAAAGACAACAGACCATCAAAAAAATGGTTAACATTTAACAAACCTATCGGTTTATGATGGATATTCAATTGTGCCCAAGAGACTACTTGAAAAATTTATTCTAAAGTACTAAAACCACCTGGTAAGACAATGAAGGCATCAGCATTGCTCATAATTCTAGCCATACACTCATGCATGGAAGCTACCCTAAATTCTTCCCCAATTATCTTTCCTATGATGTTGGATGCAGCTAAAACTATCGGAATAATACCTAGAACTTGACATCTTCCTACATGTGTAGCTGTAGACATGCACCCCATTAACCCATGATTACCTCCACCATAGACTAAATTAATTTTTCTCCTGGCCAACACCATACACAGATTTTGTGCTTCTTTCACATACTCTCCATCTTTTCTAGGACTAGAATCACAAAAGACACAAATATTTTGAAACTGACGAATTGTAATTCCCTCCATAATTGCACTCACCCTAACTTTGAATATGAAGATAAAGATACTAATGTGTGTATTTATAGAACTTAGATAAGGGCATACTTATAATCGCTATGCAAATAGGCCGGGTATAATTACAACAGCTATGTGAGTGGCCGGTGGATATCTGCTAAATTAAAGGTGAATTTCAAAAAAGACGGCACGCTTACATATGTATAGTAGTTATGATTATGGCTTATATTAAGAACATAAAGAGAATAAGATTAAGGTATCACTAAAAAATTATTTTTTCCTTATAGTAATTGATGAAGTATTGATGTCTTGATTCTTGTAGAGAAGTTGTAATTGATAGGCGTCATTGTAAAAAAAAGAGTGAAAATATAAACTAGTTAGTTGTTGAAGAAATACAATCAAATAATTTATCTTGTTTTTCTCAATGTTCTTACCAGTCAACTATTGGTATTATTAAGTCGACTAGTTATTTTGAAAATTTTTAATTTGGACTGGTTTATTTCACAGTTGATTAGTTACATCTATTTTGAAGTAATCAATTACATCTTGCCAGTTAACTATATGCTCTTTATTTTTCATAAACTTTTATAAGCTCAAAAATGCTTTTTTTCAAAGTGATATTCTTCCCCCAAATAATAGTAGCTTTGAATTAGATTTTGGCACATATATTCAAAACTTGCGGCCACCGATTTTTGCCAAAATAGTAGTTAAGTTATGTTTACAGCTTTTCAAGAATTACAACCACTGATTTTAATTCTCTTCAATGCTTTGTCCAAATTTTGACTTTCTATTTTGGCACCGTTCTTTATTACGCTTTTTGTCTGTTCTATTTCATCCTCCCTCATTAATGTTTGACATTAAATGCAAGGTTCTTTTTCCTCATTACAAGGAAAATTAATTTCTTTTCTTTGAAACTCAATTATTATGGTTTCCAAGTGGTTAGTAGGTTAAAGTAATGGAGAATATTTTGAGAAACATGTTCGAAAAAAAATGTAAAGCGATCAAGGTATTTGTGTTAAGGGTTTATACAATGCTAAGTTGAGTCTAGTATATAGGATGTGAATAATGGTTGAAAAAAGAGATTTCAGAAGAAGCCATAGATTGTGAATATGGATAACTTCAAGGCAATAAGGATATACTAAGTTCTAAAATAATTGTATTAGCATCATAGAAAAAAGAAGATACAAGTGAAATATTTTTCATTGTTCGGTGTGTCAGTAAGTAAAAATTGAATATTTTGTTTCAGGAGAGCTATTCAAGAAGCCTAAGAATATTTGTTAGATTATAGTATAGCTGATAGTAAATCTAAATGATGTGTTTATGCATTAGAAGTTATGCTTCAAGTATCTTTATATAATTTTGGTGAAAGTTGGGAGAAGTTATTTGTCCTTAGTTGAACTTGCCATGTCAGTAGTTACCAGGCCAATATATAAATGGCACCAGAGGTTTTACATGAAACATCGTAGGTTTCCTAATAAGTGAGTGAATTGAGTAAAGTTAAGCTTTTGGAATCTAATTTAGAATAACATACAATAGATAGAATATGACTAACCTAGATTGATTATGCTAGTTGGGAGAGTATGCTTCAAGCATATATCTTCGAGTTTGGTGAGAGATATCCTACCAGAATTTACCTATAAAAAAGTGATATTGGATGACTTAAAGTCTTATGTAAAACATGTTACTAACTTTCTGTTAAATGATTCAGTGTGGTCATATTTATTGTAAGATGCTGTTGATTAAGTGAAATTTGTAACAGCCCAGATTTTAATAAGTGGAAATTAATTCTCATGGTGAAGGAACATCGATAAAATCTTAGAAAAATGATAAAGTGGAATTAAAGCATTTGATGGAATTTTTCTACAACCAAACAAAGCCTTATCTAATGGCATAGTTCAATTATGATGGGATGGCAAGAGTGTAATAGTTGGATAAAGCAAGGTCTTAAGATAGGAGGATGATGGCTTGTTGAGGAAGGCTAAATAAAATACTTTATCTTTCTTGATTCAAGGATGAGTCGACTAACCCAAGGGAGAGAAGGAGAGAGGAGTAGCTTGGAGGAGAAGTTGTTGACTTGACCAAGTGGCTTGGAGGAGAAGTTGGCCAAAAAGATCAAGGGGAAGAGAGTGGCGGCTAAGAAAAAAAGAGAGAAGAGAGAGAGACCGAGAGAAGGAGAGGAAGGAAAAGAAGAGAGAGGAAAGAGATGAGAGAGAAAGGAACAAGGTGAAATCCAAGAGAAAGGAAGAAGGAGAGTGATCAAGAGGAGGAAATCCAAGGAAAGCTTGAGAAGAGAAAGAATCTCTGATTTGGTAGGTTTAACATTATTCATGTTTTCATGGAATTTAATATATATTGAATGATTTATAAGTGTTTCATATATCCTCTTTTTGATTATTCATGACGTATAATTATGGTTGGCCATGAAAAGTGAGAGTGGGATGCATAGATCATACATGTGTTTGTTGATTTTTTGGCTTGAAAATGGTGGAAATCGATGGTCTGAATGGTTGGTTCTTTTGGATATGATTTGTATCGAATATGGAAATATGTCTAACGTATGAGTTGTATCCCTATTTCTTAGCTTTCTAATGCCTCTGGAATCACCTTGATCAGATTTGAAATGAAAGAGATATCTCCTTATGAGTGAAGAAATGTTAGATTTAACGCACAGAATCACGATGCTATTTTTAGACACAGTTTTCACCTGTTTATGTTTCTAATATGTTAAAGTAGTAAACTTCAAAGTTATAGATAAGTTTCTTAGCTTTCTACAAACACCAAAATCACCTTAATCGAAGTTAAATTGAGAAAGTTATAGTCTTTTTATTAAAAGAAGGTCTGGTTGGACGAAAATCTAGACTGCAGGGAAAACCTGAAGCACGGCCGTGCTTGGTGACACAGCCAGGCCGTGCTTCAGGCTATTTTGTGATTTTTCAGCATGGTTAGCATAGCTTGAACCACGGCCGTGCTTAATGACACAGACAGGCCATTCTTGAGGCTGTTTTTGCTCTGTTTTGCATTTTGAAGGCTCTAAATGAACTCTAATGAATGGATGATGTTAAGGGGAACTAAAATACAAATAAATACCTTTTGAATAATACATTGTAGTGTGGATTCTATCCTTTGATTATGAGAAATTAAGTCATATATTTCATATTGTTGAGATGTATGTTTTATTTATGGATGAAAGTGTATATTAATGAGATCTATGCTAGTGAATTTGTTATGTATTGATGAGATATATGTAAGTGAATTGCATACGAGCTAGATGTGCAATGTATGGATGAAATGCATATGGATGTGATGCCTATGCTAGTATATCAATGCATGAGGATTACATGATATAAGGTATGCATTGTTGGTAAGTGTATTAATACATATTTGTTAAATGATGTGGTGATGATGTTATGCATGACATTATTGATGTGCTTGGTTAATGCATAATCCCATTGTGATGGTCATGATGATTAAAGAATATGATGTGTACATGATTATATGATGATAAAGGGGTTGTTACATAGTGATTGTATGAAGAGGCGAAGTTTGATTGTGGATGGCAAGCATGAGGATAAAGGTGAGTTTTTTGATGTATACATGGTTATATCATGTTGATGTACATGGTTGAGATGTGGCTATAGACGATTAGTTACTAAGTGTGGAGATGTGGCTATAGATGTTTAGTCACTGAGTGTTGTGATGTGGCTGCAGACGATCAATCACCCTACATGAAAGTACTACAAAGATGGATACACAAGCATATTATTGAAGTATAACCTGGTTATTATACATGCTTGATATTGATGCATAACTTGTCTATCGAATATGAAAGCATGCTATACATTCTTGTTATTTTATCATATACAAAGAGAAAATGTTTTCTGTAGTTTATACAGCTGGACATAACACTGTGTTTTTCTTATTTGCTGTATGATGCTTTTAATGTTAAACCTATTGGGAACCTTCGTTTTTATTATTGTTGGTGTTATGTTCAGATAAGAGCAAACGATACGCTAGCTGCTTCCGAGCATTTGATCATGGAAGATCCCGTGGATGGCGATGCTTTGTATAGATCCCGATGCCAGTAACATCTCCTCCACCCTTTACATCTAAGGGAGATGTGCGGTATAGGGTTCATTGTTAAGTTGACATAGTTATGTGACTCAGTGTCACTGTTGTATAAATGTTAATCTCTGATGTAGTTCGAATATTGTTATAATGGAATATTAGCTATTTATATAAATGTGTATGGTTCGCTGCTTAGAATCCGTTATCGGTCACTATATATAAAAAAAAACCGGTCGTTACAAAATTGATTAGGAAAAGAATACAAGCAACTCAATACAGGTTAAAAATCTATAAAGACCACGAATGTTGAGCACTAAAAATTATCAGTTGGTGACCAAATATTCTTAAAGAACTTATGGTTGAAGGAAATCCCTATGGTTAAGGTTATATGGCAAAATCACTAAAGTGAAGAGACTTCTTAGAAAGTAAAAATGATATACAAAAGAGATATCTCCAATAGCTTAAGTGGTGAGGTTAATAACTGTAATTTATGCTTTGACTTTATTCCCTACTTGTGATAAGATGGTTTAAAATTCGGGGACCGAATTTCTTAAGGGGGTAAGAATGTAACAACCCTAAGATTTCATAATTTTCATTTATATATGAATTATTAAAAGAAATAAAGGAGTAGAGATGTAATTGAAAGGTTTTAAGGATGAAAATGAAAACTTATTAATATTTTTGGGGTCAAAATTTTAATTTCCTAAAAGTTTAAGGGTCAAAATATAAATAAAATTTACAAGGACTTCTTCTAATAATTAGCAATTTGCTAATTAGTCCTCCATCATTTATTTAAAAATAAAAGAGACAGAAATATTTTTGGCATGAATGAATAGTAAATAGTAACTTTCTCTCTCTAGATCTAGAGTACTTTTGAGCATCCGATCTCAAAACTAAAGGTACTACTGGATTCAGGACGAATAGTACTATGATATTAGCCGAATGACTTTTCAAATCAATCGCAAAATCATCATAGATTAGAAGTAGAAAATCTTTAAAAAAAACTCTAAAACTCCTATTTAGAGATTTCAAATTGAAAATCTAACACTGTAGATAGATTCAGGAAATAGATAAACCTTAGGATAAAAAACTTTTTAGCCATCTAACAACTTTTTGTGTGTTGTAAATAGTAAATTTGGCCAGTATAAATAGTGATTTTGGTGGTGAATAGTAATTTCGATTGTGAATAGTACTCATCAGTTGACCAGTGTTGAACAAGCTCTTGGAGGCCAAATTTCGGGATCTCAAAGTCATTTCCTAGGTTTTTAGACCCTTCAAACTCGATTTTGATGTCTGTTTGGTCAAATTGAGATTGGAAAAGTATATTTTGGGGCTGTCCAATCTGGAACCTTACCCTATAAGTAGATAATTCTTTCTAGAACTTATCCTATACACTTCTTGAACTTTAAATATATAATTGATTATGTTTACAAGTTATTTATACTTTTATATATGTCTAAAAAGGATTAAATTACTTGATTTATTTACAGTCTAGCATATAGTTCAAGAAGAGTATAGTTGTAAAAATAGATTTTTGAACTTACTGAATATATGATTTTAAATGTATTTCTCATCATATGGTAAAGAAAATATATTGTGTGCGTGGCATTGATATGTAAAACTATAAGGTTGCCTTGTAAAACGGCATGTATATGTGATTACCCTGATTGGGAAGTTTCTGATAGAGGAATTATACTGAGACTAAAAATTCTATATTATATTGAACCTCTATTTTGAACAATATGGCATATGTTCAAATATGATTTATGTAGAGGAATTCTATTGGAAGCACTGTTTGCTAACAAAATGTGATGTTAGCCCTGGTGCACCTTGATACCATAGCTAGCAGAATTGGTATTAGCCTTGTGTGACGGCCAACACATGAGATATGATATGTGAAGGAGAGCGGGATGCCTCCTATCTAGGCAAGATGCCGACTATATTATATGTGATTTGCCCTCCCTTACTGTGTGCTTGAAAAATACCCATATTAGAGTCCCTTTACGTATCCTATTGAATATTGGTATGGAAAACCTTAACTGAGATGCTGAGTTTAGGCAAATCATATACCACCAAAGTACAGAAAGGCTTGAACTCTGATTTGGTGGTTCTGATATGGGATCCTCCTAATGTTTTTATATGAAATATTTTGATGCATAACAACATTTTTTTAATGATCATACAATACAATATATATTTTTGAATATCTAAATATATTTTATTTTGAGAATATTTGAAATGCGGGTCCTATATGAATATACTTCCAAACTATATTTTTTATGTGACAAATTTTAAAATATGAGTACATCCATATGCTGATCTAAGAGGTCATAGAGGTATTATCTACTCACTGAGTTGTCAAACTCACTACATGATATTTTCATATTTTTCAAATAAGAATACAAATTTTGGTCATTTCCCTTTAGATAGGTGACCAGCTAGGGGATATATTCTCTGGTGAGCCTATTTTGTTTCTAGGGCTCGTAGATTTTGATTTATATTGCACTTGTACTCTAGAGTATGCTCTGAATGCCACAGGCAGGATCCTTACTTCTATTGTTACTCTAACATTTATAAACTTGGTCTGTATATTGTTTTTACATGATATAATCTATCTGCATCTATTTCTATAATGAACTCTCGTATTATACCTATTATAGTAAAGATCTGTTTATAAAGTATATGTTTCACGTGCCCTTAAAAGTAGGGGCATGACAAACTTGGTGGGTTTATTATTTTCCAATATATAAATTTCTATCCCTTCTAGTTTCATATGGATGGAATGTACCAATCAGTTCTGACATTGTGAAATTGATAATATCAATGTCCAGTTTACAAGTTACAACACAAAAGAAAGAAAGCCATTACTAATTACAGGTTATAGCACACTACAACAATGGGCTTATATATTTCTTGCTCTTATATGTGCGGGTGGGTGTGTTGGAAAGCTTAATAATTCTTATAAGGTAACTCCCATTTCTTGATTGGTATTAGTTCTCCCAATTTACCTTTTGTTGGAGCAGATTAAAGCATTTAAATGTCTTCATTCTCTTGTTTTGATATTGCCACAATTCAAGATATGGATTAAACAAAATTTTGCCACAAGTGACTATTAATATATACAAGGTATAAAGCATGATTGACTCACATAGAGAGGGAACACAAATACAATTAGCATATTAATTAATTCAAAAGCAACTAGAAGAATGCGATAGTGTAGGTCTAGCCTTATGCTGCATTATTTGTCCCACTAGCCTTTCAAATAGGACCAACAAACGAAAGTATAAAAAAGTAATCAAACCACCAATAAGGTAATCAAAGTAGGTGAGGAATTCGACCACCTAGAGCATCAAACCCCAATGAGGTAATCAAAGTAGGTAAGGAATTTAACTATGAAAGTTCCTTCATGGAAATAGGGGATAGTGATTTAAGCAAAAAAGCAAGGGGAAAAATAAAAATAATGTACCTTATGATGATGATTTTGAGCTTCAACTTAAGAATGAGCAAGAAGAAGTCCCATAAGGCAAAGATGCAGGGAATTAAGTACAAGAAAAATTAGGGGAAAGGTTAACTAAAATCCAAAATGGCCAAAGGGTAATGATACATAAACCTCATTCGTAAAGTTGAAGAGATGAAGAAAAGGAGAAACCTCATCAGACCAAGATACAAACAGCAACTATCTATCTAGACATTCACAGTAGAGTGGGTTTTTCCAATGGCTTCGTGAAGGGTCTCTCACGTAGTGGTCTTAACTTCTTTTTCCCCTTCTCCATTTCCCCTTTCGTGAGTGCCCTCTCTTTTCTGAGTGTTCTCTCTTCTCTGAAGAGGGATTTAGAGGAAAAGGGACTATTTAGTATTAATCCTTCTGCATCAAACCAAGGGTGAGCATATCTCTAATAGGGGTGAGTCTGGCACCTATTATTCAACAATCAACATTAAAATCACGCCATGGCTAGGGCTTTGAAGGAAGAAGAATCTATGTTAAGCTAGTGAGGAAATTTTCCTCTATAGGCTACTAAAGATGAGGAAGAAGAATATCGACTGGTAGAGACTTCAAGCCTGGACTATGAGCTGCAAGGATTATTCTCTAGCTAGATGATACCAAGGATTCATAAACATCAAAGTTGGGAGGAAAGGAAGGAAGAGGTGAAGAGAAAAAAAGACCCACTGAGGCCAGTAAAAAGGGCTACGTGGGATAGGAAGAATGGGGAAATTTTAACACAGGGCCTGTGGATTTTCTTTTCCTTTTATTTGGGTGTTTTTTTGTGATGATCATTAAAATTCGTCACAAAACAAATTTCGTGATACTTTTTTTAATTATCACAAAAAAATTATTACAAAATCTTTATTTTCTTATAATATATATATATATATATATATATATATATATATATATATATATATATATACACACACACACACACATATATATATTCACATTATTGTATAACAAATTTCACACTTATATTTGCAATTTTTGAAGAGTTGAATAATGTGTGGAGAGTTTATTCCCTGAGGTTGTTAAATAAGTTCACTCACCATATTCTAGTATAGTATGTATTGAGGTTAAAAATAAAGTAAATAAACCTCAATCTTTTGGTTGATTAGTTTGGATTCTAAAACCTTGCAAAATAGGCTCATCTCTACTCTTCCAAATTCTCCTTGCCCAAAATCAAAATGGTCAAACATTGTAAGCCATCCCAAAAGAGAGCAAAACAAGGATATTGGATAATTTTATTTATGTTCCTTAAATTTCTAAAGGTAGGTAGATAATTATTGAGGTCATTATGTGGTGCTTATGTTAGTATAAATATTAGATGGATTTATTAATACAAATATGGAAGAATTAATAATAAAATAATAATTTAATAATATAAATTATAAAAAATATTAAGGACCTATTTAGCTCTGTTTTGTTTTATACAAAAAAGTCTTTGTTTGAATAATTTATTTTAACAAATAAAAAATAAAATAAACACATATTTAGAAGATTTGTTTAAAAATAAGTTTTTAAGATTTATGATTGAAAGTTTGGAGTTTAAAATTTAGAATTCGAGATTGAAAGTTTGAAATTTGAAATTTAAAATTAAAGTTTAAAGTTTAGGGTTCTACAATCATGTCACTTTGAAAACACGTTTTTAAATTTCAGTTTCTTATGTTTAAAAAAATAATTTTGAAATTTTTTTTAAATACAACCTTCAAAAACACCATTACCAAATATATCTTTTAATTATTTTTTTAAAACAAACAAAAAACTATATCTGAAAACACTTTTCAATCTGGCCCTAACTTTATACCATCAATCTTCACTTCTCAATCATTCATTTTAAACTTTATACTATTAATCACATTTTCATTGATGGGGATTCTTTGTAGTTTTTAGTTTAACTAGTAAGAAAAGATGACATCTTTTTTCTTATCAATTGAATTTTACTTTTTCAAAAAGTATTCTCAAACTGAAATATTAAATTTTAGCAAACTAATATGGAAGAATATATTTTTAAAATTATTCAACTAAGAAAATTTAGTTTTGGTAAAATTCAAGAATATTCTTACCCTACCTTATACACAAGATCATTGTTATTTTTATTTATTTATTTGACACATAAGTTTAGTGAGTCGAATATGTTGTGTAGCTTAATCATGCCAAAACTACTTAAATGACACGTGCCATGATTTTGGCATTGTTTCATTTTTTTTCTTCTTTTTTGTGACACTTTCAACATCGTTTGTGATCATTCTACACTACTAGAAAAATCAGATTTAGAGACGAAAATTAGAGACGGAATAAATTCCGTCTCTAATAGAGATTGAAATAGAGACGGATTTGGGAAGTTAGAGACGGAAGAAAATGTTTGTAATTTAGAGACGGAATTTAGAGACGGAAATATTCCGTCTCTAAAAATCCGTCTCTATTTCTGTCTCTAAATGAGTTTAGAGACGGAATTAGAGACGGAAAATATTTTGTCTCTGTCTCAGAGACGGAATATTCCGTCTCTAATATATTTGTGTATATAAATTTTTTATCTCTCATTTTATATCAAATTTTCGAAATAATATTTAAATTATTAGTAAAATTAGTTAGAATTTAGATAATTTATGAAAAAATTTAAGTTTCGTTTAATTTGTAGAAATAAGTTGATGGAATGGAAATTAAGATTCTCTTACATTAATTTATTATGTTTGTTTGATATAGTTGACTATTATTTTTATTCCCACGATATACAGATTCTTTTCTATATAAAAATTATTTTATCTTTAAAAACTTCTAAAAAAAGAACAAGTAAAATGAAATATAAAAAGAGGTTAAAATATATAAATGATGAATAGATATATTTTATTAATATATTTTATTTTACAAATTTTTCATATTTACTTTCATTTTACATTTTTCAGAATTGATGAGTAGATATATTTTATTAATATTATGAGAAATGATTTAATAATTTTAAAAAGAAATAAACATTCATGAAGAATAAAGACATGTCTTCCTAATAAATATATGTACGCTTAATTTTGAATATAATATAATTTTGATTACAATGATTATGTAGTATATATTATGTTCGTATATGTGTATATATGTATATATATATATATATATATATATATAAAATAATAGGTAGGGGAGAAATTTAAGTTCCGCTTAATTTGTAAAAATAAGTTGATGTAATGAAAATCAATATTCCCTTACATTAATTTATTGTGTTTGATTGATATAATTGACTATAATTTTTATTCCCACGATATACAGATTCTTTTCTATATAAGAGATGATTTTATCTTGAAAAACTTATACAAAAGAAAAAAGTGAAATAAAATAAATAAAAAAGTTAAAAGAGATAAATGATGAGTAGATATATTTTATTGTATGAATTTTTCATAATTACTTTCATCTAACAGTTTTTAGAATTGATGAACAGATATATTTTATTAATATTATGAAAAATAATTTAATAATTTCAAAAAGAAATAAGCATTTATGAAAAATAAAGACATGTCTTCCCAATAAATATATGTACGCTTAATTTTGAATGTAATATAATTTTGATCTATATATATATATATATATATATATATATATATATATATATATATATCTGTGTGTGTGTGTGTGTGTGTGTGTGTGTGTGTGTGTGTGTATTGGTGTTTATTATTCAAAAATAAAAAATATGAGGTTAATAGAGGTAAATAAAATTTTCTATGAAATATAAGTGTATTTTAAATCATATTTTTTTTTTTATATTTTATGTCATAGATTACTATTAAGAAATTACAGAAATATTATTTTATCTGTAATTACCATAGGAGAAGGAATTTTTATCCACAAAAAAAAAACTCACGCCAAAATTTCTTTTAGTATTATTTTTAAATAGAAAATAAATTTATAAATAAACACATTTTTTTGAAATTTTGGATTATTTTCTTTTTGAATTTATTGTAATATATTTTTAAATTTTAATATTTTGAACAAATTATTTAAAAAATTATATTGTCTTTAAAAATTAAAAAGAAAATAAACTTAAGAAATATAAAGATTTGTTAAAATCTGAAATTTTCTTTTAAATTTATAAAAGGTCATTTAAAATATTTATTTTATAAAAACAAATTTAAAAAATTTATTAAAAATAAAATTTAAAATAAATAAGTGAAAAGAACTTAGTATGTGAACCAAATAACAAAATCTTAAACCAGATATATCAGATAGTAATTTATCTTTAAATTTATATTTAAAAATATAATAATTTTAAATAGAAATTTTTTTCGCATTTAATGTTGATTAGTATTTTATCTTACATTATTTCTATTTAAGCCTATATTACTAAGACTTTGAATTAATAAAAATATCTCAAACTACTATACAGTTTTCAGATTTACTTTAAATTTTATGTTTTTCAGAATTGATGAATAAATATTTTTATATTAATATTATGAGTAAAATGATTTTATAGTTTTAAAATGTAAGTAAACATTTATGAAAAATAAAGGCATCTCTTTTCAAAAAATATATGTATGCTTAATTTTGAATATATATATATATATATATATATATGACGACGGTGGGTTTATAGGAATGTGTATGGACTTCGGGAATAAGGTTTTGATTCTTATGGCCACAAAATAATTTTAATTTTGAAATGTTCATAATTTTTTAGGTAGTATTATATATTATTTTATTATTATCAATCTTTTGAATGATATTAATTTTTTTAAAATATTAATACATTAAAATATATTTTAATTAGTCATTTGACATTTATTAACTAAAAAATAATTTTAAAAAGATACACTTATACATTTTGTTCAATTTAAATTAAACAATTTTTAATAATAAAATTATTAATAAAATTTATGCTTTATGCATTTTTAAAAGAAATTATAATTAATTTAATTTAATGTAATACATATAATTAAAAGGTCAAATTAATATTTTTAAAAATTTCAAATAAGAAAAAATAGTGTAATTTTTAAAAAATACCTTGAAAGAGTATCAATATAAATTTAAAAATAAATAAAGAAAACGTGAATTTTTTTTAAATTTAAAAAGAGAGCATAATTTATTTAAAAAATAGCATTGACATAAAAAAAACGTGAATGCATTATCTTTTCTCTTTCGTTTTTTTAACGTCAATGTATTAACTGAACAAAGGTAGAATGTAGAGATAAAATTTTTTGAGACGGAATGATTTCCATCTCTATTTGTCCGTCTCTAATTCTGTCTCTATTTATTTTTAGAGACGGAATGATTTCCATATCTACATTTTTGTTTCTAATTTCGTCTCTATTTTTTTGAACAGTTTTTAAAAAATTATTAGAGACGGATTTAGAGACAAAATTTTTTCATGTCTAATTATCCGTCTCTAATTTTAAAAATAATATGTTTAGAGATGAAATTAGAAACGGAAAATTAGATTAAAAAAAACCCTTCTATAAATCTATCTCTACTTTTCAAAATAATAAAATGTAAAAATTGTGTATCTAAATTTTCTATCTCTAAGTTCATATCTAATTTTTGAAATAATATTTAAATTATTTTTCGAGATAGAATGTAGAGATAAAATTTTTTGACTTCAAAATTTCTGTCTCTAATTTTGTCTTTATCTTTTCGGTAAGTTTATTGTCTCTAATTCCGTTTGTATTTTTCAAAACAATATTCAAATTATTCATAGAGATGGGAAAATTTTATTCCTAAATTTTTTATCTGTAATTTTATCGCTATTCTTTGAAATGTAAATTAAATCATCGTTAGAGAAAGAATTTAAGTCCCGCTTAATTTATAATAATAAGTTGATGGAATGGAAATTCAGATTCCCTTACATTAATTTATTGTGTTTAGTTTATATATTTGACTCAAATTTTTAGTCCACGATATATGGATTCTCTTCTATATAGGAGATAATTTTATCTTGAAAAATTTATAAAAAAGAAAAAAGTGAAATGAAATAAAAAACGAGTAAAATACCTTTTACCACAAATCTTTCAAATTTCTCATATTTACTTTTATTTTATATTTTTCAGAATTGATGAATAAATATATTTTATTAATATTATGAGAAATGAATTTATAATTTTAAAAAACAATAAACATTTATGAAGAACAAAGACATATCTTCCCAATAAATATATGTACGCTTAATTTTGGATATAATATAATTTTGGTCACAATGGTTATATAGTATATAGTATGTTCATATGTGTGTGTGTAGATGTTTATTATTCATAAATAAAAAATATGAGGTTAAAAGAGGTAAATAACATTTTATATGAAATATAAGTGTGTTTTAAATTATATTTTTTATATTTTATGTCATAGAATAGTGTTAAAAAAGTATAGAAATACTATTTTATCTCTAATTACTTAGGAGAAGATATTTTTATCCAAGGAAAAAAGAAACTCACGCCAAAATTTCCTTTAGTCCAATTTTTATAGAGAAAAAGTATAAAATTTTCTTTTTGAAAATTGGATTATTTTCTTTTTAAATTTATTGTAATATATTTTTAAATTTTAATATTTTCAACAAATTATTTTAAAAATTATTTTCTCTTTAAAAATTTTAAAAAAATAAACTTTAAAAATATAAAAAATTTGTTGAAAATCTGAAATTTTCTTTTAAATATGTTAAAAATTATAAATAAAAAATTTCTGTTTATAAAATTAAAGAGAAATGCAAAATTTAAAAAATTTCAACAAAAAATTAGTTTCAAAAACTCTTTTATTTTTATACTTTATTTTCGCTTTACTCTTTCATTTCACATGCTCTCACTCCCCCCCCCCCCCCCGAGAACTGCTCTTCGATACTCTTCATTATGCCCTAGCCATCGTCTTCCCCTGCTCTCTGTTGCTGGTTGCTCGCTGCTCACTGCTCGCTGTAAGAAATTCGACATGCGGCGAGCTCCCTGTCTTCTATTATAGCCACCCGTCAAAACAAAGATTCAATCACTGTGTGGCTCGTTTGGAAGCCAAATCATCCAACCCGCAATAGGTCCCTTCGATTGGTCGGGTTTCTCTCTATGATAGTATGCATAGTTCAACACCTAGGAGGAAGAAGTGCATTTTTCTCCTATTGTCCATTTCTGGTCGTTGCTTATTGGTTAGATTTCACGACTCAGTGCTCTTGACCCTTTACCCACCTGTTGGACTCTCGGCCCTCATAGACCGCAGTCTAGAAATTTTTCAGGTAAGTTAAATTTTTTTCCTGGACTTGTTGTTGGTTCTTACTCCCTATCCTACCTGGTGACCGAATCCTGCCATGTTAAACTAATATTTTTTTTTACTTTTCTTTCTAGTGTCTCAATTTTTGGTTCCATTCCTGTCACTGGTTTCAACCCCCTAAGTGAATCCTCTGACGTAGCCAGGTAAGTGAATGATTTCTACTTCAAGTCCCGTGGATAAGGAGATCTTTGGTTAGGATAGTTGTTATTTCTGAGTAATTATCTTAGGATAAACTTGTTTTGTTTGCATTTCATGTGGGACTTTGTGTGAAATTTTTATGTATTCTGAGTGGCTGACATTTCCCTGGTTCCTTAAAAGTTAAAGCAGCAAAGCTTGCTGAATGTAATTGTGATGGGAATAGTTCTAAAAAATTTTCCATAATTTAGGATGGGTTCTATTCCTACATATATTTGTTAGTGAAACCAAATACTTTTAAGATGCTATCTGTTCCTGCATGTGATTGAGTGAACGTGAAACTAAGTACCCGATCTGATAGAAATTGTGGAATCAATTGAATTTTCTTTTAAGATGCTATACAAGTTGTTCCATGAGTTCTCATGAGTTCTCCAATCACTTTTCACTGTAAATGCTTTGCCATATTTTCTGCACATGTAGGGTTTGATCCCATGCTTCTTCTTATAATGTGTTTGAAGGGTTCTAAAATCCTTGAGAGGCCTTGCTCTTGGGTGGTCAATGTTGTGCTTGCAACCTAGTGCACAACAAAAGCATGGAAGCCTAAGCATGGCTGTCGGTTGTGTTCCTCTTAGAGAATCTGGTCCTTTTCTGTATTGAGATCCATGCCCCCACATATGCATCTGCAAAAGCCATGAGAAACTTAGTCCCTTCAGTGTAAAACACAACTAGGTAGCTCTTCAATATTGTTTAGATTAATTGTTTTCTCGTATTACAGTTAGGTAGTGTACTTGCGCTTTAAAATCTAAATTTTTTTTTAGACCATCTTAAAAGTACACTTCTTCATATTAGCTTAGTGTATTTAAGATTTTATTCTATAAATGTTTCTCAAAGGAATGGAACTCAAATTAATAAGAAGAAATATCATCCACTCTTATCAATTGAGTTAGGATATTGTTTAAAACTATTCTTTATCTTCATTGAAAACTCTTGATGGACAACATAATTGGATCCTGCATATCTCCATATCTTCTGTTATCACATTGCAAATATGAAGCATGTAATGTTTCGGATTTCCTAGCACCCCCTAGGAGATATGTATAGTTTGTTTACACTTTTCATAAAATCTGGAAAAACTCAGTTTCTAAGCTCTTGGCAATTCAGCAGTTGCTCCAGTCTTTGCAAAGTCAACAGCCAATCTCTGGCAACTCCAGACATTTCTAAATGCTGGCCTTATTTGGTTCACAGTCAGCATGAACTAGATAAGCAGTAGACATAGCACCTAAGGTCTCATTGATGAAACAATAGAGCATTACTGCTCAACCTATAATCATAAAGACATTTGTGTACAAAACATTTTGAGGAATTCAGGGGAAAACCCATGTAGTGGAATTATCTTACCCATTCTTTGGCAATTACATATCAGTCTTTCTCAAATAGTTTTTTAAACAAGAGAAAACTCCAAACACCAAAAGAACATGAACAAGAATGATAAGAAACTGAGTTTTGTGGTGAACATTAACTGAAAACGTGTATGTATACACACACACACATATACACACACACACACACACACACATCAAACATGGATTTACATATGGCTAATTTTAACAACTCATATGGAAAATCTTTTGTGAGAAATAAAGATAAAGAGTTAATGAAGATCATCAGAAGATTTTCTAGCTTTGCATCACATCAAATTTTGTCAAGATAGATCACTATGAAACCTACCCCAAAAGTCCTCTTACATACTTCCCCTTCTTGATTTAGTTCAGGTTTCTTTCTTGCCTCCCTTCTCTTGATATTTTCTCACCAAAAATAAATCCCCTTCAACTACCTATTTATGATTTCATGATTTGGCTATCTATTCCATACCCAATGAGGTGTCCCTTAAGCTTACCGTAGCATCATAAATTTCTAATTGTGTTTTATTTAATTTTTTTTTGTTTTTCTTTTAATTCATTTATATGTCATAGCTAGTGGAGTTTGTATGTATAATTAGAACAATTGCTCATGTCCTAACTTCTTATTCCAATTTTTGACATTTCATCAACTCAATATTCCATAGTATAGCATTTTTAATTATTTTCTTAAAAAAATATTTTTCTTAAGCAAAATAATATTAATGTACTTTATCCTATTTTCTAAAAATATAACATTTATTCTATTGTCAAATAATTCTCATTCTTCCTTAATCTTCTCTTTACACCTTCTACTTTTATTCTATATTTTCCTAAAATACTTTTGTGTTAATTTAGGATGATTGAAATTTGAGGATATTACATTAAGTATATAATGGAGCTAGAAATATGTGTGGGGATGGAATGGGCTACCAGTTTTGGTTCTTCAAGAGCATAAGGTATCCTTATGCATATTATGTGCATTGCTTAGCTCATCAATTGCATAAGGATAGCACTCAGTCTTTGTTTCAAATGTATTATGGAATTCTTTATTGCTTGATACCAGACATGGAACCCTTTCTATATCAAACCAACTACAATTTGTTCTTATTGCTACAACTAGAGAATTAGTTGATGCTCATACTTTACTTTTTTTGTTTTTAGAATTTGATTTTCATTATTAACATTGTGATTTCTTGTAATCGCAATGATGAATTGTAAGCTACTTTTGCAACTGGAATTTCATGTTTGATTGCAAGTAATGAAATTGAAATAGGAAGATGGACCAATCCATTAGGAACATTACGAAGATTGGCAGATACTAGGCGGAGCTCTCATTTAAATTCAATATGCAGTCTTTGGTGAATGTTTGGTAACTGATTCAATGATAAAGAAATATATCTGTTGAAGGATTTGCATACTCTCGGTGAGTGATGCTAATTTTGCTCTTAAGTCATTGTTATCATTTGAATTTTTATTTATTTTACATCTGATGAAGGAAATCATGTGAATTATAGACATACTTTTCCATGCTTAGCAGCAAAAATCTCAAGATATTTTAAATGCTATGCATTTATTATTCACCACAAAATCTTTGATTCAAAAGATAAGAGATAATGGTTGGGAAATATTTTTAGTGTCACTTCTTTTTGTGGGAGTCAAGTGTCAAATATGAGTTCTTGTTTCTCTTACACTATGAGCTACCATTGGATGACAAGTAAGTTTCAAAGGTTAAAGAAGAAAGGAAAAGTGTGCGGGAGAGTGAAGAAATTACCCCCTGTGATCACTTGGCTTTACCTTCTTAATATTATTGAGTCCTACCTTAAAAGGCACACAAGGTATCTTAAAAGCACCGATAAGCTAAAGATAACTAGATAGCCTTATGGCCTAAATATAATTAGGTCTTACCTTAGAAGACACATAAGTTCTTTATTTTTCTCCTTCCATCCCTTCCATATGAGTAAATGGACAATGAGGGCCCTTACAAATAATATGATATTTACTATAGTTTGCTAATCGATCACTTTCCCTAATTAAGCACTTAAGTAATGGAGAAGAGAAAGGACTATTAGAAATAATATGATATTTACTATAGTTTGAAGTCAGTCCTGCCTTGTGATGAGGCACATAAACAACAGGACTGCATTGCAGATTGCTATACCCACTGACTTACCTCTAATCTGGAGAACAATTTATTTATTCTTTCTAAGTACGGTTCATATTTGAGGGTTCAATATCAAACTGAATATTGTCCTCCTGTCTGGTTACTGGAATGCTTATGTTGTGGATCCCAATCCTTAGAGGTAAACAGATAAATAAGGGATCATTCAACTTAAAAGCCATTTGGTTGTAGGACTTTACAAGTAACATGTTTTAGAAGTCTTGATAGGGGGAGCTAGGGTGACAGTTATATGCAGCATAAAAGGGCTAGAAAATATATGTAATGAAGGTTAAATCAAGGAATAATACCTGATATTGATTTGGAAACTGAAGGACGGAAGCAAAAATTTAAATTTAGTGTTTGATTTAGGACTGTGAATGATACTTGTAAAATTATATCATTAAGGCACATTGAAGACAATTTATGAAATACCGACTGCATTTTTTTCATAATTTGAAGATCTGTAGTATTGATATTAGTTGTTTTATAGATAGTGACAAGTGAGATGTTTTAATATGTTATTATAATTTGTGCTATATTGAATTAAGATGTTTGTTTTGATTCATGTATGCCTAAAAACAGGATGGAAGTTCCTGAACATTGTAAGTGGATGGATAATAGGGTTGGTCCTGATAAGAGAACAGTTACAGATGAGTTTATGGCAGGAGTTATTGAGTTTATAGAGTTTGCTTGTAGTCAGGATCATTTTAAAAGTGTAGGAAAGTTGAGGTGTCCTTGTAAAAAATGCAAGTGTCAGAACTATTGTTCAGTTGATGAAGTGAAAACCCACCTTTGTATGAAGGGATTTATGAATAATTATTATTATTGGACCAACCATGATGAACCAAGACCTCTATTTCCACCAATGGTTTCAAGAAACTCATATTACGAAAGTAGTGACTTTTAGGCATGCTTTAATGATCAGGAACAGATGGTGATGGATGCTGCTGGACTATCTATTGGTAATTATATAGAGCAACAAGGTTTTGCTCATTGTGAACAGAGGGATGAAGATCCTAACCCGGAAGTCAAAATTTTTTTTAATATGTTAGAAGTTGCACATGCTCCTTTGTATGACGGTTGTCAAAATTATTTTGAATTGTCAACTGCAGTGGAAGCTTTGGGTATCAAGTTGGACTTCAACATTTCTGAGAATTGTTTCAATCGGTGGGTACAATTTATGGGAAATGCATTGCCAAATGAAAATCGTATGCCTAAAAATCTCTACCGTGCAAAGAAATCAGTAGAGCAATTAGGATTAGGTTGTATAAAAATTCACTGTTGTCGAAACGGATGCATGATTTATTATAGTCCTCTTGATTTGGAGCTTCATTATTGTAAATTTTGTGGTGAAGAGCGTTACAAAAGGGTCATTAGAAATGGCAAAGTAAGAGAGCTTCCAGTGAAAAAAATGTGGTATTTTTCACTTATTCCAAGGCTGCAAAGACTTTATTCGTCAATGCAAACTGCAAGTCAAATGAGATGACATCGGGAAACTGTGAGGGTAACATGCTCTTTGTCTCATCCATCTGATGGCGAAGCCTGGAAAAAATTCGATGAAAAACATCTTGAATTTGCAATGGACCCTCGAAATGTGAGGTTAGGTTTGTGTGCTGATGGATTTGCTCCATTTGATAAAATAGGTCAGACTTATTCATGTTGGCCAGTTATTGTTACCCCTTACAATCTTCCCCCTTGGATGTGTATGAGAAGAGAGTTCTTATTCTTGACCATTATAATCCCTGGTCCTTCCAATCCAAAGAATAAAATTGATGTGTATTTGCAACCACTTATAGATGACCTCAAACTTTTATGGAATACTGGTGTCACGACTTATGATGTCTCACTGAAACAGAACTTCAACATGAAAGCTTGTTTGTTGTGGACTATCAATGAATTTCCTGCATATGGTATGCTTTCAGGTTGGATGACAATGGGAAAACTTGCTTGTCCAATATGTATGGAGTGTTCAAAGGCATTTACCCTTCGACATAGTCGGAAGACGTCTTTCTTTGATTGTCATCGACAATTCTTGCCACTTGATCATAGCTACAGAAGGAATAAGAATGCTTTTTAGAAGAGACATACTGAAACATCTTTACCTCTGCCTCGGTTAACAGGTGAAGAAGTGTTGGAAAGGGTTAGACATATGCCTAGCATAACTAAAGAGACATATGATAATATCCCAGGGCATGGAGTTATTCACAACTGGACGAAGCAATCTATATTTTGGGAGTTACCATATTGGAAAACAAATCTTCTTCCACACAATCTAGATGTTATGCATCTTGAGAGAAATGTATTTTTGAATATTTTATACACAGTGATGGACACTAAAGGGAAGACAAAAGACAATTTTAATGCAAGGCTCGACTTGGCCGAAATTTGTAGACGGAATGAATTAGAGCTGCAGGATGGAAGAGATGGAAAGCTAATTAAACCCAAAGAAAAATACACATTAACTAAGCAACAAAGATTAGCTGTGTGTGAATGGGTCAAAAAATTGAAACTGCCAGACGGATATGCTTTTACATTATCAAGGTGTGTTGACATGAGGGAAGCAAAGTTGTTTGGACTGAAAAGTCATGATTTTCATGTGTTTATGCAACGCTTCCTCCCATTTGCATTCAAAGTATTGCCAAAGCCTATTTGGAACACACTCACAGAATTTAGTCAGTTCTTTCGAGAATTGACTTCCCCATTGTTGCGAGAGGATACTTTACATGTGATGGAGCAAAACATTCCAGTCATTCTTTGTAAATTAAAACAAATTTTTCCTCCAAGTTTTTTTGACTCAATGGAACACCTTCCAATTCATTTGCCATACGAAGCAAGGGTTGGAGGTCCAGTGCAATATCGATGGATGTATCCATTTGAAAGGTAGAGTTACGTCTCCTTTTGGTTTTTTTTTAAATTATGGAATCGTATTCGTAGTACTAAATGTATCAATTAACTGTATTAGGTTTATTCACACACTAAAAGACAAGGTGAAGAACACAGCTGCAGTTGAATGATCAATTTGTGAAGCTTATTTGGTAGAAGAGACCTCTACATTTGCATCTTACTATTATCCACCTGATGTTCCATGTAGATGGACTCAAGTACCACGAAATGATGATGGAGGTCAATGTTCTTCAAATAGGCCACCGCTTTCTATCTTTAATTATCCTGGCCGTCCAACTGGAAGATGCATATCCTTCATGTTAGAAGAAAGGGACTTGCAAATCGCACATTTATATGTTCTTCTAAATTGTCCTGAAGTGGAGCCATTTTTAACGTAAGTGTATAAAATGCTCATTTAAGTGTTATATAAATATATATATTTATATATCACTATAAATTGTTCTAACATGTTTTCTAAATGTAGCACATATACTAATATGTTACAAGAATGTGGGATGAGTGACTTGGAAGTGGACAGACAAATCTCCACAATGTTTCCTATTTGGTTTAAAGAATACGTATGTTGCATGAATTCTCCTTAATTTCTTATTTTCTAACATTTTGCTTTTTATGTGAGACTAACTTAAATATTTAATGACTAGGTGTTAAATAATAATGTTGAAGATGCCTTTGTAAAGAGTTTGGCATGGGGTCCTAAAAAAAAAGTCAACAAATGGCCATCATATTATGTAAATGGTTATAAATTTAATACAAAAGATCATGGCCAAGGTATGGGTACAACAAATTTTGGTGTATGTTGTCCAGGTGGTACGGATGAAACAACAGAAAATAATTATTATGGGGTTTTAACAGACATTATTGAAGTACACTATACAGGATGGCCTATAAAGGTGTTAGTTCTATTCAAATGTGATTGGTTTGATCCCACCTTAAATCATGGAACAAAGGTAGATAACTATGGGATTGTTGAGGTTAGAACATCCAGAAAATATAAAAATTATGACCCTTTTATATTTACACAACAAGCAATGCAAGTATATTATACACAATATCCTGAAGGGCAACATGATTGGTTAGTAGTGATCAAAACTAAGGCACGAAACACAATACAAACTGCAATAGAAACTAAAATGCCTGAAAGTGATGTTCCATACCAAGAAGATTCATCAATGCAATCGCTTGTAATAGTTGCAAATGACAATCTCGAGCAGAGTCTTGTTGATATTGAAGGCCCTGTGGATGAAGTATATGGTTCTTCTTTGAACCTACATGAAGTAGATGTGGATGAAGAAGATACTGAGGAAGAAGGAGAATGGGAAGATGAAGAAGAAGAGGAAGAAGAAGAGGAAGAAGATGAGGAAGAAAATGATAATGATGAAGATGTTTAGGTATTGTTAGGTTTCATTTTACTTAGTGTATTATGTAGATCATATATTATGTATTTTTGAAGTAGATTATAAATCTATGGTAGTATGGTTATGAGTTTTGTTATCATTGTCTTTTGTAATTATTTTTATTTTTTATTATTAAATTGTCATTAAATTTCATTGAAATAGATTATTATGATTATCTTTTTGTCTATAGATGACAGGTAGAGGAAGGGGTAGAGGTAGAGGGCGGGGACGGGTTATCTCTCAGCCATATGCACAGCCAGACACATCACCTGTTGCTGACATAGCTCACCTTGACCAGATCCACATTGGACATACACCTACTTTATCTCCCTTTTCCCAAACTTGTCATACTTCTACTCTATCTTCCCATTCACAAGCATCTCATTCTAGTGCCTCATCTCCTCATCTTTCTAGTACAGTTGCCCCTACCCTACCTACACATACTATATGTGTCCCATCTCCTAATCAATCCGTATGTCCAAATGTTGAGCCAGTTCCTTTCACACTGACTATTCAGTGGGGAACAAGGGACATAGATGGTCGAATTTGGATTAGATCTGCATCTGGGAACACGTAAGTAATATGTGTGTGTGTGTGTGTGTTTTTTTTTTTGTCAGTATATTTATTTAAATTGACACATATACTTTCAGGTTTTATCCTGACATCTTAACAAGAGATGTCATCACAACAATTTTCAAGAAAAAATTTGAAGGTGCTTGGTCCAGTTGGGGAAAAGTTGACAAAAATACCATTCAAATGTGGTTCGCGGAGTTCAAGGTAATATGTAACATTTCGTATCATATTTATTGATATCTTTTTTAAAAATGTGTGAATGTTATGTTAATTTCTTTACTTTCTTTGTTTAGGCAAATTTTAAGTGGTTGGACAATGATGAGCACAATATTAAAAGGGCATTTGACAACAGGGGATCAATAATTTTGAAAAATGCATTGTTTAAGGTGCGTAACAGTGAGGACAAGGGTGCTTGGATTCCAGCAGAGAAGCTACAACAATTAAAGGCTGAATGGGATAGTGAAGACTGGCAAGATAAAGCCAGAAAAAATAAACAAAATAGACTCTCCAAAGAAGGACTTAATGTACATAGTGGAGGGTCTATATCTGCACGAGAGCATGCCAAACGAATGGTGAGTAATTTCTCTCAAATATATAGTGATTTAAGTTCTTACTTTAATATTATTTAACTTTTTATTATTTTAGAGAGTGCAATTGAATAAAGAACCGACATGTTTTGAGTTGTATGAGCGCCTTCACCAGCCCAAAGGAAAGCTATCGCAGTGGTTCAACGACCAGCAAGGAAGAATTGTTGTATGTAGTCACTACTCTTTTATTTCCATTTTTTTACAAATATTTATTTTGTTTTATCATTTTATTTTTTCAGGATATGTATCGAACAAAAATAGCTGAGAGACAGTCTACATCTCAGGGAGATGAGGGTTCTAGCCAACACTCCACTCAACATTCAGACAATGTTGTTTATTTGGATGTGGTTGGCGGCATGAACAATAAAGGACGGATATATGGACTGGGATCTCAAGCACATAATGTATTGGTAGCAACTTCTTCTTCTAGGTCTTTCACTTCTGATGAAGTCTCAGCAAGTTCCTCTTCTGTTGTGAATGCAAAAATTGAGGCTTTATCTGCACGGCTCAAACAGAGTGAAGATGAAAATTTTATGTTAAAGCAAAAGGTTGAAGAATGGGATCGGATGTTTTGGCGCCTCATGATAGATGGTAGTATAAGAATGCCATCCTCGTCTCCACCTAGAGAAGAAGAGAATAATAACAATGACCAAAATAGTAATGCTGCTGATGGATCATGATATTTTGTGTTATTTATGACTCTGTGTTATGTATGTTTCATTGGTGATATTGTCATGTAATCTGATGGGATTATTAAAATTGTTGTTGATATGTTTATGGATGATAAGGTTTGACATTATGTAAAATGTATGTTGATATTTCTGCCTGAAATGGTTGGTTTTTGACTGTTGTCTTGGTTGCTAGGTTTCAGATTTTTAAGAATTTTTTATTTTATTTTATTGATATTAGAGACGGAATATTCCGTCTCTAAATTAATAAGACGAATCTGGACTTTAGAGACGGAATATTCCGTCTCCATATCAGAGACGAAATTAAAAAAAAATTAGAGACGGATATTTTTTTTTAGAGACGGAATTTAAATTTCGTCTCTAAATTGTAGCGACCCCGCTTTTAGAGACATAATTTTTCCTATTTAGAGACGAAAAAATTCCGTCTCTAAATTTGATTTTCCTAGTAGTGCTATTTCTAAGTCTTTTTTTTTCTCATTTGTTACTTATTTACTACAATTCTTGTATATACTACTTAGACTTTTTTTTGTGATTATGAAGGATATTCTTTCACTTAATTGGATGGAAGATTAATCTTCAAGTTAGGAGCGCAACGAGTAAGCTCTCTTTGTGTTAATGTCTCCAATAATCAAATTTTTATCGATTCTTGAGGTTCAAACAACTATTACTACTATGATCAACTAACTTTAGGTATATACTACTTAGTTTATCACATGCATCGTGGATATGGCTAATTTTCTCATTGTTGGGAGATTATCATTCTTCCAATTTTATATTGAACAAAAAAATATTAATGATAATGCATCACGACTTACCTTTCATGATATTAAAAATTACAGATATTGATAAAGGAATTGTTTCTTTTCAAGTAGGGACGTAGTGAAAAATGCTTCTACAAATATTACAGAAAAAAAAAAGATGCTTCTATAAATTTTTATCCAATATAAAAAGTAATGTAAAACTCCTCAACATGTCATTATAAATAAAAAAACTTTGTCACTTTGATGAAGCTACCGTACGTTAAGAGAATTTTAAAATACAATAGAGGAATTTTGAGAAATGATATTATTTCAAATAAAATCTCGACATATCATTATTTTCTGCTATCTTTAACATATAATTGTTAGTTTAATTAATCTTGAACTTAATTTAATAATTGACTAAAATCTGTCGATTCTATCCCTAACCCTTCTTTTAAAAGCCTTTTGATTTTGTGGATATTTTTGTAGCAACCAAAAAAAAAATTTTAAGCTAGAAATTAAATAACAAACATACATAGACAGGTGAAATGTGAGTTAATTTAAAAAAAAATACTTATTCACTTTCATCTATAATTTTAATAGTACTTTTCTTTTTCATTTAAAAATTATTACAATATATATCCTAATTCATATATCCATTGCAAAGACTTTCCTATTATTCAAGATTGTTGTTAAAGGAACATATCATCTCTCACGCCCCTAATTTTAGGACACGTGAAACACGTATATCATGAACATATATTTTCCATAATCATGAATATTCCAATGATTTATCATGAAAACAAATACATATAGGTTTTTCTATACATATATACCATATACAAACAAATTCCATAAACATCAAAGTAACAGTAGAAGCAGGAATCTTGCTTGTGGCATATAAAGCATACTCTAGAGTACAAGTACAATATAAATCAAATCTACGAGCCTTATAAACAAAGTAGGCTCACCCAAAGATCATGTCATCTAACTGGTCAACTATTTGAAGGGGAATGATCAAACTCTATATCCTTATCTGAAAAACATATAAACATCGTGTAGTGAGTTTGACAACTCAGCGAGTAAATAATTCCTCCAATGACCTCTTAGGTCAGCATATGGATGTACTTATATTTTAAAATTTGTCACATAGATAATACAGTTCAGAAGTACATCCATATGGGACCCGTATTTCAAATATTTTCAATTCAAAGGATATTCAGATATCTCAAACCATATGCAGCACGATATGACCATTAAACCAATGTTGTTATGCTCAGTTGTATAAGCTATAGTAAAATATTAAGATTTGGAGATAAAATCATCACTTTTAATGCACCTGCCTCACTAGGCGATCTGGTCAATGCAATGAAAACATAACTCATTTCTATACACATATTGACTGATCGACTACAATCATAATAAGTGATCAGAGAATGTGAGTACATCACCCTCCTGCCCCCCCCCACATTACCACTATCACCCAGTTGGAGTGGCCCTCCCCTAACTCACTCAGGCTAATGAGGCATCCCTTATTCGGTACCGTCACAAGCCATATAACCCGTCGATATTCATCCATACATATAAATACATGTAAAATTATCAAGCAACTCGCATGA
Organism: Gleditsia sinensis; assembly: GCA_037074535.1. NCBI lineage: Eukaryota > Viridiplantae > Streptophyta > Magnoliopsida > Fabales > Fabaceae > Gleditsia > Gleditsia sinensis. The sequence continues at coordinate 45,196,411 of CM073463.1, forward strand.
GCTTTACGCTTGCCATTCAATCTCATTTATAATATGACATGCATCATTTTCACAAGTATATAGCTTTACAAATCAATGCATCGTGCATATAATATTCACTTTATCAAATAATAATAAATACATTTAGAATCACATATTCAATGAGTTTCAAAATCTATTTCTAAAACCATACTCTTCTTTAACTATGTGTCAGTTCGTAAGCAAAATAAATATTTTAACACATTTCATAAATTTATGATAGTATAAATAATTATAAATAGAAACAATTATACATTTATAGTTCAAGAAGAGCATGGAATAAGTCATAGAAAGAATTATCTACTCACAAGATAAGGGCTCCAGATTGGACAGTCCCAAAATACACTTTTTCAATCCACATTTGACTAAACAGACTTCAAAAACGTGTTCGGACCAAAAATTAAGAAAATGACTTCAGGAACTTGGTCACTATTCATGGTCGAAAAATACTATTCACCTTTGGAAAATACTATTTATAGTTGAAAAATATTATTCACTAAGAATAAAAAGTTGTCAAATAGCTGAAAAATTTCATATCTTAAGGTTTATCTAGCTCCTGAATCCATCTACGGTGTCAAATTTTCAATTTGAGGTCTCTAAGTAAGAGTTTACCTTTTTCTGAGATTTTTTACTTTTGATCTACGATGATTCTACGACTGATTTGAAAAATGGTTCTGTCAAAATCATAATATTCTCCGTCCTGAATCCAATGGTACCTTTAGTTTAAAGATCAAAGGACTGTAGACACTCCAGATCTAGAGAAAAAATATAGAGATATTATTAACACTATTTTACTATTCATTCTCTCTGCATTTTGCTTCGGTTTCCGTCTCTCCCTCCCCTTTTCTTTATTCTTTATAATAATAATTATTATTATTTAATAATTGAATAATAGAATTTTATTTTATATATATTCATATAAATATTGTTTTTCATCCTAAAACATTTCAAAAATTTCTAAAAATTTACATTCTCATAAACCTTTAGTTAAACTCTTAAATCATGATTTTTCTTGATAAAAATCTTAATAAAACAAATCACAAAATAAATATCTTTATATATAATAAAAGAAAGAATATTTCTAAAAACACAACAAAAAATTATTAAAGGCCAATATAATTATTTTAAGCAAAACAATAATTACTTTAATTAAAAGTATACTTACATTTAGCACAACATTAGCATTTTTAAACAAATAAAAATATATTTGTTTATAGCAAAACATTATTATTTAAAAATGAAAATTATGAGATGTTACATTCTTCCCCCGTTAAGAAATTCGGTCCTCGAATGTCAGCCTATCCTACCACATGTAGGGAATTAAATCAAAGCATAATTCAGAGTTGCCAACCTTATTACTCAAATAATTGGGAATATCTCTTCTGCATGTCATCTTCTACTTTCTAAGTAGCTTCCTCACTTGAGCGGTTTTGCCATATAAACTTAACCATAGGGATTTTCTTTCAGCCATAAGTTCTTGTTCAATTGAATTTCTTGGGATTAGATAACATAAGAAGAACCTAATAGGTACTTTCTTGGCATTGATGCAAGACTATACCAACATCACTTAATCCTAATAGCAAAACTAGGCGATATATACTATGCATACTTATCCAAGATTTCAAAAGAGTCTATATACTAGAGCTTAACATTTTCCTTCTTTTCAAACCTCATTACCTCTTTCATGGGTGATTCCTTCAAGAATATTTGGTTACCAACTAATAATTTCTAGTGCTAAACATTCATGATCTTTATAGACTTTTGGCCTGTATTGATTTGTTTGTATTACTTTTCTAATCAATTTCACTTTATACAAAATACTCAACAGATTATATATATACATATAAGGAACTCTTAAACCACTGTATATCTCATTCCTTTATATCCTCAAGCTCGCATGCATATATCTATAAGTCGATATTAGAAAACACACACATAAAAGAACATATTCACATCCATATTGGGTAACTATCTCTTCTTATTCCAGACCTCTATCAAGTCATCTTTGATTCTCAAATATCAACATCCTCCGATGAATATCATCATCTTAATCTATGATCTATTTTTATCTTAAAATCTTTTAATCAATATGTTAAACATACGTAGCAATAAATCTACCAATCATTTTTAACGTTTATGTACCATTGGCACATGTCTAACAATTCCAACTTATCTCATCACAGTAACTCTATACCCTCTTATTAACACCAATAAATTCATTATCAAAAATATCAAGCCTTTCTTCTATCATATCTAAAAGCACCATTCTAACTTATATCAATCACATTTAATTCATCCAATCATTTCAAAAAGATTTTTCCCAACAATTACTCATACATGAATTTTCAATTTCAACATAATTCATATCCTAGATACTAGACTCAATTTAGCATAATATAAACCTTTAACACAAATATCTTAATCACTTACATTATTTTCAGACATGATTCTCATAGTATTCTCCATATTTCTAAATTAAGAGTTCAAAGATTAATTTAAATCCTACTTCCCATATTTTATTTCTTAAGAACTTCAACACCACTAATTCTCTTGATTACATTCGTCAAAGCACCATAAAGCTATCATCCGTCTATTCCTTTCAAACTTTTTATTACTTTATCCTATTAACCACTTGGACACTATAATAGCTGAGTTTTAAAGAAAATAAATTAACTTTTCTTGTAATGAGGGAAAAGAACTTTGCATTTCATGCCAAACATTAATAAGGAAGAATGCAGTAGAATAGACGAAAATTATAATAGAGAACGGTGCCAAAATAGAAAGTCAAAAGTTTGGACAAATCATTGGAGAAAATTAAAATCGGTGGTCGTAATTCTTGAAAATCTGTAAATAAAAATTAGTTGTTATTTCGACAAAAATCAGTGGCCGCAAGTTTTGAATATATGTGCTAAAATCTACTTTAAAGCTGTTGGTATTCAGTGGAAAAATAACACATGGAAAAAGAAACATTTTTGAGCTTATAAATATATGTGAAAATCAAAGAATACGTAGTTAACTAGTAGGATGCAGTTGATTGCTTCAAAATAGATGTGATCAATCAACTGTAAAATAACCAGTCTAAATTAAAATTTCTCAAAATAGCTAGTCAACCAGAACATTGGGAAACCAAGAAAAATCATTTAATTGTCCCTCTTTAATAATTATCTGGTTTGCATCTTCACTTTTTTTTTTACAATGACACTTATAACCTACAACTTCCCTACAAGAATCAAGACATCAATGTTTCATCAAGGACATCAAGGAAAAGACAAATTTTCTGGTGATATCTTAACCTTATTCTATTTATATGGCTAATATCAGCGATTATCACAACTACTATACATATACATGCTTGCCATCATTTTTAAAAATTTCACCTTCAATTTAGCTTATATCCACCAATCACTCACTACACGATATTTCTACATTTTTCAGATGAGAATACAGAGTCTGATCCTGCAGATAGGTGATTAGTTAGGTGACATATTCTGTGGGTGAGTCTACGTTGCTTCCAAAACTCACGGTTTTTGAATTATAATGTGTTTGTATTCTAGAGTGCTCTAAACGCTACAGGTAGGATCTCTGTTTCTATTGTACTTTGATGTTTATAGACTTGGTCTGTATATTGTGTATACATGTTGAATTGTGCATCTTTATGGAGAATATCTGATTGCGGGAAAAAAAATGTTTATTTTACGTAACGTAAATTGGGGGCGTTACATCATCTACTTGTCAGGTACAATATGCTTCTATTTAATTTCTTAATTATGAATTTTTTTTAATAAATTTCATCTTGCTTTAATGTAGTGATGATTGAAATGGAGGTACTAGAAGCAACGTATATCAGTGCAAAGAAGGAGTATATTTGTTATTTTACTTGGTAAAAATGACACAAACTATACACTTGACAGTAATGATGTCAAATTTAATGACAATTTTGTGATGGCATAATGCTCTTTGCAGTATATGCATTTACCCACCCTCATTTATACTACTAATTGCAACCTCCCCCCCCCCGCCAAATTTAATAATTATTGCAATATTCCCACTAATTTATAAATTTATTGCAAATAGCACTTAAAGTGACAAATACCCTTCTCCCTTATTCTAACAACTTTAGCCAAATTATTATTTGCTCTCCTAATTTATTTTTAGTCCTTTAACTAAAAATAATTTTTCTAAAATCTCTTAACTTAAAAAAATCATCCTTTATATTATAAATCATAGTTTAAATAGAACAAAAAAAAGATAAACTTTTAAATCCTAAACTCTAAAACCATAAACCCTAAACCCAAAAACCAAAAATCATAAAACCCTAAACCATAAGTTCAAAAGTCTAAAATCTTAAAAAAAATAAACCCCAAACCCCATACTTTAAGACTCCAAATCCTAACTCCCAATATTCTAAACTCCAAAACCACAAGTCTCAAAACTTCAAACTTTAAACCTCAAGTGCAATCTCCAAACCTTAAATCTCAAAGCCCAAAAGCCTAATGATAAATGGAAAAATTATGTGTTCAATTTCCATATTTCATCCCTCAATTCATAATTAACTTGTGACTATCTCTTTACTTCTATTTTGTTTTATTTCGATTGCTCTGTATACTGCTTGGTTGTATTTTATGTTTATAGGTGAACAAGAAGGCCTAAGAATCAAGGGAGAAAGCTCATTTGAAGAGTTCTTTGGATTAGGAGCAAGCCAAGAGGAAACATGGAAGAAATGGGCTTCGAAAGGTTAAGAATAGAGCTTAGCATCCCTCAACACGGCTTACAGAAACTAGCCTGAAGTACGGCAAAGCCATGTTCCAAGGTACAGCCATGCTGTGGGACAAAAGATCTTCGTATTTTTTAGGGGTTTAAGCTACCAGGAAGCTATATATAGCGGGACTTAACCTTTTTTTTTTGGCTAGACACTTTAAGCTAGGTTTTTTTAGTAGAATTAGGGTTTCTCTATGCTTTTAGACTTGGATTTACATTGGATCAAACCTCGGATTCATCTATTTTTGCATTGGGTTTCATCATTCTATCTTTATCTACTTTTCTCTTTTGATTGTATTGAACAATTTAATGAAATTAATTTTTCTTTCTATTTTAATTTTGCGTCAGTAGATCCTATTCTAGGATTAGGGAAACCGATTTATTATGTATTGAATTGAATTGTTAAGTTCCTCTTGGGATTATTTATGGATAATCAGTTTGACTATTATGCATATATGTGTTGATGAATGTCTAGCCAATATTTGTCACATCTTAGAAAAATAACTGATGGACTGAAAGGTGAAAGTTATTTTCGAAACCTAATAGTTAATTAGGGGTATTTTAATCACAAAAGTAGTTTAAAATACTCTAAGAATTGAATCAATTGGTTAGCACAGAACTTCAATGGTTTAAGTTAAACTAAGAACCACGAAAGTAGGTAATTAGATTGACCTAGGTACAGTTACTAGACCTTGAAAGAAGCTATTAATAAATTAAGGCTAAATCATCTCCGATATCTCAATTAATTGTAATTGGAAATATTTATTTTGGTTGTTGAACATCATAAGTATAGCGAACCCTAATCTTAGGTCTTTTTATAATTGAATTCAATCGTCTATTTACTTTCATTGCTTTCAAATTGTTATTCCATATTTCTCTAAGATTTTATTTATTCATATAGTTTGTTTCATGAAAGAATAATAGTTGATATATTGGTCTCTGTAAGATACAACCCGTACTTATCAAACTACTTACAGCTATGCTATGCACTTGCGGTATTATTAAAACACACACAACACCTAAAACCTCAAAAACCAGAACCCCAAACCCCTAACCTCAAAACCTAAAAATGTCAAATCCTAAAACCCTAAACTCTAAACCTTAAACCCTAAATATCCAAACTCTAGACCTCAAATCCTAAACCCCAACTCTAAAACCTAAATATCAAGACCCTAAAACACCAAGTCTCTAACAACAAAAACTAAAACACCAAACACCAAAAATAAAAGCCCCAAACCATAAACCCCAAAACACTAAACCCAAAACCCCAAACCCTAAAACTTTAAACTCTAAACCATAAACCCCAAACCTCCAAACTTCAAATCTCAAACTCTAAACTCTAATCATCAAGACTCTACTCAAACAATAAAACCTAAAGCCCTTAACCCTAAACTACAATCCTTAAACCTCAAATTCCAAATGTTAAGACCCTAAATCCTCAAACCTTAAACCCTAAATCATAAACACTAAAATCGTAAAATTCCAAAACTTAAACCCTAAACATCCAAACTTAAGTCTTAAATCAAAAATTCCAAAATGCCAAACCTCAAACCCCAAAAGTGGGGTTTGAGTTTTTGTGGTTTGAGGATTTGGGTTTTGGTATTTTTTTTAGTTTAAGGTTTAGGATTTGAGATTTTGGGTTTTTGAGGTTTTGGGGTTTGAAGTTTAGTGTTTGGAAATTGCATTTAGGGTTTGAAGTTTGAGGTTTTAAAGTTTAGGGTTTTAGAGTTTGGAGTATTGGGAGTTGGGTTTTGGGATTTTAAAGTTTGGAATTTGGGGTTTAGGGATTGGATTTTGGTGTTAAGGGTTTTGTGGTTTTAGTATTTGGGGCTGACATTTAAGGTTTAAGGTTTGAGATTTTATGATTTAGGTTTTAAATTTTCAAGTTTTAAGATTTTACACTTTTAGTTTTAGGGTTTTAGGATTTTAGATTTGTGAGTTGATGATTTAGGGTTTTATGATTTTTGGCTTTTGGGTTTAGGGTTTTTGGTTTTTGGGGTTTAAGATTTAAAAGTTTTTTTTATATTTAAAATATGGTTTAGGATATAAATGATTATTTTTTAAAAGTTAAGGGATTTTAGAAAAAAAAAATTTAGTTAAGTTACCAAAATGAAATAAAAAACAAATTAAGGGAGTTAAAATTTGGTCAAAGTTGTTTGAGTATATAAGAAAGAGAGGTATCTGTATCACTTTTTATGCTATTTGCAATAGATTCATAAATTAAGGGAGACATTGCAATGATTATTAGATTGGAGGGAAATTGCAATTGTTAGTAAAGATAAGGGTGGGTAAATGTATTTTTTCATTTGATTTATATATACCAAATTTATGTAAGGATTTATCTAAATTGAAAAACTAAACTAGACCTAAAATTATGAATTATGTGATAAAGGGGAAAATTGTGTGTTTAATTTTTATATTTTATCCCTTAATTCTTAGCTAACTTGTGATTATCTATTTATTTCTATTTGGTTCTATTTCGGTTGCTCTAGATACTAGTCGCTTGTATTTTCTATTTATAGGTGAGCAAAAATGCCCAAAAATCAAGAGAGAAAACACATTTGAAGGGCCCTTTGGATTAGGAGCAAGCCAAGGAAGAGACATGGAAGAAACATGCTTTGAATGGGAAAAAACAAACACAAGTAGCCTCCAACACAGTCAGGCCTTGTTTGGGACACCCAGAGCATGGGTAGGCCATGTTCTGTGCAAGAGATGGTGCAGTTTCCTAGATTCCAACCTGAAGCATGATCGTGCTTCGTGTTCGTACAACTTATGATTTTTAAGGGTTTTAATGAGTCAAGGAGGATATATTGGAGAGGAGATGAGGAGAAACACAACTAGACGCCTTTAGACTTATTTTGGACTTAGAAAACACTATAGGGTTAGGTTTTAGAGTAGATTTAGAGTTTCTTTTGCACTTTCGATTAGATTGGACATTGAATCGAAGATTGTATTCATCTATAGTACTTTGTTCTAGGTTTCATTTTTTTTCTCTATCTTTACTTCTCTTTAACATATTTTGTATTGAACATTTATGAATTGCTTAATACATTTGATTATGATTTCTATTTCAATTATACATAAGTAGACTTTAATCTAGAGTTTGGGGAAATCCACTTATGATATAATGATATTGAATTGAATTGAATTGTTGGAACTCTAATTGTAATTGTTTGTGGTTAATTAGGATTGACTATTATGCTTGGTATGTGTTGATGAATGTTTGTCCAATGTTTATTACATCCTAGGTTATTAACTGATGAACTAAAAGGTGAAAATTAATGTCAAAACTTGATAGTTAATTAGGGATGTTCTAATCACAAAAGTAGGTTAAAACTCCCTAGAAATTGAATCAATTGGTAGGTACGAGACCCCCTATGAATTGAATCACTTGGTTAGCACAAAACTTAATGAGCTTTAATTAAACTAAAAACTACGAAAGTAGGTAATTTGACTAAGCTAGGTATAGTTATTAACATTTGAAAGTGGATATTAATGATCTGAGGTTAAACCATCCCCAATTACTCAAATAATTGCAATAAGATATTTATGCTAGATGTTGAATATCATAAGTGCAGTAAAACGTAATCCTAGGTTTTTATAATTGAATATCTAATTTAATTAATTGTGACTTTTCATTCACCATTCTTATCGAATTATATTGATTTAGATAGTTTACTTTGTAGAATACTAGGAATTGATAATTGGTCTCTATGGGATATGACTCGTACTCATCGAATTAGCTACAGATATGCCGTGTGCTTGCGATATTTAAATAAATAGGACAACATTATGACACAGCCAAACATGATACCCTTTTTTTCCCGTCTCCTTTTTTGAAATTTCAACAAAACAAAAACAAAAAAAACAAAGACAAAAGCAATTGAGAAATTCTTTTTATCAGAAGGAAAAATATTGTGTAATTGAGTAAAATAATTATCAGATTAAAAATAATATTTAGTTAATTAAAGTTGAATTCAATGGTAACTCCATTTGTCATAGCCAAACTTTTTTTTGGTACTCCTGGATTCAATATTAAAATATACTATCAATAAGATTCCATTAACACACATAGGCAAGTAACAAATATTTCATATCATTAAGTCAAAAGATGTTATATTAATGTTTAGGGGTTATGCAAGAGTAACACTAGGTACTACTTATGGCATCAAAACAAAGAAATACCAGGGGTTACTCTCTCAAAAGGGTACACTGAGTTCACACTACATAATTTACATTCTACTGGTTAAGCCTTAACCTAGCATCTCACCCCTATGGTGCATAGGGTGGAGGAAGGGTGGTGATGGCACAGGAATTTCTACTACATTCGCCACTAGCATATCCTACAAAATCATGAACTGACCTAGGAAGGGTATCTCCACCACCTGAATCTTTAAGACCAAAGTCAAGAGAACGGTCGGTATCTCAGTTATTATTATCTGAACACATCACCAAAATTAATGAGAACAAAATCTCAATAGGTTCAACATTAACGCAATATATAGTAAACAAAACAGGATGATATGTTCAGCTATATAAGCTATAGGAAAACATTCTTTAATATCTAATCATAATAGTCACATGTAGTATAATTAATTGAAATGCACAAGTCATTAATGAACATATCCACAATATATATTTAATGTCATGCATAACAGCTAATTATTCGTCATCCGTCTGTATTTTAGTAATAGGGTAATATGAGTGTAATGACCGGTTTATATATATATATATATATATATATATATATATAGCAATCGATAACACATTCCAAACAGCAAACTATACACATTTATATAAGCAACTAATATTCCATCATCATCATATCCAAAACTACTTCAGAGATTAATATTTACACATAAGCAACACCGAGTCACATAACTACTTCAACTTAACATTGAACCCTATACCGTACATCTCTCCTGGGTGTAAAACGAGGAGAAGGTGGTGTTGGCATCGGGATCTATACAAGGCATTACCATCAATTGGATATTTACGATTAAGTACACGGAAGCAGCTAGCATATCGTTTGCTCTTATCTGAACATAACACCAACAATAATGAAAACGGAAGTTCCCAATAGGTTTAACATTAAAATAAATATACAGTAAATAAGAAAATCACAGTGTTATGTTCATCTATATAAACTACAGAAAACCTTTTCTCTTTGTATATGATAAAATAACAAGAATGTATAACATGCTTTCAAATTCGATAGATAGGTTATGCATCAATATCAGGCATGTATAATAACTAGGTTATACTTCAATATTATGCTTGTATATATATATATCTTGACAGTGCTTTTATGCATAAGGACTAATCGTCTGCAGCCACATGTTCTATAATTGATAAAGGGGAAATTTGAGTGTTGAATGATTATATTTTATCCCTTAATTAGTAGTAAACTGATTATTATTTCCCCGCATTTGGTTATGCTTTGCTCTGAATACTGCTTTGGTTTGTTTTATATTTGTAGGAGAGCAAAAGAGGCCAAGAAGCAAGGGAAAACACCCATGAGAAGTGCCATATGGATTTGGAACATGCTAAGAAGGAAGCAAAGAGGCAACACACCAAAAATTAACAAGAAAGGAGCATGGCATCCCCCAACACGGCCAGGCCATGCTTGGTGTGCTTGAAGTACGGCCAGGTCGTGCACTGTGCAAAAGATGTAGAAAAACCCTAGATTCCAGGCCGAAGCACGGCCGTGCTTCGGGTCCGTATAGCACGTGATTTTTAGGGTTTTGAGCAACCAAGTTGATACATATTGATGGAAAAATGTAGCCAAAGACATCCAGACGCATTCAGACTCAGAGACACTTTAGACTCAGTTTTTAGGCTTAGAAAACACTCTTAGATTAGGTTTTTACTTGAATCATTGTGGATTTGATGTTCTAGAGTAGGATTTACTGCATTCGAAGGTTGTATTTTCATCTTACTTTTTCGAAGACTAGGTTATATCTTTCTACTTGAATTCTTTAATTCTACCTCTACTCATTCTCTTTAGATTGTACTGAATTATCATGGTTTACTTAATGAATATGAATTTGGTTTTTGTTTACATAATGTGTGAGTAAATTTAATCTAGGGTTTCGGTAAACCCACTTGTGATATGATGATACTAGGTTGATGAATTGAATGTTAGAACCCTAATTGTGATCACTTCTAGATTGATTAGGATTAACTATTATATGCATGAATGAGTTGGTAGAATGTCTGATCACCAATCTATCACGTCTTAGGTATTTAATTGATGAATTGAAAGGTGAAGATTAAAACCTGAACTTAATGGTTAATTAGGGATATCTTAATCACAAAAGTAGTTTAAGATTCTCTAGGATTGAATCAATTAGTAGGCACGAGAAAACCGATTAATTGTATTCCATGGTTGGCATAAAGCTTAATGGACCTAAGTTGAACTAAGAACCACGAAAGTAGGCAATTGAATCAACCTTGGTACGATTGGTAATGCTTGAAAGAGATTGCTAATTAATTAAGGCTAAACCATCCCCTATAACCTAGATAATTACAATTAGAGGTACATATTAGTTGTTGAGTATCATAAGTGTGGTGAACTGTAACCCTAGGCTTTGTTTAATTGATTATCTTTACTTATTTAATTGTGACAAACTTTCATCGGATTACATCGATTTAGATAGCATATTTTGTGAAATTCTAGTAATTAACATTGTTCTCTGTGGGATATGACCCGTACTCACCGGACTAGCTACAACTACGCCGTGCGCTTGCAGTTATTTAGTGAAACATACACACAACAAGTTTTTGGCGCCATTGCCGGGGAACAATTGTCAATATTAGATATATTGCGAAATAGCTGACTAGATCACTTTCTTTTTATTTTTTTGCATAATTTTCTTTTGCTGATTTTTGTTCCTTTTTCTTCCTTCATAGGTGTGTAGCTATTTTATGCGAAAAGGCCACGAACTCTTTACTGAATTTGACCCAGAGATTGAGCGCACCCTACGGAGAAGAAGAAGAATATAGCAACAAGAGAATTCTGCACCTACCATGGCAGAGAGAGATAACCGATCTCTTAAGGATTTTACCGCCATGGATACTCATGGCCTGAATCTCAGCATTGTAAGACCTATTGTTGAGGCCAACAACTTTGAGCTGAAGCCTTCTCTTTTGCAGATGGTTCAGCAGAATCAGTTTGGAGGGTCACCTACTGAAGACCCTAATCTCCATTTATCAGTCTTTCTGGAATACTGTGACACATTGAAGATGAATGGAGTATCATTAGATGCCATTAAACTGAGACTGTTCTCGTTTTCTTTGAGGGACAAGGCCCGTGCATGGCTGCATTCCCTTCCATCAAGGTCCATCACTACATGGCAGTAGCTTTCTCAAGTTTTCTTGGCCAAATACTTCTCACCAAGCAAGACTGCCTATCTTAGAAATTAGATTACTACCTTTGCTCAGAAATATAGGGAGTCATTATATAATGCTTGAGAGAGATTTAAAGAACTCCTCATAATATGCCCACACCATGGGTTGGAGAAGTGACTGATAGTCCATACATTCTACAATGGACTGATTTACAGCACCCGAATGTTTGTGAATGCTGCAGTTGGAGGAGCCATTATGAACAAAATAGTTGATGAGGCATATGAGTTAATTGAAGATATGGCTCAAAACCACTACTCTTGGTCTAGTGAGAGGCAGCCAAGAAAACCATCAGGTATGTATGAAGTAGATGCTTTTAATCATCTCACTTTTAAAGTTGATGCATTATTTCAGAAGTTGGATAAATTGAGCATCAATGCTGTTGGTTCTTCTTCATCTTCTACATGTGAGATCTGTGGGTGTGTTGGCCATGTGGCCAGTAATTGTCAACTTGGAAATTCCACACCTCAGGATTGTGAACAGGTGAACTTTGTGAACAATAATCAGAAAAACAATACCTACAGCAACACCTACAATCCAGGTTGGAGGAACCACCCGAATCTTTCATACAAGCCTAATGTGAATCAGCCTCTGAATAATTTTAGGCAACCTTCTGGGTTCCAAAATCAGAGATCATTCAATTCTCCACCTCAGCTTAAGTCAAATTTGGAGGCTCTGATGGAAAATTTCATCATCACACAGAGTAAACAAAATGATGAATTCAGAGCCCAACACCACTCAATGAATAAGGCCACAAAGAATTTAGCCTCTAAAGTTGACTCGCTTGCTACTCATAGCAAGATGCTAGAAACTCAAATAGAACAGCAGGTGAGCCATTCTAATAGGAATTTTGATAGACTTCCAAGCCAAACTGAAAATCCTAGAAAGCACTGTAATGCCATTACCTTGAGAAGTGGTAAACAATTGGCTAACTCAGAAAGAAGAGGAGAGATAAAAGAAGATGAACCTGAAGTTGCATCTGAGAAGAAAAGAGAAGAGGAACCAGAAGAAGAGCCCAAATATGTGGCTTCTGCACCTTACAAGCCACCAATCCCTTTTCCTCAAAGATTGGTTAAGGCTAAGTTAGAGAAGTAGTTTGGGAGGTTTCTGGATGTGTTAAAAAAGCTGAATATCAATATTCCATTCTTAGAAGCCATCTCCTAAATGCCTTCTTATGCAAAGTTTTTGAAGGAAATCCTCTCAAATAAGAGGAAAATTAAAGAGCATGATGTTGTGGCACTGACAGAGGGATCCAGTGCTTTAATTCAAAATAAGCTGCCACAAAAGCTTAAAGATCCCGGAAGTTTCTCCATTCCTTGCTCTACAGGAGACATAAAGATTGACAGCGCCTTATGTGACCTTAGAGAAAGTGTGAGCCTCATGCCACTTTTAATTTGCAAGAGACTTCAAATGGTTGACTTGAAGCCTACCACTCTATCTCTTCATTTGGCTGACCGATCTATCAAGCATCCGGAAGGTATTTTAGAGGATGTTCCTCTAAAGGTAGGTAGGTAAATTTTTCAAACCTATTGATTGTGTTATTTTAGAGATGGAGGAAGATGACAAAATCCCCATCATTCTTGGAAGGCCTTTCCTAGCTACGGCTGGTGCCAATATAAATATGAGAGATGGAAAGCTTTCTTTGAATGTAGGGGATGAAAAAGTAGAATTTAATCTGAATAATACAATGAACCCCTCATCTCTAAATGAATCTTGTTGTATGATTGGTTTACCTAAACCTAAAATGAATGATAATGCCATGAATTTCCCCCTACTAACCCACTTAAGTTATGGCCTATGGAAAGTCCTTATGTTTTTGTTAAATAGGGGGAAGAAAAGAAGGCTATTGAGGAGGCAATCCAAACTCCAAAAGTAGAACATAAGCCACCTCCTCTCAACCTCAATGGAGCTGAGAAGGAAAAGAATGAACCAAGAGGATCTTTGAAGGGCATTAGGCAAAGCCTCAAGCAACATACTAAGAGGCAATGAATAGCAAAAAGAGTTATTCAAACTCTCTTCAAGCCTCCTTGAGTGGAAAGCATGAAAAGGGAGTCAAGCTAAAAACTTTAAACAAGCGCTTTATGGGAGGCAATCCACATTTTAATTTTTAAGTTTCTTTTGGTTTTGTTTTCTAGTTTTTAGTTTAGTTTTTATCTTTAATTTTAATTAATTTTTTCGGTTATAGTTTAATGAGTGTTTCCATATGATTTATAGGTCCATTCCCATGTGCCCAAAGTTGAATTAAAGAATAAAAATCAAGGGTGATTGAAAAGGGTTAAATACTATAGCAATTTTTGAAGAATTGGAGGATCCAGCATCTAACACGGGCAGGCTGTGTCACATGACACGACCGTGCCCCAGGACCAGCCCCAACACTCCCTTCCCGTGTTGCTTAACACGGGCCAAATCTTGGAATTTTGGAATTCCAGTGCCAAGCACGGGTGAGCCATGCTGTGAAGCACAGCCGTGCTCTAGGTAAAAGAGAGAGAGAGAAAGAGAGAGAGAGAGAGAGAGAGAGAGAGAGAGAGAGAGAGAGAGAGAGAGAAAGGGAAAAGAGCCATAAGCCATTTTCATCACCATTATAGCTTCCCTCCAGGTCTAATTTTAACCTATGCTTTGTGCTTAATTTCTTTTATCTGGATTGAATTTCCCTTGATTTTACTAGATTATTCCTCTGGATTACTTTTCTTGATGCAATTTATGGCTTGGTTGTTAACCTAGATCATCTTACCCTATATTTGTCATTTTCCTTGAATTGAATTTAAAATCCCATGCTCCTTAATTTTTGACTTATTGACCATGGTTTGAGCTCCAATTCAAAATTGCTACATTACTTAAATCTGACATACTTGTTGCAGATGAAAGCATGGTACATTTGGCACTTCAGCGAGAATCCACCTCCACCTCTTTCAGAAGACCTTTAAGCAAGTAAGTTACTTCTTCCTTTTCCTGTACTTTTAATTATTACTGACATTGAGGACAATGTCAAGTTTAAGCATGGGGGAGTAGATTTAGGCTTATGGTTTTCTCTAATTAGTTATTATTGGCTGAATATCTCATGTTGTACTGCAAAATTACATATTTTACTATTTCAGAGATAGATTGATGTAATATAGGTTGATTTTAGCTCATGAACATGTCATGCACAATAGGATATGAAATAGGTAGTTTAAATTTTAGTCTCTCTCTTCTAGTATTAAACCTCTAATTTTTTGAAAAATATCTCTCCTATTGTGCTTTGAATTGTATACCTTTATTGATTTTTAACACTATGAGAGTGTGAAGGCTGGGAGAGGTGAAAAATGAGGGAATTTAACACTCAAAAAGTTTTCACTCTAAGTACCCCTTCAAGGCACCAAAAAGGCCATAGTATAAGTACCTAGCTGCCTTTACCCTAGTGAGATGGAGCATAAAATGCACTCATGGCATATTTCTATAAAAGAAAAAAATGATGATGAATGAAATAGACAAAAGAAAAAAAAATGATGATGAGAAATAAAAGAAATTGAGTGAGAAAAATAGAAATACGGGTAAGGCATCATAGGGAGATCTAAAGGATGAGGTGGGCTACTTGAGTGCTTGAAAGTCAATTAGATGCATACATCCAATGGTATCAATAGAAGCAGATATATAATAGGGAAATTTTGGTTTAGTCTTAGAAGAACAAACTGTCTATTCATATATCTATTGTGTGAACATTGATTGAGTGAAGAATTTCCTGTATTGCATTTATCTGTTAGTATGCATCATCTCCCTTCCTTCTGATATGACATGTTATTTGCTTAAGGACAAGCAAAGGTTTAAGCATGGGGGAGTTGATAAAGGGGAAATTTGAGTGTTTAATGGTTATATTTTATCCCCTAATTAGTAGTAAACTTGTTATTATTTCCCCGCATTTGGTTATGCTTTGCTCTGGATACTACTTTGATTTGTTTTATATTTGTAGGAGAGAAAAAAAGGCCAAGAAGCAAGGGAAAACACCCATGAGAAGTGCCATATGGATTTGGAACATGCTAAGAAGGAAGCAAGGAGGCAATACGCCAAAAATTGGCAATAAAGGAGCATGGTAGTCCCCAACACGACTAGGCCGTGCTTGGTGTGCTTGAAGCACGGCCAGGCTGTGCTCTGTGCGAAAGATGTAGAAAAACCCCAGATTCTAGGCTGAAGCACGGCCAGGCCGTGTCCTGGAACACAGCTGTGCTTCGGGTCTGTACAGCATATGATTTTTAGGGTTTTGAGCAGCCAACTTGATACATATTGATGGAAAAGCGCAACCAAAGACATCCAGACGCATTCAAACTCAGAGAGACACTTTAGACTTAGTTTTTAGGCTTAGAAAACACTTTTAGATTAGGTTTTTACTTGAATCATTATGGATTTGATGTTCTAGAGTAGGATTTACTACATTCGAAGGTTGTATTTTCATCTTACTTTTCCAAAGACCAGGTTATATCTTTCTACTTGAATTCTCTAATTCTACCTCTACTCATTCTCTTTAGATTGTACTGAACTATCATGGTTTACTTAATGAATATGAATTTGGTTTCTGTTTACATGATGTGTGAGTAAATTTGATCTAGGGTTTCGGTAAACCCACTTATGATATGATGATACTAGGTTGATGAATTGAATGTTGGAACCCTAATTGTGATCACTTCTAGATTGATTAGGATTAACTATTATATGCATGAATGAGTTGGTAGAATGTCTGATCACTAATCTATCACGTCTTAGGTATTTAATTGATGAACTGAAAGGTGAAGATTAAAACCTGAACTTAATGGTTAATTAGGGATATCTTAATCACGAAAGTAGTTTAAGATTCCCTAGGATTGAATCAATTAGTAGGCATGAGAAAACCAATTAATTGTATTCCATGGTTGGCATAAAGCTTAATGGACCTAGGTTGAACTAAGAACCACAAAAGTAGGCAATTGGATCAACCTTGGTACGATTGGTAATGCTTGAAAGAGATTTCTAGTTAATTAAGACTAATCCATCCCCTATAACCTAGATAATTGCAATTAGAGGTACATATTAGTTGTTGAGTATCATAAGTGTGGTAAATCATAACCCTAGGCTTTGTTTAATTGATTATCTTTACTTATTTAATTGTGACAAACTTTCATCGAATTACATCGATTTAGATAGCATATTTTATGAAATTCTAATAATTGGCATTGTTCTCTGTAGGATACGACCCGTACTCGCCAGACGAGCTACAGCTACGCCGTGCACTTGCGGTTATTTAGTGAAACATACACACAACAATACGCAGTGACTTATCGTCTATAGCCACATCTCAACATTCAGTGACTAATCGTCTGTAGCCACGAGTTTATTAATATTATATAACCATGTATATATCAAACAACTCACCTTTATTATCATGCTAGCCATCCACAATCAATTTCGTCTCTTCATATAATCACTATGTAATAACCCCTCTATCGTCATATAATAATGTACACATCATATTCTTTAATCATCATCACCATCACAAAAGGATTATGCATTAGCCAAGTACATCACTAATATCATGCATAATATCATCACCACATCATTTAACAAATATGTATTAATACACTTACCATGATGTAACAAGGCATACATCATATTTTCTAATCCTCAGGCATTAATACAATAGCATGGCAATACCTCATCATCGTCATCATTTAACATATATACATTATTACACAATATATATCAATTTTGTTATCATAAGAAGCAGTTAAAACTAACATTATATCACCAAGATTATAGGAAATTCTTCTTCAATTTAGTTTCTATAATTATCATCTAGTTAATGGAGTTCATTTTATGTCATTTGCAGCTAAAACAGGGCAAAAACAGCTCCCAACACGACCTGACCGTGCCCCTTAACACGATTGTGCTTTAGAATGTGCAAAACATGCTGCAACTTCAAAAGTAGCCCAAAGCACGGCTTTGCCATGTCACCAAGCACGGCCATGCATTGGGTTTTCCTACGTTCCCGATTTCCGTCCAGTATGACCCTCTCTTACTAAAAGGACCATAACTCCCTCATTTTAACTCTAATTATGGAAATATAAGAAAAGTATCTGCAACTGTTATGTTTAACACTTTAACAGGTTGGAAATAGAAACCGGTGAAAAAGGTGTTCGAAAATAGAATCGTGACTCTATGCGTTATATCTGACCTCTCTTCACTCATCAGGGCATATCTCTTTTATTTCAAATCCGATTAAGGTGATGCCAGAGGCATTAGAAAGATACGAAATAGAGCTATAACACATATGTTAAACAAATTTCTAAATTTGACATAAATCATAACACCCAGAACAAATCATTCAGAGTATCGATTTTCAACCTTTTCAAGTCAATTTTAGCATACACATGTATGATCTATGCATCGAAACTCTCACTTTTCATGGTTAAACATAAATATGCATCATGCATCATCAAAATAGAATATTTTCAACAATTTTGGATCATTCAAAATACATGAAATTCCATGGAAATATTAATGTTAAACCTACCAAAAACTAGAGATCCTTTCTATTCTTAAACCCTCCTTGGATTTCCTTCTCTTTGATCACTTCTCTCTCTTCCTTTCCCTACAAATTCCTGTACTTTCACCATAGAAAATTAGCTCTTGAAGCATCCAAGATGAAGAGAAGAATGAATTTAAGCTTGGACATGCAAAACTCACCTTAGATCTTCACCTTGCTACATTTCTCTCTCCTCTCTCTCTCTCTCTCTCTCTTCTTTTCCTTCCTCTTCTTCTCTCAGTCTTTCTCTTTTTCTCTTCTCCCTTGGCTGCTGCCTCTCCTTCTCCCTTGATATTTTCCCCCCTTGGTCGATTTCCTCTTTAAGTCAAGGAAAAAGCTTATTTTAATTCCAAGCTTCTCCAACAAGTCATCCCTTCCCTAACTAATGCACCCTAAAAGCTTTAATTCCTCTTTTAGGAATATACTAATAGGCTTTAGAGTCACATCCAAAATATATCTTTAGTTTATTTCTTGATGTTCGGTTCTAGTCCCAAAGAATTAGAATATTACACTTTCTTCCCTTCTAGTTTTCCTTTTTGCCATTAGTCAATTTATCATTTTTCTAAGCTTTCTTTGATGTTCCATTTCATTCTCTTTCATTTCCTTCACCATTGAGAATTATTTTCCATTTATTAAAATCTTGGATGTTACATTTCTCCTCCCATAAATGGAAATTTTGTCCCCAAAATTTAGAGCTTACCTACTTCTCAAAAATTTGATGATACTCCATTTTCCTGATATGTTCTCTGCCTCAAATAACAAGATAATGTGAGTCACCCCCCGGCTACTCACATAGCACAACAATACAGGATAATGTGAGACATTCTCCCTCGTTACTCACATAGCACAACATCATAAGATCATGTGAGCCATCCCCCTGCTACTCACATATCCCTAAAATACAGCAATGTGAGCCATTTCCCCCAGTGCTCACATAGCTTAACATCACAAGATCATGTGAGCCATTCCCCCCTACTCACTTCCCTCCAAAAACATAGCAATGTGAGCCATTCCCCCCTGCTACTCATATAGCTGCTACTCACTTACCTCCAAAAACATAGCAATGATATTATATTCAACTACATTCATGACATCTTGTTCACCATTTTCATCATCATATAACAAATATTTATTAATACTTCTAACATCATGTAACTATATATGCATTATACCTCACAGGCCTTAGTGTTAACTCATCAACTCATCATTACATCATATCATCTTCCTTTTCCCTTTCATCTGTTGTCATTGTTCTTGTCCTCTTCCATCCCCTTGTGGGCATTACCGTGCTAAGTGCCCCTCTTGTCTACAGCGATAACAAGTCATTTGTCTTATAAGACATGGTTTATTTCAATGTGGCCATCTACATTTTCCACATCTATCCACCGCAACATCTGTCGAATAAGATCTAGATTCCATCACAATGGGTTTTCCATCATTGGTATCATTCCTCCCCTTCATGCTTTTGTCAAAGGTCGAAGACACCCTCTTTCTCTTCTGTAGAATTCGTTTCTCCTTTCCTTCTTCTGCTACTTTTAAGTTTTTCTCCAGCAATCGACATTTATTGACTAAGGGAGCAAATTCTTGAATCTCTGAGGCAACTATAGCACTTCTAATCTCAAGATTCAAACCTACCTCAAACTTCACGGCTTTCCAGGCTTCATCTGGATTATATCTCAAATAATTTGAAAATTTGGTCAATTCTTCAAATTAAGAGATGTACTAGTCAATAGTCCTGCTGCCTTGTTTAAGTTGAAGAAATTCAACCTCCTTTTCGGCCCTCACACTGCTGGGGAAGTACTTATCCAGAAAAATTTCTCGAAACACTTGCCACATAATTTGTCTACCTTGATGAATCAACAACTCCCTAGCTCTTCTCCACCAATATTCAGCTTTCTCTTTTAACATGTACACAACAAAGTTAACCTTTTACTCATTAGAGCAGTTCAAAACTTCAAAAATCTTTTCTAACTCAGTCAGCCACATTTCAGCTACTATTGGCTCATACTCACCCACAAAAGAAGGAGGTTGTGTCCTTATAAATTTTGTCCAGCCATTTCCATTTCCTGCATTTCTCTAATTACCTCTAACCTCACCGTCATTGCTATTATTTTGCATATGTCACAAGATTTGATTTGTGGCAGACACTTGGTCTCGAATTACTGTGGTTAAATCGTGTAGGGTAGCTTCTGCACTTTTCATCGAATCTCTCCTTGGTAGTGCCATCACTTATTGTATCAATTAAAAGAAGTCAATCACTATTGAGGTGGATCAGATTTAATGGCGAATTAAATATTTTTCAATAGTCTACTCAAGTATGTAGATAGAAAACACTAGTAATTCCCTTATTACCACTATATGCTACCTTACACCACAAAGCCACATGCTCATTCAAGACATCCTTAGATCGATATAGGTAACCGTCTACCCTCACGGTCACCTAAGATCGACCTGCTCTGATATCAACTTGTAACGATTGATTATATATATATATATATATATATATATATATATATATATATATATATATATATATATATATATATATATATATATATATATATATATATATATATATATATATATAGCAACTAATAACACATTCCAAGTAGTAAATCATACACATTTATATAAGCAGCTAATATTCCATAATCATGATATCCAAAACTACATCAGAGATTAATATTTATACATAAGCGACATCGAGTCACATAACTACATTAACTTAACATTGAACCCTATACCGCACATCTCCCCTGGGTGTAAAGGGTAGAGGAGGTGGTGCTGGCATCGGCATCTGTACAAGGCATTGCCATCCACTGGATCTCTATGATCAAGTGCACAGAAGCAGCTAGCATATCATTTGATCTTATCTGAACATAACACCAACAATAATGAAAACAGAAGTTTCAAATAGGTTTAACATTAAAAGCATCATATAGTAAATAAAAAAAATCAAAGTGTTATGTTCAGCTGTATAAACTACAAAAAATATTTTCTCTTTGTATATGATAAAATAACAAGAATGTATAGCATGCTTTCATATTCGATAGACAGGTTATGCATCAATATCAGGCATGTATAATAACCAGGTTATATTTCAATATTATGCTTGTATATATATATATCTTTGTAGTGCTTTTATGCATGGTGGCTGATCGTCTACAACCACAAGTTTTATAACCAGTGACCTATCTTCTATAGCCACAAGTTCATTAACATGATATAACCATATATACATCAAACAACTCACCTTTATTATCATGCTTGCCATCCACAATCAACTTCATCTCTTCATATAATCATTATGTAACAACCCCTCTATCGTCATATAATAATGTACACATTATATTCTTTAATCATCATGACCATCACAAAAAAATTATGCATTAACCAAGTACATCACTAATATCATGAATAATATCATCACCACATCATTTAACAAATATGTATTAATACACTTACCATGATGTAACAAGGCATACATCATATTTTCTAATCCGCATGCATTAATACAATAGCATGGCAATACCTCATTATTTAACATATATGCATTATTACACAATATATATCAAGTTTGTTATCACAAGAAGTAGTGAAAACTAACATTATATCACCAAGATTATAGGGAATTCTTCTTCAATTTAGTTTTTATAATTATCATCTAGTTAATAAGGTTCATTTTATGCCATTTGTAGCTAAAACAGGGTAAAAATAGCTCCAAACACGGCCTGGCCATGCACCCTAACAGGAATGTGCTTCAGAATGTGCAAAACGTGCTGTAACTTCAAAAGCAGCCTGAAGCACGGCTTTGTTGTGTTACCAAGCAAAGCCGTGCTTCGGGTTTTTCTACGTTCTCAATTTTCGTTTAGTCTGACCCTCTCTTACTAAAAGGATCATAACTCCCTCATTTTAACTCTGATTAAGGTGCTTTTGGTGTCTATGTAAAGATAAGAAAATTATCTACAACTTTTATGTTTACTATGTTAACAAATTAGAAACAAAAATAGGTGAAAAAGGTGTTCAAAAATAGTGTCGTGACTCTATGCTTTAGATTTGACCTCTCTTCACTCATCAGGGCATATATCTTTGATTTCAAATCCGATTAAGGTGATTATAGAGGCATTAGAAAGATAAGAAATAGCTACAACTCATGTGTTGAAAAGATTTCTAAATTCGACATAAATCATAACACCCAGAACCAACCATTCAGAGCATCGATTTTCACCCTTTTCTAGCCAATTTTAACAAACACATGTATGATCTATGCATCCAAACTCTCACTTTTCATGGCTAAACATAAATATGCATCATGCATAATCAAAATAGAATATTTTCAAAAAATTTAGCTCATTCAAAGTACATGAAATTCCATGGAAAGATTAATGTTAAACCTACCAAAAACTAGATATCCTTTCTATTCTCAAACCCTCTTTGGATTTCCTTCTCTTTGATCACTTCTCTCTCTTCCTTTCCCTACAAATTCCTGCACTTTCACCATAGAAAATCAACTCTTGAAGCAACCAAGATGAAAAGAAGAATGAATTTAAGCTTGGACATGCAAAACTTACCTTAGATCTTCACCTTGCTACCTTTCTCTCTCATCTCTCTCTCTCTTCTTTATCTTCATCTTCTTCTCTCGGTCTCTCCCTTGGCCGCTGTAACATCCCTAATTTTGTTTCTTTTATTAATAAAGATACATAAATATTTAGTTAAGGAAAAAAAATTTATTAGACAATTTTTAGATATATAAGGAAATATAATACTTAGAAATTCTTCACCTTATGTGTATGCATTAAAAATATTTCTAACATTAAGGAAATAAGTAAAGAAAGAAAAGTCTAATAGGAAAAAAATTGAAATAACATACTTAAGAGAGACAAAATTCTTGGGTAAGGAAGATAAATTTTTGGGAAGTAAGTCAAGGTCTTAAAATTTCAAGAAGATTAGATTATGGTAATTTTTCCTAATTCAAGAGCTAGAGTTCCTAAGTTTAACATCTCCACCCATACATTGGGCTTTCAACTATAGACACTGCATATAGAGTTTTTCCACTTCACATAAGTTTCTAGCAAGCCAACAGGATAGCCCAAGCAAGAAATAAAACATATACTTAGACTAGGATATAGAAATTGGACTGACAACCCATAAACCATGAAAATATGATCTAGCCATCCATGAAAGGTAGAATTTCAGTCAAAACAAAGAAAATGGGTAAGAATGAGCCCAAACCCAAAAGGAAAAAATAAGAATCATGTGAGAAAATAGTAGTGTAATAATAATCAAGATTAGGTCACATGGCATTAGGACAAAACATCTATATCCTACATTCATAATTTCAACAAGTAGGTAATAATACATGGCATTAGGACAAAACATCTATATCCTACATTCATAATTTCAACAAGTAGGTAATAATACATGGAATTATGAAAAAACATCCTTATCCTACACAAATAATTTTACCCAAGCAAACGAGACTCAAGGGCTGAAAATTTGTCACCTAGAAAGGCAAACCTATCATACTTGATTAAGACAAAAGAAAAAGGAAATGAATCCCTAAATCAAAGGGATCTTGTCCCTTATCTTAAGAACATTTTATCATAATTTTTAAAATACAAATCTCATTTTACTATGCATATTTTGACTAAGGGAAAGGGAGATAAGAACATGAGTTGTATTTCCCTAAAAAACAACCAAGTGCATCCTAATTGTGATAAGGTAGACCCATGATTATGAAAGGTGAACCACTTGACAGTTTATTTAAGAAAATCCACCCTTATAACGTTATAATTTCGTCTAAATGAGAGAGAGAAAAAATATAAGCAAGGTAGAGTGAGGAAAGGAGAGAAAGAGATAAGAGAGGAAGGAGAAGTCTAGAGGACTAAGTACTCAAAATAAGTTAGCTTAATATCTACTTAAATCCATCTTTTCTCTTCATCCTTAGGGTTCAAAACTCACCCTCCTTCTCTTATTTAAGCTGCTAAACAAGCTAAGGGAAGTGAGGAATCTTGCTATTTCCTTCAAGAGGAAACAAGAAAAAGAATTCACTAAGTGAATTAGGGAGATTTTTAAGTAGGTTTAACAATATCTCTTTTTGAAGAAATTTTTTGAAAATTGTAATATTTATATGAGATTTTGATCTTAGAACTTTGATAAAATTTACAATATTTGCTACTTTGATGATTGGTCATGGATGTTGCTATATCATGTTACATGTTATCTTGCATATGATGGATGTTTTGAACATTTTGGTTGGTATGGAAAGTTCTGCATAGGTATGGCTATGAGTGGCAAAATTTTAAGATTTTTATGCTGCTATTTTGTATATTTGAATATGGAGAAAAGTTGATGGAATATGATTAGATGTAAATTAGGAAGAAAATGGAAGATGATGTAATAAAAAGATGAACCAAAACCTTAGGAAATGTGTGGTTAGGAAACTGGATTTTGGAGTAACTAGAAAGTTTCTATTTTTGAAATTCTGAGAAGAATCGTTTAGGAATTAAAAGAAATTGTTAACATAAAAAATGTAGATATATCTCTCATAGTTTTTTAACTACTGGAACCACTTAATTTAAAGTCCAAATGAAGGAGATATTGTCCGATTAGTAAGTAGTTGTAAGAAAATGGTTAATTAGGGAAGAATCTGTTAGGTATGCTTCTGTGTTTGAATTTCTGGGAAAAATATGTTGAGAATTAAAAGAAATAATTAACATGAAAAATATAGATATATATCTCACGAATGGTTAGCCACTATAATAAATCAAATTAGTATCCATATGAGGGAGATATGGTCAGATTAGTAAGTAGTGCTCAAAAATTAGTTAACTAGGGAAGAAGTTTATAGGTAAACTTCTGTGTTTGAATTTTTGGGCAAAAACTAATGGTAATTAAAGGCAATTATTAACATAATAAATATAGATATATGTCTCACGAATCTACAGGCTCTAAGATCACTTAATTTGGAGTCCATATGAAGGATATATGGTTGATTAATGAGTAGAGGTCAGAATCCGTCTAAAATCTATGTTGGTAAATGTAAGCGTTTTTGTTTTTATTTTTTGGGAATAATTCATAAGGAATATGAAGAAATGATAAACATTCAAGTTGTAGATAATTTTCTTAGATTTTTATAAGCTTTGGAATCATCTCAATTGGAGTTCTTATGAGGGGGATATGGTTTAATAAGTGAGGAAAGGTCACAAAACACGGCCAAGCCGTGTTCTGGGTTGCTTCAGCACTGGTAGGCCGTGTTCATGGCTGTTTTTGAGTATTTTTGAAGTATTTTCAAGCATGACCATGTCTTAGAACATGACTAGGCCATGTTGGGAGTTGGTAATGCTTATTTTTAACATTTTTTCTACTCAAAATGAACATCGTTAATTGTAGGGTTATAATAGAAACCAAATTGGAGAAGAATGCCCTATAAAATTTATGAGAACATGTGTTGGAAATAATATAAGTAAGAGAAAAGTAACTAGAGGCCAAACATAAAGAAAATGAAAAGTTGAAAATAATATTTAAAAAAGAAAAAGAATCTTATGAATGGAAACAATGAATAACTAGTGTATGCTCTAGTCGTTGCCATTGCATGAACTCCTTACCATTTTAATTGTGTAATTTTGACATAGAAATATTTTATAAAGTGATATTCAAAAATGGTTATGATCATGACATAATTTTATTTTACCAATTATTTTTTGTAGTGATTATGTTTTGATGATAAATTATGGCATGTGAGTATAATGAACATACCTGTTATTGAAATCATATTTTTTATTATTAACGTGAAAAGAAAAGAAAAGAAAATAGACGAGCACAATCACATGGCGGTCTATGTGGTGCACAAGTAGGGGACGCCCTACTCACGGTTATGATTATGTTAATGAGAAAAGAAAGAGAAAGTGTGCCATGTCGGACGGAGCGAAAAAAACTCGTACTAGAGAGTAGAAAGTACTTACCCTGACGGGGGTAACTTGATATGAAAATAAGTTGATAGACATCATATGATATTCTGAAAATAGTTATTCATGCTATACATGTCATTACTGTATGATTTTCATGTGCATAGATAAAGTACATTCATGTGACCTAAGATATTTGCTGTAACTTATACAGATGAATATAACATGATGATCTATATTGATGATAATTTATGATTTATTTTTGAACCTACTGGGATTTAATTCTCACTATATTTTCATATCATGTTCAGAGGACTAGATATACAGATATTCTCTATGACCGGCTTTTAGCGTACGTTGGGTCGTTTTAACTAATATCTCGGTGAAGGTGCAACCACATGCACCCTTATCTCCGGAACTGATCAATATGGATGAATAAGATGTAGACATATATGTGTTTAATTTGTGTACTGATGTTCCCAAAATTGTATCAGTATTAATAGTATACCATAAACCTTAATTATGCTTGTTTAATTTAATTGAATGTTATTATGAGTTAAATAGTTAGAAGTAATGACTTTATGGTTGTATATATGTAAAAAAATAAAATGGAGTTGTTACAGCCGCTACCTTTCCTTCTTCCTTGATATTTTCCCCCCTTGGTCAACTTCCTCTCCAAATCAAGGGAAAAGCTTATTTTAATTCCAAGCTTTTCCAACAAGCCATCCCTTCCTTAACTAATGTACCCCAAAAGCTTTAATTCCTCTTTTAGGAAGATACTAATAGGCTTTAGAGTCACATCCAAAACATATCTTTAGCTTATTTCTTGATGTTTGGTTCTAGTCCCAAAGAATTAGAATATTACACTTTCTTCCCTTTTAGTTTTCTTTTTTGCCATTTAGTCACTTTATCGTTTTTCTAAGGTTTCTTCAATGTTCCATTTTATTCTCTTTCATTCCCTTCACCATTGAGAATTATTTTTCATTTATTAAAATCTAGGACGTTACAATGAGCCATTCACCTTTCTGGTACTCATATACCACTATCACTTGGTCAGAGTGGTCATACTCCCCCTTGGCTCACTCAAGGATAATAAGGTATCCCCTACTTGATACCATCTCAAAGCCATATGACTCCATCAGGTCACTTTATAGCCATAAGGTACCACATGTCGCTGGGCTACCTTGTCACTATAAAGGTCATCCCAAAGATTCCGTCTAATTTTGTCTCACAAACTCATCACACATGCACTTCATCAACATATGTTTCATCTATACTTTAAGCATACATCTCATATGCATCTCATCCACAATTGGAACATGTATCTCATCAACATGTATTTCATTGATGCATTGAACATATATCTCATATGTATTTCATCGATGTATTGAACATACATCTTATATGCATCTCATCTATATGTATTTCATCTATGTATTGAACATACATCTTATATGCATCTCATCTCTATGTATTTCATCTATGCCATGCATTGAACATACATTTCATATGCATCTCATCTACATGTATTTTGTGATTTAGTTTCTCATAATAAAAGGATGGATTTAACATCACAAGACATCATTAAGAAGGCATTTATCTGCATTTTGGTTCTTCTCATCATCATTCATTCCTTACAGTTTGTGTAGAGCCTATAAAAAGTAAAACAGAGCAACATCAGCCTCGAGCACAGCCTGTCCATGTCATAGAGCACGGTTGTGCTCTGGATGTAGAAAACCCCTACTCCTACACAACACGACCTAGTCGTGTTCCATGACACGGTTGTGTTGGTGTTCCCACCCAACACAAGCCTTGGCCATGTTCTGAAACACAACCAAAAACAAGCCACCAATGCCGAGTACGACCTAACCGTGTCATAGAGCATGACTGTGTTTAGTGCTGCCCCACTTTTTCCTTTGTTTTCTCACTTCAATACTATACCACAGCCACCAAACAATCACCTACAACATATATCCACGAATATTCAAGCACTAGATCAGATAAAACACCTTAAAGATTGATTTATTTTCAAAGTTTTTTCCTAAGCCTAATCCTTCACACTTAACCCTAGATCCAAATCAAGATTTCATCAAACAGAAATTTCAAGAAGCACTCACATACATTAAGACACATCATATACCATAAACTAATCATTAAAACTCATATTTCACAAGGGTTAATGTTAAACCTACTTAGCAAACCACTCCCTTGATCTATTTCTAAGAAATTTTCTTGAGAGATCCTTGATTTACTTCACTTCCTTCTCTACTTTTCTTCTAAATTTCTGCATTAAACACCATAGATAAAAGCTCAAGAAACTTAAAGCAAAGAGAAGAATGATTTAGAAACCCATAAGCTCAAGAAATCACCTTAATTTTTTCCCTAAGTTCTTCTTCCTTCTCTCTCTCTCTCTCTCTCTCTCTCTCTCTCCTTTCTTCCTTTCTCTCTCTCTCTTCTCTTTCTTGGCTACGGTTTCTGCTTCCCCTTCCCTTAGCCAACCTCCTATGAATTATCCTCAAAACATTATTAAAATATTGCATCTTCTAGAAGGCCATAATTCTCTTCCAACTATATCTCTAAACTAGATTTTATTTACAAAAATGTCATTCTATTATATCTCAACTCTTCCTGAACTAGAGCCATGTTTGGCTTTCCAAATTATTCCAAAACTCATTAATCTTCCCCTAAAATAACTTTAGTAGGTCTTAGAAACACCTTCTCCACATATTTCTAATCCCTTCCTTATTGCTCAATTTTATTCTAAGAGGTTAGAAATTAGAGTTTTATCCTTTCTAATTTTATCTCTAAAAAGGAGAATTATACTCTTTCCCATCCCTTCAAACTTAGAATTTCATACCATTACATAGAAGTAAATAGGTATGTTACACCAATAATTTTTTTGTCTTTTATTTTTGAGATAAAATAATAGCTTGGCATTAAAAATTAGACTTAGTTTGCACTTTTAGATTTACATTTTTGTCTACAAATTTTTTAAATAAATTATATTAACCTACTTAATATTTATAAAAAACTATCTTCACAATATTTTTTAATTTTAAAATATACAAAAAATTTCTCTTTATTCACAAAAATATTAAGGAAGTTTATAGTTTATGTAATTTTTTCTCTTAAAAATCCTAATTTAATATAATATAAATAATTAAAATATCACATTAATATTTATAAAAAATTAAATATAATAAAATATAGTATATTTTTTAAAATATAAGAGAATTTGTGTAAGTTTTATAAATTTTAAAATAAATTTTTATCTCAATTTAAAATAAAAAAATGTGAATATGACTTTTATAAATGGAAGTAAATGTAATTTCTCTATAGTTATCAAATACATATCATACATTTTTTTTACAAAAAATAAAAAATCAAGGATAAAACTTAACTTCTTATATTGATATTTCATAAAAAACATAAAAAAAAATATATTTCAAAAAATTTGAGTAGATGTTTTGAGAATTAAAATTAAAGTAACATTAATAAATACTAAAAGGAAAATAAATGATTAAATAAAACGTTTGTGGCATACAAGCTAATTACGTCATTTCATGCACACGCTTAAAACTCCCAAAGTTCTCCCGTTCTTTATCTACCATGATGAACAATTGTTTGTCAAAGAAAGCAAGTAGTCCTCTTTTGCATACGTGCGCCATAGAGCGAAGAATTAATTTTTTGTTTTTGTTTTATTTAAACGATTGAAATATTTTTATTTTTAAAGTTATTAAAATAAAAATGAGTTATCAAAATAAAATATAATGTCATTTTGATTAAAATTACTATGTTACAGAATATTTTGATAAAAAAAATATAAAATTAATTTAAAAAATAAAAAAATTAACAATTTAAAAATAGATAAAAATAATATCACATTACATCTAATATTAAGTTATTCAGATATATTTTATTCATCACTCAGATTTTTTCTTACAAATTACAATATTTTTGTCAATTTCCTACTTTCTATTTTTATGCTCATGATATTATTTTCTTTCATTGTCTTTATTTTAAAAAAAACTACAAAAAAAATAATAAAAATATTAAGAGACAAAAAAAAAAGTGCTTTAAGTGATATACTTGAAGATAGAGATAGAGAGAAATTTAAAGATAGATGTCACAAAAGAGTTAAAAAGATAAAGAGATGAATGTAAGAAAGATGTTATTATTGAATGCTGATAAAATTTAAATCGAAATCTCCATTGTAGTAGTGTATTTTATTTATTATTTAACTATAAACACTAATTCAAATTAATTTTAATATAATTTTATATATTTATATTATTAATATTATGTTAAAATATTTTAAAAATAAAAAAAATATTGCTTGAAATAATTTAAAATGTTTTTTTAAAATTTTTTTTTTTATAAAATTTTTAAAATATTTTAAAATATTTTTATTTATAAAATCATCAGGATCTGAAATTACATAAGAACATGATTTATTAAAAATTATATTAGTCTAATTAATAATTTCATGTCATCTATTGCTGATTCGTTTTTCCGTATATATACAGACAGAGACTATGGAAATGATGTCCCTGAATTGTGAAAATTGCGAACGTTTTCCGTCAACTTCTTTTCTATAGAAAGAGAGAGAAAGACTGTTAGAGAAGAAAATTACTAGATTGCAGAGAAGTCTGAAATGCAGGTAACCAAGGGGCATCGCAGGGTCGATGTCACGGCAGTGTGAGGTCTCCCGGCGGCCCTGAAATTCTCCGGTGACTATTTGGCGACATGGGTTTGGGCCCGACTGGGGGTGGGGGCGGAGGTGGAGGTGGCGGCGGAGGTTCCAATGGTGGGACTGGGCATGGCTGTGACATGAGCCTCAAGTGCTCGTGCAGGTGGAGATTGGAACGCCAGCACTACTACTACAACCACTTATTTTCCTCCGGGTTTGTCTTCTTCTTTGGGTGTTTCGTGTTGTTTGGATCGATTGCCACCCTCTATGCTTGTCTTGCGTTCTCGCCCTCTGTTCGTACGGGTCCCTCCCCATTTGGTTGTCAGGAGGACAATGAGGGTTCTTGGTCAATTGGGATTTTCTATGGTGACTCTCCCTTCTCTCTGAAACCCATCGAAGCTGTAAGTCTTTTTCTCTATTCCCTTTTCTTCTCCCTCTTCTTTCTTTTCAGCTTTGCACTTCTCCTTTAAATTTTATTATGTTCTGTTTCTTTATATGCAGCCTGTGTTAAT
The DNA here is from genome assembly GCA_037074535.1 of Gleditsia sinensis. Taxonomy (NCBI): domain Eukaryota; kingdom Viridiplantae; phylum Streptophyta; class Magnoliopsida; order Fabales; family Fabaceae; genus Gleditsia; species Gleditsia sinensis. Next base: position 45,228,232 of record CM073463.1, read on the forward strand.
TTCTCCTAAATGTAATTTTTCATTTAGAAAAAACTGGTAAGCTTGTTTTTTTTTTGGTTGATCACCTTTTTTTTTTCCTTCCTTACTCTTGTGAATTGTGAATTATATGATTTTGGAAGTTTTGCTTTTACTGAATTTTTAATCTGTCCTTCAGTGATTCATGTATTTGCACAATCATGAAGAATATTTCAATTGGAATTTGTGGTTATCGATGTGTGTTTGTTGAATTTAATCCCTGGATATGATGGTTTCAATTTTATGCAGGTAAATGTGTGGAAAGATGAAAGTGCTGCTTGGCCAGTAGCCAACCCTGTCGTGACGTGTGCTTCACCTTCTGATGCTGGTCTTCCGAGTAATTTTGTTGCTGACCCTTTTCTTTATATTCAGGTAACACCTTTTTGTCACTGTTGGGGTTTTCATGTATCTGCTGTTTCAAAAATTTTATAGTTGGAATTCTATTCTTACTGTTTTATATTCTTTCTGCTGGTATGAATAGCAAAATTCTATCTTATACTTGCCGTTTCGCTTGCCAAGTCACTGTTTGTGATCAAGCAATAGTCTCAAATGCATAAAAGCAAAATTTTATAGTGCAAAGGGCACCGTGAAATATAATATATCATGTTACTATTATTCTTTACAATTAAGTTGTCTGTTTCTGGAAGAAAATTGCCGGCCTGGCTGCTTCTATTTTGGTTTGGGGCAGGAAAATATTTCCCGTCAGATTGAAAGCAGTGCACCTCGACTTATTATAGAACGGATCTATTTGTAGTTACTTAGTGCTATGATCTTGATGGTATTATTTACCTTAGGGAGAAGCTGCTGAAAAGTCAGAAGAGAGGACTTATTGATAGAATTAAGGTGCAAAATGAGATGAGAATTTATGACTAGAACTTGTTTGAAATCAAGACATCCTGGAAGTTAAAAGGAAAATTCAATATCACTACTGGATTATTACCATGCTTTGTTGATATTCAATGGTATTAGGAACCAAAAAAAATATCTTGTTCATTTGGTGAGGTAGTTGTTTAATGGAACAGCAATGACTTGAATGAAAAAAATTGAATAAGATTCAATGGGTGAGGGTATTTATAGGTGGTAAATATTTTCCTCTTTGGTTGTTGGAGAACTTGAGATGGTGGAAATTTGTTTAAGATGGTTTACCATGTATAATATTGAGATAAACAAGTTTTAGTGCCAGAAAACATTATAATAGTTTTGTTAGGAAAAAACTAGCAGGTGTTGCTAGTTTTCCTAGAAGCTCCGAGGGAAGATATGATGTAATGAAGGATAAATATTATATGGGATTGACTAGACACAAAAAATTCATCAGGAGAACACAGGCTAATTTCTGATGTGATGCATCTAATCCCCTTGACCCCACCTAGTGGGAAAAGGCTTAGTTGTTGTTGTTGTTGATGCATCTAATCCCCTTCTTTAGTTTCTAATATACAGGTTAATTTCTTGAGGAGGGTGTCTTATCCCCCTTCTACTTTCAAACTAAAATCTTTGGTTGACTGCCTTAAAGGTATTTGGCTTTTCTATTTGCCCTTGAAAACTGTGTTAGCTTGAAAAATTCTTTAGAAGCTTCACCTCATTGGTATACATGAAAGAAATGTTGCAAAAGGGCAGAACATTCATTGAGAATTGAACAGTGGAGTCGACTGGAGAGTTTGTTCCTGAGAGATATGCATACATAGACAAAGATGTACATTGTTCTTGTTTGCAAGATTCTTCTTTTAACTGGTAGTATCCTTACTATATGTGTCATGCTTAGAAAGACATTGTATAGTTAGCATAATTATATAATATAACATATCCGCTACTATTGAATTCCATTACAGCAAAGCCTTAATATAAATGTATGTTCATGACTGTGTGTGTGTGTGTGTGCACGTATTTCCAGCAAAGGCTTAATATAATTGTATTTTCTGTTCATTTAAGGTGCTGATAGTGCTGATAGTGATATGCTAGCACAAGAGCATGAAGATGGGTTTTCTACTCTCTGTATCATGACTCTGCGTGTGTGTGCTTGCGTGCTAGCGTGTGCATGTGTGTTTAAAACTGAAAATGAAACTAGTGGAAATGGATCCAATAATTGGAAGTTTTTGGGGAAGTTGCTTGATCAGAGTAATGTTTTTCTTTTCAATCTTTATTGGTTGGATGAAATCTTTCTTTGTTTTATCTTGTTTTCTTTTTCCATTTTGCATTTCTTGTCAAACTTTTCCTGCTAACCTAATATCAGTCTATCCGTAATCTAAAACTGTCCTTAATTGCAAATTCTTGCATTCTCAAGGCTTCAACCGACTCTATTGCCTGCACATAATAATTTATATCTATCAGCCTTTGGTCTTTGCAGGTGTTACTCTAGTCTGTAGATTTTTATGTCTTTGGTATGGATAATTAACACTATTCTTTTAATGTATAATTGCATCTTGATTCAGGGAGATACTTTTTACCTTTTTTTTGAGACAAAGAATTCAATCACTTTGCAAGGCAGTATTGGAGTTGCAAAAAGTACGGACAAGGGAGCTACATGGCAACAATTGGGCATCGCCTTGAATGAGGATTGGCATCTTTCCTATCCATATGTCTTTGAGTATCTTGGTCAGGTAGAAGCTCAATTTCTTACTCCTGGGGACATTTGAGGATAGTACTTAATCATAATTTTCTACTTGAGAAAAAAAGGCTGCTTGTTAAGTGATGATGCAAATGAACTTGTGTGTCCATTCACTTGAGCTAAAAGTAAATTATAATTATTGTAATCTTTCTTTTGTATCACCAGATATATATGATGCCTGAGAGCAGTAAAAAAGGAGAACTTCGTGTCTACAGGGCACTTAACTTTCCTTTGCAATGGACATTGGAAAAGGTTACCATGAAAAAGCCCCTTGTTGATTCCTTTATCATTAATTATGATGGGTGGTATTGGCTTTTTGGCTCAGATCATAGTGGTTTTGGCACCAAGAAAAATGGTCAGTTGGAGATTTGGTATAGCAGTTCACCTCTTGGTCCTTGGAAACCTCACAAGAAAAACCCCATATATAACATTGACAGGAGCTTGGGAGCTCGCAATGGAGGAAGGCCATTTGTCTACAAGGGGAATCTTTATCGGATTGGTCAGGACTGTGGTGAAACGTATGGGAGACGGGTGCGCGTTTTTAAGATTGAAGTTCTTACCAGTGAAGAATACAAAGAACTTGAAGTACCCTTAGACCTTGTTGAGCCCAACAAGGGTCGAAATGCTTGGAATGGTGCTCGACACCATCACCTTGATGTGCAACAGCTACCATCCGGTGATTGGGTTGGGGTTATGGATGGGGATCGTGTTCCTTCTGGGGATTCAATCTGGCGCTTCCTTCTTGGTTGTGCTTCAGTAGCTGTTGCTGCTGTTCTCATTGTGCTAATGGGTGCGTTACTTGGACTTGTGAACTGTATTATTCCTCTCAACTGGATCATTCATAGCTCTGGGAAGAAGAATTTCGCTTTCTTGGCTTGGGAAAGATCAAATTTGTTCTCTTCAAGAGTGAGACGGTTTTGCAGCCGCTTGAACAGAGCCCCAACATTTGTCCGAGGCAAGATCAAGCATAATTCTTGTGCTATGAGGTTGATTCTTGCTATAATATTTGCAGTGGGGGTTGGATTAATGTGCACAGGGGTTAAAAATATATATGGGGGCAATGGTTCAGAAGAGCCTTACCCCTGGAAAGGACACTATTCACAGTTCACACTATTGACTATGACCTATGATGCTCGTATCTGGAACTTGAAGATGTTTGTGAAACATTACTCAAGATGCTCTTCTGTGCGGGAGATTGTTGTGGTTTGGAACAAGGGGGTTCCTCCCAACTTTAGTGATCTGGACTCGGTTGTACCGCTGAGGATCAGGGTAGAAGAAAGAAACTCACTGAATAATAGGTTCAAGGTTGATTCACTGATAAAAACACGAGCAGTCTTTGAACTTGATGATGACATTATGATGACATGTGATGATGTTGAGCGAGGTTTTAAGGTGTGGCGGCAGTACCCAGATCGGATTGTTGGATTCTATCCCCGGCTTATTGGTGGGAGCCCATTAAAATATAGAGGAGAAAAATATTCCCGAAAACATAAAGGGTATAACATGATTCTTACTGGAGCAGCATTTATTGATTCTCAAGTAGCTTTCAAGACGTACTGGGGTGAGGAAGCGAAGCAAGGGAGGGATTTGGTGGACAAGTATTTTAACTGTGAAGATGTGCTTCTAAATTACTTGTATGCAAATGCAAGTTCATTCAGGACTGTTGATTATGTGAAACCTGCTTGGGCAATTGACACATCAAAGTTTTCTGGTGCAGCAATTAGCAGAAACACAAAAGTGCATTATCAGTTGAGAAGTCAATGCCTTATGAGATTTTCAGAGATATATGGAAGTTTGGTTTATCGTAAGTCCGAATTTGACAGTAGGAAAGATGGTTGGGATGTATAGCAGGGAAGTAGTTTCAACAGTTAGGTCCTTGCCAACTCTTGTATTTTTAGATATTTGCGAGTCCAAAGTCTTTTATGTCCATACTTCTACCCCACTCCCCTGTGAATTTATGTTGGGGTCTTCAGTTGATTCGTATGCAACATGTAAATTAGTTCTATAATGGCCATTAAGTGTATTATTATTATTATTATTATTATTATTATTATTATTATTATTAATGTTATTTTTAAAATTGTGCCTTCAACCTACAGTGGTGTTTTCTAATGATGTTTGGATGTAAAGTGAGAAAGCGACTGGCGAGTAAAATAGGAAATAGGGTTGTTCGCTGAAGTAGCCCCAAGAAACTCTAATCCTGATCTTCCAGGCAGTGATGTTTTTAGATAGCTGTATGACTAATTCTAAACCATAAGGAGGCATTTATTTATTTTTAGTTTCTTATATTGAGACAAACAGGGTATACAAGAGATCAGTGTACATACCATCCATGTAGATATAGGAGTTATAGCTTTGCCAAATAACAGGATTCAGGTAACTGTAACTATACTAGAATAAAATGATTTAGGAGACTATCAATAAATAATTAAATGAAAAATTACAATATAACTTAAATTCTTATCTTGAATTGAATCATAAGAGGCAGCTGTTGCGGAACCTATAATCATATTATACTACTAAATTAGTGTTTTGTGCCATGTGATTCACGGTATTATACGTAATATTTAAACTAATTATAATATTAATTAGATATTATTTAAAATACATATAATATAATTGACATTAATTAAATGTTTGTTGAATATTTATATATGAAATTTTTTGAAAAGAGATATTTTTTTTTTCATTTTCACTTTTGCTCCTAATTAAGTGTATCTTTTCTTCCAATTAATTAATTTTTAAATTACCTAATTAATTTATCTATAGTTTTTGTAAAATTGTATTTAATAATTATCAAAAAAATGTCTCTATTTTTTTAGTTATTTATATTATTTTTCAATTTTTGTTCTACATTTATTTTATTTTTATATTTTTGTTTATTTACTTATTTACTTATTATGTTTATTTTGTAATTTTTTTTGTTTTATTTTATGATATTTGATTTTTTTATTTACTAAATTTTTTTCTTATTATGGAATGTAATCATAATATATATATATATATATATATATATATATATATATATATATATATATATATACTTAATTTAATTTATATTTATTCTTATTATTGTTTTAACATATTTATCAGATAGCATTATTTGCATTAAATCACTATATAAATTATGACAAAAATCTGTACCTCATTTTTTTTCTTTTGGTTCATTTTATTTCTTTTTATATGAAAGTAAGGAGGCACAAAACAAAAATAAGAAAAGGGTTTTCAGTTCTTTAACTATGAGTTTAAATAGAAAAATAAAAATCTTCATAAGAAAAAGAGTTCGTGACATGACAAGGGCTTCTTTTTCAGCATCACATCCACATCAGCTAAGCTCACAACATTTGTATCCAGCACTTTGGCATAGGAATCTGAATAGGTGCGAGCCCATCAAATGGTGAATAGAGGACCACCCAGAAGATTGGGTGCGGGGCGAATCGCCCTGAGGAGCGTTAACATGAACTCTTAATTAAAGAATTAATTATTTTTTTTTATCGAAATAATTGAAATATTTTTATTTTTTGAGTTATTAATATAAAATGGAGTTATCGAAATAGAACGAAATATTTGTTAAAAAATTATACTATTTCGATTAAAATTACTATATTTTGAAATATTTTGGTAAAAACACTCTTATTTTAATAGAAATTTTAATGAAAATATTCTTATTTCGGTAAAAATACTCTTGTTTTCGAGTTGTTTCGATAAAAATACTCTTGTTTCGAGTTGTTTCGATAGAAAAGTATTAAACTAATTAAAAAAAATACAAAAATTGATAATATGAAAGTAATATCATATTACATTTAACACCAAGTTATTTTTTCTCACAAAGTCACAACATCTTTATTAACTTCTTACTCTTCCCATTTGTTCTCATGACATTGTTTTTTTTTTCATTATCTTCATTTTAAAGAGGAAATCACAAAAATGATGAAAATAGAGATTGAAAGACAAAGGGAGAGGAAGATATCTGAATATAGAGGCAAAATCATGGTCGAGAGAGAGAGAGACTTAAATATAAATGTCACGAAAGAATTAAGAAGATGGAGAACTGGATGCAAGAGAGAGATTATTGTTGAATACTGTTAAGATTTGAGTCGGAATCACTACTGTAGTGACATGTTTACTTATTATTCAATTATAGACATTAATTCGAATTAATTTTAATATAATTTTATATATCTATATCATTAATATTATGTTAAAATCTTTTAAAATTAAAAAAAAATTATTTGAAATTATTTGAAACGTTTCTTAAAAAAAATTTTATTTCCTCGAAATTTTTAAAACGTTTTAAAATATTTTCGTTTTTAAAATCACCGAAATGGTATTTCGAAATGAAATTTAATACTTTACTTCTAATATCAAAAAATTAAAACTCACTTAGCATAGGTAGGAATGGTCGTAGGTAGGGTACTATAATATCCATACCTGGACCCATAAAAAAATTATCCCTATCCTCAGATTGATACCTGGAGTAATAACAAATTCAAGACCCATCCATGTAACCATTGAATCTTGAAGACGCAAACCTATTCACCCAGGAAAATTTTAAAATAATAATTGTTTTTGGACTCATTTACATTAAATTTTTCATAAAAATTAAAGATGAAGAGCCTAAAAAATATCAATATAATTCAAAAGAGTAAATCGACATAATTTTAAATTACACCATTCTTGATAAAATTATTTTTAAACAGTTATTTAATACAATATAAATTATTTTTAAATATATGCCTTAAAATAATAACAATTCATAAGATTACAACATGAAAAGAGTAGCCTGAGAGGGTATGAGGCTTAGAGTTGAAACTTTACTTGATTAGGTTGGGGTTTATTAATGAAAAGAAAATATTATCTTTTCAAAAAGAAGCAAGTAAATTTATCTAAAAAATACTATGATAAAAATATAAATATAAAAAATACTATTTGAATTATTAAATTACACACACGCACACTATAGGTATAGGGCAGGCAGGTAAATTTTACAAGTACCCATCAAGTATGGGTGGCTGCAAAAATTTTATCAGCTTTTTTTTGCCAGTTATAATTTGAATAAAAGAAGTTGTTGTACAATTAATTTAGTAATCATTCTCACATATAATTGTTTAGAGTAATTTAATTAATTAAAAGTTAAATTAAATTTTAATTTTCTAATTTTCAAACTTCACGAAATTTTAATTTTATAATATATACTTGAACATTTAAGGTGTGAGTGGCAGCCAATCAGGGAGGTTTTAGCTATGGGTAGCTTGTCACGCCCCTAATTTTAGGGCACACAAAACACATATACTATAAACATATATTTTTCATAAACATGAATATTCTAATCATTTATTATGGAAACAAATAGATATAGGTTCTTCCATACATATACCATATACAAACAAAGTCCATAAATATCAGAGTAACAGCAGAAGCAAAGATTCTGCATGTGGCATATAGAGTATAGTCTAGAGTACAAGTACAATATAAATCAAAATCTACGAGTCTTGGAAACAAAGTAGGCTCACCTAGAGATCATGTCGTCTTACTGGTTAACTATATGAAGGGGAAAAACCAAACTCTATATTATCCTTATATGAAAAACATATAAATATCGTGTAGTGAATTTGATAACTCAGTAAGTAGATAATACCTCCTATGACCTCTTAGGTCAACATCTGGATGTACTCATATTTTAAAATTTATCACATAGGAGATACAGTTTGGAAGTGCATCCAATGAGACCCGCATTTCAAATATTCTCAAATCAAAATATATTCAGATATTCAAAACCATATACTGTACTGTATAATCATTTAACAAAAGTTGTTATACATCAAAATATTTCACATAAAAATATTAGGAGGATCTCATATCAAAATCACCATATCAGAGTTCAGGCCCTTCCATAATTTGTTGGTGTAGGATTTGCCTAAACTCAGCATCCCGCTGAGGTTTGCCCTACCATCATTCAAAAAGACACGTGAAGGGACTCTAATATGGGTATTTCCTAAGCATATAGTAAGGGAGGCAAGTCACATATCATATAGTCAGCATCTCATCCATATAGGATTCATCCCGCTCTCCATTATTGTCATATCCCATGTGTTGGCCCTCACACGGGGCTAGCACTATCCCTACTAGCTGAGGTATCAAGGTGCACCAGAGCTAACATCACCTGTTGTTAGCAGACAGTATTTCTAATATGATTTCTCCACAAAATTATCATATGCACATATTCTACATCATTCAAAACAGAGCTTTCAGTATAATACAGAATCTCAATCTTAATACAAATCATCTGTCATAAATTACCCATTTAGGGTTTATCACATATACATGCCCTTTCTCGAGACAATTATATAGTTTTATAAATCAATGCAACGTGCATAAATATTCATTTTATCATTTAATGAGAAATACATGTGAAATCAAGTATACCATGAGTTTATAAATCCATTTTCGAAATTATACTTTTCTTTAACTATATTTCATATTGTAAACAATTCAATAATTTTAATGCATTTCAGGAACAAGGCTTTAAGTAATGGATAATTGGAATGTAATGAAGTGGCAAACTTATAAATATGGTTTGGTTGGATGATTTAGTTGGAAGAAGGAAAAATTGACTTCTAGAAGGTCTTATTTTTATTATTATTTCTTAAGTGACTTTTTGAAGAAGTCGACCAAGGGAGGGGGAGAGAAGAAACCCACAGCCAAGAGGAAGAATGTAATAACCGTAAAATTTAACAAAAATTCCAATTAAAGGAAATTTAGAATAAAAGAGAGAATTTTGAAAATTGAGATAAGAACCGTAGAAAATATGTATATTTATTACATGGATTAAAGAATTACAAAAGAAATATGAGAATTTATGTTTTGGCGCGCTATAAGCAAATATATTTTTATTTGTTTAAAAATGATTATGTTTTGTTAAAAGTAAGTAGACTTTTAAGTAAAAAAAGTATTGTATTGCTTAAAATAATTATACCGGCCTCTATTGAATTTTTATGGTATTTTTAGAAATATTCTTTCTTTTAATATGAATTAAGATATTTGTTTTGAAATTTATTTTATTATGATATTTATTAAGAAAAATTATGATTTAAGAGTTTAACTAAAGATTTATGAGAAAGGAAATTTTTAGAAATTTTTAGAATATTTTATGATGAAAAATGGAATTTATATGAATTTTTATAAAAGAAAATCCTATTATTAATTATATAATAATAATTATTATATTTTTTTAAAAAAAAACAAAAGCAGAAACCATAAAAACGAAAACCGGGGGCGACGATCGGATTCGAGAAAAATGAAAAAAAATGTATAGTAATAAATAGTGTATGAATAGTAACATCCAATTTCATCTTTCGATTTGGAGTGCTTATGGGCTTCTAATCTCAAAACTGAAAATGTTATTGGATTCAGGACGAAGAGTACTTCAGTTTTGACCGATTAGTTTTTCAAATCAACCGTTGAATCGCCGTAGATCTGAAGTAAAAAATCTCGGTAAAAGGTAAGTTCTGAAAAACCTTACTTAGGGACTTCTAATTAGAAATCTGACTCCGTAGATGGATCCAGAAACTAGATAAATATTAGGATATGAAATTGTTTTGTTGATTCGGTAAAATTTTTGTGACAGTGAATAGTGTTTTCTGGCGATGAATAGTGTTTTTCGGCGTGAATAGTATTTTTCGGCGATGAACAGTAACCAAGCTCATTTAAGGCTTTTGGACCTTCCGGACTCGATTTTGGGGTCTGTTTTACCGAATTCAGACCAAGAACTAGGATTTTAGGGCTGTCCAATCTGGAGCCCTTACCTGTAAGTGGGTTTTTCATACTATAGCGCATGTTTTATGAATTCGATTTATAACTCTCTCTCTCGTATGATTTTAACTAGTTGGAATGTATGCTAAATTGTTTTACTTCTTTGAAAACCAATATGTTCCAACCATGTTAGAAATTATAAATTTAAATCCTAGTTGAACCCTAGGTATGCTGGGCAAACATCTAGACTGATAATTATCCATTTGACCTAGATTTATAGAAATGCGAACTTAGTCATAGAAATGAACTAAGTTGGCCATGAAATGATTTGATGCATGATGAGCATTTATGCGACGTCTACGGACGATCTATGTTTAAAATGATTTGATGCATGATGAGCATCTATACGACGTCTACGGACGATCTATGTTTAAAAGGGAAAGTTTATGATTATAAAGGTCTCCATGGGAATTCATGGATGAGATATATTTTATAACGGAATTTTATGCATGAAAAGAGCTAGATGGAGAATTATAGTTTTATTGTAAAGTTATTGAAATGTTTTACTTTAAACTCTTTGAATAGCATATTTCAAATGTTTTCTATTGGAGGGACCCTTTTAGATCACTGTTAGCTAGCCGCAGGTAGTGCTAGCCTTGGTGCACCATGATCATGTTAAGGCTTCGGCCTAGGATACTGTGACGGGCATATGACTGCCTAAGACACAGGGATTTAGGGTTGACTTATGTCTTCGCCTACAGTGATTGTCATACCCATTGCTATGTGCTTGGGGAAATTTAGGGTTGACTTATGTCTTCGCCTACAGTGATTGCCATACCCATTGCTATGTGCTTGGGGAAATTTAGGGTGGACTTATGTCTATGCCTACAGTGATTACCCTACCCTTACTGTGTGCTTGGGGGAGATGATAGATCTGTTAGGAAAGACCTCCAATAAACTGATGCATTTTTCTTAAAGATTAAATATTTCTAAACAAGCTCATTCATCATTGTTATTGCATAAATATCTTCATGTATTACTTACCATGCATAATTGATTTGCTTACGGTTATTGATTTAATCATGTTTTATCTTTTGAACACACATTTGAACTGTTTAGCATTCTTTCAATAAATTATGGTTAAATGCTTAATGTTTCTATTGTTATATTTACATTTGGATTTCAATTATTAAACCCATTGCGAAACACTCGTGCTTGGTTTGTCCTGTTTCAGTTATAGTATGATTTACTCATTCACTGAGATGTGGTAATCTCACCCCTCTTTTGTTTCCTCCCCACAGATAGTTAAAGAGACTTTGATCCAGCTACAGCTTCGTAGGAGGCTGAAGATAGTGTTGGTGAGCCCCAGTTTGGGCAAGGCTCTTTTGTATTGTTTATTTAGTTTAGTTATGTCTAGAGTATCTCCATGAACATACAGGCAGGATCCTCGCTTTCTTGCGCATTTTGATGTGTTGTTTGGAAAATGGTTTTATGTTTACAACAAATGTTGGTATTATGAGGCCTTGGGCCAAGTTGAATCACATGAATATTATGAGGCCATGGGCCAAGTTGAATCAGAATGTTGGATTCATGAGATATATATATATATATACATATATACAGTATTTTCTGATATTGGATGTGGCATATGTGGCCAGTTATATTTATTATGTACTCTGGATTGTGTGCTGGATTTTTGTGCATGCTATGTGTTAGGCTTGCGGCTAGGGGGAAACCCTTATGTCGTGCCGGTCATGTGTTCCATCATTTGGGGCCGTGACAAAGAAAGTCAAAAGAAGAGAAAGAAAGGGCAAGATAAGGGATCCAAGGTGATTTTTTATGCATCTAAGCCCTCAATCTTCTCTCTTCCTTATGGTTAATCTTCTCAAATCTTTTTTTGACGGTAAAACATGTAGCAACTTGAAGAGGGAGGAAGAGCTAGAAGTTGATCAAGGAAAGAAGATTCAAGGGATCTTTGATAGTAAATAGAAAAGTAGATATCTTGATAGGTTTAACATTAATCTTTCATTGGAATTCCATGTCTTTTGAAAGATCTAAAACTGTTTCAAATTTCATATTTTGATGATGCATGATTCACATTTGTGATTATCCATGTAGAGTGAAAGTTTGGATGTAAATGTAATATATGTTTTGTGCTAAAATTTGGCTTTAAAAGGGTTAAAATCAATGCTTTGAATGGATGGTTCTGGAAGTCATAATTTATGTTGAATTTGGAAATATTTTAAACACAAAAGTTGTAGCCCTATGTCTTAACTTTCTAAGCCCTCTAGAATTATTTCAATCAGATTTAATATGAAAGAGTTATGTCTTAGTGGCTAAAGAAATGTCAAATCTAACGCATAGAGTTATGATGCTGTATTTGAGACCCTTTTTCACCTACTTTTAATCCTAATTAGCCAAAGTAGTAAACATAAAATTTATACAGAATTGTCTTAGCTTTTAATAGACACCAGATATTTCTATCCTCCTGCAGTAGAAGTGGCGTGAAATAGCTGGAAAATCTCTCTCTAAAAAAATCCCAAAACTTCTCTCTAGATTTTTAGCACTTCCAGACCTCAGATTTTGACACCACCACTGCCAACAAACTGAGAACGACGAGATCTACAAATCTATCTAATTGGTTTTTGGAAATTTGACCCAAGATTGGCCAAAAAATGGAAGGAAAAATCACCTAAAAAGGTAAGTTCCGAAACTCCTATATACGGTTCTCAAAACCAAAAACTAAGACTGTAGATGGATCCAACAGGTAGCGAAATCTTAGAATCTCAAATTTTAGGCTAAGATCGTGTTTCACCCACCCTCATGCATGGCTTCTTCTTTGGTGTGTGAATCCCACATACAGCCCCTACAGACGGCGCATGCAGCGCATGGACTGAAACCCTATTGCATTGACCTGTGTTGATCGAGCTCCCATAGGCCAAATTTTACGATTCTAAAGTCATTTCTTAGGTTTTCGGACACTCTAGACTCGTTTTTTAGGTCTATTTGGTTAGATTTGGATTGGAAAAGTGCATTTAAAAGCTATCCAACTTGGAATCTTAGCCTTATGAGTAGATAATCCCTTCTATAACTACCCTATACTCTTCTTGAACTTTAAATGTATAATTAGTTCTATATACAAGTTATTTATACTATTATAAGTCTTTGAAATTGGTTAAATTATCATATTTTCTTACTAGTTAGCATATTGTTCAAGAAGAGTATGATTTTGCATATTGATTTTAAAACCCATTAAACATGTGTTTCTGAATACATTTCTTATCATTAGGAAAATGGAATATTTTTGTGCACGTTGCATTGATCAATATAACTATTAAGTTGCCTTGGAAAGAGGTCATGGATTTGTGTTAAACTCTGGCTAGAAAGTTTCTGACAGAGGAACTGAACTCAGACTGAAATTTCTTTATTATATTGTAACATCGATTTTGAACGATATGGAATTTATGCAATTATTATTTTTTGTAGAAGATTCCTATTGGAAACACTGTTTGCTAATAGCAGGATATGTTAGCCTTGGTGCACCTTCACACCTCAACTAGTAGAGGTGTTGCTAGTCTCGTGTGATGGTCAACACACAGGATCTATTATGTGAAAGAGAGCGGGATGCCTCCTATATAGGATAAATGCCGACTTTCTAATATGTAATTTGCCCATCCCTTGTTGTATGCTTGGAAAATACCTATATTGGAGTCCCTTTGTGTGTCCTCTTAAGCGGTGGTAGGGCAAACCTTAGATTAGATGCTGAGTTTAGGCAAATCCCACATCGGTAAAGTACAAAAGGATCTCGAACTCTGATATGGTGGTTCTGATATAGAATCCTCCTAATATTTACATGTGAAATATTTTGATGCATAATAATATTTATTTTATGATCATACCGTACTGTATATGGTTTTTGATATATGAATATCTTTTGAATTGAGAATATTTGAAATGCAGGTCCCATATGGATGTACTTCTGAACTATATTTTCTATGTGACAATTTTAACACATGAGTGCATTCATATGTTGACCTAAAAGATCATGAGAGGTTTTATGTAACAATTCCATTATATATATATATATATATATATATATATATATATATATATACATATTTGTAAAATCCTTTGAAGCCATTACCTCTTTACTTCTACCTATTTAAATCATAATAACATTCAATTAAATTAACCAAGCATAATTAAGGTTTATGGTATACCATTAACACTGATACAATTATGGGTTCACATACACATCATTAATTAAAAACGTCTGTACAAAAATCAAACACATATATGTCTACATTTTATTAATCTATATTGACCAGTTTTGGGGATACGGGTGCGGGTGGTTGCACCTTCATTGGGATCTTAGCCAACTCGACCTAATGTATGCTAAAAACTAGTCATAGAGAATATCTGCATATTTAGTCTTCTGAAAATGATATGAAAATATAGTGAGAATTAAATTCCAGTAGGTTTAACAATAAATCATAATTATCATCAATATAACTTATCATGTCATGTTCATCTGTATAAGGTACAGTAAATACCTTAGGTCACATGAATGCACTTTATCTATAAACGTGAAAAGTGTACAGTAATGACATGTATGGCATGAATAACTATTTTTAGAGTATCATATTATGGCTATCAACTTATTTTCATATTAAGTTACACCGGTCAAGGTGAGTACTTTCTACTCTCTAGTACGAGCTTTTCTCACTCCGTCTGACATGGCACACTTTCTCTTTATTTTTCATTATCATAGTCATAACTGTGAGTAGGGCGTCCCCTACTGGTGCACCACACGGATCGCCATGTGACTGTGCTTGTCTCTTTTCTTTTCTTTTCTTTTCACGTTAATAGCCAAAAATATTATCTCAACACAAAGTATGTTCATTATACTCACATGCCATAATTTATCATCAAAGCATTTACCAAAAATCATTGGTAAAATACAATCATGCCATGATCATAACCATTTTCGAATATCACTTTACAAAATATTTTCATGTCAAAATTTCACACTTAAGATGGTAAGGAGTTCATGCAATCGCAATGGCTAGGGCATACACTAGTCATTTATTATTTTCATTTATAAGATTCTTCTTCTTTCTTAAATATTATTTTCATCTTTTCATTTTCTTTATGCTTGGCCTCCAATTACTTTTCTTTACTTATATAATTTCCAACACATATTCTCACAAATTTTATAAGGCATTATTCTCCAATTTGGTTTATATTATTACCCTATAATTAAATAAGTTTATTTAGGGTAAAAAAAATGTTGAAAATAAGCTTTACCAGCTCCCAACAAGGCATGACTATGTTTCAAGACATGGCCATGCTTGAAAAATACTTCAAATGTACTAAAAAATAGTCATAAACACGGCCTACCCGTGTTGAAGGAACACGACCTGACCGTGTTTTGTGACATTTCCTTATTTATTCAACTATATCGCTTTTATACAAACTCCAATTGAGGTGATTCCAAAGCCTATAAAAAAACTACGACAGTTATCTACAATTTTCATGTTTATCATTTATTCAGATTCCTTACGAATTATTTCCAAAAATGTAAAAATTTAAAATACTTATATTTACCACTCTGGATTCTAGACTAATTCTAACCTCTGCTCATTAATCAGCCATATCTCCCTCATATGGACTCCAAATTAAGTGATTTCAGAGACTATAGATCCATGAGACATATATCTATATTTATTATATTAACAATTTGTAACGCCTGAAAATTTGTGAATTATATGCACAAAATGTTATATTAAGAAAGGATTAAAAAGGATTAAATGTGGTAATTATAATGAAATAATTGTGAATAGTTAATAAGAGATTTCTCTTTTTTGGAAGAGATGTTTAAGGAGGAGGTGGTAATTTCTTTATCTATAGGACCACGAATAGCAAATAAGAATAGAGATGATGAGCTATGAAGAAAGTTGCACAAAAATCCATTGGAATATGTCTCAAGAGGGAATTAAACACTTAGCAAGCTTTCCCTTCACCCAAACAAGACCTTAACTAACCATATAGTCCCATTGTAAAGGAGTGGCATTTTGGAAATTCTTAGGGAAAGTAAGGGTATTAGTTAAGGGGCAAGGTGGCTTCTTGGAGAAGCTAGCAATTTTAAATTATTTTCCCCTTGACTTGGTGACCAAGTGGCCAACCTTCAGCCTAAGGAAGAGAAACCCACGACGAGGAGAAAAAGAGAGAAGAAAGAAAGAGAAGGAGAGAGAAGGAGAGGTAAGAAATCTCCCTTAATCTTGTGTTTGAGTCATGGAAATCTCTTGGGTCTCATGATGGTGGGGAAAATCTACAAATTGGTAAAGATTTCTAGAAAGAGAAACGAAGCTGAACCTAGAGAGAAAACCTTTTTTGGAAAGAAGAAAAAGTAAGATCAACATTCTCTTTTATAAATTTTGGTTGGATGACTTAATGGCTGATTTGTATGTGTGCATTTAAGTATGTTGGAAGGTAGCTAGAGCTTTTGTTGAAGCATTTATGGCATTCATGGTTGTTGTTCATTTATATGCATGAGATAGTGATTTGGGAAAATTTGGTGTAGTTAGTTTTGAAGTTAAATCCATGTTTTGCATGGTCATACGCTCTGGAAAAACTGTATTTTTCATGTTTAAAACATTGATATAATTATTATTGGATTTTCTTGGCTGGTTTGGGAGAAAAAGAGAAAGTTTGGTGAGTTTCGCGCCTAAAGCACTACTGTGCTTGGAGACACGGCCAGGCCATGATGTGAGCACAGCTAGCAAATGGAAATGGAATACAAACCTGTTGGAAGTCCCAAGTGGACCTGTCATAAGAGCTCAAGCTAAAATATTTAAAGCAGAATTTAATAGTTTCATTCTAGAGGTCCATCGAGGAGATACATGCATTATTACAAAAGAATAGCCCAAAATTGGTCCATGTCATTAAAACCCACTTAAATATGGGTCAAGACCAGTCAATCTGAATATGGACCTAAAGTGCAAGAAGATTGAAGGTTAAAATCTGAATATAGGTCCAAAATAATGGATTTATTTAACGGCTTAATTTAAGCTACGTTTTATTTATTTATCTATTTACTTTTAGTATTTTGTTTATTTGACTAGGAAAGTTTCTTATTTGATAGTTTCTAGAAGAGTTTCCTATTTGTATTTTTCCTTGCCCTATAGGAGTTTCCTATGTGATAGTTTCTAGAACAGTTTCCTATTTCTAATTTTCCTTGTCCTATAAGAGTTTCCTATATAGTTTTCCTTGTTAGTTTAGGTTATTGGCCTATAAATAGGCATGTATGCTCATGAAAAATTCAGTTTATCACTTATAATATGGAGAGGGTTTTCTCTTTGGTTCTTTAAAGAACTTTTCTGAACTTATCAAGATTTATCTTGTGGCGTTTAAGCAAGACTTATCACTCACAATCTTCCTCTTTCTTGAGTGTGGCGTCTGCAATCTTTCTTATACCTTTGGTTCTTATCTCTTTATAGATCACGGATCAAGGTCATTTTTATTTATTTATTTATTTTGTTATAAATCTGATTAGAACACGATCCTTACAATCGGATCCCATATTGATTTCGGGTCTCACTACTCTTGGTGAGGTTCATATCAGGGGTTCACATCAATATGAACTTCACCAAATGATGTGAACCCCTGATATATTGTGCATGACATATTGATTTATAAAGTTATATGATTGCCTTGGAAAAGGGCATGTATATGTGATAAACCCTTATTAAGAAGTTTCTGACAGAGAAATTGTACTAAGACTAAAAATTATGAATTTATACTGAAATCTCTGTTTTGAACGATATGGCATATGTGCAAATATGATATTTGTGGAGGAATCCTATTGGAATCACTGTATGCTAACATCAAGGAAGGTTAGCCCTAGTGCACCTTGACACCTCAGTTAGCAGGGGTGGTGCTAGCCTCGTGTGACGGCATCGGAGAGAACGAGATGCCTCCTATTATTGTTATCGGGGAAAGCGGGATGCCTCCTATTATTGATATGTGATTTACCCTCCCTTGTTGTGTGCTTGGGATTATTTATTGGTTCTAATATGGAAACCTCCTAAAGCATGTGAAATCTTTTATTGCATAACAATATTTGTTTTATAATTATATTGCATTGTATTTGGTTTTGAATATTAGGATATATTGTGAAATGAGGATATTTGTAATATGGGTCCCATATGGATGTATTTCCAAACTGTACTTTCTATGTGATAAATTTTAAAGTATGAGTACATCCATATGCTGACCTAAGAGGTCATAAGAGGCATTATCTGCTCACTGAGTTATCAAACTCACTACACAATACTTACATTTTTTTTCAGATAAGGATACAGAGTATGGTCCTATAGATAGGTGATCAGTTAGGTGTCATACTCTCTGGGTGAGCCTACATTGCTTTCATGGCTCACATTATTTGGATTGTACTGTATTGGTAATCTAGAGTATGCTCTATATACCACAGGTAGGATCCCTGCTTCTGCTGTTACTCTGATGTTTATGGACTTGGTCTATATATGGTATATGCATAGGAGATCCTATATGTATCTATTTTCATGATAAAGAATTGAATTATGCATATTTATGGAAAATATATGTTCATGGTATATGTGTTTCACGTGCCCTTAAAATAGGGGCGTGACAAGTTGGTATCAGAGCATTAGGTTTCTCTGTGGTTATCGAAGCAAATGATTCTTTAGTAGGACCTTTAGTATTGATATGAGCTAGACATATATTATACTTTAGGACATATATTATACTTTAGGTGTAACATCCCGTAAGAAAATAAAATTTAATAGACAATTTTTAGATATCTAAAGAAATATAATCCTTAAAAATTCTTCACCTTACGTGTATACATAGAAATGTTCTAACATTAATGAAATAGGTAAAGAGAGAAAACCTAAGAGGAAAAATTAGAAATAAATATACTAAAGAAAGGTGAAATTCTTGGGAAAGGAAGATAAATTTTTGCGAAGTAAATAGAGGTATTAAAATTTCAAGAAGATTGGATTAGGATAATTTTTTCTAATTTAAGAGTTAAAGTTACTAAGTTTAGTATCTCCACCCATAAATTGGGCTTTCACCTATGGACACTTCATATAGAGTTTTTCAACTTCACATGAATTTTTAGCTAGCCAATAGGATAGCCCAAGGAAGAAATAAAACATAGATTTGGACTAGGATATAGAAATTGGACCGGTAGCTCAAAAATCATGAAAATGTGACTAAACCCATTATGAAAGGTAGAATTTTATCCAAAGTAAAGAAAATGGGCAAGAATGAGCCCAAACCCAAGAGGAAAAAACAAAAACAAAAATAAAATAAAGTGATGAAATAATGGTGTAATCAAGATTAGGTAATATGGCATTAAGACAAAAATTTAGCAAGTGGTGTGATATTCTACATTCATAATTTTAGCAAGTGGTGTGATAATACATGGCATTAGGACAAAACATTTATATCCTCTCATAATTTTAGCAAGTGGCTAATAATACATAACATTATGACAAAACATCATTATCCTACACAAATAATTTTAGTTAAGCAAGGAAGATTCAAGGATTGGAAATTTGCCACCTAAAAAGGCAAACCTATCATAATTGATTAAGACGTAAGAAAAAGAAATGAATCCCTAAATTAAAGGGACCTTGTCCCTTATCTTAGAAACATATTATCATAATTTTCAAAATACAAATCTCCTTTTGCTATGCATATCTTGAATAAGGAAGAGGAAGACAAGAATATAAGTTGTTTGTTTTCCAAAAATTCAACCAAGTGTATCCTAATTGTGATAAGGTAGACCCATGATCATGAAAGATAAATTATTTGGTGGTCTATTTAAGCAAAACCCACCCCTATAACATTAGAATTTTCGTCCAAGTGAGGGAAAGGAAAAATAGAAGCAAGGTAGAGTGAGGAAAGGAGAGGAAGAAAGGAAGAAAGAGGAAGGAGAAGTCTAGAGGACTAAGTACTTAAGGTAAGTTTAACAATATTTCTTTTTGAAGAAAAGATTTGAAACTTGTAATATTTATATGAGATTTTGATCTTAGAACTTTGATGAATGGTCATGGATTTTGCTATATCATGTTACATATTATGTATGTTTGAATACTTAGGCTGGTGTAGATAGTTCTGCATAGGTATGGCTATGGGTGGCAAACTTTTATGCTTCTGTTTTTAAAATTCAGGGAAGAATTCGTAAGGAATTAAAACAAATGGTTAACATGAAAAATGTAGATGTATGTCTCACGGAGTTTTAACCACTGGAATCACTCAATTTGGAGTCCATATGAGGTAGATATGGTCCGATTAGTATGCAGTGGTCAGAAATTGGTTAATCAAGAAAGAATATTTTACGATAGCTTCTATATTTTAATTTTTGGTAAATTTATGTAGGTAATTAAAATAAAAGGTTAACATAATAATTATAGATATATGTGTCACAGATTTTTAGCCACTGGAATCACTCAATTTGGAGTCCATATGAGGTAGATATGGTATGATTAGTAAGCAGTATTCAGAAAATGGTTAATCAGGGAAGAACATGTTAGGATAGCTTCTGTGTTTTAATTTCTGGAAACATTCTGTAGGGAGTTCAAATAAATGGTTAGCATAAGAATTATAGATATATGTGTCACATAATTTTAGCCACTGGAATTACGCAATTTGAAGTTCATATGAGGTAGATATGGTCTGATTAGTAAGTAGTGGTCAGAAAATGGTTAATCAGGGAAGATTATGTTAGGATAGCTTCTGTGTTTTAATTTTTGGGAACATTATGTATGGAATTAAAATACATAGTTAACATATGTATTATAGATATATGTGTCTCGAATTTACAGCCACTGGAATCACTTAATTTGAAATTTTTATGAGGGAGATATAGACTGATTAGTTGGCAGAGGTCAGAACCTATTCGGAAAGAAATAAGCTGAACATTGAGGGAGTAATATCACCTTGATTTCATAATATTTCGCTAAATGGATCAACATAATAGTTTTAGATAATTGTTTTATCTTGAAATTGACACCAAGAGCTCCTACATCGGAGTTAAATTGAGGGAGTTATGCTCTAATTAATAAGAGAATGTTAGATGGGATGAAAACCTGCATCAAGAAAATAAAGAAATAAAATTAATATTTAAAAAAGAAGAAGAATCTTATAAATGAAAATAATAAATTACTAGTATATGCCATTGCCATTGCCATTGTATGAACTTCTTACCATCTTAAGTGTGAAATTTTGACATGGAAATATTTTATAAAGTGATATTTGAAATGGTTATGTTCATGGAATGATTACCAATGATTTTTGGTAATAGTTATATTTTGATGAACATACTTGTTATTGAAAGCATATTTTTGGCTATCATTGTGAAAAGAAAAGACATGAGCACGGTCACATGGCAATTCATGTGGTGCACCAGTAGGGGACGCCCTACCAACGGTTATGATCATGTTAATGAGAAAAGAAAGAGAAAGTTGGCCATGTCAGATGGAGCAAGAAAAGCCCGTACCGGAGAGTAGAAAATACTCACCCTAATCGGGGTAGCTTGATATTGATAGTCATCATATGATATTCTGAAAATAATTAATCATGTCATACATGTCATTACTGTACGATTCTCATGTGCATAGATATAGTGCATTCATGTGATCAAAGATATTTACTGTAGTTTATACAGCTGAACATGACGTGTTAGGCAGATCCCAGAATCAAATAATATATTTGTGGTCGAGTTGGTTTAGATCCCGGTGAAAGTGCAACCACCCGCACCTATATCTCCAGAATTGGTCAACCAGAATAAATAAGATGTAGTTATTTATGTGTTTGATTTTGTTGTACGTACGTTTTGATTAATGATGTGTATGTGAACTCTATATTGTATAATAAATAATATAAAAAAGGTTGTTACATCGGGTGCTGTTGAGGGATTTTATAGGGTTTCAAATTCCTTTCTATTCCACGTTGATAAAGTTTCTAGTATAAGATAGATTGAATATTGTGGCACCTAAAAAATATATTTATGGGTCAATTTCTACTTGGAATTGAAAAGGATAGGCGTGCCAAGGAAGTTAAAGAATTGAGACAGATACCAAATATGATTATTTCTAAATGTGACATCCGTTTTACCCGGTTGTCTAGATATGGGAGACTTTGATGTGATACTGAGAATGGATTGGTTGGCATCATGCCATGCCATTTTGAAATGTCATTTTAAGGTTATTAAATTCAATATTCCTAGAGAATTTTCTTTCTTGACACAAAAAGATTGTAGTGAGATACCCAGTAATCTAATCTCTGCTTTAACATCCCATAAGTGATTACAAAAAGGTGCCAAGAATATTTGGCAGTGGTGAGAGATGTTGATATAAAGTATACCAGTGTAAATCAAGTTCCAGTGGTTAGGAAAATTTCTAATGTATTTCTTGAGGAATTTTTCAGGATTATTCTAAAACAATAAATAGAATTTGGTATTAATTTACTTCCTAGAATCTAACCATTGTCTATATTCCCATTTAGAATGGCACCCACTCAACTTAAGGAACTGGAAAAAAAGTAGTTACAAGATGGGTAAGACAAGGGATTCAAATGCCCTAGTACTTTTATTTGTAGTGCTTCAGTTCTATCTGTGAAAAAGAAAGATGGATCACTATGGCTATGCATAGATTATAGACAGTTGAATAAGGTGACAGTGTGGAATAAAAACCCATTACCTCGTATAGATAATCTGTTTGACTAGTTACAAGGTGCTTAACGTTCTTCAAAAATTGAATTGATTTGAGATTTGAATATTATCAGTTGAGGATAAGGGAAGAGGATATTCGAAAAATTTCTTTTAGGACTCATTATGAGTATTATGAGTTCTTGGTGATGTCATTTAACTTGACAAATGCCCCAGTTGCATTCATAGATTTAATGAATAATAATTAGGTCATCCCTGAATCAATTTGTTATTATATTTATTGATGATATACTAGAATATTCCAAGAGTTCAGAGGATCATAAGCAACATTTAAAGATAGTTTTACAAACTCCAAGAGAGTATAAGCTATATGCTAAGTTTTCAAAATACAAATTCTGACTTAGTAATATTACTTTCTTAAGGTATGTGGCTTGCAAGATGGTATCCAAAGCAGATTCTAAGGAAGTAGAAGCGGTATAGGAATGACCACATCTTACTATAACTACATATGAAGATCCAAATCTAACTTGTAGTTTCCACTGTTGTCTATCTTCCAATCTATTTAGTCATAGTTGAATCAGGTACATGAACATATGCTTGTAAAGCATCAATCAACTCCTCAGCATTTGAAGCTGAGATGAGATTTCGTCGTGCTGAGTGTGGGATAAACCTTTGTTCCACAACTTGATCAAGAAAAGACAACAGACCAACAAAGAAGTGGTTAACATTTAAAAAACCTATCGATTTGTAATGCATATTTAGTTATGCCCAAGAAACTATTTGGAAAATCTCTTCTAAAGTACCAAAACTACCTGGTAAGGCAAAGAAGGCATCGGCATTGCTCATCATTCTAGCCATGCGCTTATGCATGGAAGCTACCCTAAATTCTTCCCCAATTATCTTCCCTATGATGTTAGATGCAGCTAGAGCTGTAAGAATAATACCTAGAACTTGACATCTTCCTATATGTGTAGCTGTAGACACGCATCCCATTAACCCACGGTTACCTCCATCATAGACTAAATTAATTTTTCTTCTAGCCAGCACCATACCTAGATTTTGTGCTGCTTTCACATACTCCCCATTTTTTCTAAGACTGGAACCACAAAAAATACAAATATTTTGAAATTGACGGAATGCGATTCCCTCTATAACTGCACACACCCTAATTTTGAGTACGAGAAGGTAAAGATACTAATGTGTGTATTTATAGAACTTAGAGAAGGGCATACTTACAATAGCTATGCGAATAGGCTGGACATAATTAGAACAGTTATGTGAGTAATTGGTGGATATCCGCTAAATTGAAGGTGAAAATTTCAAAAATGACGGCAAGTATGTATATGTACATTAGTTATGACTGTGACTCATATTAAGCATATAAAGAGAATAAGATTAAGGTATCACTAGAAATTTTCTTTTCCTTGTTGTCCTTGATGAAGTATTAATGTCTTGATTCTTGTAGGAAAGTTGTAGATGATAGGCATAATTGCAAAAAAAGAAGTGAAAATACAAACAAGTTAATTGTTGAAGTGGGACAATCAAATGGTTTATTTTTTTTTCAATGTTCTTGCCAGCCGATTATCAGTATTATTAAGTCGAATAACTATTTTGAGAACTTTTAATTTGGACTGGTTTATTTTACAGTTGATTGATTACATCTAATTTGAAGCAATCAACTGCATCCTACCAATTAACTATGTGCTCTTTGTTCTTCACAAACTTTTATAAGTTTAGAAATGTTTCTTTTCCATGTGTTATTTTTCCATTGAATACCAACAACTTTAAAATAGATTTTGGCACATATATTCAAAACTTGCGGCCACTAATTTTTGTCGAAATAACAGCTAGATTTTTTTTTATAGATTTTCAAGAATTACAGTCACCGATTTTAATTTTCTTTCAATGCTTTGTCCAAACTTTTGACTTTCTATTTTGGCACAATTCTCTATTATGTTTTTCGTTTGTTTTACTGCATTCTCCTTCATTAATGGTTGGCATTAAATGCAAGGTTCTTTTTCCTCATTACAAGGAAAATTAAAATAATGGAGATTTTGTTAGGATTTATCTACTAAAGAACGTACTTGAAAAAAAATTATATCAAGTATGTATAACTGTGTAAGTTGGCAGATTATGTATAAATTAGAAAAAATAATGAGTTTACAGTATACACTGATTGAGTACTAAGATATGAAGGATACCTAAGTTTATTTAAAGTAGTTGAGTAGGGAAAGGAGAATATTTTGATGACTATGTCCGAAAATAATGTAAGTGATTAAGATATTTGTGTTAAAGGTTTATACCATGCTAAATTGAGTTTAGTACCTAGGATGTGAATTATGTTAAAATTGAAAATTCATGTATGAGTAATTGTTGAAAAAAAAATTCTTGAAATGATTGGGTGGATTAAACATGATTGATATAAGCTAGAATGAGGTGCTTTTAGATATGATAGAAGAAAGGCTTGAAATTTTTGATAATGAATTTATTGGTGTTAATAAGAGGGTATAGAGTTACTGTGATAAGATAAGTTAGAATTGTTAGAATGTGTCAATGGTACATAAACGTTATAAAAGGTTTGGTGGATTTATTGTTACATACATTTAACATATTGATTAATGGATTTTAGGATAAAAATAGATGATAGATTAAGATGATGATATTCATGGGAGGATGTTGACATGTGAGAATCAAAGATGACTTAATAGAAGTCTGGAATAAAAAAAGATAGTTACCCAATATGGATATGAATATGTTCTTTTATGTGTGTGTTTCCTAATATCAACTTATAGATTTATGCATGCGAGCTTGAGGATATAAAGGAATGAGATACACAATGGTTTAAGAGTTCCTTATATGTATAGATATAATCTGTTGAGTATTTTGTATAAAGTGAGGTTGATTAGAAAAGGAATACAAACAATTCAATACAGGCCAAAAGTCTATAAGGACCATGAATGTTGAGCACTAGAAATTATTAGTTGGTGACCACATATTCTTGAATGACTCATCAATGAAAGAGGTAATGAGCTTTGGAAAGAAATAAAAAGTTAACCTCTAGTATATAGACTCTTTTGAAAACTTGATCAAAGTAGGCATAGTAGTACATTGTCTAGCCTTGCCATTTGGATTAAATAATGTGGATACAGCCTTTCTTACATCAATGTTAAAGAAGTACCTATCAGATTCTTCTCATGTTATCGGATTTCAACAAATTCAATTGGACAAGAATTTGACTTAACTATGGGTAAAATCGATATCTATTGTTGATCGACAAGTGAAGAACTTATGGATGAAGGAAATTCCTATGATTAAGTTATATGGCAAAATCACTCAAGTGAAGAGATATATTAAAAAGTAAAGATAATATACATAAAAGATATCCCTAATTATTTGAGTAATAAAGTTGGTAACTCCAAATTATGCCTTGATTTCATTCCTTACATGTGGTAGGATGAACTGAAATTTGGGGACCGAATTTCTTAAGGGAGAAAGAATGTATTATCTCATAATTTTTAAATAATAATTTTTTGCTATAAACGAATATATTTTTATTGTAAATGATTATGTTTTGCTAAAAGTAAATGTGCTTTTAATTAAAATAATTATTGTTTTACTTAAAATAATTATATTGGCCTATAATAAATTTTTGTTTTATTTTTAAAAATATTCTTTCTTTTATTATACATAAAGATATTTATTTTGTGATTTGTTTTATTAAAATTTTATCAAGAAAAATCATAATTTGATATTGCAACTAAAGTTTTGCAATAATGTAAATTTTTAGAAATTTTTGGGATGTTTTAGGATGAAAAACAGAATATATATATATATATAATAAAATCATATTATTCAATTATTAAATAATAATAATAATAATTATTACTATAAAATAAAATAAAAGATAAAAGGGGAAAGGGGAGACAGAACGGAGACGGAAACCAAGAGAGTTGCATAATTTCAATGAATAGTGTAAATAGTAACCTTTATTTTCTTCTCTAGATCTGGAGTGCCTATTGGCATTCGATCTCAAAACTGAGGGTACCACTGAATTCAGGACAGAGAATACTATGATTTTGACCGAACAATTTCTCAAATCAGTTGTAGAATCGTCGTAGATCGAAAGTAGAAAATTTCAAAAAAAGGTAAACTCTGAAACTCTTACTTAGATATCTCAAATTGGAAATCTGACACCGTAGATGGATTAAGGAGTTAGATAAACCTTAGGATATGAAAATTTTCAACTATCTAACAACTTTTTATTCTTGGTAAATAATATTTTCCAGCGATGAATAGTGTTTTCCGGCCATGAATAGTGACTAAGTTCCCAGATTCATTTCCTTGATTTTTGGACCCTATGAACATGTTTTTGAGGTCTATTTGGTCAAATTCAAATTGGAAAAGTACATTTTAGGGCTGGCCCACCTAGAGCCCTACCCAGTGAGTAGATAATTCTTTTTGTGGCTTACCCTATGCTCTTCTTGAACTTCAAATAAATAATTGATTATGTTTACAAGTGATTTATATTTTTATATGTATCTGAAATGAATTAAATTATTTTGATTTGCTTATTATCAGGTATATAGTGCAAGAAGAGTATGGTTTTGAAATTAGATTTTTGAACTCATTGAATATGTGATTTTAAATGTATTTCTCATCGTATGGTAAAGGAAATATATAGTGCATGACACATTGATTTATAAAGTTATATGATTGCCTTGGAAAAGGGCATGTATATGTGATAAACCCTAATTGGGAAGTTTTTGATAGAGGAATTGTACTGAAACTAAAAATTATGAATTTATACTGAAACCTCTTTTTTGAATGATATGGTATATGTGCAAATATGGTATTTGTGGAGGAATCCTATTGGAATCACTATATTCTAATAGCAGGAAATGTTAGCCCTGGTGCACCTTGACACCTCAGTTAGCAGGGGTGGTGCTAGTCTCGTGTGATGGCCAACACATGGGAGTTATTGTTATCAGGGAAAGTGGGATGCCTCCTATTATTAATATGTGATTTACCCTCCCTTGCTGTGTGCTTGGGATTATTTATTGGTTCTAATATAGAAACCTCCTAAAGCAAGTGAAATCTTTTATTGCATAACAATATTTATTTTATAATCAGATTGCACTGTATTTAGTTTTGAATATTGGGATATATTGTGAAACGAGGATATTTGAAATACGGGTCCTATATGGATGTATTTCCGAACTATACTTTCTATGTGATAAATGTTAAAGTATGATTACATCCATATGCTGACCTAAGAGGTCATAGGAGGCATTATCTGCTCACTGAGTTGTCAAACTCACTACACAATACTTACATTTTTTTTTCAGATAAGGATATAGAGTATGGTCCTGCAGATAAGTGATCAGCTAGGTGTCATACTCTCTAGGTGAGCCTACATTGCTTTCATGGTTCACATTATTTGGATTGTACCGTATTGGTAATCTAGAGTATGCTCTATATGCCACAGGCAGGATCCCTACTTCTGCTGTTACTCTGATGTTTATGGACTTGGTCTATATATGGTATATGCATAGGAGATCCTATATGTATCTGTTTTCATGATAAAGAATTGAATTATGCATATTTATGGAAAATATCTGTTCATGGTATATGTGTTTCACGTTCCCTTAAAATAGGGGCATGACAAGTTGGTATCAGAGCATTAGGTTTTCCTATGGCTATCGGAGGAAAGGATTCTTTAGTAGGACCTTTAGTATCGATATGAGCCAGACATATTTATACTTCAAGTGCTGCTGAGGGATTCTATAGGGTTTCAAATTCCTTTCTATTCCAAGTTGAGAAAGTTTCTAGTATAATATAGATTGAATATTGTGGCATCTAAAAAAATATTTATTGGTCAATTTCTGGTTGGAAGTGAAAAGGATATGTGTGCCAAGGAATTTAAAGAATTGAGACAGATACCAAATATGATTATTTTTGAATGTGACATCTGTTTTACCCGGTTTTCTAGATATGGTAGACTTTGATGTGATACTCAGAATTGATTGGTTGGCATCATGCTATGCCATTTTGAAATGTCATTTTAAGGTTATTAAATTCAATATTCTTAGAGAATTTTCTTTCTTGACACAAAAAGATTGTAGTGAGATACCCAGTAATCTAATCTCTGCTTTAACATCCCACAAGTGATTACAAAAAGGTGCCAAGAATATTTGGCAGTGGTGAGAGATGTTGATATAAAGTATACCAGTGTAAATCAAGTTCCAATGGTTAGAGAAATTTCTAATGTATTTCTTGAGGAATGAACCATGAATAGTGGTTGAGTAGTTGTAGGGGTAAGGCTCACGCCACATTAAGGTTTGCAATTGAGAGAGATTATTAGATGATGAGCCTATGAGCAATGTATGAACCATGAACAGTTGTATAGGTATCCTATTAACACACATTTCAAATATCATGCGTGATATTGATGTATAACCTATAAAAATCCTCAATGTATTTTACTATACTTTTATTGTAAGAAAGAGAAAATATTTTATGTACCTTATAAAAATCCTCAATGTATTTTTCTGTACTTTTATGTTAACCATTTCTTTTAATTCCCAAATGATTCTTCCCAGAATTCCAAACATATAAGCTTTCCTGGTTACTCCGAAATCAAGTTTTCAAACCAAACCCTTCCTAAGGTTCTAGTTCATCATTTTATTACGTTCTTTTGCATTTTATTCATAATTTACATCTAGCCATAAGATTACTCATTTCAACATTTTAATTAGATTCCTTACACTTAATTTAACATATTCCATCATCCTTTTCTCAAGAAAATAGAAAATCAAATTATGTATTATTAAGAGTGCTCTCAACAGAAATTTCTCATGGTGTTCTTCTAGGTGTTTAAGGCCATATTCATTTTATCAATTTAACCATATCCCATTAATTTTTCACCACATTTAAATATACATAATAGCAACACAAAACTCTAAAATTTTGCCACCAATAGCCATACTTATGCAGAACCTTCCACACCAATCTAAGTACTCAAACATAAACCACATGCAAGATCAACATGTAACATGAGATATAAACATCCATGGACAATCATCAAATTAGCAAATATTGTAAATTTCATCAAAGTTCTAAGAACAAAATCCCATATAAATGTTATAAATTTTAAAAAAATTCTTAAAAAAGAGATATTGTTAAACCTACCTAAAGATCTCCCTAGCTCACTTAGTGAATTCTTTTTCTTGTTTCCTTTTGAAGGAAGTGGCAAGATTTCTCCCTTTCCTTAGCTTTTCCAGCAGCTTAAATAAGAGAGGGAGGGTGATTTTTGAACCCTGAGGATGAAGAGAAATGATGGATTCAAGTGAAAATTAAGCTAACTTACTTTGAGTACTTAGTCCTCTAGACGTCTCCTTTTTCTTCATTCCTCTCTTTCTCTCTTTTCCTTACTCAACCTTGCTTTTGTTTTTCCTCTCCCTCACTTGGATGAAATTATAATGTTATAAGGGTAACTTTTGCTTAAATAAATTATCAAGTAGTCCTCCTCTCATAATCATTGGTCTACCTTATCACAATTAGGATGCACTTAGTTACTTTTTGGGGGAAGAAAACTCATGTTCTTGTCTTCCTCTCCCTTAGTCAAGATATGCATAGCCAAAGTATATTTGTATTTGAAAATCATGATAAAATGTTGTTAAGACAAGGGACAAGGTCCCTTTGATTTCGGGATTCATTTCCTTTTTCTTTTGTCTCACTCAAGTATGATAGGTTTGCCTTTTTAAGTGGTAAATTTGTATCCCTTGAGTCTCCCTTACTTGGCTAAAATTATTTGTGTAGGATAGGGATGTTTTATCCTAATGCCATGTATTATTACCTATTATATCATCACATGGCTTGCTAAAATTATTAGTGTAAGATATAGATGTTTTGTCTTAATGCCATGTGACCTAGTCTTGATTAGTATTACACTACTATTTCATCCTATGGTTCTTATTTTTTCCTCTTAAATTTGGGCTCATTCTTGCCAATTTCCTTTGCATTGGCTGAAATTCTACATCTCATGGAGGGTTTGGTCACATTTTCATGATTTTTAGGCTATTGGTCCAACTTCTATATCCTAGTCCAAGTCTATGTTATGTCTCTTCCTTGGACTATCCAATTGGCTTGCTAGAAATTTATGTGAAGTGGAAAAACAAACTCTATGAAGTGTCCATAGGTGAAGGCCCAATGTATGGGTGGAGATGCTAAACTTAGGAACTCTAACTCTTGAATTAGGAAAAATTATCCTAATACAATCTTCTTAAAATTTTAAGACCTTTACTTCCAAAAATTTATCTTCCTTAGCCAAGAATTTTACCTCTCTTTAATATGTTATTTTTACTTTTTTCTATTAGGTTTTCTCTCTTTACCTATTCCCTTAATGTTAGAAACATTTTCTATGCATACACATAAGGTGAAGAATTTGTAAAGCTTATATTTTTTCTTAGATATCGAAAATTTGTTTAATAAGTTTTATTTTCTTAATTAAATATTTATGTACCTTTATTAATAAAAGAAAAAAAATTAAGGATGTTACATTTTATCTACTCACCAAGTTGTCAAACTCACTACACGATATTTATATGCTTTTTAGATAAAGAAATAGAGTTTGGTCCTTCAGGTCCTGTAGTTACGTGATTAGCTAAGTGACATACTCTCTGGGTAAGCCTATGTTGTTTTCAAAGCTCACAATGTTTGAATCATACTGTACTTGTATTATAGAGTATGCTTTGTACGTTACAGGCAGGATCCCTACTTCTATTGTTACTTTGATATTTATACTTGGTCTGTATATATGTGTATACATGGGAGAACCCTATATGTATCTATTTTCATGATAGAGGATTGTATTATGCATGTTATGGTAAAGATCTATTGTGAAATATGTGTTTCATGTGCCTTTAAATTAAAGGCGTGACACATTTTCTGGCCAAATTTCTAGAAACCAATTGGATAAATTTGTAAATCTCATCGTTCTGAGTCCATTGGCGATAATGGTGTCGAAATTTGAGGTCCAAAATTGCTAGAAATCTAGAAAGAAGTTTTATTTTTTTTAGAGAGAGAAAATAGGAAGAAAGAGATTTTCTAGCTGTTTCACGCCACTTTTGCTACAGGAGGATAGAAACATTTGAGGGACCATTCCGTAAAAATTAAAATTTTGAGGGTGGTCCTTGCAAATTTTCATTATTTACATTTTGACCCCTAAATTTTTAGAAAATTACATTTTGGCCCCAAAACTTAAATCCTCATATTATCTTTATAATTCTTCAACTAATGTGAAAAATAAACATATTTCCAATGGTACTTGTCTCCATTTATCATAATCCTCTCTTACATTCATAATTTTTATTTAATTCAAGAATTTTCATTTATTTAGGGTTTTTCTTTATTTTAGGGCTATTACATATGTGATCTCTCCCCTGACTGCATGCTAATATGGCTCATTTAATATCTACGTAGCACATTAAATGACATTTAACTATGCCACATGATCACTGACTCAACATTAAAAGAAAAAAGAAAAAAGAAAAAAAACCCAAATGCCCCATTATGTTTTTAGCCTCTCCCCTCATCGTGATAGTTCCCTCCTTCTACCTTCATAGTACAACACTGCGAATAGGAACACAGTCCATCATGATTTTTGCTTCCCATATCCACCCTCTGTGGTGTCATCATTTCCCAGTGGCAAACCCCTTCATGGACAACCCTTTCACGGATAACCCCTTTCTCTACTTCGATGCCAATTTATAAATCTAGGTCAAAACTTTCATGTCCTTCTAGCCCTAATCGCACATTTATCCATTTATTCTTCCTTCTACAACCTTGTTCGAGATTCTTTGAGTTTCTTCACTAATCATAGGTATTGTCCTTCTCTACTAATTAAATGTGTGGCCAATGTGTTAGTTTTCTTGGCCCTTGTGAATATTCATAGCTTCTATAATGTTGAATGGTAATTTTTATATGGAATGAGATACATTATCTTTTATGTTGGTATTGTGAAACTCTAGCTATATAATATTTGAGGACCACATGTTCTATGAAAGCTTCTTCACAAATTCCACGTTGATTTATTATGTTGTCCCACTAATTAAGGAATACATAAATAATTAGTTAGGAACTACTAATATTTAATATTCTATTTAAGGCTGACATGTTATGCATAGTGTCTTTGAAATGTGTTGTTAACTTAAGTTGTCTTTGGGATAAGAATATTTGTGTATCTTTGCATAGTCCCCCATATTCCACTTATTATGGTTTTTTTGTTCAATTTGTTTATTAAATTTGGCTTATAGTTCCCAATCACAGTGAATTGCACAACTAAAAAATATTGTATGGTTTTTGAAATATCCTATAGTTTTTAAATAATATTTTAATATAAACAAGTATTATTATTATTATTTAAAAAAATGATTATGCATTTTTTGCTAAAAGTAAATATATTTTTATTTAACATAATTATTGTTTTGCTTAAAATAATTATATTGACCTCTAATAAATTTTTGTTTTATTTTTAGAAATATTATCTCTTTTATTATGCATAAAGATATTTATTTTGTAATTTTTTTATTAAAATTTTTATTAAGAAAAGTCATGATTTGATATTGCAACTAAAGTTTTGCAATAATATAAATTTTTAGAAATTTTTGGCAAGTTTTAGGATGAAAAATAGTATTTATATGAATATATAAAAAATAAAATAAAAAGAATCTTAAATATTTAATTATTAAATAAATAAAAATAAAATAAAAAGAGAAAAAAGAAAACGGGGAAGGGAGACGGAACCAGAGACTCTACGAATTTCGATGAATAGTGTGAATAGTAATCTCCATGTTTTTTCTCTAAATCTAGAGTGTCTATATGCCTCTGATATCAAACCTAAGGGTACCACTGGATTCAGGACGGAGTGTACTACGATTTTGACCGAATAACTTTTCAAATCAGCCGTAGAATTGCCGCAGATCGAAAGTAGAAAATCTTAGAAAAATGTAAGTTCTGAAACTTCTACTTAAAGACCTCAAATTAAAAATCTGACATCGTAGATGGATTCAAGAACTAGATAAACCTTGAGATATGAAATTTTTCAGCCATCTGACAACTTTTTGTTCATCATGAATAGTGATTTCTGGTGAATAGTGATTTCAGTTGGCATGAACAGTATTTCCGGTCATAAACAGTGACCAAGCTCCTGAAGTCATTTCCTAGATTTTTGGACTCTCCGGACACATTTTTAAGGTCTATTTTGTCAAATGTGGATTGAAAAAGTGCATTTTGGGGCTGTCCAATTTGGAGCCCTTATCCTATGATTGGATAATTCTTTCTATGACTTGTCTTATACTCTTCTTGATCTTTACACGTGTACTTGATTATGTTTATGAGATATTTACACTTTTATATGTTTTTGAAACGCATTAAATTATCTAAATTGTTTACAATTTTAAATATAGTTCAAGAAGAGTATAGTTTTGAGAAATAGATTTATGAACTCATGGTATATTTGATACTACGTGTATTTCTCATTAAACGAAGATTTATGCACGTGCCATTGATTTATAAGCTATATATGATTGCCTCGAGAAAGGGCATGTATATGTGATAAATCCTGAATGGGTAATTTATGAAAGATGATCTGTATTGAGACTGAGATTATGTATGATACTGAAAGCTCTATTTTGAATGATATGGAATATGTGCATATGATAATTTTGTGGAAGAATCCTATTAGAAACACTTCTGCTAACAGTAGGTGTTGTTAGCCCTGGTGCACTTTGATACCTCAGCTAGCAGGGGTGGTGATAGCCTCATATGAGGACCAACACACGGGATATGATATGTGATGGAGAGCGGGATGCCTTCTATATGGGCGAGATGACGACTATATGATATGTGACTTGCCTCCCTTGCTGTGTGCTTAGGAAATACCTATATTAGAGTCCTTTCGTGTGTCCTCTTGAATTGTGGTAGGGAAAACCTCAATGGGATGCTGAGTTTAGGCAAATCCTACACCAACAAAGTACGGAAGGGCCTAAACTCTGATATGGTGGTTCTGATATGGGATCCTCCTAATTTTTTCATGTGAAATATTTTGATGCATAACAACTTTTGTTTAATGATCATACAGTACAGTATATGGTTTTGAATATCTAAATATCCTTTGATTGGAGAATATTTGAAATGTGGGTCCTATATGGATATACTTCCGAACTATATTTCCTATGTGACAAATTTTAAAATATGAGTACATCCATATGTTGAACTAAGAGGTGATAGGAGGTATTATCTGCTCACTCAGTTGTCAAACTCACCACATGATATTTCCATATTTTTCATATAAGAATATAGAGTTTTGTCATTTCCCATCAGATAGGTGATCGACTAGGCGACATTTTCTCTAGTGGGCCTATTTTTTGTCCCTAGGGCACATAGATTTTGATTTATATTGTACTTGTACTCTAGAGTATGCTCTGAATGCCACAGGCAGAATCCCTGCTTCTGCTGTTACTCTGATGTTTATGGGCTTTTTTTGTATATGGTATATGTATGGGAGAACCTATATGTATCTGTTTCCATGATAAATGATTGGAATATTCATGTTTATGGAAAATATATGTTCGTGGTATACGTGTTTCACGTGCCCTAAAATTAGGGGCATAACAAGTTGATATCAGAGCATTAGGTTTTCCTGTGGCTATTAGAGCAAAGGATTTTTTAGTAGGACCTTTAGTATGGGTATAAGCCAGACATATTTATACTTCTGGTGCTGTTGAGGGATTCTATAAGGTCTCAATTTCTTTTCTATTCCAAGTTTGTTAAATTTCCTAGTATAAGATTGATTGAATATTGTGGCATCTTAAGAAGTATCAATGGGTCAGTTATTGCCTAAAATTGAAAAGAATAGGCGTACCAGAGAATTTAAAGAATTGAGGTAAATTCCAAATATGATTATTTCTGAATATAATATCTATTTTACTTGAATGTCTAAATATGATAGACTTTGATGTGATATTGGAACTGGATTGGTTGGTACCATATCATGCCATTTTAGAATGTCATCTTAAGGGAATTAAATTCAATATTCTTAGAGAATCTCCTTTCATGATACGAGATCATTATAGTGAAGTATCGAATAATCTAATCTCTGCTTTAGCAACCCATAAGTTATTACGAAATATTGCCAAGAATATTTGGCAGTGGTCAAAGATATAGATATAAAGTACATTAATGTAGGTCAAGTTCTAGTTGTTAGAGAATTTTTTGATGTAATTCCTGAGGAATTTCCAAGATTACCCCAAAACGATAAATAAAATTTGGTATTGATTTATTTCTTAAAACCTAACCAGTGTCTATATTCCCATATAGAATGGCACTCACTAAACTTAAGGAATTAAAAAAGAAATAGTTACAAGACGTGTTAGACAAGGAATTCAAATGCACTATTACTTTTTCTTGAAGTGCTTCAGTTCTATCTGTGAAAAGAAAAAAAAAGGGATTGTTATGATTATGTATAGATTATAGACAGTTAAATAAGACAACAATATATAATAAATACTCATTACCACATATAAATGATCTATTTGACTAGCTACATGGTGCTCAACGTTTTTCAAAAATTAAATTTATTTGAGATCTGGATATCATCAATTGAGGAGAAGTGGTGCGTACTGTCGCAGGTACACCCAAATTGATACCTTACCTCAAAACTAACCTGTAGTAGTGGGAGTAAATGTCGATCCTGTAACATCCCATAATTTTTATTTTTAAATAATAATGTTTTGTAATAAAAAAATATATTTTTATTTGTTTAAAAATGATTATGTTATGTTAAAAGTAAGTCTATTTTTAATTAAAATAATTATTGTTTTACTTGAAATAATTATATTGGTCTTTAATGAATTTTTGTTGTATTTTTAGAAATATTCGTTCTTTTAATATGTATAAAGATATTTATTATGAGATTTGTTTTATTATGATTTTTATCAAGAAAAATATGATTTAAGAGTTTAACTAAAGGTTTATGAGAATGTAAAATTTTAAAAATTTTTGGGATATTTTAGGATGAAAAACGGAATTTATATGAATTTATATAAAGAAAATCTTATTATTCAATTATTAAATAATAATAATTATTATTAAATATAATAAAAATAAAAAGGGGAAGGGGGAGGCAATAGACGGAGGGCGGATGTTTGCAAAACGAAAAAAACAGATGAATAGTGAGTGAATAGTAACTTTTAATTTTTTCTCTAGATCTGGAGTGCCTATTAGCCTCCAATCTCAAAACTGAAGGTGCTACTGGATTCAGGACGAAGAATACTACGGTTTTGACTGATCAATTTTTCAAATCAGTCGTTGAATTGTCGTAGATCTGAAGTAGAAAATCTCAGAAAAAGGTAAATTCTAAAACTCTTACTTAGAGACCTCTAATTGAAATTCTAACACCGTAGATGGATTCAAGAGTTAGATAAATCTTAGGATATAAATTTTTTTAGCTATCTGACAACTTTTTGTTCGTTGTGAATAGTGATTTTCGGCGGATGAATAGTTTTTTTTGGTGAGTGAATAATATTTTCCGGCGATGAATAATGACCAAGCTCCCGGAGTCATTTTCTAAGTCGTTGGACCCTCCATACATATTTTTGAGGTCTAATTGGTCAAATTCAGTTTGGGAAAGTACATTTTAGGGCTGTCCAACTAGGAGTCCTACCCTATGAGTAGATAATTCTTTCTATGACTTGTCCCATACTCTTCTTGAACTATAAATGTATTATTGTTTCTGTTTATAAATTATTTATACTATTATAAGTTTCTGAAATGTGTTAAAATATCTGTTATACTTACAAACTGGCACATAGTTCAAGAAGAGTATGGTTTTAGAAATGAATTTTGGAACTCATTGAATATGTGGTTCTAAATGTATTTATCATTATTTGATAAAGTGAATATTATGTGCACGATGCATTGATTTGTAAAGCTATATACTTGTGAAAATGATGCATGTCATATTATAAATGAGATTGATTGGCAAGCGTAAAGCTCATGGCGAGTTGCTTGATAATTTTACATGTATTTATATGTATTGATGAATATCAACTGGTTGTATGGCTTGTGACGGTACCGAATAGGGGACGCCCTATTAGCTTGAGTGAATTGGCGGAGGGCCACTCCAACCGGGTGACAGTGGTAATGTGAGGGGGCAGAATGGTGATGTACTCACATTCCCTGATCACTTATTGTGACTGTGGTCGAGGTCACTATACGTATAGTGTAACATCCTTGATTTTTCCCTAAAATACTAATCGGTATTTATGTAATCTTTAATGTAAGGGTTGTATTGTAATGCTTTTAGAGAGTGGCAATTATGTAATTTCAATAGACTAGTAATGGTGTAAATACTTTAAAGTGGTATTTTGGTAATTATACGATTTTTAGTATTTATATGATTTTTGGTAGAATGGCATTTTGGTAATTCCAACCAAGTAGCTTGGAAGTGTTTCTAAAACACTTAAATGGTAGGCTGGAAATGTTTCTAAAACACTTGAGTGGTAGGCTAGAAGTGTTTCTAAAACACTTGAGTGGTAGGCTAGAAGAATTTCTAAAACACTTGAGTGGCAGGCTAGAAGGATTTTTAAAACACTTGAGTGGTAGGCTAGAAGAATTTTTAAAACACTTGAGTGATGATGATGGTTTTGACTATCAAAGGGGAGGGGGAGTGATCAGAAAAAAATTCAGAAAGGAGAGAACAAGAAGAAGAGAGAGGAAGAAGAGAGAGAAAGTGCAAGAGGAGAGAATCAAGGTAGGTTTTCTTGATCTAAATTCTTTTATAATCATCTTTTCTTCAATGGATCCTAAATCAAGTTATGGATGTAGGTTTTGGTGGTGAGAAATTGGTATTCAAAGTTTAGGAAGCTTGTTAAGGTAGGCTTAACACCTACTCTCCACTAATTTTTGATGCAATTTCTATGTTTTACAAGTGATTAAATGTGAAATTGTGCAACATGTGGGCTGTATGTTATGTGGATTTTTCT
The DNA here is from genome assembly GCA_037074535.1 of Gleditsia sinensis. Classification (NCBI taxonomy): domain Eukaryota; kingdom Viridiplantae; phylum Streptophyta; class Magnoliopsida; order Fabales; family Fabaceae; genus Gleditsia; species Gleditsia sinensis. The sequence continues at coordinate 45,267,359 of CM073463.1, forward strand.
GTTCTGGTTATTTCGAATTTCTGGGCAAAATTGGTAACGATTTTAAAGAAATGATCAACATATGAATTGTAGATATATGTCTTACGAATTTATAGACTCTGAAATCACCTAATTTGGAGTCAATATGAGGGAGTATGACCCAAGAAGTAAGTAGAGGTCACAAAACACGAAGAGTCTGGAATCCAGAATTTGTAAATATGAGTACCTTTAGTGTTTGAATTTTTGGGACTACTCTGTAAGGAATTAGAAAATATGGTAAACATATAAGTTGTATATTATTGTCTTAGCTTTACATATACACCAAAATTACCTTAATCGGAGTTGAAATGAGAGAGTTATGTCTTGATTAGTGAAGGAAGGTCACAGAACACGAAGAGTCTGGAATCCAGAATTTGTAATATATGAGTGCTTTAATTTTCGAATTTCTGGGACTAATCAGTAAGGAATTGAAAAATATAGTTAACATCAAAGTTGTAGGTAATTGTCTTTTTTTTACATAGACACCAAAATCACCTTAATCGGAGTTGAAATGAGAGAGTTATGGTCTGATTAGTGAGGGAAGGTCACAGAACACGGTCCAGCCGTGTTCTGCGTTTCAAGGCCGTGTTTAGGGCTGGAAAACCTTATTCTTCACTGTTTTCTATAGGAAAAAGAACTTTATTTGTTGAAGGGATTTTAGAAACCAATTGACCAAGAGAAATACTTCTAAAGTGATGGTTTTATATCACCAAAACATTATTTTATTTACTTGATTTCAAAGGGCTTACATTGAATATTGATTTGAGATATTTTGAAAGAGTGATATAGATGGAAATACCTATTGAACATATGATTTGAAATATGCTCATGGTAAGAGTTGTGATGTATATTTATATAACTCATTGAGCATGAAAATGATGTTTTTACATTGCATTTGTTATTGATTGACAAGCGTAAAGCTCGTGGTGAGTTGCTTGGTGCATATGCATTGCATTTGACTTGAGTGGACATCGATGAATATCGGTGAGTTGTATGGCTGTGACGGTATCGGGTAGGGGACGCCCTACTAGCCTGAGTGAGCCGATGAGGCCACCTAACCACATGAGAATAAAAGAGAAGCAAATGAGAATAAAAGAGAAGTAAATGAGAATAAAAGAGAAGCAATGAGTGAAAATGTGTGATTTTATAGCTGACATGTGATGAGAATTGCGCAACATGAAGAGCTATGTTTTTCATGCATTGAGTGTGCCAGATCGCCGAGTGAGGCAGGTGTATTAGAAGTTATGATTTTTTCATAAAAGCTTGATATTTTCTGTAGTTTATACAGCTGAACATAATATCTGTTTTTACACATTTTATTATAAATGGTTGAGTCTACTGGGAACCATGTTCTCATTATTTTGGGGTGTTATGTTCAGATAAAAGAAAGTGAGATGCTTCCATGGACGGCGTTGCCAGTAAAGATCCCGATGTCAGCACCACCTCCTCACCCTTTGTGTTTTAAAGGTGGTGTGTTGTATGGGGACTTTTGTATTTGTATTGTAATTATGACTAGTATTGTATTATGAATACTTATGCGAGATTTGTAATATACATATATGGGTATTTATGCAAATATATATTGTTATGAGAATTGTGATAAAAAGAAAAAAATATATATGGTGTTACATATAGCAAATGAGTTATATTTTCATTGCATTGACCAGATTGCCGAGTGAGGCATGAGCATTAAATTGATGATTTTATCTCTAAATCATAATATTTTACTATAACTTATATAGCTGAGCATAACAACATTTGTTTAATGATCATACCATGGTACATGTGCTTTTGGATATCTGAATATCCTTTGATTTGATAATATTTGAAATACGGATCCCATATGAATGTACTTCTAAACTGTAATTTCTATGTGACATATTTTAAAATACAAGTACATACATATACTGACCTAAGAGGTCATAGGAGGAATTATATGCTCACTGAGTTGTCAAACTCACTACACGATATTTCTACATTTTTCAGATAAGAATATCAAAGTCTGATTCGACATATAGGTAATATATTCTCTGGGTGAGTCTATGTTGCTTCCAAGACTCATAGTCTTTGAATTATGCTGTGTTTGTATTCTAGAGTGCTCTGAACGCTACAAGCAGGATTCCTGTTTCCGCTGTACTTTGATGTTTATAGACTTGGTCTGTATATTATGTATACATGAGAGATCCTATATATATATATATATATATATATATATATGCTCCCATGATAAAGAATTGAATTATATATCTTTAAGGAAAATATCTGATTGCGGAAATAATAATTTTAAAAAAATGTTAATTTTACGTAACGTAAATTGGGGGCGTCACAGATCCCACAGAGACTAAAATTACCTTATGTGATTAAGAAAGGGGGGTTGATAATTGTAAATAAAACCAAGTAAACAATAATGAAAGTAAATAAGAGAGAGTGATTAATGATAAAGACGTTGGTTTCGGTTGATATCCACCGTCAAGGGATTGCATTGATCATTGACAACATAATCAATTTGTGATTGAATATCTATCATTGGGTTTTTAACCTTGTTCCTCCTTAAGTCTAGTAAATTAATGACAATCGCATCAATTAAACCCTAATTAACAAGCAATCCTTTAGTACATCGGTAAAGCATAACTTTTTAATCGCATGAAGAACTAGAGAAACTGACAGAGCTAAACAAATATAAACACATCGGTTATATCTAATTTATTTAATTATTCGTCATAGGTTCAATGATTTATAATCCAAAATCCTCAAACCTATTTGCCTCATGAATCACAGAATTGAAGACTTTGTTCAAAATATAATTCAGCGGTAGATTAAGACAGATAATACACTAGTAGGCCTCCCTAGCAATCATATGAATAATCATTGAGAAGAAGAGCAGATGAATAATCAATACTCAATTAAGATTGAAATAATAAAATCAAATCCAAATCTCACAATGCATGAAGATCCCTTGAGATTTCAATCTTTCTCAACCAACTTAATAGAACTAGCCACGCAGGGCCATAAGAAAATCTAAAGAAGAATTGAAGAATGTAACTAAGAACTTAAATGAATGATTGAATAAATTCTTTGGTTACTTTCCTTCTTTTTTATAGATTCCCCTCCTAATTGAAGTAGGAGTGTTTCTGTAACAACTCCATTTTAGTATGAAATTTTTTTTTTAAATACCATGAAGTTATTACCTCGTTACAACTTAACTCAATATAACATTTATTTAATTTATACAATATACAGTTCACATACATGTCATTAATCAAAACATACGTACAACATATCAAACACATAAAAAATCTACATCTTATTTATTCTGGTTGACCAATTCTGGAGATACAGGTGCGGGTGGTTGCACCTTCACTGGGATCTAAGCCAACTCGACCACAAACATTTTATTTGCTTCTGGGATCTGCCCAACATAAAGTACTCGATCCAACGTGCACTAAAAGCTAGAGCTATAGAAAAATCTGCATAACTAATTTTCTGAACATGATATGGAAAAATAGTGAGAATTAAATCCCAGTAAGTTCAACAATAAATCATCATCATTATAGCTCATCACGTCATGTTCAGCTGTATAAACTACAGAAAATATCATTGGTCACATGAATGCATTATATCTATGCACATAAGAATCATACAGTAATGATATGTATGACAAGATTAACTATTTTTAGAATATCATATGATGGCCATCAACTTATTCTCATTTCAAGCTACCCCGGTCAAGGTGAGTATCCTCTACTCTCTGGTATGGGCTTTTCTCGCTCCATCCGACATAGCACACTTTCTCTTTCTTTTCTCATAATCATAATCATAACTGTTGGTAGGGCGTCCCCTACTGGTGCACCACACGGATTGCCATGTGACCGTGCTCATTTCTTTTCTTTTCACAATGATAGCCAAAAATATGCTTTCAATAACAAGTATGTTCATCAAAATATAACTATTACTATAAATCATTGGTAATCATGCCATGAACATAACTATTTCAAATATCACTTTATAAAATATTTTCATGTCAGAATTTTACACTTAAGATGGTAAGAAGTTCATACAATGGCAATGGCTATGGCATATACTAGTCATTTATTATTTTCATTTATAAGATTCGTCTTCTTTTTTAAATATTAATTTTATTTCTTTAGTTTCTTAATGCAGGTTTTCATCATATCTAACCTTGTCTTACTAATCAGAGCATAACTCCCTCAATTTAACTCTGATGTAGGTGATCTTGGTGTCCATTTTAAGCTAAAACAATTATCTAAAACTATTATGTTGAAAATTGTAGCGAAATATTAATAAATCAAGGTGATATTACTCCCTCAATGTACATGTTATTTCTTCTCGGATAGGTTCTGACATCTACCTACTAATTAGACCACATCTACCTTATATGGACTCCAACTTGAGTAATTCTAGTGGCTAAAAATCCGTGACACACATATCTATAATTCTTATGTTAACCATTTATTTTAATTCTATATAGATAATTCCCAGAAATTAAAATACAGAAGCTATCCTAACATATTCTTCCCTGATGAACCGTTTTTTGTCCTTTGACTACTAATCAGCTCATATATTCCTCATATGGACTCCACATTGAATGATTCCAATGGCTTAAAATCCATGACACACATAGCTATAATTATTATGTTAACCATTTATTCTAATTCCATACAGATAATTCCCAGAAATTAAAATACAGAAGCTATCCTAACATAATCTTCCCTAAAGAACCATTTTCTGACCTTTGACTACTAATCGGACCATATCTATCCTCATATGGACTCCAAATTAAATGATTCCAGTGAATAACAATCCGTGACACATATATCTTTAATTCTTATGTTAACCATTTATTTTAATTCCCTACAGATAATTCCCAGAAATTAAAACACTGAAGCTATCCTAACATATTCTTCCCTCATGAACCATTTTCTGACCTTTGATTACTAATTGGACCATATCTACCTCATATGGACTCCAAATTGAATTATTCGAGTGGCTCAAAATCCATGACACATATATCTTTAATTATTATGTTAACCATTTATTTTAATTCCCTACAAATAATTCCCATAAATTAAAACACAGAAGCTATCCTAACATATTCTTCCCTGATGAACCATTTTCTGACCTTTGCTTACTAATCAGACCATATCTACCTCATATGGACTCCACATTGAACGATTCTAGTGGCTAAATATCCATGACACATATAGATTTAATTCTTATGTTAAACATTTATTTTAATTTCCTATAGATAAATCCCAGAAATTAAAACACAGAAGCTATCCTAACATATTCTTCCCTGATGAACCATTTTCTGACCTTTGTTACTAAGCGGACCATATCGACCTCATATGGACTCCAAATTGAATGATTCCAGTGGTTAAAAATCCGTGACACATATATCTTTAATTCTTATGTTAACCATTTATTTTAATTCCCTACAAATAATTTCTAGAAATTAAAACACTGAAGCTTAAAAGTTTGCCACCCATAGCCATACCTATGCAGAACTTTCTATACTAGTCTAAGTATTCAAACATACATCACATGCAAGATCAATATGTAACATGATATAGCAATATCATGACCAATCATCAAAGTTCTAAGTTCAAAATCTCATATAAATATTATAAGTTTCAAAAGTTTTCTTCAAAAAGAAATATTGTTAAACTTACCTGGAGCACTTAGTCCCCTAGACTTCTCCTTCCTCTTTCTTCCTTTCTTCCTCTCCTTTCCTCACTCTACCTTGCTTCTACTTTTTCCTCTCCCTTACTTAGACGAAATTATAATGTTGTAAGGGTGGGTTTTCTTATATAGATCACCAAATAATTCACCTTTCATGATCATGGGTCTACCTTATCACAATTAGATTACACTTGGTTGAATTTTTGGAAAACAAACAACTTATGTTCTTGTCTTCCTTTTCCTTAGTCAAGATATGCATAGGAAAAGGAGATTTGTATTTTGAAAATTATGATAATATGTTATTAAGATATGGGACAAGGTTCCTTTGATTTAGGGATTCATTTCCATTTTCTTTTGTCTTAAACAAGTATGATAGGTTTGCCTTTTTAGGTGGCATATTTCTAGCCCTTGAATCTCCATTATTTGGTTGATATTATTTGTGTGGGATAGGAATATTTTGTCCTAATGCCATTTATTATCATACCACTTGCTAAAATTATGAGTGTAGGATATAGATGTTTTTGTCCTAAAGCCTTGTATTATCATATCACTTGCCAAAATGATGAATGTAGAATCACACCACTTGATAAATTTTTGTCTTAATGCCATGTAACCTAATCTTTATTATTATTACATTATTATATCATCACCTAATTTATTTTATTTTATTTTTCCTCTTGGATTTGGGCTTATTCCTACCCATTTTCTTTGCTTTGGATAAAATTCTACCTTTCTTGGAGGGCTTGGTCACATTTTCATAATTTTTGGGCTATTGGTCCAATTACTATATCCTAGTCCAAGTCTATATTTTATTTCTTGGTTAGGTTATCCAATGAGCTGGCTAGAAACTTATGTGAAGTGGAAAAACTCTATATAAAGTGTCAATAGGTAAAAGCTCAATGTATGGGTAAAGATTTTAAATTTAGTAACTCTAGTTCTTGAATTAGGAAAAATTACCCTAATCCAATGTTCTTGAAATTTTATGACCTTTACTTGTTTCTAAATATTTATCTTCCTTATCCAAGAATTTTGCATCTCTTTAGTATGTTATTTCTAATTGTTTTTCCTATTAGGTTTTCCCTCTTTATTTGTTCTCTTAATGTTGGAAACATTTTCTATGCATATACATAAGGTGAAGAATTTCTAAGGATTATATTTCCTTAGATATCTAAAATATTGACTAATAAATTTTATTTCCTTAATTAAATATTTATGTACTTTTATCAATAAAAGAAACGAAATTAGGGATGTTACATTTCTCTCCCCCTGAAAGAAATTTTGTCCTCAAAATTTCAGAAATTACCTAATAAAAACAATTGCGGATATTTCTTCCTCTTGACTTCTTCCAGCTCCCATGTTGCTTCTTCCGGAGTCAAACCTTCCCATAACACCTTAACAAAGGGAATGGTTTTATTTCTCAGTTGCTTCACGTCAGTGTCCATTATGGATGCAGGTATTAGCTGGTATGTCATGTTCTCCTTTATTTGGATTGGTTTATCTTGTATTACATATGATGAATCTGGAAGATACTTCCGCAGCTGTGATACGTGAAAAACATTATGCAGGTTGGACAAATTAGGTGGGAGAGCAACTTGATATGCTGATGTCCCTACTTTCTTCAGAATTTGGTAGGGTCCCAAAAATCGCAGACTTCACTTTCTTGTTTTGAGAGACCTACTAACTCCAGTAGTCGGGGAAAGTTTCAGAAATATATGGTCTCCTTCCTCAAACTCGAGAGGTCTATGTCTCTTATCGTAGTAACTCTTTTGCCGACTCTGAGCTGTAAGTATTTTGTCTCGTATCATCCTGATTTGTTCAGTGGTTTGTTGAACTAGATCAGGACCCAACAAGTTCTTTTCTCCTACCTCAAACCAACATAGTGGAGATCGGCACTTCCTACCATATAAAGCTTCGTAGGGGGCCATCTTAATACTGGAGTGATAACTATTATTATAAGCAAACACTACTAAAGGAAGGTACTTATCTCATCATTTACCTTGCTCTATCACACAGGCCCTTAACATGTCTTCTAGAGTTTGAATCATCCGTTCTGTCTGCCCGTTAGTCTGAGGATGGTAGGCAGTACTGAACCGCAACTGAGTACCAAAAGCTTCCTGCAACACTTTCCAAAACCTCGACGTGAATCTCGGATCTCTATCAGAAACAATAGTTAAGGGAATCCCATGCAGTCTAACTATTTTCTAGACGTATAGTTGGGCCAATTTATCCAGTGAAAAGTTAATTTTTATGGGCAGAAAGTGAGCAGATTTGGTTAATCTGTCAACTATTACCCAAATAGAGTCATGTCTCGTTGAAGTCTTAGGTAAACCCACAACAAAGTCCATCGAAATACTGTCCCATTTCCATTTAGGGATCTCAAGAGGTTGTAGAAATCCCGCTGGCTTTTGATGCTCCACCTTCACCTTTTGACAAATTAGACATTTCGCCACGAACTCTGCAATATCCTTTTTCATCCCTGGCCACCAATACATCATCTTCAAGTCTTGGTACATTTTAGTGCATCCAGGATGGACAGTATATTTACTCTGATGTGCTTTCTGTAGGAATTTAGTCCTCAACTCTCGTTCTTGAGGGACACAAATCCTTCCTTGATATATGATTGCTTCATCTTCCATGACAGAAAAATTTCCTTGATCTTTATGATCCTGTAAGTATTGGTTGTGAACTTGAGCCTCTTTGATCTGGGCTCTAAGGTCACACCCTATACTTAAACCATTAATGGTTAGCTTCTTTGAGGAAAAAGTAGTGTCCAGCTTCAAATTTCGAAACTCCTCTAGCATTTGCATCTCATACAACATCATCTGGCCCATGTGTAGAGATTTTCGACTTAAGGCATCAGCTACAACATTCGCCTTTCCTGGATGATACTTTATCTCAAACTTGTAGTCATTGAGAAATTCCACCCATCTTCGTTGCCTCATATTTAACTCCTTTTGATCAAAGAGATATTTAAGACTCTTGTGATTGCAATATACTTCAAAGGTTGCTCCATATAAGTAATGTCACCAAATCTTTAAAGCAAACACCACCGCCGCCAATTCAAGATCATGGATTGGATAGTTTCCTTCATGGGGTATTAGTTGTCTAAAGGCGTAAGCAACTACTCTCTTGTCTTGCATTAGCACACATCCTAGTCCTTTGAAGCATCACTATACACTTCAAAATGTCCTGTAGGGTCTGGAATAATTAAAACAGGAGGAGTGGTCAGTCTTGTCTTCAGGTCCTAAAAACTAGCTTCACATTGATCAGTCCATTTAAAAGGACTTCCCTTCCTGGTCAATTTAGTCAATAGCAAGGCTATACGAGAGAAGTTTTGTATAAATCTCCTGTAGTATCCTGCCAAACCCAGGAAACTTCTGAATTCCGTAACCGTCTTTGGTCTCTCCCACTGAATCACTGTTTCCGTCTTGTTAGAATCTACGGATACCCCTCTATTAGAGATGACATGTCCGAGAAACTTCACCTCTGACAGCCAAAATTCACACTTCTCCAATTTGGCATATAAATTTTTCTCTTTCAACACTTGCAGCACGATTCAGAGATGTTGTTCATGTTCTTTCTCACTCTTAGAATATATCAAGATGTCATCAATGAACACTATAACAAATTGAACTAGGTAGGGACAAAAAATGCGATTCATGTAATCCATGAAAATTGCAGGTGCATTCGTCAACCCGAAGGGAATTACGAGAAACTCATAGTGGCCATACCTAGTCCTGAAGGCAGTTTTTGGTACGTCCTCCTCCTTGATCCTAATCTGATGATATACTGACCTCAAGTCAATTTTAGAAAAGATGGAGGCTCCCTTCAATTGATCCAATAAGTCATCTATCCTAGGGAGAGGGTACTTGTTTTTTATAGTCACCTTATTCAGTTGTCTGTAATCTATGCATAGTCTCAAGCTCCCGTCTTTCTTCTTAACAAACAATACATGAGCTCCCTAAGGTGATACACTCGGTCTAATGAATTGCTTGTCTAATAGTTCCTCCAACTGTTTCTTGAGTTCCTATAGTTCCTTCGAGGCCATTCGATATGGTGCAATAGAGATAGGCCCTGTCCCAGGTAGGAGATCAATAGAGAACTCTATCTCTCTCTTGGGAGGTAAGCCTAGAATATCTGATGGAAATACTTCAGGAAACTCGTTGGCTATTGGGATTTCATCAAGCTTCGATTCGACTTCTAAGTTTTATAAATACAAGAGAATGTATCCAAGTACTCAATTCTTCAACTCCCTATTAACTTGATTGGCATTTAACATCAATAACTGGACCTCCTCTTTCGGAGTAGGAGGTAGAAATTCAACGGTCTTGTTACAACAATTCAACAAGACTCGATTTCTAGACATCCAGTCTAACCCTAGAATGACCTCAATACCTCTTAAAGGTTAACATACGAGGTCTACAGAAAAAGTTTTCTCCTGGATGGTGACTTGACAGTCTTTACATACAGAGGAAGTTAATACCCTTTCTCCTGTAGGGGTTACTACGGATAGCTCATAGGGAGTTTCAGAAATAGGAAACTGAAACTTCCTAATACATTCTTCTGATATAAATGAATGACTAGCACTAGAGTCAAATAACACCATAAGAGCAAATCCATAGATATAGCATGTACCTTGAATCATTTCAGAAGATTGAGCCGCCTCTTGGCCGCTCAGGGTGAAAACCCTTCCTTTCACCTGAGGCCTCTGTTCTGGCTGCTTTCCTACATTCTGTGGGCAGTTTCTCGCAAAAGGTCCTTTCTATCCGCAATTGAAGCAGACATCTTGTCCCATGTAGCATGGCTGGTTACCATGCATGCGTCTGCACTTAGCCACTTGACTAGGGGGAGGTCTTGTTGAAAAGGTCTAGGACCCGCAATCAATGGTCTCTTACCAGCTCCATATCCACTTCTTCTCATGTTCTTTCCAGGGTTGGGAAAATTTTTCTTCCTCTTCCATAGGTTTCGCCTTTACTTCTCGTCCTCCACTGCCCTTAAACTCTTTTCTAGGAGTCTGCATTTATTTATCAGAGGTACAAACTCCCTGATCTCCATAGCTATAACAGCATTCTTTATCTCTGGGTTTAGTCCTGCTTCGAACTTAACCGCCTTCTATGCTTCATCTGGGTAATATCGTAGATAAGAGGAGAACGATATACTGGTCCACGGTCATGCTGCATTGCCTGAGTTGGAGAAATTCGATCTCTTTCTCTGCCCGTACAGTACTTGGAAAGTACTTTTCAAAAAAAATGTCATTGAACACTTGCCAGGTGATCTGTCTTCCCTGATGAGCTAAAAGTTCTCTAGCTTCACGCCACCAGTATTCTGTTTCATCCTTTAACATATATGCAGCAAAAATAACTTGCTGCTCTTCAATACAGTCCATCACTTCAAAGATTTTCTCTAATTCCCTTATCCACCTTTCAGTAACCGTTGGGTCCTAGCCACCTTGGAAACAAGGTGGTCTAGTCCTCAGGAACTCAGATATGCCATTATCTTTTCCGGCCATCCGGTTTTTAGCAACATTCTCACCATTTGGGTTATTAGCATTCTGGAGATATTGTAAAATTTGGTTGGTGGTCATGACTTGGTCTCGAATTTTCGTGGCCAGGTTGTGCAGGGTTTCCTCTGCATTGGTTGCTGGATTCCTCCTTGGTGGTGTCATTTCCTACTATGGCAAAACAAAGTTATGCTGCTATTGAGGTGATCAAGCCCAATAGTTAGTTTAAAAATATTTAATAGCAGTTATAACACCAACTCGACATATAGATAGGAAACACTAGTAATTTCTTACCTATATGAATCACTGATCCCCTACACAGCAAAACCACAACATACTAAAGACACTATAAGATCGATTCAGATAACCATCCACCCACTGGCCATCTAGGATCGACCTGCTCTGATACCAATTATGTAACAACTCCATTTTAGTATGAAATTTCTTTTTTAAAATACCATGAAGTTATTACATCGTTACAACTTAACTCAATATAACATTTATTTAATTTGTACAATACAGAGTTCACATACATGTCATTAATCAAAACATACGTACAACATATCAAACACATAAAAAATCTACATCTTATTTATTCTGGTTGACCAATTCTAGAGATACAGGTGCGGGTGGTTGCACCTTCAACGGGATCTAAGCCAACTCGACCACAAACATTTTATTTTCTTCTGGGATCTGCCCAACATAAAGTACTCGATCCAACGTGCACTAAAAGCTAGAGCTATAGAAAAATCTGCATAACTAATTTTCTGAACATGATATGAAAATATAGTGAGAATTAAATCCCAGTAAGTTCAACAATAAATCATCATCAATATAGCTCATCACGTCATGTTCAGCTGTATAAACTACAGAAAATATCATTGGTCACATAAATGCATTATATCTATGCACATAAGAATCATACAGTAATGATATGTATGACAGGATTAACTATTTTTAAAATATCATATGATGGCCATCACCTTATTCTCATTTCAAGCTACCCCGGTCAAGGTGAGTATCCTCTAGTTAATCCTGTCATACATATCATTACTGTATGATTCTTATGTGCATAGATATAATGCATTCATGTGACCAATGATATTTTCTGTAGTTTATACAGCTGAACATGACGTGATGAGCTATATTGATGATGATTTATTGTTGAACTTACTGGGATTTAATTCTCACTATATTTCCATATCATGTTCAGAAGAATAAATATGCAGATTTTCTCTATGACACTTATTATTTCTGTACGTTGGATCGAGGTGCCCTACCTTGGGCAACTTCCAGTTATTTCATATGTATCTGTCGTAGATGTGACTGAGATTCCAGTGGACGTGCCACCCGCACCAGTGTCCCCAGAAGTAGTCGACATAGATGATTAGAGCTAATATGTATCTTTGTACAAATGTTTGTAAAATAATGGTGTGTAGTTTGTAAAATAATAGTGTGTATGGAAACTCAGTATTGTATCACTGTTAATAACAATTATGCTTGGTTAAAGTAATTATTATTACAAGTTAAGTGGTTAGAATTAAAGTAGTAATAACTTCATGGAATTTTACAAATTTTTTTTTTAAAAAAAAAATTTGTTACATTTACATAAATGGAGTTGTTACATTTTCCCTCTTTATTTATTCTCTTAATGTTAGAAACATTTTCTATGCATATACATAAGTTGAAGAATTTCTAAGGATTATATTTCCTTAGATATCTAAAATATTATCTAATAAATTTTATTTCCTTAATTAAATATTTATGTACTTTTATCAATAAAAGAAACAAAATTAGGGATGTTACAGTTTCTAGGTCAAATCCCGGCCCATTGCACTTTAATTGGAGTCAAGAAGAGCTAAAAATCGCGAATTCAGCAATCTGGTGTGGCGGCGATCGGCGTGGCACGCTACACAGGCACTGTCGCGCTACAGAATCCTTCTGACAAGGTGCCATGGCGCCTGAGCTAGCTCTAGGGCACTCTGGTTCTGACACTCGGGTTGGGCGCCACGGCGCTTGGTGCTTCTGGGCAACAAACGCCGCGGCGCGCTACGGAGCACTGCGGCCGTCCAAATCTGTGATGACGTTGCACCACAGCGCCCAAAAAAATCCAAAATTTGCCAAAGTTCCGAACACTAAAGTTGTAGCTCTATTTCTCTTCTTTCCCTAGCCGCTAGAATCACCTTAAGAGGATCTAAATTGAAGGAGATATGACAAAATTCGTGACCAAAGGTCAGAATTCATCTTGCTGCACTGTGATTCTGATTTGCGAGCTCTATAAGGCTATGGAATCTCCCGAATTTGACCAAGTGTTCAACATAAACATTGTAGATGATTGTGTTAACTTTTCACATCCACTTGAATCACTTTTATTGGAGTTCATATGAGGGAGATAAACTCAAAACAGTACTGAAAGGTCTGGAATCACTGTAATGTAGCATTTTTCCATTAATTTCTTATCATTTTCTTCTCTTTTCTTCTTCCTTTGTTCCTACAACACAAAACACAAAACTAAGCTAATTCCTAATTATATTTTACTTAAATCAAACAAAAAGTAAGTTTAAATGTATTAATATCATGCTTAATTAAGATCACATCAATAAGGGAAGAGGATATTCTAAAAATTTCTTTTAGGACTCACTATAGGCATTATGAGTTCTTGGTAATGTCATTTAATTTGACAAATACCCCAATTGCATTCATGGACTTAATAAATAGAGTATTTAAAATTTATTATTGTCTTTATTAACGAAATACTAATATGTTCCAAAAGTGCAGAAGATCATAAATAATATTTAAAGATAGTTTTACCAACTGTAAGGGAGTATGGTTCGTAAAGATGGTATCCAAGTAGACCCTAAGAAAGTAAAAGTGGTATAGCAATGGCTATGTTTTACTACATTTAAAGATGAAGATCCAAATCCAATTTGCTCTTTCTGCAGTTGTCTGTTGTCTATTCTATTTGAGCCATATTTGGATCAGGTACATGAACACATGCTTGTAAAGCATCAATCAACTCCTCAGCATTTGAAGCCGAGATGAGATTTCTTCGTGCTGAGTGTGAGATAAACCTTTGTTCCACAGCTTGATCAAGAAAATACAACAGACTATCAAAGAAATGGTTAACATTTAACAAAACTATCGGTTTGTGATGTATATTTAGTTATGCCCAAGAGACTATTTGGAAAATCTCTTCTAAAGTACCAAAACCACCTAGTAAGGCAATGAAGGCATCAGCATTGCTCATTATTCTAGTCATGTGCTCATGCATGGAAGCTACCCTAAATTCTTCCCCAATTGTCTTTCCTACGATGTTGGATGCAGCTAAAGCTGTGGGAATAATACCTAAAACTTGACATCCTCCTATATGTGTAGCTGTAGACACACACCCAATTAATCCACGGTTACCTCCACCATAGACTAAATAAATTTTTCTTCTAGCCAGCACCATACCTAATTTTTGTGCGGCTTTCACATACTCCCCATCTTTTCCAAGACTAGAACCACAAAAAACACAAATATTTCAAAACTAACAGAATGCGGTTCCTTCTATAACTGCACTCTCCCTAACTTTGAGCATGAAGGTAAAGATACTAACATGAACATTTATAGAACTCAGAGAAGTGCATACTTATGATAGCTATGTGAATAGGTCAGGCATAATTAGAATAGCTATGCGAGTGATTGGTAGATATCAGCTAAATTGAAGGTGAAAATTTCAAAAATAATGACACGCATGCATATGTATAGTAAGGGTGATTGTGGTTCACATTAAGCACATAAAGAGAATAAGGTTAAGATATCACCAGAAATTTGTCTTTTCCTTGTTGTCTTTAATGAAGCATTGATGTCTTGATTCTTGTAAGGAAACTGTAGGTTATAGGCGTAATTGTACCAAAAAAAGAGACAAAATGCAAACAAGTTAATTTTTGAAAAGGGACAATCAAATGGATTATTTTGTTTTCCCAATGTTCTTGTCAGTCGACTATTGGTATTATTAAGTCGACTAGCTATTTTGAAATTTTTTTTAATTTGGATTAGTTTATTTTATAGTTGATTGATTACATCCATTTTGAAATAATCAACTGCATCCTACTAGTTAACTACGTATTCTTTATTTTTCACAGACTTTTATAAGTTCAGACATGTTTATTTTTTATGTGCTATTTTTTTCTACCGTATACCAACAGCTTTAAAGTAGATTTTGGCACATATATTCAGAACTTGCGGCCATCGAATTTTACCGAAATAATAGCTAGATTTTGTTTACAGATTTTCAAAAATTATGGCCACCAATTTTAATGTTCTTTCATTACTTTGTTTAAATTTTTGACTTTCTATTTTGGCACCGTTCTTTATTATGCTTTTCGTCTGTTCTGCTGCATTCTCCTTTATTAATGTTTGGCATTAAATGCAAAGGTTTTTCCTCATTACAAGAAAAGTTAATTTATTTTCTTTGAAACTCAGTTATTATGGTGTCCAAGTGGTTAGTAGATTAAAGTAATGAAATGTTTGAAAGGAATAGACGGATTATGACCTTTGGTGTTTTGATGAATGTAATCAAGAGAATTAGTGGTGTTGAAGTTCTTGGGGAATAAAATATGGAAAGTAGGATTTAAATTAATCTTTGAACTCTTAATTTGGAAATATGGAGAATATTTTGAGGATCATGTTCGAAAATAATGTAAATGATCAAGATATTTGTGTTAAGGGTAAATTGAGTCTAATATTTAGGATGTGAATTATGTTGAATTGGAAATTCATGTATGAATAATTGTTGAGAAAAGTCTTCTTAGAACGAACGGGCTAGTTAAATAGAATTGATAGGAATTAGAATGATATGCTTTTAGAGTACAAGTACAATATAAATCAAAATCTATAAGCCCTAGAGACAAAATAGGCTCACCAAAGAAAATGTCGTCTTAAGGGAATTAAATTCAATATTCTTAAAAAATCTCCTTTCATGATACGAGGTCATTGTAGTGAAGTATCGAATAATCTAATCTCTGCTTTTGCAGTCCATAAGTTATTACAAAATAGTGCCAAGGATATTTGGCAGTGGTCAAAGATATAGATATGAAATACACTAATGTAGATCAAGTTCTAGTGGTTAGAGAATTTTCTGATGTAATTACTGAGGAATTTCTAGGAATACCCCGAAATGATAAATAGAATTTGGTATTGATTTATTTCCTGGAACCTAACTAGTGTCTATATTTCCATATAGAATGACACCCACTGAATTTAAGGAACTGAAAAAGAAATAGTTACAAGACATGTTAGACAAGGGATTTAAATGCCCTAGTACTTTTATTTGGAGTGCTCCAGTTCTATTTATGAAAAAGAAAGATTGATCACTATGACTATGCATAGATTATAGACAGTTGAATAAGGTGACAGTGTGGAATAAAAACCCATTATCTCATATAGATGATCTATTTGACCAGCTATATGGTGCTCAACATTTTTAAAAAATTAAATTGATTTGATATCTATATATCAATAATTGAGGATAAGGGAAGAGGATATTCAAAAAAAAATTTTAGGACTCATTACGAGAATTATGAGTTCTTGGTGATGTCATTTAATTTGACAAATGCCCCAACTGCATTCATGGACTTAATAAATAGAGTATTTAAAATTTATTATTGTCTTTATTAACGAAATACTAATATGTTCCGAAAGTATAGAGGATCACAAACAACATTTAAAGATAATTTTACCAACTCTAAGGGAGTATGGTTAGTAAGGATAGTATCCAAGTAGACCCTAAGAAAATAAAAATGGTACATCAATGGCTATGTTTTACTACATTTAAAGATGAAGATCCAAATCTAATTTGCGCTTCCTGTGGTTGTCAGTCGTCTATTTTATTTGAGCCATAATTGGATTAGGTACATGAACATATGCTTGTAAAGCATTAATCAACTCCTCAGCATTTGAAGCCGAGATGAGAATTCGTCATGCTAAGTGTGAAATAAACTTTTGTTCTATAGCTTGATCAAGAAAAGACAACAAACCATCAAAGAAGTGGTTAACATTTAACAAATCGATCGGTTTGTGATGCATATTTAGTTGTGCCCAAGAGACTATTTGGAAAATCTCTTCTAAAGTACCAAAACTACCTGATAAGGCAACGAAGGTATCAGCATTGCTAATCATTCTAGTCATGCGTTCATGCATGGAAGCTACCCTAAATTCTTCCCCAATTGTCTTTCCTACGATGTTGGATGCAGCTAGAGCTGTAGGAATAATACCTAGAACTTGATATCATCCTATATGTGCAAATGTAGACACACACCCCATTAATCCATGGTTGCCTCCACCATAAACTAAATGAATTTTTCTTCTGGCCAGCACCATACCCAGGTTCTTTGCTGCTTTTACGTACTCTTCATCTTTTCTAGGATTAGAACTACAAAAGACACAAATATTTTGAAACTAACGGAATGCGGTTCCCTCCATAGCTATACACACCCTAACTTTGAGTATGAAAGTAAAAATACTAATGTATGCATTTATAGAACTCAAAGAAGTGCATACTTACAATAGCTATGTGAATAGGGCAGACATAATTAGAATAACTATGTAAGTGATTGTTGGATATCAGCTAAATTGAAGTTGAAAATTTCAACAAAAAAAAGAAATGACGGCAAGTATGTATATGTACAATAGTTGTGATTGTAGTTCATATTAAGCACATAAAGAGAATAAGGTTAAGATATCACCAAAAAAATTTCTTTTTCTTGTAGTTTTTGATGAAGCATTGATGTCTTAATTCTTGTAGAAAAGTTATAGATGATAGGCGTAATTGTAAAAAAAAGAGTGAAAAATGCAAACAAGTAATTGTTGAAGAGGGACAATCAAACGATTTATTTTGTTTTCCCAATGTTCTTGCCAGTTGACTATCGGTATTATTAAGTCGACTAGTTATTTTAAGAATTTTTAATTTGGACAGGTTTATTTTACAATTGATTGATTACATCTATTTTGAAGCAATTAACTGCATTCTACCAATTAATTATGTATTCTTTATTTTTCACAGACTTTTATAAGCTCAGAAATTTTTCTTTTCCACCGAATATCAATAGCTTTGAAGTAGATTTTGGCACATATATTCAAAACTTGCAGTCACTGATTTTTGCCAAAATAACAGCTAGATTTTGTTTACAGATTTTTAAGAATTACGGCCACTGATTTTAATTTCCTTTTAATATTTTGTTCAAATTCTTGACTTTCTATTTTGACACCGTTCTCTATTATGCTTTTCATCTGTTCTACTGCATTCTCCCTTATTAATGTTTGGCATTAAATGCAAAGTTTTTTTCCCTCATTACAAGAAAAGTTAATTTATTTTCTTTGAAACTCAGTTATTATGGTGTCCAAGTGGTTAGTAGATTAAAGTAATGAAAAGTTTGAAAGGAATAGACGAATGATAACCTTATGGTACTTTGACAAATGTAATCAAGAGAATTAGTGGTGTTGAAGTTCTTGAGGAATAAAATATGGGAAGTAAGATTTAAATTAATTTTTGAACTCTTAATTTGGAAATATGGAGAATATTTTGAGGACCATGTCCGAAAATAATGTAAGTGATCAAGATATTTATGTTAAGAGTTTATAGCATGCTAAATTGAGTCTAGTATCTAGGATGTGGAAAATGGTTGAAAATAGAGATTTAAAAAGAAGCCATAGATTGTGAATATGGATAATCTTAAGGCAATGAGGATATATAAGTATCTAAAAGAATTGTATTATCATAATAGTAAAAAAAGTATACAAGTGATATTGCTTTCGTTGTTCGGTGTGTCAGTAAGTAAAAATTGAATATTTTGTTTCAAGAGAGCTATTCAGGAAGCCTAAAGATCTTTGTTAGATTATAGTATAGCTGACAGTAAATCTAAATGATGTGTTTATGAAATGGAAGTTATGCTTCAGGTATCTTTATATAAGTTAGGTGAAAATTTAGAGAAATCATTTATCCTTAGTTGAACTTGCCTATATCAGTAATTATCAGGCCAACATACAAATAACACCATTTGAGGTTTTACATTAAACGTCGTAAGACTCCTAATAGGTGGATGAGTTAAATAAGGTTAAGTTTTTAGAATCTAATTTGGAATATCATGCAATAGATAGAATATGACTAACCTAAGTTAGAGATGCTAGTTTGGAGAACATGCTTTAAGCATATGTTTTTGAGTTTGGTGGGAGATCCCTTAGCAGAATTTGCCTATAACAGAGTGTTATTGGATGACTTAAAACCTTACGTAAGAGGTGTTACAAATTTTTTGTTAGATGACTCAATGGAATCAAACTTATGATAAGATGTCGTTGATAAAGTGAAATTGATTAGAAAATGAATACAAACAATTCGATACAAGCCAAAAGTCTATAAGGATAATAAATGTTGAGCACTAGAAATTATTAGTTGGTGATCAAATTTTCTTGAAGGACTCACAAATGAAAGAGGTAATGAGGTTTGGAAAGAAGGAAAAAGTTAAACTCTACTATATAGACTCTTTTGAAAACTTAAACAAAGTAGGCATAGTAGTACATTGCCTAACCTTGCTATCAGGATTAGGTGATGTCGATATAATCTTTCTTGCATCAATGCTAAGAAAATACCTATCAAAATTTTCTCATGTTATCGGATTTCAAGAAATTCAATTGAACATAAACTTGGCTTAATTATGAGGAAAAATCGATGATTATTGTTGATTGATAAGTGAAGAACTTATTGTTGAAAGAAATCCCTATAGTTAAGGTTATATGACAAAATCACATAAGTGAAGAGATTTCTTAACAAGTAAAAATGATATACAGAGAAGATACCCCTAATTATTTGAGTAATAAGGTTGGTAACTTTGAATTATGCCTTGATTTTATTCCCTATATGTGATAGGATGAGTTGAAATTTGAGAACCGAATTTCTTAAAGGGGGAAGAATGTAATATCTTTTAGTTTTTAAATAATATTTTACTATAAACAAGTATTATTATTATTTTTTAAAAATGATTATGCATGTTTTGCTGGAAGTAAATATATTTTTATTTAACATAATTAGTGTTTTGTTTAAAATAATTATATTAGCCTCTAATAAATTTTTGTTTTATTTTTAGAAATATTCTTTCTTTTATTATGTATAAAGATATTTATTTTGTAATTTTTTTATTAAAATTTTTATTAAGAAAAGTCATGATTTGATATTGCAACTAAAGTGTTGCAATAATATAAATTTTTAGAAATTTTTGGGATGTTTTAGGATGAAAAACGATATTTATATGAATATATATAAAATAAAATAAAAATAATCTAAAATATTTAATTATTAAATAATAATAAAATAAAAAATAAATAAAAAGAGAAAAGAGAAGACGAGAAAGGGCGACAGAACTAGAGACTTAACAAATTTCGATGAATAGTGTCAATAGTATGAATAGTAACCTCCATGTTCTCTTTCTAGATCTAAAGTATTTACAGGCCTCCGATCTCAAAACTAAGGGTACTACTGGATTCAGGACGGAGTGTACTACGATTTTGACTGAACAACTTTTTAAATCAGCCATAGAATTGTCGCAAATTGGAAGTACAAAATCTTAAAAAAAGGTAAGTTCTGAAACTTCTACTTAGAGACCTCAAATTGAAAATTTGACACCGTAGATGGATTCAAGAATTAGATAAACTTTAGGATATAAAAATTTTCAACCATTTGACAACTTTTTGTTCATCGTAAATAGTGATTTTTGGTGGTAAATAGTATTTTATGGTGGTGAATAGTGATTTTGACCGACATGAATAGTATTTTCCAATCGTGAACAGTTACCAAGCTCTTGGAGTCATTTTCTAAGTTTTTAAACTCTCTGAACACATTGTTGAGGTCTATTTAGTCAAATGTGGATTGAAAAAGTAGATTTTGGGGCTGTCCAATCTGGAGCTCTTACCCTGTGAGTGGATAGTTCTTTCTATGACTTGCCTTATACTCTTCTTGATCTTTACATGTGTATTTGATTATGTTTATAAGTTATTTTCACTTTTATATGTTTCTTAAATGGATTAAATTATCTAAATTTTTTACAATCTAGAATATAGTTCAAGAAGCGTATAGTTTTCAAAATAGATTTCTGATCTCATAGTATATCTGATTTCACATGTATTTCTCATTAAAAGATAAAGTGAATATTTATACACATGGCATTGACTTATAAAGCTATATGATTGCCTCGAGAAAGAGCATGTATATGTGATAAACCCTGAATGGCTAATTTATGACAAATGATCTGTATTGAGACTGAGATTCTATATTATACTGAAAGCTCTGTTTTGAATGGTATGGAATATGTGCATATGATAATTTTGTGGAGGAATCCTATTAGAAACACTGTTTGCTAACAACAGGTGATGTTAGCCCTGTTATACCTTGATACCTTAACTAGCAGAGGTAGTGCTAGCCTCGTGTGAGGGCCAACAAATGGAATATGATATGTGATGGAGAGCGGGATGCCTCCTATACGGGCGAGATGCCGACTATATGATATGTGACTTGCCTCCCTTGCTGTGTGCTTGGGAAATACCCATATTAGAGTCACTTCACGTGTCCTCTTGAATGGTGGTAGGGCAAACCTCAGCGGGATGTTGAGTTTAAGCAAATCCTACACCAACAAAGTACGGAAAGGCCTGAAATCTTATATAATGGTTCTGATATGGGATCCTTCTAATGTTTTTATGTGAAATATTTTGATGCATAATGTAACATCCCGTAATTTTTAGATATTTTTCTTATAAATTCTTCACCTTACATATATGCATTATGACAAAACATCTTTATCCCACACAAATAATTTCAACCAAATAATGGAGATTCAAGGGCAAGAAATTTGCCACTTAAAAAGGAAAATCTATCATACTTGATTAAGACAAAAGAAAAAGGAAATGAATCCCTAAATCAAAGGGATCTTGTCCCATATCTTAAGAACATATTATCATAATTTTCAAAATATAAATCTCCTTTTCCTATGCATATCTTGACTAAGGAAGAGAAAGACAAGAACATAAGTTGTTTATTTTCAAAAACTTCAACCAAGTGTAATCTAATTGTGATAAGGTAGACCCATGATCATGAAAGGTAAATTATTTGAGGGTCTATTTAAGCAAAACCCACCCTTACAACATTATAATTTTCGTCCAAGTGAGGGAGAGGAAAAATAGAAGCAAGGTAGAGTGAGAAAAGGAGAGGAAGAAAGGAAGAAAGAGGAAGGAGAAGTCTAGAAGACTAAGTGCTCCAAGTAACTTTAACAATATTTCTTTTTCAATAAAAGTTTTGAAACTTATAATATTTATATGAGATTTTGATCTTAGAACTTTGATGATTGGTCATGGATGTTGCTATATCATGTTACATATTGATCTTGCATGTAATGTATGTTTGAATACTTAGGTTGGTATAGAAAGTTCTGCATAGGTATGGCTATGGGTGGTAAAATTTTAAGCTTTTGTGTTTTAATTTCTGGGAATTATCTGTAGAGAATTAAAATAAATAGTTAACATAATAATTAAAGATATATGTGTCACAGATATTTAGCCACTGGAATCATTCAATTTGGAGTCCATAAGAGGAAGATATAAGCCGATTACTAGTCAAAGGTCAAAAAATGGTTCATCAGGGAAGAATATGTTAGGATAGCTTCGGTGTTTTAATTTCTGAGATTTATCTGTAGGGAATTAAAATAACTGGTTAACATAATAATTAAAGATATATGTGTCACGAATTTTGAGCCACTAGAATCATTCAATTTAGAGCAAATATGAGATAGATATGTTCCGATTAGTAAACAAAGGTCAGAAAATGGTTAATCAGGGAAGAATATGTTAGGATAGTTTCAGTGTTTTAATTTCTGGTAACATTATATAAGGAATTAAAATAAATGGTTAACATATGACTTATAGATATATGTGTCACGGATTTTTAGCCATTTGAATCAAGTAATTTAGAATTCTTATGAGGGAGATATGGATAGATTAGTAGGTAGAGGTCAGAACCTATCCGAAAAGAAATAATCTGTACATTGAGGGAGTAATATCACCTTGATTTATTAATATTTCGCTACAATGTTCAACATAATATTTTTAGATAATTGTTTTATCTTTAAATTGACACCAATATCACCTACATTGAAATTAAATTGAGGGAGTTATGCTCTGATTAGTAAGAGAAGGTTAGATACGATGAAAACCTGCATCAAGAAAATAAAGAAATAAAATTAATATTTAAAAAAGAAGACGAATCTTATAAATGAAAATAATAAATGATTACTATATGCCATAGCCATTACCATTGTATGAACTTCTTACCATCTTAAGTGTAAAATTTTGACATGGAAATATTTTATAAAGTGATATTTGAAATGGTTATGTTCATGGCATGATTAGCAATGATTTTTGGTACTAGTTATATTTTGATGAACATACTTGCTATTGAAAGCATATTTTTGGCTATCATTGTGAAAAGAAAAGAAATGAGCATGGTCACATGACAATCTGTGTGGTGCACCAGTAGGGGATGCTCTACCAACGATTATGATTATGATTATGAGAAAAGAAAGAGAAAGTGTGCCATGTCGGACGGAGCGAGAAAAGCCCGTACCGGAGATTAAATGATACTCACCTTGACCGGGGTAGCTTGAAATGAGAATAAGTTGATAGCCATCATATGATATTCTGAAAATAGTTAATCCTGTCATACATATCATTACTGTATGATTCTTATGTGCATAGATATAATGCATTCATGTGATCAAAGATATTTTCTGTAGTTTATACAGCTAAACAAGACGTGATGAGCATGTTTGTGGTCGAGTTGGCTCAGATCCCAATGAAGGTGCAACCACCCGCACCTGTATCTCCGGAATTGGTCAACCAAAATAAATAAGATGTAAATATCTATGTGTTTGATATGTTACATGTACGTTTTGATTAATGACGTATATGTGAACTCAATATTGTATAATAATAAAGAAAAAAAAAGGTTGTTACACATAACAACTTTTGTTTAATGATCATACAATATAGTATATGGTTTTGAATATCGGAATATCTTGATTTGAGAATATTTGAAACGCGGGTCTCATATGGATGTACTTCCGAACTGTATTCCCTATGTGACAAAACTCTGTATTCTTATCTATAAAATATGAAAATATCATATGATGAGTTTGACAACCGTAAAATTTAACGAAAAGTTCAAATTAAAGAAATTTTGAATTAAAGAGAGGATTTTTAAAATGGAGTAAGAATAAGTGAAAATAAGTTTATTATTTACATGGATTAAAGAATTACAAAAGAAATATGATAATTTATGTTTTGGCGCGCTATAAGCAAATATATTTTTATTTGTTTAAAAATGATTAGGTTTTGCTAAAAGTAAGTAGACTTTTAATTAAAAGAAGTATTGTGTTGCTTAAAATAATTATACTGGCCTCTAATAAATTTTTATTGTTTTTAGAAATATTCTTTCTTTTAATATGAATAAAGATATTTACTTTGAGATTTGTTTTATTGTGTTTTTTATCAAGAAAAATCATGATTTAAAAGTTCAACTAAAGATTTATGAGAATGGAAATTTTTAGAAATTTTTCGGATATTTTATGATGAAAAACGGAATTTATAAGAATTTATATAAAAAAAATCCTATTATTTAATTATTAATTAATTATTATTATTATTAAAAAAAAGATAAAACAGAAGTTAATGTCGGAGAAGGGAACCGTCTGCAAAATTTTTGAAAAACGAGAGAGAGAAGAATAGTAAGTAAATAGTGTGTGAATAGTAACTTTCAACTTTCTCTCTAGATCTGGAGTGCCTATTTGCTTCCAATCTCAAAACTGAAGGTGTTATTAGATTCAGGACGAAGAATACTACGGTTTTAACCGATCAGTTTTTCAAATTCACCGTTGAGTTGCCGTAGATCTGAAGTAGAAAATCTCGGTAAAAGGTAAATCTTGAAACTCTTACATAGAGACTTCCAATTGGAAATCTAACACCGTAGATGAATTCAAAAGTTAGATAAACCTTAGGATATGAGTTCTTTTCGGTCATTTGATAACTTTTTATGTGATGGTAAATAGTGATTTTCAGCGTGAATAGTAGTGGTGAATAGTGATTCCAGTGGTGAACAGTGTTTCCGGCAGTGAATAGTGACCAAACTCCCGGAGTCATTTCCAAGGTTTTTGGACCATCCGGACACGTTTTTGAAACTTATTTGGTCAAATTCAGACTTGGAAAAGAACATTTTACGGCTATCCAATCTGGAGCCCTACCCTGTGAGTAGATAACTCTTTCTATAACTTGTTCTATACTCTTCTTGAATTTTAATTGTATAATTGATTATGTTTACAAGTGATTTATGTTTTTATATGTATCTGAAATGGATTAAGGTATCTGGAATTGATTACTATCGAAAATATAGTTCAAGAAGAGTATGGTTTTGCAAATGAGATTGTTGAACTCATTGAATATGTGATATTGTATACGACGCATTGTTTTATAACGTTATTTGATTGCCTTGGAGAAAGGGCATATATATATATATATATATATATATATATATATATATATATATATATATATATATATATATATATATATATATATATATATATATATGTATGTATGTATTGATGAATATTGACAGGTTATATGGCTTGAGACGGTATTGTGAAGGAGGTATTAGTGGTAAAGTAAGGAGGCAGAAGGGTGATGAACTCACATTCCCTGTTGACCTATTGAAGTTGTAGTCATTGGTAATGTGAGGAGGCAGAAGGGTGATGAACTCACATTCCCCGATAACCTATTGAAGTTGTAGTCAGTGGTAATGTGAGGAGACAGAAGGGTGATGAACTTACATTCCTTAATAACCTATTGTGACTGTGACTATGGTAATGTGAGGAGGCAGAAGAGTGATGAACTCACATTCCATATTTATCTATTGAATATATTGAAAGTTGTGACATGCTTGAGCATTATATAAAAAGAATGAATTTTTAATGTATATTACGTTTGATTTAAGATCATATTGTATTATATGTGGTTACAGATATTCGAATGTGATTTGAACTGAGAAAATTTGAAAACGTGGGTCCCATATGGATGTATCTCTGAATTGTGATTTTCAATGTAATAAGTTTAAAAATAAAGAGTACATTCATATGTTGACCTGAGAGGTTATAGGAGGTATTGTCTGCTCACTAAGTTGTAAAACTCACTACACATGGTTGACATATTTTCAAATAAAGACCCAAAGTTTGGTCCTACAGCTTCTTGATCGACTAGGTGTCGCACTTCTGTGGTGAGCCTAAATTGTTTCATGGCTCTCAGTATTTACAAATGTAATATAAATGTACTCTAGAGTTGCTCTGAACGTCACAGGTAGGATCCTTGCTTCTGTTGTACTCTGATGTATATGTACTTGATTTGTATATGATATATGTATGGAAAAACCTATATGTATCTGTTTCCTTGATAAAGGATTGGGATATTCATGTTTATGGAAAATATATGTTCATAATATACGTGTTTCACGTGCCCTAATATTAGGGGCGTGACAAGTTGGTATCAGAGCATTAGGTTTCCCTGTGGCTATCAGAGCAAATGATTCTTTAGTAGGACCTTTAGTATCGATATGAACCGGACATATTTATACTTCAGTTGCTGCTGAGGGATTCTATAGGGTTTTAAATTCCTTTCTATTCCAAGTTACTAAAGTTTATAGTATAAGATGGATTAAATATTGTGACATCTTAAGAGATATCTATGGATCAATTACAGCTTGAAAGTGAAAAGGATATGCATCCCAGAGAATTTAAAGAATTGATACAAATACCAAATATGGTGGTTTCTAAATGTGACATCCGATGTACCCAGTTGTCTAGATATGGTAGACTTTGATGTGATATTGAGAATAGATTAGTTGGCATTATGTCATGTCATTTTGAAATGTCACTATAAGGTGATTAAATTCAATATTCTTGGGAAATTTTCTTTCTTGATACAAGGAGATAGTAGTGAGATACCCAGTAATCTAATCTCTGCTTTAATATCCCACAAGTGATTATAAAAGGTGTCAAGAATATTTGACAATGATGAGAAATGTTGATATAAAGTATACCAGTGTAAATTAAGTTCCAGTGGTCAGAGAATTTTTTGATGTAATTCTTGAGGAAGTGCCAGGATTACCTCGAAACATAAAATATAATTTGGTATTGATTTACTTCCTGGAACTCAACCAGTGTCTATACTTCTATATAGAATGGCACCGACTGAACTCAAAGAATTGAAGGATCAGTTGTAACACTTGTTAGACTAGGGATTTATATGCCCCTAGTACTTTTACTTGAAGTGCTCCAGTTTTATTTGTGAAAAAGAAAGATAGATCACTATGACTATGCATAGATTATAGACAATTGAATAAAGTGACAATGTGGAATAAATACTCATTACCTCATATAGATGATATGTTTGACCAGTTACAAGTTGCTCAACATTTAAAAAAAATTGATTTGATTTGATATCTAGATCTCATCAATTAAGGATAAGAGAAGAGGATATTCGAAAAATTTCTTTTAGGACTCGTTATGGCATTATGAGTTCTTGGTGATGTCATTTAGTCTAACAAATGTCCAATTGCATTCATGGACTTGATAAAAAAAAGTATTGAATCCATCCCTGGATTAAATTGTTATTATAATTATTGATAAGATATTAGAATATTTTAAGAGTACAGAGGATCATAAGCAACATTTAAAGATAGTTTCACAAACTCTAAAGGAGTATGGTTAACAAAGATGGTATCCAAGTAGATCCTAAGAAAGTAAAAGCGGTACAACAATAGTCATGTACTATTAGTTACAGATGGAGTTCTAAGTCTAATTTGCGCTTTCCACGGTTGTCTGTTGTCCATTCTATTTGAGCTATAGTTGGATCAGGTACATGAACATATGCTTATAAAGCATCGATTAACTCCTCAACATTTGAAGCCGAAATGAGAATTCGTCGTGCTGAGTGTGGGATAAACCTTTGTTCCACAGCATGATCAAGAAAAGACAACAAACCATCAAAGAAGTGATTAACATTTAACAAACCTATCAGTTTGTGATGCATATTCAGTTGTGCCCAAGATACTATTTGGAAAATCTCCTCTAAAGTACCAAAACCACCTGGTAAGGCAATGAAGACGTCAGCATTGCTCATCATTCTAGCCATGCGTTCATGCATGGAAGCTACTCTATATTCTTCCCTAATTGTCTTCCCTATGATGCTGGATGCAGTTAGAGCTATAGGAATAATGCCTAGAACTTGGCATCCTCCTACATGTGTAGCTGTAGCCACACACCCCATTAACCCACGGTTACCTCCACCATACACTAAATGAATTCTTCTCCTAGCCAGCACCATACCCAGATTTTGTGCTGCTTTAACATACTCCCCATCTTTTCCAGGACTAGAACCACAAAAGACACAAATATTTTGAAACTGACGGAATGCGGTTCCCTCTATAATTTCTATCACCTTAACTTTGAGTATAGACAAAGATACTAATGTAAGTATTTATAGAACTCAGAGAAGGGCATATTTATAATAGCTATGCGAATAGGCTGGGTATTATTAGAACAACTATGTGAGTGATTGGTGGATATCAGTTAAATTAAAGGTAAAAAAAAATTTCAAAAAATGACGGTAAGCATGTATATGAATAGTAGTTATGACCGTGACCCATATTAAGCACATAAAGAGCATAAGATAAGATATCACCAGAAATCTGTCTTTTTCTTGTTGTCTTTGATGAAGCATTGATGTCTTGATTCTTGTAGAAAAGTTGTAGGTGATAGTCGTCATTGTAAAAAAATGATGAAAATGCAAACCAATTAATTGTTGAAGAGGAACAATCAAATGATTTATTTTATTTTCTCAATGTTTTTGCCAGTCGACTATCGGTATTATTAAGTCGACTTAACTATTTTGAGAAATTTAATTTAGACTAATTATTTTACAGTTGATTGATTACATCTATTTTGAGCAATCAACTGCATCCTACCAGTTAGCTACGTATTCTTTGTGTTTCACAGACTTTTATAAGTTTCAAAATGTTTTTTTTCCACCGAATATCAACAGCTTTAAAGTAGATTCTGGCATATATATTCAAAATTTGCGGCCACCGATTTTTGCCGAAATCGTAGATAGATTTTGTTTACAGATTTTCAAGAATTACGGCCACCGATTTTAATGTTTTTCAATGCTTTGTCCAAATTTTTGACTTTCTATTTTGGCACCATTCTCTATTATGCTTTTTGTCTGTTTCACTGCATTCTTCCTCATAAATGGTTGGCATTAAATGCAAGGTTCTTTTGCCTTATTACAAGGAGAGTTAATATCTGATCTTTGAAACTCAATTATTATGATATTCGAGTAATTAGTAATTTAAAATAATAGAGATTTTGATATGATTTATCTACCAAAGAAGGTACTTCAAAAAAAAAATTATTATATAAAGTATATACAACTGTGTAAGTTGGCAAATTATGTGTAAATTAAAAAATATACCATGCTAAGTTGAGTCTAGTATTTAGGATTTGAATTATGTTGAGATTAGAAATTCACGTATGGATAATTGTTGAGAAAGGAGATTTCAGAAGAAGCCATAGATTGTGAATATGGATGACCCAAGGTAATAAGAATATACTAAGATAAAAAAAATTGTACTAGTATAATGGTAAAAAGAAGATACAAGTGAAATTTTTCATTGGCTAGAATGTTGGCAAGTACGAATTGAATATATTATCTCAAGAGAGTCATTCAGGAAGTCTAATGATCTTTATTAGATTATAGTATGACTGATACTAAATTTAAATGATATGTTTATACATTAGAAGTTATGCTTTAAGTATCTTTATATTATTGTGGTGAAAGTTGGGAAAAATTAATTGTCCCTAGTTGAACCTGCTCATATCAGTAATTATTATGCCAATATACAATGGCATCATTTGAAGTTTTACATGAACATCATAGGTTTCTTAATATGTGAGTGAATTGAGAAAAGTTAAACTTTGGAAATTTAATTTGGAATAACATGCAATAGATAGAATATGACTTATCTACATTGATGATGCTAACTTGGAAAGCATGCTTCAAGCATATGTTTTTGAGATTGGTAGGAGATTTCTTAGCAGAATTTGTCTATAATAAAATGATATTAGAAGATTTAAGCCTTATGTAAGAGGTGTTACAAATGTTCTGTTAAATGACTCAGTTGAGTTAGATTTATTATAAGATGTCATTGATAAAGTGAAATTGATTAGAAAAAGAATACTGAAAACTCAATACAAGTCAAAAGTTTATAAGGACTATGAATGTTGAGCACTATAAATTATTAGTTGGTGACCACATATTCTTGAAGGACTCATCAATGAAAGAGGTAATGAGATTTGAAAAGAAAGGGAAGTTACACCCTCGGTATAAAGGATCATTTGAAATTCTTGATAGGATCGGTTCAGTGGCTTATCGTTTGGCTTTACCACCTGAATTGGGTAATGTTCATCCAGTTTTTCATGTGTTTATGCTACAGAAATATTTACCGAATTCTGTACATGTTATACATTGTCCACAGATTCAGTTACAGGAAGATTTAACTCATGAGGAACAATCAGTAGCAATAGTGGACAGACAAATAAAGAAGTTACGGTCAAAAGAAATACCTACAGTAAAAGTGATATGGAAAAAAAATCACTCTTCTGAGGAAACTACTTGGGAAAGAAAGGAGGATATACGCACTAGATATCTGCATTTATTTGAACAATGAGATTAGTATTTATCTGCAACTGTGGTGATAAAATTCGGGGACCGAATTTCTTTAAGGGGGGAAGAATGTAATAACCGTAAAATTTAACGAAAAGTTCAAATTAAAGAAATTTTGAATTAAAGAGAGGATTTTTAAAATGGAGTAAGAATAAGTGAAAATAAGTTTATTATTTACATGGATTAAAGAATTACAAAAGAAATATGATAATTTATGTTTTGGCGCGCTATAAGCAAATATATTTTTATTTATTTAAAAATGATTAGGTTTTGCTAAAAGTAAGTAGACTTTTAATTAAAAGAAGTATTGTGTTGCTTAAAATAATTATACCGGCCTCTAATAAAATTTTATTGTATTTTTAGAGATATTCTTTCTTTTAATATGAATAAAGATATTTATTTTGAGATTTGTTTTATTGCGATTTTTATCAAGAAAAATCATGATTTAAGAGTTCAACTAAAGATTTATGAGAATGGAAATTTTTAGAAATTTCTGGGATATTTTATGATAAAAAACGGAATTTATATAAAAGAAAATCCTATTATTTAATTATTAATTAATTATTATTATTATTAAAAAAAAAAGATAAAATGGAAGTTAATGTCGGAGAAGGGAATCGTCTGCAAAATTTTGGAAAAACGAGAGAGAGAGAGGAATAGTAAGTAAATAGTGTATGAATAGTAACCTTCAACTTTCTCTCTAGATCTAGAGTGTCTATTGGCTTCCAATCTCAAAACTGAAGGTGTTATTGGATTCAGGACGAAGAATACTACGATTTTAACCGATCAGTTTTTCAAATTCACCGTTGAGTTGCCGTAGATCTGAAGTAGAAAATCTTGGTAAAAGGTAAATCTAGAAACTCTTACTTAGAGACTTCCAATTGGAAATCTAACATCGTAGATGAATTCAAAAGCTAAATAAACCTTAGGATATGAGTTCTTTTCGGTCATTTGGTAACTTTTTATGTGGCGGTTAATAGTGATTTCTGGCGTGAATAGTGCGGTGAATAGTGTTCCTAGCGGTGAATAGTGACCAAGCTCTCGGAGTCATTTCCAAGGTTTTTGGACCCTCCGAACATGTTTTTGAAGCTTATTTGGTCAAATTCAAACTTGAAAAATAACATTTTAAGACTATCCAATCTGGAGCCCTACCTTGTGAGTAGATAACTCTTTCTATAACTTACCATCTACTCTTCTTGAACTTTAATTGTATAATTGATTATGTTTATAAGTGATTTATGTTTTTATATGTATCTAAAATGGATTAAGGTATCTGAAATTGATTACTATCGAAAATATAGTTCAAGAAGAGTATGGTTTTGCAAATGAGATTGTTGAACTCATTGAATATGTGATATTGTATACGACGCATTGTTTTATAACATTATTTGATTGCCTTGGAGAAAGGGCATATATATATATATATATATATATATATATATATATATATATATATATATATATATGTATGTGATAAACCCTGAATGAGTAATTTATAATAGATGAATTTTGAAAAACATTGAACATGTGATTTTTACATATATATTCTTTTATATGGCAAATGAAAAATGTTATGCACATGATATTGATATGTTTATCTCGGATTTGGGCATGTATATGTGATTCCCTGATTGAAAATTTTTGACAGAGGAATGTACTGAGATTGAAAGCTCTGTTTTGAATTATATGTAAAGTTATAAGTTGCCGAATATGATTGAATGGCAAGCATAAAGCTCATAGCGAGTTGTTTGATAATCATGCATTGCATTTGATGGATGTGCACTTTTATACATTTATATATATATATATATATATATATATATATATATATATATATATATATATATATATATATATATATATATATATATGAATATTGACGGGTTATATGGCTTGAGACGGTATTGTGAAGGAGGTAATAGTGGTAATGTGAGGAGGCAGAAGGGTGATGAACTCACATTCCCTGTTGACCTATTGAAGTTGTAGTCAGTGATAATGTGAGGAGGCAGAAGGGTGATGAACTCACATTCCCTGTTGACCTATTGAAGTTGTAGTCAGTGATAATGTGAGGAGGCAGAAGGGTGATGAACTCATATTCCATGTTTATCTATTGAATATATTGAAAGTTATGACATGCTTGAGCATTATATAAAAAGAATGAATTTTTAATGTATATTAAGTTTGATTTAAGACCATATTGTATTATATGTGGTTATAGATATTCGAATGTGATTTGAACTGAGAAAATTTGAAAAGGCGGGTCCCATATGGATGTATCTCTGAATTGTGATTTTCAATGTGATAAGTTTAAAAATAAAGAGTACATTCATATGTTGACCTGAGAGGTTATTGGAGGTATTGTCTGCTCACTGAGTTGTAAAACTCACTACACGTGGTTGACATATTTTCAGATAAAGACCCAGAGTTTGGTCCTGCAGCTTCTTGATCGACTAGGTGTCGTGTAACATCCCTAATTTCGTTAAAAGTACATTAACGAAATAAAATTTATTAGACAATATTTTAGATATCTAAGGAAAATATAATTCTTAGAAATTCTTCACCTTATGTATATACATAGAAAATGTTTCTAACATTAAGAAAACAAATAAAGAGGAAAAACCTAATAGGAAAAAAAAATAGAAATAACATATTAAAGAGATGTAAAATTCTTGGATAAGGAAGATAAATTTTTAGAAACAAGTAAAGGTCTTAAAATTTCAAGAACATTGGATTAGGGTAATTTTTCCTAATTCAAGAACTAGAATTATTAAGTTTAACATCTTCACCCATACATTGGGCTTTTACCTATAGACACTTCATATAGAATTTTTCCACTTCACATAAGTTTCTAGCAAGCCCATTGGATAACCTAAACAAGAAATAAAACATAGACTTGGATTAGGATATAGAAATTGGACCAATAGCCCAAAAAATTATGATAATGTGTTCAAGCCCTCCAAGAAAGGTAAAATTTTATTCAAAGCAAAGAAAAATAGGTAGGAATAAGCCCATAATGGATAGGAATAAGCCCAAACCCAAGAGGAAAAATAAAATAAAATAAATTAGGTGATGATATAATAATGTAATAATAATAAAAATTAGGTTACATGGCATTAAGACAAAAATTTAGTAAGTGGTATGATTCTACATTCATAATTTTGCCAAGTGGCATGATAATACAAGGCTTTAGGACAAAAACATCTATATCCTACACTCATAATTTTAGCAAGTGGTATGATAATACTTGGCATTAGGACAAAACATTCCTATCCCACACAAAAAAATATCAACCAAATAATGGAAATTCAAGGGCTAGAAATTTGCCACCTAAAAAGGCAAACCTATCATACTTGTTTAAGACAAAAGAAAATGGAAATGAATCCCTAAATCAAAGGGACCTTGTCCCTTATCTTAAGAACATATCATCATAAATTTCAAATTGCAAATCTCCTTTTCCTATGCATATCTTGACTAAGGAAGAGGAAGACAAGAACATAAATTGTTTGTTTTCCAAAAATTCAACAAAGTGTATCTTATTGTGATAAGGTAGATCCATGATCATGAAAGGTGAATTATTTGGTAGTCTATATAAGCAAAACCCACCCCATAACATTTTAATTTTGTCCAAGTGAGGAAGAGAGAGAAATAGAAGCAAGGTAGAGTGAGGAAAGGAGAGAAAGAGAGGAGGAGAAAGGAAGGAAAAAGAAGAAGTTTAGAAGGCTAAATACTCAAGGTAAGTTACCTTAATCCCCACTTGAATCTATTTTTTTCTTCTTTATCTTTGAGGATCAAAAATTCACCCTCCCTCTCTTACCTAAGCTGCTAGAAAAGATAAGGGAAGGGAGGAGTCTTGCTACTTCTTTCAAGAGCAAACAAGAAAACCAATTCACTAAGTGAGCTAGGGAGATTTTTAGGCAAGTTTAACAATATTTCTTTTTGAAGAAAAGTTTTGAAATTTGTAATATTTATATGGGATTTTGATCTTAGCACTTTGATTATTGGTCATGAATGTTGCTTCATCATGTTACATATTGATCATGCATGTGATGTATGTTTGAATACTTAGGCTGGTTTAGATAGTTCTGCATAGGTATGGCTATGGGCGATAAAACTTTTAGCTTCTGATTTTAAGATTCTGGGAAAAATCGATAAGGAAGTAAAATAAATGGTTAACATGAAAGTTATAGATCTATGTCTCATGGAAATTTAGCCACTGGAATTATGCAATTTAGAGTTCATATGAGGTAGATATGAGCCGATTAGAATGCAGAGGTCAGAAAATGTTTATTCAGGGAAGAGTATGTTATTAAAGCTTTAGTTTTTGAATTTCTGGGAATATTCTGTAGGGAATTAAAATAGTGCGCCAAAATAACAATTATAGATATATGGCTCGTGGATTTTTACCAACTGGAATAACGCAATTTGGAGTTCATATGAGGTAGATATGATCCGATTAGTACGCAGAGGTCAGAAAATGTTTATTCAGGGAAGAGTATGTTATTAAAGCTTTAGTTTTTGAATTTTTGGGAATATTCTGTAGGGAATTAAAATAGCGCGCCAAAATAACAATTATATATATATGTCTCATGGATTTTTACCAACTGAAATAACTCAATTTGGAGTTCATATGAGGTAGATATGATCCGATTAGTACGCAGAGGTCAGAAAATGTTTATTCAGGGAAGAGTATGTTATTAAATCTTTAGTTTTTGAATTTCTGGGAATATTCTGTAGGGAATTAAAATAGCGCGCCAAAATAACAATTATAGATATATGGCTCATGGATTTTTATCAACTGGAATAACTTAATTTGGAGTTTATATGAGGTAGATATGATCCGATTAGTACGCAGAGGTCAGAAAATGTTTATTCAGGGAAGAATATGTTATTAAAGCTTTAGTTTTTGAATTTCTGAGAATATTCTGTAGGGAATTAAAATAGTGCGCCAAAATAACAATTATAGATATATGGCTCGTGGATTTTTACCAATTGGAATAACTCAATTTGGAGTTCATATGAGGTAGATATGATCCGATTAGTACGCAGAGGTCAGAAAATGTTTATTCAGGGAAGAGTATGTTATTAAAGTTTTAGTTTTTGAATTTCTGGGAATATTCTGTAGGGAATTAAAATAGCGCGCTAAAATAACAATTATTGATATATGGCTCATGGATTTTTACCAACTGGAATAACTCAATTTGGAGTTCATATGAGGTAGATATGATCCGATTAGTACGCAGAGGTCAGAAAATGTTTATTCAGGGAAGAGTATGTTATTAAAGCTTTAGTTTTTGAATTTCTGGGAATATTCTGTAGGGAATTAAAATAGCGCGCCAAAATAACAATTATAGATATATGGCTCGTGGATTTTTACCAACTGGAATAACTCAATTTGGAGTTCAAATTTGGGAGATATGGTCTAATTAGTCAGTAAAGATCAGAACCTACACGAGAAGAAATAATACTAAATTTAAATGAGTAATAACACCATGATATCTTACTATTTTGTTGATATGATTAACATAATAGTTTTAGATAATTGTCTTAAATTTTCACAAACACTAAGATCATCTTAATCGGAGTTAAAATGAGAGAGTTATGCTATGATTTATAAGCAAAGGCTGTGTTAAAAGTTAGTAAAACATATTTTCAATATTTTTTCTACCCTAGATGAATTTTTTTAAACTATAGGGTAATAGTAGGAATCAATTTGAGGAAAAATACTCTATAAAATTTGTAAGAACATGTGTTGGAAATGATATAAGTAAAAATAAAATGACTAAATGCCTAGACATAAAGAAAATGAAAAGATGAAAATAATATTCAAGAAAGAAGAGGAATTTTATAAATGAAAATAATAAATGCCTAGTGTATGCCCTAGCTATTTCCATTTGCATGAACTTACTACCATTTTAAGTGTGTAATTTTTAACATGGAATTTACCCTAGTACTCATATAAAATTTCCAAGAAGTTTTGAAAGTGCCGGTTTTATTTGAAAAATCTTAGTATGCTCCGTGGTTGCAGTATTTCCACATCAGAAAAGAATTATTCTAGTTACTGGAAAAAATTGTGATTTGTGAAAAGTGCATGTCTAAGGAAAGCTCTGGCAAGGAAAGACTTGGTACTTAAGCGTGTCCATTAGTGACCCACCTCTCTTTCCTGGGAACTTTCCTGGTGCGCTGTTTACAGACTACAATTACTATCCAGTTATCGAGGTATTAGTGTAGAATTTTGACATGGACATATTTTATAAAGTAAAAATTATAAAATGATTATATTCATGGCATAATTTCAGTTTACCAATGAATTTTGAGAATGATTATGTTTTGATAAATTATGGCATGAGAATATAATGAACATACTTGTTATTGTAATCATATTTTCGGCTATTAATATGAAAAGAAAAGAAATGAGCACGGTCACATGGCAATCCGTGTGGTGCACCAGTAGGGGACGCCCTACCAACGGTTATGATTATGTTCATGAGAAAAGAAAGAGAAAGTGTGCCATGTCGGACGGAGCGAGATAAGCCCGTACCGAAAAGTAGAGAATACTCACCCTGACCGGGGTAGCAGGAAGGAAGAATAAGTTGATAGCCATCTTATGAAATTCGAAAAATAGTTATTCATGCCATACATGTCATAACTGTACAATTTTCATGTGCATGATAAAGTGCATTCATGTGACCTAAATATATTTTCTGTAGTTTATACAGCTGAACATGACGTGATGAACTATATTGATGATGAATTATTGTTGAACATACTGGGATTTAATTTTCACTATATTTCCATATCATGTTCAGAAAATTAGCTATGCAGTTGTTTTCAATGAGACTTATTATTGCCGTACGTATGATCGAGGTACCCTATCTTGGGCAAATACCTATTATTGCGGACATATCAGTTGTTGAAGTAACTGAGATTCCGGCAGAGGTGCCGCCACCCGCACCAGTGGCCCCGGAAATAGTCTATGTGGATGATTAGGGCTTATATGTACATGTATGTCTTGTACAAATATTTGTATTAATGATGTGAGTGTAAACTTAGTATTTTATAATTAAATAAATGTTATTATGAGTTAAGATGAGGTAATAACTTCATGATGTAAAAAAAAAAAAATTGTTACATAAATGGAGCTGTTACATGTCGCACTTCTGTGGTGAGCCTAAATTGTTTTATGGCTCTCAGTATTTACAAATGTAATATAAATTGTCACGACCCTAATTTTAGGGCACGTGAAATCCATATACCATACACATATATTTCCATAAATGTACATAATGCCATTCTTAATCATATAAATCAATACATATAAGTTCCCATACACATATACAATATACAGTTTACGTCTATAAACACCAGAGTAACAGTAGAAGCAAGGATCCTGCCTGTGACGTTCAGAGCAACGCTAGAGTATAAATATTTTACAAATATAAAACATTGAGAGCCTAGAAACAATATAGGCTCACCACTGAAGTACGACCTCTAGTCGATCACGTGGCTATTGGACCAAACTCTATGTTTTTATCTGAAAAATAGATCCACATTGTGTAGTGAGTTTTACAACTCAGTGAGCAGATAATACCTCCTATGACCTCTTAGGTCAACATATGGATGTACTCATATAATAAAATTTATGTTATCAAAAATTACATTTCAGAAGTACATCCACATGGGACCCGCATTTTCAAATATTCTCTGTTCAAAAATCATAATCAGGTCTTTCAAACCGTATGCGGTACTGTATAAACAATGCTCATATCAAGTTCAAAATCATATTCAATACTGTAAAATCATTAATCAAATTACGTTATGCATCAAAACATTTCTCATAAACTATTCAGAGGATCCTTTATCAGAACCACCATATCAGAGTTTGACCCCTTCCGTACTTTAGTGGTATAGGATTTGCCTAAACTCAGCATCCCGCTGAGGTTTGCCCTACTACTATTCAAGAGGACACGCGAAGGGACTCTGTATGGGTCTTTCCCAAGCACACAGTAAGGGAAGGCAAAATAACATCTCATATAACTAGCATCTCGCCCATATATAGGAGGCATTCCACTCTCCTTCACATATAAACTCCCATGTGTTGGCCCTCACACGAGACTAGCACCACCTCCCCTGCTAGCTGAGGCAATCAAGGTGCGCACCAAGGCTAACATCACCTGCTGTTAGCAGACAGTGTTTCCAATAGGATTCCTCCACATAAAATACCATATGCACATATGCCATATAATCCAGTATAAATTCTCAATATAATACAGACTTTCAGTCTTAAAATACTCATATGTCAAAACTTCCCATTCAGGGGAAACATGTATACATGCCTATATCCGAGGCAAACATATCACTATAAAATCAATGTCACATGTATAACATACTTTCTTTGACATGTAATGCGAAATACATG
The DNA here is from genome assembly GCA_037074535.1 of Gleditsia sinensis. Classification (NCBI taxonomy): domain Eukaryota; kingdom Viridiplantae; phylum Streptophyta; class Magnoliopsida; order Fabales; family Fabaceae; genus Gleditsia; species Gleditsia sinensis. The sequence goes on from CM073463.1 coordinate 45,306,838, forward strand.
TAAAAATCACATGTTCAATGTATTTCAAAATTCATCTGTTATAAATTACCCATTCAGGGTTTATCACATATATATGCCCTTTCTCTAGGCAATCATATATCTCTATAAATCAATGTCACGTGTATAAATATTCACTTTATCATTTAATGAGAAATACATGTGAAATCATATACACCATGAGTTCATAAATCCATTTTCAAAACTATACTCTTCTTGAACTGTATTTAAAAATGTAAGCATATCATATCATTTTAATGCATTTCAGAAACATATCACAGTGTGTATATCTCATAAACATAATCATATACATATTCAAGTATCAAGAAGAGTATAGGCAAGTCATAGGAAGAATCATCTACTCACAGGTAAGGGCTCTAGATTGGACAGCCCTAAAATCTTCGTTTCTGATCTGAATTTGACCAAATAAGCTTCAAAAACGTGTTCGGAGGGTCCAAAAACCTTAAATGAGTTCGGTAACTGTTCACCACCAGAAAATACTATTCATCGCTGAAAAATACTATTCACCGTCACAAAATTTTTTTACCAAATCAACAAAATGAATTCATATCCTAATGTTTATCTAGTTTCTGAATCCATCTACGGAGTCAGATTTCTAATTAGAAGTCTCTAAGTAAGGTTTTTCAGAACTTACCTTTTACCGAGATTTTCTATTTTAGATCTACGGCGATTTAACGGTTGATTTGAAAAACTGATCGGTCAAAATTGAAGTACTCTTCGTCCTGAATCCAATAACATTTTCAGTTTTGATACCGGAAGCCAATTGGTACTCCAAATCGAGAGAAAAGATTTGAAGTCACTATTCACTCACTATGCAGCACTATGCATTTTTCCGTTTTCTTCTTCTTCAAATTCGTCGCCCCCGGTTTCTCATCTTATGTTTTCTGAAATTTTTTTTATTTTTTTATTTTTTTTATAATTAATAAATAATTAATAATTAGATTTTCTTTTATAAAAATTCATATAAATTCCGTTTTTCATCTTAAAATATCCCAAAAATTTCTAAAAATTTCTATTCTCGTAAATCTTTAGTTAAACTCTTAAATCACGATTTTTCTTGATAAACATCATAATAAAACAAATTTCAAAAAAAATATCTTTAGTCATATTAAAAGAAAGAATATTTCTAAAAATACCATAAAAATTCAATGGAGGTCGGTATAATTATTTTAAGCAACACAATACTTCTTTTACTTAAAAGTCCACTTACTTTTAACAAATCATAATCATTTCTACATAAATAAAAATATATTTGCTTATAGCGCACCAAAACATAAATTCTCATATTTCTTTTGTAATTCTTTAATCCATGTCATAAATATTCATATTTTCTACGATTCTTATCTCTATTGTCAAAATTCTCTCTTTTATTCTAAATTTCCTTTAATTGGAATTTTCGTTAAATTTTACGGTTATTACATAAATGTACTCTAGAGTTGCTCTGAACGTCACAGACAAGATCCTTGCTTCTGTTGTACTCTGATGTATATGTACTTGATTTGTATATGGTATCTGTATGGAAAAACCTATATGTATCTGTTTCCTTGATAAAGGATTGAGATATTCATGTTTATGGAAAATATATGTTCACAATATACGTATTTCACGTGCCCTAATATTAGGGGCGTGACAAAAACATTGGTGACAATACTGTTCATTGTACTATTCATGCAGGTAAAACACTATTTATGGATATTGTTCATCTGAGAAATTTTTCATGATTTAATGCTTCAAATCATGCTATCTAGTAAGAAAATTTTGCATACAAAGATTATTCTACCTCTTAAACATGATTCTAGGGCCAAAATACCAGAAAACACCAAGAAATTTCAAAATCCTAAACTTTACCTCATGGTTACTGTTCATCATTTATGGTGAACTTCCTATGAGTTTCTGGTGAAATTGATCGGTGCATTTTTAAGTTCTTGTTGCCATGAGTCAAACGGTATTTCCGGTATCTCAATTGGATACATATATTGGAAAAAATCTTAGAGAAAAGGTAGAACTTAAAGTGTAATAACCGTAAAATTTAACGAAAATTCCAATTAAAGGAAATTTAGAATAAAAGAGAGAATTTTGAAAATGGAGATAAGAATCATAGAAAATATGTATATTTATTACATGGATTAAAGAATTAAAAAAGAAATATGAGAACTTTTATAAGGAGGGGAGAATGTAATAACCCAAACCTTTGAAGGTTAAGTACAAATCATTTGAAACAAGAAAGTTGAGAACAATGTAAAATTTTAGAGCGTTTCTGACCTTTCTTATGACCTTTCTTCCCTCATATATGCATAACTCTCTCATATGAAATCAAAATTAAGTGATTCCAATTTATTTTGAAAGATAAGCCATATATCTACAACTTTGATGTTGGGAACTTTTGCTAATTCTGTAAATATTATAGTGATAAGAGGTAAAAACCGAAGCATAGTGTGGTCTGGACCTTTACTCACTATTTTATTCATAACTCCTTCATATGAACTCCAAATTAGGTGATTCAAGTGGATAATGAAAGCTAAGAGAAATGGCTACAACTTTCATGTTGGACGTTTTGGCAAATTCGGCAAATCACAGGGTGCACTGTAGCCCCGAAACACGGCCGTGCTCCAGGACACGGCCAGGCCGTGCTTTGGCCTATTTCCGCATATTTCTGCAGCATTCTCCCTCATTTCCTGCATTCCTCCATATCTGAACCCTAGCTTTCTCTCTCTAAAATTTTCTCCACCTTCTCTCTAAGATATCTCATTATCCGAACGTCGGATTTGAGCAAGCAAGGTACCGTTGGACTCGTGGGAAGGAGAGTTACAAACCCCACCGATCAGTTTCGTCGAAAAACCGCCGGATTGTCATCGAAAAATTGCATGAATAGTAACCTCCAAGGTAAATTCCGTCCAATCGCATTTTAGGCTTCGTTTTTACCGAAATTCTTTCCATAGATAGTCTTAGAATTAGTTTCTATGCTAGAATATAGGGTTTTTAGGTTTCGGCATGAATAGTGTTTTCGGTGAGTGAATAGTGTTTTCTGGCATGAATAGTGATGTTTAGAGTTTTCCAATTCTCATGTTATGTCTATGTTTTCTAGGTTGTTGAATCATCACGAGGTGAAATTCTCGTTGTTGGACTCCTAGTAAGGTGAGTGGGT